>CM061236.1:56459480-58959480 GCA_030848705.1 Heracleum sosnowskyi | reverse complement strand
TTGGGCTCTTTTCATGAGCTGTATATTTTCCCTATTCATTAATTACAAAATTAATGAATAATTAGGGATTTGGGCATTAAATACCGAGCCTTTTCATTGGACCGTCAATTATATTTCTATAATTACTTTTATGACCATATCATTTGCCCCCCAACTTCTGGGAAAATCTCCCATGGGGTTTTCGTAGAAGTTATAGTGTATTTTTCCAAAATTTTCCATTCTTTAAGGGCATTTTTGACCTCAAATTATGTCATTTTCGACCAGGAATTCGACCTGGAAACAGTACAATTTTGACTAGGAATTCGACCTGGAAGCAGTGCAATTTCGACCAGGAATTCGACCTGGAAGCAGTGCAATTTCGACCAGGATTGGTCCTAGGTCGAAGGATTCGACCTCAAATTCCCGGTCATTTTCGACCAGGATCGTTCGACCTCGATCAAGTCTTTTTTCGACCTCGAACAGCTGTGAGGTCGAAGCTATCGACCAGGAATTCAAAGTCTTTTTCGACCTCACATGTTCGACCTCATTTCTAATATGTCTTCGACCTCGATTGGTTGTTAGGTCGAAGCTTTCGACCTCAATTCATAGGCCATTGTCGACTTCGATCTTAGTCCCAGGTCGTTTGTTTCGACCTCGAATCACAGGTTAATTTCGACCTCATAGCTTCGACTTCATTTCGATATGTTTTCGACCAGGATTTTCTGATTTCCTGGCTTTATTTTGATACGAGGTCGTATAATACGACCTCGATTTCCAATGTATTTTCGATCTCGTTTGTTCGATCTCGACCCCATGTCTCTTCGACCTCGTTTTTTCTAGGTCAAAATAGACTTTATTCTTTGGGTCATCTTCGACCTCGATTTGTCGTGAGGTCGAGGGATGCGAACTTGTTTTATAGTGTATTTTCGATCTCAGTCAATCGACTTTGATCAAGGGTCTTTTCGACCTTGAATTTTCAATTTTTTGACTTGCTTTTGGTGCGAAGTCGATGGACACGACCTCAATTTCGTGTGTATTTTCGACTTGGGTCGTGCGACCTCGATTTAGGGTCTTTTCGACCTTAAATCTTTTCTCTTTTTTTTCGCTTTATTTGGGAGTGAGGTCGTTGGATACGACCTCGTTTTCTCATATATTTTCGACCTTGGTCGGACGATTTCAATCCAAGTTCTTTTCGACCTCAGATTTTTGTTTTTGCCTTGGTTTTATTCCAAGATTAATTCTTTTTCTTGGGCCTTAACTAGTCCATTTTAATTTGGACTTAAATCTTTCCAGCCTTGGGCCTTAATGGGCCTTATTTGATTTGGGCTTCGATTTTGCCTGAGACTTAATTTATCTGGGCTTTTGCCTTTATAATCCATAAATGGATTTATGGGCCTTACTGGCTATAGACGGTTGCCCTTCCTTAACCGGTAGGGTTTCCAGTCACTTTGCTTATAAAAGAGTGAGATTTCTATTTCATTTCTCACTTCTCACTTTCAACTTTCTAAAATTTCTCTCTAGTCTTCTTAGCTTTTCTCTCTTTTATTCCGTGGTAAGGCGATTCCCGGCGAGCTTTTGTACGGTGGTGTTCTTCTTTTTCTGGGATCAATCTTCATCCCTCGAAGATTTCTGGGTTTCTTTGAAGATTTCCTGGAAATTTCTTTGAAGTTTTGAAGATTTGAAGATTTTTCTGGAGATTTTTCTGGGATTTCTCTTGAAGGATTGAAGATTTGAAGATGTCTGACAAAGCTGCTCAACGCCTTCAGAAAATGAACAAAGCTTCTAAGAGAGGTATCATCATTCGTTCTTCTCATATGTCACTTCAAGATATGATTTTAGAACGTAGTGATGAATATCCTTATGTGTCCCACTTAGATTCATTCGATTGTAGTAACAAATTTCATGAAATCGACTTAATTAGGGACTATAACAAGATGTATAGGATTAAGTCCCCCTATAGGTTAGTTCCAGCCGGCCCAGGGGACCGTTCTTGCCATTGGCGTCCTGATGCTTTATGCATTTATAAGGATGCCATTGTTGCGGGACTCAGGTTTCCCTTCCATGAGTTCATTCCCAGGGTTTTGGCTGATGTTGGGATTAACCCTTGGCAACTTCCTCCCAATGCCTGGAGAATCATTAATTGTTTCATTGTTCTTTGCTTGAAGAACAATTTTCCTTTATCTGTAGCTTTGTTTAGGAGAATTTTCCAGTTTAAGAATAGTTCAGCTGTTACTTTGGGTTGGGTTTATATCAACCACCGTCCTTCCACTCCCCCCATATTTCACCCCAAATCCATTCCAGATAATAACCCCAAATGGAAAGAGGAGTTTATGTATTTGATTTGGGAAGGAGGGGATTGGGGCACCCTTTTCCATAGTTCCTTTAGTAGGGTTTCAGATGGTAGCCCTAGTAATATCATCCTGAATGATGAGGAGGCCCATGCATATGCTGAGCTCACAAAGGATGATTATGCCACATTGGCTTGGGTGCTCCTGGACGAGTTCCAGCTTAAGTCCTTGGGACTTTCAAACGTTTCTGATAAGGGTAATTCTCACCTCATATTTTCCTTTGTTTATTTAAGATTATCTTATACCAACTGCTTCTTTCCTTGTGTTTTTTTACAGCTGCGGTCTTTATCAATAAGACCAACGAGCCCGAAGATGGGGAGACAACAAGGATGAAGAGGGCACGTTTGGGAGGGAAGGACTCTCGTGCTTCCAGTGTTCCAGCTTTTATAAGGCCCCATGTGGACCTTACTGATGAGGCCGAGGGGCCTTCCTCGGCCAAGAGTGCAGTTTGGCGCCCCAACTGGGGTCTTAGGAAGAAGGACACTGTGGTGGGAGTGTCCAAGCATGTTGTGGAGTGGTCTTATCACTCTCTGACTCCTTGTGATTACAAGGACTTCGTTTCTAACTCCACTTTGGAGGGTGTGGAGCATGCAGGCTCTCAGGCGATTGCTGCTGTAAGTATTTTTTGTGACGCCCTCCAAACCCGGGGTACAGATTTGAGGAGTCATCCGACCAACGGAATACTATTTAACACATGCATAATATATATAAAGACACAAATACCCCTTGACCAAGACCGCATCCAGATTATGGCAATGAACACAAGCTACTACAATCTTTTATTAATACAATACCAGTTTTATCAGAGTTATTACATCACAACCAAAGTTCAAATCTAGACATCTAATCTAGAAAAGCAAAACAACTACCCTGCCAATGACAATGACTCGAGGGGCTCTCCTGGCTGCTGGTGAACTATCGGTCACGCTATGCCGACTCATACTCTCGCTTCACTGGAATAGGGTTAGAAAACAACAAGCAAGAGTGAGCCAAAATTGCTCAGCAAACATCAATGAATCATTTCTATCACAGTTGTAAGGATATGAATTTATGATATCAGAATCAACAATATTTAGCTAACACATGCTTTGTATCAATAACAATGGAAGAAAAGAATTAGAATTTGGCTTATACATTTTATTCAAATCAAAGGTTGTGCTGCTGGCCAGCCACGCATCAACCCCGGACTAGCTCATGTCATAGTCCTCTACTGGATCCTAGGCCAATTTGGGCCTTAAGTTATTCTGACCATGAATATGGCCCGACCAATTACTGGTCCATTTTTAAAAACACATGCCAAATCTATAATAGGGTATAAACAATAACATGCTCAATAAGATAAACTGAATGTATAGTAATTGCAAAAGAGCTTCAACTGTTCAGTATCAAATGAAGATCGAGAAATAATCATGGAGTAATTTCAATGGTACGGTGTACTCATTCAATAAGGGAATCAATAATGGTAGTCGATAATCAATGACCGTAATCAATAGTCAAGATGGAAGTCAAATAATCAATGGTTGTCAATGATAATCAAAGGATGATAAACAATAACAATAGGTGGTAAACAATAATCAAGTGAATTGGAAATAAGGGTTTCCGATGCAGATCAAATCAAAGAATCAAGAATCTCTAAGGAAATGGAATCAGTTGTCCAAATGCGGTTAAAGGATTGATAATTTGAATTGTTCTGGGGATAACGGTATTCAAGTAATCAAGACAATAATACATTTTTATCACAAGTAAAGGCACAAATACTTGCCTGGTCTAAGCTGCTGTCGGATCGACTCTGCTCACTCTACGTTTCCCTTTCCCTTGCTCCGGGAACTCGATTCTATAATTAAACAACTCATCACAATAAGTCTAACTATTCTCGTTCTACTCTCGACACTTATTCAACCAATAATCACATTTAAGCAAGTAACCGGTTACGTATCGGACGTCCGGTATAATTTACGATATTTAAAACTCAGATATTTGCCCTAGTACGGGCATATACAGACTATAAAACACAACACACAATTAATATGAACCATATAGCACTTATAAACATTTTTAAAACATCATACGAAACTTATTTGAATTTTAGATAAGTCACGATTAATTTTTAAATCAAAAATCGGATTTTTAAATCCAATATAAACATTTAATGCAAAATAAATCAATTAATAAAATTAATTGACACTCTTTAAATACTCAAACTATTTTTAAATAATAAAACAGGGGTGAAAATAATTAAACTGAATTTTTAATTAATTAAATCTAATTAATAATTAATTTTTAAGAATTAATCGATTAATTAATTAACCAATTAATTACTAAATTAATTATTAATTAAAAATAATTAAAATAAATTAAGTTTAATCAATTTTCGGGTTTAAAATAATAAATATAATTTATCAGAATTTTTCTGATATTAAAATCTATTTTTCAAATAAAATATGAATTTTTAAAGTTTTTAAACTATTTTCGAATTAAATTTAAAAATAAAATTCAAAAACAGTTTTTTGAAAATGAATTAGGGTTTTGAAGATTGAAACCGGGTCGAAAATCGGGTAAACGGGTCGGGAAGAACAATTCCGGGTCGCCAAGAACAACCCACCGGATTCTGGGTTTTCCAGAATCCGGCCGGTCTCCGGCCGCCGGAATTCTTCGATTCCGTCCAAACATAAATCAAACCAGAGGGCTTTTGTTCGCCTTTTGAAGCCAAACAAAACCCACACATCAAAACATCTGTCTCTAGCCGGAATCGTGCCCAGAATCCGTTCAAAGAATTCTCCGGCGACGACCTCGGCCGGAAACCCGATCTACCTATTCCGTACATGAAACTCAAAGATTAATATACCAAAATGAAGCTTATAACTCACACAATAAAAGCCCTTTATCAAAAACAATGTCAGATCAATATCAAGAACGTACGAATTGAAAGAAGAAATCGGGTCAAAACCCGAAATCAAAACCCGTAAAAATTCGACTCAAACATGAAATTAAACTATGGATTCTTGCTAATTAGAACCCTAGGAACATGTTAGAAGCAACCAATTGAACGGAGAATCAACAGAATGAAAATCCCCAAATCGAATCAAGAACCCTAATTATAATTCGAAACTTGTAAAATCAATATAAAATCGAATACTTACCAGATGATGATGAGGTTGGAAGATTCTGAAACTAGATTTTTGGAGCTTTGATTTGAGTATAAGAACTTCAAATTTGGACTTCCATAACCCTTAGAACGAATTGATTGAAGATCAAGAACACAAAAATAATTTTTTGGGAATTTCGGATTTTATGAATAATTGCTGCAGATTTGCTATGAGTTATGAAGTTTGATTTGTCTTTTTATATTTCTGGAAAAATAATACCCCAAATAACATTTTTGGATCGATATTGATTCGTTAGATCGTTTAAAAACCCTAATTAGGTCAAAAACACGTTTTACGAAAAATAAGGGGTTAGAAAGGTTGATGATCATCCAAATTGATATATATCATTATATAACTAATGCTCAAGAATACTAGGGCTATAACAACTTCAATATTGATATAGAACGACAAATCCGTCCCCTTAAGCAATTAGGGTTCAGAACGATTTTTTCCTTTTTCGAATCAAAAATTGAAATTTATTTGCAGAATCAAATAGGTAGGGTTAAATAGAATCCCATAACCCTTTCGATAACGATTCGAATACGAAAGACGAAGAATTAAAAATGAATGTACGAAATTTCAACGGGGCCCTTGAATTATCAAAACGGCTCAAATTTGAAGAAAATTCCAAATGACGAAATTTTCGAAAGGGGCTTCTGACTCACCATTTAGCACATAATCACACACTAAATATCATATAATAATATTCCAATATTCCAAAATAAATATTTTAGATTAAATATATCATTTCATCAAATAATAAAATTCACGGATATTACATTTTTCCTCTTTTTTCCTCGTAGTTAATAATGTATTTCAAGTTTCTATCTCATATTGACTTGCAACTTGCTTTGTAGGCTAATGCTAACTTCCAAGGGGCTATCTTTCAAGCCAAAGCTTGGTGTTCATCTTCTGAGGCCAACCAAGGCAAGTTTGAGAAGTCCCAAGAGGAGGTGGGCTCGCTGAAGGCCACATTGGCTAGGAAGGAGAAGGAGTTGGCCGACTCCCAGGCTGAGCTGGTGTCTTTGAGGAAAGGCAAGGATGACTTTATCGATGAGTACCTTGACTCCAAGGAGTACGAGGACTTGATTGATAAGCATGACGAGCTCCTCTTCCCAGTTCAGTATACTATGGGATGGGATGGCGCTCTTGCTGTTGTGCTGGAGAAGATGCCTGGATCTCTCACCATTTCTGATTTTCCAAGCCCTTACCTTCCTACTCCTCTGGAGTTGGCTTTGGCTGGAGAGGACGACATGGAGGAGGATGACAGGATCTTCGACCTAGATCATACCTCTCCACCCGGTCAGACTGCCGGGGATGATTATGCTGCCACTCACTCCGGTTCCGCTTTAGGGGAAGAGGAGGAGGAGGACGTGGACAAGGCAGATTAGATGTAGTTTTACTTTTGGCCATCATGGCTTGTACTTTTGTTTATGTACTTTCAGCCTATGGGCTTAACTTAACTTTTGATTTAAGTTTTTATCCAGCCTTATTTATATCTTGTGGCCATTCATGGCTTGTGTTGTTTTTCTGGCTTCTTGAATGTTTGTCAACACTCATAGTAGATAAGCTTTAAAACATGAAAATGCTGAATTTATTCATAACTTGAAAATGGGATCAACCCTTACATAGTACCCAAGTTTAAAACTTGGGTTGGTTTTATCAAAACCTTATTTCTAGTAGTGAGTCCACTTAGGAAACACCTTAAATATAATAAATTTTGAAATTGGAGGCATGCCAAGTCCTTGGCACCTCATGCCCTTCAAGGGTTTCTAGCTTGTATGAGCCTCGACCAAACACGTTCTTGACGCGATATGGTCCTTCCCAATTTGGGGCCAACTTGCCTTTTTGTCCAACTCCGGATGCCTCGATCTTTCAGAGGACTAAATCTCCTTGTCGAAAGAATCTCTCTTTAACCCTTAGGTTGTAATAGAAAGATGCTCGTTTCTGATGCTGAACTATCTTGGCATTTGCCTCATCTCTAACTTCATCAATCAAATCTAAGGCCAGCCTCAAGCCTTCCTCATTTGTTTCTGGCTCATAAGCCTCAACTCTTGGAGACGTGTGAGTAATCTCCACTGGAACCACTGCCTCTGCCCCATATGCCAACAGAAAGGGGGTTGCTCCAGTGGTGACTTTGCAGGTAGTACGATATGCCCAAAGTACGGGGAGCAATTCGTCTACCCAAGTGTTTCTGGAGCGTTCAACTTTTTTCTTCAGTCCATCTAGGATAATTCGATTTGCAACCTCAGCTTGCCCATTTGCTTGTGGATGGGCAACAGAAGTGAAGCGCAACTTGATATCATTCTCATCACAATATTTCTTAAACTCCTCGTTGTTAAACTGAGTTCCATTGTATGTGACCAAGATACGTGGAATTCCGTATCTGCATATCACGTTTTCCCAGAAGAAATGCATCACTTGCTTGGTGGTTATCTTGGCTAATGGCTTAGCCTCAATCCACTTGGTGAAGTAGTCGATTGCTACTATCAAGAACTTTCTTTGAGCACTCGCCATTGGAAATGGCCCGAGTATATCCATTCCCCACATAGCAAAGGGGATAGGTGAGTTAATGGATGTCATCATCTCTAGTGGTTTCCTAACCACTGGTGCATGTTTCTGGCACCGTTCACATTTCTTTACATAGCTTTTAGCATCAGCAAGTATGCTTGGCCAATAGAAACCTAGACGAGTGATTTTATGGGCAAGGGCTCTGCCCCCCAAGTGCTGCCCACAAATTCCTTCATGTACTTCCTTCAGGGCCAATTCTGCCTCTTGAGGTCTTAAACATTTCAGATATGGAATGATGAAAGAATTCTTGTATAGGATTCCCTCAATCAGGGTATACCTTAGTGCTCTGACGTATAGCTTTCGTGCTTCTGAAGTGTCGTTGGGTAACCACCCAGTTTCTAGATGAGATTTGATGGGATCCATCCAACAACTGCCAACATCAATGGGTGCTACCAACTTTCCGTTGATGCTTGGGGTCCTCAGGACTTGGAAGTAGACACTCCCTGCATAGTTTTCAATTTCAGAAGAAGCAAATTTAGACAAGGCATCAGCCTTCATGTTTTCTTCCCTTGGAATGTGCTCTACATAGCATTTGTCGAACTGAGTCATGATGGTCTTGACAAGTTTCAAGTACTTGGCCATGAATTCATCTCTGGCCTCAAATTCCCCATTTACTTAGGAAACCACTAGCCTCGAATCTCCACATACTTTTAGAGTTTTGACCCTCAAGGCTCCAGCCAACCCTAAACCAGCTATCAAAGCTTCATACTCAGCCTCATTGTTTGTCGTTGGAAAGTCAAGTTTTAGTGCATACTCTATGAGGAATCCATCAGGACTTTGTAGCACTAAACCGGCTCCACTTGATTTTGTTTTTGATGCTCCATCAAAATAGAGCACCCAACATTCTTTGGAGATTATGTCTTCAGCTTCCTTGTCTTCCATTATTGCTTCCTGTCCCCCGACTTCTTGGTTGTCAATGGTACATTCAACCATGAAGTCAGAAAGTGCTTGAGCTTTTATGGTCGTTCGAGGCTTATACTTGATGTCGAATTCACCCAATTCAATGGCCCATTTGATCAATCTTCCACTGACTTGAGGGCTATGCAAGATGTTTCTCAGAGGTTGATCAGTCAAGACCTCTATCTTGTGAGCCTGGAAGTACGGGCGTAGCTTTCTTGAGGCCATTATCAAGGCTAAGGCAAACTTCTCAATCGTTGAGTAGTTTATTTCTGCCCCATGAAGAATCTTACTCACATAGTAGACGAGCTTCTGCACTTTCAATTCTTCCTTTATCAGTACAGCTCTAAGGGCTGTGTTAGAAAGTGCCAAGTACAAGTAGAGAGTTTCCCCTGGCTTGGGCTTTGCCAACAGTGGTGCCTCAGCCATGTATTTCTTCAGGGCCTCAAAGGCCTCTTGGCTTTCAGCTGTCCATTCAAAAAATTTCACTTTCTTGAGTGCTTTAAAGAAGGGTAAGCACTTCTCTCTTGACTTGGAGATGAATCTTCCCAATGCTGCCACTCTTCCCGTTAATTTCTGGACATCTTTGACAGTTCGTGGTGGCTCCATATCTAGAATTGCTTTGATTTTGTCAGGATTGGCCTCGATTCCTCTCTTGGAAACCATTAGGCCTAAAAACTTTCCCGAGCCTACACCAAAGGCACACTTAGCTGGATTCAACATCATCTTTTGGTGCTTTAGCACTTCAAATGCCTCTCGGAGGTGCTCAATGTGATCGGCCTTATCGAGGCTCTTGACTAACATGTCATCTACGTAGACCTCCATGATTTTTCCAATTAGGTGTCCAAAAATTTTGTTCACCAATCTTTGGTAGGTTGCCCCTGCATTCTTAAGTCCAAATGACATGACTAGATAACAGAAAACACCAAAGTCAGTGATGAATGATACCTTGGAGATGTCATCCTTGTGCATTTTGATTTGGTTGTATCCACTGAAGCCATCCATGAAGCTGAGCATCTCGTGTCCAGCTGTAGCATCTATTAATGCATCAACCTTGGTAAGGGAAAACAATCCTTAGGACATGCATCATTCAAGTGAGTGAAGTCTACACACATCTTCCATTTTCCATTGGCCTTTTTGACCATTACGGGGTTAGCCAACCATTCTGGGAATTGAATTTCCTCAATGAACCCAGCTTCCAAAAGTTTATTAACTTCCTGTTTAATGGCTTCAAGCCTCTCTGGAGCAAAATTCCTCTTTTTCTGTTTCACCGTCTTTCTTTGAGGATCCACATTCAATTTGTGAGTTATCAATTGGGGATCAATCCCTGGCATGTCGGCCGCTGTCCAAGCAAAAACGTCATTGTTTTCTTGAAGAAAAGACGTGAGTTTGCTCTTCAATGGTTCGGGCAGTAGTGCCCCAATATAAGTCACCTTCTCTGGTTCTCCTGGGACTAGGGGAATTGGGACCAAGTCCTCAGCTGGTTTCCCCCTTCTGTCCTCGTTGTCATTTGTATTCATGTCTTCAATGGGGAGAACCTGCCCCCCGATTCCATCAGGCCTTAGCGCGGCTACATAACAACTTCTAGCCATCTTTTGGTCTCCCCTTTCTTCTCCAATTCCATTCCTCATTGGGAACTTGACTTTCAAATGATAAGATGAGGCAACGGCCTTAAACGCATGAAGACCAGTCCTTCCAAGGATCGCGTTGTAGGTTGAAGTTGCATTTATAACCACGAAGTTCAGCATTTGAGTAGACGTATTCATCCCTTGCCCCATGGTCATTGGGAGTTGGATAGTGCCTTCCACTTTTGATTCCACCCCATTGAATCCGTATATGGGCATATTCGAGGGTGTTAATTGAGAGTCAGTGTAGCCCATCTTGATGAAAGCATCATGGAACAAGATGTCTACTGAGGCTCCATTGTCAAACAAGACTCTCTTTGTTTCGGAGTTGCCTATCACAGGTACTATGACAAGAGGATCATCATGGGGGAACTTCACCCCTTCCAAGTCAGAATCATCAAAACCTATTGATACTTCGGTCCGGGCACGCTTCGGTGCTTCTCCAACCACGGTCATTACTTCTCGAGCATAAGCTTTTTTGAGTTTTGATAAGTGGATTTTATATCTACTTGGAACGCTTCCTATTGGCTTAAATTGATTGATTACACTCAAGTATTTGGTGTGTTTAATGTGTTTTTAGCTAGAATGTGCAGAGCAACAGATGGATGCAGAAATGCGAGGATTCATGTATATATGATGGATATATGCTAAAAGAGAGAAGTCCATGCGGTAAGGGAGTTGGAAGTGCAAGGAAACGAAAAGAAAATAGTTTGCAGAATCCATGAATAATAGCACTGTTCATGGCACTGTTCATGGCACTGTTCATAGCGCGCGCACTGTTCATAGCGCGCTCGTGCCTGAAAGTACTGTTCATAGCGCACCCGCGCCCATCCAAGCGCGCCCGCGCCCTAAAAGATGCTGGAAAAGGCAATTTTGACTCAGAAAAGGAAACCAGCAGAAGACCAGTCAATCCTGAGGCCTATATAAACACATGGTGGACGATTTCTGAGATATACATCCATATACATTGACATACAATCATACATATCCATCCACCATCAAGGAGAACAAGAAGACGGCTGATTACGAAGATCTACTTTTCATCTTATCTTTGTATTCTTCTAATTAGGCGATACTTTGGATTCTCGTTTATTTCTTCATACACCCTAGTACTTTTAATTAGTATTCCAGACATATTTATTATCATTCACGATGATGAACGGTTCGATTATGAACTAATCATTGTCGTGGGATTCTAACAGATTTATTTATGGATTTTAGTAGTTAATTGTTTTAAAGATGTGTGTGTGATGGCTAATTGATATCCTAGTATGGTTATGCTTATTCTTCTTGGATGCGTAGCTAACATCTAAGTTGTTTTTTAATCTCTATTGATTGCGAAAGTGGATATAGAGGTTTAGAACTTGCCATGCTAGCATAGGTTTATGTATGTTTGTCATGCATGATTCGTAGGTAATTTTAACCATCTTACCTGCCCTATGTAATCTGAATGGATAACTTTCTCGTTAAACCGTTATGTTTTCAAATCTTATAGACATATAGGGTCTAAGCATAATTGGTGTCTGCCCAACTTCTATCTCTTTTGTGGATGTTTGAGTGGTTTGGTATACGTATACTGAAAGGTAGCGTGTACTGATTTCGTGTTATCTGATTAGTTGTCACAACCGTCACATATATTGATTAAAGACAAAAGACTCTAGATGAATTATTTAATGAAGTTAGGATCCCATGTTTTATTCTCATAAGTAATTAAACAACAATCTCTTTAGTTAATTAAATTATTGTTAAGTTGAGTAGTTAATTTAATTAATCAAAACACAAACTTGATACTTGTCTTAGCATTGAACAATAGCCATACATTGTTGCATAAGTGCATAACTATAGTAACCAAAGCAGTCTCTGTGGGAACGAACTCTACTTTCATATATTACTTGTTGACCGCGTACGCTTGCGTGATTTTGTGCGAACAAGTTTTTGGCGCCGCTGTCGGGGACTCGGTGTTATATATATAGTTTATGTGCTTGTCATCAGTGGTCGTTAAAGTTCACTGACTCGGATTATTCTTTCATCAATTTTACTTTGTTTGGTGAGTTTCAGGTACTCTAGTGAGCGTGTATGCGAAAACGTTCTCAATCTCGAAAAGAAGAACTTGAATTAAGTCTAGTTATGGGAGAACCAGCAGCAGCAGAAACGAAGGCTTTAAAGGATTATTCTCAGCCAAAGATCAATGACATTCAATCTAGTATTGTCAGGCCAGTCATTGCAGCTAATACTTTTAAAATCAAGCCTGGCACGATTCAGATGGTACAAAACTCAGTTCAGTTTGGGGGTGCTCCAACGGAAGATCCTAATATGCATATTAGGGATTTCATTGAGATTTGCGACACTTTCAAGTTCAACGGAGTGTCGGAAGATGCTGTAAAACTGAGACTTTTCCCATTCTCTCTGAGGGATAAGGCTAAAGGCTGGTTGCACTCTTTACCAGCAGGTTCTATTACTACATGGGAGGATCTTGCTCAGAAGTTTCTCACTAAATTCTTCCCTATGGCTAAAACAGCTGCAATCAGGAATGCTCTTACTCAGTTTGCACAACATTCTGGAGAAACTTTATGTGAAGCTTGGGAGCGTTACAAGGTGATGCTTAGGAAGTGTCCTCATCATGGAATGCCTGATTGGATGGTGATCAATTGTTTTTATAATGGTCTGGGAGGTCAATCACGACCAATGCTTGATGCGGCATCAGGTGGAGCTCTTTGGGCTAAAAGCTACGATGAGGCTTATGAACTTATTGAGATGATGGCTGCTAATGAATGCCAGAATCCAACTCAGAGGTTATCACAAGGTAAAGTGGCAGGAATTCTAGAAGTGGATGCAGCTACGGCAATAGCAGCTCAGCTAAAGGCTTTGTCTATGAAGGTGGATTCTCTGTCCAACTATGGAGTTCAGCAGGTGGCTAGTGTTTGTGAGCTATGTGCAGGTGCACATGACACGACTCAATGTGCGATATCTAGTGAATCGGCACAGTTTGTGAGCAATTTTCAGAGACCACAGCAGCCAGTGCCTAATGCCTATCATCCCAATAACATGAACCATCCTAATTTCAGCTGGAGTAACAATCAGGGAGGTCAGCAACAACCACAACAACCGTATCAGCAGTATCAAGGTCAACAATTTGGAGCTAAGCCATTCAACTCTTCTGGTTTTCAGCAGCAGTATGCTCCACGGCAACCATATCAACCATCAGGTTTTCAACAACCATCTCATGGCAATGTTGGTCAATCATCCAATGAAAAATCTGAATTGGAAGAATTGAGGCTAATCTGCAAGAGCCAAGCTGTTTCCATCAAGACTCTGGAGAATCAAATCGGTCAGATTGCCAATGCCTTATTGAATAGACCACATGGAACTCTCCCTAGTGATACGGAAGCTAATCCTGGCAAAAGAGAAGTCAAAGAACATGTTAAAGTAGTTACCTTGCGATCTGGAAAGGTTACGGGTGACCAGAACTCAGAAACAGAGCAAAACGAAATAATTTCTGGATTCCCAGCAGAAGGTGGGCGCGCCCGCGCCCTAGGAAGCGCGCCCGCGCCTGATGTTCTGCCAGAAAGTGACGAAAAAGTGGAAAAAGCCAGTTTGGGGGAAAACGAAGCGGAAAAGCGTGACCTTTCTACTGAGAAATCTATTCTGAAGCAAGCTACAGAGAGCAAGGAAGTCTATCCTCCTCCGCCATTTCCTAAACGTCTTCAAAGGCAGAAGTTGGACAAGCAATTTGCTAAGTTTCTGGAGGTTTTCAAGAAGTTGCATATCAACATACCTTTTGCGGAAGCTCTAGAACAAATTCCAAGCTACGCAAAGTTCATGAAGGGTATTCTATCGCGGAAGTTGAAACTCGAAGACTTGGAGACCGTCGCTCTAACTGAAGAGTGTAGTGCTATTCTAAAGCAGAAGTTACCTCCTAAACTCAAGGATCCAGGGAGTTTCACCATACCGTGCACTATCGGTAATCTATCTTTCAACAAGTGCTTGTGTGACTTGGGAGCTAGTATTAATCTGATGACGTTGTCCGTCTTCATGCAACTTGGACTGCCTGAGCCTAAACCTACTACTATGTCTTTACAGCTGGCTGATAGGTCTGTCACATATCCTAGAGGTATAGTAGAAGATGTCTTGGTTAAGGTGGATAAGCTTATCTTTCCTGCTGATTTTGTTATTCTGGACTTTGAGGAAGACAAGAAGATTCCTATTATCTTGGAAAACCGTTCTTGGCTACAGGACGAACTTTGATCGATGTGCAGAAAGGAGAGCTTACATTGAGGGTTCAAAATCAGAAGGTCACTTTTAACGTGTTCAAGGCAATGAAATTTCCAACTGAGGAAGAAGAGTGCTTTAAATTGGAGATGGTCGATTCTGTCGTCAATACAGAGATTGAACAACCGCTGAAGTCAGATACAGTGGAGAGAGTCTTGATAGGGGATTCTGATATCGAAGACGAAGAAAGAGCAGAGCAACTTCAGTTGTTGAATGCACCTCCGTGGAAAAGAAAAATTGATGCGCCATTCGAATCTTTTGGATTAGCAGAGCTGAACAATTCTCAGGAGCGACTCAAACCATCTATGGAAGAAGCTCCTACACTTGAACTCCAACCACTGCAGGATCAATTGAGGTATGGTAAAGTTTACGAGAGCAACAGGCTATATAAGGAGAAGGTTAAGGACTGGCGTGAAAGAGGGGTGGTGAAACATTCATTTGTGCCTGGTCAGCTAGTTCTGCGTTTCAAGTCTCGCTTCAGATTTTTTCCAGGAAAGCGTAAGTCGAGGTGGTCGGAGCCTATCACGGTTAAATCAACATTTCCGCATGATGCAGTAGAGATTTTCCATAAATTTCCGGACGAAGCGTTCAAGGTTAATGGTCAGTGGCTGAAGCATGACGTTGGTAATACGGTGAACCGTGAGTCGACGTTCACCGTTCTTGTGATTGGATGAAAAAGGATTCACGTCAAGCTATTGACGTAAAACAAGCGCTTCATGGGAGGCAACCCACGCAATTGTTATAGTATTGTTCTGTTAAAAAAAATGAAAAAATCAAAAAAAAAATCATGAACAGTAGCAGAGTGCGCCCGCGCCTGGATGAGCGCTCCCGCGCGTAGGTCACTGTTCACAGCAAAAAAAAGACAAAAAAAAAAGTTTGTGTTGTTTCCCCCTAGGATCCATCTGGGATTCAGAGTGAAGTTGATAGGTCCTTTGGGTACTACTTTCAGAGCCACTGGAGTTGATGTTGCTTGGCCTGATTTTGGAGTTGATTCTGTTTATCCACCACCGGATACACCACCAGCGGAGGGTGGTACTGCTGATGATTAGGTATATTCTGCACTTTCCTTGTTATTACCTTCAATGAGGACATTGAATACTGTAAGTTTGGGGGTGATAATTAAGGATTAGTAGTGTTAGTGTGTGTGTGTTCATATAGGATTCATATTGCATATGTAGTTGCAGTTTCATTCATATTTTTGCATGTTTATGTCATATAGACCATTCTGTTTGCATTAGTGTTTTTATCTATTATGTGAGTCCATTTAGTTGCATTTGCATAGCATATTTCATGATCCCTTAGGACTTGACTATTTCTTGGTTGGTGAGTCGATGTTGATGGGAGTGTGGTATTGACTTGCATTCCAGAAACAAAATAATTTCATAAGTCTCATTGGTTGCTTTTAGATTTGATCAAACCATTCTTGTTTGGATGTTAGAATTTAACCATTTGCTTATTTTTAGAATGTATTCTATTCTCTTGAAATTGAAGGAGCACTTAAGTATAAGTTTGGGGGAAACCAGGGATTTCATGCTAGTTGTCAATAAAGGCTAGGTGTCAAATGGCTAGTAGCCGGCTCATTGAAAAGATGAGTAGTCTAGGGTGGGATGAGAAAAAGCAAAGCGCACTCATTCCGAAATAAAAAAAAAGAAAAAAAAAAGAGTTGTTGTTATGCAGAATTGATCAGGTTGAGCTCTTTAATACTCGAGCAATTAAGTTCTAGGGGACTTTGTGCCTAGTGACCTAAGACTTTTCCGGTCTGGGATCCACTAACCTAACGCTCGCTACATGGGTATTATTGTATAAGCCTTTTGGGGTCTCAACCATTGCACGGTCAAATAAGCATGTGTGTCGTAATAAAGCATGAATTCCTGTCTAGCCAAAGTGGTCTGAGGTGTCTTTAAGTGGTTTCTTGTGTCTAGAGTTCATTCTGTTTATAAGCTTGTGGTTGTTTTTGTGAAGAATAGGATATGGTCTTGGTTTAGTTTGGGAGTATATTGATGAGCATTGCACACACGCACGTTTCTGTGTTTGTTTGTTAGTATAAGGGGATTTGTTCGAACTCTATTTGAAAGATTGCATTCCTTGAGATGTTGGCTTGTTGATTGGTTATGGTTAGTTTGAGGGGATCGATTGCATTAGCATATTAGTTGCATTCATGCATTGCATTATATATATATAGAGTCTGTTTATGCTTGAGGACAAGCATCGGTTTAAGTTTGGGGGTGTGATAAGTGGATTTTATATCTACTTGGAACGCTTCCTATTGGCTTAAATTGATTGATTACACTCAAGTATTTGGTGTGTTTAATGTGTTTTTAGCTAGAATGTGCAGAGCTACAGATGGATGCAGAAATGCGAGGATTCATGTATATATGGTGGATATGTGCTAAAAGAGAGAAGTCCATGCGGTAAGGGAGTTGGAAGTGCAAGGAAACGAAAAGAAAATAGTTTGCAGAATCCATGAATAGTAGCACTGTTCATAGCACTGTTCATAGCACTGTTCATAGTGCGTCCGCACTGTTCATAGCGCGCCCGCGCCTGAAAGTACTGTTCATAGCGCGCCCGCGCCCATCCAAGCGCGCCCGCGCCCTAAAAGATGCTGGAAAAGGCAATTTTGACTCAGAAAAGGAAACCAGTAGAAGACCAGTCAATCCTGAGGCCTATATAAACAATTGGTGGACGATTTCTGAGATATACATCCATATACGTTGACATACAATCATACATATCCATCCACCATCAAGGAGAACAAGAAGACGGCTGATTACGAAGATCTACTTTTCATCTTATCTTTGTATTCTTCTAATTAGGCGATACTTTGGATTCTCGTTTGTTTCTTCATAAACCCTAGTACTTTTAATTAGTATTCCAGACATATTTATTATCATGTTTTCATCAGAACCCACGATGATGAACGGTTCGATTATGAACTAATCATTGTCGTGGGATTCTAACAGATTTATTTATGGATTTTAGTAGTTAATTGTTTCAAAGATGTGTGTGTGATGGCTAATTGATATCCTAGTATGGTTATGCTTATTCTTCTTGGATGCGTAGCTAACATCTAAGTTGTTTGTTAATCTCTATTGATTGCGAAAGTGGATATAGAGGTTTAGAACTTGCCATGCTAGCATAGGTTTATGTATGTTTGTCATGCATGATTCGTAGGTAATTTTAACCATCTTACCTGCCCTATGTAATCTGAATGGATAACTTGCTCGTTAAACCGTTATGTTTTCAAATCTTATAGACATATAGGGTCTAAGCATAATTGGTGTCTGCCCAACTTCTATCTCTTTTGTGGATGTTTGAGTGGTTTGGTATACGTATACTGAAAGGTAGCGTGTACTGATTTCGTGTTATCTGATTAGTTGTCACAATCGTCACATATATTGATTAAAGACAAAAGACTCTAGATGAAGTATTTAATGAAGTTAGGATCCCATGTTTTATTCTCATAAGTAATTAAACAGCAATCTCTTAAGTTAATTAAATTATTGTTAAGTTGAGTAGTTAATTTAATTAATCAAAACACAAACTTGATACTTGTCTTAGCATTAAACAATAGCCATACATTGTTGCATAAGTGCATAACTATAGTAACCAACGCAGTCTCTGTGGGAACGAACTCTACTTTCATATATTACTTGTTGACCGCGTACGCTTGCGTGATTTTGTGCGAACAAGTTTCGGGAGGACCCAGTAGCAGTTGGTCCTCTAAATATCATATTGATGACTGGCCCTCGGGGCTTAGGGTTACGATCTTGGTCGTTGTCCCTTCTGTCATAATCCTTCCTTTCGTAATTTCCTCTGTGACTTCCTTGATTCCCATCCTTGGTGAATTTGCTGAGTTTTCCTCTTCGAATCAGAAACTCAATTTCATCTTTCAGTTGTCTGCAATCGTCGGTGTCGTGACCGACTTCTTTCTGGAACCGACAAAATTGGTTTTGGTTCCGTTTGGACAAGTCAGCCCTCATTGGCTTTGGCCATTTGATATCTTCTTCCTTTGCTATCTCCATCAGAATTTGACTCCTGGGAGTGTTCAATCTCACATACTCTGTAAATTTTGGGCCAAAGTTGCTTCTCTTTGGTGGAGAGTCAGAGTCTTTCGATGTTCTAGGAAATTTTTCCTTAATATCATACTCTCGGGTTTCCTTTCTTTTCTTCGAGTTTCCACTACCGCCAGCAGTGGGTTCATACTTTCTCATGCTTTCTTCAGCCTTGATATACTTTCCGGCTCTATCTTGGAGTTTCAGCATGCTCTCGGGTGGATGTTTAGCCAACGACCTTTTGAAGTGGTCATCAGTAGTTCCTTGTTGCAGGGCTATCATAGCCACTCTGTCCTCCAAGTCTGGGACTTTCAAAGCCTCTCGTGTGAATCGATTGATGTAGTCCCTTAGGGCTTCATTCTTTCCTTGCTGGATTGCCATGAGTGATGCAGAGCTTTTCTCATGCACCTTTCCACTAATGAACTGGTTGATAAAAGCTTTTCTTAGTTCTTTGAAAGACCCAATTGAGTTGGGAGGAAGACGGCTATACCAGCGTTGGGCCATGTCTGCCAAGGTTTGTGGAAACGCCCTACACTTGACCGCATCGTTGGTTGGCTGCAACAGCAGTGCATTGGAGAAGGTCCTTACATGATTTGTGGGATCTCCCGTTCCATCATAGGCTTTGATCGAAGGCATCTTGAATTTTCTGGATATAGCCGTTTTCATGATGTCTTGAGTAAACGGTGGTGTAGGATCATCAGGATCTCCTAGGGGCAATAGAATACTAGGATCATGTAACAGCCCCAAATCCGGGGTCAGGGATTTAGGGCAGTCACGATCCATGTACTCCTTGTCTTACCTGTATTACTCACACCATTCATAATTCACCTGCTCATGACCCCACAACATACGTCTCTCACACACACACACAGGTTAGAGTCTCAGAAACGACACAATACAACAACTGCGGAATAAATAATTTTTCTTACAATACCCAAATGTCTTTTGAATCTGTCACTGATACAATTTCTAAGTAATGTTACATTACCAACTTAGTCTTCTGATGCTTACAATCCTCTAATACCATTCATGTATATACATAAGTCGAATACCGAAAGCTGTAGCCTGATTCGATTGGTTCGTACTACTCTCGGGATCACTGCTAGAAACTGTTTATGAAAACGCCTTGCGGGGTATGTGCCGTCCCATTGGCATCCTGCTTCGCTGCTATATAATATATATAAAACAATAGCAAGAGTGAGCGATAGCTCAGCAAGGAAATGAAAGTATGGCATAATTCTGCCTTTAATTCAACCCAGAAATAAAGCGGGTATAAGACAATAATTTGTCAAAATATCTCGATACTTAAATTACATCCTTATCGGAATGTAATCCCAAAAATAATACCATTGTTGTATTTCAAATATCAATTTCATAATATTTCTGCAAACTTTGGCTATATTATGAACAAAGTTCTAGTATAAACGATGAGGTTTCAAAGTAAACCAAATATAACCTTTCCGAAAAATATCTGCTATATATGCAGAATATCAACATATAACTTAAAAGATGAAGTTATAAGGTGATTCAGTATAAACAACTCCATTACCATAACTCATGTTATGTAAGGTATCCACAGAGTCATAACTCATAAATAAAAGATGAAGTTGCATGAATTTATTGTCACTTCATTTCCAAACACTTTTCGACCCCCTACCAACATGATTGGTTCTTCACCCCAATACATGTTGCAGGAATATCCAAATTGGATGATGAACCAATACTGGAGTTGCTACCGCGTCCGTTGTGCCTAACCTTACTATGATCAGTAGCAGGTCGCACCGCTCAAATAGTTTTCTACATGTAGATGGAAGTATCACGACGGCCTGACATTGTCTACCGCCTTACTATGACCTCCCGGCCCATTTGGGGCAATATATAAAAGTTGGATGGGCCCACGCAACTTGACCACTTACACCACTCCTAGTTCAGATGGAATCTATGACTCTGAAACGTAAAGATCGTCCTCCTTTCCCCAAGTGTAACACTTGTTGATACGACTCCACTAAGTAGTTATATCTAGGTTGGAAAGGGAGATTCTCCAATATTTCCCAAGCTATGCTTGTTAATGGATATCGACTTGTTCCATGAATTTACCCCTCGATCATTGAGGTGGTAACACAACACTAGACTGGCAGCAATTAAATTGCTCCAAGAAAATATCAGTTCCTTGACAGTTTTGAGTTGAGAGTTCAAAAAGAGTAGTAGTCTCTTAAATCAGGTTTCCCATATTTTTGATGGTTGAGCGAACATTTAAATCCTCTTAAGAGACGGATTTAAATGGAAAACATTGTTTTGGGAACCTCTTTGGATTTTAAAAATAATCAATGATATTGATTAAATAAGTAAACATTAGATGAATATTCGAAATAATACTCCTTACGTAAATACTGATTAAATGAATATTCGAAAATACTATTCATTAAGTAAATATAGATTAAATGAATATTCAAAGATAATATTCATTAAATAAATAAACCTCAAATGAATATTCAAAAATTAATATTCATTAAATAATCCCCAGATAAATATTCACAATAATATTCTTAAAGTCAATAATCCTCAAATGAATATAAATAATATTCTTTAAGTCAATAATCCTCAAATGAATATAAATAATATTCTTTAAGTCAATAATCCTCAAATGAATATAAATAATATTCTTTAAGTCAATAATCCTCAAATGAATATAAATAATATTCATTAAATAATTAATTAACCCTCGAATAACAGTTACCTGATATCTTTGTTATCATTCCGGAACAAAGCGATTTTAAGAAAACATTTTGAAAATGATATTCATCTAAGTAAACAAATTTAATTAGACGAATAAGGCTTATTTAATCCGTAAATGCTTCCAGAAGTATTTACTAATTAAATAAACACTGGTTTATTGGTGATGTTGCCTTTAGGTTAATTATTGCGAAAATCTTTCTAAAAAGCTCTGTCCGGGTTTTCGAAAATATACCTTACAAAATAACCCCGATACGCTGGCTAAGTTATAAACTCAATACATGCTCTACCCTCTGAGCCTTTCTTATTCTAGTACACAAATACCTACCTTATGATATAAAGTCCCCTTCCACCATACGAAAAGTTTATAAATATATACACCATATAATTCAAGGCGTAGGATCTTAAAAGCATCACCACCCATCAACAGTATTATAAGGTCATAGGATTTTGGTTATCGCACGAGCAGGATTTAATATCATTAACAAGACCAAGGATATACTGGTTTTGATAAGGAAGCACAATATTGGGAAACTTGCAAATATGGATTGAAACTTATTCAACACATTTCATATATTTCAAAATAAATATACTCTGAACGATTGAGTATGCATACATAACTTGCATCTAGTATATACATACTTCAAAATATGGTTTTTAGAAACTTGCCTGATGCTCGAGAAGTGATAGGGGTTCGTGACGATGCCGGACAATCTAGACAAAGTCAAACGAAAACACACGGTTAATCCCCTCGATAAACCACTTATAACTCAATGCTTAAACACGTAAGCGAAATACAACCAAGGCATTACTTGCTCGCTCTAGCGTCACACTAAGTCCATGTTATTCGTCAAATACTTAAATCATAAGTTTGGTTCGAAATCCATCCTCAAATCCAAGTTATACTTAACCATTTGGAACCTTGGTTTCTAAGTCTTGTTTTCAGTGGTTTTCACTTGCGCGACCTCGACTAACACATTTTTATAAAATCGAAAAATAATCTTTTTAATCCGAATCTTTTTCGTGAGCCTTCCTAACTGTCTCTAGTATTATTCCTCAAAGTTTCACATTTTAATATGGCTCCGAAGTGGTCCAAATATAGCCTCAAAGTTGCTGAACAGAGAAGGGTTGTTCCTCCGAACGACGTTTACTAAAACTCACTTTTCTCTTAAACCGTAAATCGTAACGATATGATTCTTGCGCTCACGTAAACTAGAAACAAAGCTCTACACACTCATGTTCATCACTGAACCAAAAGAGGCAGTTAAGTTTTCGGATTCTATGCAGTTTTAAAGTTAACGAGAATCGGGCATTACGACGGCTTAAAACTTAACGTTTTCCATTTTCAAAACACACTCAAATCAATACCAAACAATCCCAAACTCACCATCCACCTTATACACCCTCCACTCAGTCAAATCCTCCATGAATAATCACAACAAAATTCATAACCCATCCTCCAATACTCAACCAACAATTCATCTAATCACTTAATCATGAGCTTAACTTTACATAAACATCAAAACCATTTCAAAACTCATATAACAAAAAGGGGCAGAGGTTTTTATACCTTCCTTGAATCCTTAAACACACCACAAGAGCTTGTAAGCCTTAAGAGAGTCTTCATCCATGGTTATCATCCTTAAACTTGCAAAAGAAAATCAAGAACAAGTTATGAATTCTCGGAGTTACTATACACCAGTTTAAAGAACTGGAAAACGGAAGGTCTTACCTTGCTCAAATGGAAGAAACTCGTGAAATACGAAATGTAGATTATCTCAAGACCTTTCCAACAAGCTATAGATCGCAATTTTCCACCGAGAAATGAAGGAGATATGAAGTTTACAATCCGGCAGTTTTGCCTTGGCCGAAAATGAAGAAAATAAGAATGGTTTTTGATTTTTTGTTAATTTGCTTGGAAATGCTGATTTTTTGTTAAAGGTGGTGAGTCATTGCATGTCCAGGACACGTGTCGATCAGTGGGGGGTTATGGTGGCAAAGAAGGGGACACGTGTCAAGCAATGGAGATCATGGTGGCAAGCAGCTTTACTGGTTCGTTTTCCTTTCACATGGATGATCCAAATGTTGCATTTCTCGAATTAATCTTGTTACATGTTACTTCCATGTCTATATTTAATCCTGTCATAATTTCAATCCTTAATCCATGATTCGTTCGCTTAATCACTTAATCTCGTTATAAAGTATCAGCGGTTTCTAGAACCTTCGTTTCACTGTCTCAGTGGTTTTCGTTCTAAATTCTCAAATCAAATATAATAACATTCCAAAATATTAAATCCTCAAATCCTTAATTTAATATCTCATTTCTTGAATATAATAATATATATAATTCACTGCCCGGTCAAATACTACGCCAAAATAAAATTCGGAATTTCTGAATTCCGATCGTCTTTGCATTCACTTATTTACTCCGTAGATCACTAATATGACTTCGGAATATCCACACTACGTCTCGTACATAGGTGGCATGAAAAACTTTGTTAATTCTCAAAATCACTATTCACTGATGCACTTAATCATAATAAGAAAATTTTTAATTCTACCAAAAATTCGGGTTATTACAGTCTCCCCTCCTTAAAAGGATTCCGTCCCGGAATCAGCTTAGGAATAACTGGGGGTAATTCCCTCCCATTGCACTTTCTAACTCCCAAGTGGATTCTTCCACTTCTTGATTTTCCACAAACCTCTCACTAGCTTGGCAACCTCGTCACTTAGCACTTGCTCTTTTCTATCCGTGATTTCCACAGGTTGTTCTTTGTAAGTCAGACCAGGTTGTATATCTACCTGCTCGTACTCTAACATATGCCGGGCATCTATAGTATACTAACGTAGCATTGACACCTGAACCCCGTTATGACCATTCTACAAGTTTGGGGGGGTAAGGCTGGCTCGTAGGCCACCTTCCTGACGCATTTTAAAATCTCATATGGCCCAATGAATCTCGGGCTCGACTTCCCTTTCTTTTCAAATCTCATTAATTCTTTCCATGGAGATACCTTTAGCATCACGAATCGCTAACCTCATATTCTCTATCTTGTTTGTACAGAAATACACCAGCATAAACTTGATTGTCATTCATCAACTTGCCATTTAGCTTATCAATAGCAGTACTATTTCTATACTCGCGGGCTTAGTCTGCATACTTTCTCTGTCTGTCTTGGTTGTCACTAGCCGCTTGTTGGTGAAATCTTTTGTCTTTCTAGTTTGTTGGACTAACTTGGTTTTGTGTAAAATCTCATCCTTTAATTCCCGATTATTTGGAATCCATCTCTGTCTCATTTTAATCAAGGGTATCGGCCACCACATTGGCCTTCCCCGGATGGTAGTGTATCTCACAGTCAATTTTAGGTAAATTTTAGCCATTTCTCCATCTCATGTTATCTACTATCACGGATAACTCAACGCCACTTCATTACATTCCATCAAAATTTGTGGGTGCATTAGTCAACCCAAAATAACTTCGCTAAAATCTCAAAGTGTCTATTCCTCGTACGAATCGCAGTCTTGGATACATCCTCGGATTTAACTTCCAACTGGTGGTATCCAGTTCTTGAATAAATTTGGAAATACACAGCGTTTTTCCGCTGATCAAACAATCATTTACAAGGGTACCTATCCTCCAGGTCGAACTCATTCAACTCTCGAGGTTCGATGCATAATCTTGTGCTAACATCTTTCTCTCTTACGAACAACACCGGGGTTTCCCACGGTGATACACTGGGCCTTATCATACCCTTATACAACAATTCTTATAACTGAGTCTCTAACTCTTTCATTCCCACTATACTCGGAATACTCGGTATTCATTCTCATGTCATCCAAATCGATATCTGGTAGCTCATTAAAACCTTGTACAATCTCCCAAAACCATTGTAGTTCCCTTTTTACTTGGTATCTCTTTTCTTGGCGTCCACCATAAGAGCTAATTAAGCCTCGGATCTCTGGCGTAATAGCTTCTTAGTCTAAACTATATTCAAGAATCTCTGAATCTGTTTCCATCCTTTATTTATAACTCTCTCTCTCTTACAATCAGTCTGGGCTCCATTGGGTGTCAACCCACCCGTCCTTATTATAATGTCAACTTCTCCCAAGTCACAATACCAGCTCCCTCTAACTCTATCGCCAGTACTTATCTTGCTAACCCAGAGGTAGTGTCTATTCGTAAACAACTCCTCCAAAATCTCAATTCCACTATATGGCATCTATCTAACACCGTTGTCACTGGAGTACACGACACATCACTATTCCTTTCACATATATCACTTGATCCCCTTTCCATTATCATAATATCCTTGGGAGAATAAACCAATTCATTGATATGTCATTAACATTCTATTCGTCTTAGGGATTCGCTCCTGTCATAGGCGATTTCGTTGCGAATCTAATTCCTATCAGCGAATTTTGACTTATTTGACCTGGTTCGCCTCCCCTTAGAATTCAATGAGGATAACCAAAATTCATGGGGCTTTGAAAAGACAGCTCCCATATCAAGGAAAACGTCACACACTGGTGATCATAAGGTTATGAGTTTTAAGGTAACCTTATTGGAGGTAAGAGAATTTACCGAGAGATCAACATGATCGTAAGAACTCAACGTTGCGTGCCTCGATTGAGACATTACTAAAGGTAATTAGCCTTCTTGTATTTCACAACTTACAAGTGATGGCGTCCCATCAGACTTCTATCACATAGACAGATAGTCCTTGTAGCCCCTAAAAGTATAGGGTTGTTCATCTCAGTGGAAGTTGAAAAGTATGAAAGCAATTCGAGATCAATTTAATGATTATCGCCTCTCGACAATATTTCTCAAAGGAACACCTTGAATTAAAATTGAACAGATTCCAAAGGTGCGGTTTCCAAAGAAAATACAAAGAAAAGAATAACCAAAAAGATACTGGTACTTAACAAACAAGTGGTGAGGTATCACCATGGGGTGATTCATTATTTGAAGAAAAGTGAAAGCTTAAATAACATCATTTGACAGGGCTTCGAAAACCTGAAAGTAGGCATCGTGACAGCCTCTAACACAATTGAAATTAATTATGATTTAACACAAGTGTTATAAAATAACTTCGAAGAGGGAATATACCCTTTATCAGAATTCTTTCTTGGAAAGAGGTCAAGATAGATCATAGATTGGGGAAATATCCCACATAATCTGCAAAGGGGGAGGGTACTACCAAGGTCTCTACGGATGCCTTTTATGTCGGCTCCTCTAATGGATAATCGTTCAATTCCAAAGCTTTTCTTTTCCACGCGCCCTAAGGTGTTTGATACTTACGTCATTGCCGACGTATAATAGTCGCTAAGGATCCAACCATCGACCTTTGCAATCACAGGGAATTCTATTCGACTAGGCGCAAACATCTCAAGTAAGCGTTATGTTCTATAAGAAGACTTCGATACCGTTGTCGCCCATAGCAATGACAATTCCACATGTCGACTGGGCGGTACTCCGGAGGATCGTTACAAACTACAAACTTAAATTCGGTCTCTATTTCAATCATCTTTATACCCAAAATTTTCCTTGAGATAATAAAATCCCTCAATGATGTAATAGACACTATTTCCAGTGGAATCGCTGGTCGTGGGGGATTGAAATCTCATAGCCCAAAACAATTCCTTACACTATTCTAGGCAACTAAGTACCCTTAATCGTTCGTGAAAATCTGAACATCTTGGTTCTTACGTATGCCGCCTCCTTATGGGCAACTATAACCGACTACGGGTAACAGGTTTCATTCAAGTCGAATCAATCCACTGATACTGGCTGTACTGCCTCTACCTCTTCTGCTTTGGAGACTCTACTCCATTTTCTTTGTCATATCTCTTGATGAATCATGAACGATCCTTAAAACTCTCGTTTCGTCACTTATTTGTCCTTTGAAGGTTCGTCTGGTCCTATTATACGACCTCAAGTAACATACTACATCTTTATCAATCAACACGTTCTCTACAAGATTCTTTCCTTGACCCACCATGGGGTCTTCCTCTAGATCCTCCTATGGATCTTCCTTTATCGGGTCTCCGTCCATTTCAAGGAACGCATCATCAATTGCCTACTCGAAGGCCTCGGGGTCTGGTATCTCAGAATCCCATCAATCTATAACTCATACGAATCGAGGTGACTAATCATGAAGTCCTAAGTACGGTTTCCCAGACGAAGTCCCCTCTCGGGCTCCATCTTAAACAGTTAGGGTCGTGTCCTCTAACCCGACTACGAACTCAATTTAGGCTCTAGATGTTCTTATCATTCTTAAGGGTATTGTAAGACTCGATCTCCTATCGTTTCTGAGGACTGTAACCTAACGCTCTGATACCATTTCTGTAACAGCCCCAAATCCGGGGTCAGGGATTTAGGGTAGTCACGATCCATGTACTCCTTGCCTTACCTGTATTACTCACACCATTCATAATTCACCTGCTCATGACCCCACAACATACGTCTCACACACACACACACAGGTTAGAGTCTCAGAAACGACACAATACAACAACTGCGGAATAAATAATTTTTCTTACAATACCCAAATGTCTTTTGAATCTGTCACTGATACAATTTCTAAGTAATGTTACATTACCAACTTAGTCTTCTGATGCTTACAATCCTCTAATACCATTCATGTATATACATAAGTCGAATACCGAAAGCTGTAGCCTGATTCGATTGGTTCGTACTACTCTCGGGATCACTGCTAGAAACTGTTTATGAAAACGCCTTGCGGGGTATGTGCCGTCCCATTGGCATCCTGCTTCGCTGCTATATAATATATATAAAACAATAGCAAGAGTGAGCGATAGCTCAGCAAGGAAATGAAAGTATGGCATAATTCTGCCTTTAATTCAACCCAGAAATAAAGCGGGTATAAGACAATAATTTGTCAAAATATCTCGATACTTAAATTACATCCTTATCGGAATGTAATCCCAAAAATAATACCATTGTTGTATTTCAAATATCAATTTCATAATATTTCTGCAAACTTTGGCTATATTATGAACAAAGTTCTAGTATAAACGATGAGGTTTCAAAGTAAACCAAATATAACCTTTCCGAAAAATATCTGCTATATATGCAGAATATCAACATATAACTTAAAAGATGAAGTTATAAGGTGATTCAGTATAAACAACTCCCTTACCATAACTCATGTTATGTAAGGTATCCACAGAGTCATAACTCATAAATAAAAGATGAAGTTGCATGAATTTATTGTCACTTCATTTCCAAACACTTTTCGACCCCCTACCAACATGATTGGTTCTTCACCCCAATACATGTTGCAGGAATATCCAAATTGGATGATGAACCAATACTGGAGTTGCTACCGCGTCCGTTGTGCCTAACCTTACTATGATCAGTAGCAGGTCGCACCGCTCAAATAGTTTTCTACATGTAGATGGAAGTATCACGACGGCCTGACATTGTCTACCGCCTTACTATGACCTCCCGGCCCATTTGGGGCAATATATAAAAGTTGGATGGGCCCACGCAACTTGACCACTTACACCACTCCTAGTTCAGATGGAATCCATGACTCTGAAACGTAAAGATCGTCCTCCTTTCCCCAAGTGTAACACTTGTTGATACGACTCCACTAAGTAGTTATATCTAGGTTGGAAAGGGAGATTCTCCAATATTTCCCAAGCTATGCTTGTTAATGGATATCGACTTGTTCCATGAATTTACCCCTCGATCATTGAGGTGGTAACACAACACTAGACTGGCAGCAATTAAATTGCTCCAAGAAAATATCAGTTCCTTGACAGTTTTGAGTTGAGAGTTCAAAAAGAGTAGTAGTCTCTTAAATCAGGTTTCCCATATTTTTGATGGTTGAGCGAACATTTAAATCCTCTTAAGAGACGGATTTAAATGGAAAACATTGTTTTGGGAACCTCTTTGGATTTTAAAAATAATCAATGATATTGATTAAATAAGTAAACATTAGATGAATATTCGAAATAATACTCCTTACGTAAATACTGATTAAATGAATATTCGAAAATACTATTCATTAAGTAAATATAGATTAAATGAATATTCAAAGATAATATTCATTAAATAAATAAACCTCAAATGAATATTCAAAAATTAATATTCATTAAATAATCCCCAGATAAATATTCACAATAATATTCTTAAAGTCAATAATCCTCAAATGAATATAAATAATATTCTTTAAGTCAATAATCCTCAAATGAATATAAATAATATTCTTTAAGTCAATAATCCTCAAATGAATATAAATAATATTCTTTAAGTCAATAATCCTCAAATGAATATAAATAATATTCATTAAATAATTAATTAACCCTCGAATAACAGTTACCTGATATCTTTGTTATCATTCCGGAACAAAGCGATTTTAAGAAAACATTTTGAAAATGATATTCATCTAAGTAAACAAATTTAATTAGACGAATAAGGCTTATTTAATCCGTAAATGCTTCCAGAAGTATTTACTAATTAAATAAACACTGGTTTATTGGTGATGTTGCCTTTAGGTTAATTATTGCGAAAATCTTTCTAAAAAGCTCTGTCCGGGTTTTCGAAAATATACCTTACAAAATAACCCCGATACGCTGGCTAAGTTATAAACTCAATACATGCTCTACCCTCTGAGCCTTTCTTATTCTAGTACACAAATACCTACCTTATGATATAAAGTCCCCTTCCACCATACGAAAAGTTTATAAATATATACACCATATAATTCAAGGCGTAGGATCTTAAAAGCATCACCACCCATCAACAGTATTATAAGGTCATAGGATTTTGGTTATCGCACGAGCAGGATTTAATATCATTAACAAGATGGGAAACTTGCAAATATGGATTGAAACTTATTCAACACATTTCATATATTTCAAAATAAATATACTCTGAACGATTGAGTATGCATACATAACTTGCATCTAGTATATACATACTTCAAAATATGGTTTTTAGAAACTTGCCTGATGCTCGAGAAGTGATAGGGGTTCGCGACGATGCCGGACAATCTAGACAAAGTCAAACGAAAACACACGGTTAATCCCCTCGATAAACCACTTATAACTCAATGCTTAAACACGTAAGCGAAATACAACCAAGGCATTACTTGCTCGCTCTAGCGTCACACTAAGTCCATGTTATTCGTCAAATACTTAAATCATAAGTTTGGTTCGAAATCCATCCTCAAATCCAAGTTATACTTAACCATTTGGAACCTTGGTTTCTAAGTCTTGTTTTCAGTGGTTTTCACTTGCGCGACCTCGACTAAAACATTTTTATAAAATCGAAACATAATCTTTTTAATCCGAATCTTTTTCGTGAGCCTTCCTAACTGTCTCTAGTATTATTCCTCAAAGTTTCACATTTTAATATGGCTCCGAAGTGGTCCAAATATAGCCTCAAAGTTGCTGAACAGAGAAGGGTTGTTCCTCCGAACGACGTTTACTAAAACTCACTTTTCTCTTAAACCGTAAATCGTAACGACATGATTCTTGCGCTCACGTAAACTAGAAACAAATCTCTACACACTCATGTTCATCACTGAACCAAAAGAGGCAGTTAAGTTTTCGGATTCTATGCAGTTTTAAAGTTAACGAGAATCGGGCATTACGACGGCTTAAAACTTAACGTTTTCCATTTTCAAAACACACTCAAATCAATACCAAACAATCCCAAACTCACCATCCACCTTATACACCCTCCACTCAGTCAAATCCTCCATGAATAATCACAACAAAATTCATAACCCATCCTCCAATACTCAACCAACAATTCATCTAATCACTTAATCATGAGCTTAACTTTACATAAACATCAAAACCATTTCAAAACTCATATAACAAAAAGGGGCAGAGGTTTTTATACCTTCCTTGAATCCTTAAACACACCACAAGAGCTTGTAAGCCTTAAGAGAGTCTTCATCCATGGTTATCATCCTTAAACTTGCAAAAGAAAATCAAGAACAAGTTATGAATTCTCGGAGTTACTATACACCAGTTTAAAGAACTGGAAAACTGAAGGTCTTACCTTGCTCAAATGGAAGAAACTCGTGAAATACGAAATGTAGATTATCTCAAGACCTTTCCAACAAGCTATAGATCGCAATTTTCCACCGAGAAATGAAGGAGATATGAATTTTACAATCCGGCAGTTTTGCTTTGGCCGAAAATGAAGAAAATAAGAATGGTTTTTGATTTTTTGTTAATTTGCTTGGAAATGCTGATTTTTTGTTAAAGGTGGTGAGTCATTGCATGTCCAGGACACGTGTCGATCAGTGGGGGGTTATGGTGGCAAAGAAGGGGACACGTGTCAAGCAATGGAGATCATGGTGGCAAGCAGCTTTACTGGTTCGTTTTCCTTTCACATGGATGATCCAAATGTTGCATTTCTCGAATTAATCTTGTTACATGTTACTTCCATGTCTATATTTAATCCTGTCATAATTTCAATCCTTAATCCATGATTCGTTCGCTTAATCACTTAATCTCGTTATAAAGTATCAGCGGTTTCTAGAACCTTCGTTTCACTGTCTCAGTGGTTTTCGTTCTAAATTCTCAAATCAAATATAATAACATTCCAAAATATTAAATCCTCAAATCCTTAATTTAATATCTCATTTCTTGAATATAATAATATATATAATTCACTGCCCGGTCAAATACTACGCCAAAATAAAATTCGGAATTTCTGAATTCCGATCGTCTTTGCATTCACTTATTTACTCCGTAGATCACTAATATGACTTCGGAATATCCACACTACGTCTCGTACATAGGTGGCATGAAAAACTTTGTTAATCCTCAAAATCACTATTCATCCACCAAATTCACTATTCACTGATGCACTTAATCATAATAAGAAAAGTTTTAATTCTACCAAAAATTCGGGTTATTACAGATCACCTCTTGGGGCTTCGCCCCTCTTGGTTCTTCTTGCCGGTGGATCCAAGTTGATTATTGGGATCCCTTCAGTTGTCCGGCCCCGAGATTGAGCGGCCTCTTCCTCAGCAAGGAGTTTCTTGAGCCTTGCAGTCTCTGCCTCATGGGCTGCAATTTTCTCCTTAGTAGTTTGGGGTTGATCCCGATTTGTCTGGGAAGAACGTCTCTTTCTTGGGGCGACATCCTCCCCAGTTGTATAACCCTCATCCTCGGTGTATGGGCCCGAGTAATCTTGAACGATAGGTGTCTGGCGAGTTTGTTGATTTTGGGGTCCTAGACCTTGAATATAAGGGGGCACATATGCCTCATGGTAGATTGGATTAGTTCCACTACCGCCCGCCATGGGTCGAGGGGGCATGCCATAACTTGGCATCCCCAAAGTCTGATTCGCGTATTGAGGGAGATCAGTAGTATGGAGTTGAAGGCTTCTCGGTGCATTTATGATGAGTGGAGAAGTCGAGATTGGTTGCTGGTGAACGGTCTCTTGTGGATTAGATCCATGAATGACCATCTGCAGGGGATTCGTCCCTTCAACCGAAATCGGGATTTCCGGTCCTTGAGTGTTGGTGGGGATATTCGCCCCTTCAGTGCCAGTAGTCGGCGGTGGCTGATCAGCCTCAGAGGTGATAGGGCGATCCTCAGGAGTTTGATTATCCCGAGTTGTTCTTCGTGTGTTTGCCATGGTTGATGTTGTCTTCCCACAGACGGCGCCAAATGTTATGGATTACAAAACGTGCTTGTGTAATTAATGCTAAGGTTTAATGAGCTTCGAGCTTTAATGGCTGCACTCGTGTTTCCGGACTAAATCGGTCCTCACAAGATGCCTACGTATCTCAATTCGTTATTGAGAATCAAGCCAAAGACGTAGTTCTGATTGTAGGATTAGGGACCTTATATAGGCGTCTGGAGCCTAGTATTTATGGTATATTTAGGAGTCTTAGCGATTAAGTCTCCTTTTAGTTATTGGATAAACATTGTGTTGCTTGTTGAATAAGTCTTTTCCTTGTCGATAAAGGCTATGACTCATTAATTGCCTTCAATTGGGATTCTGGATCCTTCTTTGACCAATTTTCCATAATTTGGGCTCTTTTCATGAGCTATATATTTTCTCTATTCATTAATTACGAAATTAATGAATAATTAGGGATTTGGGCATTAAATACCGAGCCTTTTCATTGGACCGTCAATTATATTTCTATAATTACTTTTCTGACCATATCATTATGTATGATCTTATAGATATAATTTATATATTTTTATTTAAATAGTATAATACATTTATATATATATATATATATATATATATATATATACAAAGAGAAAAATGAAAATGAAAATATTTTTTTATCCGGAATAATTTACATTCATGTGTAACATGTGAAATTATATCCTATAAATTTTATTTTCCATACTCATCATTTATCATGACAAAGAGAATGTAAAGATTTTATTTTTTACATTTATCATTTATAATGAAAGAAAACCTTTTTTGTAATTATATACTTCGTAGTATTCTACATCTTAAATCATCACCCCGATTTTTGAATCGGACATCAACCGGGGGATTAAAATGGTGGAAAATTGAAAAAATTGACGGAAAAAATGAGTAAATTAGAGATATACCGAAGTTAATAAAGAATTACATGTAATATTAGAAAATATCAACAAATGAAGTGTTCATTTTGAAAAGAAATTTGCTAAGAAATGAATGTGACGAACAGAGTGTATAAGCATTAGTATTACATAATTTTGATGCTAATTTTCTTAATTTTAAATTATGGACTTAACAAATAATGAGATACATAACATATACAATAGTTCTTATATTAGATCAAGTTCATTACTATATTTTATGTATGAAGTGTTCATTTTGAAAAGAAATTTGCTAAGAAATGAATGTGACGAACAGAGTGTATAAGCATTAGCATTACATAATTTTGATGCTAATTTTCTTAATTTTAAATTATGGACTTAACAAATAATGAGATACATAACATATACAATAGTTCTTATATTAGATCAAGTTCATTACTATATTTTATGTATAATTAATTAATTCTAATAATGTAAAATAGTGATATATAATATGATATAAAAATATGAATTATCAACAACATAACTAAAGTATATTTAATAAAACAATATACAACTATAATAAAAATTTATAACGATGATTGATCATTTACCTATATATATATACTAGCCTATAACCTGTGCAAGGCACGGGCCTTAAAAAATAATAAACTAAAAAATTTAATGTGAACGGAAAATATTAAAATAAAAGTAAAAATTAATATGTTAAATTATAAAATGAGAAACTTAAATATTAATTGGAACATAAAAAAATATTAAAAATACAGATGGGGCTAAGGAAGATAAATGAGGTATTATTAATATTATTTTATAATAAAATAATATTAATAATAAGGACAGATAGAAAATCTAACATGTTTTAATTAAAAAAAGTAAGTGTCCATGATATTTTTAGAAGTGTTTTAATTATATTAATTATATTTATTAAAAAAAATACGCTGACATGTTAAAATAAGTAAGTGTTTTTAATAAGGCAAATAAAAAAGCTAACATGTTTTGATTAAAAAAATAATTGCCCGTGATATTTTTAGATGTGTTTTAATTATATTAATTATATTTGTTAAAAAATTACGTTCACTTGTTAAAATATGTAAGTTTTTTTAAATAATTCAAAGTATTAAAATAGGTTTTAAAATATATAAGTAAGGGTTGCACTTGATATTTTTGGAACAGAGAAATTTTAGTGATAACAAATATTAAAGGTAATATATTTTAATTTAAAGGTAATTGCCCTTGATATTTTTGGAAAAGAAGTAGATTTTGTTAGAAAAAAATGTTTTAAATTATAAAAGACAATCAGCTAGTTACAATTTTTATATTATTTTATTATTTATGAAATAGAGTATTAAAATAGGTTTTAAAATAAATAAGTAAGGATTGCACCTCATTTTTTTTAGAAAATAAGGATTTTATTGATAACAAATATAAAAGATAATATGTTTTAATTTAAAGGTAATTGTCGTGATATTTTTGGAAAAGGAGTAGATTTTGTTAGCATTTTTTTCAATTATAAAAAGCAATTAGCTAGTTAGTATTTTTATACTCCCTCCGTCCGGCCCAATTGTTTACAATTGGGTTGGGCACGGAGATCATGGAATTATTGTTTACAATTGGGTTGGGCACGGAGATCACGGAATTATATCTTTATATATAATTAGTGTAAAGCACTTAAATGGTAATATATAATTAGTGTAATGCACTTAAATGGTATGGTTTGGTTTGGTCGTCAGCGGGTCCTAAAAATTCTCTACACGTCCTACATAGCTAAAAACTCTCTACTATAAAACAATTACACAATTAGAGTTATTAATAATACTCTACTTCAGAGAAAAAGTAATATTTCTATAAAAGTAAAGAATAATAGAAGTAGTATAATTTTAATATTTTAAATATTTACACTAAAATTTATTAAAATTGAATTTATAAAAACAAAGAATAAACATATAAAATAATCATTCTTTTAGTGAATTTGTATATATAAAAAATTCATAAATTTTATCATTTCAAGAAGTACAACATAAACCGAAATAATATATACATATGAAAAGATATATTATTAACTTAATGAATTTATATTTTTATGAAAATACACAAAGATATCAATAAATAAATAAAATTATAAAAACACTAAAATAAAATAACTTATTAAACGTATAAAGCTAGTATAAGTAAAGTATGAAAAAAAGTAGGAAGAGTGAGTAAAGTGGTGAGACCAGTCAATATTTAAGGTATAAAGTAAGTAAAGTGCGGGAAAATAGTGGGAGTAGTTGATTTTTATATTATAAAATTTTAATATTTTTGGAAAATTTTGGAATGTAAAGAAATGGATATTAAAATGGATGGATGGGACGGAGGGAGTATTATTTTATTATTTATTAAATAGAGTATTAAAATAGGTTTTAAAAAAAATAAGTAAGGATTGCACCTCATATTTTTGGAAAACGGAGATTTTAGTAATAACAAATATAAAAGGTAATATGTTTTAATTTAAAGATAAATGCCATGATATTTTTGGAAAATGAGTAGATTTTGTTAGGAAAAAAAATATTTTAATTATAAAAGATATATCCTAAAAGGTATTATGTTTTAATTTAAAGATAATTGTAATGATATTTTTGGAAAAGGAGTAGATAAATATAGTGAAATATTAATGTAGAATAAAACTTTCCCGAATTTTGATTATATTATTAATTTATTAATTAGAAAAAGTACCGAAAACCAAAAACTAACCGAAAACCAAAAATCAAAATTTTTAATGTTTCGGCTTTAATAATATAGTATATATAGTATAGATACCCGTGCAAGGCACGGGCCTTAGAAAATAATAAACTAAAACATTTAATGTGAACGGAAAATATTAAAATAAAAGTAAAAATTAATATGATAAATTATAAAATGAGAAACTTAAATATTAATTGGAACGTAAAACAAATATTAAAAAATACAGATGAGGTTGATAAAGATAAATGAGGTATTATTAATATTAATTTATAATAAAATAATATTAATAATAAGGAAATATAGAAAATCTAACATGTTTTAATTAAAAAAAGTAATTGTCCGTGATATTTTTAGAAGTGTTTTAATTATATTACTTGTATTTATTAAAAAAATACGTTGACATGTTAAAAGTATTAAAATAAGTTTTAAAATATATAAGTAAGGTTGCACTTGATATTTTTAGAAAAGAGAGATTTTAGTGATAACAAATATAAAAGGTAATATATTTTAATTTAAAGGTAATTGTCCGTGATATTTTTAGAAAAGAAGTAGATTTTGTTAGAAAAAAAGATTTTAATTATTAAAGGCAATCAGCTAGTTAATATTTTTATATTATTTTATTATTTATTAAATAGAGTATTAAAATAGATTTTAAAATAAATAAGTAAGGATTGCACCCCATATTTTTGGAAATTAGAGATTTTAGTGATAATAAATATAAAAGATATTATGTTTTAATTTAAAGGTAATTATCGTGATATTTTTAGAAAAGGAGTAGATTTTGTTAGATTTTTTTTAAATTATAAAAGGCAATCAGTTAGTTACTATTTTTATATTATTTTATTATTTATTAAATAGAGTATTAAAATAGGTTTTAAAATAAATAAGTAAAGATTGCACCTCATATTTTTGGAAAACATAAATTTTAGTAATAACAAATTTAAAAGGTAATATGTTTTAATTTAAAGATAATTGTAATGATATTTTTGGAAAAGGAGTAGATTTTGTTAGAAAAAAATAAATATTTTAATTATAAAAGCAAATCATCTAGTTACTGTTTTGGTAACTTGACAATAATACAATCCCATAAAAGATTTGATTTGTAGTAGCTTTCGTTATCCTAAAAAGAAATAAGTATATTTGTAGCAGTGTATCCTAAATTTAAACAAATTAGATCCCATATTTACATTTTTTTGAATAGATTTCAATATTATTTGATTTTTATGTAGTAAAATATAGTGAAATATTAATGTAGAATAAAACTTTCCCGAATTTTGATTATATTATTAATTTATTAATTAGAAAAAGTACCGAAAACCAAAAAATAACCGAAAATCGAAAATCAAAACTTTCAATGTTTCGGCTTTAATAATATAGTATAGATGTCGTTTGTGATAATTTTAGAAAAACAGAAATTTTAGTTAGAAAAATTTAAAAATATATATACGATCTGGCTAATAAAGGTAATCGTGTAATTATTAGTATTTATAATATTAGTATTTTATGTTACTAAATGGAATAGTCCGTGTATATTTTTTGAGATTTTAGTTATGAGACATATTAGTTAGAAAATATAAAAAGAATATACAATTTGGCAAAAAAAACTTATCGGTTAGTTATTAGTAATTATAATATTATTATTTTATTCTATTAAATAGAACTGCCCATGATATTTTTAGAAAATAAGAGGTTTAATTATGAAAAATAAAAAGTAGAAATTTTAGTTATAAAAAAAATATATCTGTTTTGGCTAATAAAGGTAATTGGTTAATTATTAGTATTTTATGTTACTAAATGAAATTGTCCTTGATATTTTTGAGGTTTTAGTTAGGAGAAATTTTAGTTAGAAAATATAAAAAATAATATATGTTTTGAGAAAAAAAATTAATCGGTTAGTCATTATTAATTATAATATTATTATTTTATTTTATTAAATGGAACTGTCCGTGATATTTTTGAAAAATGAGAAGTTCATTTTTGGAAAATGAGAGGTTTTAGTTAGGAAAAATAGAAAATTAGAAATTTTAGTTAGAAAATATAAAAAAGATTATACACTTTGGCTAAAAAAGGTAATGGGTTAGTTATTAGCAATTATAACTTTATTATGTTATTTTATTAAATTAAACTGTCTGCGATATTTTTGGAAAATTAGATGTTTTAGTTAGGTAAAATAGAAAAGATATTATATATATTAATTTCAATATTTTATCTAATGGTTCTCATCGATTTGATCAAAAATATTTGACGGCTATGAATTGAGTGACCAGACTACAAAAACTTTCCGGAATAGACTACAAAACTTTCAATATTTCGTCTTTAATAATTGGTTAATTATTAGTATTTTATGTTACTAAATGAAATTGTCCCTGATATTTTTGAGCTTTTAGTTAAGAGAAATTTTAGTTAGAAAATATAAAAAAAATATACTTTTTGGGAAAAAAAATTAATCAGTTATTCATTAGTAATTATAATATTATTATTTTATTTTATAAAATAGAATTGTCCGTGGTATTTTTGGAAAATGAGAAGCTTATTTTTGGAAAATGAGAGGTTTTAGTTAAGAAAAATAGAAAAGTAGAAATTTTAGTTAGAAAATATAAAAAAGAATATACACTTTGACTAAAAAAGGTAATGAGTTAGTTATTAACAATTATAACTTTATTATGTTATTTTATTAAATGAAACTGTCTGCGATATTTTTGGAAAATGAGATGTTTTAGTTAGGAAAAATAGAAAAGATATTATATATAATAATTTTAATATTTTATCTAATGGTTCTCATCGATTTGATCAAAAATATCTAACGGCTATGAATTGAGTGACTAGACTACAAAAACTTTCACGACCAGACTACAAAACTTTCAATGTTTCGTCTTTAATATAATAGTATAGATATAATAACGTAAATAAAAAAGACAGATTTATATAAATAATATGGACCAATATTTCCTTTACTCAAATGTTCAAAATAAAAAAAGGAATATATAATTAGAGGAAATGATGTGACTTATCTAATAAAAATTTTAAAATAAACACAAAAAACAATGTAGCACAGTGGTTATGCTTTGGACTTCGATCGGTCACTTCGGGGTCGGGGAGACTCCGAACATGGACTCATTCGTCGAACCCTCCTCAATCCTCGAACGAGAATTACTTTATTTATCGCACAATAATCATTGTTAAATAGCACATATTGATAACATGTATCACTACAACAATACCCGAAATTTGCGACGGAAATTAGCGACGGAATGATTCCCGTTACCAAAGCACGACGGATTAGCAACACCTTTAGATTAAAAAAAGGTCAAGCCTATTACCAACAAATCTGCAACGGATTTCCGACAGAACTTTAGCAACGGAATCCTTCTGTTGCTAAATTTAGCGCCAATACATCCCGCTCAAATTTAGTAACAGTTTAGTAACGGAAATAGTAACGGAATATAGCAACAGAAACCAACCGTAGCTAATATAGGCGCCATGTTATCCCGCTCAATTCTCGCGACGGGCTTAGCAACGGATGTGTTTGCGACGGCTTAGAAACAGCAAAACAAGCAACGGAACAACAACGGAAATATTTACCAACGGATTTGCTACGGCTATCCGTTATAGATGAAAAAGTCAACTATTTTTAATTTCCGTCGCTAAACCGTTGCTAAAGTAGATCCGTCGTTCTTTTTCCGTCGCTAATCCGTTGCAAAAAGTGACTGGTACAATTTAATGCAGCCAACTTTGTGCCCGTTTCTTTAACGCATCATCAACTTCTTTACTCTTCTTGTTTCAAACCTTCTGCCTCTTTCTCTCCTTCAAGTTTTTTTTTTTTTTCTTAAAATTTAGTCCACCAAATTAACTACACAATCTTGTCCAAATTATAAGGTATGTTCCATTTACTTGTTAGTATTTTGTAGTTTCATTTTTGTAAAGTATGTGCACTTTAATTTATGTTAATTTTTGTGAAATTTATGTTAATTATTGTATATTCTTAAAATGTTAGCTAGTTATGAATTGTTTTATGAAGTTGATATTGTTCTATTAGGTTGTATGAAATAATTGTATGTTTATATTGGTAGTCCTAATTAAATTGCACGCTAATTTATAAACATTTTTGCCATTTTAATGCTTGTGAAGTTACGATTTTACCCCTATTTTTTGAAAAATAACAAAAATGCCACTGTTATATTATTATGCAAAAATATGTTAATAACTGTTAACGCAGAGAATCGAACCTTCAACCTCCTTCTAAGAAATCCAAAGCATAACCACTATGCTACATTGCTTTTTGAGTTTACTTTAAAGATTTTATTAGATAACTCACATCATTTCCTCTAATTCTATATTTTTTTTATTTTGAACATTTGAGTAAAAGAAATATTGGTCCATATTATTTATATAAATCTGTATTTTTTATTTACGTTATTATATATATATATATAGGTAAATGATCAATCATCGTTATAAATTTTTATTATAGTTGTATATTTTTGATTAAATATACTTTAGTTATGTTGTTGATAATTCATATTTTTATATCATATTATATATCACTATTTTACATTATTAGAATTAATTAATTATACATAAAATATAATAATGAACTTGATCTAATATAAGAACTATTGTATATGTTATGTATCTCATTATTTGTTAAGTCTATAATTTAAAATTAAGAAAATTAGCATCAAAATTATGTAATGCTAATGCTTATACACTTTGTTCGTCACATTCATTTCTTAGTAAATTTCTTTTCAAAATGAACACTTCATTTGTTGACACAAAAAACAATGTAGCACAGTGGTTATGCTTTGGACTTTTTAAAAGGAGGTTGGAGGTTCGATTCTCTACATTAACAAATATTAATATATTTTTGCATAATAATATAACAGTGGTATTTTTGTTATTTTTCAAAAAATAGGGGTAAAATTGTAATTTCACAAACATTAAAGTGACACTTTTTGCCATTGTGTTGACATATAATATATAGTAATTGACAATATCTCTGCATCTCCCAAATTTATTATAAGTAATCTGTTGATAATAATAATACGCATATACGTTAACAATTTTTCATAAAAACGTAAAAATAAGTTGCATCTGATTACTTTTGGTTTCAAACTTTATTTTTGAAAATATATTTTCAGAAAATAGTAAAACTCCAAAAGAACTTAAAAACAATAATATTTTAGGTAATTTCTCTATATTTCTTTGGTTCAATACTTATTTATTTGTTAAGGATATAACAAATACAATTCCCTATTCAACCACAAAATAACTAAAATAGATCGCAATTAAGTTTTATTTAACATATTCAAATTGTTAAGGATATTATGAAATTCACAAATTTATAATTAGTTAAACGAATCGAGCCGAGTTTAACGAGTTTGAGCCGAGCTCGAGCCGATCCCGAGCAAAACGAGCCGAGTTCGAGTCGAACAGGTGTAAAGCTCGACTCGAGCTCATTTATTAACCGAACACATTTTCATGTTCAAGCTCGTGTTCATTTAGTAAACGAACCGAGCCGAGTCCATCTAAAACGAGTCGAGTTCGAGTTTTGTTCACAAACGGCTTCGCTTACAACCCTACTCATGATAGTTTCTTGTGTATAATAATATTAAAATAATGATATCTTAACTTTTGATAGTACTCTTATTCTTCGATAGTATTTTTATATAATATTTTAATTGAAAATTTTGTTAATTTCTTTGAAGTTATAAATATTATTAAAGGAAATCGAACTCTCGATCGTTGGTAGTATTTTAATATTATCTTTCGTACTTGTATTATATGAAGGATACAACTAGCTTATAATCGGGAAACGCACATATCATATTTCAATATTTATAATTATGTTAATTCACGGTTTTTTTTCCAACATTTTTTTAAAGTTTAAATTACTTAAATATTTTTAATTCTAAGAATATTAAAATTTATTTCTAATACATTATTAGCAGAATTTAAACTTTGACCTTTTAAAAACGTAATTTACCCATTAGTATAGAGTATTTTTTTTATATTATTAGATTCAATAATTTTTTCTACTTATTTTAAGATCTAATAATTCTTTTTTCTTTAAGTGACCACAATTTAAAATATAAACTAATATGATTTTTTTCACTAGTATTAATATTTCAAGCTTCATCTTATAATTTGTAGTTTTTTACCTACTAATTATAAATATTTACATCTATTTACACTAAATGCGAAAAACTTTAATAAAAAATCAGGTTTATGTTAAAAAAATACTTAACAAATTAAAAACTTTTTTTTTATTTGATTGGATATTAGTTAAATTGATGTATTTATTAGTACTTATCAACTTGTTAGTTATAAATACTAGTAGGATTAGATTTTCCCCCTAATTAATTCTTATTAATTTACTCTTTTCAAAAAATTAACTTTCAATTTTAATAATTGACTTCTTGTGTCCCTTCTTTTATCTTCCTTTCTCTTATTCGGAAAAAACTTGGAAGAAAGTATATTCTCTTCTTTAACAAAAAAACTGGGAAGTACAACATTAGAAGAAGTAGCTGAAAGCATTGGATGAACCAACATAAGATGCCGCAAGTGTACACAAGTACTAGAAATTGAGAACTTGTACTAATCTTAAAACAAATATATATTATACTTTTTATTGAAACACAGTTGTGATGTCATTTCTCACATTTTAATTTATTGTTATGAGAGACATAGAAGGTTTCAAATAGTTTTAGTAAGATACGTTAGTCATAGTTGGTAGTTGTTAATCTTTCTACCCAGACATATGTATGCAAAGAAACGATACACCAGTGACATGGCCAATAAAATCCAAACTTCTTGTAATCCACCATTCAAGTTGACAGTGTCAAATGAAGGAGAGGTCTGCAATGTCCTGCATCCTCCAATACTATCACACTCGTATAATTGGTCACCTGAATATTGTACTTTCAACAGCAGCCTAAATCCATGGTACATGAACGATACATATTTTAACCAACGCATAAATTTTGGTATATGCTGCAACCCAAAAAGTGGCATCCAGAAATTCAGTTTTAAACAATATTGTTAAAATTTGTTATTATATTTTTGCTATTATATATAGATTAAAAAACTACCTGGACATAGTACCCTCCTGTGAGAAGAAACAACATAAGTAATAAAGAAGCAATCGTTCCAGCTCTTCTAATACTCATAACTATAGCACCAAATAATTCTCCAGCTCCCTGGATTTAGTAAAGTCATTCAATTTTGTCAAGAATGTTAAGAATTTAGAGTAAGAATAGTAATGTCACTTACTTGGCTTGTAATGGCTACTAATAAGACTGCAGCCAATGTCATGAAGTAGCATTCAACAGTTTGCTTGAATCCAACCATGAAATACAAAATGGTCATAAAAAGCGTTGGATAAAGAACATGAGCTATCATATCGCACAATGTACTGCATACATAGTACACACTTAATCTGTACATTTCCGATTTTCTTTCTTTCACCAAAAAGACTTTTTCAAACGGGAACACGTACACTGCTCCGAATAATGATGATGATGTCCAAAAAATACAAATGTAAAACATCAAACCAATCTGCATTTATACGCCCAGTATTAATAAGATACTTTATCAAGGGGAATGAGCTTTTTAATATGGAAAGATTAGTATAATATTGTTTTACTTGATCTCTAAGCTGAGCTTCTGTGTGGGTGCTAGATTTCCACCAGAGAAGGCCCAACAAAACTGCAACTCCTAATGCTTGAGCTAGTCTTAACACATCAAAATAATCTCTATATCTTGCTCTATACGTTCTCTCGATCAATATTATAAATTGTTCCCACCAAGTCATTGTCCAGTCTTTCTTGACTCGTATGGCTACTTGGAGATGCTCTAATGCCTTTGTTATCATCTGATTTGCATCTTTCTCTTTTGTTTCTAGGTCTGACTTGTACTTTTGACGTAGATGCTAATACATCATAGAAAACATATTCATTAAGGTGAAGAAAACCTCAACTCTCAAATTAAGACATATATATATATAAGAGAAAGAAACTGATCACCTTGAGTACAGCCTTTTCATATTCAGGAGTCCCTTGAATCGCACGTAAATCATCAGGAACAATAATGTCATTCAGTTCACCAGTTGCTAAATTCAGCAAGAGTTCTGCAGGATTCATAGCAATTTCTGGGATAAAATGCAAGGAGTAGAAGTAATCAATCGAATCTTTAGCTTTTCCATAATACATAGGATAGCCTTCTGATAACAAAAGAACCCTATTGAACATGTAAAACATTCTACTCGAAGGCTGATGTATAGTTGTAATTATTGTTCTTCCCGCCTACAAGCAATCGTATAAGAAAGGATAAAAACGTGATAAAATCATTTAAGTGAAGAAATTTAAGGTCGATAAAATTATACATGCCTTAGCAACATCTTGAAGGATAAGGAGGAGGCGATTTGCAGAGGTGGAATCAAGACCCGAAGTTGGTTCATCGAGCAATAGTAATGACGGGTCAACCAGGATTTCATAACCGATACTAGTTCTTTTTCTTTCTCCCCCTGATATTCCTTTAATAAATCCTCCTCCTATGCGTGTGTTACGACATCTAAATAATGAGAAATGAAAACGTATCAAGATATTTCATAAATTATTACATTAGATATATAGGTTTCAAGATGATCAAAATCTAACATATATCCCACCAAACCTTTCAAGGCCTAATTCCTTGATGATCATTTCCACTCTTTCATATTTTTTCCTTCGATTCATACTACATGGAAGTCTCAAGTATGCAGCAAATACTAAGGTCTCTTCCACTGTTAATTGTGGCAATAGAATATCATCTTGTGTAACAAAACCAATCCTGCCAGAGAAAAGTGGCTTATAAAGTTAATAGTAAATATAGGGTTGTACGTCAATGACCTTTGCGTATTAATATACATCTAACCTCCTTTTTAGAGCTGGACTATAAGGAATGTCATTATAAGTGATTGTTCCTTTAATATTGTGTTGCAATCTTCCCCCTATCACCTTTAGCAATGTAGTTTTCCCACTACCAGAAGGACCCATTAGAGCAAGGATTTGCCCAGGACCAACACTTCCCGTTATACCCTTCAATATCTGCTTGTAATTGTCTTGATTAATTTGTGACGCTACTTTTGTCACTACTGCTTTCAAAGGGTTGGCGGAAGTAGCTTTACTTATTTTCACTTTATATTCTACATCTTGAAACTGCATTGCATTGTGTACACAATTAAATAACCTTTAACACAGTCCTAGAAAAGTGTAGTAGTCCATGCATGTCTAATAGTTATACATTCAGGTTTAAGCATTACTTCGAGTTCATCACAGTAAGATCAAAAAATGTAGACATATATATATATATATATATATGATCATGTAACAGTAGAAATTAGTAAGATGAGATAATTTACCTTGAGATATATTGGAAGGGGACGATCTTTACTGACATATGAGCTATCATCTAATTCTATGTCAATTTGTGAGCAACTTCGATTTCTGAGGTAGGCTTGTGACATGTAATCTATGTTATGGCCAAAACCATTTCTTGCTGCAATTTGCATAGACCCTGGAGATGGAGGTGCGAGCGATAAGTCTTGTATTTCATCTTGTCTTGTAACTTCCATATCTTGGTTTGACATTCAAAATCTATGTCTGACTATTTCGGAACAATTCATAATATTTATTTATGATAGATAATATATTTGGATCAACTATTATGTACCTAAAACAGGCCTAAATAGAATAAAAAAGGATGTAGATCGTTGAGCCACATGCTTTGCATGCTAACTTAATTGCATATAATAAAGGTTTTTCAACTAGTTTAGTTGTTGCACACCCTTGGTACCACATTGACCTACCTATGTGGCAAAAACATGACTACTCTTTTATTGTACAAATCTGCCAAATTATGCAGAGTTGGTTTTGACTTGTTACATATGTACAAGTCAAAATATTATTTTTCTTATTTCAATAGCCAAATTCAGAATTTAATTATTTACAAGCACGCGCACGCGCCCACACACCCACTCACACATTAACTCCTTATCTATACTATATTATATTAAAGACGAAACATTGAAAGTTTTGTAGTCTGATACGAAAGTTTTTGTAGCCTGGTCACTCCATTCATAACCGTTAGATATCTCTGATCAAATAACCGTTAGATAAATATTAAAATTATTATATAGAATATCTTTTCTATTTTTCCAAACTAAAAACATCTCATTTTTCAAAAATATCGCAGACAGTTTTATTAAATAAAATAACATAATAAGGTTATAATTACTAATACCTAACCTATTACTATTTTTAGCCAAAGTGTATATTTTTTTAAATATTTTCTAACTAAAATTTCTACTATTCTAATTTTTCTAAATAAAACCTCTCATTTTCCAAATATATCACTAATAATTCTATTTAATAAAATAAAATAATAATATTATAATTATTAATGACTAACTGATTAGCTTTTTTTCCAAAACATCTATTCTTTTTATATTTTCTAACTAATATTTCTCCTAACTAAAACCTCTAAAATATGACGAGCTATTCCATTTAGTAACATAAAATACTAATATTATAAATCTATCTATCTATCTATCTATACTATATTATTATAAGCAAACCACCCTCTATTTGGTTGGTAGTCATATAAATCAAAATATAGATAATAAAATAAAAAATACTAAAATTCATCCTGCATCGCACAAGGCTTGTGTAACTTTAAAAATAGACTTGTGTTTTGGTTATTTGTAAACGGTTATGTAACTGATGTTTAGGGTTCTCTTTTTCTAAAAAAAAAATCAACGAAAACATGTTACTCTTTCTATTTTTTCTTATTAAAACCCTTCCTTTTCCAAAAATATCACGGGCAAACCTTACTTATTTATTTTAATACTTTTAATTACGGCAATTACCTTTTCAACTAAAACATGTTACTTTTTGTATTTTTTTCATTTAAAAAAAACTATAACTTATTACCTTTTCAACTAAAATACATTAACTTTTCAATATTTTCTAACAAAATCCTCTATTTTCTAAAAAAATCATGGACAAGTACCTTTTTAAAATAGAACATGTTACTATTTCTATTTTTTCTTACTAAAACCCCACATTTTCCAAAAATATCACAAGCAAACTCTTACTTATTTATTTTAAAACCTATTTTAATATTTTTAATTATGAACAATTACCTTTTTAGCTAAAACATGTTGCTCTTTCTATTTTTTCTTAATAAAACCTCTCACTCCAAAAATATCACGGACAAATAGTTAATTATTTATTTTAAAACTTATTTTAATACATTTAATTATTGAAATTTATACTATACTATTATAAGCAAACCACCCTCTATTTGGTTGGTAGTTTGGTCATCTGTTGATAGTTTGGTCATCTAAATAATAACCGTTAGATGTAAATATAGATAAATGAGAACCGTTGGATGTAATATTAAAAAAATATTATTTTATTGATATCTAAAATGCTCCAACGGGTTCAAGGTTCGAATCCCGTCAACAATATAACCTAAGTTCAATTTAGCTACATAATTATTTTTATATATTTTGAAGTTAAATAAAATGTCTTCTATCAAATGATACTCACACGTTTCGAGTGAAGTTCCAAAAATCTGTGATTTTATAGTTTAGCGATATAAAGACGTTTCAGTTAATAGATAAACTCAAGTTTAATTTCTACAAACAACTTTTTCTAATAAATAATAAACACAGAGGCAAGTTAGTGAGTTCAAATCATGTACAAAATATCTCATGGTTAAATTATCTCACGTATTATAAGATTATGTTAATCGATATAATAATGAATACCAAATACGCGTCCACTCACGCGACACACACACATACATGTAATATTGGAAGTAGAATAGGTGTTTGCAAAACATATTAAATCCTTATATACAATAAGGGTAAGAGAAATCTTATCCAAAATTTTGGTCATGTACCGCCAAATCAATAAGGATTGTTGATTTTAAAATAGATGAATGAGAACCATTAGATCTAATATTAAAAAATATATATATATAAATTAAATTAGAGTAACCACCATCTATTTGGTTGGTAGTTCATCTAAATAAGATAAATGAGAACCGCTGGATGTAATATTAAAAAAATATTTTTTTCTTGATATCTAAAATGCTCTCATGGGTTCAAGGTTCGAATCCCGTCAACAACATATTATTATTAAATATTTATATCATCTATTTTTCTAAGCTACATTCAAAAGTTCAAGATATTATTCCGTCAACAACATATTAAGAATTTTAAGATCAAAATACAAATAAATGCTAATAAAATAAGATATAAAATACTAAAAAATCATATAAAAAATACTAAAATAATAAATCAAAAATACTAAAATTCATCCGTGTATCGCACAACTTATAGGCTAAAAAAACGTAGAATAACATCATACATATATTATTATATTTGATTACTTTTTAAAATCATATAAATCAAAATATAGATAATAAAATAAAAAAAAATCTAAAATTCATCCGTGCATCGCACGGGTTACAGGCTTGTATATAATAAGCGTAAGAGATCTTATCCAAAACTTTGGTCGGTACTACCAAAAGTATATGATCCGTTGGATTATAAAACCATAAATATTCAAATAGATGAGGACCGTTAGATATAATATTAAAAATTGTATTTGATTAATAATAGGATAGTATTTAAATATTAAAAGGTGTATTGTGATCATTTAAACCAATTATAAATAGGTTTTCTATATTGAATAAAAATCTTTATGTAAAAAATCGTAATTATCTTTTCTATTTAGTTTATGGATAGTTCTAGTTAGATAATAATTATTAAACCATCATTAAATTAAAGATAATTTTGTTAGCTTCGCGTGGACTGTAAAATTGTTAAAATTTGTTGTCTAAATCTCAAGATAGAGCCCAAACAGTAAAGTGATTATCTAAATTTTAATATATTTTTTTAATTTAAACCAATTATAAATAGGTTTTCTATATTGAATAGAAATCTTTATGTAAAAAATCGTAATTATCTTTTCTTTTTAGTTTATGGATAGTTCCACTTAGATAATAATTATTAAACCATCATTAAATTAAAGATAATTTTGTTAGCTTCGCGTGGGCTGTAAAATTGTTAAAATCTATTGTCTAAAACTTAAGATAGAGCCCAAATAGTAAAGTGATTATCTAAATTTTAATAAATTTTTTTTATTATTGTAGCACCAATTTAATTGTTTTCCTAATTCTTTTAAATTTATAAATTTTATGTTTATTTCAATAAAATATTAAAATCAATTTAAGAAAAAATTAAAATCGATCTGGTCTGTGTACGACCACTATACGACCAAATTAATTATTACAGTTAGATCTTAAATAGATCGATGAGAATTGTTAGATCTAATATTAAAAAGTGTATATGATTAATAATAGAATTATATTTAAATACTAAAAAGTGTATTTTGATAATTTAAAATTTTTCTATGTAAAAATTCTTAAATATCTTTTCTTTTTAATTTATGTATAGTTCGAGTTAGATAATAATTGTTAAACCAAATATCAGATAACAATTCATATCGATTACAATATTAAAAATTATCAATATAATGCTCATGTATATCATATAACAATGACCCTGCGTTATAAGAGACTTAGGAGAACTCCTGTACAATAATAAATTGAAACATTTTTTTTCTGAAGAAACATAACAATTTGATTAATCCAAATTATAATTATATTATTTTACATATAACAAACATAAAAGGATAATATCAAAATATTATTAAAATATTGAGGGTTTCATATTCATAAACAAAAATTTTGAATATAATACTTAACCATCTTTTCTTTTCGGTTTATGGGTAGGTCACTGGTCAAGTTAGATAATAATTATTAAATCATCATTAAATTAAAGATAATTTCGTTAGTTTCACATTGGTTGTAAAATCGTTAAAATTCAATTTTTAAAATTCAGGATAGAACCCAAATAGTAAAGTGAGTATCTAAATTTTAATAAATATTTTTTTATAATTGTAGCACCAATTTATTTATTTTTCCACTAATTCTTTTAAATATAGAAATTTTATCTTTCTTTCAATAAAGTATTAAAATAAATCAAGAACAAATTCAAATCGATAAAGACTATAATAATATGAGAATAAAATTTTATATAATCATAACATAATTTTTATACTGTTTAATAATTTTAAAGTAATAATGTATTTTAAAATTTTATATACACTATAAATAAAACCAAAACATTAAAAGTAAAAGGAGTTAGTAAAATACTTATATCAGTATGTACTTGATATCCTTATTATATTAAACACTTTTATATAATAAGCATAATAGAGATTTATCCAAAATTTTGATCGTGACAACCAAATTAATAAGGACTATTAGATCTTAACTAGATAAATGAAAATCGTTTAATCAAATATTAAAAAAGTGTATTTTATTTATAATAGGATTATATTTAAATTCTAAAAAGTGTATTTTGATAATTTAAACCAAATATACCAAATATAAATAAGTTTTCTATATTGAATAGAATTCTCCATGTAAAAAATTCGTGACTTTCTTTTCTCTTCCATGGACAATTCCGGTTAGATAAAAATTGTTAAACCATCTTTTAATTAAAAATAATTTAATTATCTTCACGTGGGGTGTAAAATCGTCAAAATATGATTTTTAAAACACAAGATAAAGCCCAAATCAGTAAAGTGGGTATTTAAATTCTAATCATGATTATTATGTCATCAATATTTTAACGCCAATTTAATTACTTTTTTCTAACTATTTTAAATTTAGAAATCTATGTTCAAAAAATAAAATCAATCTAAAAAAATTCAAATCAACAAAGAATATAATAATACGAGGATAAAATTTTATAAAATTGTGCATATTTTTTATCCTATTTTATTAAGTTATAGATCATAATTAATCAAATATAATTTATTATTAAATAATAAATTATACGCAAATGGTGATTTTGTTTTATAAGTACTCATAGACACCTAATTTCATTGTTAGCAGGACTATATTCATATTAAAAAAACCGTATTTTGAAATTGTAGACTCAGTTACAGAACAGACCTAACTTTTTTAACCTATATACATCATAAATTATTAAATTCGAAACTTTAAAAGTTTGTTAATCAATTAGTATAGTACTTTTCTGAAAAATCGTACTTTACAAAAAATATTATCAAATAACCTATGTCTGAAAGGAAAAAAATTCAAAAAAAAATTCAAAAAAAAACCTGTAAATTTTAATATGTTGTTGGTAGATTCAAATCTTAGATCATTCTACATGATAATTTAATTGTAATATGTAACGTTTCTCAACAATTTAATTTGAAAGATCCAACGATTATGGATTGAGTGATCAAACAAAGCGACCACACTTATAAGAAAGCTTTCACTATTTAGTTTTTAATATAATAACATAGATATTTACGGGATATACTATAAAAAAATGAATTTTATACAGAATTTTGATCGTCACGGTGTACTACTTTAAAAGAAGAACTATTACAAAAAAATATATTTTAATTGATAATTTAATTTCTCAAAAGTTCAAAGTTCCCGCATCATTAACATATTACAAAAAAGAGTATATTATATTTTAGCAATAAATATTTAAAAAAATTAAAAATTAAAAAAATTATAAATATTAAGAAAAATTAATGATGTTATCCTGGTAATTTGGTCCTAATACCGCCAAAACATTCTCAACTGTTAGATCCAATACTTTTAAAAATAGATGATCAAGATTATATCATATAAAAAGAAATTATTATCTAAAAGTTTGGTCGATCGGTATGGTACGTTGGGATTTTACTTAATTGCCCTTTCTTAAATTCGTGTTTTTACTTAATTAACCTTACTTATTTATAGAAATTTATTATTAAATAATAATATTACCTATTTATAACCAATTACCTGTTTCACCTAAAATACATTTTTTTTAATTTTTTCTAACAAATTCCTCTACTTTTTCAAATATATCACGGGCAATTACTTTTTTTAACTAAAACATGTTAGTTTTTCTATTTTTCCTTACTAAAACCCCTCATTTTCCAAAAATATCACGGACAAACATTTAGTTATTTATTTTTAAATCTAATATTATATTTATGTTTTTAAAAATTTACCTATTTTAACATGTCTACTTATTTTTCTTACCAAATGTAATTACTAAAAATATTAAAATATAAATAATCAAATACATATTTATAACCAATTACCTTTTCAGCTAAAACACATTATAGATTTTTTCTAACAAAGTCCCTCATTTTCTAAATATATCACGGGAAATTGCCTTTTTCAATTGCCTTTTTCTATTTTTCTCACTAAAATTCATTCTTTTTCTAAAAATATCACGGAAAAACTCTTTACTTATTTATTTTAAAATGTATTTAAATTATTTAATTTTAAAACCTCATTTTCCAAAAATATCACGGGCATTTACCTTTCAAAACTAAATATATGTTACATTTTTTATTTTTCCATACTAAAACCCCTCATTTTTCAAAAATATAACAAGCAAACCCTTATTAATTTATTTTAAAATCTGTTTTAATGTTTTTAATTAATTAAAAGTGTTTAGCTATTTTAACATGTCTACTTATTTTTTTAGCAAATACAATTAAAAAATTAATAATAAAATAGCAATTAACAATACGTGCATCGTACGGGTTTTAAGCTAGTATATATCAATACTTACTATTATATAATAGACGAAAAATTAAAAATTGATCGGTAGTACATTGTGATTTTACTTAATTGCTCTTAATTAAGTGTACTTCGGGTTTTTACTTAATTAACCTTTCTTATTTATAGAAATATATTATTAAATAATAATATTACCTATTTATAACCAAATACCTTTTTCACCTAAAATACATTATTTTTTCTATTTTTTCTAACAAATTCCCCTACTTTTTCAAATATATCACCGACAATTAACTTTTTAACTAAAACATGTTAGTTTTTCTATTTTTCCTTACTAAAACCCCTCATTTTCCAAAAATATCACGAACAAACATTTAGTTATTTATTTTTAAACCTATTTTAATATTAAATTATTTTTTAAAAGTTTACCTATTTTAACATGTCTACTTATTTTTCTTAACAAATGCAATTACTAAAAATATTAAAATATAAATAATCAAATACGTATTTATAACCAATTACCTTTACAACTAAAACACACTATATATTTTTTCTAAAAAAGTCCATCTTTTTTTAAATAGATCACGGGAAATTGCATTTTACAATTTACTTTTTATATTTTTCTCACTAAAATCCATTCTTTTTCCAAAAATATCACAGGAAACCCTTTACTTATTTATTTTAAAACATATTTAAATACTTTTAATTATTAAATTTTAAAACCTCATTTTCCAAAAATATCACGGACATTTACCTTTTTAAACTAAATATATGTTACATTTTTTATTTTTTCTTACTAAAACCCCTCATTTCCAAAAATATAACGGGTAAACCCATACTTATTTATTTTAAAATTTATTTTAATATTTTTAATTAATTAAAAGTGTTTAGATATTTTAACATGCCTACTTATTTTTTGCACAATTACAATTAATAAAATAATAATAAAATAACAATTAACAATCTGTGCATCGCACGGGTTTTAAGCTATCAATACTATACTATTATATAATATACAAAACATTAAAAGTTTGCTCGGTCGGTATGGTACGTTGGGATTTTACTTAATTGTCCTTTCTTAAATTCGTATATTTACTTAATTAACCTTACTTATTTATAGAAATTTATTATTAAATAATAATATTACCTATTTATAACCAATTACATTTTTCTCCTAAAATACATTATTTTTTTTTATTTTTTCTAACAAATTCCCCTACTTTTTCAAATATATCACGGGCAATTACCTTTTTTTAACTAAAACATGTTAGTTTTCTATTGTTCCTTACTAAAACCCCTTATTTTCCAAAAATATCACGGACAAACCTTTAGTTATTTATTTTTAAACCTAATATTAACATTAAAAGTTTGGTCGATCGGTATGGTACGTTGGGATTTTACTTAATTGCCCTTTCTTAAATTCGTGTTTTTACTTAATTAACCTTACTTATTTATAGAAATTTATTATTAAATAATAATATTACCTATTTATAACCAATTACCTGTTTCACCTAAAATACATTTTTTTTATTTTTTCTAACAAATTCCCCTACTTTTTCAAATATATCACGGGCAATTACTTTTTTTAACTAAAACATGTTAGTTTTTCTATTTTTCCTTACTAAAACCCCTCATTTTCCAAAAATATCACGGACAAACATTTAGTTATTTATTTTTAAACCTAATATTATAATTATTTTTAAAAGTTTACCTATTTTAACATGTCTACTTATTTTTTTTAACAAATGCAATTACTAAAAATATTAAAATATAACTAATCAAATACCTATTTATAATCAATTACCTTTTCAGCTAAAACACATTATAGATTTTTGCTAACAAAATCCCTCATTTTCTAAATATATCACGGGAAATTGCCTTTTTCAATTCACTTTTTTTATTTTTCTCACTAAAATCCATTTTTTTTCTAAAAATATCACGGACAAACCATTTACTTATTTATTTTAAAACGTATTTAAATAATTTAAATTATTAAATTTTAAAACCTCATTTTCCAAAAATATCACGGGCATTTACCTTTTTAAACTAAATATATGTTACATTTTTTATTTTTCCATACTAAAACCCCTCATTTTTCAAAAATATAACGAGTAAACCCTTACTTATTTATTTTAAAATCTGTTTAAATTTTTTTAATTAATTAAAATTGTTTAGCTATTTTAACATGCTTACTTATTTTTTAAACAAATATATTTAAAAAATAATAAAAAAATAACAATTAATAATCTGTGCATCGCACGGGTTTTAAGTTATTATATATATATGGGTGCCCTTCCACGACCTCGGTTGGTTGGGAAGGGAAATCCAACCAACAAATCGTATCCGTTAAATTCAAATTTATACGGTTGGGATCAATAGCTACCATAATGAAACATTGCGGGGCTCCTAGATGCCGCAATGATACATTACGGGACTGCAATGATACATTACGGGTAACTAATTTACCTTTTTTCCCTTACAATTAGCCCCAAAACTACTTCGAAATACACGCAAAACTACGAGGGTGCAGTGTTTCATTGCAGGGTGCAATGTTTCATTGCGGGGTGCAATGTTTCATTACGGGGGCAGAATAAAATAAAATAATTATGTAGCTAAATTGAACTTAGGTTATATTGTTGACGGGATTTGAACCTTGAACCCGTTGGAGCATTTTAGATATCAATAATTTTTTTTTTTTTTAATATTACATCCAACGGTTCTCATTTATCTATATTTACATCTAACAGTTATTATTTAGATGACCAAACTATCAACAGATGACCAAACTACCAACCAAAGGGTGGTTTGCTTATAATAGTATAGTATAAATTTCAATAATTAAATGTATTAAAATAAGTTTTAAAATAAATAAGTAACTATTTGCCCGTGATATATTTGGAGTGAGAGGTTTTATTAAAAAAAAATAGAAAGAGCAACATGTTTTAGCTAAAAAGGTAATTGTCCATAATTAAAAATATTAAAATAGGTTTTAAAATAAATAAGTAAGGGTTTACCCGTGATATTTTTGAAAAAGTAGGGGTTTTAGTAAGGAAAAATAGAAAGAGTAACATATGTCTTAGTTGAAAAAGAAGACTGTTTGTGATTTTATAGAAAACGAATGGACTTTGTTAGAAAAATAGAAAATATAATGTATTTTAACTAAAAAGTTAATTGGTTATAAATAATATTATTATTTAATAATAGTTTTCTTAAAAAATGAACAAATTTAAAAAATAACATGTTTTATCTGAAAAGGTAATTGCCCGTAATTAAAAGTATTAAAATATGTTTTAAAATAAGTAAGAGTTTGTTTGTGATATTTTTGGAAAATGTGGGGTTTTAGTAAGAAAAAATAGAAATAGTAACATGTTCTATTTTAAAAAGGTAATTGTCCATGATTTTTTTAGAAAATAGAGGATTTTGTTAGAAAATATTGAAAAGTTAATATATTTTAGTTGAAAATGTAATAAGTTATAGTTTTTTTAAATGAAAAAAAATACAAAAAGTAACATGTTTTAGTTGAAAAGGTAATTGCCGTAATTAAAAGTATTAAAATAAATAAGTAAGGTTTGTCCGTGATATTTTTGGAAAAGGAAGGGTTTTAATAAGAAAAAATAGAAAGAGTAACATGTTTTCGTTGATTTTTTTTAGAAAAAGAGAACCCTAACATTGACATCAGTTACATAACCGTTTACAAATAACCAAAACACAAGTCTATTTTTAAAGTTACACAAGCCTGTGCGATGCAGGATGAATTTTAGTATTTTTTATTTTATTATATATATTTTGATTTATATGATTTTAAAAAGTAATCAAATATAATAATATATGTATGACGTTATTCTAAGTTTTTTTAGCATATAAGCTGTGCGATACACGGATGAATTTTAGTATTTTTTATTTATTATTTTAGTATTTTTTATATGATTTTTTAGTATTTTTTATCTTATTTTATTAACATTTATTTGTATTTTAATCTTAAAAATTCTTAATATGTTGTTGACGGAATAATATCTTGAACTTTTGAATGTAACTTAGAAAAATAGATGATATGAATATTTAATAATAATATGTTATTGACGGGATTCGAACCTTGAACCCGTAGGAGCATTTTAGATATCAAGAAAATAATATTTTTTAATATTACATCTAACGGTTCTCATTTATCTATATTTACATCTAACGAGTTGTTATTTAGATGATCAAACTACATATGACCAAACTATCAAACAATATATAGTATAGATAGATAGTATAGATGTATATGTCTTGTGTAAAATAAGGCAAACCGAACCGGGCTTGTGAATGTGAATCAAAAGAAAGGCCGAAATGAATGCAAGACAAACGGGCCGGCCCAAAAATACCTATACACAAACATACATGAAGAGATACATAAAAAGCAAAGCATCTCCTATATGTACTGAAGCGATGCTTAGGTCAAGACATTCAACACACACATATTTGACGGCGGGAGAATTTGAAGAACAGCCAAGGTACCTTTGTGGCCTTATTTTTCACTAATTTTATGTATTTTTAAGTTTAATGTTGTCAAGAACAGGGTATGTGATAAACCAAATGATTAGATTATGTGTGTATTTATCAATTTCTTTTATATATATATATATATGTGTTGTGTAGATTAAATGGGTGCTAAAGGGACAATGAAAAAGAAAGCTACTAATTCTAGAAAGAAGCAAAAGAAAGAAATTGAGCTCCCAACCCCTAAACTTCATAAAGACGATGATATTAGTGCTAGTGATATCGATGAGGATGATATGGTAGTTGAGCAACATGATGATGGAGTTGATTCTGCTTCCGATGTTTCGTCCGATGCTGACCAACCATTCACTGATGATTTTCTTCACGGAAGTGATGATGAGGATAATGTTGTTGATGATGATGATCAAGGTACCTTTTTTGTTACGTTTCGAGGGTTATTTGTGTTTATTATTTACATTTTATGTTTTTTAATTATGAATTGGATTGTTATATGCTTTAATTGTATGGTGAATCCTATGTTTATGTAATTACTGAATTACCCAGTCTGTAGGCTAAAATGGTTTGAGGTAGCACATGACTACATAAACATACATTGTTTTCTAATTGAGTTTTTGGTCTCTGTAGAGAAGGGTTCTGATTCTGATTCTGAGTCGGATGGGTCTGATATTGAGAAAAAGTCTAAAGCTATTGACGCCAAGAAGGCGTTAGAAGAGCAAGAGGCAAAAGATGAAATGTTGATAAACATTAAGGAACAAGATGATGATTTCAGATTGCTCACGCCTCAGGTTTCTTCTTTTCTATTGTTATATTTGGTTGGAATTGTTTCTTTTAGTCTTGTAGTTCATTTTATATATTTGTATTGTTTATTTTTGTGAAATATAGCAACTTAAAGAAGAGGCGCAGGGACCTCCTGATCTTCCAAGGCTCCAGCGCAGGATTAAAGAAAGTGAGTCGCATGGTTTATGTTTAATGTGAAGTTAATTTCAATTGAATGTTTGCACATTAATATTTTGATGCAATTTTTCAGTTGTTCGGGTGCTTTCAAATTTTAAGACTCTACGTCAAGAAGGGGCGTCACGAAAGGATTATGTTAACCAGCTTACAATGGATTTGTCTTCATACTATGGTTACAATGATTACCTGATTGAGGTCTTAGTGGAGGTGACATCTATGTTTCTGTACTCTCATGTTTTCTGGCAGGGTGCTGGAGTCGGTTTTAAAATTTCTTAATGTCTTGCAGATGTTTCCAGCAGTTGAACTTGTCGAGCTTATCGAAGCATTTGAGAAGCCCCGGCCTATGTGTCTTCGTACTAACACTTTAAAGGTGATATTACATATTTGAGTAGATATATTTTACTGATTTTTTTTGGTGTTGTGGTAAATTATAACAAGTTGTTGGTTTTTTGAATCTCAGGCACGCAGAAGAGATTTGGCTGGTATTTTGTTAAACAGGGGTGTGAATTTAGATCCATTAAGCAAGTGGTCAAAAGTAAGACCTGCTTAAGACTTTTTTTACAGCCTTATGTATCAATGTTTTTTTTTCAAGAATCATTAATCAAATTTCCACCAATGTGCAGGTTGGCTTAGTTGTTTATGACTCTCAAGTACCCATTGGTGCCACTCCGGAATATATGGCTGGTTTCTATATGGTATATATATATATATATGTTTTTACCCAAGTACTATTGCGATAAATTCTTCTCCTTTTATTGCACATAAGATTCGGACTTTGAGTTTTTGTTGTCATTTTTGAAATGTGTAGTGTACTAGATATGCATGTGAAAATCTTGCAAATCACAAGAATTATAAGCTAAGAATTAAAGTAGAAATTGGTTCATAGTAGGAGTTTTTATTTGGAAGTGAAGGAGTATATTTTTAGCTTGTATATATTCCAGTTACTAACATCTAGTTCTGCAACAGTTACAAAGTGCAAGCTCTTTTCTACCTGTTATGGCTCTTGCTCCTCAGGAGAAGGAAAGAGTTGTTGATATGGCGTAAGTAATATATTATTGCATATCAGTTAGCAGTACTTGTCTTTTATAGTGAACTTCTATACTTTTGTTCTTTATCACTTTAAGTGCAACATAAAGAATAGGCTGTGCATTTTCTTTATGTAGAGAGTAGAGACATAAGCACAAAGTTTTTTTTTTTTTGATGTAAATCATAAATTATAAAAAACAGTAACTCTTTTTTATCCCAGGAGGATAGATTTGGAGTACTCGTTTTTTTTAACTTTTATGCTTGCAATAGTTAATAGTATAATTAACAATTGAACAATCACAGTTATAACTCTTATGCTTACAATAGTTTGATTGTATAATTTACAAGTGAATAGACATAGATAGCTCGTTATAAAGTTTATTATGTATATATTTTGCTGAAGGCTTTAGCAAACATAGGGCCGAGGTGAATAATTTTTTCAGTTATAAAAATGAAGAATGTAAGGTTCTAGGGATAGAGTAGGCACTGAATAACCTTAAGGCTAGAAATATTTTAGATAATAATATAGAAATATGTAGATCTAGAAAAACTAAGAAAATGGAAATCAAGCTCCTTCCAGTTCTTGGTTACTGTATCTTTCTCGATCATGTTATTACTAATTAGTAGTTATTTATTCTTGTTTGGTTATGGTCAATTACAAGAATTTAAGTACTGCACACACATGCCTCCACACATGCCTCCCCATGCTTGAACCCTTTTTATTACCAAGAAGAAAGGGTTTTCAGCTAGAATATGGCCTTACAGATAATTAATAATTATTTCATTGAACTTGAATTTCCTTATGAATTTCCTTATTAATTTATTAAGTACATAGGAAGCTGAAAGCCTGAAAGTGAATTAGGTTGCTTATAAACCCTAGCTTATCTATATTATTCAAAACCGATCCTATCTATTATCTATACAATGTAGTTTTACACTAAGTCTCAAGGGATGAACCTCTCAGGTTCCTTTTTATCATTATTTTATCCTAATTTTAAAAATGTATGTATCAAACACCTTTTTGCTGTATAGATGCCTATTCACCCAAGCCTCATGGCCCCTTGCCAGCGCTGTGAGTCGTTGCGATGTGACAACAGTGCTGCCTACATTAAATTATATGATATACAGCTGTAACACCTTCACTAACTCTTTAAATGGAAGAGTTCCATTTAAAGTTGTATCACAGTTCTATTGTTGCTCAATAAAGTTTCCAACTTACCCTTAGCTTAGCGACAACCACCTTATTTACTGTTCAGAGCTATTTAACTGAATTTGTGGGTCTCAAGTTGAAGATGGATTTCAAATATATATCTTAAACTCAGGGGCTGAGTGCTGAACTAGCTGATGACATCATATGCATGTTTATATATGCTTATTGTTATAGGTGTATTGCTCAGCTCAGGCTTTGCCAGGCTCTGAATGTTATGTGCTTCATGTTTGCTGCTTTCCTTGCACTTATTCCACTCTATTAATAGCAAATTTAATTGTGGCAGAGCTGCTCCTGGTGGTAAAACAACGTATGTTGCTGCGCTTATGAAGAACAGTGGTATGTAATACCATTGTAGCCTATTTTGTTGTGTTTGTTTCTTTTCTATTAGTGCCTGTGGAATTGCTTTCTGTACATCGTCTTCATGCATGACTTTGGAATACTTTTATTGTGGTGAGAAATAAATATAAAAGATTTTGGTGGAGAAGAAAAGAAAGAGTCAATAAACCTGTAACTCGAAGCTGTGAACAAAAGGCTTCTGCATTTACCGGTGCTCCTTTGGTTACTATTTAACCAAATAACCAAGAGGCTGATGACATGATCTGTAAACATCTTAATATCTATACCCACCTATCAAAAAATGTAGTTGTAGTTATCGTTGAAATTTAATAGTTTCCAGGAACTCAATTATGTAGCTTAGTGGGTTGTACATTTCTTAGTTAGCAATTGCTAGTTGCACAAAGTATCAGCTGAAACTGCTAAAGCTATGCAAGTTGAAACCAAGGTGTATTCGCTGCATATGTAAATTGTAAGAAGTGTACACACATACATTGAAGTTTTGATCTATATCTGTAGAAGTATCACTTACGTTTCTCTAGTATATTTTGTGCTCAACATTCCAAAATCTTGGATGCAATCATGAATTCATTTTTTCAAGTCTCCACTCTGTTTTTCAGTTATTGCATTTTTAGAATTTAGAAAGAAAAAAAATATATATGTTTGAATAGGACCCTTTATATATTTTCTAGAAGTATATTTATGGAAATGATGACAGGTGTAATTTTTGCAAATGAGATGAAGGAGAAAAGACTTAAGTCACTAACGGCAAATCTATCTCGGATGGGAGTGACGAACACTGTTGTTTGCAACTATGATGGGAGGGAGGTCAGAATCTGCACCTTCATATATGGTGAAATTGTTTGTAATGTATCTATTGTAAATTTTCTGTCTCACTTTATATCACATTTTTTATATCCAATTTGAATCATGGTTTGATTCGTAAGTACTTTAGTAATAACTCTACTAAAAATAACATCTATTATATAAATATAATCACATTGTACAATACAGAATTAGGCAATAATTTATTCGTTGATGAACTCTGTTCAGCATGTCTCATGTTTACTTTTTTCTTACTCCCTTCCAATATCAGCTGCCCAAAGTTCTGGGCCAGAACTCAGCTGACAGGGTTTTGCTGGATGCTCCTTGCAGTGGTACCGGAGTACGTGCTTCTTTTTTTTTGCTTTCTTTTTCTATTTTCTTTTTAAATTTTACTTGTTCCTTTCTGCTTCGTTTGGAATTAGAAAGCATTAATATGTGATACAGGTTATATCGAAAGACGAATCTGTCAAAACCTCTAAAAGTCTTGAAGATATACAGAGTTGCTGTCATCTTCAGAAGGTATAAATCATCTTTTTAAACAGTGACTCAAACTATACTAGGCCTTGTATATTGTCATTTTTAAACTTTTAAATAAATAGAGTATACTTTTTGCTATGCATTTTAGAATTTGATGGAAGTATTTCTCTATTCTCTATAGGAGTTGATCCTTGCAGCCATAGATATGGTTGATGCAAATTCAAAATCAGGAGGCTACATAGTTTACTCCACTTGCTCTATTATGGTTGCTGAGGTATGCTTTTATGAGTTAAGTCGCTCTTTAATTTTCAGAAATTACTTCTCCTTTTATAAAATGTTGCTTCTTGCAGAATGAAGCTGTAATAGACTATGCACTCAAAAAGAGGGATGTGAAACTTGTCCCATGTGGACTTGACTTTGGGCGTCCTGGGTATGTGGAACGTTTACTGTCTTATTTTCTTGAGCTACATTTTCTTATTGTAGATACTAATACTTCTCAATTCCAGATTCACCAACTACAGGGAGCAGCGATTCCACCCATCCTTAGAAAAGACGAGGCGTTTCTATCCACATGTTCACAACATGGATGGATTTTTTGTTGCAAAGGTATACTCGACATTGGTACCAACTTTCTTTCCTTGGTCGTAGGAAGGTCGTGGGAATGAATATGGTGTATTCCTTTAAGACACTATATTTTAAATGAAGTACTATCAATCTTGTTTATAAAATTTGCAATAGTAAATTATTGAAATGATGGAAACAAAATTTCCCATGTGAAAATATGGCATTGCTGTTATGGGGTATAAAATTATCTCAGCGGTCTGGATTGAATTTGTTTAAACATTCTGCATCAAATCCTTTCTTGAGTTAATTTGATATATTGATTTTAAATCAATGCTGTAGTAGGTCTAAGTTACGGCTCTTCATCTTGAAAACCTTGCAGTTGAAAAAAATGAGCAATTCCAGGGCTGCTCCTGCTCCAACTGCCGAACAGCCAGAAGGTGTGGATGAAGTGATTGAGCCCACTGAAAGTGTCATAAAAAAGAACGTTGAGGACAAAGTAGTACACCATAGAAAGCATGAAAGCACTACAAGAGAAAAGGTTCAACCCAATAATGGTGTCGCTGAAAATGGGAAGGATGAAAAGACATTTTCCGGTAAAAAAAGAAAAGAGAGAAAACGCTTTTCTAGAGATGAGATCTCAAAATCCAGGTACAAGCTCTTTTTGTGGAAAAAAAATACAAAAATGTGAAACAAACTAGATGGCTTTGAAATTTATGAGCTATGCTCACTCTTTAACTAGATGTTAAGTCTGTATATAAAGATGTTAGCTCGGAGGTATAAATTCTCTCGAGCCTACTAGGTATCATTCATTTATTAGCCTTGCCTTTGATTTGTTTGCTAACTGAGACAGTTAAACTATATGAAATTATTGCAGAGAAGAGAAACGAGCAGCTTTGAGGACAGCAGCAAAGGGAAAATCTTTTTCTAAGGAGAAGAAAGTTGCAAAAAAAGCTCAAACTACTGAATGACTGGTCTATGGGGTTGGAGTAGGTAAAAAACTAAAGATAATTAAAATCTAGTTTTGCCTGGAGGGGCCTGTTAATCCTCCTTATTTAGGTTACTATAGCTATTGGGCTGTATTTCACAATTGTACTCGACTGATATAGAAAGGAAGTTATTCGGCTTGTAGTATTTTTGTGGAGATGGAAAGAGAAGAATTTATTGGGTGGTTGTTTGACCTATGGGAATTCACATAGTTGTGAAATACTATAAATGTGGATCCACTTGGGAATGACAGCTAATGAGTTTTACCATAGATGATGAAAATGATGTTTGACAAGTGCAGCCATCTGTAGGGAGGTATCTATCTAGCTTTTGTTCCATCAGTATTTTGTGACTGCAAAATCACCAAAAGGCGGTTACCCTTCCTGTCTGTTGTTTTTTCCCCTTGAGATTGAACAGTTTTGCTTGTCAGTTCAATCCTTCAATACAGAATGCTCATTAGGTCTACTGTGAAACAACCAACATTCCCCTATAAATTATTGTCCCTAAATGAAATTGTAATGTTGCTTCGTTTGCAGAATTATTTTCTTGCTTTGCTTAAGACCTGACTTTCCGTATGTAGCATCTCACAAATTATCGACTTCTTAGATTCCGTTTGTTTGTCAGAAAATAACTTGATTTTGGAAAATGTTTTCTATGTAATATATTTTTCTGGAAAATATTTTTCATAAGCTATTTTCCTAGAACATTTTATGGAAAATATTTTTCAAGTACAGTAAAATCTTGGTAAATTATGAGATTGGTAAATTTTATTAATTTATCGAGATAAAATATACATCAATTCTATTATATCAAGACTGAAAGATTTTATTAATTTATTGAGTATTAAATTATCAAGGTTTTACTGTAAAATGAATGCTCAAAATTTATTTTTCAAATAGTTCTTGAAATGTTTTTTTAAAAAAAAATTTGAGCATGAAAAAAATGGGAAGAAATCTTAAGAAAATTTTCTCGGGTTCTCGGAACAATTTCTTGGAAAGAAATTTTTCGGAAAAAACTTTCCGCAAAAATTTTATCGAAAAGAAATTTCTTCAAAAAATTTCAGTGAGAAAATTCTCTGAAAAACTCTCGAGAAAAAAATTCTCGGGAAAAATTTCTTAACAAAAAAATTCTTGGAAAAAAGTATCTCTGAATTTTTTTTGAAAAAAAGTGTCTTGAAAAAAAAATTCCATAAAAAATTATGAATAACAATGAGAATTTGTTCATTTTAGAAAATGTTTTCCTGTTCTGAAATGAATAAGTCATTTTTCATAACTCATTATTTTTCTTAAAAAAAAATTCTACTATTGGAAAATCTTTTCTTTTCCTGAAAATCAAACAAACACGGGAAAATTTAAAATATAATTTTTCAAAACGTCAAAACAACACACAAAAGACATTTTACTAAAAAAAAAATTTCAAGGCCAAACAAATGCTGAAAAGGTTAAAAAATATTTTCCTGAAAAATGTATTCTAGAAAACAAACAAAACCTTACTTTTATGTAATTTTCCAAGATTGTTGTAAAACGAGCACCCTACAAATTGTGGACTAATCTCCTTTTGAGTAAGTTGCGGTTTTGTATTCCTCATATTTATCCTATTTGCAACTAACTTTTTATAACAAGTCAAATTACAACATGTAATAAAAAGTTATTGTATGTCATAATTTATTCAAATGCAAATGTTGATTGACAACTCGGTTATTTGAGATTTAAGTTATGGGTTTGAAAAATATGTATTCGTGGAATTGGAATAAGTCATAAAAGTAATAATAAATTAAAAAACATATCTTTCAAGTCACATGCAAATGTTGATTGACAACCCGCTTATTTGAGATTTATGTTATGGGTTCGAAAAACATGTGTTCGTAAAAGTCATAAAAATATTAATAAATTCAAAAAATATATTTTTCAAGCTAAAAAGTCTTTAAGATGTATATTAATAGATAATTTGATTTTTTCATAAAATTTAATATTATCATTCAAGTATATTATTTTTTATAAGTCAATAGTTTCAAATATATTACTCATCATTATGGGTGGCATTCTACACCATACTCTTTTAGAGTATCTACAACGACAATAACTATAATGGTTAGTTAAAAAAATTAAATTAGAAAATAGTTAAAATTTTATATAAAGGGGATAAAAAAAACTCCAATGAAATTTAGTTATAATAATAGTAGTGTATAATTTTCAAAGGGTAATGTTGGTTCAGATATAACCGATATAATATGATTGTCTATAATTTTTGTTAAGGAGGAATATGCATTGGAGTGTTTTTTTTTACATATAATCGATATCATGTGACACCTAGGATAGTATAACTAAGTTTTTTCACTAATTGAGATGCTCTTAGAACATAATGAAGTTAGCAAAAATGACTGGGTAAAGTGACATAAAATAATTAGGGCCAAAATTTATTGAATTTGTAAGGTGTTTTACTACAATGCCTATAATAATTGACTATATTTCAAAAATGATACTAAATTATTATTTAAACATGATACAAGATGATGTGGATTCACTACATGTCTCTGGAACTTCAATATTAGAGCCAATATCATGAGTGATAGTATGTGATTTGTGAAAGGTCGATTTATAAGCAAATATCAAGTCCAAGTTCATAACAAGACCTGCAAGGTCTACCATGTTTATAAGATTCGCATTATAAGATTCACATTATAAGATTCGCATTGCCTGTAAGGTTCACAATGCCTGCAAGGTCCAACAATGTCTGCAAGGTCCATATTGCCTGAAAGTTCCATAAATCTTATAAAGGTATGTGCAAGGTTCACAATGTCTACAAGGCCCAACAATGCCTGCAAGGTTCCCATTGACTGCAAGGTCCAAAAATGCCTGCAAGGTCCCCATTGTCTACAAGATCCACATTGTCTGCAAGGTCCATAAAGCCCACAAGGGTTGGACATGACATGTTGTACAATGGACAATGTATGTGCAAGACAAAGCCAACGCATGACAATCTCAAGTTATAAACAAAACTTACAATGTCCACAAAGCCTACAAGGTCTACAAGTCCCACAGACTGAACATGACATGTTGTACAACAGACAAAGTACGTGTAAGACCCCACTAACACCTACAACAAGGCTGGTACAATTACATGGTCCAAATATCAGGACAAAATGCAAAATGCAACTGACATAAGGTTGACATGGACTGTAATATCCGTGAATTTTATTATTTGATTAAATGATATATTTAATCTAAAATATTTATTTTGGAATATTGGAATATTATTATATGATATTTAGTGTGTGATTATGTGCTAAATGGTGAGTCAGAAGCCCCTTTCAAAAATTTCGTCATTTGGAATTTTCTTCAAATTTGAGCCGTTTTGATAATTCAAGGCCCCGTTGAAATTTCGTACATTCATTTTTAATTCTTCGTCTTTCGTATTCCAATCGTTATCGAAAGGGTTATGGGATTCTATTTAACCCTACCTATTTGATTCTGCAAATCAATTTCAATTTTTGATCCGAAAAAGGAAAAATCGTTCCGAACCCTAATTGCTTAAGGGGACGGATTTGTCGTTCTATATCAATATTGAAGTTGTTATAGCCCTAGTATTCTTGAGCATTAGTTATATAATGATATATATCAATTTGGATAATCATCAACCTTTTTAACCCCTTATTTTTCGTAAAACGTGTTTTTGACCTAATTAGGGTTTTTAAACGATCTAACGAATCAATATCGATCCAAAAATGTTATTTGGGGTATTATTTTTCCAGAAATATAAAAAGACAAATCAGACTTCATAACTCATAGCAAATCTTCAGCAATTACTCAAAAAATCCGAAATTCCCAAAAATTATTTTTGTGTTCTTGATCTTCAATCAATTCGTTCTAAGTGTTATTGAAGTCCAAATTTGAAGTTCTTATACTCAAATCAAAGCTCCAAAAATCTAGTTTCAGAATCTTCCAACCTCATCATCATCTGAATCGAGTTCCCGGAGCAAGGGAAAGGGGAAAGTAGAGTGAGCAGAGTCGATCCGACAGCAGCTTAGACCAGGCAAGTATCTGTGCCCTTACTTGTGATAAAATTTATTATTGTCTTGATTACTTGAATACCGTTATCCCCAGAACAATTCAAATTATCAATCTTTTAACCGCATTTGGACAACTGATTCCATTTCCTTAGAGATTCTTGATTCTTTGATTTGATCTGCATCGGAAACCCTTATTTCCAATTCACTTGATTATTGTTTACCACCTATTGTTGTTATTTATCATCCTTTGATTATCATTGACAACCATTGATTATTTGACTTCCATCTTGACTACCGATTACGGTCATTGATTAACGATTACCAATATTGATTTCCTTATTGAATGAGTACACTGTACCATTGAAATTACTCCATGATTCTTTCTCGATCTTCGTTGATACTGAACAGTTGAAGCTCTTTTGCAATTACTATACATTCAGTTTATCTTATTGAGCATGTTATTGTTTATACCCTATTATAGATTTGGCATGTGTTTTTAAAAATGGACCAGTAATTGGTCGGGCCATATTTATGGTCGGAATAACTTAAGGCCCAGATTGGCCTGGGATCCAGTAGAGGACTATGACATGAGCTAGTCCGGGGTTGATGCGTGGTTGGCCAGCAGCACAACCTTTGATTTGAATAAAATGTATAAGCCAAATTCTAATTCTTTACTTCAATCATTATTGATACAAAGCATGTGTTAGCTAAATATTGTTGATTCTGATATCATAAATTCATATCCTTACAACTGTGATAGAAATGATTCGTTGATGTTTGCTGAGCAATTTTGGCTCACTCTTGCTTGTTGTTTTCTAACCCTATTCCAGTGAAGCGAGAGTATGAGTTGGCATAGCGTGACCGATAGTTCACCAGCAGCCAGGAGAGCCCCTCGAGTCATTGTTATTGGCAGGGTAGTTGTTATTTTGCTTTTCTAGATTAATGTCTAGATTTGAACTTTAGTTGTGATGTAATAACTCTGATAAAACTGGTATTGTAATAATAAAAGATTGTAGTAGCTTGTGTTCATTGCCATAATCTGGATGCGGTCTTGGTCAAGGGGTAATTGTGTCTTTATATATATTATGCATGTGTTAAATAGTGTTCCGTTGGTCGGATGACTCCTCAAATCTGTACCCCGGGTTTGGAGGGCGTCACAGTTGGTATCAGAGCAACAGGTTATGGCATTTGAAACAAGTTAGGACTTAGGGTCCAGGATAACATAGAGAGTTAGGAATTCACGTAAGGATATTAGGAGGTCAACTAGGGATATTACGCGTAGTAATTAAATGTGGTTATAATTGCAGCCCCCTAGTTCTAGTTCAGACTCAGACCCTTCCGAGGATACGATAGCAGAGATACCTACACCCGTTGAGAGAGCAGGACCGTCTCGGCCAGTGCGATATCAGCCTATGCATCAGGACCCAGTAGTCAGGAGAGATCAGATACCTTGTCCTATTCCACTCCGACAAGTAGCCCCAGCACCAGTGTCTCAGGCATCAGTTTGTGGGCCTTTGTATCAGTTATGTGAGCCACCAGTTCCACACCATGTGTATCAGAGGGTGAGTAGAGAGAAGGAGTACCTTTATGGACAGGTTATGGAGATGGGTAGGATTCGTTCGATCGAGGCAGCCGCTGTCAGAGAGAGAGACAGACTTAGAGATCAGATGAGAGACATTCATATGAGGTTTAGGGTTACGAGGACTTTGGTTGAGACTCGATTGCACGAATTAGCTTCTAGTCGAGAGGGAGAGACAGTAGCAGGGATGAGACAGATTTTGGATTATGCGATGAGTAAGATTGCAGAGATTTCAGGACCCCCGTTATGGCCGGCAGGAGCAGGTGATCTGTGAGCAGCGATATGGCTCCTAGACGACAAACCCGTTCAACTGATACCTCTGACCAAGAAGGTCAACAAAATACACCTCCCACGGGCCGCGTGGACCCGATGGTAATCCAGTTGTTAAATACCCTTACTCAACAGACTGCCGCATTAGCACAACAGCAACGTGCATTTCAGCAACAGCTCTTAGAACAGCAGCAACAGCATCAGCAACATCAGCATCAGCAGCATCAACAACAGCACCAGCAAGCAGCACCGGCAGTTACGTTCAAATCTTTCCAGGCAGCAAAACCTCCGGAATTTAAAGGATCAGCAGACCCTGTAGAGGCTAAGGCATGGTTGAAAGAGATGGAAAAGGCTTTTACCTTGATAGAGGTGACAGAGGATAAGAAGACAGAATATGCAAGCTATTTTCTGAAGAATGAGGCTAGTTATTGGCGGGAAACGAGTAGGGCTATGGAGCCCGAAGGATTAATTACGTGGGCAAGATTTACAGAGTTGTTTTTGGAAAGGTATTTTCCGGACTATATGAAAGATCAGATGGAATTGAAGTTTTTGGAATTAAAGCAGGGAAGCATGACAGTGCCCCAATATGAAACAAGGTTTACGGAGTTGTCAAGGTTTGTTCCAACCTATGTGGATACGGAAAAGAAGAAGGCCAAGAGGTTCCAGCAGGGACTGAGGTCTTGGATTCGTAGTAAGTTAGCTGTATTGGAGTTGGACACCTATGCAGCGGTGGTCCAAAAGGCAATGATTGCGGAGACAGAGAGTGATTCTTACATGAAAGAGAGGGAGAACAAGCAAAGGAAAGCAGGGATACCCGATAAGGGACAGCAGCAGGGAAGTTTTCAAGGGCAAGCAAATAAGAAACTGGGATTTCAGCACGGAAGGAATACAAGTTTTAGGAAACCAGACACCGGAAACGTAGGACAAGATAACCGTTTACTAACCGGCAGTCAGCAGGGACTTTCTAGACCCCCACTACCAGAATGCAAGACATGCGGGAAGCGACATCTAGGGATATGCCATCGATTGAATGTCACATGCTTTAAATGCAATCAGAAGGGACATTATTCCCGGGATTGCAAGATAGGCATCGTGTGTCATCGGTGTAAGAAACCAGGTCACATGATTAAGGACTGCAGAGCACCAGCAACCGTGAACAATATGATTCGGGCAATTGAAGCACCCCCAGTTGTTAACGTCCAGCCGTTAGCCAGGACCTACAATATGTCAATGAGAGAAGCAGTGAGAGATTCCGACGTGGTGGCAGGTACACTTCTAGTAAATTCTATTCCTGCACAAGTGTTAATAGATTCGGGAGCGACGAAGTCTTTTATTTCTGAAACGTTTGCTCGTAGATTGAATTGCGTAATGAAACCTTTAAGTGGAGTGTTGACTATAGAGATAGCTAATCAGGATCGTATCGCGGTCAGTTCATATTATCCCCGTTGTGAGATAGAGATTTTGGGAAATCGTTTTTATGTTGACTTGTTACCTTTTAAGTTAGGTGAATTTGATGTGATATTAGGGATGGATTGGTTGACTGAGCATGATGCAAGTATTGATTGTAAGAATAAGAGGGTTACTTTGATTACCCTAGAAAAGAAAGAGATAATATTTAGAGGAGAGAAACAAAGAAAGAGGTTCCTGACGATGATTCAGGCTAAGAGGTTATTAAGGCAAGGTTGTGAGGCGTATCTAGCTTATGTGATAGATATAGATAAGGAAGTTTCTAAGTTAGAAGATATTCCAGTCGTAAATGAGTTTCCAGATGTTTTTCCGAAAGAATTACCAGGTTTACCTCCAGATAGAGAGATTGAATTTGCGATAGACTTAGTACCAGGCGCGGAGCCAGTATCTAAGGCCCCTTACAGAATGGCACCAGTGGAGATGAAGGAATTGGCTGATCAACTGCAAGATTTGCTAGAAAAAGGAATTATTAGACCCAGCGTTTCACCGTGGGGAGCACCAGTACTGTTTGTCAAGAAAAAGGATGGAAGCATGAGATTGTGTATAGACTATCGGGAGTTGAACAAGCTGACCATTAAGAACAAGTATCCGTTACCTCGAATAGATGATCTGTTTGACCAGCTGAAGGGAGCGGTACATTTTTCAAAGATCGACCTACGGTCAGGATATCACCAATTGAAGATTAGACCAGACGACATACCGAAGACAGCCTTTCGAACAAGGTATGGGCACTATGAATTCTTAGTAATGGCGTTTGGACTAACGAATGCACCCGCAGCTTTTATGGACCTAATGAACAGGATTTTCAAGAGATATTTGGACAAGTTTGTAGTGGTATTCATCGACGACATCTTGATATACTCAAGGACAGAAGAAGAGCATGCAGACCAGTTGCGAATTGTGTTAGAAACATTAAGACAAGAAAGACTATACGCGAAGTTTTCCAAGTGTGAATTCTGGTTGAAAGAAGTTCATTTCTTAGGACACGTGGTGAGCAGCGAAGGCATCAAAGTGGACCCAGCAAAGATAGAGGCAGTGAAAGATTGGGAGAGACCAAGGACACCGACTGAAGTCAGAAGTTTCTTGGGATTAGCCAGATACTACCGGAGATTTGTGCAAGATTTTGCGAAGATAGCTACTCCAATGACCAAGCTGACAAGGAAAAGCGAGCGATTCATATGGAACGATAAATGCGAAGAAGGCTTCCAAGAGTTAAAGAAAAGACTAACTACGGCACCGGTATTGATGTTACCAGACGATCAAGGTCATTTCGTAATCTATAGTGATGCGTCGTACAAAGGATTAGGATGCGTACTTATGCAACATGACAAGGTGATTGCTTATGCGTCAAGACAGTTGAGACCCCACGAACAGAAGTACCCTACACACGATTTGGAGTTAGCAGCTATTGTGTTTGCTTTGAAGATATGGAGACACTACTTGTATGGAGAGAGATGTGAAATTTACACCGATCACAAAAGTTTGAAGTATATCTTTACTCAGAAAGAGCTGAACATGAGGCAACGAAGATGGTTAGAACTAATCAAGGACTACGACGTTTCTATCAACTATCATCCCGGCAAGGCAAATGTGGTAGCAGATGCATTGAGCAGAAAAGAGAGATTAAATACACTAATGATGACCAAAGAGTTATACAAGGAATTTGAGAAGTTAGAAATCGAAGTAATTAATCCGAAGGACGCGACGGAAATGATTTATACCATGGCGTTTCAACCTGAATTGTTAGAGAAGATACGGAAGTGCCAAGAGCGAGTTATGAATGATGATGTGAGTAAAATGACAGGTGAGGAAATATGTAGCCAACCGGACGACAAAGGGATCTTGAGATTTGCTTCTCGGATATGGATACCTAACGTAACGGAACTGAAAAGTGAGATTTTGCACGAAGCACATAACTCGAAGTATTCAATTCATCCAGGGAGTACGAAAATGTATCGAGATCTTAAGACGAACTTTTGGTGGCCAGATATGAAGAGAGAGATTGCGGAATGGGTAAGTAAATGCTTTACGTGTCAAAGAGTTAAGGCGGAACATCAGAGACCAAGTGGATTACTTCAACCATTGGAAATTCCCGAATGGAAGTGGGAACACATTGCGATGGACTTTGTAGTAAGATTGCCTAGAACAAAAGCTAACCATGATGCCATCTGGGTTATCGTGGATCGATTAACGAAATCTGCGCATTTTCTTCCGATTAACGAGAGATTCTCGCTGGATAAGTTAGTTCATATTTACATAAAAGAAATCGTAGTACGACATGGAGTTCCAGTATCGATAGTGTCTGATAGAGACCCTCGATTCAATTCAAGATTTTGGAGGAGTTTTCAAGAGTGTTTAGGCACCGAGTTGAGAATGAGTACGGCTTATCATCCGCAGACGGACGGTCAAAGCGAAAGAACAATTCAGACTATTGAAGATATGCTTAGGACATGTGCACTTGACTTTGAAGGCAGTTGGGACGATCATCTACCCTTGGTGGAATTTTCATATAATAATAGTTTTCACGCGAGCATCGGAATGCCACCTTACGAAGCTCTGTATGGACGAAAGTGTCGATCTCCGGTATATTGGGAAGAAGTTGGTGAACGGAAAATGATAGGACCAGAACTAGTACAACGAACAAAAGAAGTGGTTCAATTGATTCAGAGAAGATTGATAACAGCTCAAGACCGACAGAAAAAGTATGCGGATCTAGCCAGAAAGGATGTGGGATTCGAAGAAGGAGAGCAAGTGTTACTAAAAGTTTCACCATGGAAAGGATTAGTTAGGTTTGGAAAGAAAGGGAAGTTGAGTCCGAGATATGTTGGGCCGTTTGAGATTTTGAAGAAAGTGGGCGAAGTAGCTTACGAGTTGGCATTGCCACCGCATATGCAGCACGTTCATAATGTATTTCATGTATCTATGCTTAAGAAGTATCGACCAGATTCGAATCATGTAATAGAGTATGAACCCATAGAGGTCCAGGCAGATTTATCATATGTAGAACGACCGATTCAGATATTGGATCGTAAGGAGAAAGTACTAAGGAATAAGACAGTAGCGTTAGTGAGAGTTTTGTGGAGGAATCCTAAAGTAGAAGAGTCTACCTGGGAGTTAGAGAGTGAGATGTTAGAGAAGTATCCCCAGTTGTTTCCTTGATCTGATTCTGAGGACAGAATCCTATTAAGGGGGGAAGGATGTAATATCCGTGAATTTTATTATTTGATTAAATGATATATTTAATCTAAAATATTTATTTTGGAATATTGGAATATTATTATATGATATTTAGTGTGTGATTATGTGCTAAATGGTGAGTCAGAAGCCCCTTTCAAAAATTTCGTCATTTGGAATTTTCTTCAAATTTGAGCCGTTTTGATAATTCAAGGCCCCGTTGAAATTTCGTACATTCATTTTTAATTCTTCGTCTTTCGTATTCGAATCGTTATCGAAAGGGTTATGGGATTCTATTTAACCCTACCTATTTGATTCTGCAAATCAATTTCAATTTTTGATCCGAAAAAGGAAAAATCGTTCCGAACCCTAATTGCTTAAGGGGACGGATTTGTCGTTCTATATCAATATTGAAGTTGTTATAGCCCTAGTATTCTTGAGCATTAGTTATATAATGATATATATCAATTTGGATAATCATCAACCTTTTTAACCCCTTATTTTTCGTAAAACGTGTTTTTGACCTAATTAGGGTTTTTAAACGATCTAACGAATCAATATCGATCCAAAAATGTTATTTGGGGTATTATTTTTCCAGAAATATAAAAAGACAAATCAGACTTCATAACTCATAGCAAATCTTCAGCAATTACTCAAAAAATCCGAAATTCCCAAAAATTATTTTTGTGTTCTTGATCTTTAATCAATTCGTTCTAAGTGTTATTGAAGTCCAAATTTGAAGTTCTTATACTCAAATCAAAGCTCCAAAAATCTAGTTTCAGAATCTTCCAACCTCATCATCATCTGAATCGAGTTCCCGGAGCAAGGGAAAGGGGAAAGTAGAGTGAGCAGAGTCGATCCGACAGCAGCTTAGACCAGGCAAGTATCTGTGCCCTTACTTGTGATAAAATTTATTATTGTCTTGATTACTTGAATACCGTTATCCCCAGAACAATTCAAATTATCAATCTTTTAACCGCATTTGGACAACTGATTCCATTTCCTTAGAGATTCTTGATTCTTTGATTTGATCTGCATCGGAAACCCTTATTTCCAATTCACTTGATTATTGTTTACCACATATTGTTGTTATTTATCATCCTTTGATTATCATTGACAACCATTGATTATTTGACTTCCATCTTGACTACCGATTACGGTCATTGATTAACGATTACCAATACTGATTTCCTTATTGAATGAGTACACTGTACCATTGAAATTACTCCATGATTCTTTCTCGATCTTCGTTGATACTGAACAATTGAAGCTCTTTTGCAATTACTATACATTCAGTTTATCTTATTGAGCATGTTATTATTTATACCCTATTATAGATTTGGCATGTGTTTTTAAAAATGGACCAGTAATTGGTCGGGCCATATTTATGGTCGGAATAACTTAAGGCCCAGATTGGCCTGGGATCCAGTAGAGGACTATGACATGATCTAGTCCGGGGTTGATGCGTGGCTGGCCAGCAGCACAACCTTTGATTTGAATAAAATGTATAAGCCAAATTCTAATTCTTTACTTCAATCATTATTGATACAAAGCATGTGTTAGCTAAATATTGTTGATTCTGATATCATAAATTCATATCCTTACAACTGTGATAGAAATGATTCGTTGATGTTTGCTGAGCAATTTTGGCTCACTCTTGCTTGTTGTTTTCTAACCCTATTCCAGTGAAGCGAGAGTATGAGTTGGCATAGCGTGACCGATAGTTCACCAGCAGCCAGGAGAGCCCCTCGAGTCATTGTTATTGGCAGGGTAGTTGTTATTTTGCTTTTCTAGATTAATGTCTAGATTTGAACTTTAGTTGTGATGTAATAACTCTGATAAAACTGGTATTGTAATAATAAAAGATTGTAGTAGCTTGTGTTCATTGCCATAATCTGGATGCGGTCTTGGTCAAGGGGTAATTGTGTCTTTATATATATTATGCATGTGTTAAATAGTGTTCCGTTGGTCGGATGACTCCTCAAATCTGTACCCCGGGTTTGGAGGGCGTCACATGGACCCCGACCAAGATCCTAATTTGTAGCCCTTGTCCCCCACGTGGACGCTCAGTCATATGAATTAAATACACATTCATATACTTATATTATGATTTCCGTTCACAAGATACTTATTCTCACGTCGGAGGTGCTTACGAGGACATAACCCCCCACGGGCATTTCCGTTTTAGGGAGCTTGGAGGCGATTTCGGAGAAGTTCAGACGAGACCAGTGTTGCTCGACAAAGCCCAACAAGCTTGACAAGTCAAACAAGCTCAACAAAGCCCAACAAGCCCAACAAAGTCCGACAAGCCAAACAAGCCCCACAAGCGTCTATTCCAGCATAACACTAAGAAAATAGAGCCCGACGGTAGAATGACTTATCAATGAGTATGACTAAAAGTTGACCTATAATGAATGTACTATCGGAATGTACTATGGGAGAGATACAAATTATTAGGGGGTCAAAATCGAATATCCGGTCCGATTTGTAGAATTCGGATCGGATATTCAGTTTTTCGGATCATGAAAAATCTATCCCGGTTTCGGTTTATTCGGATATCTGTTCAAATTGAATATTCTGGATCCGAATTAATTAATAAGATTTATTTTAATTTGTAGCAAAGAAATATTTTTTATTATATTTTAATAAGTTATCATTAAATTTACAAATTCTAAAATAATTATTAATCATTCTGTTTCATAATACTTGTGCACTTTTAAAAAAATATACATATTAAGAAAATCTATCATTGATAATAAGATTATAATGGTATTTAAAACGTTACATTGAAATTAAAAGCGAACAACTAATTTATTTATTTTTCAAAAGTTGACAACTATCGTGAAAACAGAGAGTTACATTTTAGACATTAAATTTTGTTTCACCCTCAAGTTGTACACTTTCCGTATGAAATTAAAATCTATAGAGGTACAACTCTGGAGACAGTTAGGCTGGATCCCGATTCTTTGAAGTTACAAACTGCTATGCAACTGGTGAAGTTGGAGAATCTTCTGAGAACTTCTGGGTTTACTACTGAAGCAAAGTCTGAAGTTGCTGATATGATTTCAGACTATTGCAATGAAAATGTTCCAAGGTATTCTCAGTTGAAGAACAGATTAAAGAAAGTCACTTCTCAACCAGTCAAGCCTAGTGGTGTTGTTTCAGAAAGTGATTGTGTCCTTGATAAAGATCTTCTAAACACCTTGCAAGATGCTGAAGAAGGTGAGATTAGAGATTAAGGCATGAGGAAGAGAGCTCAGTTTTTATTGTAATATGTTTAGAGCATAGGTGAATCAAGATAGGAAAATGTAATCACATGTTCAGTCTAGAGGAACATCTATCTTGTATTTATCTTTATTGTTTGAATCTGGAAATTGTTAAATATAATCCAGAACTTTTTATTATTTACTTGGCTCTTAAAAGTCTTATCTTTTCTTGTTTTAGTTGAGTTATCCTCTAGAGGTATTTGTTTGTTATTGTCTAACAAACAAATAGGGGGAGATCGAAAGGCATATGTATAGGCCTATTTGTAAACACCGAGGATTCTACTCAACATAAACAAAAATGTAATAAGTAAATAATATATATTCATATGTCACATGAATCTCAGAAGATAATATCTGTCAAGAGAATGAAGGTTAATGTCATCTACAGTCTTGAAGTAATTCTACATTGAAAGAAGTTCAATTTATTGATCAAGCCCCAGTGAAGTATTCAGACTGAGTGGATTTATTAAAGTGACAGAGATTTCAAGGTGTGACAGCAAATGTACATGTTACAGTGTTTTCAGAAAAGGGAAAAGAAAATGGACCACAACTTAAAGTCAAACAGATGAAGAACAGACATTGCCGTTAGTCACTCATGAACCAGACAGTACATTTAGTGTCAACGTTCTACAATGTTATCTCTTCTTCTAATTTCAGTGGTTCAAGAATTTCTTCTGAAGTCAAGGAATTGTATTTATTCTCTTCTAAATAATTAATTCTCCTAAGTAATTTATTTATTAAATTGATTCTATTTAGAATTAATTTAATACTTAAATTAGTTAAATGGCTATTTAAATTAGAATTAATACATAACTAAGAAGACTTAGAAAATACACTAAGAAGATTGTCAAGGGTAAATCTTCCCGATTGTCTTTCTAAGCATTTTCTAAGTCTTACTAGTTACATTCTAAATCTTCCCGAAAGTCTTCCACTTACATTCTAAAACTTCCCGAATGTCTTCCAAGGCAATTCTGGCTAAGTCTTCTTAGTTCAAAAAGGAAGTGTGTTAGGAATATGTTGTTCTTGATGATAATTATAAAACACTTAGTAGATTTTGTATTAAGTCAATATTGTAACTGTCAACGGAATGGTATGCTTTGCAGCTTTCGTTGACAGGTAGCTCATCAACGAAATGAGTGATGTAGCAATTGCACTGTAAAATACTTCACAGTTTGATATGCATTTTGTTGTAGGTATTAGATAGGTTTTCTAAGTCATGTTGACTTAGTACTAGATAGGCAAAATAGGTTGGTTAATTGTAAATATATTATGCCTTGTAATTTTGCCTAAGTGAAGACATGTCAACGGAATGAAGATTACTCTATCAACGAAATGAAGATTACTCATCAACGAAATGAAGAATATACCATCAACGAAATGAAGAATAAAGCTATCAACGAAACACATCTTACTGCTATCAACGAATCATTATCACTTTTCTGAATAGTTGACAAAGTGATAGTGACAATTTTCTGACAGATCAAAAGGTGATGTGGAAGTGTACTTTGCATTGGAAGCCATCAAAATGGTCACTGGAAATAAGGAAACATTCCAATTTCCAATTAGGTTATTGAGTGTGATCATAATAAGCATGAAGACAAAATCCAAGATCTCCAAGGACCATTGGACAAAAGGGATGAAAAACAAGCTACTAGAGGTTACCTTTAGATTAATTTAGAGTAGCCAAAAATAGCATTGTAAACTTGGGTTATATAACCAAGTGTAGCAGTTCATTTTAAGATAAGCGAGTGAGATAAAAATAGTTTGTATTAGCTTCTTTAAAAGAGCACTCTCACTCCAAATCAGGAACTGAGCAACTGTGATACTTTTATAACACATATTATTTCCGAAATAAAATCATCTCAGTTGGATCCTCAAAACATCCAACTGAAATTTTATATTTGCTTGAGTTTTTTTTTAGTATTGTTTTAGTTGGAAGTTGTTTTAAGTTTAGAAAATATCTAGAATTGTATTCAACCCCCCCCCCCTTCTACAATTCTGTTAGGTCATTTGGGATTAACAATTGGTATCAGAGCGAGCTTCTAACATACAAGGAGTTTAAAGATCAAGGCCAAAACAGAAACCATGGTGAAGAAGGATACAGGTGTAAAGATACCAGTTCTAGATAAGGACAATTAATTTCACTGGAAAGTAAAAATGCATCTACATCTCATGTCCATGGATGAGAGATATGTAGGCTGCATTGAGAAAGGTCCACATGTTCCCATGAAGTTTGCATCCAGAGTTGGGCTGCCAGATGATGCTGAAGATGTAGAAATTCCAAAACCTGTCTCAGAATGGACTGTTGAAGATGTTGCAGAAGTCCATAAAGATAAAAGAACCATGAACATTCTGTTTAATGGTTTGGAGCAAGAGATGTTTGACAATGTCATAAACTGTACAACTTCCAAAGAAGTATGGGACATTGTTAGAACACTCTGTGAAGGAACTGAGCAAGTTAGGGAGAACAAAATGCAACTCCTCATACAATAATATGAGCACTTTCATTTCAAAGCTAGTGAAACCCTAAATGACACGTTTAGTAGGTTTCAAAAGCTTTTGAATGGATTAAAGTTGTATGGGAGGGTCTATCAAACCAAGGGTTCAAACCTCAAATTTCTAAGAGCTCTTCCAAAAGAGTGGAAGCCTATGACTATTTCTCTGAGAAACACTCAAGAGTATAAAGACTACACTCTTGAAAGGCTTTATGGAACCTTAAAGACACATGAGCTGGAAATGGAGCAAGATGAAGAAATTGAGAAGGTACAAAAGAAAGGTGGATCTATTGCATTGATTGCATCTGTGAACCAACTGGAAGATAACAATGAAGAAACTGCAAAAGCCACAACTAGTCGAGCTAGTTGTAGGAGTGATGTTAGCAAGGGTAAAGACAATATGACAGAAGAAGAACAAGAACCAACCAACTTGGATGACTTAGATGAGATTGATGAACACATTGCTTTTCTTTCAAGGAAATTTCTCTAAGTTCAAATTCAAGAGAAACTCAGAAGCAAGGCCACCAAGGAGAGACTTTCAAACTAGCAAATATAATTGGATTGAAAAGTCTAAGTCTAAATGTTTCAACTGTGGAATGATTGGTCACTTTGCTGGAGATTACAGAAAGCCCAAAGTTGAGAAGGGCAACAGGAAATTTGAGCATGTTGATTATAAAAAGAAATACTTTGAACTTTTCAAGCAGAAAGAAAAGGCTTTCATGTCTCAGGAGTATGATTGGGCTGGTAATGGTGAAGATTCAGATGATGATGTTGAGTATGTCAACTTGGCTCTAATGGCTAACAATCATGAGCAGGAAGCAAGTTCCTCTAGTAACCAGGTAACAATTACTAATCTTTCTGAGCTTTCTAAAGAGGAATGCGATAGTGCAGTTAATGAAATGTCTACTGTACTGTATAATTTACGTGTTACTCTTAAATCACTTACCAAAGAGAACTCAAGAATTAAAGAGACCAATTTGCTCTTAAGTGATAGAAATGCCATGTTAGAAGCACAACTTATTGAGTTTGAGAAAATGAGGTGTGTTAGTAGGGATGCCAAGAAGGAACTTGAGAAAGTGTTAAAAAGGGAAGAAATTATTAAAACACAACTAGAAATAGAACAGAAAGTGATTGCCAAATGGAAAGATTCTAGGAATGTTGCTAGCAACATCATTAATGTTCAAGGTATGGAATCTTTCTGTAAGCAGTCATGGAAAAAGAACAAAGAGAAGCTAGGGTATGCTGGTGAAACCTTAGAATCAGAAACAGAATCAACAAACAACAATGATCATATGTTGAAGGTTGATACGTCAACGGAATGCAAGGTTTCGTTGACAGATGAACCATCAACCGATCAGGCTGTTTCGTTGACAGAGAAAAAGAAAGTAGACTTAATAACAAGTTTGGTCCTGTCACCAAGAACTTTGTTCAAGGTGAGTCTAGTAAATCAAATAAAGTTGAGAAGCCTGTTGAAAGAGCTAATGTAGGCCACTTGTCTAACAAGAAATTGAAAGACAAGTTAGAGAAAATTCAAGTTGAGGTTAAGGGCAATAAAAAGAATAACAGAAATGGCAAAGTAGGGATTAACAAACATAACAATTACACACCTGATAAATATGCTCCTAGAAAGACATGTGTTAATTGTGGTAGTGTTAGTCATTTATCTGCTAACTGCAAATCTGTTAAGAAGTCTACTAATGTGAAAATGCCTAAGCCTACAATGAATGCCTCTATGCCTGCAATGCCTGTTATGCCTAATGTGTTTTCTCCATATGCACAATTTCAGAATCCATATGCTAGCATGCCATTTGTGCCTAATCCATACATGAATATGTTCAATGTGCCACAAATGTCATGGAATGTTAATAACATGTTTGTTCCTCCAAATATGCATGCCATAAATGAAAATGTGAGCAACCCTCAGAAATCAACACCAAAGGTAAAGGTTGATTTAAATAAATCTGAGCCCAAGGTGAAAAATGATATAAAAGGAAAATCAAAGGCTAACAAAACAGGACCCAAGGAAACTTGGGTACCAAAATCAACTTGATTTGGTTTTATTGTGTGCAGGGAGACAAAAGGAATCTTTGGTACTTGGATAGTGGTTGTTCAAGACACATGACTGGTGATTCTACCCTGCTCACAGAGTTTCAGGAAAGAGCTGGCCCTTGTATTGCTTTTGGAGCAAAGGCTACACTAAGGGATATGGCTTGATTTCAAAAGAGAATGTCATCATAGATGAGGTTGCATTGGTGGATGGTCTTAAGCACAATTTGCTTAGTATCAGCCAACTTTGTGACAAAGGATTTTTAGTTACTTTTTCGAAAGAAGCCTGTGTTGTTTCTAAAGGAGGAGACAACAATGTGGTAATGACTGGATTCAGAAGAGGGAATGTGTACATTGCTGACTTTAGTAGCACAAGTCCAGACACCATCACTTGTCTTTTCAGCAAGGCAAGCAAGGATGAAAGTTGTCTATGGCACAAGAAATTGTCTCATTTGAATTTTAAGGTTATGAATGATTTGGTGAGGAAAGATCTTGCTAGAGGAATTCCACGGGTGGAATTCTCCAAGGATGGTTTGTGTGATGTCTGTCAGAAAGGGAAACAAAAGAAGGCATCATTCAAAAGCAAGACAGAGTCATCAATTGTCCAACAGCTTGAGTTGCTTCATATGGATCTATTTGGCCCTGTAAATGCCATGTCCATTTCAAAGAAGAAATACTGTCTTGTGATTGTTGATGATTTTTCTAGATTTACATGGACTTTCTTTTTGCACTCCAAAGATGAGGCAAATGAAATCATTATCAATCACATCAAGATGGTAAACAATCATCCTGATTTCAAAGTAAGAAGGATTAGAAGTGACAATGGGACAGAATTCAAGAATTCAAATATGAAGATGTTCTGTGAAGAAAATGGTATTTTTCATGAATTTTCAGCAGCAAGGACACCACAGCAAAATGGTGTAGTTGAAAGGAAAAACAGAACACTTATTGAAGTTGTAAGGACAATTCTAGATGAATCAAAGTTACCAACTTATTTCTGGGCTGAGGTAGTTAACACAGCTTGCTTCACTCAAAATATTTCTTTGATTAATCAAGCCAAAGGAATGACCCCTTATCAACTACTCAAAAGAAAGAAGCCACTATTGGATTTTCTTCATGTCTTTGGATGCAAGTGTTTTGTTCAGAGAAATCAAGCTGAGCATTTGGGGAAATTTGAAGCAAAGGCAGATGAAGCAATATTTGTGGGATATGCAGCAAGGAAAGCTTACAGAGTCTATAATCTCAGAACCAACATTGTTATGGAATCTGTACATGTTGTTTTTGATGATCTCAAAATTCAAGGTCTCTGTGATGAAGGTTTCCATGAAAGTCTTTCTTTTGAGAATGAGGAAGGAGATCAAGTGAATCATGTTAAGGCTATTGAGAAACAACCTAAAGTTGTTGTGTCTAGCACAGATGAAAGCAGTAGTGAAGATGAAATTGCTGCATTAAGATTGAAAAGAATAGCTGCTAGCAGACCAAATGGTCATTTCATTGACAGTCATGATGAAGGATTCGTTGACAGTCAGAATGAACGTTTCGTTGACAGTCTTAATGGGCATTCCGTTGACAGTCACAGAAATGCCTCTAGGAGTGATCAATTAGGGACAACAAACTCAGGGGGAGTTTCTCAAGGACAAATATCTAATCAAGGCAATCATGATCACGAAGCTACATCTTCTAGAGCTAATCTACCTACCTCAAGGAAATGGACTAAAGATCATCCCTTTGAACTTATTATAGGTGATGTTTCTTCAAAAGTCCAAACTAGAAGAGCAACTCAAGAGGAATGTCTATATAATAGCTTTCTGTCTCAAGATGAGCCAAAGAAAGTTGAGGATGCACTTCTAGATCCAGGTTGGGTTTTAGCTATGCAAGAGGAGCTAAACCAATTTGAGAGAAACAAAGTTTGGAAGCTGGTGCCCAAGCCTAAGGACAGAAGTGTTATAGGCACAAAATGGGTGTTCAGAAACAAGATGGATGAAAATGGCATAGTCACAAGGAACAAAGATAGATTGGTTGCAAAAGGCTATTCACAGGAAGAGGGAATTGATTTTGATGAAACCTTTGCTCCTGTTGCAAGACTAGAAGCAATAAGGATATTCCTAGCCTATGCAGCCCATGCCAATTTCAAAGTCTATCAAATGGATGTGAAGAGTGCTTTTCTGAGTAGGGAATTGGAAGAGGAGGTATATGTGAGTCAACCTCCTGGTTTTGAATATGATGATTTTCCAGAATATGTGTACTTCCTCCTCAAAGCACTCTATGGTTTGAAACAAGCACCTAGAGCCTGGTATGACACACTTTCACAGTTCCTCCTTGAGAATCACTTCACTAGAGATACTGTAGATAAAACTCTTTTTCATAGGATTGTGAATGGCTCTACTATACTTGTTCAAATTTATGTAGATGACATAATTTTTGGGTCTACAGATGAAAAACTTTGTCAAAAGTTTGCCAAGCTTATGCAAAGTAAATATGAAATGAGCATGATGGGAGAATTAACTTATTTTATTGGTCTCCAAGTGAAGCAAGTTAATGAAGGCATTTTCATTAGTCAAACAAAATATATTCATGATTTGTTAAAGAAATTTAACTTAATGGAATGCTCTCCTGCCAAAACTCCCATGCCTACTGCCACCAAACTTGAATTGAATACTAAGGAAAAATCTGTGGACATTTCAAGTTACAGAGGCATGGTAGGCTCACTTTTATATTTAACAGCTAGTAGACCTGATATTATGTTTGCTACATGTCTATGTGCTAGATTTCAGGCTGATCCTAGGGAATCCCATTTAGTTGCTATTAAAAGAATTTTCAGATATCTCAAAGGAACACCAAACCTTGACATTTGGTATCCTAGAGAATCTGGCTTTGAACTAATTGGTTATTCAGATGCAGATTATACAGGATGTAAAATTGACAGGAAAAGCACAACTGGCACCTGTCAATTCCTAGGAAACAAGCTTGTGTCATGGTTCAGCAAGAAACAAAACTCAGTTTCTACCTCCACAGCTGAGGCTGAGTATATTGCAGCTGGAAGTTATTGTGCACAGATTTTATGGATGAAAAATCAACTACTTGATTATGGATTAAGAGTTGAGAAAATCCCTATCTTCTGTGACAACACTAGTGTCATTGCCATTACTGAGAATCCAGTGCAGCATTCAAGGACCAAACACATTGACATCAAGTATCATTTCATTAGAGAACATGTTATGAATGGTACTGTGGAGTTACATTTTGTTCCAAGTGAACAACAACTTGCAGATATCTTTACCAAGCCTCTTGATGAATCAACATTCTCAAGATTAGTAAGTGAGCTAGGTATGCTAAATTTCTCTTAATTATTTTTGAGATTTTTGCAAGTTAAAATGCAGCCAGAAATTTGCTATGATTTTCTGTGAATTGATTTTCTCAGGAAAAAGTGAAATTTTGTCTAAGTCAAAATTACTATGTCAACGAATGCTTCATTCCGTTGACAGACTTAGTATTTTTCTGGGTGTTTCGTTGATAGCTCTTTTATATCAACGAAACACAGCTTTATCAACGAAATAGACAGGACCTTAAACGCCCAATTCTGATTCGTTGATACAGCGTAGTTAATCTGAACCGTTGAATTTGCATGTCTCTTTACCACGATCTATGCATACACCCCTGTAAGTATAAATCATGGTAACATTTTAATTGTAACGGTTAGATTTTTAAGCCAATCCAGTAATTTATATTTATTATTGGACTTAATTTTTGAGAAAGTTTGGGGGGAGTATTTAAGAAATTTTGTTTTCTTTAATTCTTTTCTACCTTGCTCTCAAAATTTCCAAAGGCTTTCTTACTTCTTCTTCTCTCAAAGCAAAACTAAGTTCGAGCTTTTCTTCACTCAATAATGGCACCCATAGTCAAACTCATGTCAGCTGGAGGGTTCATTTACGAGAAGAACAACTCCATTCCATTTGTTGTCAAGGAAAGTCCGAACAGAATCTTTTTCAAGATGATGGATTTCTTGATGAATTGCAAACTGAGCTACGCAATGTTTCACTCAACTCCGCTCTACAATGAAATCATAGAGGAGATTTGGACCTCCTGTGAGTACAGTGGGACAAATTGCACTTTGCAATTCACCATTGAAGGTAAAGAGTATATTGTCAATTCTGATGTATTGCAAGCATGCCTTCACATTCCTGAGGATAACTGCTCAGCTTTACCTTCATATACTGAAATGGTTAACATGCTTAATTCTATAAATTACTCTTTGCCTACTGATAATTTGGGTAAGATAATTAGGAGAGGTTTGGTTAGGGAATATAGTTACTTAGCTGATGCATTCATTAAGGTCTTTTCTGGTAAAATCAGTAACTTTGATGCATTAACTAACTCTATTTTGATTCTGTTTACCATGCTCTTAACTGATAGATATTATAACTTTAGCACCCAACTTATGTATGAAATTGGTGCTAAGTTGGGTGATAAGGCTAATAGGAAAAAGAATATCTATTATGCTAGATTTCTAATGATGTTGGCTAACCATGTTAGTCCAGCACCATTGGTTATCTCTAACCAAATTCCAGGTTTGACTGCTTTGTACAAGAGAATAGGGTTTTGACAGATATCCTGAGGCTCAATCACAATGGTGGTATCCCAGTGGTGTATCTGCCCACAATTGAGGTAACCACTACTAACCCTGTTAGTTTAACTGTTACTTCTACTGTTTCACCCACCTCTATTGCTATGAAGTCTGTAGTTGTGACCCAACAGGCTCCTGCCCCTGCAACAAAACCAAAATCTAAGAAATCCTCCAAGCCAACCTCAGGTGCTTCTCAAAAGGCACCTGTTGTAAAATCCACTACACAACCCAAGGGGAGTGGTGCAGGTGATGTGAGAGGTGAGGGAAGGGGTGAAAATCAAAGAAACCCTAAGGATAAGGTGGGAGAGATGAGTGTTTCCCAGGCTAGCCCCATTGTGTCTTCCCAACAAGGCACAATGTGTAATATGGACATTAGCACAAGTTTAATTGCATCCTCCCAAAAGGATGTAGTTATTGAAACAAGCTCTCCTCCAAGAGCACACTCCAAAAGGGTAAGGGACACTTCAAGCCCACTTTCAGCAATTTACCAATACCAAAGAAGAGTGAAGCAAAAATCTCAGGTCACACAGGGTGCACACACACTGGAAGCAACACTTCCAGTCTCTCAAATTCAGTTTGATGTAACCCCTATTATAACTCCGGGGTTATAGTCCCATTCTCTAAACATAAATCTTGAACCAACTCCACAAAATTCACCAACACAGTCATTAGATGTGGATATGATCCATTCATCTATTCCTGATTCTCCAACTCTATTCTTGGAGAAGCTCCACTCTGAAATTGGTGGTCATCACTTGTTAAGTGATTTGTTGGGCCACCAATCATCTTTTTCTGAAGCTACAAGAGGATCTGTGGAACCATCTCTAAAATCAATCACCACAGATTCTACTGTAATTTCACTTTCTCATAATGCTTTCTTGACTTCATCAACGAAACAGTCTCTTTCGTTGACAAGTGTTTCTCCATCAACGGTATCCATACCGTTGACAGTTCAAACTACCATACCATTGATAGTTCATTCTGCACCTTTTATTGAAAATCAAGTTGTTCACACAACTAGTACAGATGATCTAGTGGTAGTCGAGACACTTCTAGGATTGAAAGGGAGTGAATCTGAGAGGCTGGCTTGCAGCCAGGCAAAAGGAGAGGTTGAGAGTGAGAGGCTGACTATTTCTTCCAGTCAGGCAAAAGGAGAGGCTGAGGGTTCCACCTTAGTAGGTGAAGGTGAGGGTGTGAGAGGTGTGAGCCATGGGGAGCCCATGATGCAAGAATATAGTGGAGAGAGAGAAGGGACTACAAGCAGCCATTGCAAGTGAGTTAATGGAGGTTCATGAGGGTGAAAGGGAACTTACTTTCCAAGAGCATTATCAACAGACTCTGGATAGTATTTCCCTGGATCATGAGACCTTTACTCATCCTGTGCCAGCCTATAAAATTATGGCTCAACAGGGCAATGTAGAGGCAGAAAGGTCACTCAACCTAATCCATACAACTGCATCTATGCAAATAGCAAAGGATGCATTGACCAAGTTGTCTCCAGGAGCTGCAGCAAGTGGTGAGTTTGATTCCTCTGATAATGATGACAGTTTTGGTGACAATCTACAGGTGGCCATCACTTCACAGACTGGGACTTCTGTGGTGCCCCCTACACCAAACTGGCTTTCTCAGGATATGCATGGAAGAATCAGCCTGGATGCTGCAATTACAAGGCAGTATAATGAGGCCTATCTGGCTCATGAGTCTGCTAATGCCAGTGACAAGAAATTTTACAAAGCCATCATGGATTCACTGGAAATTCAAAGGCTATAGATGCTGCAGACTAGGAGTGAAGTCAGGGACATCAAGGACTCTATTGGGAACTTGAAGGATGCTACTGACAGGAGGCTTGATGAAAAACTTCCTCTTCTTACTGTTTCCAAGATGAACAGATTCTTCACCAAAGTACCTGAAGTGGCAACTACTCTGAAACCTCTTACTTCTAGGGTGGACAAAGTAGAAGCTACACTTACTCAAATGCAAAAGGAACAGGAGAAGCAAACACAACTCTTAGCCCAGCTAGTGGCAGCTTAGGGACTCCCTATCATCTCTCTTGATGATAACAAAAAGGGGGAGAAATCTAAGGATCTAGACATTCAAATCACAAAGGTTATGGTCCCAGCCATTTCCTTACCAAAGGAGCCATTAGCTATGGGGGAGATAGCAAAGAATAAAATGGATGGAATTGATCTGATTCAACAAGCATCTATGAGGCTACAACTTGCAGAACAGATAAAAGACCAATGGTCTAGCATAGATGCAAGAATCAAGAAGATAGCTGAAACTGCAAAGAACACACATCCATCAACGAATCAAGCTACTTCTACAGCACCATCAACGAATGCCATGGTTTTAGTGTCAACGGAATGGGAGCCACAGACAAATTTTTCCTATGATCTAAAGCCCCTTCTACATGGAGTTACTCAAGGTCCAAGGAAAGAAAAGGGACAAACTTCATGCATTAGGGATGTGGAACAAGCTACACTTCAAGGAAGCCTATCTCCAAAATCCCCTGCTAAACCAAAGGGCAAAAACATTGCAAGGACTTTTTATCCTTCACCTTATCCAGATGAGCTCAAGGTTCTAGGACAGCTTATCATCAAATGCAAGGAGAGCAATGATCCTGAGGTAAGGAAACAGAGAGCAATTGTCTACAGAAATGGACAAGAAATCTGTGTTTGGGCTGGTCACCCTAATTTTGCTGAGGCTAAGGCTGAGGAGTCAGAAAGAGCAGCTATGCAAGCTCTTGCAGTTGCTCAATCTCTTGATGAAGAAGAAAGACAACAAGAGGAAAAAGCCAATGAAGCAAAGAAGAAAAGGAAAAGTACAAGGCAGCCTAAACAGACAGCTAAAAGGAATATGCCCTTTGACAAAGAGGACTCTCAAAGCACAACAACAGATTTCTCTACAAAAGCTGCACCTCCAACTTTTCCTGATCTAATCTTCAAAGATAAGTTAGCCTGTGATCCTGAACATCCAGTGAATTTTCATGATCAGCCAATTCAGCCAAAGGAAGAGCAAATTGAGCTAGATGAGGCTAACTTCCCAAAGTTTCTATTTGAAATGGATGCAAAGAAGAAATCAAGGCAAAGGGCTGTTAAGGCTAAGCCAGTATTTGTGAGAAGACAACAAGTTGAGAAACCTCCCATCAATCCAGAAGACTTCATGTACATTGCTGACATCAGAGAGGAGTCTAGCCTAAATATTAATCTTGTTGTCTTGGTGGAAGTAAGAGGTATTGCAGCTTCTCATAAACTGCCAGAGAGATTGGTATTTGTCTACAAAGGTGGAAGGGAACAAACTTGGTCTCTCTACAGGATTTTAGGAGAAGACTACCAAACACTGCTCTCGGTGTTCAAATGCTTGAAGAAAGACTTTGGCTTTACCAAAACTGCCAAGTCTGAGGTTGTCTCCAAAATCTGTCAAATCAAGGCAAGCTGGAACAAGCCTGGTGCACTTCCCAGGGTTCTCAAAGTCCCTCAATCTGGAAAGAAGATCCATCTCCAACCCTATTGGATGATGGAGTTTAGAGACAAAGACAACTGTAGAAGATTCTTCAGGATAGAAGACCAACTGGAAAAAGCATCCAATGAAACTCTGAGGTCAATGCAATCCAAGTTGGGGAATCAAGATGAATAAGAGAAGATTTTCTATAGGAGGCTCCAAGCTCAAACTGAGGAGAACAATGCAAGGAAGGGAAAGAAAACACCGCCACAGAGAAAAAGATGAAATTTGCTCAGACTAGAGGAGCAACTCTGTGCACTTGTTTTGTAAGACTTTTTACTTTGTATTTCAATAAATTCTTAAAACATTTTGAAGCTTAATGCATTTTCTACTTTTATCATGTATAATTTGCTTAAGTATTTTTGTTATCATCAAGGCCTCTGATTTATGGCTGTTATTCCATCAGTCATAAATTGGGGGAGATTGTTAGGAATATGTTGTTCTTGATGATAATTATAAAACACTTAGTAGATTTTGTATTAAGTCAATATTGTAACTGTCAACGGAATGGTATGCTTTGCAGCTTTCGTTGACAGGTAGTTCATCAACGAAATGAGTGATGTAGCAATTGCACTGTACAATACTTCATAGTTTGATATGCATTTTGTTGTAGGTATTAGATAGGTTTTCTAAGTCATGTTGACTTAGTACTAGATAAGCAAAATAGGTTGGTTAATTGTAAATATATTATGCCTTGTAATTTTGCCTAAGTGAAGACATGTCAACGGAATAAAGATTACTCTATCAACGGAATGAAGATTACTCATCAACGAAATGAAGAATATACCATCAACGAAATGAAGAATAAAGCTATCAACGAAACACATCTTACTGCTATCAACGAATCATTATCACTTTTCTGAATAGTTGACAAAGTGATAGTGACAGTTTTCTGACAGATCAAAAGGTGATGTGGAAGTGTACTTTGCATTGGAAACCATCAAAATGGTCACTGGAAATAAGGAAACATTCCAATTTCCAATTAGCTTCTTGAGTGTGATCATAATAAGCATGAAGACAAAAGCCAATATCTCCAAGGACCATTGGACAAAAGGGATGAAATGCAAGCTACTGGAGGTTACCTTTAGATTAATTTAGAGTAGCCAAAAATAGCATTGTAAACTTGGGTTATATAACCAAGTGTAGCAGTTCATTTTAAGATAAGCGAGTGAGATAAAAATAGTTTTTATTAGCTTCTTTAAAAGAGCACTCTCACTCCAAATCAGGAACTGAGCAGCTGTGATACTTTTGTAACACAGATTATTTCCGAAATAAAATCATCTCAGTTGGATCCTCAAAACATCCAACTGAAATTTTATATTTGCTTGAGTTTTTATTTTTAGTATTGTTTTAGTTGGAAGTTGTTTTAAGTTTAGAAAATATCTAGAATTGTATTCAACCCCCCCCCCCCCCCCCCCCCCCTCTACAAATCTGTTAGGTCATTTGGGATTAACAAAGTGTACTTATAAAAGAAAACACAAGTGGACAAAATAGAAGATAGGAAAAAGAGACAGAATAGAAATCAAGACAGAAGCTTAAAAACATTCCATCTTTCATTTACTTCTGCCATTAAATTCCATCAACTGTCCGAGCTAAAATTCTTTCAGTGAATTAATTATTGAGTTTCTTGTAATATTTAATCCAATAGAATTAGTTCACTTGTATTGATTTGACAATCTAGCAGATCATAATCCCTAGAAATTATATCGAACTACTTTTTAGTATTCGATCCTTTTTATTACAAAAATAGATAAATTCATGTCGAATTTATTCTAGATTTGTTTTATCAAGAACTCTGTAATCTATACTCAAAATTGTAACACCCTTCAAGTTTAATATAAGTTATATTTAACTTGAATATTGTTTCCGTTTATTCCGCAATAATTTGTTCTTGAATTGTTGAATCTTAAAACGAACAAATTCGATAAAACGGTATAGTTTGTATTCAACCCCCCTTCTACAAACTTATCGGGACCTAATAATTGGCATCAAAGCCTTTTGATTGATACACTAATCAAAGATCCATTTTTTGTGATTTTTTCTTAACTCTGAAATTTTTATTCTTCAACAAAAATCTCAAAAATGTCTACTACACAAAAAGTTGGTATAGTGAAAATCCCCATGTTCAGTAAGGAGCATTATCCTATGTGGAAGAAGAAGATGCTCCTGTTTCTTCAAGTGGCTAATTATAAATATCTTGGAGTGCTGAAAAATGGACCAAAACTTCCTATGATTGTTGATGAAGAGCAGATAGAGAACAATGTTGTTACTAGAGCTGCTAGGATGTACCCCAAGGAACCCAAGGACTACACAGCTGATGAGAAAGAGGATGCTTCCCTGGATGCCTGTTTACAGTTGATTCTGGTTGATTGTCTTGATCCTATCATGCATAATCATGTTCTAAACTGTGTTACTGCCAAACACATTTGGGACACAATTGAGATAATCAATGAGGGGACAGAGGAAGTTAGAGAGAATAAGATGGAAATTCTCACCTCTTCATATGAACATTTCAGATCGAACCCTGGTGAAGGTATCTCTGAGGTTTTTGAGAGATACAACAAATTAATAAATGATCTGAATCTCCATGGAAAACACTATACTATCAAGGAGATTAAAAAGAAGTTTCTTCTGACACTTCCATCTCACTTGGAGCACAGAATATCTGCAATTAGAGAAGCCAGAGATCTTGGTGAGATTTATTTGGAAAGCTCTATGGTGTTCTGAAGACCTATGGGCTGGAGCAGATTCAGCAGAAGGAGATATATGGAACATGAAAGATAGTCAGTACTTCTATTGCATTGGTGGCAGAAGTCCCACAACAACTGGAAGTGAAGGTTGTTCAACCTTCCAGTTCTGACATGGATGTTATTGTGGCTGAATATGGCTTAACATCCACTGGTCAATCTGGTGGTGACTTCTATTCTATGGAAGAACTTGAACAGTTGGAGGATGAGTCGATGGCATTGATAGTGAAGAAGTTTGGGAACTTCAGGTTCAGAAAGAACCCTAATCTTAAGTTCAAGCCTAGGTTTCAGAGAGGTGGTTCTTCTTCCTCAAGTAGCACAAGGGGTGGCTATAAAACTGGAACCGTGGACAGAAGCACAATCAGGTGCTACAATTGTAATGAGTTGGGTCACTTTGCTACAAAATGCAGAAAGCCAAAGCAAGCGAGAAGGAACTCATATGATTCTAGTAAGAAGAACAAGATTGGAAAAGCTTATATTACCGAGGGAAAGAGTTGGGATGATACAGATAGTGATGAAGAAGCTGGTGAAGTTGGAAATCTAGCTTTAATGGCTAATGAAGGCAATACTTCATCATTCATGTCAGAGGTAAAGTTTACTGATTCTGAAATGATTTATCATCTTAGTAGTACTGTATCTTGTGCACGTAGTGAAAATGATAGAATAATTCTTTTGAACACAGCTCTTGAAAAAGAGGTAAAATAATTAAGACTTGTGCATGTTAATCAGGATGAACTCACTAAGAAGATATCTTTTCTTGAGAATAGGGTTAAGTGTTATATTCAATTGGAAACCATTCTTAAGGATCAGATCAGTGAACTTGAAACCAAGGTAAATGCTTACTATAATTCTTGTAAGACTGCTAAAGAAATCTTCAATAAACAAATTATTGGTCAAACTGTAAGAATAGGTTATGACTATAATGAGTCTATTGGAGAATTAAGCATTAACACCCCTAATAGAGTCAGTGCTGAAGAAAGGGGTGTACCACATGTGCTTAAGGGTATTGATAAACCTTTCTTTAGAGAATCCTTGGCAGAACCTCTTAATGAATATTCCATTATTATCCAAGAGGAAATGCGTGTTGAGGATCTTGCTTTTGAACTTGATCAGTTCAACAAGTGTATGTATGAGAAACAAGTCAAAGTTGTTTCAGCAATAGAGACTAAATCAGACATCCATAAAGTGGATCAAAACAACTGTAGAACTAACATGCCTGCTATTAATTTGTCTCATAAAGCATGTGGTGTGGTGAATTGCATGTCTTGTGCATTTAATGTTATGTATGCTTATTTTAATAGTAAGCATGTATATGATGATTAGACTGCTCCACGTCAACATGTTAATAATAAGAAGCATGTTAGATCTAATACTACTAGTCCTCCTAAGACTAGAGTAGATTCATTTATCCCCAATCCTACTCAGAAATGTGTTAAGGCTGGCTATAAATGGAAACGCTCTTTTGTGAAAGAGGTTGAAGTAGTTAAAGTTAAAAATGTTGTTTTGCCTGACAAAGGCCAGTTCTTTAAATATTCCGGACCCAATCAAGTTTGGGTTGCGAGGAAGGACTAATCAATTTGATATTGCAGGGTGTGGCACAGGTAAACCGTGTTGTGTGGATTCTGGACAGTGGATGTTCAAGGCATATGACCGGAGATAGAGCCCTGCTATCAAATATGGTTGAGAAAGCTGGTGTTGGTCCTTGACTATTGTAGAAGGGGGGGGGGGTTGAATGCAATACTGATAAATCTCAATCTACGTTTTTGTTGTTGAAACGTAGATTGAGATTTATCAGTATTGCATTCAACCCCCCCCCCTTCTACAATAGTCAAGGACCAACAACTGGTATCAGAGCAGACATATTGTTCTACTAATCTGAGATCATGACAAGTATGCAGAAGTCAAGTAGCATAAAAATTCCAGCTTTTGATAAAGAGAATTACAATGTGTGGAAAAGAAAAATCTTACTGTTTATCAAAGCTGCAAATCCTTTATACTTGGGTATCCTCCAAAATGGTCCCTTTGTTCCACGAAAAGAGATTGAAGCCTCAACTGTGGATGGTGTTCTTGTTCCAGCCTACCGGGTTAACAAATTACCTTCAGAGTTTCTGGAGCCAGAAAAAGAGAAGGTGGCCTTGGATGATTACTTGCAACTCATCTTACTGGATGCTCTCACCTTGGACAAAGCCATGTGTGGGAATGTCATTGGGTGCTCATCAGCCAAGGATATGTGGAACAAGATCGAGCTGCTATGTGAAGGAAGTGAAGAAGTGAAAGACAATCAAAGACAAATTCTTATCTCACAGTATGAAGCTTTCATGGCAAAGTCAGGAGAAGACCTAACAACAATGTTTGAGAGGTTTAGCAAGCTGCTGACTGAGCTACAGATTCATGGCAAGTACTATGATAGGAAAGAGCTAAATGTTAAATTCTTACTCACACTTCCTGAGCATCTAGAGCACAGAATCACTACCATAAGAGAAGGAAAAAATCTAAACAATGTTTCTCTTGAAATATTATATGGTGTGCTTAAGTCATATGAGCTTGAATTTTTCCAGAAAAGAGCTATACAAGCTGGATCCAGAGGAAAGATGGCTAATATGTCTGGTGCTCTTGTGGCTCATGTGCCAAGAATCACTCAACCTAGTGAAGGAATTCAAATCATCCAACCTACTCCAGTACCTACTCTTAAGATTGAAGAGGTTGTGGATGATGAGGAGAAAGTTGGTCTGTAGATAACTGATTTTGAAGATGAAGACTTCTACTCCTTAGAAGAAATGGAGAAGATGGATAATCCAACTATGGCTTACATGGCTAAGAAGTTCAAAAACATAAGATTCAAGAGAAACAAGCCATTTAAGCCTCAAGGTCAAACATCAAGGTTCAGCAGATGGAATTCTTCCAAAGTCGAAGGTGGTGCCACAAGAGGTGGTTACAAAACAGGGATGGTGGACAGATCCAAGTTTAGGTGTTACAACTGCAATGAGCTTGGTCATTTTGCTACTGAGTGCAGAAGACCAAAGCAGAATCAAAGGATGGGAAAAGGGTCAAGTGGACACTTCAAGAAAGGACAAGGAAAAGCCTATGTGGCTGAGGGAAAATGTTGGGAATGTTGTCATCAATGATATTGCACTTGTAGATGGATTGAAGCACAACCTGCTCAGTGTCAGCCAATTCAGTGACAGGGGATTCAAGGTTGATTTTGACATGATGGTGTGCAATATCTATCACAACAAGGATGGAAGCCTCTCTCTGAAAGGGGTAAGAAAAGGAAGCCTGTTTGTTGCTGACCTAAGCTCAACAAAGAAGGACACGATTTAATGTTTCTACAGTAAAGCTACTGTTGGTGACAATATGCTTTGGCACATGAAACTCTCTCACCTCAACTTCAAGACAATGAATATGCTAATGAAGAAGGAACTAGTGAGAGGACTACCTCAACAGGAATTCTGTCAAGAAGGACTGTGTGAGGATTGTCAAATGGGAAAATTAAAGAGAACTGTGCACAGGTCAAAGCAAGTCAACACCAACACAGAACCACTCAAACTAATTCACATGGATCTCTTTGGACCAGTCAATGTTCCATCATTAGCCAAGAAGAGATATGCATTAGTTATGGTGGATGATTATTCTAGGTATACTTGGGTGAAGTATCTAGAATCAAAAGATGAAACTGCTCAAGTTATCATTGATCACTTAAGAGTTCTTGACAAAGCTCCAAATGCCAAGGTTCAAATTCTGAGAAGTGACAATGGCACTGAGTTCAGAAATGCCACTCTTGGTAATTTCTGCAAAGATGAAGGAATTATACAACAATTTTCTGCTGCAAGGACACCACAGCAGAATGGAGTTGTAGAAAGGAAGAACATGACTCTCATTGAAGCTGCCAGAACTATGCTCCATGATGCAAAGTTACCTACATACTTCTGGGCAGAAGCTATCAACACAGCCTGTTATACACAGAACAGAACCCTGATCAACAAGACTCATAGGAACACTCCTTACTATCTGCTCAATGAAAAGAAACCTACTTTCAAGTATTTTCATGTGTTTGGAAGCAAATATTTCATGATGAAAGACAACCATGAAAAGAAAGGGAAATTTGACACCAAAGCCTATGAAGGTATTTTCATGGGGTATGCTCTAGAAAGGACTGCCTACAGAGTCTATCTTTTGGAACACAGGATCATAGATGAAAGTGTGAATGTCACATTTGATGAAACCAAGTTTCCTGGACTGCATGAAGAAGGTCAAATGCAGATTCTTAGATTTGAGAATCAAGGATACTTGAAGGAAGAAGAATTTGTTGATGAAGAACCCACACTCACTCAAACTATTGAAACTGAAAAAGATGCTGTTATTGAAAATGATGTTAATCAAACGCCAGCTCAGTCACAAACAATTTCAGGAAATATTCAAAATGATGGTGACTCTGAAGACATTGAAGAAAATGGTGGAGACAATTGCCCTGGTGAAGACTCAGTTCCCCAAACTGAGACTACTGTTTCATATCAAACAAGAAGCTTGCCCAGAATCACAAGGTGGAACAAGGTGAAAATATATTTTATTTGTAATAAGTGTAAGTACGTATATGTAAATTTATAATAAAAAATGGATATTCAAGTTGGGCATTTTAAAATACTAAATTTAGCTGGAGTTTTGATGGAATAGAACCGAATTTTGTCTAAAAATATAAGAGTGGTTAAAGGTCCAAAATCCAAGTTTTTGTGAATCAGATTTTGAGCAGATCTTTTTGTGTATATCTGGAAACACCCACCCATGTCCTTGAGTTTCTGGTTTGACCCCCCTTTTGTTGTCTTGCACATATATAAAATAGTCTCTTTTGGTGCTATTCTTTTTATACTGGTAACCCTAAACCCTAATAAAGTTTTCATCTTTGGGACTTCAGCTACTCTTTTCACACACTCACATTTTATATCTTTATGCTTTGTACTGTTACAGTCATTTTCTTCCTGGGTTTGCTTTCTCTATGCTCTTCATTACTTTGCCTTTCAGCATCATTTGAGATCTCTTTTTTTTTTTATGTGTATGCATTTTCAATTTGTGTGCTTTGAGCAGTTTTGTTATAAATTATTTCTGTTTTAAATTGTATCATGTTATTAAGATTCTGTGTTAGAGTTGGTTGGCAAAGCTTTTGATCAGTTTAAATGGAAATTAGCTGAGAGAACTTGATTTTTTACTTGTCAATTTCTGTCCTGATTGTTGTAGATGCTGTCTTAACCAGGGTGGCTAAATGATGGCCGAATAGCTTAAAGAATTTGTTTAGTTTACAATGGCCTCAAAATCTGCTGCTAGTATTTCCGTGAAAAATCAGAGTAAAAAAAGCCCTGAAAAAACACCTGGGATCAAACAACAAGTAGCATCTAAGAATGTTAACAAGGAAGCAATATCGAATCAGAAGTTGCTGCAGAAGGGGCATGTCAGCGTGTTGGCTGATAAAATAGATTCAAGCCTATCTCTTGGTCACCCACCACAAACACCAAAAAGCGAAAACCCTTCTGCGGGTGTGACCAGGGGCTCATTAGAAAGTTTAATGGATGTGAAAAAGAAATCATTGGATATAGGAACTCCAAAAGATAGCTTGGCTGCTAAAGTTAGTGATGGATCCAGCAGCCTTGCAGAAACTAGTGGAAGTGCCAAAATTAGCGACAAAGCTGAATTTGTTGAAAGTGGCAAGAGTAGCATGTGTAGGGGTAGTACAAGCACCAATATAAGTGATGAAAGTAGTTGTAGCAGCTTAAGTAGTGTTAGCAAACCTCATAAAGCAAACGACTCAAGATGGGAAGCCATTCAAGCTGTCCGAGCTAGAGATGGGGCCTTGGGTTTAAGTCATTTTAGATTGTTGAAGAGGCTGGGAAGTGGTGATATTGGCAGTGTCTATCTCTCCGAATTGAGTAGTACGAAGTGTTACTTTGCAATGAAAGTTATGGACAAGGCCTTGCTTGCCAGCCGAAAGAAATTACTTCGGGCTCAAACAGAACGAGAAATTCTACAGTCTTTAGACCATCCGTTCCTTCCGACCTTGTACACACATTTTGAAACAGACAAATTCTCATGCTTGGTGATGGAGTATTGCCCGGGAGGTGACTTGCACACACTTCGACAGAGGCAACATGGGAGACATTTTTCAGAACAAGCTGTAAAGTATGACACTTTCCCTACATCTAATTTCAAAATTACTGGATTATTTTACAGAGGATTACTAAGATCAAAAAGTTGTGTACTTTTTATGTTGTGTTAGATTATTTTTAGAATGTATTTAAAGGTAATGAACACCCGACTCAGTAAAGACCGACTATTTTCATTGTAAAGCAGCGATGGGGTCAGATGTTTGGTACATAATGCTTAACATGCCGTCAGCGATTCGACGTATTATCAATATGAATTATTAAATTTGAGTTATAGAAGGTAGTGTCAGGGTTATATATATATTCTGTAAGTTGGCGCATGTACTTCTGTAAATATATCACTTGACAAAACGTATTTACCTCGGGTACAAACTAGATATCTATAATGTGCAACTTTTTAATTTCCAGTGGAGTATTACTCTCAGTCTCATAGAACTTTGTGTGTTTGCCTCTTTCACCAAGTCATAATACAGAAGAGTAGAATACATTGATGGTTTCAAGCTGTATAAGTCAGCTTTCACACTTAGGGTTCCAGATTTATCTTGAGTGCATCTGTGTATTTTTTTTCTCTTCTACTACTCTGATGTAAACCTGAATTGTTGGAAAAGAGTGGGTAAACAGAGAAATTGAGAATTCACTACCAACTACCAAGAGTACCATCAAGAGTTCAGATGACTTACCATTATTAAAAATTATTGTAACCACGTTTCAGCATCAGGAGGTGGTCTGAAAAGTGGTGATCGTTAAGAGAAAGTTCAAGTGAGTCACTAAACTAGTGATCTTTAAGAGAAAGTTCAAGTGAGTCACTACACTTAAAGCACAATAAATTATAATCTTGAAATTTTAGAGTTCCATTTGAACCAAACCAACCCAAGGTCTGAGTGAGAGGGCGAAAAGATCGAACTTTTCCTTTTCTCTACTCTTTTAGCTACGTGACACTAATCTAAAATCTACCATGATGGGGAACTGGTTGTAGAAAAGCTAGGAAATCGATGTTGAAGAGATAAACAAAGAAGAGCCTTCCAACTGAAAATATGTCCAAAAATCCATGATTAATGATTGTTTTGAATAATTTAAAATGAAGGATTACAACCATATTTATAATAAATCTAAACTTATCCTAAGTAATCCTATACCCATATTCAATCTCTAAAACTTGATCCCCCCTTTAAGTAAAAGATAATTGCGAACATTAAGAATCTTAACTAGAAAATTCCTAGAATAATATATATAAGGTAAACCTAACACAACTGATCCGTGCATCTAAAGAAAGGAAAAAAAGATAAAATGTTTAGTGCTTCAATTCTTTGTTCCCTCTCATTGGATCATCTATGCCCATCTATTCCTCTATAGAGAGACAATATCTTCTTCCTAGGGACTAATAAAACATAATTATCTTCCATTTACAAATTTATTGACCAACTTTTGCATATCTTAACTTCTTTTGTTGCATTATGTCAAAACTAATTTTCATTTCTTCTGCAAAAGTTCTAGAGGCAGTTCTTAACTTCTTCATTTATCATGTCTTATTGGTAAACTTCTGTAAGCCTTTATTATACAATTTCTCAAAATATCCAACTTTCATACTTTGTCTCATTGCACATGTGCCGATCTATAAACATTTGACAATCACAAAGACTAAGTAGGTTTTGTTTTTGATTCCCCCACTACATATTATCAAACCCCTTGATTGTCACATGTGAGTAATTGCAGAGTTTGTGTGCCTATCATAAGTTTGCAAGGAAAAAATGAGGGGGATAGAAACCTTGCAACTGGTCGGTAATTTTGTCTTGCTTCTGATGTTTCTTTTTCTTTGTACAACCGATCCGTATTGATTCAATTCCTTAATATGGGGGAATAGCTATGTTGGTGCTTATGTGCAAGTGTTTTCTCCTTGCTGGCTACATTTCTGTTTATATCCAACTTATACGTTTATATTAAGTTACTTTCATTATTATTAAATGATGCCCATACAATGAATAGAAAGTATTATAATGTTCAAACTCCAACTTGCAACAGTTGTGGTTTTGTGAAAATTATCCTTTCACCCATCATTCTGCTATTAAATATGCAGCCTTCAGATGGACCGAGGATCTGGCGGAGATTTAGGGAGTTTGAAATTGTATTGTGATTAGTCAGTGTGATATATCAATTGAATCATCTAAAAAAGATGACTACTAGATTTATGTATATATTCTTCTGAGTATTAATTCTTAGTAATGAGGACGATATGTGTTTAACACTATCGTCCTAGCAATAATTGTTTGTTGAAGATTGCTTTAACCGAAATTGTGATGTGCTTAACTTATGTTTCGCTAGCTGACATTGATGTATTATTAATCAAACTTTTAAATAAAATTCAGGTTCTATGTTGCCGAGGTTCTTCTGGCAATGGAATACCTCCACATGCTTGGAATCATTTATCGTGATTTGAAGCCAGAGAATGTTCTTGTTAGGGAAGATGGACACATTATGCTTTCTGATTTTGACCTCTCCCTCCAATGTGCAGTCAGTCCAACCCTTGTAAAGTCATCATCCATTGATAGTGAAGTCGTGCGAAAGAACTCTGTTTATTGTGCCCAACCTACTTGCATTGAGCCTTCTTGCATCCAACCATCTTGTGTGGCCCCGATAACATGTTTTTCTCCACGGTTCTTTTCAAGGAAGTCAAAAAAAGACCAGAAATCGAAAACTGAAGTTGGAAATCAGGTGAGCCCATTGCCAGAGCTTATTGCTGAGCCAACTGGAGCTCGGTCAATGTCATTTGTTGGAACCCACGAGTATTTGGCCCCTGAAATCATAAAGGGTGAAGGGCATGGAAGTGCTGTGGATTGGTGGACTTTTGGAATCTTTCTTTATGAGTTACTATTTGGAAAGACTCCTTTCAAGGGATCAGGTAATCGAGCGACCCTGTTCAATGTTGTTGGTCAGCCACTACGGTTCCCAGAGTCGCCTGTGGTCAGCTTTTCAGCAAGGGATCTAATAAGAGGACTGCTAGTAAAAGAGCCGCAAAATAGATTGGCATCCAAACGAGGTGCAACAGAGATCAAACAACATCCCTTTTTTGAAGGTGTCAATTGGGCTTTAATCAGGTGTGCAAGCCCACCAGAAATCCCGAAGCCTGTTGAGATGGAGCGTATTTCTGCGCCTCCAAGCACATCAACCAGTGAAAAAGCTGCTCTGTCGGTTACTCCCGATAAGAAGGGTGATAATTTTCTTGAATTTGATTTCTTTTGATAGTTTTGAAATTGATAGTATATCTTGTTTCTAATTCTCTTGAGAGGCAGATGGCAGAATCCGTTAACTCATTAGAGGAGTTGATTGACGAACTCTAGGATCGTTATTTTGATAGTTGATAATAAGTAATAACATTATAAAATCAGTGGTTTCTGTTTTGTGGACAATGAAGTGGTTTATGTAGAGCAGGGGCCTTCCTGATGATATCAGTTGCTCCTTTGTGATGAGAAAACCAAACATGTTGGTAGGTTTTCTTTTGGTTCAATCAAATCCTGTTGACGATGAATCAAGCAGTCTTTACTGATCTTCAATGGTAGTATATGCTTAATATTAAAGACGATGTAGCGTATCTCCAAAGCTTAGGGACGAGAAGATAATTGCACATTGTACAAATGGTAGTATATGCTTAAGACTAATCTACAAAATGCACTTTTTTGGTTTGGCCCAAACTCACTTTAGTATACATATTTTTGTTAATTATAAATTGCTTCCCTACACATGTTTTACATTTTATTTAATTATTAATTCGTTATAATTCCGTTTTTAGCGAGCCTTATTGTTTCAAAACAATCGTTTCGTTCTCTACAACTTTCGTTCTTAAAATTTTTCCAACAAATATCGTATAAAGGGTCAAAAAATAAATAAAAGGATTAAATTGTATAATTTTTATAGTTCTGGGACAAAAATGTGTGATTTTTTTCTTTAAGAGTTCATGTGTACAATATGTCATACTTTAAGTGTCAAAATGTAATTAAGTCACTGTTAATTTTCTAAATTACCTCTGGAGTCATTTAAAGGAACGGTAAAAATTGATGAAAGGAGTGCATAGTGCAGCGTCAAAATATGTGTTGGGATGCAATATGCAATTATCAAAAATATGTATACTAAAGTGATTTTGGACCGAATCAAAGGGGTGCATTTTGCCGATTAGTCTATGCTTAAATATAATTTAATGAGTTCTGTGCAGGCTTTCCGAAGGTTATGGACTTCTGGTATGAGAGCAGGAATGTTTTTCTGCGCATTGCCCGATTAATCGCCGATTAATCACTAGACGGCGGATCACCAAACTAATTAAGCGAAAATCGGTAAATTATTCATTTTTTCAGAAAAATGGTCAAAAATCGGCTGAATCGGTCAAAAATCGGATTAATCGGTCAAAAATCGGCCTAATTATTAAAAAATAGTAAAAATTAGTTAAAATTTAAAAAAATAATTAAAAATTTAAAAGGTAGAAACTTGATTAAACAATAGAAAAAAAATATTATTTTTGTACATATAATTATAATTTTAGATGCCTAAATCGTAAATTCTCTTAATTTTTCCTCTTAAATTGATCTTTAATTGAAAAGTTAAACCTTCAAAATTTTATTTATTACAATTATATAACATTTTTAACATATTTGCATAAATCATATACTTATATAAAGGAGAAGACGGGGGCGGTGAGGTGGCGCCTCTAGAATCGCTCCGTTCTATTTTTCTAATTTTCTCAATTTTTCACAATTTTTAATTTTAATAATTACAACTTCCTTTATTATTTTCGATTTTGTAGGAAGGAAATTGAAAATTACACTTTTATTATTTTCAAACTTGATAGAACTTTCTTTTATTATTTTCAAACTTGATAGAACTTTCTTTGATTTAGAAAATTACAACTTCCTTATTATTTTCGAATTTGTAGGACTTGATAGAACTTTCTTTGATTTAGAAAATTACAACTTACTTATTATTTTCGAATTTGTAGGCTTAATAGAACTTTCTTTTATTAATTTCAAACTTGATAGAACTTTCTTTGATTTAGAAAATTACAACTTCCTTATTATTTTTGAATTTGTAGGACTTGATAGAACTTTCTTTGATTTAGAAAAAAAATTTGATTTAGAAAATTACAACTTCCTTATTATTTTCGAATTTGTAGATTTCATAGAACTTTCTTTTATTATTTTCAAACTTGATAGAACTTTCTTTGATTTAGAAAATTACAACTTCCTTATTATTTTCGAATTTGTAGGACTTGATAGAACTTTCTTTGATTTAAAAAATTACAACTTCCAGGAAATTAAAAATTACACTTTGATTATTTTCAAACTTGATAGAACTTTCTTTTATTATTTTCAAACTTGATAGAACTTTCTTTGATTTAAAAAATTACAACTTCCTTATTATTTTCGAATTTGTAGGACTTGATAGAACTTTCTTTGATTTAGAAAATTACAACTTCCTTATTATTTTCTAATTTGTAGGCTTGATAGAACTTTCTTTTATTATTTTCAAACTTGATAGAACTTTCTTTGATTTAGAAAATTACAATTTCCTTATTATTTTCGAATTTGTAGGACTTGATAGAACTTTCTTTGATTTAGAAAATTTCTTTGATTTAGAAAATTACAACTTCTTTATTATTTTCGAATTTGTAGGACTTGATAGAACTTTCTTTGATTTAGAAAATTACAACTTCCTTATTATTTTCGAATTTGTAGGCTTGATCGAACTTTCTTTTATTATTTTCAAACTTGATAGACTTTCTTTGCGTTAGAAAATTACAACTTCCTTATTATTTTCGAATTTGTAGGATTTGATAGAACTTTCTTTGATTTAGAAAATTACAACTTCCTTATTATTTTCGAATTTGTAGACTCTTATGTTAATAATTGTAATTTTCTTTTTTATTGTTTTCAATTTTGATAGAACTTTCTTTTATTATTTTCAAACTTGATATAACTTTCTTTGATTTAGAAAATTACAACTTCCTTATTATTTTTGAATTTTTAGGATCTTATGTTAATAATTGCAATTTTCTCTTTTATTATTTTCAATCTTGATAGAACTTTCTTTTATTATTTTCAAACTTGATAAAACTTTCTTTTATTATTTTCAAACTTGATATAACTTTCTTTTATTATTTTTAAACTTTATAGAACTTTTCTTTTATAATACTTCTTGACTTTTAAACATAATGGATTTCCATGTTATTCACCTTACAAACACCTATAAATTGAAGGTCATTCATAACAAAAAATCTACACCGAAAGTTTTTTACATAGCTTCAAATTTTTACAACCATATTTACAATCAATACAACAATGGCCTACACCATGTTGGATGCTTTGAACGACAATAACTATACCTGGATGATAAGAGTACGAGTGTGTAGAATGCGGGAATTTGTCAATCCAAACACTGAAGAACTGATCAGTCTTGACATGATTTTGGTCGATGAAAAGGTTAATAAATCAATATACTTATAACTTATTATTTTGTCAAATTGCATGATGTTATTAACTTTTCTAAGATATGTTGTATGATAGGAAAATTTGATCCATGCTATGATCCCGAAGATTCTAGTCTCTTGGATCAAAAATCTTTAGTAAAATTTATACAAATCTGGATACACCGTATGTGTCATCCCTGAGAGAGAGATTTGCTCACCGCTCTACTAAATTGCAAATCAGTTGAGACTCTCTCCCCATAATGTCGCCTTGAGGAAAAAAATGTTTATTAATAAGATGCACATCGAGGAATTGCTAGAAGCAGAGTGGAGTGAAGACCTAAAGGTTAATTTTGCACATTTTTTGTTTAGCTAATTTATTTTACGTACCTTGCACTTGACCTCAATTATTATCAATGTTATTTTTGTTATCATATTTATACTCTAATCATATTACTATAGGAACAAATTGTTACGGTAAGAGCTGAGATTTTTGTCAAAAATCTGAAAGTTGTTTCAAGTACAGGGAAATATAGACCATTATCACATGGGTCTAAATTGCTCTTCATACGCATAACGTCATCTAAGAGATTGGAAGAAGGTATCGTCAACATATCACTGCACGGATTTCAGTTCATATGTCTAGATATGATCGATGCACGTATTAATAACACTAACATAGTCTCAGGTATTTTGATGTAGTAATATATTAGAGTAATATATAAGTAATACTATTATATAAGTTAAAATTCAAACTATCATATTCTAATATTATCTTTTCTAATAATACTATATAAATATAAGTAATATTATATGTTTATATTGATTTTTATCAATATAATTTCCTTTATATATATATATATATATGGCAATGGTATCGGTCCAAGAAAATAAAAAATCAAATTATATAAACAAAAGGAATATGTAAATACTTTATAATATTACCTACCCAAATGCAAATTTATAGAATATATTTTATTTGATAATTTTGTAGATATTTATTTTACAAATTTTATTCTAATATTCTTTTTCTTAACAAATATATTCTAATGCCGCTGATTTTATAGAATATATTTTATTTGATAATTTAAATAATTTTGTAGATATTAATTTCATAATTTTTATTCTAATATTCTTTTTCTTAACAAATATATTTTAATGCCGCTGCGAAGCGCGGTTTAGTAACCTAGTATATGATAATGACATATGTTTAGTTGAAATAACGAAACAATTATATATATAAATATAAATGTATATAAAAAATATTATTAAATTTATTCCTATTAATGATCCGATTAATCATTCCGATTAATCCCTGAACGGTGCCTTCACCGATTAAGTCCGTTTTCCGCTTTTTACGGCACTGGCATTGCATGAATCAATTCTGAGTTGAGTAGCAGTATCAATTCTAATAATTTTTCATGTGAGCTGGAATTGAACCGAGAATAATGTGTATGCTTTAATATTAACGATGAGTTAAGAGTCCAATATTAATGATGAGTTTAGAGGACGCACGGTCTTTTTCAAAATTCATGGGACAGAGCTACTGCATAATGATGAGAAGCAATCAATCTGTGTTAAGTCGATATAAATGAAGAACATGGAAAAGGAAACATATGACTAGCAGATGTACCAATTGAGTACAAAATACTTACAAGATGATACTGTATGTGTTAACATATGACTAGCTTTCGCACCGGCTTCTTTTAATATATTATTATATATTTTTTATAGTAAAAATATAATATTATAATATTATATATTTTTTATAATATAATATTTTTGGAAAATTAGAGATTTTAGTAAAGATAAATAGAAAATTTAACATATTTTAATTGAAAAAGATAATTATTCGTGATATTTTTAAAAAAATAGTTGATTTTGTTATAAAAAATAGAAAAATGTGTTTTAATTATAAATACGTAAACATGTTAAAATATGTAAGTTTTTTTTAAATATTTAAAAGCATTAAAATATGTTTTAAAATAAATAAGTAAGGGTTGCACATGATATTTTGGGAAAATAGAGATTTTAGTGAGAACAAATATAAAAAGTAATATGTTTTAATTAAAAAAAGATAATTATCCGTGATATATTTGGAAAATAAGTAGATTTTGTTAAAAAAAATCAATATCTTTATTATTATCAATATCAATATACTTATATAAAGGAGAAGACGGGGGCGGTGAGGTGGCGCCTCTAGAATCGCTCCGTTCTATTTTTCTAATTTTCTCAATTTTTTTAATTAATAATATTAAAAATTCGAAAAAATCTCAATTACCTTTTAAATACTTACTAATAGAGGAAACATATAATATTTTTGCATTTAAAATCCCTACTAATGGAGAAAGTAAATATACAATGGATCTTTATCACTAATGGAAAAAACTAAATATTCAATTATAATATTCTTGCCTTCAAAATATCTAAATTAGAAAAAAAGTGTATTACCTTACATTATTTTGAACTTTCCTCTATTATTATCTAAATATTCTCATAATATTTCTTTTCAAATGAAATTAACATCTTAACATTATTTTCTCCTAAACTTTCTTTTTTTTATGTGATATAATAGAAAATACATGAACGTTTTGGTAAATAAGAAGTTTAGAAATTAAATCGGTCTTTCATAAGAAAGGTGAGGTGGCGCTCTCAAATCGCTCCGTTCTATTTTTCTAATTTTCTCAATTTTTTTAATTAATAATATTAAAAATTCGAAAAAATCTCAATTACCTTTTAAATACTTACTAATAGAGGAAACATATAATATTTTTGCATTTAAAATCCCTACTAATGGAGAAAGTAAATATACAATGGATCTTTATCACTAATGGAAAAAACTAAATATTCAATTATAATATTCTTGCCTTCAAAATATCTAAATTAGAAAAAAAGTGTATTACCTTACATTATTTTGAACTTTCCTCTATTATTATCTAAATATTCTCATAATATTTCTTTTCAAATGAAATTAACATCTTAACATTATTTTCTCCTAAACTTTTTTTTTTATGTGATATAATAGAAAATACATGAACGTTTTGGTAAATAAGAAGTTTAGAAATTAAATCGGTCTTTCATAAGAAACTAGCTTTATAACCCGTGCGAGGCACGAGTTTATTCTAGAATATTTTATAAATTGTCATTAATTTCGGTTTATTTGTTTTTGGTATATTCGTGTTGATGGTTTGATGTCTTTGATATTTGAAAATCTAAGTTAGCAATAGTTGTTGTAAGTTTATATTCCTCTTTTTTATTGTATTTTATTTGTTTAATCGGAAGTTCATGTGATACACGTCTATGATTTAGATGTGAATAGTTTGTTGTCAATTTGTCGAGTAAGTAAGTATTTGATGTTTCTTTACTGTATAATTTGTTCTTTAAAAAACTCGATATGATTTTACATACATATTCTTAATTAGTGTTGATGGTTTGATCATTGATGACTGAAATATTTGAAAATTTAAGTTAGAAATAGTTATTCTAAAGTTAATATTCCTTTTTTTATTTTATTTTATTCGTTTAATTGAAAGTTCGTGTGATACATGTCTATGATTTGGATGTGAATAGGTTGCTATTAATTTTTGAGTAAGTAAGTATTTGATATTTCTTTACTGCAAAATTTGTTTTTAAAAAACTCGTTATGATTTTACTTACGTATTCTTAATTAGTTAATAATGAATAACTCTTGCAAATCGCTTTGACCGCAATGAAGATAACATGAAATCATGTCACAATTACTAATCATTCGATATCATAAATTCATGTTATGTATATACTTATTCCAATATCATTAATATTTTTGAATTATATTTTATCACATTTGTAAATAATATATATCATTTGAAATATCAAGTATATAAACAATAAGTATTAATTACAAAACAATTAATATACTTTAATGAAATTTAGTAATTAATGTGCACATATATTAATATGTTAATAATAGTAGAGAATTAACATGAAATAATTAAGAAAAAGTTAATAATGTCATTTTATGATTTAAAGGGTATAATTGTCATTTCACCTTGATTAAATTATCTCACAAACCCCCTGGTTGCTCTATGACATTGATAATGTGTAGTTTAATTTAAAATCACAATCTAAGCTAGTGGCACGTGCCTTGCACGGGTTTTTATGCTAGTTATAGTTAAAGTTACACAACCGAAATATTTATTTTAAACTAAAGGAAAGATAAAAATACACCACACTTAATATTGTTTTTGAAATTTAATATAAAATTTTTATAAGATTGGTAGTATATAGTTTTGTATGATATTTTAATAATTAAAAAATAAATATTATAAATATTCTTTGCAAACATACTCTAAAAAAAGAATTTAAAAAATAAAATTTAATAAATATTATAAATCACCTTGATTTTTACTTAAAAGTTTAAATAATAATTAATATAGAATTAAAAATGATGTGAGGTTTATTGTAAAGCATAATGTAACATAAGATCTAAAATAGATAACTACAACTCAACAAAGGACAAGACAGACAATAATATTAACTGAAGCACAGGAATCCAGAATCAAAGAAGAAAAGGTAAACACAAAAAATCAAAATACGTTATGTATTCTTGAAGTCCGTAAACAGGTCACAGAAAGAAGTTCATGAAATTGTTCAAGCCTCAGTGACAACAAAAGAAACAAGACTTTCAAGACGACAGAAGTATGTGAATGATTTAGGGTTCAGTACCACGGGATTCCAGTGATGAAGCAACCAGAAGGACAAGGGACGTCGTATCAGCAGCATTGTATTGAAGATATAAAATAAGAATTGATCAAGTGTTATTCATCTGTGAACCAGACCAGTTGCACTAGGTGACGGCACTAAAAAGATCAAGTTGTTTTATCGTCTCAGAAGAAATTGATACAGTCTATTTCTTAAACACCCAGAAGCTCAGTGGAATCATTTATGGACTAAAGACAAGAAAGAGAAATTCGATGGTTTTTCTAATTGAAAAACTATCGAATGGTAGTTGAAATGATTAATTAAAAACCAAAGTAAATTAGTTTGGCATCCGATAGTTTTGATTTAAAAACTATCGAATGACAAATTAATTTATTTAATTCGATGGATTTTTATTCATTCGATGGTTTTTTATTATGGGAGCAGGTGAAAAGAATTCCTTTTCTGAAAGGTTGATGAAGATCCAACGGCCAGGATTGTTTCTACAATTCTCATTCGATGGTTTTTCAAAACAGACTACAATTAATACAGAGAGAAGATTGTGTCTTCTTCAGTTAAGGTATTCAACACAGACACATAACTGAGAGAGAGAAGAGCCGGAGAAAATTACCAGAGAAATTAATAGTGCTCAGAACTTGATTATTGTTTTGTATTTGTGTTACCTTAAACTCATTGACGCTAATCTACGGATTAGAAATTGTAGCACCCCTCGAGGTTTATATTTATAAAAAGATATATTCCCCGAAACTTGATTTGGTTTGGTGTGTTTGATTTCGTTATAGAACTGAAAGATTAATCCGCGAACGAAATTAAATTATTTGTGAGTATCGTATTCAACCCCCCCTTCTACGATACTTTGGACCTAACAATTGGTATCAGAGCTACTTGATTGATATACAAATCAGATCCGGTGAATGAGACCAAAATCAAACGTAGCGTGAAAATTCGAAGCAAATTTTTTAACTTTCAAAATTTTTCATTTAATTGGAATTTCTTGAATTTTAAACAATTTGAAATTTTCAGAAACCATGAGTGCTCCAAAGACAACCGCTGGTATTAAAGTTCCCCCGTTTACTAGAGATGATTTCGGTTTGTGGAAGATGAAGATGTTGTTATTTATCAAGGCATCTAATCCGTTGTATATTGGCATATTAGAGAACGGACCGTTTGTACCAATGAAACCAGTTAGTGAATCTACAGCTCCTGATGGTAGCAGGATTCCTTCAGGCACCCAACCTAAGGATATAAGTGAATTTACAGATTCTGACAAAGAACTGATTCGATTGGACACCGGTTTAATGTTGATATTGGCGGACTCCGCGGACAAGGAAATGAGCTATCAGTTGATGAACTGTACAAGCGGGAAACATATGTGGGATACCATTAACCTAATTATGGAAGGAACTGAAGACGTGCAGGAAAACAGATTGGACATTCTGACTTCTCAATATGAAGCGTTTAGGTCCCTGCCAGGAGAAAGTATAACTCAGGTCTTTGAGAAGTATACTAAGCTCCTCAATGAATTGGCAATGAAAGGAAAGACCTATCCACTGAGAGAATCGAACAGGAAGTTCATGATGACGCTGCCCCATCATGTAGAACACAAGTCATCATCCATTAGGGAAAGAATTGACTTCACAAAGATGTCATTAGAGATGATCTATGGCAAGTTGAAGACCTATGAGATGGAACAGGAAGAAAGGGTGATAATCTACGGATCAGGGACAGTGGACATCAAGCACAATGCACTTGTGAGATCAGCAGCACTTGTAGTGGATGAACCAATAACTTCTGAGATTCAGGTTCAAACCCAAAGAGCTGGAAAGGAGGTGATAATAGAAGCAGAAATGGATTCTGTGAATCTGGGTGTTGATGAAAGTGATTACTACACCCTAGAAGAGCTTGAGCAAATGGAAGACAAAACCATGGCGTACTTAGCTGCAAAGTTTAGTCATATTCGTTTCAAGAGAAACCCTAAGTACAAGTTCAAGGGCTCAACCAACAGATTCCAGAAGAGCAATTATACACCTAGTACAGGCTTTAAGGGAGGCTACAAGACTGGCATGATTGATAGAAGCAAATCAAGATGCTATAACTGCAATGAGTTAGGGCATTTCGCCACTGAATGCCGGAAGCCTCGTCAAGCAAGAGACATGAAAGATGTCTATGGAAAGAAGGATTCTTATGATGAGTTGAAGAAGGAGAATGCCAAGCTTGAACAGCAGTTGGAGGCATTCTCTGGAAAGCAGAAAGGGAAGGCTTACATAGCAGAGGGAAAGCACTGGGATGATACTGATTCGGATGAAGAGGAGGAATATGTAAATGTTGCTCTAATGGCTGACTCTTCAGAGGAATCACCTCAATCATCTCAGGTACCTATCTTAACTACATTTGATATGTCTAATTCTGAGTACAAGAAAACTGTGCAAGATCTTAGTGTAGAATTGTTTAATGTACACACAAGCATGCTAGCATCTGAAATGGAAAATGCTAAACTAGTTCTTAAGATTAAAAGGCTAGAATCTAAAAATGAAGAACTAGAGCTTGTAGCTGTAACATTAGAAGATCTTAAGCAAAAGAATGCGTACTTAGAGAACAAGGTCAAGTGTAATGATGAGATAGAGACTATCCTCAGGAAGCAGATTTCAGATCTAGATTTGAAGCTGAATGCTTTTAAGAATTCCGCTCTAGTGGCTAAGGAAATCATTGATACTCAGGCCGTAGAGAATAAAACTGCTATAGGATTTGACTATAACAAGAAAGCTGGTAAGAAGATTTTGGAATTCCCTGTGACACCTTCAGTTGTCAAAAGGAATACTCCACATGTTCTTAAGAATGTTGATTGTCCAGTTTTTGTTAAGCCGTTTCCACCTCTCTTTTATGAGGATGATCTTTTCATAGCTCAAGAATTGCTTGAGGAGGATTTAGTGAAGGAAAAAGAGGTAAAGACTAAGTTACCTAGGAAATCAGTAAAGAATGCATTACCTAAACCTGATTTACCTAAAACTGAAGTAGGTTCCTTAGCTAGTAATGTTAAAAAGAACAGGAATGGGAGGAAAAAGATTGTTAATCAGGAATTGGTTCCATCTTCTCCCATTGCATCTAGGAAGTTGTGTTCTATTTGTAATTCTGCTGGACACCTTACACATGCATGTAAAAAGGTTAAAGTAGAAACTGCTAATACTTCTGAAATGCATAACATGTCTGACATGCCTGATAATCATGTGCCCTGTGGAAAGAAAGAGTGTTTGCTATGTAAGTACAACATCATGCATGCTTATTTTAAGTTGATGTCTGATAGTAGCAATAGCTCTAGTAATGTTAAATCCACAGATACTATGAATATCAAACAGGGTAAGACTAAATTAAATGTTACTCCTGTTAAATCATCTAAACCTTCAGGACCCAAACAATTTTGGGTACCAAAGTCCGCTTAATCAATCTGTGATTGCAGGGTAAGGTTAAAAGCTCAAAGGTTGTGTGGATTCTGGATAGTGGCTGTTCTAGACACATGACAGGTGAAGAGTCCCTGCTTACAGAGGTGGTTAAGAAGACCGGCCCGATTGTAACCTTTGGAGATGACAGCAAAGGATTCACTACGGGATATGGTAAATTGAAAGCTGGAAATGTCATCATTGAAAACATCTCTCTTGTTGAAGGATTAAAGCACAATCTTCTAAGCATCAGTCAGTTCTGTGATAAAGGCTACAATGTAGATTTCAGAAAGGACAAGTGCTTGATCACCAACAGGAAGGATGAGAAGCTTACTCTACTGGGAGTGAGAAAAGGAAATTTGTTTATAGCTGACTTAAGTTCTACCAGTGAAGGAGAAGTTACATGTTTCTATGCAAAGGCATCTTCAGAACAAAGTTGGCTATGGCACAAGAAGCTCTCACATTTGAACTTCAAAACTATGAACTCTTTGGTAAAGAGAGAGTTAGTGAGAGGGTTGCCCCTGATGGAATTCAATCAGGAGGGACTATGTGAAGCATGTGAAAAGGGGAAGTCGAAGAAAGAATCACATGGAAGCAAAGGAATGACAAGTATTACTGAACCATTACAGCTGATTCATATGGATTTATTTGGTCCAGTTAATGTTATGTCACTTTCAAGAAACAGATATGCATTGGTGATGGTGGACGACTACTCCAAGTACACGTGGGTGTTGTTCATACAAACAAAGGATGAAGCAACACAACTAATCATTGATCACATCAAGAAGATAGAAGTGGAAGCTAAGCTACCTGTGCGGACAATCAGATCAGACAATGGAACTGAATTCAAGAATGCAGTTCTAAATGATTTCTGCTCAGAGAAAGGAATATCAAGACAGTTTTCAGCACCAAGAACTCCTCAACAGAATGGAGTAGTGGAAAGGAAGAACAGGACCTTGGTTGAAGCAGCAAGGACCATGTTGAGTGAATCAAAACTTCCCACTTACTTTTGGGCTGAAGCAGTGAATACAGCTTGCTACACTCAGAATCGAACCCTGATCAACAAAGATCATGAAAAGACTCCGTATGAGTTAATGGCCAACAAGAAGCCAACACTGAAGTATTTTCATGTGTTTGGTGCAAAGTGCTTTGTACTTAAAGATGGAGAACATCTTGGCAAGTTTGATGCCAAAGCAGATGAAGGCATTTTTCTGGGCTATTCTCTGGAATCTAAGGCTTTCAGGGTATATGTGATTGAAGATAAGAAGGTGTTGGAAAGCTTTAATGTAACATTTGACGACACTAAAAGACCAGGCCTGCAAACTGGAGAGAACTCTGAATCCTTGGTATTTGAAAATCTATCAGGAGATCTCTCTGACAATGAAGAAGTACCTGAAGTTGTTACAGTCATTAATAATAATCATAATGATAATGATTCTGGACCAAGTGGTGACCAAAGTGGAAATCCTCAACATACAGGATCCACTAGTCAGTCTTCAGAATCAACAAATCAAACCGTCAACAACTCAGGGGGAGCAGGAGAAGGATCAACTAGTCACACTCCACAACATCTAGAACAAGGAGAATCATCAAGATCACATCTGCCAAGACAAAGGGTATGGAATAGAGATCATCCCTTTCACTTGATCATTGGTGATCCGGACACAGGAGTGAGAACTAGGAGAACATCACAAAATGAATGTCACTATTCTGGGTTTCTTTCAGAAACAGAACCTAAGAAAGTTGAAGATGCTCTAGATGATCCAGATTGGGTAATTGCTATGCAAGAAGAACTCAATCAGTTTGAAAGGCAGAAAGTTTGGAAGCTGGTACCCAGGCCTAAGGGAAAATCTGTTATTGGAACAAGATGGGTATTCAGAAATAAGTTGGACGAAGATGGCATTGTAACGAGAAACAAAGCCAGACTGGTTGCTAAAGGTTACTCTCAAGAAGAGGGTATAGATTATGATGAAACCTATGCACCAGTAGCAAGACTTGAGGCCATCAGAATGTTTCTGGCATTTGCTGCACATTCCAATTACAAGGTATATCAAATGGATGTGAAGAGTGCTTTTCTGAACGGGGAGTTAGAAGAGGAAGTGTATGTGGAACAACCTCCAGGTTTTGAGGATTCAAAACTGGCAGACTTTGTGTACTTTCTATTCAAAGCTCTCTATGGACTCAAACAAGCTCCAAGGACATGGTATGACACTCTCTCTGAATTCTTACTTGAAAATGATTTTACAAGAGGTGTTGTAGACAAAACTCTCTTTGTCAAAAAGCATAAAAATGATTTGATATTGGTGCAAGTATATGTTGATGACATAATATTTGGTTCTACTAATGATGATCTATGCAAGAGATTTGCTAAGTTAATGCAGAGTCGTTATGAAATGAGCATGATGGGTGAATTGTCATTCTTTCTTGGATTGCAAGTATACCAGAAACAAGATGGTATATTCATTTGTCAGTCCAAGTACATCAAGGATCTTCTTAAGAAGTATCAATTGGAAGACTCATCTACAGCAAAGACTCCTATGCCAACTGCCACTAAGCTTGATAAGGATGAAACTGGTAAGAAGGTTGACATCACAGGCTACAGAGGTATGATAGGCTCATTACTTTATCTCACTGCAAGTAGACCAGATATAATGTTTGCAACATGCTTGTGTGCTAGATTTCAGTCTGATCCTAAAGAATCTCATCTAATAGCTGTTAAGCGAATATTTAGATATCTTAAGGGGACCCCAAATCTTGGAATTTGGTACCCTAAAGATACAGGATTTGATCTTATTGGATACACAGACTCTGATTTTGCAGGTTGTAAGATTGATCGGAAGAGTACTTCAGGAAGCTGTCAGTTTCTTGGAAGAAGATTGGTTTCCTGGCATAGCAAGAAGCAGCATTCAGTGTCCACATCAACAGCTGAGGCTGAATACATTGCTGCTGGTAGCTGTTGTGCTCAGATATTGTGGATGAGAAACCAACTCCGTGACTATGGACTTTTGTTGACAAAGATTCCAATCTTTTGTCACAACACAAGTGCCATAGCAATCTCTAACAATCCAGTGCAACACTCGAGGACGAAGCACATCGACATCAGGTATCATTTTATCCGAGAGCATGTCATGAATGGAACTGTGGAGTTACATTTTGTACCCACAGAGGATCAAATTGCAGACATCTTTACTAAACCGCTTGATGAATCCACTTTCAATAAGCTGGTTGGTGAACTTGGGATGTTAAATCTTTCTGATTAATTTATTTTGATTAGAAGTCAGTAAATGCAGAGAGTCCTGGTAAATACATGAGTTCAAGAATTGCTATATCCTTTGGACTTGTGAGTTTATTTTCTGGAGCAATTCTCGTAGTTAGGATTATTATACTAATTTTATGTCATAATTATGGATGATATATCTTCTGGCATTTAATTAGTTATTAATTCTAAAAATTATTTAGGTGCTAATATTTGTTCTAAATATTTTAGCATCTATTTAATTTGAATTAATTTGCTCTATTTTAACATTGTAAATTAATGCAGCATAATTCATTAGATTTTAATTGGTTAATATCACTCAATGATATTTAATTGATTTTATTCTAAGAAAATTGTGAATTTTCTGTTAAGAATTGATTTTGATGACTTTTAACAGATTTATTAAAATTAAAACTTGACAGGAAATAAAAAGTCTGATTTTTAAAACAAGAACAGGTTTTAAAAAAGAAGACAGGAGCAAAAATATCGAATTTAAGGAAATTCGATAGTTTTTCAAAGTACAATGATAAATCTATCGAAATTAATTTCGATGGTTTTTGAAAAGGAAACAGAAAATCTATCGAAAAATTTCTCGATAGTTTTTGAGATTCTTTTAAAAATATATCGAAGTGGATTTACTGAATTAAATATTTAAATCCTCGATAGTTTTTAAAAAACAGAATGAAAAATATATCGGGAGGATTTAATTTATCAATAATTAAACTCCTCGATAGTTTTTCAAACAAACTATGCTCGATAGTTTTTTCAAAAGTCACAGTTCGATAGTTTTTCTGTAAACCTTTTAAATTCTCAAAATTCAAAAACCTCGATAGTTTTCAAAATCTATCGAAGTCCAGTTGACAGGTTTACCCCTTGCAGAAAAATATCGAGAGTACATTAAAATCTATCGAAACCTGAAAAGACCTTTTTACCCCTGTCAGTTTTCAGAGTATTTAAACGTGCCTTAGCTTTTTTTTCTTTTCACTTTTTACAGATCTATCAAAAGCTTTTGTCGATTTCAATACTTACAAAGATATACACACAAAAACAAGAACTATTCGATAGTTTTCTCCATTATTAAGCAAGAAAACCTTAAAAAACTTACTGTTTGTCACTGTTGATTCACTTTTAACCGTGAGAACTGAAGTTTTTTTTTTGTTTTTGGGACTTTCTGAGAAAGAAATCATCGAACTTGGCTTTTTGATTTGAATATTGATTTCTATTATTCAAGGGTTCAACAGTTCACAAGTGTTCGAATTTTTGTGTTAGTGTCAAAAGGGGTGCTTTTGTTTTTTTTGGTTTATTGTTAAGAATTTGATTAATTAGTATAATTAATTAAATTTAAGTGGTAAATTAGTTTTGGTTTAAAAATTAATTTTCTGGAAATTTGAAACATAATGGCTGGAGAATTTATCGTAACCAAAACTAATCATGTCTCGTTTCAAAATCTGCAATCCATAACGAATCCTCAAATTCGTGCATGGGCAGAGTTTTTGAATACACGTTCGTTAGTGGCATACGCTGTAAGTACTCCCGTGGTCCTTTGCATTGATTAATTGACTGCGTTGTACACAACCGCCACGGATACAACTGAGAATAACATACGGTCCTTCAGTTTTGTTGTGCCAGGGGGCAGAACAATAAGGGTGACGGAACATGACTTCAATAGAATTCTACATTTTCCAACAGAAAACCTTGTTCCGGATCCCACAACTGAGGAAATACATGCTTTCTTCACTCTTATCAGAAGTCAACAACCTAACTTCTTGGTGGGAGAGTTCCTAAAGCATTACCTGCCAAAGCCATGGAACTTTTTCTTTCATACTCTGATCCATGTTTTTACTGCCAAGCTTACTAATCTGCATGGCATTCCCTTATTCCTTCAAAAGATAGGGTTTGCCATTGCGAACAATAGGCATATTAACATAGGACGGATAGTGATTGATCAAGTCATCATGTGCATGGGACCACTGGATGAAAGAACAGGCATAAATGAAGATGTGCTCTGTTTCTATCCTAGGTTCCTACAGCTAATTCTCAATGATGTCTTAACAGATGATGAACGTGAGACATTTGAAGCTGAAGACACAATGGAGTGTACGAAGATGAAGAGCAATGCCATAACCGCTCTGATAAGGAAGAACAACTATCTTCCAGGGGTACCCACTGTTCTCACAGAATATCTAAGAACGGTGCCCCTACCTCTTCTACCCCCAGGGGAACAGGTAATTCAAGGTAACATTCCTGAACTTGATCTGGCACCTGAACCTCAACCAATGGATGTTGATCCAGAGCCCTCAGTGGCCATTCCTGACCAGGAGGTTGCAAACCCACAACCTCTAACCACGGTCGAAGAGCCTTTGAACGAGCCAAATGAAAACATAAATGATGCTCCTTCCCCTCCTATACCCAGTAAAGAAACATCCCTGAGTGTAGAGGGAGATAGTGCCAAAGCAGCACCACATAAGGAGATACACCCTTCAACAGCAGCTCTGCCTTCCTCTAAAAGGAGAAGAACAGAAACTGAGGCAACTGCTGATACTTCATTTCTCTCATTCAAAGAGCCCTTTACTGATTTTTCTGATGCTGATTGGGCTACGCTAACGAAAGCAATATCTGAACCAATAGCTCAATCAAGTAAGGAAGAATTGACGGAAGCAACTGGTGTTCCGACCATATTACGGTCAGGTTCACTGGTTGAAGGTTTTCTGAACCAAGGGTCTTCACAGACGTCGAGAGAAGGCTTTGACCTAAATGCACAATCTCAAAGGTCATTGTCTACCTCCCCAGATGGAACATATCTGGATCCTGCGGGTAAAGGGTCTGACGTAGGTGCAAATCGGCAACTCGTTGACAGTGAATCAATTACTATTGAGGAGTCAACTGAGGTGAAGTCTTTACAGACTCACGGGGAAGATTCGGGATCTCTGCTGTTAAAAGAGCCTGTTTCTAACCCCCTAGAGATTCAAACTCTAGATCCTACAAAGGATATATCATCTAAGGATGATCAGCAACTTGGTTTAACCAAGGACGGGGACTTGCGAAGCCCCATTGCACCACCGGTGACCTCCTTAAGGACGGCTACGGTGTTTTCTTCTGCAGGTACAACCAGCACAATGGATTTGAGTGAAACACAAACACTTACACCTGGCCTGAGTGGGAAAGGAAAAATGAGTGAAACACTGACAGAAACTGTGAGTGAACACCCAGAGCCAAACGTGAGGAGTGACACCCAAACCCTAACTCATATTGATGATCTGCTGTTACCAACAGAAAGAGAGCTACAAGTTCAATCTTCCCTCAAGGAGATGACAGTTCATGATAAAGAAAGAAATCCATTATTCAAGGTTCCACTGCGACCTTCCTTTGACCAAGGGATCACCTCCAGTCAAGACAATGTTTCTTTAAAGTCTATTCAAGAGAAAGTTGACTTGGCTGCAGCTGATTCCAGAAGAACATTCAGGGTCATTGGCAGTGCATCTGGCACTATAACAGGTACGAAGCAGGCAGTGGACTCCTTAAAGAAGGAAGCTATGGAAGAGCTGGTCGATTTGAGGATGGACGTAAGGGAGCTTAAAGATGGATTCATGAATGAAGTAACTGCACTGTCCCAGGGACATGAAGCTTTGAAAGAGGACGTTCTGGTTATCCGGGATGGTCAAGCGCGGGTGAAGGATGCAATGGACAACCTTTCAAGAGTGGAGTCTAGACTCAACAGGAGGCTGGATCATATGGAAAAGACTACCAACTCAAGATTGGAAAACATTGACCTGTCGTTAGCTTCTATAAATGACTTTAATAAGCAGCTTATGGATTTCTTGGAGAATCAAGGCGATGGAGTACAGTCTATATGGAGTATGCTGAAAAACCAACAATCTGGACAACCTGGTCCCTCCTATCAACAACCTGATCCTTCTAATGTCTTTTATGCTGAGGATGCTTTTATCGAGGATTCCTCAACTAAGGGGGAGAAAGTTGGAGAAGGGGAGAAGGAGCAAACTAAGGATGGATGGAGAGTTTGGGAAACAGTTGAAGCTATTCCTATCAGGCAGTACTGGATAGAAGAACTTGTGGAGGAAGAGAAGAGTGAAGAGGAATTTGAATTCATGCAAGACCAACCTATTCAAGAGGAGCATGAACCATATTATCCTGAACCAATAGAACATCCTATCTTGGATGAGGATATTATGGAAGAAGAATCAAATTCTCTGTCACCAGAAGAAGAAGCTGCCTTGGAAGCAATAAGAGCTCAGAGAGCTGCAATAGATGCCAGGCAAGCTGAGAAAGAAAAACAGCAAGCAATTCTGAGAAGTGAAAAGCTAAAGAGAATGAAGGTGTATAATGAAGTGAGGAAGAAGAAGATGATAGATCTGGCAAAGAAAGATGGTACTGAATGGGAAATGGCTTATAAAACCTTTTGTGGAGTTGAAGACGGATTACAAGTCAACGACAATGCGGAGGTGGAAGTCATTATTCAGGACATCAGAAGTGCTAATCTTGATGATCAGACTTACTTCAAAGCACTGAGAAGCTCTATAATCTGTCTGAATGCTGGGGTTAAAGCAAATGGTGCCTGGAGCTTATTAATCAGTTTTCTGGAGAAAGGTACATTTGTGATTTCTACTAAGTTTTTAGAACAGAGGACATATACAGAATTGCAGGCTATACTCATCAAGATCCAAAGAACTACAAGGCTAAATGAACTGCTCCGAGAGCATGTTAAGGAGATCGTGATGAAAGTCAGTCCAGAGATTACTGAAGATCCTCCAATGGTTAGATTCATGACGAATGACTTGTTCAGAATCTGCTATTTGGCTGAGGACAAACTGAGGGACTACCCAAGCAACTATCTAATCTCAGTTGAGAAGTATCTTAGATCCACTGGATTCTCTTCAACGGAGAAGGACAAAGCAGCAGACACTCTTAGAAGATTTCTAATGGAGAATGTTCCTTACTATAGGAAAAGAGTGGAAAGAGGATTGGAAGTGCATACCAGACTGCCAAACATGCCAAAGCCAAACAAGAAAGATGTTAACATTGCATGGTTGTGGGCTGGAGTGGGTCAAGAGGTTGAGTATATTGGAAGACACATCCGAGGAGCAATCCTTAAACCTGGAGAACCACTGCACTATCCATCAGTGATTGATTATCAAGCTGCTAACTCCGATCCAATGATTGAAGAAGGTGAGATTGGAATGGACTGAATGATGAAGCAAAGAACAAGAGAACTATCAGCTCAGACTAGAGGAGCAACTTCATTGTATAAAGTTTAATTGTTTTTTGAATTATGAAATCTGGAAATGTATAAATATCTGATCCAGAATGCATTAATATTATTACGCTGTCTTACTTTAAGTAGTTTCATGTTTCCTTAGTTAGTTGAGTTATCCTCGAAGTATTTGCTTGTCGAACTCTATCCAATCAAATAGGGGGAGATTGTAAAGCATAATGTAACATAAGATCTAAAAGAGATAACTACAACTCAACAAAGGACAAGACAGACAATAATATTAACTGAAGCACAGGAATCCAGAATCAAAGAAGAAAAGGTAAACACAAAAAATCAAAATATGTTATGTATTCTTGAAGTCCGTAAACAGGTCACGGAAAGAAGTTCATGAAATTGTTCAAGCCTCAGTGACAACAAAAGAAACAAGACTTTCAAGACGACAGAAGTATGTGAATGATTTAGGGTTCAGTACCACGGGATTCCAGTGATGAAGCAACCGGAAGGACAAGGGACGTATCAGCAGCATTGTATTGAAGATATAAAATAAGAATTGATCAAGTGTTATTCATCTGTGAACCAGACCAGTTGCACTAGGTGACGGCACTAAAAAGATCAAGTTGTTTTATCGTCTCAGAAGAAATTGATACAGTCTATTTCTTAAACACCCAGAAGCTCAGTGGAATCATTTATGGACTAAAGACAAGAAAGAGAAATTCGATGGTTTTTCTAATTGAAAAACTATCGAATGGTAGTTGAAATGATTAATTAAAAACCAAAGTAAATTAGTTTGGCATCCGATAGTTTTGATTTAAAAACTATCGAATGACAAATTAATTTATTTAATTCGATGGATTTTTATTCATTCGATGGTTTTTTATTATGGGAGCAGGTGAAAAGAATTCCTTTTCTGAAAGGTTGATGAAGATCCAACGGCCAGGATTGTTTCTACAATTCTCATTCGATGGTTTTTCAAAACAGACTACAATTAATACAGAGAGAAGATTGTGTCTTCTTCAGTTAAGGTATTCAACACAGACACATAACTGAGAGAGAGAAGAGCCGGAGAAAATTACCAGAGAAATTAATAGTGCTCAGAACTTGATTATTGTTTTGTATTTGTGTTACCTTAAACTCATTGACGCTAATCTACGGATTAGAAATTGTAGCACCCCTCGAGGTTTATATTTATAAAAAGATATATTCCCCGAAACTTGATTTGGTTTGGTGTGTTTGATTTCGTTATAGAACTGAAAGATTAATCCGCGAACGAAATTAAATTATTTGTGAGTATCGTATTCAACCCCCCCTTCTACGATACTTTTGACCTAACATTTATGTAATGCGATTTTTCACTCAAAACCAAAAGAAGTCATGTAGTTCAATGGTTATAAGAATGATTTCCTTAGGAAAGGTCAGAGGTTCGATTCTGCACAAAAACATTATTTACTCTTTTTTTTTCTTTACATAAGAGAGTAGTGGCATTCCTTGTAATTTCAAAATATAAAAGGGTAAAATTGTAATTTCAGAGGTATTTTATTTGTTTTTTTTACCCTTGTATTCTCTTATTATATATAGAAGAGATTAATTAATTAATACCAAAGATTAGAAAAAATCTCAATTGTCTTTTAAATATTTACTAATTGAGGAAATTAAATATATAATTTCAAAATTCCTGCATTTAAAATCTCTACTAATGGAGAAATTAAATATACAATAGATCTTACATTATTTTGAACTTTCCTCTATTATTATCTAAATATTCTCATAATATTTCTTTTTAAATGAAATTAACATCTTAACATTCTTTTCTCCTAAACTTTCTTTTTTTATGTGATATAATAGAAAATACAGGAACGTTTTGGTAAATAATAAGTTTAGAAATTAAATCGGTCTTTCATAAGAAATTAATTAATTAATACCAAAGATTAGAAAAAATCTCAATTGTATTTTAATTATTTACTAACTGAGGAAACTAAATATACAATTTCAATATTCTTGCATTTAAAATCTCTACTAATGGAGAAAGTAAATATACAATATATCTTTACTAATAGGTGGCGCTCTCAGATCGCTTCGTTCTGTTTTTCTAATTTTCTCAATTTTTTGAATTAATAATATTAAAAATTCAAAAAAATCTCAATTATTTTTTAAATCTATACTATATTATTAAAGACGAAACATTAAAAGTTTTGGTTGGACGGTCGGTCGGTCGGTATTTGGGTCGGGCCTATCTGTAATTTGGGTCGGGCCTATCTATAATCAATTTATTTATAACCAATTATTTTTTTCAGCTAAAACACATTACATATTATATATATTTTTCTAACCAAAACAACTCATCTTCTAAAACTAAAATAGGTAACATATATATATAATGGTAATATTATTACATATTTATAACTTATTACCTTTTTTCAGCAAAAACACATTATATGTTCTATATTTTCTAACTAAAACAACTTATCTTCTAAACATAACACAAGGAAAATAAATATGTAATGGTAATATTGTTATATATAATTATTAATAAATAACCACTTACCCTTTTCAGCTAAACACATAATCTTTTTTATTTTTTTCTAACTTAAACAACTAATTTTCTAAAAATAACACGAGCGACATATATATAAAAAGATAATATAATTTTAGTTCTAAAAATAAAATAGGTAACATATATATAAAATGGTAATATTATTACATATTTATAACTGATTATCTTTTTCAGCAAAAACACATTATCTGTTCTACATTTTCTAACCAAAACAACTCATCTTTTAAACATAACACATGTAAAATAAATATGTAATGGTAATATTGTTATATATAATTATTAATAAATAACCAATTACCCTTTTTAGCTAAACACATAACCTTTTTTTATTTTTTTCTGACTTAAACAACTAATTTTCTAAAAGTAACACGAGTAACATATATATAAAGAGGTAATATAATTTTATATTTTCTAATTTAAACAACTAATTTTCTAAAAGTAATATGGGCAACATATATATATATGTAATATAATTTTATTTAGTTATTAATAAGTAACTAACTGTTTTTTTAAAAGACATTTTCTGTTTTATATTTTTTAAGTAAAACAACTCATATTCAAATTAAAAATAACACGCGCAAAATATAGATATAATGACAATATTATTATATTAAACTTATAAAATCCGGATTTAATATAATTTTTTATAACATACAATTTAAATAAGATAATTAATAAAAAAATAAAAGTAATAACATATGTTACAAGACTCGGTACATTACAGAGCACATATTTTGTTATTTGCACTTTAGTCACATTTAGATTTTTTAAGAGCAAATAAATATAGACCGTTAGATCTATTATTTAAAAATATTTTATATTTTAATATCTAAAATACTACTAAAGATTACGTCAACAATTTATTAAATTAAATTATTTATATTATTAGAGATATAAATCCAATTTATTATATACATATATAAATATATATTAAAATTTCATAAAATAATATATAATTACAAAAATCTAAATAAAAATAATAAAATATTAAAGAAAACCGTGCATCGCACGGGATATAAGCTAGTAAATATACAATATATCTTTACTAATAGGTGGCGCTCTCAGATCGCTTCGTTCTGTTTTTCTAATTTTCTCAATTTTTTGAATTAATAATATTAAAAATTCAAAAAAATCTCAATTATTTTTTAAATACTTATTAATAGAGGAAATATATAATATTTTTGCATTTAAAATTCCTACTAATGGAGAAAGTAAATATACAATAGATCTTTAATGATGGAGGAAACTAAATATCACTAATGGAAGAAACTAAATATTCAATTATAATATTCTTGCCTTCAAAATATCTAAATTATAAAAAAAAGTGTATTACCTTACATTATTTTAAACTTTCCTCTATTATTATCTAAATATTCTCATAATATTTCTTTTTAAATGAAATTAACATCTTAACATTATCTTCTCCTAAACTTTCTTCTTTTTTACGTGATATAATAGAAAATACAGGAACATTTTGGTAAATAAGAAGTTAAGAAATTAGATCGGTCTTGCATAAGAAATTAAGTAATTAATATCAAAGATTAGAAAAAATCTCAATTGCCTTTTAAATATTTATTAATGGAGGAAAGTAAATATACAATTTCAATATTCTTGCATTTAAAATCTCTACTACCGGAGGAAAGTAAATATAATATTCTTGTATTTAAAATCTCTACTAATGGAGAAAATAAATACACAATAGATCTTTACTAATTGAGGAAACTAAATATTACAAATGGAGAAAACTAAATATTCAATTATAATATTCTTGCCTTCAAATATCTAAATTAAAAAAAAGTGCATTACTTTTCATTATTTTGAACTTCCCTTTATTATTATCTAGATATTCTCATAATATTTCTTTTCAAATGAAATTACCTTCTTAACATTCTGCTCTCCTAAACTTTCTTTTTTAATGTAATATAATAGAAAATACAAGAACATATTGGTAATAAGAAGTTAAGAAATTAGATCGGTCTTGCATAAGAAATTAAGTAATTACTTGGTAAATAATTAATTAACTTTAATACTTTCATACAAACAGCTAATTAATAGTATAAATATACACCTAAACTCTGTTAATTCTCTACTGCACTTTTTGTTGTCAACGTTGTTCTTCTTTACTTTTTTTGTTTGTTCATGTTAAAAGTGTGTATATGAGTACAAGAGTATGAGACTTTTTGCTTTATGTTATTTATCTTATTACGTTTGTTTGTATTCTAATGTAGGATTATATTAAAATCTTTGACAAGACAAGTTATTTGCTATTAGTGTTAATTGAGTTAAGACATGGATCAATAAGGAGGGGGATTCATCAGTTAATCAGTTAAAATAATAGGCCGAGCAAGTTGATTTTCATGTACATTCAATTATGAATTGATTTATATGTTTATGTGTGTACGTTATTAGTTTTGAATTTATAGTTAAAAGTTGATACAAGGTAATTCGAAAGTGGAGAATTCATCATGTCTTCAAAAACAAATTTTATCATTGGTTTTTAACGTTTAGATAGTTATTGCTCTAATATTTATGAGAAAAGATTATATCTTTTAGTAAAATATTTTCTGTAATTCATACACGAAAATTCAAAGATAAAAAGTGTATATTAAGAAATTTATAGTGTATGTATTTCAAAAATATCATGTTAAGATTTATTCGATTGAAGAATTTATTTAGTGTGTGCTTTTTTAACAAAATTCAATAAGTCGGTGCATCTATAACAAAAGTCATACAAGAATAAGAAACATTAAGAAGATGTCATTAATTTTTTTTTTTAGAAAAGGAAGAGGTTGTTGTTGTTTTTGTTTTGACAAAAAGAGATCATTATTAATAAAAAATTCTCCCATCAACAAAAAAGATGTTTGTTCATATTTTTTGATTTTTTTCTTACTTGGAATAGATTTGGAGGTAGTGAAGATTTTAATAGCTCTGAAGGTATAATTGTAGTTTTTGATTGAACGATCTAGAACTTTATATATATATATATATATATAAACGTATTTTGTAGAATAGTTTTTGAGAAAATTTAGAGATATTATTATAAAGCTGCAGCGAAGCGCGACTTAGTAAACTAGTTATATATATAAAGGAAAACCCTAGGAGCTCCCAGATCGTCCGAAAGCTATTTATCTATTTTTCTAGAACTTCTGAATTTTAATTCAATAAAATTAAATTTCCTTATTTAAATTCGAATTTATAGGATAGAAAAAATATACAATTGCCTTTTAAATCTTTACTAATGAAGCAAACTAAATATACAATTTTAATATTCTTTCTTTTCTCAATTTTAATTCAAAAAAATTAAAGTTTCTTATTTAAATTTGAATTTATAGGATAGAAAAAATCTCAATTGCCTTTTAAATCTTTACTAATGAATCAAACTAAATATACAATTTTAATATTTTTTTTTTCCTTTAAAATCATTAATAATGGAGGAAAGTTAATATACTATTTTAATATTAAACATCTTTATCTTTTTATCTCATCAATCTTTATCTTCTTTCACCTTTTATTTATCTTTACTCTATTTATATTCATCTAATTTTCTAAAACTCCTCTATTTGAAATACTTAAATTTAAAACTTTCTTATGCAAGTCCTATTTTTTAGAAAAGAAATTAAAACTTTCTTAGAAAAGAAAAAAAAAACTAAACAAGGAAAGCATAAATTCAGTCCCATTACAAATAAAATAATTCTATTTTTTGGACCTATATATACCATTAGCAAAATCTCAACCGATTATCAATATATTTATCCGTATATATTTTGATTGATGCGGTGAGAATGCTTGTTACTGTTTAGATTCTTAAACTCTATTTTCTTCACTATACTTTTGCGTGAATGGATCTATCAGGTTCATGTGTGTTAACGGAGGAATTTGGTGATAACAAATTTCGGGGATTGCTGGAATAACGAATTATGAAAATAGGGGGATTTGAGATTTTTGGATGTTTTGGGGCTGGACTTGAAAGGTGTCTCGACTTGTTAGATGTGTCGGATCCTATTCCAAGATGCCTGCGTACCCTGTTTATATATAGGGATCAAGCCAACGCAGTTCTGTGATAGGATAATATTTTTAATCCCTGTGATTGTTAAGGGATATGTTGAGATAAGTTGATTTTATCTTTTTAGAGTTATATTAGCGTTGAGATTCTTTCCTGATTTGAAAGAATCGTTTGGAGATATTTTTAGTAATTGATTGATTTAGATTGATTGTTTACTCGTTTCAGAGAGAGAATATTACTAAGTGGTTAAGCAAGAATTATTATTAGATCAATATTGGGAAATTAGGAGATAATTGAGGCAGCCGAAATTATGGCGTAACAACTACCCCCCAGTTCTTCAGTGCAGCTTGATGGACTGGAGAACTAAGCGTGCTTTGATCTTCCGAATTTCCTGAGTCAATGAAACAACTAGGAGTAGAAGATTAGCAGATAATATGAAGAAGATAATTACCCGTAATATGCCTGTAAAATTGAGAGAGACAACATGCGAGATGTGAGAAGAACATATGTACGAGTAACTTTGTAAGTGTAGGAGAATGAGAATTAGATAATTACCTCGCCTTCTTATACACTCTATGCAAAACAGAGTTTAAAAAAAGGGAAGAGTAACCTCGCCTTCTTATACACTCTATGCAAAACAGTGTTTAAGAAAAGGGAAGAGTAACCTCGCCTTCTTATACACTCTATGCAAAGCAGAGTTTAAGAAAAGGGAAGAGTAACCTCGCCTTCTTATACACTCTATGCTAAGCAGAGTTTAAGAAAAGGGAAGTGTAACCTCGCCTTCTTATACACTCTATGCAAAGCAGAGTTTAAGAAAAGGGAAGAGTAACATCGCCTTCTTATACACTCTATGCTAAGCAGAGTTTAAGAAAAGGGAAGAACTATATTCTTGGTGAGCTTTCCGGAAGTACGGATAAGCACCCCGGAAGTACGGGTTTACCAAGGTACTCCAAGCAACACCTTCCATAAAGAAGGGCCTTCAAAATAATTCCAAGCAACACCTTCATAAAGAAGGCCTTAAAAAATAATTTTCAAGCAACACCTTAAAGAAGAGCCTTCAAAAATAATTCCAAGCAACACCTTAATCAAAGAAGGGCCTTCAAAATAATTCCAAGCAACACCTTAATCAAAGAAGGGCCTTCAAAAATATTAACATCTTCAATAGAGGGTCTTCAAAAATAATTATCCTTCTTGGAAGAGGGTCTTCAAAAAATATTATCCTACTCGAAATAGAATCTTCAAAAAATATTATCCTACTCGAAATAAGATCTTCAAAAATATTATCCTCCTTGGAAAATAGAGCTTTCGATAACATTACCCTTATCAAATAAGGATCTTCCACACTTATTTTTGTCCATGCACGAGCTAGTGAAGTAATCAAATCATGTGCTACGAATATTGCATCACAATCCTTTAACATATCTATGATTCAGATTCTGTCCAGATCTGTTTTTTACCTTTTTGTCCCCGTAAACGATATTTTCTTGGAAAACACAAAACATGAAAGTTGCAGGGAACGAAAAGAGCTTTCCGATGATATATGGACCGTCAGAAACGGACTTATAACGAATCGGGAATCGAATAAAACATCTGCTGATTAACTTCTCAATACTGAAAAACGGGACCTGATTATGTTTTGTGATTTCGAGAATAGATCGAAACATAATCTCAGAAAACACCAAGAACGAAAGTTGTAGGAAATCACAAAAGCTTTCCGGATCATAAAAAATCATCAAAATCTAACATGTAATAAATTTACTACGAATTTTATAAGATAGCTTATTTGTATGGACAAAATCATAAGAAAACTTATCTTTATTTTGAATAGAACCACGAACCACCGCTTCCACCGTTTAGCTCCTCCATTAAAGCCGCTCCAGATCCATAATAACCCCCCATGCGTATTGTATAGATTGATTGTCCTCCACAATCAAAAAGTATCCCCTCCTTCTAGCGCCAATTGTTAACGGAGGAATTTGGTGATAACAAATTTCGGGGATTGCTGGAATAACGAATTATGAAAATAGGGGGATTTGAGATTTTTGGATGTTTTGGGGCTGGACTTGAAAGGTGTCTCGACTTGTTAGATGTGTCGGATCCTATTCCAAGATGCCTGCGTACCCTGTTTATATATAGGGATCAAGCCAACGCAGTTCTGTGATAGGATAATATTTTTAATCCCTGTGATTGTTAAGGGATATGTTGAGATAAGTTGATTTTATCTTTTTAGAGTTATATTAGCGTTGAGATTCTTTCCTGATTTGAAAGAATCGTTTGGAGATATTTTTAGTAATTGATTGATTTAGATTGATTGTTTACTCGTTTCAGAGAGAGAATATTACTAAGTGGTTAAGCAAGAATTATTATTAGATCAATATTGGGAAATTAGGAGATAATTGAGGCAGCCGAAATTATGGCGTAACAATGTGTATTTATTTTTTTGTTACCTTGCTTTTTTTACATTAATGGATTTACAACGTTTCTTTTTTGGTTTTGTATATATGATTACAAGTTACAACCAATTTGTTCCTGCACTTTCATATCAGGTATCGTTGTTATCTCTATATGGATAATGTTTAATTCTCTTTCATATATTCTTACCGCTTGAATATATTTATTCTTTTTACTATTTCTTTTACTTTGGTTTGAATAATATTTAAATTGTTCAAGAATTTTCTCCATGCTAATTTCAACATATTTATTGTGGCTTTTCTTAATGTATTTGTTTTCATATTATAACCAACATGTTTGTAACTCTTTTCTTGCTTCTATTTGCTTTGTTTTAGTTTATTTTTTTCATTCTTATTTTGTTTAATTCTCAATGTACATGGTGAAAATGCACACCTAGAGGGGGGTGAATAGGTGTATATGGCTAACTAATACCAATTTTAGTAATTACAAAAAATGGCTTGCTGTTTACAAATTATGCAGACTTAAATGGCACGCTGACTGTTACTAATGCAGACACAAATGGCACGCTGTTTATAACAAAATGCAGAACAGTAAGTAAGACAGAAAGGTAAAGAACACAATAAACTTTTAGCCAGGTTCGACCCCTAATCTCTATGGTCTACGTCCTGGTCCCTTACCAACTTGGTAAGAGAATATATTATTGATCAAAGATAATAACTATTACAAGAACAATAATATACCACCCTTCTACCCGGTTGCTGACGAATGTCTTGCTGAACACCTGTTATAGAACTTGCTCTCTAAGCTATACTTCCCAAGTACACTTCTCTAGCAACGTTCACTAAACCCTTGTTCCCTAGCCAATATGTCCAGCAACTAATGATTACAAATAGAACAATACAAATCAATAAAGTGTTTACAACTCAAAACTATGAACCCTCAAAGATATAGTACATATATGGTATATCAAGAGCTCAATAATATATTTGAATATAGCAAAGTAAAAACTGAGTTGAGTGTGTTCTTGTTGTACTTCAATCATTGTTGAAAAAGACACAAGAACCGATTTAAATAGCTTCACAAACAACGTTCAAAAATCAAACAATCAATTTACCAACGTCTAGAATCCAATTCTAACGTTCAATTGGTTGGAGTGATTTTAGTAACGTCTTTGTGACCGTTTGACAGTGGGATTGAAAGAAGTAGATCGATGAAAAACAAACCCTTGTGTTTGTGTGTATAGAAAACATATATAGGAGTTTTGTGAAGATACAATCTTTTTTAAATAAGGCAAGCTCCTATAATTTTGAAACCAATTATTAAAAAGATTTTGATAGAAGATTTTGAGCTCTTAATATATTATGTACGTATTTAAATCTTAGAGGAGTCCTCACAATATATCTAATCAAGTTTCTTGAAATAGATCCATGATTCCCGAACTTGATAGATTCTGAGCAGAATAACTTGGCTTGCTGTTTGTATGACAAGATATGAAGAATGGCTTGCCATCCATCGTCTGTCAAGTGCAGATGGCTTGCTGATTTAATGTTTTTTTTACTCAAATAGTAAGTACCCTGCAAAAACAAGTTAGCACAGAACAATATTGCATGCTGTTTTATATCTACTATAAGCTCTTAGCTTGCTGTTTGTGATCATCAAAACCTAAGGAGTATCAATCTCCCCCTTTTTGATGATTACACACTATTTTTAGGAGAATTTATAAAACTCCCCCTTAATCCTGCACTACTGATCACTAGATATAAAACAGCATAGTAGACTGAAAAACAAATAGGTTTACGAACAAGGAAACAAATATGTTTACGAAGGCAAGGCAACAGATAATATAAAGAACAGATAATTTCTCCTAAAAGTTTCTCCCCCTTAATCCATCAAAAAGAGAGAAGTTATGTCTTGACTGCAGATTTTGTCGGAGTAGAATCAACACCAACTTCATCAACTTCCAGAGGAGGATCCATACCAACATTTGCACCAGCTTTCTTGATGTCCTCGAGACCAAATTCAGTATCCACATTAGATTGCGCAGTAGAGCTCTTACATCCAGTGAAGTGAACAAGCATGTCCTTAAAGTCTTTGACCACGGCCTTGAGTGCTTTAAGATCAGCAGAAATACCCAATACATCAGATTTTAATTCTTGGACACTAGTGTCCAACTCAGAAATCTTCCTCAATATTATAGCATTGTCGTCTTGAAGGGACAATAGTAAAGTGGCAGAAGATCCAACAGCAGAAGTGTCAACAACAGGGGCAGTAGACGAAGGCTCAGTAACATGAGTTTTAGTTGGGGATTTAATCGTAATCCTTTCTAACACACCATTCACAATCTGCAAATTGTTGGCGGACAATACTGACTGATCAAAAGCTTCCTTTACTGTAGTTTTCTTGACCTTTTTGAGATCAACTTTAAAGGCCTCAAAAATCCGTGTGAGAATTAACCCATAAGGAATACCAGCGACAGCTTTGTCCAATGTACCCAACATTTGAGATAGGTAATCCTGGAATGATGGCACGATCTGTTAAACTCAAGTCTATGAATCTTTGTTCGAACTCTTGAGACACCTTAATCCTTTTCGAATCCGGGGTCTGAGAAATTTCGTCGACTCCTTCCTGAGCAGTGGAATCACCAAGGTCGACCATTTCAGTATCTTGCTTTGAGGGAGTTTGATTAGCGAAAAGAGTAGATTTTCGAGAGCGGGTGCGTGTCATTATCGAATTTCAGCGGCGAGAGAGAGAAACCCTAGTTCTGTGGAGAGCAATTGAAGAGCGGCGAAGAACTGAACCGTGCCTTGTGTTTGATAGATTTTAGGGGAGAATGTTTTTAGGAAAAAAATAATAAATAAACAATACTATTATCCCAAAAACTAACAATTAATCATGTAGAATGATAAAAAACCCATAATTAGCAATTAACCATATCAGTAAGCCCTGAACAAAAATATTGAGACAAGATACAATTAAAATTAAAGCAAATAATTGCAATAATTCATTTAAGAAAAATAAAAAAATCAGATAATACACCTGGTAAACCATTCATACCATTAAGAAGTGCAAATGGTAAGCCAACCTGTCAAGATGAACTGTAGTCAGCTTACTGACTGTACTGCACACATACCCAGTTCCCTTCGAATAAGTGAGAATCTTTCTTCAGCTAAGGGCTTTGTAAAGATATCAGCAAGTTGCATTTCTGTTGAGACAAAGACCAATTCTATTTTCCCTTTTGCAACATTATCTCTTAGAAAGTGATGACGAACATCGATATGCTTTGTCCTTGAGTGATTCACCGGATTTTTTGAGATATTGATAGTACTTGTATTGTCGCAATAGATTGGAATCTTTTCACAATTGATAGAAAAGTCTCTTAAAGTTTGAATCATCCATAGGATTTGAGCGCAACAGCTACCAGCTGCTAAGTATTCTCCTTCAGCAGTAGATAATGCAACAGATGTTTGTTTTTTGCATTGCCAAGATACAAGACTTTCTCCTAGAAAAGCACACACACCACTTGTGCTTTTCCTATCAGTTTGAGACCCTGCATAGTCTGCATCACTATACCCAAAAATATCAAAAGTATTTGTGATAGGATAAAATAAGCCAAGATCTATAGTACCACTTAAATATTTAAAAATTCTTTTAACGGCAGTTAAGTGAGATTCCTTAGGCTTGGATTGAAACCTGGCACAAACACACACACTATACATAATATCAGGACGTGAGGCAGTTAAATATAATAGACTTCCAATCATACCTCTATACCTTTTGACATCAACATCCTTACCATTCTCATCTGAAATCAACTTGCTGTTCAGGTTCATTGGAGTTGATTTCAGCTTGACATCTTCATAGCCAAATCTTTTTAGCAGATTTTTGGTGTATTTTGATTGATGCACAAAAATACCATCCTTGGTTTGCTTAATTTGGAGACCCGAGAAATAATTGAGTTCTCCCATCATGCTCATGTCAAATTCATTGTGCATGCATTTAGAAAACCACTCACACATAGATTCATTAGTAGATCCAAAAATTATATCATCCACATATACTTGTACAATAAGAATATCTTTACCATTTTGCTTTGTAAATAATGTGGGATCGATTTTACCTCGAATGAATCCATTTTTGAGTAGAAATTTACTAAGTCTTTCATACCAAGCTCTAGGGGCCTGCCTTAGACCATATAATGCCTTTTTGAGCTTGTAAACATAATCATGAAACTTCTCATGCTCGAATCCGGGAGGCTGTTTGACATAAACTTCCTCATTCAGCACGCCATTTAGAAAGGCGCTCTTGACGTCCATTTGATATAGCTTGATTTTCTTGTAGCATGCATAAGCAAGAAGCATTCTAATTGATTCCAAACGAGCAACAGGAGCATAAGTTTGATCAAAGTCGATTCCTTCTTGTTGATTATAGCCTTGAGCCACAAGCCTAGCTTTGTTTCGCGTGACGGTACCAAACTCATCCACTTTGTTCTTAAAGACCCATTTGGTTCCTATGATAGAAGCATCTTTTGGTGGTTTTACAAGTTCCCAAACATCGCATCGTTTGAATTGATTTAGTTCCTCTTGCATCGCCATGATCCAATTTTCATCTTCTAAGGCTTCCTTGATATTTTTAGGTTCTTCTTGAGCAAGAAAGGCAGCAAAAACACAAAAATTTGCTCTTCCTCTTCTTGTGGTAATTTTATCAGACAAATCACCAATGACAAATTCAGGAGGATGATTCTTTACAGTTCTTGTCGCCTTTGGTAGAAAATGTTGAGCAATTTCTTCATGTGAGACCTTCCCTTTCTTTGCTGGTCTAGACTGATCTTCTCCATCATATATAGGCATCTTATGAGTGGATCTTGAGCCTCTAGGACCATCCAAAGTCATTCTAGCCATTTTTTCAGTTGTATTATCAACTGGATTTTCCACTTCAGCTTGCTGACTTGAAGATTCAGCTTGCTGACTTCCAGTGTCTTCAGTGTTGTTGGCTTGTTGACTTGATCCAGTGACTTGAGGTTGAATAATATCTTCTTTACCTGTAAATTCTTCCTCATCTCTTGGTAGATCATTGTTAGGTTCTTGAAAAGTAACATCAATAGATTCTTCAACTATACTTTTATCAATATTGTAAACTCTATATGTTCTACTAGTTAAAGAATAACCAAGAAAAATTGCTTCATAAGATTTTGCATCAAATTTACCATCATTACCAATTGTCTTGAGCACAAAACACTTTGAACCAAAAATCTTGAAGTAACTGATATTTGGCTTCTTCTTTCTCAGCAATTCATATGGAGTTTTGGTCAGAATGGGTCTGATTATGACTCTATTCAGCACATAGCATGCTGTATTTATTGCTTCCGCCCAAAAACTTCTAGGCAGCTTGCTTTCTTGAAGTAAAGTCCTTGCAGTTTCTTGAAGTGACCTATTCTTCCTTTCTACCACTCCACTTTGTTGTGGAGTTCTTGGGGCAGAAAATTCATGAGTGATTCCTCTTTCTTCACAATAAGAAATGAAGTCCTTGTTGATAAATTCACCTCCTCTGTCACTTCTTATACCTACAAGTCTTGTATTCAACTTATTCTCAAGCAACTTGATTAGTTTTACAAACTCATCAAAAGCACAATCTTTAGAGCTAAGAAACAGTACCCATGTAAATCTAGAATAATCATCCACGATTACAAAGCCATATTGTTTACCTCCAATGCTCTTATAAGATTCTGGACCAAATAAGTCCAAATGCAGAAGCTCTAAGGGTTTAGATGTAGATACCATTTTCTTTGATTTGTGAGTACTTCAAATCTGTTTGCCCAATTGGCAAGCTGAACAAACCTCAGTTTTGACATACTTTAGCTTGGGTAGTCCTCTGACTAATTTCTTGCTTGATAATTTGTTGAGCAAGTCCATGTGAGCATGTCCCAATCTCCTATGCCAAACATGTGGGTCATTATCCATTGCAGCTAAACATCAAGCTGTTTCCTGCAAATCGAAGTCCAAAAAATATATATTTCCTTCCCTTCTAGCAACTAGGGGGACTTTGTTAGTACCAATAGTAATAATACATTTATCAATACCAAAATTAACATTATGACCATCATCAAACAATTGAGTAACGCTAAGCAGATTATAAGTAAGCCCTTGCACATATTGTACTTTATCAATTGAAATACCACTATTACCAATAGAGCCGGTACCAAGTATTTGAAGAGTTTTGCTATTTCCAATGGTTACTCTTCCTCCCTTTTTCTTATTAAGACTTAGAAACTGAGATTTATCTCCACACATGTGCCTTGTGAATCCGTTATCTAAGATCCATTGCTTTGACTTTACTTTAACAGCGAGGCACATCTACAAAACACAAGAAAAACTACTCAATGTTTTGGTACCCATATAGGTTTGGGTCCAGTTTGGTTAGTAGCAAGAATATAAAGCACATTTAAATCATGTTTCTTGATCCACATCTGGATCACTTTTGGTGACTGATTTTGGTTTCTTTGTTTTCTGCCAAACAGATGGTAAGCTGTTTGTTGTCGATCAAAGCCTTGTTGGTAAGCTGACTTCTGTCGATAAGTCTTATTCTGAGAAGATTCTTTGTTTTTCTGATTGACTTGAGAGGTACAGTGTCTTTCAAGATGTCCTTTTCCTCCACATTTGTTGCACGTCTTCCAAGGCATGGCATAGTTGTAAGGTATGCCATTTCTTCCTTCATACTTGATGTTTTTGTCCTTTTTGTTGGAGTTCATTCCCAATCCTTCTCTGTCCAATGGAGCATTCGTGTTTTTCATTATTGATTTTAGACCTTCTTCTCCTTGGATAAATGTTCCCATTCCCGATTTGAGATCCTTCACTTTCTTTTCAAGAGTTATGATCACTTCAGCTTGCTGACTAATGGTCTCAGCTTGCTGAGAAGCCATTTCTCCTGTTTTTGAGGATTCTGCTTGGTTTGATTTCATCAGATTGTAGGATTCCAAAGCTACAGCCTTTGCTTTGTTATCTGACCTGAGCTCCTTGATTTCTTCAGTTGAGACTTTGTTCCTCTTTTGAAGTACTTTGATAATAGCATCAGATTGACTATTTTTGGCCATTAACTCCTTGATCTCAGTGGCCTTGTTTGATGAGGTTGCATCCCATTCTTTCATTTTGGGCATCAAATCTTGAATTATGTTAGACATACATGCATTCTTCTCAGACAGCTTGCTGATTTCAGCTTTAAGAGCCATATACTCTTCAATGGTTACACTTTTGGGTTCCTGCATGGTTAGTGAATCTAACATAGCATCATCTGAAGATACATAATTATTAAGAGAATTTACCTCACTCTCATCATCTTCAGAATCAGTTTCGGCATATACTCCTTCAGAATTTCCTGGAGTAGATTTATTTTCAAGTCCAACAAGTGCTAAGTTCACCATTTCTTCACTTGAATCATCACTGGAATCTGAGTCATCATCACTCCAAGTCAGTAGAGCCTTTGATTTCTTGTCCTTATATCCAGCATGCTGTCTTGACTTTAGCTTGTAGCAATCCCTCTTGTAATGACCTATTTTTCCACACTCAAAGCATGTCTGCTCCTTTGAGTTTTTAGAGAATTTCTTGCTATTTGAGAATCCACCTTTATCTTTCTTCAATCTGTTCTTGGCCTCAATCAGCTTCTTGATTTTCCTTGAGATAAGTGCAATTTCTTCATCAGAATCATCATCAGAATCAGTTGGCTTGCTGTCTTTAGATTGAAGAGCCATATTCTTCATTTTGGTAACTGGAACTTTAGTACTCGAACTTTCCATCTGACTTTCATTTATTTTACTTTCAAATTGCTCTAGTTCAGCAAATACCGCCAAGTGATCCATAGTATCAATGAGTGGAGAAGATTCCAATGAGGTAACTTTTGCTTCGTAGATAAAGGGTACGGCACTTAAGACTTTCATGTTGATTTCTTCTCGAGGAATCTTTTTGCCAAGTCTTTCTAGAGAATTTATGGTGACTTGAAATCTAGCTTGACTCTCTCTGATTGTTTCTCCTTCTTTGAGCTTGAAATTCCCAAACTCATTCATCAGCTTGCTGAGTTTCACTTTCTTTAGAGTTTTTGATCCTTCATGATAATTCTCCAAAGAATCCCACATTTCCTTAGCTGATTCGAGTGAAGATACTTTATCATATTCAGCTTGGTTTAAGCCATTCATCAGAGTATTAATTGCTTTTCCATTGTAGCCAACTTTAACTAGTTCATCAGGAGTAAGATCATCAACATCCTTTGGCTTGCTATCTTTATCGAGAAAGACATATGGACCTTTCTGAACAACTCTCCAAACAAGTGGATCCCTGGATAAATGATTCTTCATGCTTCCTTTCCACCAGTAATAGTTGTTCGTGCCCGTAAGAAGAGGAGCCCTAAAATCAGATTTTCCTTCGGGATAATTGTCAGCCATTAAGATCGAATACTTTTCCTGTCACAGAAATATTAGTATACCAAGCTCTGATACCAAATGAAAATGCACACCTAGAGGGGGGTGAATAGGTGTATATGGTTAACTAATACCAATTTTAGTAATTACAAAAAATGGCTTGCTGTTTACAAATTATGCAGACTTAAATGGCACGCTGACTGTTACTAATGCAGACACAAATGGCACGCTGTTTATAACAAAATGCAGAACAGTAAGTAAGACAGAAAGGTAAAGAACACAATAAACTTTTAGCCAGGTTCGACCCCTAATCTCTATGGTCTACGTCCTGGTCCCTTACCAACTTGGTAAGAGAATATATTATTGATCAAAGATAATAACTATTACAAGAACAATAATATACCACCCTTCTACCCGGTTGCTGACGAATGGCTTGCTGAACACCTGTTATAGAACTTGATCTCTAAGCTATACTTCCCAAGTACACTTCTCTAGCACCGTTCACTAAACCCTTGTTCCCTAGTCAATATGTCCAGCAACTAATGATTACAAATAGAACAATACAAATCAATAAAGTGTTTACAACTCAAAACTATGAACCCTCAAAGATATAGTACATATATGGTATATCAAGAGCTCATGAATATATTTGAATATAGCAAAGTAAAAACTGAGTTGAGTGTGTTCTTGTTGTACTTCAATCACTGTTGAAAAAGACACAAGAACCGATTTAAATAGCTTCACAAACAACGTTCAAAAATCAAACAATCAATTTACCAACGTCTAGAATCCAATTCTAACGTTCAATTGGTTGGAGTGATTTTAGTAACGTCTTTGTGACCGTTTGACAGTAGGATTGAAAGAAGTAGATCGATGAAAAACAAACCCTTGCGTTTGTGTCTATAGAAAACATATATAGGAGTTTTGGGAAGATACAATCTTTTTTAAATAAGGTAAGCTCCTATAATTTTGAAACCAATTATTAAAAAGATTTTGATAGAAGATTTTGAGCTCTTAATATATTATGTACGTATTTAAATCTTAGAGGAGTCCTCACAATATATCTAATCAAGTTTCTTGAAATAGATCCATGATTCCCGAACTTGATAGATTCTGAGCAGAATAACTTGGCTTGCTGTTTGTATGACAAGATATGAAGAATGGCTTGCCATCCATCGTCTGTCAAGTGCAGATGGCTTGCTGATTTAATGTTTTGTTTACTCAAATAGTAAGTACCCTGCAAAAACAAGTTAGCACAGAACAATATTGCATGCTGTTTTATATCTACTATAAGCTCTTAGCTTGCTGTTTGTGATCATCAAAACCTAAGGAGTATCACATGGTTATGTGTGTGTGCACCACCGGTTTTTTCTGATTTTTGGTTGGTTTTTAAGTTTTGAATTTACTGAATTGATATTTGCTTTCTTCGTTTTCTTTTTAAAATTATGATTTGGTCATGACTTTAGTTATAATTATGGATTTTTAGCTTGGTTGTTCTTTGCTTTGACTTTGTATTTTTCTGTTAGTAATTTGTGGAGGAGAATTATGAGGTCTTTCTTTGTATGCATGTATTATAAGTAAAAACACTTGAGAAAGACCAAATTATAATTATCAGTAAAAGCACTTTAGATGAAATTTTTTATTTACACTCGAATTTTCAAGAAATCCAATAAATATATAAAAACCAATCTTATTTAAAATTTAATTAAACAACTATTACCTTTTTTCTCCACTAACTTATATCCTAATTAAGTTTTAATCTATTTTTCTAGAGTTTTTCACTATTTTAATTCAATTTGAATTTTTAGCAAAGACAATAAATATATAAAAGTCAATCATATTTAAAATTAAATTAAACAAAATTAACTTCTATTTTCAACTAAATTAAATCCTATTTAAGTTCCAATCAATTTTTATAGAGTTTCGTAATTTTAATTCAATAAAATTAAATTATTTTACTTAGATTCGAATTTATATGAAAGACAATAAATCTTTATATATATAAAGAAAAACTCCCAAGAGCTCTCAGATCGTCCGAAAAATATTTATCTATTTTTCTAGAGCTTCTCAACTTTAATTCTATAAAATTAAATTTCCTTATTTGCATTCAAATTTTTACGGAAGACTTTCCTTAATTACACTCAATTTTTCAGGAAAGCCAATAAATATATAAAAGCCAATCCTATTTAAAATTTAATTAAACAACTATTACCTTTTTTTTCTCAACTAACTTAGATCATAATTAAGTTTTAATCTATTTTTCTAAAGTTTCACTATTTTAATTCAATTTGAATTTTTAGCAAAGACAATAAATAAATAAAAGTCAATCATATTTACAATTAAATTAAACACATTTAACTTCTATTCTCAACTAAATTAAATCCTATTTAAGTTCCAATCTATTTTTCTAGAGTTTCTCTGTTTTAATTCAATAAAATTAAATTATTTTACTTAGATTGGAATTTATATGAAAGACAATAAATATATAAAAATCATTTTTTATAGAATTTAATATTTATTATAATGTTATATTATAATCCTATTTAGGATTTAATATTTATATTATTATCCTATTTACAATTTAATCTTTATTATATCTTAAATTGCCTATAAAAATATGTCATACTGGTTAGTTTTCTTCACGTGAGAAATTTGAAGATTTTATGATAATTGGTGTGCATTAATAACATTGTTTATTGATGATATATTTTAATTTATTTACTTCTTTCTGACATGTTGAGGTTTTGCGGGTTATATATGTGCATATTAGCAGCAAATCACACAACATATAAAAACTATTGTTAATCAATTTTTTAGGTTAACAATAGTATTTAGGTTTATGAATATGTTAGGTATATGCTTAGAACAAGTTGTAACCTATTATATAGGCTGAAGTGTAAGGATTCAAACAAAGTTACGATGAACATTACATAAGTGTATATAATTTTTTCTATTTTTTAGTTGATTTTTATATCTAATAATAATTATATTAAATGTTATCTTTGTATATAGTTTTTCATATATTCTTTTTGTGATTTTGGGAATTAATTAGAGCTACTCAATACCATTATCTCATAATTTTTTTTAATTAATCATGTTTAGAAAATTCAATTTCTTTATTTATATTCATATTCATAGTAAAAAATATATATATAAAAGTCAATCATGTTCAAAATTCAATTAAAACTGAACTAAAATTGAAATCCCTTATTTACATTTAAAATCAGGGAAGGACATGATTATATAAAAATCAATTATGTTTACACGAAGATCCTTTTATATTATAATGATGCAAATTTATGCACTATAAAGTTTTTTTTATAACATTTAATAATATTTAAGAAATTAAAATTTTGTGATAATACAAATAGTTGGTCTTTGAAGCCGTGGTTAATACTTAATTTATTATTGCTTAATTTTAGTAATTGTTTTACTTTATATATATTCAGTGCAATGGGCGTCGGCTCAAGAAAGTAGGAGACAAAACCGGCAAATAAAGTTTAGGGTTATTTAAGAAATTTATAATTTTTGTTATGATACTAATAGTTGAAGTTTGAAGCGCTGTTTAATACTTAAATTTTATTATTGCATATATTTTCAGTATTTTTTTATTTATATGTATTTATGCAACGGGCGTCGACTCAAAAAATATGACACAAAATCGGCATACAGAGTATATATATATATATATATATATATATATATATATATATATATTCCACAACCTCGGTTGGTTGGGAAGGGAAATGCAACCAACAAATCGTATCCGTTAAATTCAAATTTGTACGATTAGGATCAATAGCTACCGCAATGAAACAATGCGGGGCTCCTGGAAGCCGCAATGATACATTGCGGGGCTGCAATGATACATTGCAGGTAACTAATTTACCTTTTTGTCCTTACAATTAGCCCCAAAACTACTTCGAAATACACACAAAACTACAAGGGTGCAATGTTTCATTGCGGAGGTGCAATGTTTCACTACGGGGGTGCAATATTTCATTGTGGGGCAGAAAATAAGCTTTGCAGGTTATAAAAATAATAATATTGCTTGCATGTAGCTGCTGAAGTTCGAACGTGAGTGTTTCATGAGAGTGACATGCAGCCAAATCACTACACCACTAATTAATAATGATAAATATATTATTTCATTTTTTAAAAATGCAAAAATACCATGACAACTGAAATAATTTTAACTTTTTATTATTATTTTAATATCAGTTTTTTTATTATTGTTAAAATATTATTTTTCATTTTTCTAATTGCAAAATATTAGTATTAAATTTATTAAAGAAATCGTAGAAAAAAGAGGGAAAATTCGAAGTGAAGTAAAAAAAAGGAGAAAATGATAAAACTATTTTTCATTTTTTAAAAATGAAAAATATCATGACAACTGAAATAATTTTGATTTTTTATTATTATTTTAATATCAGTTCTTTTTATTATTGTTAAAATATTATTTTTCATTTTTCTAATTGCAAAAATATTAGTATTAAATTTATTAAAGAAATCGTGGAAAAAAGAGAAAAAATTTGAAGTGAAGTAAAAAAAAGAAGAAAATGATAAAAATATTATTTTATTTAAAAAAAATGCAAAATACGATGACAACCGAAATAATTTTAATTTATTATTATTATTTTTGTATCAGTTTTTTTTATTATAGTTAAAATATTATTTTTCATTTTTTTATTTGCAAAAATATATTAGTATTACATTTATTAAAGAAATCGTAGAAAAAAGAGGGAAAATTCGAAGTGAAGTAAAAAACAGGAGAAAATGATAAAAATATTATTTCATTTTTTTAAAATGAAAAATACCATGACAACCGAAATAATTTTAAATTTTTTATTATTATTTTAATATTAGTTTTTTTATTAATGTTAAAATATTATTTTTCATTTTTTTAATTGCAAAAATATTAGTATTACATTTATTAAAGAAATCGTAGAAAAAAGAGGAAAAATTCGAAGTGAAGTAAAAAAAGGAGAAAATGATAAAAATATTATTTCATTTTTAAAAAATGCAAAATATCATGACAACCAAAATAATTTTAATTTATTATTATTATTTTAGTATCAGTTTTTTTTTATTGTTAAAATATTATTTTTCATTTTTTTATTTGCAAAAATATTAGTATTACATTTATTAAAGAAATCGTAGAAAAAAGAGGGAAAATTCGAAGTGAAGTAAAAATAGGAGAAAATGATAAAAATATTATTTCATTTTTTTAAAATGCAAAATAACCACGACAACCAAAATAATTTTAATTTATTATTTTTTTAATATCAGTTTTTTTTATTATGTTAAAATATTATTTTTCATTTTTCTAATTGCAAAATTATTAGTATTACATTTATTAAATAAATCGTAGAATAAAGAGAGAAAATTCGAAGTGAAGTAAAAAAAGGAGAAAATGATAAAAATATTATTTCATTTTTTAAAAATGCAAAATACCATGACAACCGAAATAATTTTAAATTTTTATTATTATTTTAGTATCAGTTTTTTTATTATTGTTAAATTATTATTTTTCATTTTTATAATTGCAAAAAACATGTATTAAATTTATTAAAGAAATCGTAGAAAAAAGAGGGAAAATTCGAAGTGAAGTAAAAAAAAGGAGAAAATGATAAAACTATTTTTCATTTTTTAAAAATGAAAAATATCATGACAACTGAAATAATTTTGATTTTTTATTATTATTTTAATATCAGTTCTTTTTATTATTGTTAAATATTATTTTTCATTTTTCTAATTGCAAAAATATTAGTATTAAATTTTTTAAAGAAATCGTAGAAAAAAGAAAAAAAATTTGAAGTGAAGTAAAAAAAAGGAGAAAATGATAAAAATATTATTTCATTTTAAAAAAATGGAAAATACCATGACAACCGAAATAATTTTAATTTATTATTATTATTTTTGTATCAGTGTTTTTAATTATAGTTAAAATATTATTTTTCATTTTTTTATTTGCAAAAATATATTAGTATTACATTTATTAAAGAAATCGTAGAAAAAAGAGGGAAAATTCGAAGTGAAGTAAAAAACAGGAGAAAATGATAAAAATATTATTTCATTTTTTTAAAATGAAAAATACCATGACAACCGAAATAATTTTAATTTTTTATTATTATTTTAATATTAGTTTTTTATTATTGTTAAAATATTATTTTTCATTTTTTTAATTGCAAAAATATTAGTATTACATTTATTAAAGAAATCGTAGAAAAAAAGGAAAAATTCGAAGTGAAGTAAAAAAAGGAGAAAATGATAAAAATATTATTTCATTTTTAAAAAATGCAAAATATCATGACAACCAAAATAATTTTAATTTATTATTATTATTTTAGTATCAGTTTTTTTATTATTGTTAAAATATTATTTTTCATTTTTTTATTTGCAAAAATATTAGTATTACATTTATTAAAGAAATCGTAGAAAAAAGAGGGAAAATTCGAAGTGAAGTAAAAACAGGAGAAAATGATAAAAATATTATTTCATTTTTTTAAAATGCAAAATAACCACGACAACCAAAATAATTTTAATTTATTATTATTTTTTTAATATCAGTTTTTTTTATTATGTTAAAATATTATTTTTCATTTTTCTAATTGCAAAATTATTAGTATTACATTTATTAAATAAATCGTAGAATAAAGAGAGAAAATTCGAAGTGAAGTAAAAAAAGGAGAAAATGATAAAAATATTATTTCATTTTTTAAAAATGCAAAATACCATGACAACCGAAATAATTTTAAATTTTTATTATTATTTTAGTATCAGTTTTTTTATTATTGTTAAATTATTATTTTTCATTTTTATAATTGCAAAAAACATGTATTAAATTTATTAAAGAAATCGTAGAAAAAAGAGGGAAAATTCGAAGTGAAGTTAAAAAAAGGAGAAAATGATAAAACTATTTTTCATTTTTTAAAAATGAAAAATATCATGACAAATGAAATAATTTTGATTTTTTATTATTATTTTAATATCAGTTCTTTTATTATTGTTAAATCTTATTTTTCATTTTTCTAATTGCAAAAATATTAGTATTAAATTTATTAAAGAAATCGTAGAAAAAAGAGAAAAAATTTGAAGTGAAGTAAAAAAAAGGAGAAAATAATAAAAATATTATTTCATTTTAAAAAAATGCAAAATACCATGACAACCGAAATAATTTTAATTTATTATTATTATTTTTGTATCAGTTTTTTTAATTATTGTTAAAATATTATTTTTCATTTTTTTATTTGCAAAAATATATTAGTATTACATTTATTAAAGAAATCGTAGAAAAAAGAGGGAAAATTCGAAGTGAAGTAAAAAATAGGAGAAAATGATAAAAATATTATTTCATTTTTTTAAAATGAAAAATACCATGACAACCGAAATAATTTTAATTTTTTATTATTATTTTAATATTAGTTTTTTTATTATTGTTAAAATATTATTTTTCATTTTTTTAATTGCAAAAATATTAATATTAAATTTATTAAAGAAATCGTAGAAAAAAGAGGAAAAATTCGAAGTGAAGTAAAAAAAGGAGAAAATGATAAAAATATTATTTCATTTTTAGAAAATGCAAAATACCATGACAACCGAAATAATTTTAATTTATTATTATTATTTTAATATCAGTTTTTTTTATTATTGTTAAAATATTATTTATCATTTTTTTATTTGCTAAAATATTAGTATTACATTTATTAAAGAAATCGTAGAAAAAAGAGGGAAAATTCGAAGTGAAGTAAAAACAGGAGAAAATGATAAAAATATTATTTCATTTTTTTAAAATGAAAAATAACCACGACAACCAAAATAATTTTAATTTTTTATTATTATTTTAATATCAGTTTTTTTTATTATGTTAAAATATTATTTTTCATTTTTCTAATTGCAAAAATATTAGTATTACATTTGTTAAATAAATCGTAGAAAAAAGAGGGAAAATTATTATAAAAACTTCTCCTAATTTTTTTAAAGTCAAATTATTATATTTTGTTCTCAAGTCAAATTAATATCTTTGTTTCTCCAAACATTTCTTTTCAAGTCAAATTTTCATTTTTATATTCTTTTTCAAGTCAAATTATCATCCTGAAATTCTTCAAGTTCTCCTAAACTTTCTCCACAAATCAAATAATTTATCTTAATTTTTTTCTAATATTTTTTTCAAATCAAAACTACACATTCGAAATAAAAAAAACATTCAAATTATAGAGAAGAAAAAAATCGAATTTACAACAAATATATATATAATTAATTTTTTTAACATATAAAAGATATGAAAGAAATCTTAACTCAGGGGAGCATGTTCTCTGTCAAATTTATGAACAACGAGAGAGTGACTAATAGGAATAGGGAAACACGGTCAACGAGTGAATGGTTTAGTATGAGGATTGTTATTTCCTAGAAGATGTTATATTTTATATTTTAAAATTTAAGTTGAACTTTTAATTTTAAAAAATTATTTTTGAGATGATATTAAAATAATAAAAATATTAAACAATAGTCCTTTTGTAATATTTATTCAAAATTTTGGTGAATGACCAAGACGAAACAAAGAATTCAAAGAAAGTCTTAAAGTCATGTGAGAAATATTAATATTTATTTTATTTAAATATCCATTTGAAGAATATTTTTGAAAAAAATTATAAAAACATTAAAAATGCTTTCTAATTTTCTCAAAATTTTGAATTAATAATATTAATGATTAAAAAATATCTCAATTGCCTTTTAAATCCTTATTAATTGGAGGAAATAATTATACAATTTTCATATTCTCCTAAATTTTTATTAGAAAACTTTTAAATCTTTGTTAATGAAGGAAACAATATATACAAATTTAATATTCTTTCCTTTTAAATTTTTATAAATGGAGAAAAAAAATATACAATTTTAATATTTTTCTAAATTTTTTATTTATCAAAATATCTATTTTTGAATTCATAATATTAAAGATTAGAAAATAACTCAATCGCCTTCTACATCTTTACTAATGGAGGAAACTAAATATATAATTTAGTATTCTTACCTTTAAAATCTTTACTAATTGAGAAAATTAAATATACAATTTTAATATTCTCCTGAATATTTTATTATAAAATATCTCAGTTGCCTTTTAAATCTCTATTAATGGACGAAAATAAATAAACAAATTTAATATTCTTGCCATTAAACTCTTTATAGCCGGAGAAAATATGCAATTTTAATATTCTCCTAATATTTTAATTTATTGATATACTTACTAATATAATAAACTAAATGCATCATCTTAATATTCTCCTAAATATTTTATTTTTAAGTCAAAATTTAAAATTGAAATAAATATAAAGGAGAAGATATGGCCGGTGATGTGTCGCCTCTCAAATATCCTCGATTTATTTTTCTTAAATTAGTCTTCAAGTCAAGTTACCATATAAAAATTCTCCTAAACTTTCTTTTCAAGTCAAAATTTTTACCTTTTTACTTCTTAAGTCAAATTACCATTTTTATTTTCTCTTAACTTTTCTTATCAAGTCAAATTATCATTTTTTATTCTTTTTCAAGTCAAATTGTCATATCTATATTCTTTTTTAAGTCAAATTATGATATAAAAATTCTCGAATTTCTCCACAAATCAAATAATCATCTCAATGTTTTTCTAATAATTTTCTTCAAATCAAATTACATATTCAAAATATAAAAGATATTCAAGTTTATAGATAAGAAAAATTCAAATTTATAATTCAAATATATAATATATTTTTTTAACATATTCGAGATAGAAAATAAATATTAACTCAGAGGAGAGTGTTATCTGCTAAATTTGTGAAAAAAGAGAGAGCAACTTACACGAGAAACATGTTCAAAAGGAGGAATGTGTTATATACTAGAATTTAATATTGATATTATATTTTGTATTTTAGAATAGAAATTGGATTTTTAATTTTGAGAAAAATAAATATTGATGATAAATATAATAATATTTTAGATAATATTAAAATAATAAAATATTAAATAATTATTTTTTGTATATTTATTCATAATTTCGGTGGATGACCAAAAGGAATCCAAGAATCAAAGAAAAACTTAAAGTTACGTGAAAAATAATACTATTTATTTTATTTAAATATGTATTTAGAAGAATATTTTTGAAAAAAATTTGAAAACTATTTAAAATTCCGTTGCGAAGCGCGGCTTAGTAAACCAGTACTTATATAAAGGAGAAGACGAGGTCGGTGATGTGGCGCCTCTCAAATCGCTTCCATCTATTTTTCTAATTTTTTCAAATTTTTGAATAATTAATGTAAAAGATTCGAAAATATATCAATTGACTTTAAAATCTTTACTACTGGAGGAAACTAAATATACAATTATAATATTCTTGACTTCAAAATCTTTATTAATGGAGGAAACTAAATATACAATTATAATATTATTGCCTTTAAAATCTTTACTAATGGAAGAAACTAAATTTACAATTTTAATAGTCTCCTAAATTATTTTATTAGAAAATATCTTAATTGCCTTTTAAATTTTTACTATTATAGAAAAGTAAATATACAATTTTAATATTCTTGCCTTTGTAATATTAGATAAATTCTCAAGTACCTATATAATAAAATAAAATAGAGGAGCCTTATTTTCTTTTCATTTCTTTTCTCGAATACCTATATTTTAAACAATAAAAATTTGAATTTTGGAAAAGATTTGAATTACATTTTATGATATAATAAAATTGATTAATAAATGATTTAATTGATTAAGTAATTAGTTTATTTTATGTTTAATTTGGTAACAATGAGAAAGCGGGTCACTGGAAGGAAACATGTTTAACGAGAGAGCGATTCATTAGGAGGAGCATATTATATGCTAGAATTTAATATTTATGTATTATGTATTTTTAAATAGAAGTAGCAATATAAAATTTTAGAAAAATAAAGTGATTAATATACTAATATTTGATATAATATTAAAATAATGAAATATATTAAACAATTACCCTTTTCTATAATTATTCAAAATTTCGATAATGAACAACACTAAACGGAGAATTTAAAAGAAACCTTAATTTCATGTTTTAAATATAATTTTGTTTAAAAACATATTTTTAGAATATTTTTTAGAAAAATTTGGAGAAATTATTATAAAGTCGCTGCGAAGCGCGGCTTAGTAAACTAGTTATGTTTTAATTATAAAATGCAATTATCTAGATAAATGACGGAAAACCGAAAACCAAAACTTTTAATGTTTCAACTATTATACTATAGTAATAAAAATATTTTGTTAAAAACAATTAAATAAGACAAGTACCGTACAAAACTTTTAATGTTTCGTCTATTATAAGATAGTATATCTATACTATTATATTAAAGACGAAACATTAAAAGTTTTTGTAGTCCGTTTGTAGTCTGGTCCTCCATAGTTTGGTCATCCAATCTCTAACCGTTAGATCTTTTAAATTAAATTAATGAGAGCCGTTGGATATAATACTAAATATTTTTTGGTATGTTGTTGATATGGGTTAAAAATAACCCTAAATACATAATTAATATTGCATAAATTAAACATAGCTGGTCCATAAATAAGGCCCGAAACTCTAATTAAATATTAATTTCGTAATTAATATTTGGGCTAAAAGTACAACCTGTATTAGGAGACGTCCAATACAGACTTGTTCTAATACAAGTGGGCTTGTTTCAATACAAGTCCGTTATAATATGGAAACAACTCCTATAAGTAAGGATCTAGAATTAATCCTTATCCACCGTCAAGGATAAGACTTATCATTTAAGGAAGTGATAATACTTATCCATCGTCAAGGATAAGATTCATCCTTTAAGGAAATCAATACTTATCCACAAGGCTTATAAACGCCTATATAAAGGGTCTGACCCCTCATCCAAGAACTACGTTTTTATTGCATTGATTCTCTAAATACTAGAGATACGTAGGCATCTTGTTAGGACCGAATTAGTCCCCGACAACAAGAGCAGCCATTAAAACTCAAAGCTCTCTTAAATCCTAGAAATTAATTTACAAGTACACTTTTTAATCCATAACAGTTGTGATTTTACCTAATTGCCCTTACTTAATTGTACTTCGTGTTTTAACTTAATTACCCTTACTTATTTATAAAAAATATTATTCAATAATAATATTACATATTTATAACCAATTACTCTTTACACCTAAAATATATTACTTTTTTTTTATTTTTTCTGAAAAATTCCCATACTTTTTCAAAAATATCATGGGCAATTACCTTTTTAACTAAAATATATAAGCTTTTTATTTTTGCTTACTAAAACTTCTCATTTTCCAAAAATATAACAGACAATTTTATTTATTAAAATAAAATAATTAAATAATAATTGTTAATAACTAACCAATTACCTATTTTATCCAAAGTGTATATTCTTTTTAAAATTTTATAACTAAAATTTTTACTTTTCTATTTTTTCTAACTAAAACCTCTAATTTTCCAAAAATATCACGGACAGTTTTTTTTAATAAAATAATATTTATAATTACTAAAACTAACCGATTAGCTTTTTTTTCCCAAAGCTTATATTTTTTTTTATATTTTCTAACTAAATGTTTTCCTAAGTAAAATCTCACATTTTTCAAAAATATCACATGCAATTTCATTTAGTAACATAAAATAGTAATATTATAAATACTAATAATTAATCGATTACCTTTGTTAGCCAAAACATATAATTTTTTTTTAAAACTAAAATTTCTCATTTTCTAAAATTATCGCATACGATATCTATCTATACTATACTATACTATTATATAATAGCCGAAACATTGAAAGTTTTGATTTCAATTTTAGGTAATTTATTCTATTTAATCTATCTATCCTTACTATTATATAATAGCCGAAATATTGAAAGTTTTGATTTTCGATTTTCTCACATATATAACATAACTACAAACTCTTTTAATTATACTTTACTTATATTTCATAAACACGACCTTTTTTTAGAAAATATTTATATTTATATTTATATATATTACAACAAAATATATTGATAATTTTGACGGTTATCTTTAGTGACATGCTTACTAAGCTAATAAACTATTATAAAATCTATTAAAAAATTTAGATTTAAAGTATTAAAGTAGTACTTTTAATTCTTTTTAAAAAGATAGCATTTTCAGAAGTATTAAAATCTCAAAAAATTTAAAAGTAAATTTCAAAATTAATATTAAAATCGTCAGTGCGTTGCACGGGTTATAGGCTTGTTTAATTATAAAACACAATTAGCTAGATAAATGACTGAAAACTGAAAACCAAAACTTTTAATGTTTCGGCTATTATAAAAAGAGTAATAAAAATATCAAATCGGTTCGATATATTTTTCTAATTTTTTAAAATTTTTGAATAATTAATGTAAAAGATTCGAAAATATCTCAATTGACTTTAAAATCTTTATTACTGGAGGAAACTAAATATACAATTATAATATTCTTGCCTTCAAAATCTTTATTAATGGAGAAAACTATATATACAATTCTAATATTAGTGCCTTTAAAATCTTTACTAATCGAAGAAACTAAATTTACAATTTTAATAGTCTCCTAAATTATTTTATTAGAAAATATCTTAATTGCCTTTTAAATTTTTACTATTAGAGGAAAGTAAATATACAATTTTAATATTCTTGCCTTTATAATATTAGATAAATTCTCAAGTACCTATATAATAAAATAAAATAGAGGAGCCTTATTTTCTTTTCATTTATTTTCTCGAATACCTATATTTTAAACAATAAAAATTTGAATTTTGGAAAAGATTTGAATTACATTTTATGATATAATAAAATTGATTAATAAATGATTTAATTGATTAAGTAATTAGTTTATTTTATGTTTAATTTGGTAACAATGAGAAAGCGGGTCACTGGAAGGAAACATGTTTAACGAGAGAGCGATTCATTAGGAGGAGCATATTATATGCTAGAATTTAATATTTATGTATTATGTATTTTTAAATAGAAGTAGCAATATAAAATTTTAGAAAAATAAAGTGATTAATATACTAATATTTGATATAATATTAAAATAATGAAATATATTAAACAATTACCCTTTTCTATAATTATTCAAAATTTCGATAATGAACAACACTAAACGGAGAATTTAAAAGAAACCTTAATTTCATGTTTTAAATATAATTTTGTTTAAAAACATATTTTTTAGAATAATTTTTAGAAAAATTTGGAGAAATTATTATAAAGTCGATGCGAAGCGCGGCTTAGTAAACTAGTCATGTTTTAATTATAAAATGCAATTATCTAGATAAATGACGGAAAACCGAAAACCAAAACTTTTAATGTTTCAACTATTATACGATAGTAATAAAAATATTTTGTTAAAAACAATTAAATAAGACAAGTATAGTACAAAACTTTTAATGTTTCGTCTATTATAAGATAGTATATCTATACTATTATATTAAAGACGAAACATTAAAAGTTTTTGTAGTCGGTTTGTAGTCTGGTCCTCCATAGTTTGGTCATCCAATCTCTAACCGTTAGATCTTTTAAATTAAATTAATGAGAGTCGTTGGATATAATACTAAATATTTTTTGGTATGTTGTTGATATGGGTTAAAAATAACCCTAAATACATAATTAATATTGCATTAATTAAACATAGCTGGTCCATAAATAAGGTCCGAAACTCTAATTAAATATTAATTTCGTAATTAATATTTGGGCTAAAAGTACAACCTGTATTAGGAGACGTCCAATACAGACTTGTTCTAATACAAGTGGGCTTGTTTCAATACAAGTCCGTTATAATATGGAAACAACTCCTATAAGTAAGGATCTAGAATTAATCCTTCGTCAAGGATAAGACTTATCATTCAAGGAAGTGATAATACTTATCCATCGTCAATGATAAGATTTATCCTTTAAGGAAATCAATACTTATCCACTAGGCTTCTAAACGCCTATATAAAGGGTCTGACCCCTCATCCAAGAACTACGTTTTTATTGACTTGATTCTTTAAATACTAGAGATACGTAGGCATCTTGTTAGGACCGAATTAGTCCCCGACAACAAGAGCAGCCATTAAAACTCGAAGCTCTCTTAAATCCTAGCAATTAATTTACAAGTACACTTTTTAATCCATAACAGTTGTGATTTTACCTAATTGCCCTTACTTAATTGTACTTCGTGTTTTTACTTAATTACCCTTACTTATTTATAAAAAATATTATTCAATAATAATATTACATATCTATAACCAATTACCCTTTACACCTAAAATATATTATTTTTTTTATTTTTTCTGAAAAATTCCCATACTTTTTCAAAAATATCATGGGCAATTACCTTTTTAACTAAAATATAAAAGCTTTTTATTTTTGCTTACTAAAACTTCTCCTTTTCCAAAAATATCACAAACAATTTTATTTATTAAAATAAAATAATTAAATAATAATTGTTAATAACTAACCAATTACCTATTTTAGCCAAAGTGTATATTCTTTTTAAAATTTTATAACTAAAATTTTTACTTTTCTATTTTTTCTAACTAAAACCTCTAATTTTTCAAAAATATCACGGACAGTTTTTTTAATAAAATAATATTTATAATTACTAAAACTAACTGATTAGCTTTTTTTTTCCCAAAGCTTATATTCTTTTTTATATTTTCTAACTAAATGTTTTCCTAAGTAAAATCTCACATTTTTCAAAAATATCACATGCAATTTCATTTAGTAACATAAAATAGTAATATTATAAATACTAATAATTAATCGATTACCTTTGTTAGCCAAAACATATATTCTTTTTTTTTTAAACTAAAATTTCTCATTTTCTAAAATTATCGCATACGATATCTATCTATACTATACTATACTATTATATAATAGCCGAAACATTGAAAGTTTTGATTTCAATTTTAGGTAATTTATTCTATTTAATCTATCTATCCTTACTATTATATAATAGCCGAAATATTGAAAGTTTTGATTTTCGATTTTCTCACATATATAACATAACTACAAACTCTTTTAATTATACTTTACTTATATTTCATAAACACGACCTTTTTTTAGAAAATATTTATATTTATATTTATATATATTACAACAAAATATATTGATAATTTTGACGGTTATCTTTAGTGACATGCTTACTAAGCTAATAAACTATTATAAAATCTATTAAAAAATTTAGATTTAAAGTATTAAAGTAGTACTTTTAATTCTTTTTAAAAAGATAGCATTTTCAGAAGTATTAAAATCTCAAAAAATTTAAAAGTAAATTTCAAAATTAATATTAAAATCGTCAGTGCGTTGCACAGGTTATAGGCTTGTTTAATTATAAAACGCAATTAGCTAGATAAATGACTGAAAACCAAAACTTTTAATGTTTCGGCTATTATAAAAAGAGTAATAAAAATATCAAATCGGTTCGATATATTTTTCTAATTTTTTCAAAGTTTTATAATTAATTTAAAAGATTCGAAAATATATCAATTGACTTTAAAATCTTTACTACTGGAGGAAACTAAATATAAAGTTATAATATTCTTGACTTCAAAATATTTATTAATGGAGGAAACTAAATATACAATTATAATATTATTGCCTTTAAAATCTTTACTAATTGAAGAAACTAAATTTACAATTTTAATAGTCTCCTAAATTATTTTTTTAGAAAATATCTTAATTGCCTTTTAAATTTTTACTATTATAGAAAAGTAAATATACAATTTTAATATTCTTGCCTTTATAATATTAGATAAATTCTCAAGTACCTATATAATAAAATAAAATATAGGAGCCTTATTTTCTTTTCATTTCTTTTCTCGAGTACCTATATTTTAAACAATAAAAATTTGAATTTTGGAAAAGATTTGAATTAAATTTTATGATATAATAAAATTGATTAATAAATGATTTAATTGATTAAGTAAATAGTTTGTTTTATTTTCAATTTGGTAACAATGAGAAAACGGGTCAATGGAATGAAACATGTTTAACGAGAGAGCGATTCATTAGGAGGAGCATATTATATGCTAGAATTTAATATTTATGTATTATGTATTTTTAAATAGAAGTAGCAATATAAAGTTTTAGAAAAATAAAGTGATTAATATACTAATATTTGATATAATATTAAAATAATGAAATATATTAACAATTACCCTTTTCTATAATTATTCAAAATTTCGGTAATGAACAACATTAAACGGAGAATTTAAAAGAAACCTTAATTTCATGTTTTAAATATAATTTTGTTTAAAAAAACATATTTTTTAGAATAATTTTTAGAAAAATTTGGAGAAATTATTATAAAGTCGCTTTGAAGTGCGGCTTAGTAAACTAGTTATGTTTTAATTATAAAATGCAATTAGCTAGATAAATGACCGAAAACCGAAAATAAAAAATTTTAATGTTTCGGCTATTATAAGATAGTAATAAAAATATTTTGTTAAAAATAATTAAATAAGACAAGTACCGTACAAAACTTTTAATGTTTCGTCTATTATAAGATAGTATATTTAATTATAAAACTCAATTAGCTAGATAAATGACTAAAAACCGAAAACCAAAACTTTTAATGTTTCGGCTATTAGGCTATTATAAGAGAGTAATAAAAATATTTTGTTAAAAATAATTAAATAAGGCAAGTACTGTACCAAAAAACACGTACCAAATTTTTTAATGTTTCATATATCTATTACTATATATTAAACCACAACACAAGGTTAAAAAGTGCCACTTTAATGTCCGTGAAGTTACAATTTTGCCCCTGTTTTTTGAAAATTTACAAAAATGTCACCCCTTTAATGTTTATGCAAAAATTAAATTAAATATGTTAGTCTTAAGAATTGAACCTGTGACCTTCTACACTCAAACTTACACCAGTGCTACACTTTATTTTGAGTTTACTTTCAAAATTTTAATAGATAAACCACATATTCTCCCATCTTTTTTTATTTTTATTATAGAGTAAATAAATATTGATTTATATTATTTCTAGAATATTGCACAATATATAATTATAAAAAATATTTTTATCGATTGAGCATGATTTACAATTTTCTTTTGTCAATTTCAATGATTGATATATGTCATTTTTATACCTATGAATTTACGATTTTGCTCATATATGTTAAAAAATTACAAAAAACACCTTCTCTTTTATATTTATGCAAAGAGTAGATGAAATTATGTTAGTGTTAAAAATCGAACCACTAACCTTCTCTAATCAAACTCATACCATAGCCATTATACTATACGTTATTTTGAGTTTTCTTTAAAAATATTTTTAGATAAATCACATTTTCTCCTCTTCTACAATTTTTTTATTTTTACTTTTGAGTAAATAAAACGTCGGTTTATATTATTTATAGAATGTTGCATATTATATATTCCAAAAAAATATTTTAATGGATTGAGTATACTCTATATTTCTCTTTTGTCATTTTAAATGATTGATATAAAAAATAAAATTTTAAATAATATAAAATTATACATAAATGTAATCGATTCCTAAAAAAAATATGAATTTATTTACATTCTCCTCTGTGTAGATATTAAACTATTGAAATAAAAAAATAAGATTTTTTTAAAGAAATATTTAATTTTGTTTATAAAATTATACATAATAAATGATTGTCTCACATAATTTTTATGTATATCAAATTTTAAATACGCGAGTCATATTAGAGATTTTTGGTCGATCAACGATTTAGACTTTCAGCGATTTAAAAGTGTGATTGATCTAAAAACATATATATTAAAGAAACTAAAATAATTGAATTTATATTTAAAAAAATGAGAACTCCAAAAATAGTATTTATGTTGTATATATAAAAAATAACATAATTAATATTCAATATAAAATGAAAAAATTATGTTTTTTTGAATTATAAATATTACAAAATTGCAATAATTATTCGCAATGACCAATTAGACTATAATTCAAAGTATGGTAATATGAATTTTAAATAGTATACTAAATTGATCAAATAATCAACATAATATATGATGATTGAGTTATAACATATACTTAGATCAACCTATGATGAAACCAAAAAGTTTTATTTTAAAAATTATGTTTATGCACAGTCATTAAGGTCGTCTAATCATAATTTACATTGATAAAAATATTTGTAAAAATTCAAGTTGAGTTAAAAAATAATTCATATTATAAGATAAAAACTGTTTCAATTTACCAAAATTTTAAAATAGAATATTGATATTGTGTAATAAATTTTAGACTAAAATAAACATTTGAGTTTAAAAATGTAAAAATATGTATGTAATATATAAAAAAAAATGAGCTATACACCACAAGGACGACTTTCTTATAATATTAATAGTTTCATAATATGTTTTCGTCTTACGTATATATCGATTCTTTATAAATGTACTCTAACTAAGTTAAAATCACATTGCCTATGTTATATATTGACAATTTTCAAAAATATTTAATTATTTTATACTCAAATGTTCAATTTGATAAAGTTCCGTCATAAAATAACCATATTATTATATACTCAAAGGTTCAATTTGATAAAGGTCCTATCACATCATCGAAAATCATATTAATATTTTAGCAATTAAATGTAATCATGCGATTATTATCGTATGGATATTTATCCAAATTTTATGAAATTTAATCAAGTTATAGAATATCTGGTTAATGTAATTGGTATGCCATATTAAAAAAATACTATTAAAATATGAGATAAAATTGAAATATTATCCTTTTTCGAATTCTAAATTACAAAATTATCTCAATATATAAACAATTTCGTGCGAGAAATTATTGCAATGTCCGTGCCTCGCACGGGCTTTTACGCTAGTTATAAGATAGTATAGTACCGTACCAAAAAATAGGTACCAAAACTTTTAATGTTTCGTATATTATAAGATAATATAGATTGATTATAAATTAATGGACTTCTACATTCACATTATTTTAATTAATTAAAATATTTTAAATTAACATCTATTATTATATATCTAATACAGCAACAGGGGGTTTGGGTAAGCAATTTAAATCATGAACTATTTTACCCTCATTTCTAATATATTTTTCAGGGTTATTTTAGTCTTTTAATTTCAATATATTTATTGCATTCTATTAAATGTTGCACAATAAATATGCATATTTGTTACATTCTATTTAAATGATGCACAATAAATATATACATACAAACTACATACATGCATACATGCATACATACATACATACATACATTCATTCATACATACATATACATTATGTGAATATATAATAATATTTGATTGAGCGATTTGAATTTTTTGGTTACTCGCATATGTTTATACATACATACACATAACATACATGATAATATATGACCATATACGCTAATATATACCATATCTCATTATATTATTATTTGGATGCATGTGCATTGTAATTATTTATACCTCATAATATTTAACATATTTTAAGTATTAGATTTGTATGACACAAATACGTTCAAATCAACACAAGATAACAAAAAGAAGAAAGAACTTTTATGTATATATGTTAGGTCCTGATAAGTTTGTAGAAGGGGGGTTGAATACAAACTATACCGTTTTATCGAAATTTGTTCGTTTAAGATTAAACAATTTAGAACAAATTAATGCGGAATAAAAACTGAAACAATATTCAAGTTAAATAGAAACTCTATTAAACTTGAGAGGTGTTACAATTTTGATCACTGATTACAAAGAACTTAATAAAACAAATCTAGAATAAATTCGACATGAATTTATCTATTTTTGTAATAAAAAGGATCGAATACTAAAAAGTAGTTCGATATAAAATCTAGGGATTATGATCCGCTAGAAAGCTAAAGCAGTACAAGAGATTCAGTTCCTATGAATTAAATGTTATGAACCAAACAAGAATTAATTCTCCTGAAGAAATTAATGCCTTTGCCGTTTGAAGAAGTAATGAAGACAGAGAGAGAAATGTAATGTTTTTAAGGTTTCTGTGTCTTTTCTTTCTTCAGTTGTGTTGCTGTAATAAAGTCTCCTGCCTTGTCTTTATATCAATTGCTTTTCTTTTAACTCCCACGTGCAGGCCACTTCAACAGAATAGATTAAGCCTTGGAAGACTTACAGAAAAACAATCCAATTTGCCTTGGAAGACTTTCGGGAAGACAATCTTTGTGCTAAGAAGACAATCGGTAAGACAAGGGAATGACCTAGGAAGACTTTCGGGAAGACTCACTTGTGAGTCTTCCTAGTTCATTTTTCTAAGTCTTCCTAGTTCAAACCTAAGTCTTCCTAGTTCATTTTTATTCTAATTTAAATAATTAACTAAATAAATTATGTATTAATTTAATTCTTTGCAGAATTAAATTAATAAATAATATACTTAATAATATTAATTATTTATAAGAGAATAAATAGAATTAGTTGACTTCTCAATTAAATCCAGAATCACTTAAAAATTAGATAAATAACAAACACAATAGTACGTTGACACTCGATGCACTGTCTGGTTCATGAGTGACTAACGACAATGTCTGTTCTTTATCTGTTTGACTTTAAACAGTGATTCACTTCCTTCTCATTCAAGAACTCCGTGATCAGTATCTTTTTCTGTCACCACTTGAAATCTCCGTCACTTTAATAAATCCACTGAGCTTGAATACTTCATTGAGGCTTGATCAATAAATTGAGCTTCTTTCAATGTAGAATCACTTCAAGTCTGTAGATGACTTTAATCTTCATTCTTTGACAGATATAATCTTCTGAGATTCCTGTGACAATTGATTTTTATTATTTACTTATTACATCTTAATTAAAGTTGAGTAGAATCCTCGGTGTTTACAAATAGGACTAGACATATGCCTTTCAATCTCCCCCTATTTGTTTGTTAGACAATAACAACCAAATACCTCTAGAGGATAACTCAACTAAAACAAGAAAAGATAAGACTTTTAAGAGCCAAGCAAATAATAAAAAGTTCTGGATTAAATATAACAACTTCCAGATTCAAACAGTAAAGATAAATACAAGATAGATGTTCCTCTAGACTGAACATATGAATACATTTTCCTATCTTGATTTACCTAGCTCTAAACATATAACATTTACAAATGAGCTAAACCTATCATGCCTTTAGTCTCTAATTTCACCTTCTTCAGCTTCTTGTAAGGTGACTAGAAGATCTTTGTCAAGGACACGATCACTTTCAGAAACCACACCACTTGGCATTACTGGTTGATTGGTGATCTTCTTCAATCTATTCTTCATTTGAGCATATCTTGGAATTTTCTCCGTGCAGTAGTCTGAAATCATATCAGCAACTTCAGACTTCTCTACAGAAGCAAACCCAGAAGTTCTAAGAAGATTCTCCAACTTCACCAGTTGCATAGCAGTCTGTAGCTTCATGGAATCAGGATCCAGCCTCACTGTCTCTAAAGTTGTACCTCTGTAGATTTTGACTTCATAAGGAAAATGTACAACTTGAGGACTGGCCTTCATAGCAGAATCTCTAAGCCGGTCATATAGAAGCTCATTCAAGCAAGAAGATCTCTTTACTTTACTCATTAGAATCCACAATTCAGATAGAGATCTTCTTTGTAGGAGGTCAAGAGAAATGGTGAATGACCCTTCAAGAGCACTTGAGACATAAATGAACAGTTCTTGCCTCACTTGATCAAATGCAGACGTAATCCTTAGGATATCTTCCTTCAATGCCTTCATATATAATGAGTTGTCTGGATTAACCGTTCTGATCTTCTCAAGCAGCTTCAGAAAAGTAGCATCATTGTTTGTGCCTCTCTGAGGGATATCAAACATCTCCCTTGCCTTATCCCACTTGCTTCCTTGCTTCATCCTCACATCCAATCTCCTTTCTTTGACATGAATACTATGAAGACGTTGTTTGTCTTCATGTTCAGCCTTTTGAATTTTCAGCTTCTGAGATATGATGTCGGAGACCTTGGCATTCTCATCCTCCTTTCTTCTTAGCTCTGCCTGCTGTTTCTTCAACTCCTTCTGAAACAAAGGGTCAGGTGTATATAGATCAGCTTCATCCTCCCAATCCTCAAAGTTTGCTGCCTCCTCAACCTCCTCCTCACCAAAAGCTTCTTCAGGTATGGTCTTCTCCAGATCACCAGATGTGTCATAATGGAAGTCATCCTGTTCACCATGGTAGTAATAGGCATCATCAAAGACAGTATCCTCCAGTGATAGTTTACCTTTTCCCTTATCCTTTCCAGAAGCTCCTCCAGCTTCTCTGTTTCCTCCTTCTTTCTCCTTCTCCCTCTTAGTTGAGGAATCCTCTCCAGTTTGAGCTGTGGAAGCCCTAGGATTCACCTCAGATGTTCTCCTTATCTCTCCTCTTTCTCTCCTATCTCCTCCTTCTTCAGCATCATCATCCTCATCATCATCTCCCTCAAAGAATGTTCTTTGCTCTTCAGTAGGTTGATGTGAATTCTTGATCATATTGTATAGGTGCTTCATTCCTTCATTGAGATGCTCCATTCCTCCTTCTAACTTAGACATCCTTTCTTCATTAAACCTCTGGTTTTCATCAGTTGTTTGCAGAATAAAGTCCACCTTGGTAGAAATAGCAGCAATCTCCTTGACACTCTCCGATATCTGAGCATTTGACGTTGTAAGATCAGAGATGTCTGAAGCCACCAGTACTTGAGATTGTTGGATTGAATTCAGCTTTGGGAGTAAATTATTCTTCAATCCTTCCAGGTCATCTTTCACAGTACCCAGCTGATTTGATACAGAGGTGGTAGATTGAGCAACCACTTGTGCTTTAAGAAGATTGTTCTCAGCCTGGGTTTCTTGTAACTTCCTTTGTAGATCAGCTAGCTGGTTCAACAAAGCAGTGTTTGTGTCAGTGTGTGCACTCACCTCAATTGCTCTCAGTGGTGTTTCACTCAACTCACGTGCTTGTGTTTCACTCGGTGTTTGATTCATATCTCTCACCACTAACTGTCTGTCAAGATTCTCAGTAGATGTACCTGCAGGAAAAATCACCCTAGCCCCTTCAAGAGAGGTCAGTGGTGGTGCAATGGGAGTTCGCAATTCCCGATCCCTGATTGAGTCTGTCAAAATATTTGACATTGTATACTGAATTTCTTCAGGGACAGACTCATCAAGTTGCCTTTCACTTTCTCCAGTATAAACTGCGAGTGAAAAATCCCTTAGGGGAGCCAGAGATGTTCCCTCTGGGAGGGGAGAAAATGATTCTATTATAGGTGGCAAAGAATCAGATTTTCCCTCTGATGCCTGTGAAGGCACTTCTACCGTGACTATGGTAGGCACTGTTTCAAAGTCAAAAGTAAAGTGCTCTCCTGACATGGTGTCCTGAGTGTCATCTAGATGGATATCTTCTCCCATTGTGAGTAATGGGAGTGTGCTTGACTCAGTACAAGATGCCATGGCCCGATGGCGAATTTCAATAGATCCACCCTGTTGAGAGGATGTCTCCAGAGACTGTGTAGTGGCCATATCAATGTCCATATCCTTTTGAGAGGATACAGATGGGCTAACAGTTGTCTCCCTATAGGTTTTTCTTTTCTTTAAGGGTGGAGACAGAGCTGTGGGAACACTCATTTCAGCTATATCACTAACATTTCTTGAACTGGTTTGTACATTAGGCTCAGGTGGTGTTTCAGGAGTGTTTGACTCTCTGTTTGGCTCTATGACCTGGGTCAGAGACTGTGGATCTACAATCTCTGGGTCAGCCCTAACAACCACTTGGGTTTCAATTGAAGTACCAGAAGAAGAACCAAGGTTAGGAATAACTACCTGCAGTGGTACTGGATGTGGTTCGGGAACTTGTTCACCAAAGATAGGAAGATTAATGAATTGTCTCATGAATGGTGAAACAAGAACAGGTATGGTGGTAAATTTGGATGAGACATCAAGTCTGGTGTAGAATTTGGTGTCTGTGGTTGGAGAGGTTTCAAATCTAGCTTCTCGAAACAGTTCTACCTGCTCAGCAGTGAGAAGATGATTAATGATAAGAGTTAGAAAGCGAGGGTACCAACACCTTACTTTCACACCATTATCAGAATCTCTCCTAGAGTGAGCAAGCCTGTTGAGCAAAAGGTTCCACAGAATCTCAGCAAAGTTCAATCTACGACCAAATACTATAGCATAGGCAATGTATTGATTAAGACTGGTAATGCAATGAAAGTTTGTTTTTGTGCAGTTACCAAATACCCTAGCTATAGTATCAAAGAACAGATCCCATTCCCTTACAACAAAAGTTTTTGACAATTTGACCATTTGAAAGGGACCCTGATAATGAATATTCACAAAGAACTGTGTTAACTCATCATCAGTGGGTAAGGGATCAAACCTGTCCTTTGGAAAATGCAATACATCACAAAATAACTCAAAAGTAACTGTATATTGCTGATTGAGAATATTGAAAGAAAAAGATTTTGAATTGTCAGCAATAACAGCACTTGAACACAACATCCTTAATGGATCAATTTTCAGTAGTGCATTGGCACAAATAGCATAACTAACACAAGTATTGCTATTTAAAAATTGAATCCACGGTCTGAAACGTTCCACTTTACACTTTAATGGATCAAAATACCCAACAAAATTATTTAAAACTAATTCAAAATTATTAGGATCCATTTTAAATAAGACACTTAAAATTTTAATTAATTAAAAATAAAAATAAAATTTTAGGGATTTTTAGAATTAATTAAAATTACAAAAATCCACAAAATTAAATTTTACCAAAATTAATTAATTTGCAAATTTTAGATCCTAAAAATTCGAATTACACTTGAAGAACAGAAATGAATTGGGCAAATGAATCTCAAGAACACACACACAGATAAATACTCACGGTACTTTCCCTTAATCAAGAACACAATCACACTTAAAGGATTAACACTCAAAAATCGAGAAAAGAGAAAAAAAATGGACAGAGATTCGACTTATAGTGCTAATATACGAAATAAGTGACTGAGAGTATTGCTAAGTTAAAACTTGAGCAAAGAACACAAGTGATCAATGATTCTGGAAAAACTTAAGAGAATTCGGAAAGGGGGAATTCTGAAAATCTTAAGAAAACTGCTAAGGCAAAGCTGTATGTACTGTATGTAAATATATATAAATAGAATAAAAATAACTGTAAAAGAAAAGATATTGAACGGTTTTTTTTTTTTTAAATTTGTATTGGGAAGACAATCGGGAAGACTTAGGATAGTCTTCCCGGTAGTCTTCCTAATACAAATTAGTAAGTTTTCCGGAAAATTGATTTAAAGAAAAACAGAAATAAAACTATTAAGCCATAGTCTTCCCGATAGTCTTCCTAGTTCAAAAAACTGGGAAGACTTCGAAAAAGACTTAAAATAAAAAAGGAAAAAAACAAAAAACAAAAAGAAAATATTCCTTGTTTTCCCGGTAGTCTTCCTAGTGTAAAACTGGGAAGACTTAGGAAAAATTCAGAAATAAATTCGAATATTTACAGAAAATGCTGAAAAACTTATAAAAATGCATGAAAAATATATAAAATTCTAGAAAAATTCACAGAAAATTCCATAAATCCTAGAAAAATATGCAGAATATTATAGAAATGCATAAAATTAATATAAACTTGCAGAAAAATTCAAACAACAATATTTACAATCTGAAAAATACCTAAATAATTCTAAATAAATATATTTTCAATAAAAATACATTTCTCTACTTAAAAAAAATATGAGAAAAATATTTTTAAAGAAAATAAAATATGTAGAGCTATTTAAATACACAAGCATGTACTATTAAATGAGAATTGGCAATAAATATCAGTTAAATGACAAGAGAAAATGAATTTTAAAGAACAAACATGACAAAGATATTGTTAATCACTAAGACTGTTTAACATACCCAATTTACCAACTAACTTGATAAATGTGGATTCATCAACAGATTTAGTGAATATATCTGCAGTCTGTTCTTCTGTGGGTACAAAGTGTAACTCCACAGTTCCATTCATGACATGCTCTCTGATAAAATGATACCTGATATCAATGTGCTTCGTTCTCGAGTGCTGCACAGGGTTGTTGGAGATTGCTATGGCACTTGTATTATCACAAAATATGGGAATTTTGTCTAAGGCAAAGCCATAGTCCTTTAATTGATTCCGTATCCATAAGATCTGAGCACAACAGCTTCCAGCAGCAATATATTCAGCTTCTGCTGTTGAATTGGAAACTGTTTGCTGTTTCTTGCTATACCAGGAAATCAACCTACCTCCTAGGAATTGACAACTCCCAGAGGTGCTTTTTCTATCCACAACACTACCTGCATAATCAGAATCTGTATATCCAACAAGATTAAAACCAGAATCTTTAGGGTACCAGATACCTAGATTAGGTGTACCCTTAAGATATCTCAAGATTCTTTTCACAGCAACGAGATGAACATCTCTAGGGTCCGCTTGGAACCTTGCACACAAGCATGTAGCATACATAATATCTGGTCTACTAGCAGTAAGATAGAGTAAGGAGCCAATCATACCTCTGTAGCTTGTAACATCTACCTTGATAGATTTGTCAGAAGCTCCAAGTTTGATTGCTGTTGAAGATGGAGTCCTTGCTGATGCTGAATCCTCTATGTGATACTTCTTGAGGAGTTCTTTGAGATACTTGGATTGACAAATAAATATACCATTTGACCTTTGACTTACTTGTAATCCAAGAAAGAACTTCAGCTCACCCATCATACTCATTTCAAACTTACTCTGCATTAGCTCAGCAAATCTCTTACAGATATTATCATTAGTAGACCCAAATATGATGTCATCCACATAGACTTGGACTAATATCATATCATTTTTGTGTTTCTTAGAAAAAAGAGTTTTGTCTATGATACCTCTAACAAAACCATTTTCTAAAAGAAAACCAGAGAGAGTGTCATACCATTTTCTTGGGGCTTGTTTGAGACCATAGATAGCCTTGAAGAGAAAGTACACAAAGTCCAGCAGCTCCTGATTTTCAAAGCCAGGGGGCTGTTCCACATACACTTCTTCATCAAGTTCACCATTCAGGAATGCACTCTTAACATCCATTTGATAGACTTTAAAATTGGAGTAAGCAGCAAATGCTAAGAACATCCTGATGGCCTCCAGTCTAGCCACTGGTGCATAGGTTTCATCATAATCAATGCCTTCAGCTTGAGAATACCCTTGTGCAACCAGTCTTGCCTTGTTCCTTGTAACAATGCCATCCTCATCTAGCTTGTTCCTGTATACCCATCTTGTACCAACTACTTTCTTGTTCTTTGGCCTGGGTACCAGCTTCCAGACTTGCTGTTGTTCAAATTGATTGAGTTCATCTTGCATAGCAATCACCCAATCTGGATCAGTCAGTGCTTCCTCAGTTTTCTTTGGCTCCATTTTAGATAGAAATGCTGAGAAAAGACATTCATTCTGAGAAGCTCTTCTAGTTTTAACTCCAACATCTGGATCACCAATGATCAACTCAAAAGGATGAGCTCTATTCCAAACAGTCTGTCTTGGAAGATTTGATCTTGATGATTCACCTTGAAATCCACTTTGATGTTGTGAGTGACTAGCTGATCCTTCATTTGCTCCCCCTGAGTTGTTGCCTGTTTGCCTTGATGATTCTTCTCCAGTGTTGGTGGTATCTCCATTGTTACCAGTGTTTCCACCACCATCACCATGATCATTATCATCATTATTATTATCATCACCAGCAATAACTTCAGGTGGGTCTTCATCATCTGATTCTGAGTCTGGCAAGTTATCAAACTTCAGTTTTTCAGATGAGTCTTCTTTTTGGATACTGGGGAACTTAGTGTCATCAAAAGTAACATTGACACTTTCCTTTACTGTGTGACTGCCAACCAAGTAGACCCTGTAAGATCTTCTGGAATAACCAACAAAAATAGCTTCTTGTGCCTTTGCATCAAACTTGCCACGTTTAACATTGTCATCTATAAGCACAAAGCATTTTGCTCCAAATACATGAAAGTACTTGACAGTTGGTTTCTTGTTGTTCATGATCTCATATGGAGTCTTCATTAAGTCCTTGTTGATTAAAGTTCGATTCTGAGTATAACAAGCTGTATTCGCTGCTTCAGCCCAAAAGTACGTTGGAAGTTTGGACTCACTTAGCATAGTCCTAGCTGCTTCAATCAATGTACGATTCTTTCTTTCCACTACTCCATTTTGTTGAGGAGTTCTAGGGGCAGAATACTGTCTTGTTATTCCTTTATCAGCACAAAAATCAGTTAGAATGGCATTCTTGAATTCCGTACCATTATCTGACCTTATGGCTCTAACAGGGAATCTAGAATCCAGCTCAATCAACTTTACATGGCCAATCACCAGGAATGGGGTCTCATCCTTGGAATGTAGGAATAAAACCCATGTATATTTTGAATAGTCATCAACAATCACAAGTGCATATTGTTTCTTTGACATGGACATCACATTAACTGGACCAAACAAATCCATGTGCAGTAGCTGAAGAGGTTCAGTTATTGATGATGTGTCAGTGCCCTTGTGAGAAGCTTTCTTTGACTTTCCCTTCTGACATGCCTCACACAGTCCTTCCTGTGTAAATTCCATCTGAGGCAAACCTCTAACTAATTCCCTCTTGACTAAAGAGTTCATAGTTTTGAAGTTAAGGTGAGACATCTTCTTGTGCCATAGCCAACTATCATCTGATGAAGCTTTAGCATAAAAACAATTAACTTCATCTTTGAATCCCGAGTTCAGATCAGCTATGAACAAGTCACCTTTCCTTACTCCTTGAAGAGCAGGCTTTCCATTCTTCTTGTGAGTGATCTGACACTTCTCTCTTTCAAAGGAAACAGCATATCCTCTGTCACAGAACTGACTGATGCTGAGAAGATTGAACGTCAGACCTTCCACAAATGAAACATCTTCAATGATAACATTTCTGTACTTCAAACAGCCATATCCTTTCGTAACACCCTTGCTGTTATCTCCAAAGGTAACTACTGGGCCAGCTTTCACAACCACATCTGATAGCAGGGCTCTATCTCCGGTCATATGCCTTGAACAGCCACTGTCAAGAATCCACATAACACGGTTTACCTGTTTAACTCCCTGCAATATCAGATTGATTAGTCCTTCCTCGGAGCCCAAAATTGATTGGGTCCGGCATACTTAAAGAACTGGCCTTTGTCAGGCAAAACAACATTTCTAACTAAAACTACTTCAACCTCTTTCACATAAGAGCGTTTCCATTTATAGCCAGCCTTAACACATTTCTGAGTAGGCTTAGGGATAAATGAATCCACTTTAATATTAGGAGGATTAGCAGTCTTAGCTTTAACATGCTTCTTACTATTAACATGTTGACGTGGAGAAGTCTTATCACTAGATACATGCTTACTATTAAAATAAGCATACATAACATTGAAAGCACAAGACATGCAATTATCCACACCACATGCTTTATGAGAAGAATTAATAATAGGCATGTTAGAACAATTGTTTTGATCCAACTTATGGATATCTGATTTAGTCTTTTTAGTTGTAGCAACTTTGACTGGAATATCAGATATGCACTTTTTGGATTGCTCAGCTTCTAAAGCAACATCTTCTTCATGAATCTCCTCAGCAATAATGATAGAGTATTCATTCATAGGCTCTGCCTCAGACTCCTTACAGAAGGGTGTTTTAATACCCTTAAGTATATATGGAACAGCCTTCCCTTCAGATTTGAAGTTACAAGGGGAATTAATTCCAAGAAGTCCAATAGCCTCATTATAATCATACCCTATACTGACATGATTACCAACAGCTTGCTTATTCAGAATTTCTTTAGCAGTCTTACAAGAACTGAAATAAGCATTAGCTTTGGTCTTAAGCTCACTAATCTGATCTTTAAGAATGGTTTCCAGTTGAATATAACATTTAACCCTATTCTCAAGAAAAGCAATTTTCTCAGTAAGTTCATCCTGATTAACATGCACAAGTTTCAATTCTTTTAATTCCTTTTCAAGATTTGTGTTTAAAAGATTTATTCTATCATTTTCAGTGCGTGCACAACTTATGGTGCCACCAAGATGATAAATCATTTCAGCGTCAGTAAAGGTTACCTCTGACATGTATCTGGATGAAGTGCTTTCCTCTTTAGCCATTAAAGCAAGGTTCCCAATCTCACCTGCTTCTTCATCACTGTCAGTGTCATCCCAACTCTTTCCCTCAGCAACATAGGCCTTCCCAATCTTGTTCTTCTTGCTAGAATCAAATGTGTTTCTAGTCACTTGCTTTGGCTTTCTGCACTCAGTAGCAAAGTGACCCAACTCATTGCAATTGTAGCATCTGATTATACTCCTGTCCACAGTTCCAGTTTTGTAGCCACCCCTTGTGCCACTTGAAGATGAAGATCCACCTCTCTGAAATCTGGGTCTGAACTTAAGATTGGGATTCCTCTTGAATCTAAACTTCCCAAATTTCCTGACTATCAAAGCCAAGTCACCATCCTCCAGCTGATCAAGTTCTTCTAAAGAATAGAAGTCACCACCAGATTGATCAATGGATGTTAATCCATATTCAGCATCAATAACATTCATGTGAGAACTAGAAGGTTGAACAGCCGTCACTTCCAGTCTCTGTGGGACTTCAGCAGCCAATGCAGTAGAGGTACCAACAATTTTCCCAGTTCCATACAGCTCCCTTTGTTGAATCTGCTCCAGCTCATAGGTCTTCAGCACACCATACAATCTCTCCAAAGCAATCTCATTCATATCTCTTGCTTCTCTAATGGCAGATATTTTGTGCTCCAAATGAGGTGGTAGGGTAAGAAGGAACTTCTTATTAATCTCCTTGTTGGTGTAGTGCTTCCCATTGAGATTCAGATCATTGATTAATTTGTTGTATCTTTCAAAAACCTGAGAGATACCTTCACCAGGGTTTGATCTGAAATGCTCATATTGTGAAGTGAGAATTTCCAGCATATTCTCCCTAACTTCTTCTGTCCCCTCATTGATTATCTCTATGGTTCCCCAAATATGTTTGGCAGTTTCACAATTTAGGACATGATTATGCATGATAGGATCAAGACTCTCAATAAGGATCAACTGAAGACATGAATCCAAGGTAACATCCTCTTTCTCATCAGGAGTGTATTCCTTGGGATCTTTAGGGTACATTCTAGCAGCCCTAGTCACAACATTATTCTCAACAACTTCAGGATCAATAATCATAGGGAGTTTGGGACCACTCTTCAGCACATCCAAGTATTTAGGATTTGCAACCTTAAGAAATAGGAGCATTTTCTTCTTCCACATTGGATAATGCTCCTTGCTGAATATTGGGATTTTAACTGTCCCCACTTTCTGTGCAGTAGACATCTTTTGAGATTTTTAGAATAAAAATAAAAAATCAGAGTTAAGAAAAAAAATCTCAAACAATTGGATCTTTGATTTGTATATTAATCAAAAGGCTCTGATGCCAATTGTTAGGTCCTGATAAGTTTGTAGAAGGGGGGTTGAATACAAACTATACCGTTTTATCGAAATTTGTTCGTTTAAGATTAAACAATTTAGAACAAATTAATGCGGAATAAAAACTGAAACAATATTCAAGTTAAATAGAAACTCTATTAAACTTGAGAGGTGTTACAATTTTGATCACTGATTACAAAGAACTTAATAAAACAAATCTAGAATAAATTCGACATGAATTTATCTATTTTTGTAATAAAAAGGATCGAATACTAAAAAGTAGTTCGATATAAAATCTAGGGATTATGATCCGCTAGAAAGCTAAAGCAGTACAAGAGATTCAGTTCCTATGAATTAAATGTTATGAACCAAACAAGAATTAATTCTCCTGAAGAAATTAATGCCTTTGCCGTTTGAAGAAGTAATGAAGACAGAGAGAGAAATGTAATGTTTTTAAGGTTTCTGTGTCTTTTCTTTCTTCAGTTGTGTTGCTGTAATAAAGTCTCCTGCCTTGTCTTTATATCAATTGCTTTTCTTTTAACTCCCACGTGCAGGCCACTTCAACAGAATAGATTAAGCCTTGGAAGACTTACAGAAAAACAATCCAATTTGCCTTGGAAGACTTTCGGGAAGACAATCTTTGTGCTAAGAAGACAATCGGTAAGACAAGGGAATGACCTAGGAAGACTTTCGGGAAGACTCACTTGTGAGTCTTCCTAGTTCATTTTTCTAAGTCTTCCTAGTTCAAACCTAAGTCTTCCTAGTTCATTTTTATTCTAATTTAAATAATTAACTAAATAAATTATGTATTAATTTAATTCTTTGCAGAATTAAATTAATAAATAATATACTTAATAATATTAATTATTTATAAGAGAATAAATAGAATTAGTTGACTTCTCAATTAAATCCAGAATCACTTAAAAATTAGATAAATAACAAACACAATAGTACTTTGACACTCGATGCACTGTCTGGTTCATGAGTGACTAACGACAATGTCTGTTCTTTATCTGTTTGACTTTAAACAGTGATTCACTTCCTTCTCATTCAAGAACTCCGTGATCAGTATCTTTTTCTGTCACCACTTGAAATCTCTGTCACTTTAATAAATCCACTGAGCTTGAATACTTCATTGAGGCTTGATCAATAAATTGAGCTTCTTTCAATGTAGAATCACTTCAAGTCTGTAGATGACTTTAATCTTCATTCTTTGACAGATATAATCTTCTGAGATTCCTGTGACAATTGATTTTTATTATTTACTTATTACATCTTAATTAAAGTTGAGTAGAATCCTCGGTGTTTACAAATAGGACTAGACATATGCCTTTCAATATAAATGCAATACAAACTTGTATGAACTTTAATTATTATATAACTCATAAATTGATATTATAGCTGATAAAAAAATTGATATTCTACTACACAAACATACAAAAAACCCGAACAAATCAATAGTTTACTCATATTTAGATTATGCCCGTGCATTGCACGGGCATATTCTAAAATTAAAAAGTTTGTCGAAGCCTTTGCCCCCGGATGTCCAAATGTAATTGGTAAATCGTCTAAAGATTGTTTGTTTGTGAGTGCTACTGCAGTAATAAAAATGATTGATGATAGGCTATGTAAGTAAAATAATTGTAGCTACACGAGACGACGTGGTACGATTAAAATTTTAAATTAATAAATATTGGACTTGAACAAGCTCTTTAACTCCCTTAAAAATATTTCCTGATGACGTATAATTTAAGTTCTTAAGTTTTTGAATGGACGTTTTATCAAAGAAAAGATATACTTTTAAAAACTTCTATATACAAGAATTGCTTCAATGTAACTAGAATTGCCCAACGGAAAGTTAAACACCAAGTACTGAAAATGTTTGCCACATGCGGAGTTTGAATTTACTAAAGCGAACTTAATTTGCGGTCATCAAGATTTTTTGTGAAGGCTAATTTATATAAATAAAGTCGTTCATTTTTCCTTAGAAGAAACTATTTAAAATAATACATTATACAAATAAATATTAGATCTTATTAAGTTCTCCATGTCATTCTCCGCTAAAGAGACGCTTGTCCCTAGGTTGACATATTATTTCATTTTTGAATAATTGGATGAATTTCTCATAAAATACAGGAAACCTTCAAAGATATCGTGAAATATGGTGCAATTTAACTTAAACAAATAAAAAGTGTGCATAACTAGTCGAGGTTTAATATTGGTTATGCAAATAAAGTACTGATTATCAAGATTTTGTGCGAGTGCTAGTGCGATGATCTAGTAAATCCATGTTGCATCCATCTATTATATTATTATATATCTAATACAACAACAGAGGGGTTTGGGTAAGCAATTTAAATCATGGACTATTTTACCCTCATTTCTAATATATTTTTCAGGGTTATTTTAGTCTTTTAATTTCAATATATTTATTGCATTCTATTAAATGTTGCACAATAAATATGCATATTTGTTACATTCTATTTAAATGATGCACAATAAATATGCATATACATACATATATATATATATATATATATATATATATATATATATATATATATATATATATATATATATGTATATATATATATATATATAAATACAGACTACATACATACATACATACATACATACATGCATGCATGCATACATACATACATACATACATACATACATACATACATACATACATACGTACGTACGTACGTACGTACACACATACATACATACATTCATACATACATACACATTATGTGAATATATAATAATATTTGATTGAGCGATTTAAATTTTTTGGTTATTCGCATATGTATATACATACATACATACACATAACATACATGATAATGTATGACCATATACGCTAATATATATCATATCTCATTATATTATTATTTGGATGCATGTGTATTGTAATTATTTATACCTCATAATCTTTAACATATTTTAAGTATTAGATTTGTATGACACAAATACGTTCAAATCAACACAAGATAACAAAAAGAAGAAAGAACTTTTATGTATATAAGTGCAATACAAACTTGTATGAACTTTACTTATTGTATAACTCAAAAATTGATATTGTAGCTGATAAAAAAAACTGATATTCTACTACACAAACGTACAAAAAACCCGAACAAATCAATAGTTTACTCATATTTAGAATATGCACGTGCATTGCACGGGCTAAAGAGCTAGTTTCAATAATACCATATCATTTTGTAACTAAATTTTTGTACCCCGATTAAATACCAGTAATATTACTCTAAATGAAAAACATTACTCTAAATGAAAAGAAAGATCAAACACTTTTAACTTTTTTGCCGAAAGAAGAATAATGATCGGATCCCACAATAATTTTATCCAGCTTGGGATATCGATGATATATGCTCGGTTCGGTATTGCTCATGTAGAAAAAAAATTACATTCTTTCTTCTAACTAGCTAAGTTAGCGGCCTTATAATATTTTTTTTTAATTTTTAAAAAAAATAATATTTGAATAAAATAATTAATAATATTTTTAACATTTGGTTTTTTTGGACTTTCTATCTTGCCTCATTCATTCACCGAAAGTCTAAATAAATTTTTAAAATGACAAATATTGTTTAATTTCTGTTATGGATTAAAAAACGTGCTTATGTAATTAATGCTAAGGTTTAATAAGCTTCGAGCTTTAATGGCTGCACTCGTGTATCCGGACTAAATTGGTCCTCACAAGATGCCTACGTATCTCAAATCGTTATTGAGAATCAAGCCAAAGACGTAGTTCTGATTGTAGGATCAGGGACCTTATATAGGCGTCTGGAGCCTAGTATTTATGGTATGTTTAGGAGTCTTAGCGAATAAGTCTCTTTTTTGATATTGGATAAACATTGTATTGCTTGCAGGATAAGTCTTTTCCTTGTTGATAAAGGCTATGACTCATTAATTGCCTTTAATTGGGATTCTGGATCCTTCTTTGACCAATTTGCCATAATTTGGGCTCTTTTAATGAGCTGTATATTTTACCTATTCATTAATTACGAAATTAATGAATAATTAGGGATTTGGGCATTAAATATCACACCTTTTCATTGGACCGTCAATTATATTTCTATAATTACTTTTCTGACCATATCATTTGCCCCCCAACTTCTGGGAAAATATCCTTGGGGTTTTCGTAGAACTTACAGCGCATTTTTCCCAAAATTTTCCATTTTTAGGGCATTTTTTGACCTCAAATTAGGTTATTTTCGACCAGGAATTCGACCTGGAATTAGTACAAATTCGACCAGGATTTCGACCTGGAATTCGAGCTCAAAGTGAGGTCGAAGCCATCGACCAGGAATCCCAGGTCTTTTTCGACCTCACCTGTTCGACCTCGACTCAGTATGTTTTCGACCTCAAATTGTAAGCCATTGTCGACCTCGAATTGTAAGCCATTGTCGACCAGGATTTCCTGGTCACGTTCGACCAGGATTTCCCCTTTTTCGACCTCGATGTTGGTCCCAGGTCGTCTGTTTCGACCAGGAATTCCTAGTCATTTTCGACTAGGATCATTCGACCAGGATTTTAGTATATCTTCGACCTCGATTTATTGTGAGGTCGAAGCTGTCGACTTCGCTTCATAAGCTTTTTTCGACCTCGACGCGTCGACTTCATTTCCATGTGTTTTCGACCAGGATTTCTTAGTTATCCTAGTTTTATTTTGGTACGAGGTCGTATGTTTCGACCTCGATTTCCCATACATTTTCGATCTCGTTTGTTCGATCTCATCCTCGTGTCTCTTCGACCTCGTTTTTCTAGGTCAACATAGACTTAGTTTTTGGGTCATTTTCGACCTCGTTTTTCTGCCTTTCGACCTTATTTTGGAGTGAGGTCGAAGGGTACGAGTTCGATTTATAGTGTATTTTCGATCTCATCAATTGACTTCGATCTAGGGTCTTTTCGACCTCATTTCTTCAACTTTTTGACTTGCTTTTGGTGCGAAGTCGATGGACACGACCTCAATTTCACGTGTATTTTCGACTTGGGTCGTGCGACCTTGAATTAAGGTCTTTTCGACCTTGATTCATTAATTTTTTGAGTTTATTTGGGAGGTCGAGTGATACGACCTCAATTTCTCATATACTTTCGATCTGGAGCCTTCGATGTCGATCAAAGGTCTTTTTCGATCTTGATTTTTTGCCTTGGTTTTTATTCCAAGATTTATCTTTTATTCGGGCTTTAAACTTTTCCAGCCTTGGGCCTTAATGGGCCTTAATAGTTTGGGCTTTGATTTTGCCTGAGACTTAATTTATTTGGGCTTTTGCCTTTGTAACCCAAAAATGGATTTTATGGGCCTTACTGGCTATTGACGGTTGCCCTTCCTTAACCGGTAGGGTTTCCAGTCACTTTGCTTATAAAAGAGTGGAATTTCCACTTTATTCTTCACTTTATATCTTCAAATCTCTGAAAATTTCTCTCTAGTTTTTCTCTCTTTTATTCCGTGGTAAGGCGATTCTCGGCGAGCTTGTTACGGTGGTGTTCGTGTTTTTCTGGGTTCAATCTTCTTCCGTTGAAGATTTTCTGGGCTCAACCTTCATCCCTTGAAGATTTCTGGGATTCTTTGAAGATTTTCTGAGAATTTCTTTGAAGATTTGAAGATTTTTCTGGGTTTTTTTTTCCTGGGATTTCTCTTGAAGATTTGAAGATGTCTGACAAAACTGCTCAACGCCTCCAGAAAATGAACAAAGCTTCTAAGAGAGGTATCACCATTCGTTCTTTTCATATGTCACTTCAGGATATGATCTTAGAGCGTAGTGATGAATATCCTCATGTATCGCACTTAGATTCCTTTGATTGTAGCAATAAGTTTCATGAAATCGATAAAATTAGGGACTATAACAAAATGTATAGGGTTAAGTCCCCTTATAGATTAGTTCCTGCCGGGCCAGGGGACCGTTCTTGCCATTGGCGTCCTGATGCTTTATGCATTTAAAAGGATGCCATTGTCGCGGGACTCAGGTTTCCCTTTCATGAGTTCATTCCCAGGCTTTTGGCTGATGTTGGGATTAACCCTTGCCAACTTCCTCCAAACGCCTGGAGAATCATTATGTGCTTTATTGTTCTTTGCTTGAAGAACAAATTTCCATTGTCAGTAGCTTTGTTTAGGAGAATTTTCCAGTTTAAGAATAGTTCAGCTGTTACTTTGGGTTGGGTTTATATCAACCACCGTCCTTCCACTCCCCCCATATTTCACCCTAAATCCATTCCAGACAATAACCCAAAATGGAAAGAAGAGTTCATGTATTTAGTTTGGGAAGGAGGGGATTGGGGCACCCTTTTTCGTAGTTCCTTTAGTAGGGTTTCAGATGGTAGCCCTAGTGATATCATCCTGAGTGATGAGGAGGCCCATGCATATGCTGAACTTACAAAGGATAACTATGCCACAATGGCTTGGGTGCTCCTGGATGAGTTCCAGCTTAGGTCCTTGGGACTTTCCAACGTTTCTGATAAGGGTAATTCTCACCTCATATCTTTCTTTATTTATTTAAGATTAACTTATACCAACTGTTTCTTTCCTTGTATCTTTTGCAGCTGCGGTCTTTATCAATAAGACCAACGAGCCTGAAGATGGGGAGACAGCTAGGATGAAGAGGGCACGTTTGGGAGTGAAGGACCCCTGTGCTTCTAGTGTTCCAGCTTTCATAAGGCCTCATGTGGACCTTACTGAGGATGCTGAGGGCCCTGCCTCGGGCAAGAGTGCAGTTTGGTGCCCCAATTGGGGTCTTAGGAAGAAGGACACTGTGGTGGGAGTGTCCAAGCATGCCGTGGAGTGGTCTTATCACTCTCTGACTCCTTGTGACTACAAGGATTTTGTCTCCAACTCCACCATTGAAGGGGTGGAGCATGCTGGATCCCAAGCTATGGCTGCTGTAAGCATTTTTCTCCTTGTTTTCTTTGTAGTTTTTGATGTATTTCAAGTTTCAGTTTTTGACTTATAACTTGCTTGCAACTTAATGCCAACTACCAAGGGGCTCTCTTTCAAGCTAAGTCTTGGCGCTCATCTTCTGAGGCCAACCAAGGCAAGTTTGAGAAGTCCCAGGAGAAAATGGCTTCAGTGAAGGCCACTCTGGCTAGGAAGGAGAAGGAGTTGGCTGACTCCCAGGCTGAGCTGGTGTCTTTGAGGAAAGGCAAGGATGACTTCATCGACGAGTACCTTGACTCCTCGGAGTACGAGGACTTGATTGATAAGCATGACGAGCTCCTCTTCCCAGTTCAGTATACTAAGGGATGAGATGACGCTCTTTCTGCTGTTTTGGAGAAGATGCCTGGATCTCTCCTTATTTCTGATTTTCCAAGCCCTCACCTTCCTACTCCTTTGGAGATGGCTTTGGCTGGAGAGGACGAGATAGAGGAGGATGACAGGATCTTAGACCTGGATCACACTTCCCCACCTGGTCAGACTGCCGGAGCTGATGATGCTGTCTTTCCCTCTAGAGAGGAAGAGGAGGAGGAGGAGGACGTAGACAAGGAAGATTAGGTGTAGTTTCACTCTTGGCCATCATCGCTTGTATTTTTTTTATGTACTTTTGGCCTACGGGCTTAACTTAACTCTTATTTAAGTTTTTATTTATGTCTGGTGGCCATTCATGGCTTGTGTTGTTTTTCTTGCTTCTTGAATGTTTGTCAACACTCATAGTATATAAGCTTTAAAACATGAAAATACTGAATTTATTCATAACTTGAAAATGGGATCAACCCTTACATAGTACCCAAGTTTAAGAACTCGGGTTGGTTTTATCAAACCTTATTCATAGTAGTGAGTCCTCCTAGGAAACACCTTAAACATAATAAACTTTCAAATTGGAGGCATGCCAAGTCCTTGGCACCTCATGCCCTTCAAGGGTTTCTAGCTTGTATGAGCCTCGACCAAATACGTTCTTGACGCGATATGGTCCTTCCCAATTTGGGGCCAGTTTGCCTTTTTGTCCAACTCCGGATGCTTCAATCTTTCTGAGAACCAAGTCTCCTTGACGAAAGAACCTTTCTTTAACCCTTAGGTTGAAGTAGAAAGAGGCTTTCTTTTGATGTTCAACTATCTTGGCGTTTGCTTCATCTCTAACTTCGTCAATTAGATCCAAAGCTAGCCTCAAGCCTTCTTCATTTTCTTCTGGTTCATAAGCCTCAACTCTTGGGGAGGTGTGAGTAATCTCCACCGGGACCACTGCCTCTACTCCATAAGCCAATAGAAATGGAGTTGCCCCGGTGGTGACTTTGAAAGTAGTACGATATGCCCAAAGTATGGGGAGTAATTCGTCCACCCAAGTGTTTCTGGAGCGTTCAACTCTTTTCTTTAGTCCATCCAGGATTATTCGATTTGCAACCTCAGCTTGCCCATTTGCTTGAGGATGGGAAACAGAAGTGAAGCGCAACTTGATATCATTCTCATCACAATATTTCTTGAACTCATCATTGTTAAACTGAGTCCCATTGTCCGTAACCAGGACTCGTGGAATTCCGTATCTGCATATCACATTTTCCCAGAAGAAGTGCATTACTTGCTTGGTGGTTATCTTGGCTAATGGCTTAGCCTCAATCCACTTGGTGAAGTAGTCAATTGCCACTATCAAGAACTTTCTCTGGGCACTTGCCATAGGAAAAGGCCCAAGTATATCCATTCCCCACATAGCAAAGGGGATGGGTGAGTTAATGGATGTCATCATCTCTGGTGGTTGTCTAACCACTGGTGCATGTTTCTGGCACCGTTCACATTTCTTCACATAGGTTTTAGCATCAGCAAGTATGCTTGGCCAATAGAAACCTAGACGAGTGATTTTATGGGCAAGAGCTCTGCCCCCCAAGTGATGTCCACAAATTCCTTCGTGTACTTCCTTCAGGGCCAATTCTGCCTCTTGGGGTCTCAAACATTTCAGATATGGAATGATGAAAGACTTCTTGTATAGGAGCCCCTCAATCAGGGTATACCTTAGTGCTCTGACGTATAGCTTTCGTGCTTCTGAAGTATCGTTGGGTAGCCACCCAGTTTCCAGATGAGCTTTGATGGGATCCATCCAACAACTGCCAACATCAATGGGTGCTACCAACTTTCCGTTGATGCTTGGGGTCTTCAAGACTTGGAAGTATACACTCCCTGCATAGTTTTCAATTTCAGAAGAAGCAAACTTAGACAGGGCATCAGCCTTTATGTTTTCTTCCCTTGGAATGTGTTCCACATAGCATTCGTCGAACTGAGTCATGATGGCCTTGACAAGTTTCAAGTACTTGGCCATGACTTCATCTCTGGCCTCAAATTCCCCATTTACTTGGGAAACCACTAGCCTAGAGTCTCCACATACTTTCAGAGTTTTGACCCTTAAGGCTCCAGCCAGCCCTAAGCCAGCTATCAGAGCTTCATACTCAGCCTCATTGTTTGTCGTTGGGAAGTCAAGTTTTAGTGCATACTCAATGAGGAATCCATCAGGACTTTGTAGCACTAAACCAGCTCCACTTGATTTTGTTTTTGATGCTCCATCAAAATAGAGCACCCAATATTCTTTGAAGTCCATTTCTTGATCTTTCTTATCTTCCACTATTACTTCCTGCCCCCCGACTTCTTAGTTGTCAATGGTGCATTCAACCATGAAGTCAGCAAGTGCCTGAGCCTTTATGGCCGTTCGAGGCTTGTATTTGATGTCAAATTCGCCTAATTCAATAGCCCATTTGATCAATCTTCCACTAACTTGAGGGCTATGCAAGATGTTTCTTAGAGGTTGATCAGTCAAGACCTCTATCTTGTGAGCCTGGAAGTACGGGCGTAGCTTTCTTGAGGCCATTATCAAGGCTAAGGAAAACTTCTCAATCGTTGAGTAGTTTATTTTTGCCCCATGAAGAATCTTACTCACATAGTAGACGGGCTTCTGCACTTTCAATTCTTCCTTTATCAGTACAGCTCCAAGGGCTGTGTTAGAAACTGCCAAGTACAAGTAGAGAGTTTCCCCTGGCTTGGGTTTTGCCAATAGTGGTGCTTCAGCCATGTATTTCTTCAGGGCCTCAAAGGCCTCTTGGCTTTCAGTTGTCCATTCAAAATTTTTCACTTTTTTGAGTGCTTTGAAGAAGGGTAAACACTTCTCTCCTGATTTGGAGATGAATCTTCCCAATGCTGCCACTCTTCCCGTTAATTTCTGGACATCTTTGATAGTCCTTGGTGGTTCCATGTCTAGGATCACTTTGATTTTGTCGGGATTAGCCTTGATTCCTCTCTTGGAAACCATCAGGCCTAAGAACTTTCCCGAGCCTACTCCAAAGGCACACTTAGCTGGATTCAACATCATCTTATGGTGCCTCAGCACTTCGAATGCCTCTCGGAGGTGCTTAATGTGATCGACCTTATCGAGGCTTTTGACTAACATGTCATCTACGTAGACCTCCATGGTTTTTCCAATTAGGTGCTCAAAGATTTTGTTTACCAACCTTTGATAGGTCGCTCCTGCATTCTTAAGCCCAAAAGCCATGACAAAGAAACAGAAGACACCAAAGTCAGTGATGAATGATACCTTGGCGATGTCATCTTTGTGCATCTTGATTTGATTATATCCACTGAAGCCATCCATGAAACTTAGCATCTCATGCCCAACAGTGGCATCTATTAGAGCATCAATCCTTGGTAAGGGAAAACAATCCTTAGGACATGCATCATTCAAGTCGGTGAAGTCAACGCACATCCTCCACTTCCCGTTAGCTTTTTTGACCATCACGGGGTTAGCTAACCATTCTGGGAATTGAATTTCCTCAATGAACCCGGCTTCCAAAAGCTTATTCACTTCTTGCTTAATGGCTTCAAGCCTCTCTGGAGAAAAATTTCTTTTCTTTTGTTTCACTGTCTTCCTTTCTGGATCCACATTCAATTTGTGAGATATCAATTGGGGATCAATCCCTGGCATGTCGGCCGCTGTCCAAGAAAAAACGTCATTGTTTTCTTGAAGAAAAGACGTGAGTTTGCTCTTCAATGGTTCGGGCAGTAGTGCCCCAATATAAGTCACCTTCTCTTGTTCTCCTGGGACTAGGGGAATTGGGACCAAGTCCTCAGCCGGTTTCCCCCTTCTGTCCTCGTTGTCACTGATATTCATGTCTTCAATTGGGAGAACTTGCCCCCGATTCCATCAGGCCTTAACGCGGCTACATAATAACTTCTGGCCATCTTTTGGTCTCCTCGTTCTTCACCAATCCCATTCCTCGTTGGGAACTTGATTTTTAGATGATAGGATGAGGCAACAGCCTTGAACGCATGAAGACCAGTTCTTTCCAGGATTGCATTGTAGGTTGAAGTCGCTTTTATAACTATGAAGTTCAACATCTAAGTAGACGTATTCATCCCTTGCCCCATAGTCATTGGGAGTAGGATAGTGCCTTCCACTTTTGATTCCACCCCGTTGAATCCGTATATAGGCATATTTGAGGGTGTTAACTGAGAGTCTGTGTAACCCATCTTGATAAAGGCATCGTGGAACAAGATATCCACTGAAGCTCCATTATCAACCAAGACTCTTTTTGTTTCGGAGTTGCCTATCACAGGTATTATGACAAGAGGATCATCATGGGGGAACTTCACCCCTTCTAAGTCTGAATCGTCAAAACCTATTGACACTTCTGTCCTGGCACGTTTCGGTGCTTCTCCAACCACAGTCATTACCTCTCGGGCATAAGCTTTTCTTGAGTTTCGGGAGGACCCAGCAGCAGTTGGCCCTCCGAATATCATGTTGATCACTGGCCCTCGGGGCTTGGGATTCCGATCTTGATAGTTGTCCCTTCTATCATAATCCTTCCTTTCATAGTTCCCCATTTGGCTCCCTTGGCTTCCATCCTTAGTGAACTTGCTGAGTTTTCCTTTTCGTATCAGAAACTCAATCTCATCTTTCAACTGCCTACAATCGTCGGTGACATGACCGACTTCTTTGTGGAACCGACAAAACTGATTTTGGTTCCGTTTGGACAAATCAGCCCTCATTGGCTTTGGCCATTTGATATCTTCTTCCTTGGCTATCTCCATCAGAATTTGACTCCTGGGAGTATTCAATCTTGCATATTCTGTGAATTTTGGCCCAAAATTGTTTCTCTTGGGGGGAGAATCAGAGTTCTTTGATGTTCGGGGAAACTTTTCCTTGACGTCGTACTCCTGAGTTTCTTTTCTTTTCTTTGAGTTTCCACTACCGCCAGTAGTGGGTTCATATTTTCGCATACTTTCTTCAGCCTTGATATACTTTCCGGCCCTATCTTGGAGCTTCAGCATGCTCTCGGGGGGATGTTTAGCTAACGACCGTTTGAAGTGGTCATCAGTGGTTCCTTGTTGCAGGGCTATCATAGCCACTCTGTCCTCTAAGTCCGGGACTTTTAAAGCCTCTCGAGTGAATCGATTGATGTAGTCCCTTAGGGCCTCATTCTGTCCTTGCCGGATTGCCATGAGTGATGCAGAACTTTTCTCATGCACCCTTCCACTAATGAACTGATTGATGAAAGCCTTGCTTAGTTCCTTGAATGACCCAATAGAGTTGGGAGGTAGACGGCTATACCAACGTTGGGCCATGCCTGCCAAGGTTTGTGGAAACGCCCTACACTTGACCGCATCGTTGGTTGGCTGCAACAACAGTGCATTGGAGAAGGTCCTTACATGATTTGCGGGATCTCCCGTTCCATCATAGGCTTTGATCGAAGGCATCTTAAACTTTCTGGATATAGCCGTTTTCATGATGTCTTGAGTAAATGGTGGTGTAGGATCATCAGGATCTCCTAGGGGCAACAGAATACTAGGATCACCCCTTGGGGCTTCAGCCCTCTTGGTCCTTCTTGGTGGATCCAAGTTGATTATCGGGATTCCTTCAGTCGTTCGGCCCCAAGATTGAGCGGCCTCTTCTTCAGCAAGGAGTTTTTTGAGCCTTGCAGTCTCTGCCTCATGGGCTGCAAGTTTCTCTCTAGTAGTTTGGGGTTGCTCCCGATTTGTCTGTGAAGAACGTCTCCTTCTTGGGGCGACATCCTCCCCAGTTGTATAACCTTCATCCTCGGTGTATGGGCCAGAGTAATCTTGAATGAGAGGGGTCTGACGAGTTTGTTGATTTTGGGGTCCCAGACCTTGAATATAAGGGGGCACATATGCCTCATGGTAGATTGGATTAGTTCCACTACCGCCCGCCATGGGTCGAGGGGGCATGCCATAGCTTGGCATCCCCAAAGTCTGATTCGCGTATTGAGGGAGATCAGTAGTATGGAGTTGAAGGCTCCTTGGTGCATTCATGAGCAGCGGGGAGGTCGTGATTGGTTGCTGGTGAACGGTCTCTTGTGGATTAGATCCATGAATGACCATCTGCAGGGGATTCGTCCCTTCAACCGAAATCGGGATTTCCGGTCCTTGAATGTTGGTGGGGATATTCGCCCCTTGTGTGCCAGTAGTCGGCGGTGGCTGATCAGCCTCAGAGGTGATAGGGCGATCATCGGGAGTTTGAGTATCCCGAGCTGTTCTTCGTGTGTTTGCCATGGTTGATGTTGTCTTCCCACATACGGCGCCAAATGTTATGGATTAAAAAACGTGCTTATGTAATTAATGCTAAGGTTTAATGAGCTTCGAGCTTTAATGGCTGCACTCGTGTATCCGGACTAAATTGGTCCTCACAAGATGCCTACGTATCTCAAATCGTTATTGAGAATCAAGGCAAAGACGTAGTTCTGATTGTAGGATCAGGGACCTTATATAGGCGTCTGGAGCCTAGTATTTATGGTATGTTTAGGAGTCTTAGCGAATAAGTCTCCTTTTTGATATTGGATAAGCATTGTATTGCTTGCAGGATAAGTCTTTTCCTTGTTGATAAAGGCTATGACTCATTAATTGCCTTTAATTGGGATTCTGGATCCTTCTTTGACCAATTTGCCATAATTTGGGCTCTTTTAATGAGCTGTATATTTTACCTATTCATTAATTACGAAATTAATGAATAATTAGGGATTTGGGCATTAAATATCACACCTTTTCATTGGACCGTCAATTATATTTCTATAATTACTTTTCTGACCATATCAATTTCTTTGTTATTTAATATTATTATATTTATCATTATTTTTATTCTCTCAAAATTTAATTTCAACTTATATTTTAAAATATGTAACATAACATCAAAATTATATTCTAGTATACTTTCCTCAATTAACCGCTCTCTCATTAAACATATTTTTTTTCTAATGAGCCGTTCTCTCATTATTACAAAACTAGCATAATAACCCGTGCAAGGCACGGGTCATCTTCTAGCAATTCACATAAATTCATTTATTTTTGTGACTTAAAAAAATATTTTTTGGTGTAATTATATATTTTTTGATCATACATATTTTATTATAATGTCATTATTTTAATTTATAAATAATTTGATTTAATCATTCATATAAGCATAAAAAATAAGATGTTTCACAACATATAAATATGTTGTATAGATAATAGTGTATAATACACATAGACCACTTCTTTGAATATGTACGAATTTATGTAATATATAGAAATCATCTAGTAATTTAATCTTATAGTAACTCTCATTAAAATAACATAAAGTTCAAAAATAGGAGTGTTTTTTTATTCTCTTTAGAGCTTTTTATCGCTTTTCATCCACATAAATCAAATTTGGAATGAAATTGTTTAATATTTTATCCTGGTATTTTTGTCCTACGTTCGTTCATTAAAGAATCTAGTAATTACATGAAAGGGAGGAATAAAATTCTTTTCATTTCTTTCTCTTCCAAGGTATATATTCGACAATACAATCACAATGTAAATGAGTTATACAAGGATGACACATTTTTTCGTATATTAGCTATAATTTTGACATCTCAAGAAACATAATATTTATCAATATAATGTCGAGAAGCAGTAGAGATGCCATCATCAATATGCAAAACTAATTATTTATTTTAAATTTTCAATAATTTAAATGGCTTATAGTGTATAATGAAGTTGATCGAGCATAATATATTGTGTATGTGCATGCTATGCATTATCCTATATTATAAAAAATAAGAACTCTTGTGAACTTGACTACACATTTTAATCCAAAATTTTGTACAATTTATTATCAACTTTTTAATATATATTCCAACCGAAATTTCTATAAGTGTATTATCCAACATTATAATCGATGTACTTATAGATTGATTTTTATATTTTGTCCTATGATATAATATTTATGATTTTTTTTTGAAGAAATTTTCAACTTGTATAAAATTTATTTAGTTTTCTTTTTTTGTACTATCTAATATTTTTAAGAATCTCATATTTCAATTATTTTGAACTCAAGACCAAATAAGTTTTTTCAAATATGGTTATATTTATTCATTAATTCGATTGAGACTAATCAATCCTTTTCTTGAAATAATTAAAATATAAATTCATATTAATATTAACTAAATATGTTAATATAATTATATTACTATAATTATAAATCTACTCACTTCTTTTATATATATGTATATGAGAAAATATCCACATTTAAGCACACCTGGCCCTGATCAATACACATTCTTATTATTATGGACCTTAACACCCTCCTAACATGTTAAACTGGATGTTGTATTTTGTTTAACGATGCTGCTTATTAAATAGTGTATCAAGTGTCAACTTTAATATGCACTAATTTTCTAGTGTAAGCAATAGCTCAGTGGGCCCATTGTCATGAAATGCAAGTAAGTCAGTTAGTCTTATATAACACTCTCAGAGTAAACTTCAAACAACAACGATATGTGGGATCTAGAATGAGTTTTAGTCTATATGAGATCTAGAGTGAGTTACTCTTTTAGAGCGATGTGTGGGTGTCGTTATCCTTGATTCTTTGACTTTCCACATTGAATGAATGAGTTAGACCCTCTGTTGCCTCAATAAATAGTATATTGCAGTGTTCGTTGACTGAGTAAAATGAGTAGGCAATAGATAGAAAATGATAAGTAAAGGTTTTACTGTTTATGCGGCATTCTATATACAGTATATAATAGATATGGTAAACATTGCACCGTGTTCAGATTATCATGATACTTACAATGATGTGTAAGCCTATTGCCGCACATGAAATAACGCTTCTGGGATGTTGTTGCACCCGAAGTGCCGCATCTGGCTTCATGCATCACCCGATATATCGGAGTAGAGAGGTATTTAGGTCCTTGTTTGCAATTTTAGGCATTTTCGACAGCATGCCTTCAAAATTGGGTATATAGGACCATAATCCTATAGATATCAAGAATTATTTAGGTAATATAAATATATAATCTCAATAAATGACATAAATATCATGTAAATATGTTATCAATGTATATCATATAACATTTATTATTGTGTAATTTAAAAATAATATTAACACTACTTTTATTAATTTAGAAAAATATAAGTAATAAACATATAATTAAAATACTTGTAATATGTTGTATAAACTTTATTATTATGTTTTATGTATTAAATATTTAATTAATTCAAAAAGAGTACAAGAAAAGATATATTGTTATGTAAGAATAGAAAATATATTATGGTTAATATTATGTATAAGAAATATTTAATTAATTGAAAAAAGACAATTTCATAGCACATGATTTTCTTACCAAAATATTTGAAATTGGTTAAATACATAATCACGCGCCATATTTGAAAAATAAAATACAAAATTAAAAAAAAATGTGAATCACCATCAATTTTACTTTAAAGTTTAAGTAATTGTAAAAATAGGATACATGTCAGTTCATGTAAAAGGATTCTTAACCCGAAATTAAAAAATTATGTAGCACAATGGTTAGAAGGATTAATTGATTGGATGATGTTAGTGGTTTAATTCATGGTACAAATAAATTTCGCTCATTTTTTCCATTAAATAAGAAAGTGATAAATGTTTTGTAAATTGATTGCATATATAATTGCGTACCATATTTTAAAATACAAATTTTTTAAAATAATGTGTATCACTAATTATTTTTACTCAAAACTTAAATTAATAATAAAAAAAGGACAAAAGAGATGTCGGGTTTATGTAAAATGATTTTTAACTTGAAACTCAAAAAGCTATGTAGTACAATGGTTAAGGAGGTTGAGTTGTTTAGAGGAGGTTGTTGGTTCAATTCACCACTTAAGCAAAATTATCTCATTTTTTCTACATTAAATAAGAGAGTGACATATTCATGTAATTTTGTAACATAAAAGGGTATAATTTTACTTTCACGAGGAGTTTATTGACTCAAAATTCCCCTAAAATATATACTTGTTCTCCTATTATATATAGAAGAAGAGATTTAACGGCTAATACATTAATCTATTAAATAAATTACAATATTAATTAATCAATTTTATGATATCACACATTTATTATTACATGAAGAGAATGTTTAGGAGAATATTAAGATTATATGTATAATTTCCTACATTGGTAAACATTTAGAAATTAATTAAGAATTTTTATATTTTTTAAAATTTTGCTTGAAGAAAAAATTTAGTTGAATATTAAGATGACAATTTGACTTGAAAAAATGTCTCAGAGAATATTAAGATGATAATTTGACATTTGGAGAAATTTTAGGAGAATATAGAACAATTGAAATTGATAATTTAAATTTGGTACCTATTAATAACAATTAACCGAATTGAACCGAACAACATTGTTTTGTTTGGTAACAACTAATACTCGAAACTTCTTTATTCAGTTTGGTAAAATTAATTAAAACCACACCAAATCGTATTATAGTTATACGCATCATAGCCTTAATATTGAGATATGTGCAACAGTGCAACCCCATAAAGATAATTTAATTAAATATCCACCAAACTTGTAATTTATCTGAGTATTCCAAAATTTAGATGAATATTTGCATTAATTTGTGTATTTCATAGTTTGATTAGTTTGTGTACATCACAAATTGGTGTCCACATACCGAGCGGTTAGCAACCCGTCGGATCGATGTAGTATCTAGAACATTAGAATTTGAGTTTTGAATTCCTGTATTCAAACAATAAAAGAATAATCTAGGATTAAAGTTTTTATGAAGAAGACGCATAATGGAAAACTTAGATAAAAAAGTAACTTATTATCGTAGTTTGAAGTTTAGAAGATATGTCATGTTATATAGTTATAGAGATTATATTGTAAGAAAGGGATTATAAATTTTGAAATTTTTATACAAATATGATATTTCATTTTTTTAATTAGGTCATATATTTTAGTTAATAGATTCTTCTAAAATTATTTTATTCAAAAATTTGAGAGAAAAATATTAAAATTGTATATTTAGTTTATTCCATTTATAAAGATTTTGAAGACATAAATATTAAAATTGTATATTTAGTTTTTCTATATTAGTAAAGATTTAAAAGGCAATTGGGATATTTTCTATCCATAATTTTAGGAGAATATTAAAATTGTATATTTACTTTCCTCCATTAGTAAAAAAATTTAAAAGCAAGAATACTAAAATTGTATATTTAGTTTTCTCAATTAGTAAAGATTTAAATGACAATTGAGATTTTTTTTCTAATTTTCAATATTAGCAATTCAAAAGTTTGAGAAAATTAGAAAAATAGATTGAGTCGATTTGAGGGCGGACACTTATTAATTATGAAGTTATTAAATATTAATTATGAATGAATAGCTTCAATTTATATCTTTATGGTTGTAAATTCAGTTCCTTCCTTCTAGAAGATATCGTAATTGTAATCCTTTGCTTCTATCTGTTGGATTATTTGAATAAATTTGAAATGCATGCATTATTTTTTATTATTATTTCATTTTTGTGACTTATTGCTTTGATTTTGTAACCCCCACAATAATGTTGTATTAGTGATTTGCTCATTATGGTGTGTAGGTTATAAAATTAATTGCTATGTGAGTTACAAAGTTTTACTCCTATATAAGGAGACCTTGGCATCATTGTTTGATACACAAAGAAATCCACAAGCATTTTTTATTTGTATTCATCTTAGAGCTCTAGGTTCTTTTCTGTGAGATAGTTGCTGTGTTTGTTCAGTTCGTAGAAGGCGGATCTTTAAGTGCTTAAGATCACCTTTGTTCGTTGTATCCTGGGAGACGGAAGCCAACAAACCTTCAAGCACCATACGGAAGGGGCTTTTCTGTTTTAAGGACAGCGTGGTTTTCACGTGCCTCGAACATACTTTTCGGTATTTTATTCTTGTTGTCTTGATTTCAGGTATTCTCTCGATCTATACTTCCTACACTATCAAAATAGAGGACCATTCTCTCTCTCTCTCTCTCTCTCTCTCTCTCTCTCTCTCTCTCTCTCTCTCTCTCTCTCTCTCTCTCTCTCTCTCTCTCTCTCTCTCTCTCTCTCTCGTTAATACTTCCTCTGTCCCTCTCATTTCTTTACACTTTCCTTTTTGGAATGACCTTCTCAATTTTTTACATTCCAAAAGTTTCCTAAAATAGTAAAGTTTTATAATATAAAAATTAACTACATCCACTATTTTCTCCCACTATCTTCACTTTATACATTAAATATTGATTGATCCCACCACTTTACTGACTTTTCTTACTTTTCTTTACTAAATTACATTTTTTCTTAACATTCGTGTCCAACCTCAATGTAAAGAATTAAGGGGGACAGAGGCAGTACCTGTCATTAGTATTTTTTTATAATGACTATTTGTTTGAAACTTAAGGCTCCCAAATACAGGAACCTTTTTTAGCCTTGAACCTAGAATCATGTGTGTTAGGTCTTGATAAGTTTGTAGAAGGGGGGTTGAATACAAACTATACCGTTTAATCGAATTTGTCCTTTAAAAGATTTAACAAATTAAGAACAAATTAATGCGGAATAAAACTGAAACAATATTCAAGTTAAATATAACTTATATTAAACTTGAGGAGTGTTAAAATTTGATCACTGATTACAAGGGTTCTTGATAAAACAAACCTAGAATAAATTCGACATGAATTTATCTATTTTTGTAATAAAAAGGATCGAATACTAAAAAGTAGTTCGATATAATATCTAGGGATTATGACCCGCTAGAATGTCAAAGCAGTACAAGTGAAATGATTCTTATGAATTAAATGTTAAGAACAAATCAAGAATTAATTCACTTGCAGAAATGAATTTCTCGGACAGTTGAAGAAGTTAAGACAGTTGAGCTTTGAATGTGATGATATTTGCTTTCTGTCTGTTTTTCTTTTTGTTGTGATGTTCTGTAATGAACTGTCTTCTGTCTTGTTTGTATTTAAAACACTGCATTCCTTTTCAATCTTCACGCGCCAAGCCACTTGATGATTTTGTATTAGGAAGACTTGCAGGAATACAACCAATTTGCCTTAGAAGACAATCGAGAAGACAATCAAATGAATTGGGAAGACTATCGGGAAGACAAGGAAATGACCTAGGAAGACTATCGGGAAGACTTACTTCTAAGTCTTCCTAGTTTAAAAACTGAGTCTTCCTAGTTCAAAACCTTAGTCTTCCTAGTTCATTTTTATTCTAATTTAAATAATTATCTAAATAAATTATGTATTAAATTAATTCTTTACAGAATTAATTTAATAAATAATTTACTTAATAGTAATAATTTTTTTATAAGAGAATAAATAGAATTCTTTGTCTTCTCAATTAATTCCTGAATCACTAAAACTTAGATGAAGAATAAACATTTTAGAACGTTGACACTCAATGTACTGTCTGGTTCATGAGTGACTAACGAAAATGTCTGTTCTTCATCTGTTTGACTTTAAGCAGTGATTCACTTCCTTTTCATTCAAGAACTCTGTAACCAGTATCTTTGATGTCACCTCTTGAAATCTCTGTCACTTTAATAAATCCACTGAGCTTGAATACTTCACTGAGGCTTGATCAATAAATTGAGCTTCTTTCAATGTAGAATTACTTCAAGTCTGTAGATGAATTTAATCTTCATTCTTTGATAGATATAATCTTCTGAGATTCCTGTGACATTTGATTTTTATTATTTACTTATTACATCTTAATTAAAGTTGAGTAGAATCCTCGGTGTTTACAAATATGCCTAGACATATGCCTTTCAATCTCCCCCTATTTGTTTGTTAGATAATAACAACCAAATACCTCTAGAAGATAACTCAACTAAAACAAGAAAATATAAGACTTTAAAGAGCCAAACAAATAAAAAAAAGTTCTGGATTAAATATAACAATTTCCAGATTCAAACAATAAAGATAAATACAAGATAGATGTTCCTCTAGACTGAACAAATGATTACATTTTCCTATCTTGATTCACATATGCTCTAAACATATTACATTAAAAACTGAGCTCTCTTCATCATGCCTTAATCTCTAATCTCACCTTCTTCAGCTTCTAGCAAGGTGTCAAGAAGATCTTTATCAAGGACACAATCACTTTCAGAAACCACTCTACTTGGCATTACTGGTTGAGTGGTGATCTTCTTCAATCTGTTCTTCAACTGAGCATACCTTGGAAATTTCTCCGTGCAGTAGTCTGAAATCATATCAGCAACCTCAGACTTCTCTACAGTAGTAAACCCATAAGTTCTAAGAAGATTCTCCAACTTCACCAGTTGCATAGCAGTTTGTAGCTTCAAAGAATCAGGATCCAGCCTTACAGTCTCCAAAGTTGTACCTCTGTAGATTTTGACTTCATAAGGAAAGTGTACAACTTGAGGGCTGACCTTCATTGCAGAGTCTCTTAGTCTGTCATATAGAAGCTCATTTAAGCATGAAGATCTCTTTACCTTACTCATTAGAATCCACAATTCAGAGAGAGATCTTCTTTGGAGTAGTTCAAGAGAAACAGTGAATGACCCTTCAAGAGCACTTGACACATAGATATACAGTTCTTGCCTCACTTGATCAAATGCAGATGTAATCCTTAGGATATCTTCCTTCAATGCCTTCATGTATAATGAATTGTCCGGATTAACAGTTCTGATCTTCTCAAGTAACTTCAGAAAAGTACCATCATTGTTTGTGCTTCTCTGAGGGATATCAAACATCTCCCTTGCTTTATCCCAATTGCTTCCCTGCTTCATCCTCACATCCAATCTCCTTTCTTTGACATGAATACTATGAAGACGTTGTTTGTCTTCATGTTCAGCCTTTTGAATCTTTAGCTTTTGAGATATGATGTCTGAGACCTTTGCATTCTCATCCTCCTTTCTCTTTAGTTCTGCTTGCTGTTTCTTCAGCTCCTTTTGAAATAACGGGTCAGGTGTATATAAATCAGCTTCATCCTCCCAATCATCAAAGTTAGCTGCCTCTTCAACCTCCTCCTCACCAATAGGTTCTTCAGGTATGGTCTTCTCCAGATCACCAGATGCATCAAATTGAAAATCATCCTGTTCACCATGATAGTAGTAGGCATCATTAAAGACAGACTCCTCCAATGATTGTTTACCCTTCCCTTTATCTTTTCCTCCTCCAGAAGCTTGTTCACACAATATCACGCAAGTATACGCGGTCACAAGTAATATAAGAATAAGTAGAGTTCGTTCCCACAGAGACTGCTTTGGTTATTATAGTTATGCACTTATGCAACAATGTATGGTTATCGTTCAATGCTAAGACACGTATCAAAGTTGTGTTTTGATTAACTAAATTAACTAAACAAATTACCAAGACTATATTAAACTAAAAATTGCTGTTGATTACTTATGAGAATAAAACATGGGATCCTAACTTCATTAAATACTTCATCTAGAGTCTTTTGTCTTTAATCAATGCATGTGACAGTTGTGATAACTAATCGGATAACACGAAATCAGTACATGCTACCTTTCAGTATACGTATACCAAACCACTCAAACATCCACAAAAGAGATAGAAGTTGGGTAGACACCAATTATGTTTAGACCCTATATGTCTATAAGATTTGAAAACATAACGGTTTAACGAGCAAGTTATCCATTCAGATTACATAGGGCAGGTAAGATGGTTAAAATCACCTACAAATCATGCATGACAAACATACATAAACCTATGCTAGCATGGCAAGTTCTAAATCTCTATATCCACTTTCGCATTCAATAGAGATTAACAAACAATCTTAGATGTTAGCTACGCATCCAAGAAGAATAAGCATAACCAAACTAGGATATCAATTAGCCATCACACACACATCTTTAAAACAATTAACTACTAAAATCCATAAATAAATCTGTTAGAAACCCACGACAACGATTAGTTCATAATCGAACCGTTCATCATCGTTGGTTCTGATGAAAACATGATAATAATAAGTCTAGAATACTGAATAAAAGTGCTAGGGTTTAAGAAAGAACAAACGAAAACCAACTAGAATCCAAAGTATCGCCTAATTAGAAGAATACAAAGAAAAGATGAAAAGTAGATCTTCGTAATCAGCCGTCTCCTTGTTCTCCTCACCGGTGGATGAATATGTATGTAAGTATATGATTGTATATGGTTGTGTATCTCAGAATTCGTCCACCAATGGTTTATATAAGCCAGAGGGTTGACTGGTCAGCTGCTGTTTCCTTTTCTGACTTGAAATTGCCTTCTTCAGCATGTTTAGGGCGCGGGCGCGCCTGAAAGGGGGTGGGCGCGCTTGAAACAAATTGGAGTGGGCGCGGGCGCGCCTGGACGGGGGAGGGGACCCTTGACTTTTTGCCAGATTTCTTCAAAATGCATTTTCTTGAGTTTTCTTCACGTTCTCAAGTCCCGCAACTTCACGACTTCCACAATAAAGCTCATTCACCACCACCAAGTCAAGATAACTCAAATACTCCACCAACAATACGACTCTGCACTTACTAACTCAAAACACATTAAAAACGACAAGTACTTGAGTACAAACAACCAATTTAAGCCGATTTAGAACGATCCAAGTGGATATGAAATCCACTTATCACACCCCCAAACTTAAACTGATGCTTGTCCTCAAGTATAAACAGACTCTAAATACAATGCAATGCATGAATGCAACTAATATGCTAATGCAAACGATCCCCTCAAACTAACCATAACCAATCAACAAGCCAACATCTCAAGGAATGCAATCTTTCAAACAGAGTTCGAACAAATCCCCTTATACTAACAAACAAACACAGAAACGTGCGTGTGTGCAATGCTCATCAATATACTCCCAAACTAAATCAAGACCATATCCTATTCTTCACCAAAACAACCACAAGCTTATAAACAGAATGAACTCTAGACACAAGAAACCACTAAAAGACAACTCAACCTCCACTTGAGTTAGACAGGAAATCATGCTTTATTACTTACACACATGCTTATTTGACCGTGCAATGGCTGAGACCCCAAAAGGCTTATACAATAATACCCATGTAGCGAGCTTTAGGTTAGTGGATCCCAGACCGGAAAAGTCTTAGGTCACTAGGCACAAAGTCCCATAGAACTTAATTGCTCGAGTATTAAAGAGCTCAACCTGATCAATTCTGCATAAAAACAACTCTTCTTTTCTTTTCTTTTTTTTCTTTTTTTCCTTTTTTTTTTCTCTTTTTTTCTATTTTTTCTATTTTTTTTAATTTCGGAATGAGTGCTCTTTGCCTTTTTCTCATCCCACCCTAGACTACTCATCTTTTCAATGAGCCGGCTACTAGCCATTTGACGCCTAGCCTTTATTGACAACTAGCATGAAATCCTTGTTTTCCCCCAAACTTAGACTTAAGTGCTTCTTTGAATTTCAAGAAAATAGAAGACATTCTAAATATAAGCAAGCAGTTAAATTCTAACATCCAAACAAAACATGGTCTGACCAAATCTAAAAGCAACCAATGAGACTTGTGAAATTATTTTGTTTCTGGCATGCAAGTCAATTCATAGGAACTTAATCAACCCTCTATTCATCATAACCACACTCCCATCAACATCGACTCACCAACGGAAATAGTCAATTCCTACGGGATCATGAAATATGCATGCTATGCAAATGCAACTAAATGGACTCACATAATAGATATAAACACATATGCAAACAGAATGCTTTATATGACATAAACATGCAAAGATATGAATGAACTAACTACAAATGCAATATGAATCCTATATGACACACACTAACATTCCCTAATTACCACCCCCAAACTTACAATATTCAATGTCCTCATTGAAGGTAATAACAAGGAAAGATGCAGAGGATACCTAATCATCAGCAGGACCACCCTCCTCGGGTGGTGTATCCGGAGGTGGATAAACAGAATCAGCTCCAAAGGTGGGCCAAACAATATCAACTCCATTGGCGCGGAATGCAGTACCCAACGCCTGAGTCAAGTCCTGAGCAAAGCGGCTATGACTATCATGAATCGCATCAATGCGCTGCGTCAACCGCCTAAACTGCACATCCCCTAAACCAGAACTATCAACTTCACGCTGAATACCAGAAGGATCCTAGGAGGAAACAAAACAAACTCTTTTTTGACTTTTTTTTTGCTTCTGTGAACAGTAACCCTGCGCGGGTGCGCTCATCCAGGCGCGGGCGCGCTCTGCTACTGTTCATTTTTTTTTTATAACAATACTACAGAAATGCGTGGGTTGCCTCCCACGAATCGCTTGTTTTACGTCAATAGCTTGACGTGAATCCGTTTTCATCCAGTCGCAAGAACGGTGAACGTCGACTCACGGTTCACCGTATTACCAACGTCATGCTTCAGCCACTGACCATTAACCTTGAACGCTTCGTCCGGAAACTTATGGAAAATCTCTACTGCATCATGCGGAAATGCTAATTTAACCGTGATAAGCTCCGACCACCTCAACTTACGCTTTCCTGGAAAAAATCTGAAAAGAGACTTGAAACGCAGAACTTGTTGACCAAGCACAAATGAATGCTTCACCACCCCTCTTTCATGCCAGTCCTTAACCTTCTCCTTATATAGCCTGTTGCTCTCGTAGACTTTACCATACCTCAATTGATCCTGTAGTGGTTGGAGTTCAAGTGTAGGAGCTTCTTCCATAGATGGTTTAAGTCGCTCCTGAGAATTGTTCAACTCTGCTAATCCAAGATATTCGAATGGCGCATCAATTTTTCTTTTCCACGGAGGTGCATTCAACAACTGAAGTTGCTCTGCTCTTTCTTCGTCTTCGATATCAGAATTCCCTATCAAGACTTTCTCCATTGTATCTGACTTCAGCGATTGTTCAATCTCTGTATTGACGACAGAATCGACCATCTCCAATTTAAAGCACTCTTCTTCCTCAGTTGGAAATTTCATTGCCTTGAACACGTTAAAAGTGACCTTCTGATTTTGAACCATCATTGTAAGCTCTCCTTCTGCACATCGATCAAAGTTCGGCCTGTAGCTAAGAACGGTCTTCCCAAGATAATCGGGATCTTCTTGTCTTCCTCAAAGTCCAGAATAACAAAATCAGCAGGAAACATGAGCTTATCCACTTTAACAAAAACATCCTCCACTATACCCCTTGGATATGTGATCGACCGATCAGCTAACTGCAAAGAAATGTTCGTAGGTTTTGGCTCAGGAAGTCCAAGTTGCATGAAAACAGACAACGACATCAGATTAATGCTAGCTCCCAAGTCACACAAACACTTGTTGAAAGATAGATTGCCGATTGTGCACGGTATGGTGAAACTTCCTGGATCCTTGAGTTTTGGAGGTAACTTCTGCTGTAGAATAGCACTGCACTCTTCAGTTAAAGCCACGGTCTCCAAGTCTTCGAGTTTCAACTTCCGAGATAGAATACCCTTCATGAACTTTGCGTAGCTCGGCATTTGTTCAAGAGCTTCCGCAAAAGGTATATTGATATGCAACTTCTTGAAAACTTCGAGAAACTTAGCAAACTGCTTATCCAACTTTTGTTTTTGAAGACGTTTAGGGAATGGCGGAGGAGGATAGACCTCCTTGCTCTCTGTAGCTTGCTTAGGAATAGGTTTCTTTGAAGAATGGTCAACATTTTCCGCTTCGTTCACCCCCAAACTAGCTTTTTCAACTTTTTCTTCATTTTCTGGCAGAAGGGCAGGGAGGGCGCGCTTGAGAGGGGGAGGGCGCACTCCACCTTCTGGCCATTTTTCAAAATTTCTTCTTTTTCATCCGTTTCTGCATTATGATCATTCGTAACCTTTCCAGATCGCAAGGTAACTGCTTTGACATGTTCCTTGACCTCCCGTTTGCCTGGATTAGCTTCCGTATCACTAGGGAGAGTTCCCTGTGGTCTATTCAATAATGCATTGGCAATCTGACCGATTTGATTCTCCAGAGTCTTGATTGAAACGGCTTGGCTCTTGCACATTAGCCTCAATTCCTCCAATTCAGACTTTTCATTAGATGATTGACCAGCATTGCCATGAGATGGTTGTTGAAACCCTGGTGGCTGATACAGTTGCCTTGGAGCATACTGTTGCTGAAAACCAGAAGGGTTGAATGGCTTAGCTCCAAATTGCTGACCTTGATACTGCTGATACGGCTGTTGTGGCTGATTCTGACCACCCTGATTGTTACTCCAGCTGAAATTAGGATGGTTCCTGTTGTTAGGATGGTAGGCATTAGGCACTGGCTGCTGTGATCTCTGAAAATTGCTCACGAACTGTGCCGACTCACTAGATATGGCACACTGATTCGTGTCATGAGCACCTGCACATAGCTCACAAACACTAGCAATCTGCTGAACTCCATAATTAGACAAAGAATCAACCTTCATGGACAAAGCCTTTAACTGAGCTGCTATGGCTGTAGCTGCATCCACTTCCAAAACCCCTGCTACCTTACCTTGTGATAATCTCTGAGTTGGATTCTGATATTCATTAGCAGCCATCATCTCAATTAGTTCATAAGCTTCATCGTAGCTTTTAGCCCACAGAGCTCCACCTGATGCTGCATCAAGCATTGGTCGTGATTGACCTCCCAGTCCATTATAGAAGCAATTGATCACCATCCAATCAGGCATTCCATGATGAGGACACTTCCTAAGCATCTCCTTGTAACGCTCCCAAGCTTCACATAAAGTTTCCCCAGAATGTTGTGCAAACTGAGTAAAAGCATTCCTGATTGCTGCTGTTTTAGCCATCGGGAAGAATTTAGTGAGAAACTCCTGAGCCAGATCCTCCCATGTAGTAATAGAACCTGCTGGTAGAGAGTGCAACCAGCCTTTAGCCTTATCCCTCAGAGAAAATGGGAACAATCTCAGCTTCACAGCATCTTCTGACACTCCGTTGAACTTGAAGGTGTCACATATCTCAATGAAATCCCTAATATGCATATTAGGATCTTCCGTTGGAGCACCCCCAAACTGAACTGAGTTCTGCACCATCTGAATCGTGCCAGGCTTGATTTCAAAAGTATTAGCTGCAATAGCCGGCCTGACAATGCTAGATTGAATGTCATTGATCTTTGGCTGAGAATAATCCTTCAAAGCCTTCGTTTCTGCTACTGGTTCTCCCATAACTAGACTTGATTCAAGTTCTTCTTTCCGAGATTGAGAACGTGTTCGCCTACACGCTTACTAAAGAAACTGAAACACACCAAACAAAGTAAAATTGATGAGTATAATCTGAGTCAGTGAACTTTAACGAACACTGATGACAAGCACATAAACTATAAAAATAACACCGAGTCCCCGGCAGCGGCGCCAAAAACTTGTTCACACAATATCACGCAAGTATACGCGGTCACAAGTAATATAAGAATAAGTAGAGTTCGTTCCCACAGAGACTGCTTTGGTTATTATAGTTATGCACTTATGCAACAATGTATGGCTATCGTTCAATGCTAAGACAAGTATCAAAGTTGTGTTTTGATTAACTAAATTAACTAAACAAATTACCAAGATTATATTAAACTAAAAATTGCTGTTGATTACTTATGAGAATAAAACATGGGATCCTAACTTCATTAAATACTTCATCTAGAGTCTTTTGTCTTTAATCAATGCATGTGACAGTTGTGATAACTAATCGGATAACACGAAATCAGTACACGCTACCTTTCAGTATACGTATACCAAACCACTCAAACATCCACAAAAGAGATAGAAGTTGGGCAGACACCAATTATGTTTAGACCCTATATGTCTATAAGATTTGAAAACATAACGGTTTAACGAGCAAGTTATCCATTCAGATTACATAGGGCAGGTAAGATGGTTAAAATCACCTACAAATCATGCATGACAAACATACATAAACCTATGCTAGCATGGCAAGTTCTAAATCTCTATATCCACTTTCACATTCAATAGAGATTAACAAACAATCTTAGATGTTAGCTACGCATCCAAGAAGAATAAGCATAACCAAACTAGGATATCAATTAGCCATCACACACACATCTTTAAAACAATAACTACTAAAATCCATAAATAAATCCGTTAGAATCCCACGACAACGATTAGTTCATAATCGAACCGTTCATCATCGTGGGTTCTGATGAAAACATGATAATAATAAGTCTAGAATACTGAATAAAAGTGCTAGGGTTTAAGAAAGAACAAACGAAAACCAACGAGAATCCAAAGTATCGCCTAATTAGAAGAATACAAAGAAAAGATGAAAAGTAGATCTTCGTAATCAGCCGTCTCCTTGTTCTCCTCACCGGTGGATGAATATGTATGTAAGTATATGATTGTATATGGTTGTGTATCTCAGAATTCGTCCACCAATGGTTTATATAAGCCAGAGGGTTGACTGGTCAGCTGCTGTTTCCTTTTCTGACTTGAAATTGCCTTCTTCAGCATGTTTAGGGCGCGGGCGCGCCTGAAAGGGGGTGGGCGCGCTTGAAACGAATTGGAGTGGGCGCGGGCGCGCCTGGACGGGGGAGGGGACCCTTGACTTTCTGCCAGATTTCTTCAAAATGCATTTTCTTGAGTTTTCTTCACGTTCTCAAGTCCCGCAACTTCACGACTTCCACAATAAAGCTCATTCACCACCACCAAGTCAAGATAACTCAAATACTCCACCAACAATACGACTCTGCACTTACTAACTCAAAACACATTAAAAACGACAAGTACTTGAGTACAAACAACCAATTTAAGCCGATTTAGAACGATCCAAGTGGATATGAAATCCACTTATCAAAGCTCCTCCAGCTTCTCTATTTCCTCCTTTCTTCTCCCCCTTAGTTGAGGAATCCTCTACAGTTTGAGCTTTGGAAGCCTTAGGATTCACCTCAGATGTTCTCCTTATTTCTCCTCCTTCTCTCCTATCTCCTCCATCTCCTCCTTCATTAGCATCATCCTCAACACCATCATCACCTCCCTCAAAGAATGTTCTTTGTTGAGCTGTAGGTTTAAGTGAATTCTTTATCATATAGCACAAGTGCTTCATTCCTTCATTTAGATGCTCCATTCCTCCTTCTATCCTTGACATCCTTTCTTCATTAAACGTTTGATTTTCATCATCTGTTTGCAGAATAAAGTCCACCTTGGTAGAAATGGCAGCAATCTCCTTAACACTCTCTGATATTTGAGCATTTGACGTTGTAATATCAGAGATGTCTGAAGCCACTAGTACTTGAGATTGTTGGATGGAATTCAGCTTCGGGAGCAGAGTACTCTTCAATCCTTCCAGATTATCCTTGACAGTACCCAGCTGATTAGATACAGAGGTGGAAGATTGTGCAACCATTTGTGCTTTGAGAAGGTTGTTTTCAGCATGGGTTTCTTGTAACTGTTTCTGTAGAGCAGCTAGTTGGGTTAACAACAAAGCAGTGTTTGTGTCAGTGTGTGCACTCACTTCAATTTCTCTCAGTGGTGTTTGTTCGTAAAAAATCACGCAAGCGTACGCGGTCAACAAGTAATATACGAAAGTAGAGTTCGTTCCCACAGAGACTGCTTTGGTTACTATAGTTATGCACTTATGCAACAATGTATGACTATTGTTCAATGCTAAGACAAGTATCAAAGTTGTGTTTTGATTAACTAAATTAACTAAACAATTTATCAAGACTATAATTAACTAAAGATTGCTGTTGAATTACTTATGAGAATAAAGCATGGGATCCTAACTTCATTAAATACTTCATCTAGAGTCTTTTGTCTTTAATCAATGCATGTGACGGTTGTGATAACTAATCGGATAACACGAAATCAGTACATGCTACCTTTCAGTATACGTATACCAAACCACTCAAACATCCACAAAAGAGATAGAAGTTAAGCAGACACCAATTATGCTTAGACCCTATATGTCTATAAGATTTGAAAACATAACGGTTTAACGAGTAAGTTATCCATTCAGATTACATAGGGCAGGTAAGATGGTTAAAATCACCTACGAATCATGCATGACAAACATACATAAACCTATGCTAGCATGGCAAGTTCTAAACCTCTATATCCACTTTCGCAATCAATAGAGATTAACAAACAACTTAGATGTTAGCTACGCATCCAAGAAGAATAAGCACAACCAAACTAGGATATCAACAAATCATCACACACACATCTTTAAAACAATTAACTACTAAAATCCATAAATAAATCCGTTAGAATCCCACGACGATGATTAGTTCATAATCGAACTTTTCATCATCGTGGGTTCTGATGAAAACATGATAATAATAAGTCTAGAATACTGAATAAAAGTGCTAGGGTTTAAGAAAGAACAAACGAAAACCAACGAGAATCCAAAGTATCGCCTAATTAGAAGAATACAAAGAAAAGATGAAATCTAGATCTTCGTAATCAGCCGTCTTCTTGTTCTCCTCACCGGTGGATGAATATGTATGTATGTAACTCAATGTATATCTCAGAATTCGTCCACCAATAGTTTATATAGGCTGCAGGGCTGACTGGTCTTCTGGCAACTTTCCTTTTCTGACTTGAAATTGCCTTCTTCAGCATGTTTAGGGCGCGGGAGCGCCTATAAGGGCGCGGGGGCGCTTGGTTACTGTTCACAATCTGACATTTTGCTTTTCTTGTCTGTTCCTTGCGCTCTCTCGCTCCGCAACCACTTGACCTTCACAGAAATGCTCAAAACACCATTGCAATCCACAGGAACTCCACATCTCTGCTGACAACTCAACTATGCAAATACTAACACCAAACATATCACAAACACAACAAACTTGAGAACAAAACAACCAATTTAAGCCAATTTAGGACGATCCAAGTGGATATGAAATCCACTTATCACACCCCCAAACTTAAACCGATGCTTGTCCTCAAGCATAAACAGACTCTACTAACTATAATGCAATGCATGAATGCAACTAATATGAAAATGCAAACGATCCCCTCAAACTAACCATAACCAATCAACAAGCCAATATCTCAAGGAATGCAATCTTTCAAACAGAGTTCGACCAAATCCCCTTATACCAACCATACAAACACAGAAACGTGCGTGTGTGCAATGCTCATCAATATACTCTCAGACTAAATCAAGACCATATCCTATTCTTCACCAAAACAACCACAAGCTTATAAACAGAATATACTCTAAACACAAGAAACCACTTAGAGACACCTCCATAAACCACTTGAGTTAGACAGGAATTCATGCTTTTATTACTACACAATACACATGCTTATTTGACCGTGCAATGGATGAGACCCCAAAAGGCTTATACAATAATACCCATGTAGCGAGCGTTAGGTTAGTGGATCCCAGACCGGAAAAGTCTTAGGTCACTAGGCACAAAGTCCCCTAGAACTTAATTGCTCGAGTATTAAAGAGCTCACCCTGATCAATTCTGCATAACAACAACTTTTTTTTTCTTTTTTTTTAACAATTTCGGAATGAGTGCGCTTTGCTTTTTCTCATCCCACCCTAGACTACTCATCTTTTCAATGAGCCGGCTACTAGCCATTTGACACCTAGCCTTTATTGACAACTAGCATGAAATCCCTGGTTTCCCCCAAACTTAGACTTAAGTGCTTCTTTCAATTTCAAGAGAATAGAAGACATTCTAAATATAAGCAAGCGGTTAAATTCTAACATTCAAACAAAACATGGTCTGATCAAATCTAAAAGCAACCAATGAGACTTATAAAATTAATTTGTTTCTAGCATGCAAGTCAATTCATAGAAACTTAATCAACCCTCTATTCATCATAACCACACTCCCATCAACATCGAGTCACCAACGGAAATAGTCAATTGCTAAAGGATCATGAAATATGCATGCTATGCAAATGCAACTAAATGGACTCACATAATAGATATAAACACTAATGCAAACAAAATGCTCTATATAACAAAAACATGCAAAGATATGAATGAATACTAACTACTTATGCAATATGAATCCTATATGAACACACACACTAACATTCCTCAGTTATCACCCCCAAACTTACAATATTCAATGTCCTCATTGAAGGTAATAACAAGGAAAGTGCAGAGAATACCTAAACATCAGCAGGACCACCCTCCTCGGGTGGTGTATCCGTTGGTGGATAAACAGAATCCACTCCAAAAGTAGGCCAAGTGATGTCAACTCCAGTAGCTCTGAAAGTAGTACTCAAAGCCTATCAACTTCACTCTGAATCCCAGATGGATCCTAGAGGGAAACAACACAAACTTTTTTTTGTCTTTTTTTTTTACTTTTTTTTTTCTGCTTCTGTGAAGAGTAACCCTGCGCGGGCGCGCTCATCCAGGCGCGGGCGCGCTCTGCTACTGTTCATGATTTGTTTTTAACAGAACAATACTATAACAATTGCGTGGGTTGCCTCCCACGAAGCGCTTGTTTTACGTCACTAGCTTGACGTGAATCCGTTTTCATCCAGTCACAAGAACGGTGAACGTCGACTCACGGTTCACCGTATTACCAACGTCATGCTTCAGCCACTGACCATTAACCTCGAACGCTTCATCCAGAAACTTATGGAAAATCTCTACTACATCATGCGGAAATGCTGATTTAACCGTGATAGGCTCCGACCACCTCGACTTACGCTTTCCTGGAAAAAATCTGAAACGAGACTTGAAACGCAGAACTAGCTGACCAGGCACAAATGAATGTTTCACCACCCCTCTTTCATGCCAGTCCTTAACCTTCTCCTTATATAGCCTGTTGCTCTCGTAGACTTTACCATACCTCAATTTATCCTGCAGTGGTTGGAGTTCAAGTGTAGGAGCTTCTTCCATAGATGGTTTAAGTTGCTCCTGAGAATTGTTCAGCTCTGCTAATCCAAGAGAATCGAATGGCGCATCAATCTTCCTTTTCCACAGAGGTGCATTCAACAACTGAAGTTGCTCTGCTCTTTCTTCGTCTTCGATATCAGAATTCCTTATCAAGACTCTCTCCACAGTATCTGACTTCAGCTATTGTTAAATCTCTGTATTGACGAAAGCATCGACCATCTCCATTTTAAAGCACTCTTCTTCCTCAGTTGGAAATTTCATTGCCTTGAACACGTTAAAAGTGACCTTCTGATTTTGAACCCTCATTGTAAGCTCTCCTTTCTGCACATCGATCAAAGTTCGGCTTGTAGCTAAGAACGGTCTTCCCAAGATAATTGGAATCTTCTTGTCTTCCTCAAAGTCCAGAATAACAAAATCAGCAGGAAAGATAAGCTTATCCACTTTAACCAAAACATCCTCCACTATACCTCTTGGATATGTGATCGACCGATCAGCCAGCTGTAAGGACATGTTCGTAGGTTTAGGCTCAGGAAGTCCAAGTTGCATGAAGGCAGACAACGGCATCAGATTAATACTAACTCCCAAGTCACACAAGCACTTGTTGAAAGATAGATTGCCGATACTGCATGGTATGGTGAAACTTCCTGGATCCTTGAGTTTAGGAGGTAACTTCTGCTGTAGAATAGCACTGCACTCTTCAGTTAAAGCCACGGTCTCCAAGTCTTCGAGTTTCAACTTCCGCGATAGAATACCCTTCATGAACTTTGCGTAGCTCGGCATCTGTTCAAGAGCTTCCGCAAAAGGTATATTGATATGCAACTTCTTGAAAACCTCCAGAAACTTAGCGAACTGCTTATCCAACTTCTGCTTCTAAAGACGTTTAGGGAATGGTGAAGGAGGATAGACCTCCTTGATCTCTGTATTCCGCTTCAGAACAGATTTCTCAGTAGAAAGTTCCCGCTTTTCCGCTTCGTTTTCCCCCAAACTGGCTTTTTCCACTTTTTCATCATTCTCTGATAGAACCTCAGGCGCGAGCGCGCTTCCTAGGGCGCGGGAGCGCCCACCTTCTGCTGGGAATCCAGAAAATTTTTCGTTTTCTGCTTTTTCTGAGTTCTGGTCACTCGTAACCTTTCCAGAACGCAAGGTAACTGCTTTGACATGTTCCTTGACTTTTCTTTTGCCAGGGTTAGCTTCCGTATCACTAGGGAGAGTTCCATGTGGTCTATTCAACAAGGCATTGGCAATCTGACCGATTTGATTCTCCAGAGTCTTGATGGAAACAGCTTGGCTCTTGCACATTAGCCTCAATTCCTCCAATTCAAACTTTTCATTAGACGACTGACCAAAGTTGCCTTGAGACGGTTGTTGAAAACCTGGTGGTTGATATGGTTGCCTTGGAGCATACTGTTGCTGAAAACCAGCAGAGTTAAATGGTTTAGCTCCATACTACCGACCTTGATACTGTTGATACGGTTGTTGTGGCTAATTCTGACCACCCTGATTGTTACTCCAGCTGAAATTAGGATGGTTCCTGTTGTTGGGATGATAGGCATTAGGCACTGGCTGTTGTGATCTCTGGAAATTGCTCACGAACTGCGCCGATTCACTAGATATGGCACACTGATTCGTATCATGTGCACCTGCACATAGCTCACACACACTAGCCACCTGCTGAACTCCATAGTTAGACAGAGAATCCACCTTCATAGACAAAGCCTTTAGCTGAGCTGCTATTGCCGTAGCTGCATCCACTTCCAGAATTCCTGCTACCTTGCCTTGTGATAACCTCTAAGTTGGATTCTGGTATTCATTAGCAGCCATCATCTCAATAAGCTCATAAGCTTCATCATAGATTTTAGCCTACAAAGCTCCACCTGATGCCGAATCAAGCATTGGTCGAGATTAACCTCCCAGTCCATTATAGAAACAATTGATCACCATCCAATCAGGCATTCCATGATGAGGACACTTCCTAAGCATCTCCTTATAACGCTCCCAAGCTTCACATAAAGTTTCTCCAGAATGTTGTGCAAACTGAGTAAGAGCATTCCTGATTGCTGCAGTTTTAGCCATAGGGAAGAATTTAGTGAGAAATTTCTGAGCAAGATCCTCCCACGTAGTAATAGAACCTGCTGGTAGAGAGTGCAACCAGCCTTTAGCCTTATCCCTCAGAGAGAATGGGAAAAGTCTCAGCTTCACAGCATCTTCTGACACTCCGTTGAATTTGAAGGTGTCACATCTCTCAATGAAATCCCTAATATGCATATTAGGATCTTCCGTTGGAGCACCCCCAAACTGAACTGAATTCTGCACCATCTGAATCGTGCCAGGCTTGATTTCGAAAGTATTAGCTGCAATAGCCGGCCTGACAATGCTAGATTGAATGTCATTGATCTTCGGCTGAGAAAAATCCTTCAAAGCCTTCGTTTCTGTTGCTGCTGGTTCTCCCATAACTAGACTTAATTTAAGTTCTTCTTTCCGAGATTGAGAACGTGTTCGCATACACGCTCACTAAAGTATCTGAAACACACCAAACAAAGTAAAATTGATGAGTATAATCCGAGTCAGTGAACTTTAACGACCACTGATGACAAGCACATAAACTATATAAATAACACCGAGTCCCCGGCAGCGGCGCCAAAAACTTGTTCGCACAAAATCACGCAAGCGTACGCGGTCAACAAGTAATATATGAAAGTAGAGTTCGTTCCCACAGAGATTGCTTTGGTTACCACTTATGCAACAAGATATGGCTATTGTTCAATGCTAAGACAAGTATCAAAGTTGTGTTTTGATTAACTAAATTAACTAAACAAATTATCAAGACTATAATTAACTAAAGATTGCTGTTGAATTACTTATGAGAATAAAACATGGGATCCTAACTTCATTAAATACTTCATCTAGAGTCTCTTGTCTTTAATCAATGCATGTGACGGTTGTGATAACTAATCGGATAACACGAAATCAGTACACGCTACCTTTCAGTATACGTATACCTAACCACTCAAACATCCACAAAAGAGATAGAAGTTAAGCAGACACCAATTATGCTTAGACCCTATATGTCTATAAGATTTGAAAACATAACGGTTTAACGAGCAAGTTATCCATTCAGATTACATAGGGCAGGTAAGATGGTTAAAATCACCTACGAATCATGCATGACAAACATACATAAACCTATGCTAGCATGGCAAGTTCTAAATCTCTATATCCACTTTCGCAATCAATAGAGATTAACAAACAACTTAGATGTTAGCTACGCATCCAAGAAGAATAAGCACAACCAAACTAGGATATCAACAAATCATCACACACACATCTTTAAAACAATTAACTACTAAAATCCATAAATAAATCCGTTAGAATCCCACGACGACGATTAGTTCATAATCGAACTTTTCATCATCGTGGGTTCTGATGAAAACATGATAATAATAAGTCTAGAATACTGAATAAAAGTGCTAGGGTTTAAGAAAGAACAAACAAAAACCAACGAGAATCCAAAGTATCGCCTAATTAGAAGAATACAAAGAAAAGATGAAATCTAGATCTTCGTAATCAGCCGTCTTCTTGTTCTCCTCACCGGTGGATGAATATTTATGTATGTAACTCAATGTATATCTCAGAATTCGTCCACCAATAGTTTATATAGGCTGCAGGGCTGACTGGTCTTCTGGCAACTTTCCTTTTCTGACTTGAAATTGCCTTCTTCAGCATGTTTAGGGTGCGGGCGCACCTATAAGGGCGCGGGGGCGCTTGGTTACTGTTCACAATCTGACAATTTGCTTTTCTTGTCTTTTCCTTGCGCTCTCTTGCTCCGCAACCACTTGACCTTCACAGAAATGCTCAAAACACCATTGTAATCCACAGGAACTCCACATCTCTGCTGACAACTCAACTCTGCAAATACTAACACCAAACATATCACAAACACAACAAACTTGAGAACAAAACAACCAATTTAAGCCAATTTAGGACGATCCAAGTGTAGTTTTATTGCAAATGCGGAAGCATGGATAACAATCATTTATATATATAACCCATAAAAACGCATACGATTCATGGATAAAATTAACGAATCGATTACTAACCTTTAAAAGCGATCCATGGATGATGTAGAGAGGCTCCTAGCAGCTGCTCCTCAAGTGTGAAGCACTCCATAAGTATCCACCAAGAGAACGAATCGAACGAGAGAAGAAAAACCGAGAGAGAGAGATTAGGGTTGCCTCCCTTTTCTTTCTTATAAAAAATTAGGGTTCTAGGCTTAGGGTCTATAATAGTATATTTATAGACAAATATTTCAGCTGAAAATTTAACCTATAAAATATTATTATTATTAACCCTATAATTAATTAATCTCATTAATCAATTAATTAATCATTAAAACTCTTTTAATAATTAATTCTTTTTCTAAACTCTTTAGAAAATAATTCTCCCACTTAATTTAATTTCTTAAATTAAATTCTTAATTAATAATATTAAGAACACTTCTTAATTATTTTATAATTAATTAAATCATATTTAATTGATTATAAAAATGCTATCAAATATTTATTTCATAAATAAATAATGACTAGCCATTATTAATTAATTTCTTCACCATTAAATCATTCTCTTTTATGGTGTGACCATGTAGGTTCAACATTAAGCCGGTAGTAGAAATAAATAATAATAAAACTATTTTATTGTTATTTATAGGAATTCTTCTAATTCATTAAATACGATTAATAAATTAATCATATTTATTCTACATCGTGAGTGATACTTCTCAGCATATCGCGACTCTCCGGATAATATGAATTCACTGCTTAGAATACCAGGAACCTATTTAGTGACTAGTTACCGTACAATGAATTCCTTCTACCCTACAATGTCCCGATTAAATACAAGGCATGGATCTCGTGTCAAGCCTATCTAATTTAATCATATGCTTTCCTATTCACTATGCTTAGTTCCGATTAATGCAAATTAGAAACTTCTTTCTAATTTCATTCACTCTGGCCAGAGATTCCTGAACTAGCATACATTAAAAATAACATAGGACATACTCTTCCTTCACTGGAAGGGGCAGATCCTTTATTGATCATTCACTATCTTCGTGCACAAATTCCTATACCCAGAAGAGCACTGATTATTGTCCCTCGAGACTAAGAGCTAAACCAAAGTATATTTCAGTGTACACAAGATGACTATGATGATCTCAAGTCAAAGGACACTTGTACAACCATCACTATATGAACAACTACTGACACATGAGTGAACTCCATTAGTTGTTCAACTGATCGAGTCATGTTCAGTGAACTTATTCCTAATAAGCACCTACATACTAGCTATAGTGTCACCACACAAATGCCTATGAGAACAGACATCCTTCATAATGAAGCAAGCATAGTATGTACCGATCTTTGTGGATTAATTAACTACCAATTAATTATCCTACGACCAGGAACTATTTAAGTTTAGAGTTATCATCTTTAAGGTCTCATTATCACGATCTCATCATAATCCATTAAAGCTTTACTCTAAACTATGGATCATCTAATTTAAACACTTTAAATAGATAAAGCCCGTTATAAAACATATTACCATTTTATTAAATTAACCAAACTTGAATCAGATTGAACAAAGTATCTCCTAACTCATCATCTATGATTGGATTTAGGACACACGTCTTTCAATCTCCCACTTGTACTAAAACCAATCACCTTGGTATCTCATACATAACTTCTCCTAATAGAGAACAAAGCGATTTTCAAATAACGGTTTAGTAAATGGTCTTTACTATGTTGTTATGGGTGTCAAGTCAATATTGACTTAAACATCTCTACTTTCAACGATCTCATTTATCATATGAAAGTGCCGCAACTTGGATCTTGAATCCCTGATTAAACCTAGGTTCCATAGCCTGTGCTACTACCATTTGTTGTATCGATACAACAATATAAATCCTATGCTAGGAACCATGTCTAACCAGCGAAAACAGGTTTCGCTATCCAAAGAACCTCCTTTGCAGCTTCACTTATAGCTATATACATATATTGCTTCCACTTCGGAATCAGTTATCTTAAACTGCTTGGAATTCTTCCAACAAACCGCTCATCCATTAAGAATTAACACTTATTTTGACATGGATTTTCTATCACTTTTGTCCTAAGACAATCATAGTGTTTATAACGCTCGATTTTCATTTTGGACCCACCATAATCAATAAAGATGTCCTCAATTCTTCCAAAGTATTTAAGGACGTTCTTCCAGCTTACTATCGCGCTTCTCAAGGACTAGACTGGTGCTCGCTTATCTCGCCTAGTGAGTTAGCGATCATCAAGTCTTGTACAGTACATCCGGTATTTTGATAGATACCTTTGCCGAAGCATAATAAATCTTACTCATACGTCATTTCTCCTCAGATGTCGTAGAAAGACACTATCTTGGAGAAAGTAACTCCGTGACTTGACAATTCAAGTAACTTTTTGGAGTTATTTATGCTAAAAATCTTAGCATATAAATGATGTACACACTTTGGGTTTAGCCCAACACTTGATTTATCCTATAAATTCTCATTCCTATATCATAGGAAGCCATTCCCAAGTCCTTTATAGAGAATATGCTAGATAACCACACTTTGACTAATTTTAGCGTCGATACATCATTCTTTATCATAAGTATGTCATTCACATACATTATTAGGAATGTCATCACACTCCCACTAACCTTCTTATAGATCCATGATCCATCATTGTCTTTGATAAAATCAAACTATTTGATTGTCTCATCAAAACACATGTTCGATCATTGAGAAGCTTGCTTCAATCCATAAATGGATTGTCGTGGCTATTAGACCATAGATTTGCTACTCATAGCAATAAATCCCTCTAATTGTGTCAACTACACATCCTTTTTCAAATTTCCTATCGAGGAAGGTTGACCATTCGACCATTATTATATATTATAGTCATTACTAGCCGCAATCGCAAACAAAATCCGAATAGACTTGAGCACTACTTCATGTGAATTTTTTTCATCAAAGTCAATCTCTTTGCTTTGATTGAATCATTTCACAATAAGCAAGGACTTATAGGTCTTTACCCAGCCAATCACTCTAATCTCCCTTTTATAGACTCAATTGTATCCTTCCGGTTATGACACCTTTAGGTCCTCAACCATAGTCTGTACTTGGTTGATGTACATGGAATCTATATCGGATTTCATGGTACTATGCCATTTCTCCGAGTCATAACTCATAGCTTTAGTAAAGGTCATAAGGTCATTATCATATAATTGACACCTCATTGTCATTCTTAATGACAAGGCAGTCAACCTCTCAGGTTGGTGATAAAATATCAAGACCTATACTTAAGCTAACCTACAAAAGATTATCCTGTCTGAAAATGTTCTTCCTATAGAACCTTTGTAATTTGTGGTGTTTGAACTTAGTTAAGTTCAACCTTCCTCCCACTGAACCCTTCTAGAATGAACAATTCCTCTAATCAGGTAGTATGTCATACACACTCTATTCAGTAGAATATTCAACCAATATCCTTGACTATCATTAGGATATCTCACAAACTTACATTTTTGATCTACCATCTAGATTATCAAATTAAACATTTTGACATAAGCCAGACATCCCAAATCTTAAAAAGTTTAAGACTTGTGTTCCTTGCACTACATATCTCATATGACAACTTAGGAACAGATTAAGAAGATACTATATTCAGCAGATATACTGATATTTACAAAATTCAACTCTAAACATATATTAGAAGATCAATTTAGCTTAACATGAACCGAACGATGTCTAACAAAGTTCGTTCGCTCCTTCATACATTCCATCCACCTGTAGAATCTCAGGATCTGTCCAATGTGAAGCTTTAAACTTAAGATTTGAGATAACCTCAAAACATTCACTCAAGTGTATATCTCTTTGATCTTATCAAAGAGTCCCAACACTTGTTGCTTTGTTTTGTATTTCATTATTATTCATTTTGAATCACTCCAAAAGATTCAAATTTGTATTGTACCAAATACATATATCTGAATCCGGATCATATCCGTGAACAATAATGAAGCGTGTGAATCCTTTTCTGGCACGTGTTGTCACTGGTGCACATACAATTATGTGTACTAATTTTAACACTTTTGTAGCTCATTATCTCTCTATTTCAAGAAAATAGAGATATAGTGGTCTTTCTAGTGAGACGAGTTTTGCATGCATAATGTGATTCAATAATCATATGGTTCTTGTAACCCATCACCATGCAATAAGCGGATACTCTTCTCACTTTGCGACCAAGCCTATAGTGATTTGGATTTCCATTACCTCTATTCTATAGTCCCAGTTTCAAAATGAGAAGTTTCAGTCCCACTAAACTTCTCTAATTCTTCAACTCTACAAGACAACTCTTGTAGTTGATCTTCCAATAACCTCCTTAGTTTAGTGGCTGCAAACCTTTTTGCTATTAGAGTCAAACTTAGCCTTTGACTAATTATGCTATCACTCACTAACAAACTTCTTCTTGATGGTATGGTTCATCTCCCACTACTTGATTTCAGAACCATTACCAGTCTGAAGAACAGAGCTCTCTAAGAAGGAAATACGTCTCAACAATCTTTAACATGAAGGGCTTGTTTGGCTGCAACTTAAAGTTGCAGCTTATGGCTTATAAACCCAAAAATGCTTATTGGGGGTGTTTGCCAAAATAAGTGAAACCAACTTATGGCTACTTAAAATGGATAAGTTGAATGTTAAGAATCCTTAACATTCAACTTATAACTTATAACTTATTCTCGATACACGCAATATATAATATCCTTCAAATCTTCAAAACCATATATCTTTTGATCCGTTCATTAAAAAATTGATTTATATATCAAATTTCTCTACTCATCGAGATTTATCCATTGATATCCATTTATATATATTAAAAAATAAATATTTTAAAAATAATAAAAAAAAGTTAACTTATAAGTTCTGATTTACCCAAACACTCTACTGCTTATAAGTTCTGATTTACCAAACACTCTAGGACTTATAAGCTCAGCTCTACTTATCACTTATAAAGCACTTACTCATTTTAAGCTATAAGTCAACTTTTGCTTGATACCCCAAACGCCCACAAAGTAGATTTCAGACAATCTGATATCCAACCTTTTCATGTAAGAGTTCACACCAATTTGCGAGTTCGTATCCGGAAACTACTTCAAGATCACATCTCGACTTAGCTTCCATCTATGACAAAATCAACCTACCCTAGACGATCAATCAAATTGATTGTCTTGAGTCTATGATTATTTATAGATCAACCCTCAGCATAACTATTATGGAATAGCTCATTCGATATCCTATATTGAATCGTCTTATTTATCACATTCTACAACTCTTATAGAAGCAACAAGGTAGCCCTGAGTGTCCTTGTGCTCATACTGTTTACACAGTCCTAAGCTTATAGACATCATCTTGGTTTACTTTGCAACATTTACATTATTAGACCTCTTGCAACTAGTCTCATACACATCTCCATGTGCATCACAAATAAGACATTTTGTATTAATGAGTTAAGCATTTAGTCTAACTTTTAATTCTTGAGAACATTTCTCAAGTTTCAAAGTTCATCAGCATATTTGGGATAAGTCAATGTGTTATTCTACTATGATGTGTGATAGTGTAGAAGTTATATTATATATATAATTCTATAAGTGAATACACATAACTACTAAGTAAATATTCAATTTTATTCTTATAGCACCATGTGAATCGGGTCTTTATTCATTGGTGGCTCCCACTATTTTATTTAAGTTATACAACCCTCTATATGTATAACTAAACATTCATAATGTTAGTGAGAATAAGGATCCTATTTTCCATCACATCACCTCGGCTGTGGCACGAAACGCAATGTGATGTTCCATAGGAAGACAACTCTTGTCAACTACATCTCATGTTATTCCTTATTATCTTTTAGCCTCTTGAATCATTGAGTCTCGGCTGTGGCACGACTCACTCAATATTCGAAGTCAAGTCAAACCCAACATCTTGCATAATTAAATTAGAATTCCAAAAGCCCACGGCTGTAGCACGTAACGACAATTGGAACCTAATTTATCATACACATCTCATGTGATAGACAAACATCTCTTAATCTCAAAACAAAGCCCTCGGCTGTAACACGAAACGACAATGTCTCAATATAAGAACTCTACTTGCTATTATGTTGGAAGGCTATGACCGACACAAGCCCGTTGTGTCATTGGCCATTTACTACTTGATATAAATTTTAATTAAGAGGGATTATATTATGTTACAACCATAATCATATTACTAGGAGATTCTCTTTTTCTTGAACAAAATACAATTATGATATTTAAATGAAAAATTCCCAGTGTGTTGGAGGGGTCACATCGGTCCCGCTTAAAACCCAACGGCCTAGACATAAATTTTCATTTTAACATCAAAAATGTATTTCACTCTATGTTTCATAAACATAAGAATCTCATGATTGTGTTCATAATATTTATATTAAGTTTGTGAAACAATTTCACAAATCCTAGATCGTCTAAACTACGCCTTATGTCAATTATGTTCACCTAAATCTATCATCGCATGGTAAACTTAAGCATATATTAAATATATAAACATAAAGTGACATAATTGTAGACATGTCATAACATGTATCGCAATTAAATATAAGTGTACCAATTAATGGATACATTTAATTTAATCAAATAAAGAATTAAATACACTCCAAGGGCTATAATTAATTTTAAATAAATTATTTAAATATAAATATTAATCCCAGCAGATGCGTCTCAAAAAAACGAATCCAACGATATATTACACGCCTCAATCGGAGTTCGAATGCTGAAACGAGTCAAAACAAAAATGACCAACCGGCTGTTGCACGCGGATCCCCGCGCGCGTGTCTGACACACGCCTGACGATCAGGACAGCCACTGATCAGAAGTCAGAACACAGTTTCTGTCCTTTTCAGCGCACGGAATTCCGTGTAGTCATTATTCACATGATTACTTTAATCATTACACAATTTAATATCCAGATTATTAATTTTGTTTTAAAAACACTTTTTAAATACTTTCATAAATCCAAAATAAATAATCTATATATCAAAAAATTCAGAAAAATATATCCTACTGATTTAAAACAATTGTAGAATCATATTCTGGGATCAAAAATATTTTAATTATTTATTTTGATTTAATTCTCAATTAAATCAATCATAGCCCCCAAATACGAATAAATCGATAATAAATTCATACAACATCATAAAATTCTGAAAAACTTTCCATGAATATATATGCATACAACCTCGCTCTGATACCATTGTAGGGTTTTATTGCAAATGCGGAAGCATGGATAACAATTATTTATATATATAACCCATAAAAACGCATACGATTCATGGATAAAATTAACGAATCGATTACTAACCTTTAAAAGCGATCCATGGATGATGTAGAGAGGCTCCTAGCAGCTGCTCCTCAAGTGTGAAGCACTCCACAAGTATCCACCAAGAGAACGAATCGAACGAGAGAAGAAAAACCGAGAGTGAGAGATTAGGGTTGCCTCCCTTTTCTTTCTTATAAAAAATTAGGGTTCTAGGCTTAGGGTCTATAATAGTATATTTATAGGCAAATATTTCAGCTGAAAATTTAACCTATAAAATATTATTATTATTAATCCTATAATTAATTAATCTCATTAATCAATTAATTCATCATTAAAACTCTTTTAATAATTAATTCTTTTTGTAAACTCTTTAGAAAATAATTCTCCCACTTAATTTAATTTCTTAAATTAAATTCTTAATTAATAATATTAAGAACACTTCTTAATTATTTTATAATTAATTAAATCATATTTAATTGATTATAAAAATGCTATCAAATATTTATTTCATAAATAAATAATGACTAGCCATTATTAATTAATTTTTTCACCATTAAATCATTCTCTTTTATGGTGTGACCCTGTAGGTTCAACATTAAGCCGGTAGTAGAAATAAATAATAATAAAACTATTTTATTATTATTTATAGGAATTCTTCTAATTCATTAAATACGATTAATAAATTAATCATATTTATTCTACATCGTGAGTGATACTTCTCAGCATATCGCGACTCTCCGGATAATATGAATTCACTGCTTAGAATACCAAGAACCTATTTAGTGACTAGTTACCGTACAATAAATTCCTTCTACCCTACAATGTCCCGATTAAATACAAGGCATGGATCTCGTGTCAAGCCTATCTAATTTAATCATATGCTTTCCTATTCACTATGCTTAGTTCCGATTAATGCAAATTAGAAACTTCTTTCTAATTTCATTCACTCTGGCCAGAGATTCTTGAACTAGCATACATTAAAAATAACATAGGACATACTCTTCCTTCACTGGAAGGGGCAGATCCTTTATTGATCATTCACTATCTTCGTGCACAAATTCCTATACCCAGAAGAGCACTGATTATTGTCCCTCGAGACTAAGAGCTAAACCAAAGTATATTTCAGTGTACACAAGATGACTATGATGATCTCAAGTCAAAGGACACTTGTACAACCATCACTATATGAACAACTACTGACACATGAGTGAACTCCATTAGTTGTTCAACTGATCGAGTCATGTTCAGTGAACTTATTCCTAATAAGCACCTACATACTAGCTATAGTGTCACCACACAAATGCCTATGAGAACAGACATCCTTCATAATGAATCAAGCATAGTATGTACCGATCTTTGTGGATTAATTAACTACCAATTAATTATCCTACGACCAAGAACTATTTAAGTTTAGAGTTATCATCTTTAAGGTCTCATTATCACGATCTCATCATAATCCATTAAAGCTTTACTCTAAACTATGGATCATCTAATTTAAACACTTTAAATAGATAAAGCCCGCTATAAAACATATTACCATTTTATTAAATTAACCAAACTTGAATCAGATTGAACAAAGTATCTCCTAACTCATCATCCATGATTGGATTTAGGACACACGTCTTTCACCAAGTGGATATGAAATCCACTTATCAGTGTTTCACTCAACTCACGTGTTTGTGTATCACTCTGTGTTTGTCTCTCATCTCTCACAACTAATTGTCTGTCTAAGTTTTCAGTACCTGCAAAAGAAATAATCCTAGCCCCTTCAAGAGAGGTTAGTGGTGGTGCAATGGGAGTTCGCAAATCCCAATCCCTGGTTGAGTCTGTCAAAATATTTGACACTGTAAACTGAATTGCTTCAGTGACAGACTCACCTGGTTGCCTTTCACTTTATCCAGTATAAACTGTGAGTGAAAAATCCCTTAGGGGAGCCAGAGATGTTCCCTCTGGGAGGGGAGAAAATGATTCTATTAAAGGTGGCAAAGAATCAGATTTTCCCTCTGATGCCTGTGAAGGCACTTCTACCATAACTATGGTAGGCACTGTTTCAAAGTCAAAATCAAAGTGCTCTCCTTGCATAGTGTCCTGAGTATCATCTATTTGGATATCTTCTCCCATTGTGAGTAATGGGAGAGTGCTTGACTCAGTACAAAATGCCATGGTCCGATGGCGAATTTCAATAGATTCATCCTGTTGAGAGGATGTCTCCAGAGACTGTTCAGTGGCCATATCAATGTCCATATCCTGTTGAGAGGATACAGATGGGCTTACAGATGCCTCCCTATAGGTTTTTCTTTTCTTTAAGGGTGGAGACAGAGCTGTGGGAACACTCTTTGTATTTACATCACTAACTCTTCTTGAACTGGATTGAACATTTGGCTCAGGTTGTTGGTCAGAAGTGTTTGACTCTTTGTTTGGTTCTATGACCCGTGTTAGAGATTGTGGTTCTACAACCTCTTGGTCAGCCCTAGCAACCACTTGGGTTTGAATTAAAGTACTAGTAGAAGAAGATACAGGGTTAGGAATAACTACCTGTAGTGGAACCGGATGTGGCTGAGGAACTTGTTCACCAAAGATTGGAAGATGAATGAATTGACTCATCAATGGTGAAACAAGTATTGGTGTGTTTAGAAATTTGAGGGAGAAGTCCAGCCTGGTGTAGAATTTAAAATCTGTGGTTTGGGAGGTTTCAAATCTTGTATTCCTAAACAGTTCTACCTGCTCAGCAGTAAGTAGATGATTTATGATAAGAGTGAGAAAGCGAGGGTACCAACACTTCACTTTCACATGATTATCAAAATCTCTCCTAGAGTGAGCAAGCCTGTTGATCATTAAGTTCCACAGAATTTCAGCAAAATTAAGTCTACGACCAAATACAATAGCATAAGCAATATATTGATTAAGACTGGTAATGCCATGAAAATTGGTTTTTGTGCAATTACCAAAGACTCTTGTTATTGTATCAAATAACATATCCCATTCCCTTACAAGAAAACTTTTTGACAACTTAACCATTTGTAGGGGCCCCTGATAATGAATATTCATAAAGAACCGAGATAACTCATCATCAGAGGGTAAGTGATCAAACCTGTCCTTTGGAAACTGTAAAACATCACAAAATAACTCCAAAGTGACTGTATATTGTTGGTTTAAAATATTGAACGTAAAAGATTTTGAATCCTCGGCAATAACAACACTTGAACAAAGAAACCTTAATTGATCAATTTTCAGAAGTGCAGAGGCACAAATAGCATGACTAACACAAGTTTCACTATTTAAAAATTGAATCCAAGGTTTAAATCGTTCCACCTTACATTTAGACGGATCAAAATACCCAACATAGTTATTTAAGACAAGTTCAAAATTAGGATCCATTTTTAGAAAACAAGAAATTTTAATTAACTTAAAATAAAATTAGAATTTTAGGGATTTTTAGAATTAATTAAAATTAATTAAAATCCACAAAATCAAAATTTTATCAAAATTAACCAAATTTAAATTTTAATCCTAAAATTCGAACTTAAAACCTTGAAATGCAAAAATGAAAGGGCAATTGATTTTAAGCACACACAATCAGTTCAACACACACAGAACTTGCTTTGATCACTTAAAACAAACGATTTACTTAACAATTCAAAAATCCACAAATCGAAAATACTTGAAAAAAAATGAAAATTTCAACAACAATTCAACTTGTAATGTTTGATTTTGAAAGACTAGTATTGTTTTGCTAAGTAAATACTTGAGCAAGAATGAACAAGATAAAAGGTTCTGCAGAAAGGAATGAGAGAATTCGAAAAGGGGAAGTTCAAAAAACTGATAAGGAAAAAATGAAATGCGTGTAAGTGTATGTGTATATATATATAAATAACTGTTAAAATTTAAGTAAAGTAAAAAATAAAAACTGAACCGTTTTTTTTAAGATTGTACTGGGAAGACAATCGGGAAGACTTAGGAAAGTCTTCCCGGTAGTCTTCCTAGTACAAACTAGAAAGTCTTTGGAAAAATAAATAAAACAAAAAACAGAAAATAAAATAATTAATTCTAAGTCTTCCCGATAGTCTTCCTAGTTCAAAAACTGGGAAGACTTAGGAAAAGACTTAAAATAAAAAGGAAAAAACAAAAAAAACAAAAACAAATTATTCTGAGTCTTCCCGGTAGTCTTCCTAGTACAAAAACTGGGAAGACTTAGAGAAAAACTCAGAATAATTAAAATATTTACAGAATAATTACAGAAAAATACTAAAAATGCATGAAAAATATTTACAAGTCTATAAAAATTCACAGAAAATTCCATAAATTCTAGAAAAATATGCAGAAAAATATAGAAGTGCATTAAACTAATATAAACCTGCAGAAAAATTTAAACAACAATATTTACAATCTGAAACCCATCTAAATAATTCCAAATAAATATATTTTCAATAAAAATACATTTCTCCACTTAAAAAAATATGAGAAAAATATTTTTAGAGTAAATATAATATTCAGAAGTATTTAAATTAACAAGCATGTAATTTCAAACAAGAATGAGCAGTAGCATCACTTAGTAACAATGAGAGAAGACTGATTTTTGAAAAGAACAAACATGACAGAGATACTGTTAATCACTAAGACTGTTTAACATACCCAATTTACCAACTAACTTGGTAAATGTGGATTCGTCAACAGATTTAGTGAATATATCTGCAGTTTGATCTTCTGTGGGTACAAAGTGTAACTCCACAGTACCATTCATGACATGCTCTCTGATAAAATGATACCTGATATCAATGTTCTTCGTTCTCGAGTGCTGCACAGGGTTGTTGGAGATTTCTATGGCACTTGTATTATCACATAAAATAGGGATTTTGTCTAATACAAAGCCATAGTCCTTCAATTGATTTCTTATCCATAGGATCTGAGCACAACAGCTTCCATCAGTAATATATTCAGCTTCTACTGTTGAATTGGAAACTGTTTGCTGTTTCTTGCTATACCAGGAAATCAATCTACCTCCTAGGAATTGACAACTCCCAGAGATACTCTTTCTATCCACAACACTACCTGCATAATCAGAATTTGTATATCCAACAAGGTTAAAACCAGAATCTTTAGGGTACCAGATACCTAAATTAGGTGTACCCTTAAGATATCTCAAGATTCTTTTAACAGCAAGGAGATGTAAATCTCTAGGGTCCGCTTGGAACCTTGCACACAAGCATGTAGCATACATAATATCTGGTCTACTTGCAGTAAGATAGAGTAAAGAGCCAATCATACCTCTGTAGCTTGTAACATCTACCTTGATATAGTTATCACAAGCTCCAAGTTTGACTGATGTTGAAGATGGAGTCCTTGATGATGTTGAATCCTCCATGTGATACTTCTTGAGGAGTTCTTTGAGATACTTGGATTGACAAATAAATATACCATTTGACCTTTGACTTACCTGTAATCCAAGAAAGAACTTCAGCTCACCCATCATACTCATTTCAAACTTACTCTGCATTAGCTTAGCAAATCTCTTACAGAGATCATCATTAGTAGACCCAAATATGATGTCATCCACATAGACTTGGACTAATATCATATCACTTTTGTGTTTCTTTGAAAAAAGAGTTTTGTCTATGATACCTCTAACAAAACCATTTTCAAAAAGAAAACCAGAGAGAGTGTCATACCATTTTCTTGGGGCTTGTTTGAGACCATAGATAGCCTTGAGGAGAAAGTACACAAAGTCCAGCAGCTCCTGATTTTCAAAGCCAGGGGCTGTTCCACATACACTTCTTCATCCAGCTCACCATTCAGGAATGCACTCTTAACATCCATTTGATAGACTTTAAAATTGGAGTAAGCTGCAAATGCTAAGAACATCCTGATGGCCTCAAGTCTAGCCACTGGTGCATAGGTTTCATCATAATCAATGCCTTCAGCTTGTGAATAGCCTTGAGCAACCAGTCTTGCCTTGTTCCTTGTAACAATGCCATCCTCATCCATCTTGTTTCTGTATACCCATCTTGTACTAACTACTTTCTTGTTCTTTGGTCTGGGTACCAGCTTCCAGACTTGCTGTTGTTTAAATTGATTGAGTTCATCTTGCATAACAATCACCCAATCAGGATCTGTCAGTGTTTCCTCAGTATTCTTTGGCTCCATCTCAGATAGAAACCCTGAATAATGACATTCATTCTGAGTAGCACTTCTAGTTCTAACTCCAACACCTGGATCACCAATGATCAGCTCAAAAGGATGAGCTCTATTCCATACAGTCTGTCTTGGAAGATTTGATCTTGATGATTCACCTTGAAACTCATTGCGGTGTTGTGAATGACTAGTAGATCCTTCATTTCCTCCCCCTGAGTTGTTGCTTGATTGCCTTGATGATTCTTCTCCAGTGTTGGTGGTATCTCCATTGTTACCAATGTTTCCACCACCACCACCACCACCACCACCACCATGATCATTATCATCATTATTATTATCATTACCAGCAACATTCTCAGGTGGGGCTTCATCATCTGATTCTGAGTCTGGCAAGTTATCAAACTTCAGTTTCTCAGATGAGTCTTCTGTTTGGATACTAGGGAGCTTAGTGTCATCAAATGTTGCATTGACACTTTCCTTCACATGGTGACCATCAATCAAGTACAACATGTAAGATCCTCTGGAATAACCAATAAAAATAGCTTCTTGTGCCTTGGCCTCAAACTTGCCACGTTTCACATTATCATCCTTAAGCACAAAGTATTTTGCACCAAATACATGAAAGTATTAGAGAGTTAGTTTCTTGTTGTTCATGATCTCATAAGGAGTCTTCATTAAATCCTTGTTGATTAAAGTTCGATTCTGAGTATAACAAGCAGTGTTCACAGCTTCAACCCAAAAGTACATCGGAAGTCTTGATTCACTTAACATAGTCCTAGCAGCTTCAATCAATGTACGATTCTTCCTTTCCACCACTCCATTTTGTTGAGGAGTTCTAGGGGCAAAATACTGTCTTGTTATTCCTTTATCTGCACAAAAGTCATTTAGGACTGCATTCTTGAATTCAGTTCCATTATCTGACCTTATAGCTCTAACAGGGAATCTAGAATCCAGCTCAATCAACTTTATATGATCAATCACCATCTGTGGGGTCTCATCCTTGGAATGTAGGAATAAAACCCAAGTATATTTGGAATAGTCATCAAAAATCACAAGTGCATACTGTTTCTTTGACATGGACATCACACTAACTGGACCAAACAAATCCATGTGCAGTAGCTGAAGTGGTTCAGTTATTGATGATGTGTCAGTGCCCTTGTGAGAAGATTTCTTTGACTTTCCTTTCTGACATGCCTCACACAGTCCTTCCTGTGTAAATTCCATCTGAGGCAAACCTCTAACCAATTCCCTCTTGACTAAAGAGTTCATGGTTTTGAAGTTAAGGTGAGACATCTTCTTGTGCCATAGCCAACTTTCATCTGATGAAGCTTTAGCATAAAAACAAGTAACTTCATCTTTGGATCCAGAGTGCAGATCAACTATGAACAAATCACCTTTCCTTACTCCTTGAAGAGCAGGCTTTCCATTCTTCTTGTGAAGGATCTGACATCTATCTTTCTCAAAGGAAACAACATATCCTCTGTCACAAAAATGACTGATGCTGAGAAGATTGAACTTCAGACCTTCCATAATAGATACATCTTGAATGATAACATTTCCAAACTTCAAACAACCATATCCTCTGGTAATACCCTTGCTGTTGTCTCCAAAGGTAACTCCTGGGCCAGCTTTCTCAACCACATTTGATAGCAGAGCTCTATCTCCGGTCATATGCCTTGAACAACCACTGTCCAGAACCCACATAACACGGTTTACCTGTGCCACACCCTACAATATCAAATTGATTAGTCCTTCCTCGGAACTCAAACTTGATTGGGTCCGGCATACTTAATGAACTGGTCTTTGTCAAGCAAAACAACATTTTTAACCTTAACTACATAAACCTCTTTCACAAAAGAGTGTTTCCATTTATAGCCAGCCTTAACATATTTCTGAGTAGGCTTGGGGATAAATGGATCCGCTCTAGTCTTTGGAGGACTAGTAGTCTTAGATCGAACATGCTTCTTATTATTAACATGTTGACGTGGGGCAGTCTTATTATCAGATACATGCTTACTATTAAAATAAGCATACATAACATTGAAAGCACAAGACATGCAATTAACCACACCACATGCTTTATGAGAAAGATTAATAACAGGCATGTCAGTTTTACAGTTGTTTTGATCCACTTTATGAATGTCTGACTTAGTCTCCGTTGCAGAAACAACTTTGACTAGTTTGTCAGACTTACACTTTTTGGATTGATCAAGATCAAAAACACGATCCTTCATACGTATCTCCTCTTCAATAATGATAGAGTATTCATTTTGAGGTTCTCCTTGGGACTCTCTAAAGAAAGGTTTATCAATAACCTTAAGCACATCTGGTATACTCCTTTCTTCAGCACTGACTCTATTAGGGGTATTTATTGTTAGAAATGAATACCACTAGAAACTAGACAGAGGGGGGGGGGGTGAATGGATAGTTTGATGTTTTTCGATTCTTGAAACTCAAGATAAACTGTATATGATTATGCTATGTAATATGCGGAATATAAACAACACACACAATCACTTTAATCTACTTTGTATTGAGTAAATTAAATACTACAACTTTCCGGAAATTCACAACGGAATTTCTGGCTTCTAAACAAGAACAGTTTGTAACTTGTTTTTGCTTACAGAGAAAAGAGTGCTTTTAATAAAACTATGTGTATCTCTCTTACAGCTTTCAGTGGTGTGTGCTCGATATATATCCACCTATATAAACTAGGCACACCACTATTTACACAGTTACCCCTAGCTGAAAGTCCAACTTGTCCTGCCATAAGAGGTTAACTGTGTCAGGAAGGACCACCTACTTTTCGAAGTCTTTCCCGTTTCTGTAGCTGCTTGTCTCTTATCTTTCTCTCCAAGTTTAGCTGTAGATTTTCCATCTGTTCTTTGGACCACCTTGCCAGAACAAATACTTCAGTATTTGTCTCTTTTGATTCTTGATTCTTTACCTTGATTTGTCTTGTTGTAAACGGCTAAGTGTTGATATCGTGAACTCCACTTCATTCCAGACTTCGCGATGTCCCTTGTGAAGACTATGTGATATGACCTTTGAGGACTTTGCGACATAGTCATTTAAGGACTATGCGACATAAGTCATTTGAGGACTTTGCGACATAAGTCATTTGAGGAATTTGCGACATAAGTCATTTGAGGACTATGCGACATAAGTCATTTGAGGACTATGTGACATAAGTCATTTGAGGACTTCACGATCTAGGCATCTTTGACTTTGCTGACTTCAACACTTCACGACATGAGTCTTGAGGACTTCACAACATAGTACAAAATGGACTATGCGATCCAGCACTTCTCGACATGGATATTGGTGACTTCACGACATAGCTTTATTCTGACTTTCCTATATAATTCCTTAGACAAATTTCTGTAACTTATTTCTTCAGGGCCTTATTCATCTCTATCCTGCTGCATGAACAAATCTGAACTTCTACCAGGACAATTATTTAATGACCTATATACATTCTAGTTGCAAGAAGCTTACTAAGCTCATTATAATTCTGAGCACACATGATCAAGCTGATGTTCATGAGAACAAGACAAGTACATAGAGAGACCTATACTATATCCCAGTGAAAGAATTCACCAGGTCATGTAGTGTGACTATATAGCTTAGGCTTGTTAATGGTGGTATTCAGACATGTCTTGAGCCTAACAATCTCCCCCAAATTGTGAGTAAGACCCTTAGGCACAATTTCATGTCTGATAACAAGCCTAACTAACATAAAAAGAAACAGATATAAAGAAGATAGAAAGATGAACAGAATTTGATAACAACTTGGAAACTTAGCCTTACAGAATTTCTCCTTGTGCTACATAGCTTCAGTTCCCAATTGTTTCTCTAGGAAATCATCATAGACTTTCTTCTTCCTTATTTCTTCATTCTTCTTCATATCAGAGATGGCCATTAGAATTTCATCTCTTGCAATCAACTCTTCTATGAGAGGAGAGCTTTCTAAATCTTCAGCTGCTGTTCTAAGGGCACTTTCCACATATGAATTAATAAACTCCAACCTTATCTTGCTTTTTCCTCCATAATGATTTTTGTACTCCACAATATAAGGATTTTGTTTTACCCTGCACAACCCTTTCTCCCTCAGCTCCTTTGCTTTTTCTTCCATCTCAGCCATCTCCTTTTCTTTCTAACACCTCTTTTCTTCATTTAGCTTCTTTAGATTTTCTTCATAGTCAGAGTGCATCTTCATGAATCTAGCAATCTCTAGCAATCTCTATTTTCCACATCGTCTCTTCCTTTTCTTCAAAGTTCAATAAGGCGTTTATTCTTTCAAGTTCATAGGTTGGAAAATATTGCCAGCTGCCTTGCTTCATCTCTTTCTCCCTTCCATCAGTGCATCTGATCTCAAGATGATTGTTCTTCACTTTGACTTCAAAGATTCTTTGAGCCCTCAAAAATGCTAGGGCATCTTCATCATAGTCTTCATCCAGAGGAAGCACTTTGATCCCCATTAGTGATTACCCCATTCTTCTTTGTTATCCTTTTCCTTCTGGCTACACTCTTGATCTTCAAATGTTTCACTTGAGGTAGCTTGCTGGAGCAGGGAGAATTAGTCTTCAGTGCCACATCACTTGGAAGTAGCTTCACTCCTTTTCCTTTCATCCACTGTAACACTCCACTAGCTGTGACTTTGTGGAAGTGTTTTCTTGATTTTTCCTTTGTGGCTTCAACTGTCTTCTATGGCAAATCAGGTTCAGAAGTCTTGGATAAGGATTTTGGAGGATCATTACTAACAGTACCCACCCTAGACATAGAGTCTTGTGTTGTGGTTAAGGCACTGCTAGCAATGTCCTTGACTTGCTGATTTCCACTCCTTGTCTTCTTAGCAGTTTCTCTGTTTCCTTTGGGGTCCTTGTCTTCACTAGCATCTTTTGATTTCTTAGAGGATTTGCTCTTGTTGCTTTCACTTGTTCCATCCTTATTACTCCTTGATTGAGATCTCCTTCTATAGGTTTTCTCCTCATCATCATCCTCATCATCTTTCTTCTTGCTCTTTTCTTTGAGTGACTCAGGAATGACTCCATGAATCAAGAAGGATTGTAGAGTGTGAATCATCTCAAGCTATTCAGCTGTCCAAACTCCTTTCTTGGATCTCATCATCTGCAACACTTGGTTGATTTTAGCATTGTTCTTCATTGTCAAGTCTGAGGGAATCACCAGTTGGTCAATGCTGCTGTCTTAAGATAGACTTTGGAAAATTATTGTCCTTGGCTTAGAGATCACTTCAGGCAATCTTTGATATTGGTCTATCTTCAAGTCATCATGTAGCCTTCTGTTGTTCTCCCCATACTTTTCAATTAAATCCAGAATTATGGTCAGCTTAGTAAATCTCAGTTTTTCTAGAGTTTGAAAGGATAGATGCCACAAGCAGTTATCCTTGGATACCATGACAATTTCTCTTAGATGAATATCCTTGGTTTTCCTGACTGCCACAGTGAAGTACTTAATACTTTCCTTGATCTTCTCTCTGTAGATCCTTGCATCTTCTTGAGCATTGTTGTAGATGGTTTTCAGAAACTCCAGGAAGGCCTCATCATGATAGATGTTTGAATTGGCAACTTCCTGTAGCTTGGCCTCAATGATAATAGTAGCTTTGACAGGTTTGGCACTTGAAGTTGGTTGAGGAGCTGAAATGTCCTTTGGCATTATGGATGGGTATAAGGTGGTTGTGACTGTGCTTCTTTGACCTTGTGCACTGATGACATCCACAGAGGGAAGAATGATTGGCTTTATAGTTTCTTCAATGAGTTTGCCCTTAAGCTTTTGCTGCTTGGCAGGTACTTCCCCTCTCTTTTCCAAAATGACCTCCTTTCCTTTCTCCCCCTTAGGCTTGGGATCAGACAAGATGTCTTAAGCTTCTCCAGGAATAGGCAGGTTCATGCTTCTCATCATGGAGGTCATCATTTGTTGTTGGACCAACAGAATGTTAGACGTTGAGTTGGTTTGATCATCCATTTTTGCATTGAGGAGCTCCAAAGAATGGGAAATCCCTTGGTTTTCAGATTTCAAAGATGCCACTTCCTTCTCCAACCTTTCCACCTTGGAAAACAGCTGCTCAGACTTGAAGGGATTGAGGGCCTGATCCTTGAGCTTGGAGAAGTCAAATTTTGTGATGTTGGAGACAGGAACCTCATCTACCAGTTTGTCACCATACTGGTTTTTCCACAGCACTGAGAGCATAGAGTTGATATTGATGTTGGACTGCAATTGGTTGTCTAACTTGGTGGACATCTTCTTCAAGTTGTCAGCCACCATAGCTAGAGATAGATCCATTGTAGATACTTGCTGAGTTGTCTTCCTGACTTCTTTGAGGATGCCATCCACCTTGGGAAAATCAGAGAGAAAGGCATTCCTGAGCTGAACCATGGATTGGTCAGTTTCCTCCTTGATAGTTGAGACCTCTGATTGAAGACCTTTCCCAAGATAGTGCAGAGCCTTCAATTGACTTTTGTATACCTCATTCACTGCCTCATAGATATCTACAGGAGAAAGACCCTTGGCATTTGATCCTAGAGCTGTGAGATAGTCTTCCCTGAGATAGGCCAGTGCATCCTTCAACTTTACAGACCTCTTAGCATCCAACCAGGCATCCACATTTCCATCCTGTTGGGCTTCATCTACAATCTTTTCTGCTTGAGCCTCAACATCCTCCTTGTGACAGATCAAGATGGTTTCATAGTCCTGATTTGGAAGGCCAGCTGTTAGGAGATGTTGGGCAATCTTTGAGAACTCATCTATCTGTGCCACATGAAGATTTTGCAATTCTTCTCCCGTCAATTGTGGTGGCACAGTAGATGATCCTGAAGCCATGTCATGTTGCACAGGCTTCAGCCATTCTGACAATGTGGCCTGAGCCAAGTTAAAGCTGGTGCTAGGAACCTCAGGGGGGTTTGATTGATGAGTTTACTCCAGTCTTGGAATGACTGTGGAGTCTGATGTTGTCCCCATTGAAATGGGATGAGTGACAACATCATCTCCATGTGCCTGTGAAGGCATGTCCATGTCCATAAGGAATGGAGAGTTTGGCATAGAGTCTCCAGTAAGAACTGGTGAATCCTCTATGTTTGTGTTGGTGTCATTAGGATATGCCCCAACATGCATTCCCTGACCAACTAGATGTGGTTCCTGGGTGGTGAGCACAGTGTCCAGCACCATGTCACTTGAGATTGGCTCAGTCATAGATAGAGATTGTGACTGATCAAGAGCAGAATTGTCATGAGAATGACTTTTCTGTTGAGAAGAAATTTGAGATGTAGATTCTGGAAGAGAAGTGTGGTGTAGATCAGATTTTGGCAACTCCCCCTGAGAAATAGGAGGAGTTTCAAGTGTGATGTGCTCTCCACTCAGTGTGTCATCACCCTTATTTCTCCTAGGGTCAAGAGTGAGTTCTTGACCCTGTGCAGACTCTTTACAGGTTGTAGTGGGGAGGCTACTCTATTCAATACCAATGCCCTGTTGAGAGGACATTGACAGTAATAGGTGTACCCCTTTTTGCACATCTAAATCATGTTGGGAGGATTCAGTGGAGGTTATAGATTTGGATTTCTTCTTTTGTCTTGTGAGCTGTGACTCAGGTTCCTCACTACCTAAATCTACAGTTTCATTTACAATTGCAAGGGGTCTCTTCTTGGTCTTCTTTTTAGTAACACCAACCTTTTGAGAGATTGATGCACTTGGCTCCCTAACTTCTGGAGTGGTTTTTGCAGTAGGGTTACTGGATGGGATGGGAAGGCTGGGTTTAGACCGTGTAGCTCCTTCAGTCTTAGCCTCCCATGTCCAGGAAAGTTCATGGTATATTGGCTTAGCAAGTTGATATGATTCAAATGTGTCCTGCATATGCTTGGTCACACTTAGAATCACATCCACTTGATTCCTTGTGTCCAATGACCCAAATAGAATTTTGGACATGGACTTGGAATAAGCCATTTTATTTTTATCTATACCCTCAAGTTCATGTATATTAGCATCAAGATAATTTAAAATACATTGAAGGAAACGAGGATAAAAGATTTCATTACCTCTACCACGAACTGTCCTCCCTATCCTTTGAGCCAATTCCTTGAGGATTATTGCTCCAACGTTTATCTCCTGATTGTGGGCTAGGGAATAGGCCAGCTTCACAGCAATGTGACTGATGTGGTCCCATCATGTCTTCCTGCATAAGAACACCTTTTGGAGTGTATCAAAAAGAAACGACCACTCCCTCCTGACATGCTTCTTATTCAACTTTGTCATGTCAATTTAATCTGCATACTTGATGAAATCCAAGAAAGCGACCATCTCACCATCACTAGCTTCAGTATCATGACCCTCAACCTTGAACACCAGGGCCTCGTTAATCTCCTTCTCCCCAAACTGGAAGGACTTGCCCCCAATTGTGCAACTCACTTCCTGAAACGAAGTCCCATCCTCCTTTGCCATTGTTGCAACCAACACTGTTCTCCAGAACCCTTCCAATACATCGACATACAGAGTGGGGTTAAGGGTCAAGGCTTGGCGGAGGTAGGAGGTGTTTAAGAACCGTACAAAACACTTGTACCCTGGGTTTGCCTCCGCCTCTGAGTGTATTGAGAGTAGGTTTGTTTCTTTGGGAATGGTTAAAGGAATTGAGGATGATGCTTCTTGAGATTTGGGTGCCATTTCAAGATTGAGAGTGAAGAAGAGAGTAGAAAATTTGAGTTTAGGTTTGAGAATTGAGAGTAGTAGACAAGATGAAAAGTTGTGAACGGTTAGAAAAGAGTATTTATATGATAGAGACACTGCGCTATGGAGTTATGAATATGTACAGACTAATTGTATGTCGCGAAGTCTCAAAATGGCCTGTACCGCAAAGTCTTGCAAAGTATATCGCAGAGTCCTGAATTGAACTATGTCGCAAAGTCTTGAGGATAGAAGAATTTGGATGACTTTGCGATATAGTGAAAATACCCTGTCTAAAACTCTCTTCTTGAAATTTTAAGTATTTTGTCAGACTTAAATCAAAAATTGAAATAAAATAAATTTAAATCAAAATTCTGTCAAATATGGAGACTTGTCGATATAGTTATTCTAAGTCGCAAAGTCATAAAATGAACTATGTCGCAAACTCATGAAATGAAATATATCGCAAAGTCTCACAATTTTAACAGTTTGCGATATAAGTCTGTTTGATTTGAACTAAGTCGTGAACTCTCAAGATCACCTATGTAGAGATATCTTAAAAGCTCATAACTTCTCAGAAAAGTATGATTTGAAAAATATGCAGTAAAATACTGAAATATTTATAAATCATATCTCAGCTAATTTTCACTCCATATGAATAGAGCATTTAAATACAGTGAAAATTTATTGCTGCAACAATTAACTAGCATATTTACTTAGAACAACTAAATGAAGGATTGAGCATTCCAATTTCACTCACAAGTCTGTTGAAAACAGCTTCATTTAGAGGTTTAGTGAATATGTCAGCTAATTGTTTCTCAGTTGGAACATAAGAGACTTCTATGGTACCATTTGCAGCATGTTCCCTAATGAAATGGTACCTGATCTCAATGTGCTTTGTAGTAGAATGATTAACAGGATTGGCAACTATGGATATTGCACTAGTATTGTCACACATCAGAGGATTGTGTTCTAACACTAGTCCATAATCCATGAGTTGATTTCTAATCCAAAGCAATTGAGCACAGCAACTTCCAGCAGCAATATATTCAGCCTCAGCTATGGATGATGCTGTGGATTGTTGTTTCTTACTGAACCAGGACACTAACCTTTGACCTAAGAATTGGCAGCTTCCAGAGGTGCTCTTCCTGTCAATTCTGCATCCAGCATAATCAGAGTCTTTGTAACCAACCAGGTTGAACCCAGTGCCTTTTGAATACCATAGCCCAAGATTAGGAGTCCCTTTCAGATACCTGAAGATTCTTTTGATAGCCATCATGTGAGATTCCTTGGGATCAGATTGAAACCTTGCACAAAGGCATGTGGCGAACATGATATCAGGCCTGCTAGCTGTGAGATAGAGTAGAGATCCAACCATGCCTCTGTAAACCTTGATGTCTACTCTTTTGCCTTTCTTGTCTTCATCAAGCTTGATAGCAGTGGACATGGGAGTTTTTGCAGGGGATGATTCTTCTAAACCATATTTCTTCAAAAGATCTTTGACATACTTTGATTGGTTTATAAAGATGCCATCCTCCTTTTGATGTACTTACAGACCTAAGAAGTAGGTTAACTCTCCCATCATACTCATCTCATATTTGCTTTACATCAACTTAGAGAACCTTTCACAGAGTTTTTCATTTGAAGAGCCAAAGATGATATCATCCACATAGATTTGAACTAGAATGATATCATTTCCATGCTTCTTGAAGAATAGAGTTTTATCAATTGTACCCCTAGTAAATTGATGCTCAAGAAGGAATTGAGATAGAGTTTCATACCAGGCTCTAGGTGCCTATTTGAGTCCATAGAGTGCCTTGAGCAGTCTATATACAAAGTTTGGGAAGTCTTCATTCTCAAAGCCAGGTGGTTGAGACACATAAACTTCTTCAGCAAGATCACCATTGTGAAATGCGCTTTTCACATCCATTTGATACACCTTGAAATCTGAGTGAGCTGCAAAAGCCAAGAATATTCTGATGGCTTCCAGTCTAGCTACAGGTGCAAATGTCTCATCATAGTCAATGCCCTCTTGTTGACAGTATCCTTTGGCAACCAACCTTGCTTTGTTTCTAATCACCACTCCTTCTTCATCCATCTTGTTTCTGAACACCCATTTGGTGTCAATAACATTCTTTCCTACTAGAGGTGGCACTAGCTCCCATACTTTGTTTTTCTCAAATTGATTTAATTCTTCTTGCATAGCAACAATCCAGTCAGAATTCTTCAAAGCTTCTTCAATTACTTTTGGTTCTTCTTGTGACAGAAAGCAGCTATACAGACATGTATTTATTGTTGCCCTTCTTGTCCTCACACCCTCACCAGGATCTCCAATGATTTGATCCCTAGTGTGGGCTCTGTCCCATTTCCTTGTATGACCTTGTTCATTTCCTTGACTTGTTCCAGGATCATTTTGATTGATAGTTGCATTCTCTTCTTCTCCCCCTGTGTTTGTGAACCCTTGCACAGGTGTTTGAAGAAGATCATCAACTTCAAGAGTTTCATTTTCTGGAACAGCTTGAGCAGGAGGTTCATCTTCACTTTCAGAATCCTCTAGATATCCTTGATTTTCAAATCTTAATGGCACACTGTCTTGTTCACTTGTTTCAAGTCCAGGAGTTTTCTTGTCATCAAAGGTAACATCCATACTTTCCATAACTTTATGTTGCTCAGGTACAAACACCCTGTATGCTGTCCTTTCCAGAGAGTATCCAATGAAAATACCTTCAAATGCCTTAGCATCAAATTTTCCAACATGTTCTGAGGTATCTTTCATCACAAAACACTTACTTCCAAACACATGCAGATGCTTGAAGGATGCTCTTTTTCCAGTCATCAATGAGTAAGGAGTTTTACCAGACTTCTTATTGATCAATGTTCTATTTTGCACATAGCATGCCGTGTTAACAGCATCAGCCCAAAAGCTAGTAGGTAGCTTTGCATCCAACAACATTGTCCTTGCAGCTTCAATGAGAGTTCTATTCTTTCTTTCAACTACTCCATTTTGTTGAGGAGTTCTAGGAGCTGAAAATTGTTGAGAAATTCCTTTATCTTTGCAAAACTCATACAATGTTGAATTTCTGAACTCAGTCCCATTATCACTTCTCAAAGTAACTACAGAGGAACCAGTACTTTGTGCTTCTCTATCAACTCTCTTGATATGCTCTATAATAACTTGAGGTGCCTCATCCTTGGATAATAGGAATTCCACCCAAGTGTATCTTGAATAATCATCAACCATTACTAGAGCATATTTCTTCTTGGAAAGAGACATTACATTCACAGGGCCAAATAGATCCATGTGAATTAGTTGCAGAGGCCTTGAGTTTGTATTGAGCAATTTGTTCTTATGACTTGATCTTTTGATCTTCCATTTTTGACAAGCTTCACATGCTCCATCTTGCACAAACTCCAGTGCAGGCATATCTCTGATGAGTTCTCTCTTTGTCAGAGAGTTCATTGCCTGAACATTCAAGTGAGATAGTTTCTTGTGCCATAGCCAGAATTCCTCATTTGTGGCCTTAGTGTAGAAACAACAAATTTCTCCCTTGTCTGTAGCCTTAAGATTAGCTACAAACAAGCTTCCTTTCTTTACACCAGTTAAAACAACTTCACCACTTCCTTTTTTTGAGATTAGACATTGATCTTCATCAAATTCCACTTTGAAACCCCTGTTGGTGAATTGTACAATACTCAAGAGGTTATGCTTCAGTCCTTCAACAAATGCTACATCTTCAATAATGACATTTCCAGATTTGACACTACCATATCCCATGGTATAACCAATGTTGTCATTTCCAAAGGTTACTGATGGGCCAACCTTTTCCTCAAATTGTGATAGCAGGGCTATATCACCAGTCATGTGACTTGAGCATCCACTGTCCAAGATCCACATGACTCTTTTATTCCTGTTGCCCTGCATTCACAAAGTAACTAAGTTGTTTTTGGTACCCACACTTGGTAGGGTCCAGTTGATTTAGAAACATTTTTGTTAACAATTCTTCTGTCATAAATTGCACTCTTCACAGTAGGAGACTTCACATTGTTTGTGGCTTTGGAGTTTACACTCTTAGACTCACATGAAGTTTTCACCCTCTCAACCTTGATTGGGGATCCTGTCCTGTGAGTGTGCATATGTGTGTGTGATTCACAAGATTGTGCAGAATCCAGTTTATGCTTAAGAGATAAACAATTAGCAATCACAGTCACATATCATGCAGTTTGAATTACCACAGAAAGAATCATGAATAGAATTTAAACCTACAGAATGGTTACTTAGGTTATCAGCTTCAACATTTACTTGTTTATTACACTTATGAGTCAAATGATTAACAGATAGGCATTTCTGAAACTGTTTCCTAGGAGCATTTGGCACATAAGCATAGTTGTTACTCTTGTTGACACATATTTTACCATTTCTGATTTGTTTCTTTTTCTTAGCAACTTCCTTTTTAACCTTAGGACTCTTGACAAGGTTGTCTTTGGTTTCTTTCTGAACAACGGCCTTAGAAGAGGAAGAGGTGTCTTTAGTAGCCTCATCTTCTTCAAGTAGTTATTGTTTGATGATCAATAGTTCTTCATCAAACTCAACAACACTCTTGTTGAAAATGGGCTTTTCAACACTTGACAGTATGGTTGGGGCATTTTTGTTTGTAAAAGATTCTTTTCCTTTGCCCTTGACTTTCTTCCTTCCCTTGTCATTTTCATAGTCAAAACCAACTCCAACCTTGCAGTCTTCGGTGTGTTCCTTGTGATAGGATTGAATAAGCTCAGAGGAGTTCTTGAAACTTCTTAATTTCAATTCATTTTCAGCAATTTGTTCTCTAAGAGCCTTTTCTATTTGATCAGCACAAATCACTTTGTTTCTAAGATACTCAGCCTCCTTTTTCAAACCATCAAGGCTCACAACCATTAACTCAAGTTCCTCATTCTTTTCTGTAAGCTCAAGATTTCTAGCAGTTAGTCTATCAATTTCTTCATTTGCTACTAACATGCTAGTATGAATATTGAACATCTCAGTGCTCATATCTTCAACAGTTTGCTTATATTGAAAGGGAGTCATATCAAGAGAAGTAAGAATAGGTACCTGACTTGAGGAATCACCATCATCAGAAAATGCCATCAAGGCATAGTTTGAGTACTCTTGTTCTTCTTCTTCATCAGAGTCATCCCAGCATTTTCCCTCAGCAATAAAAGCTTTGCCCTGTTGTTTCTTGAGTAGAGCCTCATACTTAGCTTCAAGCTCTAAGTATGCTTTGTCCTTCTTGACCTGTTTAGGCTTTTTGCACTCAGTGGCAAAATGCCCAAGTTCATTGCAGTTATAGCACCTTATCTTGGTCCTATCCACACTTCCAGACTTGTATCCTCCTTTAGCAGCACCAACAATCCATTTCCCTTTATTGAAGGTGTTTGAGCCACTAGATCCACCAGCATTTCCAGCATTTTACTTGGACCTAAATGGCTGCTTCCTTTTAAACCTTATGTTAGGATACCTCCTAGCCATATAGGCAAAAGATTTGTTTTCCATTTTGCCCAGTTCATCTATGCTGTAAAACTCATTATCCTCAGGCAAATCATAGACAACTTGAGTCTCATCACCAGTGTCTTCAAATTCCAGTTCCTCAATCTTAACCTGACTGACTTTAAGAGACTCCATTCTTTGACCTAGATTGTCAGCAATAAGGGCACATGAAGTGTTTGCCATTAATCCTTGCTTAGCTTGAATAGATCTCTTTTGAAACAACTCAAGCTCATAAGTTTTCAAAACACCATACAGCACATCAAAACCAATCTTTGTTAAATCTCTTTCTTTGAGGGAAGAGATTCTTGGTTCCAAATGATCTGGCAGAGTTAGCAAGAACTTCATGTTGAGCTCTTCTGTCTCGTAGTGTTTGTCATAGAGTTTGAGCTCATTTACCAGCTTGTTGAACCTTTCAAACACTTCTATGATTCCCTCCTTTGGCTGAGCCATGAATGCTTCATACTGTGAAACAAGAATCTGTTTCTTATTCTTTCTTACTTCAGGAGTTCCTTCACACAACACTTCTATGAGATCCCACATTTTCTTAGCACTTGTACAGTGAGCCACAATGCTATACATGTTGAAGTCCATGGATTCACAAATAATAAGTTGAAGATGTCCATCCAGTGCTATCTTCTCCTTTTCAGGATCAGTGTATTTTGAGGGGTCTTTGGGCACATGTATGTCTGGTATTATCTCAGTGCCAACAGTTGTTTCACCAATCTCAATCATTGGAATAAAGGGACCATGCTTTAGAATGTCTAAATACATGGGGTTAGAAGCTTTGATGAAAAGAAACATCTTCTTTTTCCATAAACTGTAGTGCTCCTTGTTAAAGGGAGGAATCTTGATACTGCTTAGTTTCTGTGAACTCATTCTTGATCTTTTCATGTTTGTACGTTAACAGCCTACGCTCTGATACCACTTGTTAGAAATGAATACCACTAGAAACTAGACAGAGGGGGGTGAATGGATAGTTTGATGTTTTTCGATTCTTGAAACTCAAGATAAACTGTATATGATTATGCTATGTAATATGCGGAATATAAACAACACAAACAATAACTTTAATCTACTTTGTATTGAGTAAATTAAATACTACAGCTTTCCAGAAATTCACAACGGAATTTCTGGCTTCTAAACAAGAACAGTTTGTAACTTGTTTTTGCTTACAGAGAAAAGAGTGCTTTTAATAAAACTATGTGTATCTCTCTTACAGCTTTCAGTGGTGTGTGCTCGATATATATCCACCTATACAAACTAGGCACACCACTATTTACACAGTTACCCCTAGCTGAAAGTCCAACTTGTCCTGCCATAAGAGGTTAACTATGTTAGGAAGGACGACCTGCTTTTCGAAGTCTTTCCCGTTTCTGTAGCTTTTTGTCTCTTATCTTTCTCTCCAAGTTTAGCTGTAGATTTGCCATATGTTCTTTGGACCACCTTGCCAGAACAAATGCTTCAGTATTTGTCTCTTTTGATTCTTGATTCTTTACCTTGATTTGTCTTGTTGTAAACGGCTAAGTGTTGATATCGTGAACTCCACTTCATTCCAGACTTCGCGATGTCCCTTGTGAAGACTATGCGATATGACCTTTGAGGACTTTGCGACATAGGTCATTTGAGGACTATGCGACATAAGTCATTTGAGGACTTTGCGACATAAGTCATTTGAGGAATTTGCGACATAAGTCATTTGAGGACTATGCGACATAAGTCATTTGAGGACTATGCGACATAAGTCATTTGAGGACTTCACGATCTAGGCATCTTTGACTTTGTTGACTTCAACACTTCACGACATGAGTCTTGAGGACTTCATGACATAGTACAAAATGGACTATGCGATCCAGCACTTCTCGACATGGATATTGGTGACCTCACGACATAGCTTTATTCTGACTTTCCTATATAATGCCTTAGACAAATTTCTGCAACTTATTTCTTCAGGGCCTTATTCATCTCTGTTATAGCCAAAATTCGGTATCGGGTTTTTAGGGAAGATTCGGTTCAAATAATAATCAATTGGGGATATCCAAAGTACAATTAGGGATTGAACTAGTGCAACGGAGGCTCAGGGCTTGCCCTCATAGGGGTGAGGATGCGCTCCTTTAGACCGTCCACCCCTTGAGGGCTCGCCCTCATGGTAATGACAGCTTGATGGATGATTTGACAAAGGATAACAACTATATTGACATAGCATGACATGAGGAAGATTCAGGACTTGTCCTCTTAGGGGAGAGGGTGTGCCCCCTTTGGCCATCTAACCCCTAAGGACGCGTCCTCTCGGTGTGGACTGACAACTCTACATGAATGGAAGACTTGACGGAGAATAATAACTTCATTTGACACAAGGAAGACTTAGGGCTTGTCCTTATGGGGATGAGGGTGCGCCCTTTAGGCCGTCCACCCCTTGAGGGGGCGTCCTCTTGGTTTGAAGTTGCAACTTGATAATGAAGGATGGTTCCCTTGGCTTGGTATTGGCAAAATATTGAAGAATTCCCTCCTAGGATATGCCCTAGGAGGGGGATGTCCGTGGCTGAAGGCCTCCTCCTGTATTCAATGGGCGCGCCCTCATTGGGGATGTGGGGTTAATCTTGGTGTGTGCTTTGGGAGCTCTGTTCCTGTACTCAATGGGCGCGTCCTCATTGGGGAACTTTGGAGTAATCCTGCACTTTGCACCCAAACACTTGGGATCACTTGTCCTGCTATCTGGTGGGTGCTTCTCATTCGGGGGACAAGGATGCGTCTAGCATTTAAGGTAAGTCATGGCTATACCTGCGTCTATGAATTAAGGAAATAGCTGGTAATGGATAGGACTAGTCCTCGACGGGGGAAGTTTCCTTATCCATGAAGTCCTGACGTCATAGACGAGCCTTGGGCCTTTGTGACTAGGCCTTATCGTTAGACATTCCTAAAGTGAGCTAAAAATTCTAAGTAAGGAAAGATATGGAAGTCCTACGTTCAAGTAAGGAAAGATATGGAAGTCCTACGTTCAAGTAAGGAAAGATATGGAAGTCCTACGTTCAAGTAAGGAAAGATATGGAAGTCCTACGTCTAAGTAAGGAAGGCGGTGGAAGATTTTGACTGGACCTTGAAGATCAGAGACCAAGCCCATGGAGGAAACTTAATCCCCAAGAACTACGTTGGCTTGATTCCCTATATAAGGGATACGTAGGCACATTGTAAGGGGTTGGAAGCGAGAGCTCTGAGGCAGCCACCATTAACCCTAAGCAATCTCAGCCACCAATTACACACAACCACCATACTCCGGCAAATTCACCACCCTAGAACCACCGTTGTAGATCTTGATTCCGGCGATGAACCTCAAACTTTGTTAATACCAAATTCCTTCGTTAACAAATTGGCGCTAGAAGGAGGGGTGCTGATTAAGATCATAATCTTTGGAGGAGAAGATGTCTCACAATCACAACGGAAGTTCTTATGATGGCATGGATTATGATTCAGATGATAGTGAGGGGAAGGGACGTGCTCGTCATGAGGACAACCCTCAAAGGGGTGTTGGACCGCAGGACGGAAGATTTCAAGCCATTACTCCAAGGAGGTTGGAATATGCTAAAGATGGAGTCTTGATCATTGAACTTCTCAATGATGAGACTGATGGTCAGGAACGGCCAAGGGATGATCGACGTCCGACCCCTCATCCCAACAGGCCGGGACGATCTGAGAGTGAGATACGAAGGGTCGAGCAAGACCTGAATGACCAAGAGCGAAGCCTTGCAAGGTTGAAGGAGCGACTTGGCATACTTCTCAACAACGATGATTTATGAATGTTTCTATCGAGAATGGCAAAGAGAGGCCTCTAGGGGAGAGCGGCCCCATGATCCATAGAGAGAGCCCCCTGTTAACAGGCAGTGGCCCCATGGATATGAGCGAGCCCGTCCTCGTGATAACTCAAGGAACAATTTGGAAGAGCAGCCCCGTTATTCACAGAGAGCGCCCCCTGAGTATAGGTCGAGGCCCTATGAACACGAGTGATGCCCCCTCGCGTGATAATTCAACTAGATGATGTGATCAAGACTCAAGCTATAAGAGAGATCATCAAAGGAAGGATAATCGATGGTTCGTGAGGCGTGATGCCTGTCAATGCCATCTGGGCACGCCCTCGGGGGGTAGGCCGCCTGTCATTACTTCGGTCGCATCTCCGAGCACAAGCGAGGGGAAACATAGGGCGCGCCTTCAAGGTCTTGACCCCTTCAAGCGCAAGGAAATCCTCAACTTCAGGGAAGCATCACAACCTAGGAAGATATTCAAGTTCAGAATCAAAACAAAGTAGTAGAACAACCACAACCTCAAGCCGGAGTGTCAAAAACCAATCAAGTAGTCGATCAGGCTCCACCCTTGAGGGGGTAATCAACCTCCACATGCTGAAGACGCATCCTCAAGGTAACGATAATCTAGTTTTATTGTGTTTTATGTTATTTGTTCTTTGAACTTTTGCAGGAAGAAGAGTGTGAAGGAAAATCCTTAGGAACCTTTAGGGCGCGCCCTAAGGGCGATGCTTGAGGGTTAGATGAATTCCAACAACTCCTATGGAAATTCGACGAATGTTCACGTCCACACCTCTAGGACGCGTCCTCCAGGTATCTTGAGATAGTCGTTTCTCACTAAGGACGCATTCTTGGAGGAAAATGTCTACGAACAATTTCAATGAAGAAAAATGATGGTAAGACAAGTTCAATGTTTAAGCAGCTTTCGCGTAGAGTAATGTGGATCATGAAGCTTCCATCCAAATTCCAACATGGAGAGCTAGTTGCCTTAGGCCACTTCTTGGTCTTTCAGGATGCGTCTTTCCTCCAGGGCGCGCCCTCAGGAAAAAGAACTACTGCTTAGCATGAACTCCCGTGATTTTTAGAGGAAGATAATATGGAGGTGAGTCCCCATATCCAAAGAGAGAGCCCCCTAATTACAGGTTGAGGCCCCATGGATATGAGTGAGCCCCTTCACGTGATAATTCAATAGATGATATATGAGATAGGTTTCCTGGTCCACAGTGAGTGCCTCCTACTTACAGGTCGAGGCCCCATGGACATGCGTGAGCCCCTCCGAAAAGACAAGACTTTTATCTTTAGAGAACGCGTCGTCACATCCCCAATAATAGAAGATATGCCCTTCAAGGTGCGCCATAATGGTATCAGCCTCATATGGTAAGGCTTCGACTTTAAACATGATTATACAAGCCTTCAGGTTGTTTCTAGCAAGAAGAAAAATATTTGGAGTAGAGGCCCCATGGACCTTAGGATGCTCCCCCTGATCAGTAGGATGTGGCCACAACGTCATGAGTGAGCCCCTCCATGGAAGAATGTTATTATAAAATGGACTAGAGGAGGCTTTGTCATGCCCTCGACTACTTAGGCCACCCTACGGAAGAGGGCGCGCCCTCACGACGCTGAGGGGTAGTACTGATGCATCTCCTGACTCTTCCAATGAACAACAGAGTATCCTTACGGAGATGCTTCTTCATGAAAAGATGTTTGAAGATACAATTGACGCCTTTTGTGTGCCCCTTCGCCGAACAAAGGCGCTAAGGTACGGCCCTAGCCTAGTCTGGATGCCTCTTTGTGAGATGCCTCATATTGAGATGCCCCTTTCGTGGGTCGAGATTCGAAGTATTCCGTGACCGGAGAGTGCCCCCTAACGTTTTAATGAAACCTTTAAGGATGAGGCCCCCGAATAGTCATGCAAGTATTTGATGGAGTATTTTTAATAAGATGATGCTTTGGTTGATTGAAGATGGGCAATGACTGAATAGTAGACTACAAGGTAAATTAATTACCTCTTAGTCCAGGGGTAGTCAATATACACTTTCCCTAATCCTAGCTGAAGTGACGAAATTTTTTTAAAAAAAAATTAAAACTTTCGATAGTTTGTGCATACAAGGCGCGCCCTCAGGAATGACGTGCTGTCAGTTAGATGATGAGATGTGAAATTCTTGTAGTAAACATGCAAGTATAACCAGCACGATAATACAAGTAGTGAAGCAATTTTTTAGGGCTGATAAAATAATTATTACGGCGCGCCAACAAAAGAGTGATCTGGTATGTATAAGTTGGTGGGGTCTGCGTTTAAAAGTTAAATACTATAAGGAACGTGCCCTTTATAGTTAATGTTGAAGGCAATGAAGAAAAGGAAAAAGAAAAAAAAACAAAGAAATTTTAGTGAAGTCACGTATAAGAAACACATGCGGAAATTGGATAAAAAATTGGTTGTGGTACATATACAAGGAGAGAGTGCAACAAGCCAGCAACTGGTAGTAGCGAAATAAAATTTGGAGAGTCATGGACGCGCCTTATAAAATAAAATATTTATAAGTCATATAAGAAGATAGAGGCATTTTGATAAGTGGGGTCTTTTAGAAGAATATATTAACAAATATAAAAATATGCATGCATGGTGAAGAAGGGGAGTAAACAAAGAAGTTTTATTTTGTTGGGTGAATTGATTGTTATTGGAATTTATTATTGGCCATGAACATTGATGTGGGGTCCGCATTTGATTGGTGGTGATTAAAAGAAATGGTAATTATATACGGATGAGAATGATTAAAGGCTTATGCCATTGTACTTAGAAGTGAAATATGATGTTGGGCCCACAAGTGACAATGAAAGCAATACTTCTACTAAATGGTATATGTGATTGGAGAAGCATATCAAAGAGCATTTACCAGCAAATAAAAGAGTAATAAAGGAAGGAGACATACTTGTGAAACATCAGTCTATTCATTTTTATCATAAATGAAGTTCTTGGTTATTAATGTGCAAGAAAAAAAGTTACTAACCACATACATGGAGTAAGAAGGGTCGATGGCTAGCCTTTATATAAAATATATATTGGGCGCGCCCTTGTTTAAATAAAAAAGGAATACAAGTGACTCATGTAGTTTGACAACTTGAAAATAAAAGAAGTCATGTATGTGATCAATTGATTTTTCTACTACAGAAGAAAGAAGATTTAAAAGGTGGTGGTGAGTATGAAAAATGATGGGATACTCATACTATGTTAAGAAAAAGAGAAGGCGTGGTCTTAAAGAAAAAATTGGTTGACAAGGTCGATGCCTAGAATTGGAGCTACTTACGAACATGGTAGCTAGGAAATTTCTATGGGAGTTGTGTTTAGTATATGTAACTTAAGGCAAATATGCACTTAAATGCAAGGGACGCATTCTGTGGTTAATTCAAAAGGAAAGAGGAAAGAATGAAGCATGAAGGCGCGTCCTTTCTAAAAACACAAAAAAAATAGAAGAGAGACCTATGTGCACGACTTTGTTTATTTGGTTAAGATGTGTAAAGTGATTAGTACTGATCCTACTTGGGGAAGGCCTATGAGTGAATAAGAACATAAAGGGGAAGTATGTGCATGTCCTTGATAAGTATATATAGCCCACAGGTGCTACTATATTAATTAACTTGCAAAAGAAGACAATGCAGAAAGAGTTTGTGAGATCTCCTATGAAGAAAGGACGCGTCTTCAGTTGTATAAATGAATACACGGGCTTGGAGATTTATGAGTTGTGGGGTTCATCTCGTAAAAGATAGTGGACGGCTGGTGTGCAGGACAGAGGCTATGTCATGTTAAAAGAAAAAGATTTCTTTAACAAGGGCATAGCTAAACAGATAAAAATAAGATTTGCACCGATAATGCATGATTTGTTTTTGACAAATAAGAAAAGAGTGTGCCTGCTGGCTGCTGGGTCTGCAATAAAAGAAAACGAGACAGCAACCTCATTAACTTCGAGGGCGCGTCATGGGTGAACTTATAGAGCTACTGTTCGAGGAAAAAAGAAAAGTTTATATACTTTCGCGGTCACAATTCAAAAGGAAAGGGACATGTGAGGTGCGTTAACAGAAATGAAGTCCATCAAATGAAGGTGCAGCAACTTAGCAAGGGCGCGTCCACTGCATTTCTTGGCTGCGTGTATCAAATTGAGAAAAATAAAATAAAATGAAATATCGGGTGCGTGTGAAGAAACCTAGCAACAGAGAAATGATAAAAGAACAGAAATATATATAAAAGAAGGTGAAGAATGAAGACTATTACTAGGAATACATGCTTGTAATATTCTTTCAAGACAGTGAAGGAGCTTGTGGAATCCACTTTAGAGAAAGACGCGCCTTGAACAGAAAACAAGTAAGTTAAATTGGTCACATTAATCAGTTGATATGACATGCCTCCAACCTGATAACAAAATTAAGGGGTGCGAATATACGATGAGTTACATAATATTGTTAAGAATTGCACATAATCACAAGGCGTGCTCTGTAAGAGGGGTACATTTTTGCAAAATGTCTTTTGTTTCTTACACCGAGTTAGCTCATGTAAGCTTAGAGATGTGATGTAAAAATGAGATACCTCTCTGGGTAAACCAAGATTAGAGTTGTTGAATAAAAATTTTGGTAAAGGAAGATTGAAAATTCCATGTTTCATCTTTGATTTCACATGGAATTGGGGGGTAGTTGTTATAGCCAAAATTCTGTATCGGGTTTTTAGGGAAGATTCGGTTCAAATAATAATCAATTGGGGATATCCAAAGTACAATTAGGGATTGAACTAGTGCAACGGAGGCTCGGGGCTTGCCCTCATAGGGGTGAGGATGCGCTCCTTTAGACCGTCCACCCCTTGAGGGCTCGCCCTCATGGTAATGACAGCTTGATGGATGATTTGACAAAGGATAACAACTATATTGACATAGCATGACATGAGGAAGATTCAGGACTTGTCCTCTTAGGGGAGAGGGTGTGCCCCCTTTGGCCATCTAACCCCTAAGGACGCGTCCTCTCGGTGTGGACTGACAACTCTACATGAATGGAAGACTTGACGGAGAATAATAACTTCATTTGACACAAGGAAGACTTAGGGCTTGTCCTTATGGGGATGAGGGTGCGCCCTTTAGGCCGTCCACCCCTTGAGGGCGCGTCCTCTTGGTTTGAAGTTGCAACTTGATAATGAAGGATGGTTCCCTTGGCTTGGTATTGGAAAAATATTGAAGAATTCCCTCCTAGGATATGCCCTAGGAGGGGGATGTCCGTGGCTGAAGGCCTCCTCCTGTATTCAATGGGCGCGCCCTCATTGGGGATGTGGGGTTAATCTTGGTGTGTGCTTTGGGAGCTCTGTTCCTGTACTCAATGGGCGCGTCCTCATTGGGGAACTTTGGAGTAATCCTGCACTTTGCACCCAAACACTTGGGATCACTTGTCCTGCTATCTGGTGGGTGCTTCTCATTCGGGGGACAAGGATGCGTCTAGCATTTAAGGTAAGTCATGGCTATACCTGCGTCTATGAATTAAGGAAATAGCTGGTAATGGATAGGACTAGTCCTCGACGGGGGAAGTTTCCTTATCCATGAAGTCCTGACGTCATAGACGAGCCTTGGGCCTTTGTGACTAGGCCTTATCGTTAGACATTCCTAAAGTGAGCTAAAAATTCTAAGTAAGGAAAGATATGGAAGTCCTACGTTCAAGTAAGGAAAGATATGGAAGTCCTACGTTCAAGTAAGGAAAGATATGGAAGTCCTACGTTCAAGTAAGGAAAGATATGGAAGTCCTACGTCTAAGTAAGGAAGGCGGTGGAAGATTTTGACTGGACCTTGAAGATCAGAGACCAAGCCCATGGAGGAAACTTAATCCCCAAGAACTACGTTGGCTTGATTCCCTATATAAGGGATACGTAGGCACATTGTAAGGGGTTGGAAGCGAGAGCTCTGAGGCAGCCACCATTAACCCTAAGCAATCTCAGCCACCAATTACACACAACCACCATACTCCGGAAAATTCACCACCCTAGAACCACCGTTGTAGATCTTGATTCCGGCGATGAACCTCAAACTTTGTTAATACCAAATTCCTCCGTTAACAATCTCTATCCTGCTGCATGAACAAATCTGAACTTCTACCAGGACAATTATTTAATGGCCTATATACATTCTAGTTGCAAGAAGCTTACTAAGCTCATTATAATTCTGAGCATACATGATCAAGCTGATGTTCATGAGAACAAGACAAGTACATAGAGAGACCTATACTATATCCCAGTGAAAGAATTCACTAGGACATGTAGTGTGACATAGTCACATAGCTTAGGCTTGTTAATGGTGGTATTCAGACATGTCTTGAGCCTAACATTTATGCTTAATTCAACAATAGACTCATTATAGTCATAGCCTATTGAAAGGCATATGTCTAGTCCTATTTGTAAACACCGAGGATTCTACTCAACTTTAATTAAGATGTAATAAGTAAATAATAAAAATCAAATGTCACAGGAATCTCAGAAGGTTATATCTGTCAAAGAATGAAGATTAAAGTCATCTACAGACTTGAAGTTATTCTACATTGAAAGAAGCTCAATTTATTGATCAAGCCTCAATGAAGTATTCAAGCTCAGTGGATTTATTAAAGTGACAGAGATTTCAAGTGGTGACAGAAAAAGATACTGATTACGGAGTTCTTGAATGAGAAGGTAGTGAATCACTGCTTAAAGTTAAATAGATAAAGAACAGACATTGTCGTTCGTCACTCATGAACCAGACAGTGCATCGAGTGTCAACGTACTATTGTGTTTGTTTATTATCTAAGTTTTAAGTGATTCTGGAATTGTTTAAGAAGTCAACTAATTCTATTTATTCTCTTATAAATAATTAGTATTATTAAGTATATTATTTATTAATTTAATTCTGTGAAGAATTAATTTAATACATAATTTATTTAATTAATTATTTAAATTAGAATGAAATTGAACTAGGAAGACTTAGGATTGAACTAGGAAGACTTAGTTTTTTAAGCTAGGAAGACTCACAGGTGAGTCTTCCCGAAAGTCTTCCTAGGCCAATCCCTAGTTTTCCCGAAAGTCTTCCTAAGCCATTCCTAGTCTTCCCGAGAGTCTTCCAAGGCCAAAATGATAGTTTTTCTGCTTGTCTTCCTAGTACAAATTCAGAACTGTCAAGTGGATTTGCACGTGGGTTGATTATAGAAAAGCAAAGGTATTAATGCAAGGCAGGAGACTTGACAATCAGATTATTACAACACAGAAGAAAGAACACAGAGCATTCAATATCAAAACTAATTCAACTGTCTTCATTTCCTTCAAACAGCAAAGCCATTAATTCTGCCAGTGAATTAATTCTTGATTTGTTTTTAACATTAAATCCATAAGAATCATTTCACTTGTACTGCTTTAGCTTTCTAGCGGATCATAATCCCTAGATTTTATATCGAACTACTTTTTAGTATTCGATCCTTTTTATTACAAAAATAGATAAATTCATGTCGAATTTATTCTAGATTTGTTTTATTAAGTTCTTTGTAATCAGTGATCAAAGTTGTAACACTCCTCAAGTTTAATAGAGTTTCTATTTAACTTGAATATTGTTTCAGTTTTTATTCCGCACTAATTTGTTCTAAACAGTTAAATCTTTTAAAGGACAAATTCGATAAAACGGTATAGTTTGTATTCAACCCCCCTTCTACAAACTTATCAGGACCTAACAATTGGCATCAGAGCCTTTTGATTGATATACTAATCAAAGATCCAATTGTTTGAGATTTTTTTCTTAACTCTGAATTTTTTATTTTGCTAAAAATCTCAAAAGATGTCTACTGCACAGAAAGTGGGGACAGTTAAAATCCCAATATTCAGCAAGGAGCATTATCCAATGTGGAAGAAGAAAATGCTCCTATTTCTTAAGGTTGCAAATCCTAAATACTTGGATGTGCTGAAGAGTGGTCCCAAACTCCCTATGATTATTGATCCTGAAGTTGTTGAGGATAATGTTGTGACTAGGGCTGCTAGGATGTACCCTAAGGATCCCAAGGAATGCACTCCTGATGAGAAAGAGGATGTTACCTTGGATTCCTGTCTACAGTTGATCCTTATTGAGAGTCTTGATCCTGTCATGCATAATCATGTTCTAAATTGTGAAACTGCCAAACACATTTGGGGAACAATAGAGATAATCAATGAGGGGACAGAGGAAGTGTAAAACCCCAGATTTTTGGGTAGAATTAAAAACTTGTATTGTATGATGATGTACATATATATGTGGATGGTGGTAATGGTTTTTGGAGAATTAAGTATGAAATGAATATGGATTTCAGTTTTCAAACATTTTGAGAATAATAAGAATGGACTGAACATATAAATAAGAACAATCAATCTGGAAGATAAGAATACAATACTCCAAGGAAGAAAAGTATTTTTATGTCATCCAAATCAATATCTGGAATACATCCGACAACTCCGTAAACAAGATAGCGTACGCCCGAGAAAGCACTAGAACGTTTTCTAAGTGCAAAGAGTAAAGAGAAAATGAACCAGGAATATTGGAACGGATTTTGATCCAAAAGGGTTATAGAAAAACCACTGATGAATAGTAACTCTTCATTTAAAAGTTTTTCAGACCACCCTATATGCGGGACGATATAATAAACTTTCAAAGTCGCATTAGTGATCTACGATGGAAATAAAGGAATGCAAAAGCTGTCAGAATCGGAAAAATAGCATTTTTCGTTTTTCCGAAATCTCACCAAAAACGGACTAAATAATTATTATTTGAGGATATTTAAGGATTTAAATTATTAATTCCATGGATATGGATTTGATAAATGAATTAGAAGTATCGAGAACGATTTCGGTAAAATAACTCGAAGAAACCCTGCGAGCATTCTACGAAATTAAACGAACCGATAAAGCCACTTTACCAGAACCAATGCATGCTCGCCAAGTGTTGCAAGGAGAGGCAATCAGCATTATGACTCATCAAGTTGACCATTCAAAACATTAAAAGTATTACAAAACAAAAGAAGAAAGAAAAAGAAAATCAAAAGAAAATCAAAAGGAAAGCATTTGGAAGTAAAGCTCGGCCAAACTGTAGCAGCCATATCTCCTTCGTTTCTTACTCAAATCGTGCGTTCTTTAGCTTGTTGGAAAGGTCTTGAGATAATCTACAACTTCTATTTCACGAGAGTTTTCCATTTGAGCACGGTAAGGCCTTCGTTTTTGCAGTTCTTTCACTGGATGAATAGTAACTCCGAAAGCTAACCTTGTTTTCATGATTTCTTTTGTGGATTCAAGCTATCTTAGGACCATACAAGGATCATACAAGGATTATTAGGCTTATATAAACTCCAAAGAAGGTATAAATCTTGAAACCCTTGAAGTAGTGTGAAGTTTATGGATGATTAATGATGTTGATGCATGTTTATGGCCTTAGTTGACATTAGTAGCTATGTTTGAGCTTTGTTACAAGTAATATTGAGTATTAAGAACGTAAAGGCATTGCTTGGCCTCAGTTCTTGGTTGAATCAGATGTATATGTTGATGGGAGTGATTGATGAGCAATTTAGATGGTTTGAAATTTGGGATTATCCGATTTATAGCCGTCGTAATGACGAAATTTCTAAAGCCCTTAAAAACAGAGCATAACAGTTAAGATAGGCCTCGGGTATGAATGTTTATATGACTTGTACTTATAGATTGTTGAACGTAGATCGTTTTGGTGCGAAGATCGAAGCAATACGATTTACGGTTTAGGAGATATGGTCAAATTAGTAAAAGTGGTTCGAAAACGAGAAGAAAAGTTCGTAACTGAAGTTGAGATTACTTAACTGGATCTTTGCAGGGGTTAAACATGATAATTAAATACTAGAGACAGAAAGGAAAGTGTGGGAGAAGACCTTGTGTGGAAAAGATCGTTTTTCGATTTTATAAAAATGTTTGAAGTTAGGATAAATGCGAGAAACCCCTTAAAACTAGTACTTGGGTATAACTTTGGAAAACTTTGAGAAATGAGTCGAAAATCTTGAAATGAATCATACGAGGTTGACCCTAGAATATTTATAACTTCAAGACAGATCAAGAGCAAGTCGGGATGATGTCCTTTGATAACAAACGAGTACCTAATTATAAGGTGTCGGTAGAAATTGCAAGGGTTAGGATTATATAGTCGCCTTAGTGCGGTGTTTAAGTTTAAGAATCATGTTTTGCTTGATTCCTAAGTATGAGTTATTGATGAAAGGTATTTTATTGTTGATAGATCGACGGACTACTGCAAGGCACCACCCACAGACTAAGAGATCAGGCAAGTTTTCAAACCTATACCTTTTTAAAACTGTTGTGGTGATAACTAAAGAATTTGAGATATATGCTATATGTGTATGATTTCGAAATGATTTCTATGATGCTAAATCAAAGTATTGATATAAGTTGAACTTGTAAGCTATGGATATAGTAGTATTTTGTAGCTGATGTGCTAAGCAAAACCCTCAGTAGGGGAATATATACTCTGCATTTATACTTTGGACCGGGAATGGTATCAGTTGTTATCTAGAGATATATTATATATTCTCTATATTTATTTTATATACTAAGAATGGTATCAGTTGCTATCTAGGGTTATTTTATTGTGTTATTACAATTAATCTCGATAAATGATTTACAAATTAAAGATCATTTGAAGTTTAATCTATTAAGGGTATATTTTAAATATATGATGAATAGTTGTTATCTACCCTTTTTGATAAGAAAGTACTTGAGAATTATTTCTAAATAAATATTCTTTATTAAATATAGTTTGATTTAATTATTTAAAGCCCTACTTCTTAAGGAAGTATTTTGTGAAAACTATTTTTAAACCCTAGATAGCTAATAAAGTTTTATTCAAACAATTATAAATATAATTAGAGAAGGTTCCCAAAACTATTTTCCGTTTAAGTCTATATTCAGAAAGACTTAAATGTTCGCTCAAACTTCAAAGATACATGGAACCTTTCTCAAGATTTTATGGTTGTTTCAAGTGGACTGCCCGGTCCTAAATCTTTTAAATCAATGAATTTATCAGTCTGGTTTACTACCATCAAAATGATTTTGATTACTTCCTCAAGATCCGAGGGGTAAGATCAGTGGAATTAGTTGCATCCATTAACAAGCGTCAGCTTGGGAAATATGGGTGAATTTTCCTTTCCAACCAGATATGACTACTTTGTGGAGTTGTATTCTTGGGGAAAAAGGGGAAGGAACTTTATGTTTCAGTGTTATGGATTTACTCGAACTTGGAGATATATAAGGGACTGAGTAGCGCCGGTCCCCTAAGGGAATTACGCGTAGATCGTCGTTCTTTCCTTAGATTTATCAGTGCCCGACCGTAGGAGAAGTGGATGTAACAGAATCGACCGTCCAAGAACGGGTCTGTTCATCCTGCCTACAACCGATTGGCGGGGAGGTAAGTCGGTGTGAGACTGATTATCTTCCCTTCTACGTAGAAAAATAGCAGGGGGATTCGCCTTACGACTGATCATCGTAGGGGTATCCTCGGCGCCCAGCATCTCCATCTACAGTTCACTATTCATGAAAGAGCACATCTTGTGCAAGTTTTCAGAGAAAGAGAAATTACTCCAGTTACTCAGTTTTATGCAAGTTTTCAGAAAAGAAAGTTTATTCCAGTTGTCAGTCCTATGCAAGTTTTCAGAAAGAAAAAGTTTACTCAAGAGTATTCCAGTTTATTTCAGTGTATGAGTTTTCCAGAAAGTATATAAATTTATGGAAGGTATATGATATTTGGGAAAAGATACTTGGAATCAGATGAATTATGAAGATAGAATGAAATTATTTTACAGTGATTTTATTTCCAGACTATGATATGAGCTAAATGCTTATTTTGATAGATGATACTTGATTATACACATTGTTATCAGCTCAGTATTATTTTGGTGGGCCTTGTTGCTCACCCTTGCTTGTTTTTATATATATCACCACAACAGATAAACCAGATGTTTCGCACCACCAGCCGCAAGAGGGTTTTGGAACCCAGAGGACTCTCCCCTGATACTACAGCCGCCATAGCTGAGGTAGAGCCTACTAGTGATATAGACTGGTAGTTCAGATTCAGCTTTTAATTATATGTATGACATAACGTAAGAAGTGGCAGCAAACTTAAACTTGTAAATTATATTTGGGCTTGTAATCACTTATGATATGTGTATGGACCCTGTTAGCAGTACTTATTTCAAGTTCATCTCTGGGACTATAACTTGTGTGTGTGTGTGAGATAGATGGTGGGGTCATAGCATGTTGTTTATTTGTATTGATTCAAGTCAAGCATGATGTATGGAATGATGACCGTAACGACCAGATCTCCGACCCCGGGTCTGGGGCTGTTACAGAGATGGTATCAGAGCTAAGAGTTAGACATCCCAGAGATGATGAGACGTTATAATTATAAACTCACTAAGATAATAAGAACCCTTGCCAGGTTCACCTAAAACCCTTATGGGAACTCTTAAATACCATGATAGTAATATAGTTCGTTATTGTGTAGGCGGGCGATATCCCAGACCTAGAGGGGTTTGAACGGCAGCATGATGAGGAGATACTCCGGGCCTCAGACCCACACTATGAGAGATCAGGAGATGAGCACCAGGAGGAGGATCCGGAGGAGGACCCGGAGGAGGATCCAGAGTTAGAGTGGGGTCCGGCCCCTGAGTTCGACGAGGAGATTCCTGTTGTTGAGGCAGATTCAGAGGAGGAGACGGGGGGGTCAGGCTCAGGCTGAGGAGCAGGGTGAGGATGATTCGGGGAGTCCAGTTTCTGTCTTACCTCCATTTCCCCCTAGTCCCCCACCTCTCCAGCTGAGTCCTCCTGAGGATCATGAGGAGCAGACCCCAGAGCCCACTCCGGCAGAGGTTGTTCCGCCAGCAGACCCCGTCACTCCACCCCCTGTTCCCCTAGTTGGTGTACCAGTTTCTGTGCATGGATGGATGGTGAATAGGATGATGACAGACTTGACCGTAGCAGAGGCCAGGTTGGCAGAGTCTCGGCTACAGCTTGCCGCAGAGAGGACTGAGAGGCGTAGGCTCCAGCGTGTCAGGAGGACCCTTCGCCCTCGGGCTTTTAGGAGGGAGGTGACCCATATTGAGTGCCGGGCACGAGTGAGGATTAGGACCTTGCAGACAGATGAGGGTGGCAGAGTGTCCCGGCATGATGCTGAGGAGATCTTCCGTCTCGCGATGATCAGGGTGAGGGCCTTGACCCGCGCTCGTGGCTGATTCCAGATTCAGTGATATGGTAGTCTAACCTACTAGTCTTGCCCGGCCATGGTAGGGTGCCGACTTTTGGAGGGTTTGCTTTGTTGTATATAGTTCCCATAGGCAGACTAGATGGATAGACTTTGTATTTCACTTTTATGCTAGTTGTTGTTATCAGGCAGTTGTACTCTAAAACTATGACGTTGGTTCAGATGTTGTGTTTTGACAGCCTTATGTATATATGGGTTTTCGTTTCAGTTGCACCAGTTTTAGTGACATGGTCACCAGTGTGGATGATTTTATCTGTGCGTATTTTCGATTAAATTGCCATATATATAGAACTGGGGATCCTAAATCCCAAATATATTATCATGGTGTAAGGAGAAATCCTACAAAACAGGTGTATAAATTTAATGTGATTTTCTGAAATTTCAGTAAGATGCCTCCGCGGAGAATTGCGACCAGGGCTAATCCCCGTGAGTCTACCGACCAAGAGAGTCACAATCAACATAGTGAAAACCCTGAGTATGATGAAGAAAATGACGAAGACTATAATGAGCAGGAAGACTCCCGGTATGGGGAAAGAGATGAAACCTTTTATACCGCGGAATTTGAGGATGAAAGGGAAGAAACTGAGGTTGAGCAAGAAAGGGAGGAACGGAATAGAGACCCTATGGGTCAGTTCATGGACTTGCTTAGACAAAATTTGGTTCGACAACCCCAACCACCTCAAGGGGACAGCAGTAATGTGGCCAACTCTTTTAGGGCCTTTAAATCATTGAAGCCTCCTGAGTTTACAGGATCAGCCGACCCAGTAGAAGCAAGGGCATGGATTAAGGAGATGGAGAAGTCATTTGAAATTTTGAGTATTGAGGAGGCACAAAAGACTGTTTTTGCATCATACATGTTAAAGGGAGAGGCCAACTACTGGTGGGAGGCCAAGAGAAATATGGAAGCAGGTGCTGTGGTAGCTTGGGAAAGGTTTAAGCAGTTATTTCTGGAAAAGTATTTTCCGAGGTTCATGAAAACTCAGATGGAGCTCAAGTTCTTGGAGCTAAAGCAAAATAATCTATCAGTAGCGGAGTATGAAGCGAAGTTTACCGAACTGTCTAGGTTCGTGCCCGAGTTCGTGGACACGGATGAAAAGAGAGCTAGTAGGTTTCAGCAAGGGTTGAGGCCAGGGATCCAGAATCGGGTGGCTATTCTAGAAATTACAGATTATGCCACCCTAGTACAGAAAGCCTCAATCGCAGAAGCAGGCATCGATCAAGTCCAGAAAGAAAGGGGTGGGAGAAAGAGGAAGCATGTGAGTATGGGAGGGGGTTCGGCAGGAGGCAACCCTTCCAACAAGTTCAGTCGCAGAGCGGTTTCCCTACCCACTAGAAATGAAGGCTCCAAGCCAACCCCGAGCACCAGCATAAACCAGAGTAATAAGCAGTCGGGAGCACCTCGGTCCCAATCCTTTCAGCCATCCTTTCCGATATGTGCCACTTGTGGGAAGAGGCATCCAGGTGTATGTAAAAGGGGTCTGACAACTTGTTATAAATGTGGACGGCCAGGCCATTATGCTAGTTCTTGTACCAGGGATTCCCTTAATGACAGCAAGAGTCCTACGTGTTATAACTGTGGTCAGCAGGGACATATATCGAGAAATTGTCCAAAGAGCAAGCCAGCAGCATCGGGGGCCAGCAAAGCTGCCTCTAACAAGCCACCAACGGCCAGAACTTTTAACATGACAGTACAGGATGCAGTAAGGGATGCCAATGTGATAGCAGGTACTCTTTCCCTCAATTCAGTCAGTGCAAATGTTTTATTTGACTCTGGAGCGACTAAATCCTTTATATCAAAGGACTTTGCTTATAAACTAGGACTTAAAGTTCAACCCCTGAGAGGTACCTTACAAGTAGAAATAGCCAATCATGAGATAGTTCCCGTTAATCAGATTCATCCCGGATGTGAGTTAAAGATAGGAGATCAATCGTTTTCTGTTGATTTGATTCCTTTCAAGTTAGGGGAGTTTGATGTCATTTTAGGAATGGATTGGTTGTCCCGCAATAATGCTCTAATAGATTGTAAAGGGAAGAAGATTAGATTGAGTACCACAGGAAAGAAGGATATAGTTTTTAAAGGGATAAGACAGACGCAAAAATTCTTAACCATGGCCCAAACTAAGAGATTGTTGCGAAAAGGAAACGAAGCCTACTTAGCTTACGTGGTGGACACCCAAAAAGAGGTGCCCAATCTGCAAGATATCCCCGTAGTCAACGAATTCGAGGATGTGTTTCCCCAAGACCTTCCAGGGTTACCACCCGACAGAGAAATTGAGTTTGCAATCGAGCTAGCCCCAGGGGCAGCACCAGTGTCCAAAGCCCCGTACAGATTAGCCCCAGTAGAGATGAAGGAGCTGGCTACCCAGTTGCAAGAGCTGTTAGAGAAAGGTTTTATAAGACCTAGTGTGTCGCCTTGGGGCGCACCAGTGTTGTTTGTTAAAAAGAAAGATGGGAGCATGAGATTATGCATTGACTATCGCGAATTAAACAAGTTAACCATAAAGAACAAGTATCCTTTACCAAGAATCGATGATTTGTTTGATCAGCTAAGAGGTGCTGTGTACTTTTCTAAGATTGACTTGAGAACTGGATATCACCAGTTGAAGATTAAACCTGAGGATATTCCTAAGACTGCATTCCGTACCCGTTATGGACATTACGAGTTCTTGGTGATGTCATTTGGATTAACCAACGCCCCCGCAGCCTTTATGGACTTGATGAATAGAGTGTTCAAGAAATATTTGGACAAATTCGTCATAGTTTTCATTGATGACATTCTTATCTATTCTAAGACAGAAGCAGAACACGCCGAGCATCTGAGGATAGCCCTAGGAATTCTCAGGAAAGAGCGGTTGTACGCCAAGTTTTCGAAGTGTGAATTCTGGAAGGAGGAGGTGCAATTTTTAGGGCATGTGATTAATAAAGAAGGAGTGTTGGTTGACCCCTCCAAGATAGAAGCAGTTTTGAATTGGGAGCGTCCAACCACTCCAACAGAGGTAAGGAGCTTTATTGGACTGGCCGGGTATTACCGGAGATTTGTGCAAGATTTTGCAAAGATAGCAGCCCCGTTAACACGACTTACCCGCAAGACGGAGAAGTTTGAATGGACAGATAAATGTGAGAAAAGCTTTCAAGAGTTGAAGAGAAGGTTGGTGACGGCCCCCGTGTTGGCGTTGCCTGATGGAAAAGGGAATTTCGTAATTTACAGTGACGCTTCGCATAAAGGATTAGGATGTGTGCTTATGCAGCATGATAAAGTAATCGCGTATGCGTCAAGGCAGCTAAAGGACTACGAGATTCGATACCCAACTCACGATCTAGAATTGGCGGCGATAGTTTTCGCTTTAAAGATTTGGAGACACTATTTGTATGGGGAAAAATGTGAAATCTATACGGATCATAAGAGCCTTAAGTACATCTTTACCCAAAAAGAGCTTAACATGCGCCAGAGAAGATGGCTAGAACTGATTAAGGATTACGATTGTGAAATTCGTTATCACCCGGGTAAAGCCAATGTGGTGGCTGACGCCCTTAGCAGAAAGGAGAGGCTTAAGATGATGACTTTAGAGGAAGCCCTGATAAGAGATATGGAGAAGTTGGAAATTGAGATCAAAGTTCCAGGAGATAGCCAAGAGAAGTTGATGGAGATTCAGGTCCAATCCCCATTATTAGAAAAGATCAAGTTGTGCCAAGAGCGAATGCTCCAAGATGAAAGAGAATCCCTGACAGGGGAAGAGTTGAGGACTGAGAAAGACAACCAGGGCTTAATGAGATATACTTACAGAATTTGGATTCCTAACGTCCCAGAGCTGAAAGATGAGATTCTGCATGAGGCTCACAATAGCAGATATTCAATTCACCCAGGGGGAAATAAGATGTATCAAGATTTGAAAGAGTATTACTGGTGGCCTAACATGAAAAGAGACGTGGCGGAATGGGTAGGCAAATGCCTGACCTGTCAAAGAGTAAAAGCTGAACACCAAAGGCCCAGTGGACTTCTACAACCTCTGGAAATTCCCGAATGGAAATGGGATCATATAGCAATGGACTTTGTCGTAGGCCTACCAAGGACCAAGGCCAATCATGACGCCATATGGGTGATAATAGACCGACTAACGAAGTCGGCCCACTTTCTACCAATTAACGAAAGATTCACTGTTGATAAATTAGTGGATATTTATATGAAAGAGATTGTGGCCCGGCATGGAGTCCCGGTGACCATCGTGTCGGATCGAGATCCCAGATTTAATTCGAGATTTTGGAAGAGTTTTCAGGAATGTGCCGGAACCAAACTGAATATGAGTACTGCCTATCACCCTCAGACAGATGGGCAAAGTGAAAGGACCATCCAAACACTAGAGAATATGCTGAGGTTCTGTGCCCTAGATCTTAAGGGAAGTTGGGATGATCACTTGCCATTGGTTGAGTTCTCTTATAATAATAGTTTTCATGCGAGCATTGGAATGCCGCCTTATGAGGCCCTTTACGGAAGAAGGTGCAGATCTCCCTTATATTGGGATGAAGTTGGTGAGCGTAAGTTGCTAGGGCCTGAAATGGTTCAAAGGACAAAGGACATAGTGGATTTAATTCGAGGACGGCTAGTAGCAGCCCAAGATAGACAGAAAAAGTATGCAGATTTGGCTCGGAAGGGCAAAGAGTATGAAGTAGGAGACCTAGTGTTCTTGAAAGTGTCTCCTTGGAAAGGACTGATGAGATTTGGAAAGAAAGGAAAGTTGAGCCCTAGATACATTGGGCCATTTGAGGTTTTGAGACGTATTGGAAAGCTAGCATATGAACTGGCACTACCCCCATATTTGCAACAAGTCCACAATGTGTTTCACGTTTCGATGCTAAGGCCTTACAAGTCGGATGCTAAGCATATAGTGGAATACGAGCATGTAGACATACAACCAGACTTGACCTATGTGGAGCAGCCAATGGAAATTATAGATCGAAAGGAACAAGTGCTCCGAAACAAGGTCATCAAACTAGTCAGAGTAGTATGGAGAAATCATAATGTGGAAGAATCGACTTGGGAGCTAGAGAGCGAGATGCTAGAAAGATATCCCCATTTATTTTCAGAGTGATTCCGGGACGGAATCCTTTTAAGGAGGGGAGACTGTAAAACCCCAGATTTTTGGGTAGAATTAAAAACTTGTATTGTATGATGATGTACATATATATGTGGATGGTGGTAATGGTTTTTGGAGAATTAAGTATGAAATGAATATGGATTTCAGTTTTCAAACATTTTGAGAATAATAAGAATGGACTGAACATATAAATAAGAACAATCAATCTGGAAGATAAGAATACAATACTCCAAGGAAGAAAAGTATTTTTATGTCATCCAAATCAATATCTGGAATACATCCGACAACTCCGTAAACAAGATAGCGTACGCCCGAGAAAGCACTAGAACGTTTTCTAAGTGCAAAGAGTAAAGAGAAAATGAACCAGGAATATTGGAACGGATTTTGATCCAAAAGGGTTATAGAAAAACCACTGATGAATAGTAACTCTTCATTTAAAAGTTTTTCAGACCACCCTATATGCGGGACGATATAATAAACTTTCAAAGTCGCATTAGTGATCTACGATGGAAATAAAGGAATGCAAAAGCTGTCAGAATCGGAAAAATAGCATTTTTCGTTTTTCCGAAATCTCACCAAAAACGGACTAAATAATTATTATTTGAGGATATTTAAGGATTTAAATTATTAATTCCATGGATATGGATTTGATAAATGAATTAGAAGTATCGAGAACGATTTCGGTAAAATAACTCGAAGAAACCCTGCGAGCATTCTACGAAATTAAACGAACCGATAAAGCCACTTTACCAGAACCAATGCATGCTCGCCAAGTGTTGCAAGGAGAGGCAATCAGCATTATGACTCATCAAGTTGACCATTCAAAACATTAAAAGTATTACAAAACAAAAGAAGAAAGAAAAAGAAAATCAAAAGAAAATCAAAAGGAAAGCATTTGGAAGTAAAGCTCGGCCAAACTGTAGCAGCCATATCTCCTTCGTTTCTTACTCAAATCGTGCGTTCTTTAGCTTGTTGGAAAGGTCTTGAGATAATCTACAACTTCTATTTCACGAGAGTTTTCCATTTGAGCACGGTAAGGCCTTCGTTTTTGCAGTTCTTTCACTGGATGAATAGTAACTCCGAAAGCTAACCTTGTTTTCATGATTTCTTTTGTGGATTCAAGCTATCTTAGGACCATACAAGGATCATACAAGGATTATTAGGCTTATATAAACTCCAAAGAAGGTATAAATCTTGAAACCCTTGAAGTAGTGTGAAGTTTATGGATGATTAATGATGTTGATGCATGTTTATGGCCTTAGTTGACATTAGTAGCTATGTTTGAGCTTTGTTACAAGTAATATTGAGTATTAAGAACGTAAAGGCATTGCTTGGCCTCAGTTCTTGGTTGAATCAGATGTATATGTTGATGGGAGTGATTGATGAGCAATTTAGATGGTTTGAAATTTGGGATTATCCGATTTATAGCCGTCGTAATGACGAAATTTCTAAAGCCCTTAAAAACAGAGCATAACAGTTAAGATAGGCCTCGGGTATGAATGTTTATATGACTTGTACTTATAGATTGTTGAACGTAGATCGTTTTGGTGCGAAGATCGAAGCAATACGATTTACGGTTTAGGAGATATGGTCAAATTAGTAAAAGTGGTTCGAAAACGAGAAGAAAAGTTCGTAACTGAAGTTGAGATTACTTAACTGGATCTTTGCAGGGGTTAAACATGATAATTAAATACTAGAGACAGAAAGGAAAGTGTGGGAGAAGACCTTGTGTGGAAAAGATCGTTTTTCGATTTTATAAAAATGTTTGAAGTTAGGATAAATGCGAGAAACCCCTTAAAACTAGTACTTGGGTATAACTTTGGAAAACTTTGAGAAATGAGTCGAAAATCTTGAAATGAATCATACGAGGTTGACCCTAGAATATTTATAACTTCAAGACAGATCAAGAGCAAGTCGGGATGATGTCCTTTGATAACAAACGAGTACCTAATTATAAGGTGTCGGTAGAAATTGCAAGGGTTAGGATTATATAGTCGCCTTAGTGCGGTGTTTAAGTTTAAGAATCATGTTTTGCTTGATTCCTAAGTATGAGTTATTGATGAAAGGTATTTTATTGTTGATAGATCGACGGACTACTGCAAGGCACCACCCACAGACTAAGAGATCAGGCAAGTTTTCAAACCTATACCTTTTTAAAACTGTTGTGGTGATAACTAAAGAATTTGAGATATATGCTATATGTGTATGATTTCGAAATGATTTCTATGATGCTAAATCAAAGTATTGATATAAGTTGAACTTGTAAGCTATGGATATAGTAGTATTTTGTAGCTGATGTGCTAAGCAAAACCCTCAGTAGGGGAATATATACTCTGCATTTATACTTTGGACCGGGAATGGTATCAGTTGTTATCTAGAGATATATTATATATTCTCTATATTTATTTTATATACTAAGAATGGTATCAGTTGCTATCTAGGGTTATTTTATTGTGTTATTACAATTAATCTCGATAAATGATTTACAAATTAAAGATCATTTGAAGTTTAATCTATTAAGGGTATATTTTAAATATATGATGAATAGTTGTTATCTACCCTTTTTGATAAGAAAGTACTTGAGAATTATTTCTAAATAAATATTCTTTATTAAATATAGTTTGATTTAATTATTTAAAGCCCTACTTCTTAAGGAAGTATTTTGTGAAAACTATTTTTAAACCCTAGATAGCTAATAAAGTTTTATTCAAACAATTATAAATATAATTAGAGAAGGTTCCCAAAACTATTTTCCGTTTAAGTCTATATTCAGAAAGACTTAAATGTTCGCTCAAACTTCAAAGATACATGGAACCTTTCTCAAGATTTTATGGTTGTTTCAAGTGGACTGCCCGGTCCTAAATCTTTTAAATCAATGAATTTATCAGTCTGGTTTACTACCATCAAAATGATTTTGATTACTTCCTCAAGATCCGAGGGGTAAGATCAGTGGAATTAGTTGCATCCATTAACAAGCGTCAGCTTGGGAAATATGGGTGAATTTTCCTTTCCAACCAGATATGACTACTTTGTGGAGTTGTATTCTTGGGGAAAAAGGGGAAGGAACTTTATGTTTCAGTGTTATGGATTTACTCGAACTTGGAGATATATAAGGGACTGAGTAGCGCCGGTCCCCTAAGGGAATTACGCGTAGATCGTCGTTCTTTCCTTAGATTTATCAGTGCCCGACCGTAGGAGAAGTGGATGTAACAGAATCGACCGTCCAAGAACGGGTCTGTTCATCCTGCCTACAACCGATTGGCGGGGAGGTAAGTCGGTGTGAGACTGATTATCTTCCCTTCTACGTAGAAAAATAGCAGGGGGATTCGCCTTACGACTGATCATCGTAGGGGTATCCTCGGCGCCCAGCATCTCCATCTACAGTTCACTATTCATGAAAGAGCACATCTTGTGCAAGTTTTCAGAGAAAGAGAAATTACTCCAGTTACTCAGTTTTATGCAAGTTTTCAGAAAAGAAAGTTTATTCCAGTTGTCAGTCCTATGCAAGTTTTCAGAAAGAAAAAGTTTACTCAAGAGTATTCCAGTTTATTTCAGTGTATGAGTTTTCCAGAAAGTATATAAATTTATGGAAGGTATATGATATTTGGGAAAAGATACTTGGAATCAGATGAATTATGAAGATAGAATGAAATTATTTTACAGTGATTTTATTTCCAGACTATGATATGAGCTAAATGCTTATTTTGATAGATGATACTTGATTATACACATTGTTATCAGCTCAGTATTATTTTGGTGGGCCTTGTTTCTCACCCTTGCTTGTTTTTATATATATCACCACAACAGATAAACCAGATGTTTCGCACCACCAGCCGCAAGAGGGTTTTGGAACCCAGAGGACTCTCCCCTGATACTACAGCCGCCATAGCTGAGGTAGAGCCTACTAGTGATATAGACTGGTAGTTCAGATTCAGCTTTTAATTATATGTATGACATAACGTAAGAAGTGGCAGCAAACTTAAACTTGTAAATTATATTTGGGCTTGTAATCACTTATGATATGTGTATGGACCCTGTTAGCAGTACTTATTTCAAGTTCATCTCTGGGACTATAACTTGTGTGTGTGTGTGAGATAGATGGTGGGGTCATAGCATGTTGTTTATTTGTATTGATTCAAGTCAAGCATGATGTATGGAATGATGACCGTAACGACCAGATCTCCGACCCCGGGTCTGGGGCTGTTACAGGAAGTTAGGGAGAATATGCTGGAAATTCTCACTTCACAATATGAGCATTTCAGATCAAATCCAGGTGAAGGTATCTCTCAGGTGTTTGAGAGATACAACAAATTAATCAATGATCTAAATCTCAATGGGAAGCACTACACCAACAAAGAGATTAACAAGAAGTTCCTTCTTACCCTTCCACCTCATTTGGAGCACAAGATATCTGCTATTAGAGAAGCAAGAGACATGAATGAGCTTGCTTTGGAAAGATTGTATGGTGTCTTGAAGACCTATGAGCTGGAGCAGATTCAACAGAAGGAGCTGTATGGAACTGGAAGGATTGTTGGTACCTCCACTGCATTGGCTGCTGAAGTCCCACAGAAACTGGAAGTGAAGGCTGTTCAACCTTCCAGTTCTCACATGAATGTTATTGATGCTGAATATGGATTAACATCCATTGATCAATCTGGCGGTGACTTCTATTCTTTGGAAGAACTTGATCAGCTGGAGGATGGTGATTTGGCTTTGATAGTCAGAAAGTTTGGGAAGTTTAGATTCAAGAGGAATCCCAATCTTAAGTTCAGACCCAGATTTCAGAAAGGTGGTTCTTCATCTTCAAGTGGCACAAGGGGTGGCTACAAAACTGGAACTGTGGAAAGGAGTATAATCAGATGCTACAATTGCAATGAGTTGGGTCACTTTGCTACTGAGTGCAGAAAGCCAAAGCAAGTGACTAGAAACACATTTGATTCTAGCAAGAAGAACAAGATTGGGAAGGCCTATGTTGCTGAAGGAAAGAGTTGGGATGACACTGACAGTGATGAAGAAGCAGGTGAGATTGGGAACCTTGCTTTAATGGCTAAAGAGGAAAGCACTTCATCCAGATACATGTCAGAGGTAACCTTTACTGACGCTGAAATGATTTATCATCTTGGTGGCACCATAAGTTGTGCACGCACTGAAAATGATAGAATAAATCTTTTAAACACAAATCTTGAAAAGGAATTAAAAGATTTGAAACTTGTGCATGTTAATCAGGATGAACTTAATGAGAAAATTGCTTTTCTGGAGAATAGGGTTAAATGTTATATTCAACTGGAAACCATTCTTAAGAAAGAGATTAGTGAGCTGAAGACTAAAGCTAATGCTTATTTCAGTTCTTGTAAGACTGCTAAAGAAATTCTCAATAAGCAAGCTGTTGGTAATCATGTCAGTATAGGTTATGATTATAATGAGGCTATAGGATTGCTTGGTATTAATACACCTTGTAGGGTCAGAGAAGAAGGAAAGGCTGTTCCTTATATTCTTAAGGGTATTAAAACACCCTTCTGTAAGGAGTCTGAGGCAGAGCCTCTGAATGAATCTTCTATCATTATTGCTGAGGAGATTCATGAAGAAGATGTTGCCTTAGAAGCTGAGAAATCCAAAAAGTGTGTATCTGATATTCCAGTCAAAGTTGCTACAACTAAAAAGACTAAATCAGATATCCATAAATTGGATCAAAACAACTGTAGAACTAACATGCCTGCTATTAATTCTTCTCATAAAGCATGTGGTGTGAGTAATTGCATGTCTTGTGCTTTTAATGTTATGTATGCTTTCTTTAATAAAAAGCATGTATCTAGTGATAAGACTGCTCCACGTCAACATGTTAATAATAAGAAGCATGTTAAAACAAAGACTACTAGTCCTCCTCAGACTAGAGTGGATTCATTTATCCCTAAGCCTACTCAGAAATGTGTCAAGGCTGGTTATAAATGGAAACGCTCTTATGTGAAAGAGGATGAAGTAGTTTTAGTTAGAAATGTTGTTTTGCCTGACAAAGGCCAGTTCTTTAAGTATGCCGGACCCAATCAATTTTGGGCTCCGAAGAAGGACTAATCAATCTGATATTGCAGGGAGTTAAACAGGTAAACCGAGTTATGTGGATTCTGGACAGTGGCTGTTCAAGGCATATGACCGGAGATAGAGCCCTGCTATCAGATGTGATTGTGAAAGCTGGCCCAGTAGTTACCTTTGGAGATAACAGCAAGGGTATTACGAAAGGATATGGCTGTTTGAAGTACGGAAATGTTATCATTGAAGATGTTTCATTTGTGGAAGGTCTGACGTTCAATCTTCTCAGCATCAGTCAGTTCTGTGACAGAGGATATGCTGTTTCCTTTGAAAGAGAGAAGTGTCAGATCACTCACAAGAAGAATGGAAAGCCTGCTCTTCAAGGAGTAAGGAAAGGTGACTTGTTCATAGCTGATCTGAACTCGGGATTCAAAGATGAAGTGAATTGTTTTTATGCTAAAGCTTCATCAGATGATAGTTGGCTATGGCACAAGAAGATGTCTCACCTTAACTTCAAAACTATGAACTCTTTAGTCAAGAGGGAATTAGTTAGAGGTTTGCCTCAGATGGAATTTACACAGGAAGGACTGTGTGAGGCATGTCAGAAGGGAAAGTCAAAGAAAGCTTCTCACAAGGGCACTGACACATCATCAATAACTGAACCTCTTCAGCTACTGCACATGGATTTGTTTGGTCCAGTTAATGTGATGTCCATGTCAAAGAAACAATATGCACTTGTGATTGTTGATGACTATTCAAAATATACATGGGTTTTATTCCTACATTCCAAGGATGAGACCCCATTTCTGGTGATTGGCCATGTGAAGTTGATTGAGCTGGATTATAGATTCCCTGTTAGAGCCATAAGGTCAGATAATGGTACAGAATTCAAGAATGCCATTCTAAATGACTTTTGTGCTGATAAAGGAATAACAAGACAGTATTCTGCCCCTAGAACTCCTCAACAAAATGGAGTAGTGGAAAGAAAGAATCGTACATTGATTGAAGCTGCTAGGACTATGTTAAGTGAGTCCAAACTTCCAATGTACTTTTGGGCTGAAGCAGCGAATACAGCTTGTTATACTCAGAATCGAACTTTAATCAACAAAGACCTAATGAAGACTCCGTATGAGATCATGAACAACAAGAAACCAACTGTCAAGTACTTTCATGTATTTGGAGCAAAATGCTTTGTGCTTTTAGATGAAAATGTTAAACGTGGCAAGTTTGAGGCCAAGGCACAAGAAGCTATTTTTGTTGGTTATTCCAGAAGATCTTACAGGGTTTATGTGGTTGGCAGTCACACAGTAAAGGAAAGTGTCAATGTTACTTTTGATGACACTAAGTTCCCCAATATCCAAAAAGAAGATTCATCTGAAGAGCTGAAGTTTGATAACTTGCCAGACTCAGAATCAGATGATGAAGCCCCACCTGAAGTTATTGCTGGTAATGATAATAACAATGATGATAATGATCCTGGTGATGGTGGTGGAAACACTGGTAACAATGGAGATACCACCAGCACTGGAGAAGGATCATCAAGGCAAACAGGCAACAACTCAGGGGGAGCAAATGAAGGATCAGCTAGTCACTCACAACATCAAAGTGAATTTCAAGGTGAATCATCAAGATCAAATCTTCCAAGACAGACTGTTTGGAATAGAGCTCATCCTTTTGAGCTGATCATTGGTGATCCAGATGTTGGAGTTAAAACTAGAAGAGCTTCTCAGAATGAATGTCTTTTCTCAGCATTTCTATCTAAAATGGAGCCAAAGAAAACTGAGGAAGCACTTACTGATCCAGATTGGGTGATTGCTATGCAAGATGAACTCAATCAGTTTGAACAACAACAAGTCTGGAAGCTGGTACCCAGGCCAAAGAACAAGAAAGTAGTTGGTACAAGATGGGTATACAGGAACAAGCTAGATGAGGATGGCATTGTTACAAGGAACAAGGCAAGACTGGTTGCACAAGGGTATTCTCAAGCTGAAGGCATTGATTATGATGAAACCTATGCACCAGTAGCTAGACTTGAGGCCATCAGGATGTTCTTAGCATTTGCTGCTTATTCCAATTTTAAAGTCTATCAAATGGATGTTAAGAGTGCATTCCTGAATGGTGAACTTGATGAAGAAGTGTATGTGGAACAGCCCCCTGGCTTTGAAAATCAGGAGCTGCTGGACTTTGTGTACTTTCTCTTCAAGGATATCTATGGTCTCAAGCAAGCCCCAAGAAAATGGTATGACACTCTCTCTGGTTTTCTTTTAGAAAATGGTTTTGTTAGAGGTATCATAGACAAAACTCTTTTTTCAAAGAAACACAAAAGTGATATGATATTAGTCCAAGTCTATGTGGATGACATCATATTTGGGTCTACTAATGATAATCTCTGTAAGAGATTTGCTGAGCTAATGCAGAGTAAGTTTGAAATGAGTATGATGGGTGAGCTGAAGTTCTTTCTTGGATTGCAAGTAAGTCAAAGGTCAAATGGTATATTTATTTGTCAATCCAAGTATCTCAAAGAACTCCTCAAGAAGTATCATATGGAGGATTCAGCATCAGCAAGGACTCCATCTTCAACAGGAATCAAACTTGGAGCTTCTGACAAATCTATCAAGGTAGATGTTACAAGCTACAGAGGTATGATTGGCTCCTTACTCTATCTTACTGCTAGTAGACCAGATATTATGTATTCTACATGCTTGTGTGCAAGGTTCCAAGTGGACCCTAGAGATGTTCATCTCGTTGCTGTGAAAAGAATCTTGAGATATCTTAAGGGTACACCTAATCTAGGTATCTGGTACCCTAAAGATTCAGGTTTTAATCTTGTTGGATATACAGATTCTGATTATGCAGGTAGTGTTGTGGATAGAAAGAGTACCTCTGGGAGTTGTCAATTCCTAGGAGGTAGGTTGATTTCCTGGTATAGCAAGAAACAGCAAACAGTTTCCAATTCAACAGCAGAAGCTGAATATATTGCTGCTGGAAGCTGTTGTGCTCAGATCTTATGGATACGGAATCAATTAAAGGACTATGGCTTTGCATTAGACAAAATCCCCATATTTTGTGATAATACAAGTGCCATAGCAATCTCCAACAACCCTGTGCAGCACTCGAGAACGAAGCACATTGATATCAGGTATCATTTTATCAGAGAGCATGTCATGAATGGAACTGTGGAGTTACATTTTGTACCCACAGAAGAACAGACTGCAGATATATTCACTAAATCTGTTGATGAATCCACATTTATCAAGTTAGTTGGTAAATTGGGTATGTTAAACAGTCTTAGTGATTAACAATATATCTGTCAGGTTTGTTATTTCAAAATTCATTTTCTCTTGTCATTTAACTAATATTTGCTGCTAATTCTCTGTTAATATTACTTGCTTGTGTATTTAAATAACTCTGAATAATTTATTTTCTTTAAAAATATTTTTCTCATATTTTTTAAGTGGAGAAATGTATTTTTATTGAAAATATATTTATTTAGAATTATTTAGATATTTTTCAGATTGTAAATATTGTTGTTTGAATTTTTCTGCAAGTTTATATTAATTTTATGCATCTCTAATATTCTGCATATTTTTCTAGGATTTATGGATTTTTCTGTGAATTTTTCTAGAATTTTATATATTTTTTCTTGCATTTTTCTTAGTTGTTCAGCATTTTCTTTTTAATATTCGGATTTTATTCTGAATTTTTTGGTAAGTCTTCCCAGTTTTACACTAGGAAGACTACCGGGAAAACAATGTAAATTTTTCTTTTTGTTTTTTGTTTTTTTTCCTTTTAATTTTAAGTCTTTTCCTAAGTCTTCCCAGTTTTTTGAACTAGGAAGACTATCGGGAAGACTATGAATTAAAAGTTTTATTTCTGTTTTTCTTTAAATCTTTTTTCCGGAAAACTTACTAATTTGTATTAGGAAGACTACCGGGAAGACTATCCTAAGTCTTCCCGATTGTCTTCCCAATACAAATTTAAAAAAAAACCGTTCAATATCTTTTCTTTACAGTTTATTTTTTATTCTAATATATATAGATACACACGTACATACACTGCACTTCTTATTTTTTTTTGCCTTAACAGTTTCTTTTCGGTTTTCAAGTTTTTCAAACCCTCCCCATTCGAATTCTCTCATTTCCTGCAGATTCATTGATCTTTAATCATTCTTGCTCAAGTTTTTACTTAGCAAAACTTTTGTGTTCTTTCTAATTCAAGAAAAATAAGTCGAATTGCTGTCCATTTTTTTTCCTTTTTCATTTCCTTTCGACTTAAGTGTTCTTGGTTTGCTAAGTGATATTCTTGTTTTAGTGATCTTTGTATTTCTGTATCTAAGTACTGTGTGTGTTTACTGTGTGTGTGTTCTTGAAATCACTTACCCAATTTAGTTTGCATTTCATAGTGTAATTCGAATTTTTTTTTTGGATCTAAAATTTGCAAAGTAATTAATTTTGGTAAAATTTAATTTTGTGGATTTTTGTAATTTTAATTAATTCTAAAAATCCCTAAAATTTTATTTTTATTTTTAATTAATTAAAATTTTTAGTGTCTTATTTAAAATGGATCCTAATAATTTTGAATTAGTTTTAAATAATTTTGTTGGGTATTTTGATCCGTTAAAGTGTAAGGTGGAACGTTTCAGACCGTGGATTCAATTTTTAAATAGCAATACTTGTGTTAGTTATGCTATTTGTGCCAATGCACTTCTGAAAATTGATCCATTAAGGATGTTGTGTTCAAGTGCTGTTATTGCTGACAATTCAAAATCTTTTACTTTCAATATTCTCAATCAGCAATATACAGTTACTTTTGATTTATTTTGTGATGTGTTGCATTTTCCAAAGGACAGGTTTGATCCATTACCCACTGATGATGAGTTAACACAGTTCTTTGTGAATATTCATTATCAGGGTCCCTTTCAAATGGTAAAATTGTCAAAAACTTTTGTTGTAAGGGAATGGGATCTGTTCTTTGATACTATAGCTAGGGTATTTGGTAACTGCACAAAAACAAACTTTCATTGCATTACCAGTCTTAATCAATACATTGCCTATGCTATAGTATTTGGTCGTAGATTGAATTTTGCTGAGATTCTGTGGAACCTTTTGCTCAACAGGCTTGCTCACTCTAGGAGAGATTCTGATAATGGTGTGAAAGTAAGGTGTTGGTACCCTCGCTTTCTAACTCTTATCATTAATCATCTTCTCACTGCTGAGCAGGTAGAACTGTTTCGAGAAGCTAGATTTGAAACCTCTCCAACCACAGACACCAAATTCTATACTAGACTTGATGTCTCATCCAAATTTACCACTATACCTGTTCTTGTTTCACCATTCATGAGACAATTCATTAATCTTCCTATCTTTGGTGAACAAGTTCCCGAACCACATCCAGTACCACTGCAGGTAGTTATTCCTAACCTTGGTTCTTCTTCTGGTACTTCAATTGAAACCCAAGTGGTTGTTAGGGCTGACCCAGAGATTGTAGATCCACAGTCTCTGACCCAGGTCATAGAGCCAAACAGAGAGTCAAACACTCCTGAAACACAATCTGAGCCTAATGTTCAAACCAGTTCAAGAAATGTTAGTGATATAGCTGAAATGAGTGTTCCCACAGCTCTGTCTCCACCCTTAAAGAAAAGAAAAACCTATAGGGAGACAACTGTTAGCCCATCTGTATCCTCTCAAAAGGATATGGACATTGATATGGCCACTACACAGTCTCTGGAGACATCCTCTCAACAGGGTGGATCTATTGAAATTCGCCATCGGGCCATGGCATCTTGTACTGAGTCAAGCACACTCCCATTACTCACAATGGGAGAAGATATCCATCTAGATGACACTCAGGACACCATGTCAGGAAAGCACTTTACTTTTGACTTTGAAACAGTGCCTACCATAGTTACGGTAGAAGTGCCTTCACAGGCATCTGAGGGAAAATCTGATTCTTCGCCAACTCAAATAGAATCATTTTCTCCCCTCCCAGAGGGCACATCTCTGGCTCCCTTAAGGGATTTTCCACTCGCAGTTTTTACTGGAGAAAGTGGAAGGCAACCTAATGAATCCAACACTGAAGCAATTCAGTTTCAAATTCAATCTGATTTGGAATTCATTGGGGATTGGGATTCGCGAACTCCCATTGCACCACCACTGACCTCTCTTGAAGGGGCTAGGGTGATTTTTACTGCAGGTACATCCACTGAGAATCTAGACAGACAGTTAGTGGTGAGAGATATGAGTCAAACACCGAGTGAAACACAAGCACGTGAGTTGAGTGAAACACCACTGAGAGCAATTGAGGTGAGTGCACACACTGACACAAACACTGCTTTGTTAAAACAGCTAGCTGATCTACAGAAGAAGTTGCAAGAGACCCAGGCTGAAAACACAATTCTAAAAGCACAAGTGGTTGCACAATCTACCACCTCTGTATCAAATCAGCTGGGTACTGTGAAAGATGACCTACAAGGATTGAAGGATAATCTCCTCCCGAAGCTGAATTCAATCCAACAATCTCAAGTACTAGTGGCTTCAGACATCTCTGATCTTACAATGTCAAATGCTCAAATATCAGAGAGTGCCAGGGAGATAGCTGCCATTTCTACCAAGGTGGACTTTATTCTGCAAACAGCTGATGAAAATCAAAAGTTTAATGAAGAAAGGATTTTCAAGATAGAAGGAGGAATGGAGCATCTGAATGAAGGTATGAAGCACTTGTATAATATGATCAAGAATTCACATCAACCTACTGAAGAGCAAAGAATTTTCTTTGAGGGAGATGATGAGGTTGAGGATGATGCTGATGAAAGAGGAGATAGAGGAGAGATAAGGAGAACGTCTGAGGTGAATCCTAGGGCTTCCACAGCTCAAACTGTAGAGGATTCCTCAACTAAGGGGGAGAATGTGGAGAAACAAAGAGGAGGAGAAGCTGGAGGTTCTGGTTCTGTAAAGGACAAAGGAAAGCAGAGGTTAACTTTTTCTGATGCTGACTACTATCAAGGTGAACAGGGAGATTTTGACAATATTGAATCTGAAGAAAACCCTGAAGATATCTTTGGTGAAGTGGAGGTTGAAGGAGAGGCTGACTATGCTGACTGGGAAGATGAACCTGAAGTGGATCCTGCCTTTGAAGCTGAGCTGTTAAGACAGAAAGCTGATCTAAAGAGAAGAGAGGAGGAGAATGCTAAAGTTTCTGACATCATTACAAAGCATCTAGTTATCCAAAAAGCTGAACATCAAGAAAAGCAACGGCTTCATGATATAAAGGTCAAGGACAGGAAGTTATATGTGAGGCTGAAGCTTGGAGAAGAATGGGATAGAGCTAGAGATATGTTTTCACATTCAACAGGTTCAGATAATGATGGAAAGTTTTTTAGCATGTTGGAAAGATACAAGAAGGTCAATCCAGACAACACAGTATATATGAAAGCTCTTCATGCAGAGATTTCAAGGATCTCAACTGGATATGACAGAGTTAGAGAGGAGTTGAAGATCTATGTTTATACTCATAATGAGGGAACTTTCTTAGTGTCTCTCAATCTTCTGGAAAGCAGAACTCTCTCTGAACTATGGGTCTTCATGTGCAAGGTAAAAAGAACTTCTCCATTAGCTGAGCTGTTGCATGATCAGCTAAGAGACTTTGCAATGAAAGCTAGTCCACAAGTGGTGGAAGTGCCTTATGAAGTAAAATTTTTTAAAGGAAGGGCACTTCAGACTTGTGGTGTGGATCCAATATCTCTGAAGGATTTTCCTGCCAAGCATCTTGTCTACTTTGAGAACATGTTGAGGACTTCAGGATTTGCTACACAAGAGAAGACAGAAGTTGCTGATTTGATTCAAGACTATTGCATAGCAAATATCAAAAGATATCATCAAATGAAGAATAGGCTGAAGAAAGTCACAACTCAACCTGTCAGACCTAGTGGCATTACTTCTGAATCTGATCGTGTTCTGGACAAGGATTTGCTTGAAGCACTTGAAGAAGGAGAGATGATTGAGTCTGAAATTTGAAGAAGCTCTGTTTGTAAATATTAAATGTTTAGAGCTTAGGTGATTCAAGATAGGATAAATGTATTCATATGTTCAGTCTAGAGGAACATCTATCTTGTATTTATCGTTACTGTTTGAATCTGGAAATTGTTATATTTAATCCAGAACTTTTTATTATTTGCTTGGCTCTTAAAAGTCTTATCTTTTCTTGTTTTAGTTGAGTTATCCTCTAGAGGTATTTGGTTGTTATTGTCTAACAAACAAATAGGGGGAGATTGAAAGGCATATGTCTAGTCCTATTTGTAAACACCGAGGATTCTACTCAACTTTAATTAAGATGTAATAAGTAAATAATAAAAATCAAATGTCACAGGAATCTCAGAAGGTTATATCTGTCAAAGAATGAAGATTAAAGTCATCTACAGACTTGAAGTTATTCTACATTGAAAGAAGCTCAATTTATTGATCAAGCCTCAATGAAGTATTCAAGCTCAGTGGATTTATTAAAGTGACAGAGATTTCAAGTGGTGACAGAAAAAGATACTGATTACGGAGTTCTTGAATGAGAAGGTAGTGAATCACTGCTTAAAGTTAAATAGATAAAGAACAGACATTGTCGTTCGTCACTCATGAACCAGACAGTGCATCGAGTGTCAACGTACTATTGTGTTTGTTTATTATCTAAGTTTTAAGTGATTCTGGAATTGTTTAAGAAGTCAACTAATTCTATTTATTCTCTTATAAATAATTAGTATTATTAAGTATATTATTTATTAATTTAATTCTGTGAAGAATTAATTTAATACATAATTTATTTAATTAATTATTTAAATTAGAATGAAATTGAACTAGGAAGACTTAGGATTGAACTAGGAAGACTTAGTTTTTTAAGCTAGGAAGACTCACAGGTGAGTCTTCCCGAAAGTCTTCCTAGGCCAATCCCTAGTTTTCCCGAAAGTCTTCCTAAGCCATTCCTAGTCTTCCCGAGAGTCTTCCAAGGCCAAAATGATAGTTTTTCTGCTTGTCTTCCTAGTACAAATTCAGAACTGTCAAGTGGATTTGCACGTGGGTTGATTATAGAAAAGCAAAGGTATTAATGCAAGGCAGGAGACTTGACAATCAGATTATTACAACACAGAAGAAAGAACACAGAGCATTCAATATCAAAACTAATTCAACTGTCTTCATTTCCTTCAAACAGCAAAGCCATTAATTCTGCCAGTGAATTAATTCTTGATTTGTTTTTAACATTAAATCCATAAGAATCATTTCACTTGTACTGCTTTAGCTTTCTAGCGGATCATAATCCCTAGATTTTATATCGAACTACTTTTTAGTATTCGATCCTTTTTATTACAAAAATAGATAAATTCATGTCGAATTTATTCTAGATTTGTTTTATTAAGTTCTTTGTAATCAGTGATCAAAGTTGTAACACTCCTCAAGTTTAATAGAGTTTCTATTTAACTTGAATATTGTTTCAGTTTTTATTCCGCACTAATTTGTTCTAAACAGTTAAATCTTTTAAAGGACAAATTCGATAAAACGGTATAGTTTGTATTCAACCCCCCTTCTACAAACTTATCAGGACCTAACACCTATGCCAACAAATTGACCAATAACTTGTTTATTGATGATTTCTTTAACAGTCTTACAAGAGTTATAGTAAGCATTAGCCTTGACCTTAAGTTCACTAATCTGATCCTTAAGAATGGTTTCCAGTTGAATATAACATTTAACCCCATTCTCAAGAAATGTTATTTTCTTAGTGAGTTCATCCTGATTAACATGCACAAGTTTTAATTCTTTTATCTCCTTTTCAAGAGCTGTGTTCAAAAGAATTATTCTATCATTTTCTCTACGTTCACATGAAACAGTAGTACCAAGATGATAGATCATTTCAGTATCAGTAAACTTTACCTCTGACATGAATGTTGATGAAGTGCTTGCCTCATTAGCCATTAAAGCTAGGTTTCCAATTTCACATGCTTCTTCATCACTATCAGTATCATCCCAACTCTTTCCTTTGGCAACATAAGCTTTCCCAATCTTATTCTTCTTGCTAGAATCAAATGAGTTCCTTCTCACTTGCTTTGGCTTTTTACATTCTGTAGCAAAGTGACCCAACTCATTACAATTGTAGCACCTGATTGTGCTTCTGTCCACAGTTCCAGTTTTATAGCCACCCCTTGTGCTATTTGTAGATGAGGAACCACCTCTCTGAAACCTGGGCTTGAACTTAAGATTGGAATTTCTTCTGAATCTGAATTTGACAAATTTCCTCACTATCATTGCCAAATCACCATCCTCCAGCTGATCAAGTTCTTCCAAAGAATAGAAGTCACCACCAGATTGATCAATGGATGTTAAGTCATATTCAGCATCAATAACATCCAAGTTAGAACTGGAAGGTTGAACAACCTTCACTTCCAGTTTCTGTGGGACTTCTGTTGTCAATGCAGTAGAAGTACCAACTATCTTTCCAGTTCCATATAACTCCTTTTGTTGAATATGTTCCAGCTCATAGGTTTTCAGAACACCATAGAGTCTTTCCAAAGAAATCTCTCCAAGATCTCTTGCTTCTCTAATAGCAGATATTCTGTGCTCCAAATGGATTGGAAGTGTCAGGAGGAACTTCTTGTTAATCTCCTTGATAATATAGTGCTTACCATTGAGATTCAGATCATTGATCAATTTGTTGTATCTCTCAAAAACCTCAGAGATACCTTCACCATGGTTTGATCTGAAATGCTCATAAGAAGAGGTGAGAATTTCCAGCTTATTCTCTCTGACTTCCTTTGTCCCCTCATTGATTATCTCTATTGTGTCCCAAATGTGTTTGGCAGTAGCACAGTTTAGAACATGATTATGCATGACAGGATCAAGACAATCAACCAGTATCAACTGTAGACAGGCATCCAAAGTAGCATCCTCTTTTTCATCAGGAGTGTAGTCCTTGGGATCCTTAGGGTACATCCTAGCAGCTCTAGTGACAACATCATTCTCTATCTGCTCTTCCTCCACAATCATAGGAAGTTTAGGACCATTCTTCAGTACTACTAGATATTTAACATTTTCAACTTTTAGAAACATGAACATCTTCTTCTTCAGGAAGACAATCAAATGAATTGGGAAGACTACCGGGAAGACAAGGAAATGACCTAGGAAGACTATCGGGAAGACTTACTTCTAAATCTTCCTAGTTTAAAAACTGAGTCTTCCTAGTTCAAAACCTTAGTCTTCCTAGTTCATTTTTATTCTAATTTAAATAATTATCTAAATAAATTATGTACTAAATTAATTCTTTACAGAATTAATTTAATAAATAATTTACTTAATAGTAATAATTATTTATAAGAGAATAAATAGAATTCTTTGTCTTCTCAATTAATTCCTGAATCACTAAAACTTAGATGAAGAATAAACATTTTAGAACGTTGACACTCAATGTACTGTCTGGTTCATGAGTGACTAACGTCAATGTCTGTTCTTCATCTGTTTGACTTTAAGCAGTGATTCACTTCCTTTTCATTCAAGAACTCTGTAACCAGTATTTTTGATGTCACCTCTTGAAATCTCTGCCACTTTAATAAATCCACTGAGCTTGAATACTTCACTGAGGCTTGATCAATAAATTGAGCTTCTTTCAATGTAGAATTACTTCAAGTCTGTAGATGACTTTAATCTTCATTCTTTGACAGATATAATCTTCTGAGATTCCTGTGACATTTGATTTTTATTATTTACTTATTACATCTTAATTAAAGTTTAGTAGAATCCTCGGTGTTTACGAATAGGCCTAGACATATGCCTTTCAATGTGCAAGTAATTTATGTATTACAAATTAAGAGAATAAATCACATACTTTCGTAATTATAACCAGATAAACTGATATGTTCTTTAAAGCATGTTCATGGCGCGTTTTCATCTACTTTGATGATTTTGCAGAAAGTCCTGATCAAACCAAATATTTAATAAAAAAAAACCTAAGGCCAAATCAATGCCCATCAACATCGAAACTGAAAAATATAAACAAAAATGACCTCATGTAAGAATCTAGCTTACGAATTTCTGTCCCCAAAATTTTTAAGCCTCCAAAAAAAGGGTAACAAATAATCAAAACAATGAGTGAGTTAAGATCATAAGTTGAAACCATTTTTAAAAGCATAATTATTCATACCTTATACTCGTCTTTATAGCCTTTAATCCAGCTATAAACACATCAGCATCACATTAAGATAAGAAATCAGTAATTATAAATATTAAAAAGTGCAAAAATCTAAAAAAAATCAGAAAAATATATTAGACCGATTTAAGAGGCGCCGCCTCACGGCCTCCTCTCTCGTTATTGATCCATGCCTTCACTCAATCAACACTAATCGCAAATAACTTCCTCGAACTCCTTACTCAGGACACTTTACTCAGGACACTGTTGTCTTGTCTGCATTAGAATACAAACTAAAGTAGTTACATACAATATAACAAAAATAAAATGTCGTATGCTCATGGACTGATTTACATAGTTCTAAGACAAACAAAAAATCAAAGTGTACAAGAAATAGTGTAGGACACACAATTAACAGAGTTTAGGTATGTATTTATACTATTGATTTGTATGAAAGTATTAAAGATAATTAATTATTTGTTAAGTAATTTCTTTATTTGTTATGCAAGACCGATCTAAATATGGAAATATTAGATATACGAAAATTTTGTATTAAAACGACAAGAGTAACATAAGAAAGTTTAGGAGAAAATATGGTAATAAATTCTTTTTGTAATTTTTGATATTTATTAATTCAAAATTTTGAGGAAATTAGAAAAACAGATCGAAGCGATTTGATAGTTACTATGCCGCGCTTCGCATCGGTTTGTAATAGTTTCTCCAAATTTTTCTAAAACATATTCTACAAAATATGTTTTTAGTTAAAATAATATTTCTAACAAAAAAAATAATCTTTTTCTAATTCTCCATTTAGTCTTGGTCATTTACCGAATTTTTGAATAAATATAGAAAATGGCAAATCTTCAATATATTTCATTATTTTAACATTATATTAATTATTAGTATATTTATCACTTTTTTTCTCAAAATTGATTCATATTGCAATTTCTATTTTAAAATACATAATATAACATCAATATTAATTTCTAGCATATAATATGTTCCTCCTAATAAATCACTCTCTCCTTAAACATGTTTCCTCCCAATGACCCGTTTTATCGTTGTTATCAAATTTAAATAGATAACAAATCAACAATATCAAAAGAAAGTTTAAGAGAATATCAATAATGGTAATTTGACTTAAAGATAAATTTTAGGACAATGTTAAGATAATAATTTGACGTAAGAAGAAAGTTTGGGAGAATATAAGGTTATTAATATTTCCATTACTAAAGATTTAAAAGGTAGTTTCTCAAATCGTCTCATTTATTATTTTCCTCGATTAAAAATAATTAGTATATTAATTTCAACTCGTAGAATAAGTTTAGCAGAAAATTAATATAGTATAATTAGTTTCCTCCATAAGAAGATAGTAGGAAGAAATTAGTAAATAAATTGGACTTGAAGAGAAAATTTAGGAAAATATTAACATATTCAGCTTTCTTGCTTGAAAGATAGTAGTAAAGAAATTAGTATATTAATTTCAACTCGTAGAATAAGTTTAGCAGAAAATTAATATAGTAAAATTAGTTTCCTCCACAAGAAGAGAGTATGAAAGAATTAGTAAATAAATTGGACTTGAAGAGAAAATTTAGGGAAATATTAACGTATTCAGCTTTTTTGCTTGAAATATAGTAGTAAAGAAATTAGTATATTAATTTGAACTCGTAGAATAAGTTAAGCAGAAAATTAATATAGTATAATTAGTTTCCTCCATAAGAAGATAGTAGGAAGTGAAAGGCATATGTTTAGGCCTGTTAATATTCCGAGGAAACAACTTAATTTAAACAAGTATGTAATAAGTAAATAATAAGTTAATATGTCACAGGAATCTCAGATAGTTTTATCTGTCAAGAGAATGGAGAGTTAAAGTCATCTACAGACTTGAAGTTATTCTACATTGAAAGAAGTTCAATTTATTGTTCAAGCCTCAGTGAAGTATTCAAGTTAGTGGATTTACTACAGTGACAGAGATTTCCAGATGGTGACGGAAGAAGTACAGGATACAGAGTTTTGTCAAAGCTATAATAAAGAAGCCACAGCTTTAAATGTTTTAAAGATGAAGAATTATCATTGAAGTCAGTTATTCATGAAACCAGACAGTGCATCGAATGACGACATCAATCAGTGGAATTCAATCATCTATATTCAGTGGTTTTCAGAAGAGGGAGGAATGCTAGGTTTTAAAGATATCTTATTTGATTTATTAATTTGATTTAATTAATAAATTAATTCCATCAGAATTAATTTATTAATTAAATTAATTAGGTTAGTAGTTTAAATTATTTATTAACTTAATTCTATTTAAAAGAATTAATTTAATCTATAATTTAATCTAACTAATTAAATTAAAAGGATTTTCTGGAAATAACTAGTATGACCTGTTTTATTAATTCTAGAAACTCGGTATGACCTTAATGGATAATTCGGTATGACCTATTTCAAGGTTCTACTGAATTATTTATTAGGTCATATTAAATCATTTCTCAGGTCATACCAAGTACTTTCTCAAGGTCATACAATCTTCTTTTTTGGTCATACCGAAAATTAGAAATTGTGTTGGCAGGTCATAGTGATCTTAACAGGTTCTACCGAGTTCTGTTGGCAGGTCATACACGGCTTAATTGATTTGTATTAATTGCCAGACAGAATAGAAAAGGAATGCAGTTGAACAAAAACGAAAGAACACAGAAGCATTTACTCAAGAACACAGAAGCTTTAAATCTTATTTCTTCTCAAGAAATTAATTCTAGTTTGTATTGTTAAATCCAAACCACTAGAAGTTGATTACTTGTATTGCTTTGACTATCTAGCGGATTTTTATCCCTAGAACGAATCTCAAATTATCAAATATTGTTAAATCATTTTATTACAAAAATAGATAAATTCATGTCGAATTTATTCTAGATTTGTTTTAATTTATTTGAGATTCAATCTTGTATTCAGTACCATTTGTAACACCCTTCAAGTTTAATATAGTTTTATTTAACTTGAATCTTGTTTCATTTTATTCCGCATCAATTTGTTCCTAAACAGTTAAATCATTTAAAGAACAAATTCGATAAAACGGTATAGTTTGTATTCAACCCCCCTTCTACAAACTTATCAGGACCTAACAATTGGCATCAGAGCTTTTTGATTGATATACAAATCAAAGATCCAATTGTTTTGAGATTTTTCTTTTAAACTCTGATTTTTTATTTGAATTCTAAAAATCTCAAAAGATGTCTACTACACAGAAAGTGGGGACAGTTAAAATCCCAATATTCAGCAAGGAGCATTATCCAATGTGGAAGAAGAAAATGCTCCTATTTCTTAAGGTTGCAAATCCTAAATACTTGGATGTGCTGAAGAGTGGTCCCAAACTCCCTATGATTATTGATCCTGAAGTTGTTGAGAATAATGTTGTGACTAGGGCTGCTAGAATGTACCCTAAAGATCCCAAGGAATACACTCCTGATGAGAAAGAGGATGTTACCTTGGATTCCTGTCTTCAGTTGATCCTTATTGAGAGTCTTGATCCTATCATGCATAATCATGTCCTAAATTGTGAAACTGCCAAACATATTTGGGGAACCATAGAGATAATCAATGAGGGGACAGAAGAAGTTAGGGAGAATATGCTGGAAATTCTCACTTCACAATATGAGCATTTCAGATCAAACCCTGGTGAAGGTATCTCTCAGGTTTTTGAAAGATACAACAAATTAATCAATGATCTGAATCTCAATGGGAAGCACTACACCAACAAGGAGATTAACAAGAAGTTCCTTCTTACCCTACCACCTCATTTGGAGCACAAAATATCTGCCATTAGAGAAGCAAGAGATATGAATGAGATTGCTTTGGAGAGATTGTATGGTGTGCTGAAGACCTATGAGCTGGAGCAGATTCAACAAAGGGAGCTGTATGGAACTGGGAAAATTGTTGGTACCTCTACTGCATTGGCTGCTGAAGTCCCACAGAGACTGGAAGTGAAGGCTGTTCAACCTTCTAGTTCTCATATGAATGTTATTGATGCTGAATATGGATTAACATCCATTGATCAATCTGGTGGTGACTTCTATTCTTTAGAAGAACTTGATCAGCTGGAGGATGGTGACTTGGCTTTGATAGTCAGGAAGTTTGGGAAGTTTAGATTCAAGAGGAATCCCAATCTTAAGTTCAGACCCAGATTTCAGAGAGGTGGATCTTCATCTTCAAGTGGCACAAGGGGTGGCTACAAAACTGGAACTGTGGACAGGAGTATAATCAGATGCTACAATTGCAATGAGTTGGGTCACTTTGCTACTGAGTGCAGAAAGCCAAAGCAAGTGACTAGAAACACATTTGATTCTAGCAAGAAGAACAAGATTGGGAAGGCCTATGTTGCTGAGGGAAAGAGTTGGGATGACACTGACAGTGATGAAGAAGCAGGTGAGATTGGGAACCTTGCCTTAATGGCTAAAGAGGAAAGCACTTCATCCAGATACATGTCAGAGGTAACCTTTACTGACGCTGAAATGATTTATCATCTTGGTGGCACCATAAGTTGTGCACGCACTGAAAATGATAGAATAAATCTTTTAAACACAAATCTTGAAAAGGAATTAAAAGAATTGAAACTTGTGCATGTTAATCAGGATGAACTTACTGAGAAAATTGCTTTTCTTGAGAATAGGGTTAAATGTTATATTCAACTGGAAACCATTCTCAAAGATCAGATTAGTGAGCTTAAGACCAAAGCTAATGCTTACTTCAGTTCTTGTAAGACTGCTAAAGAAATTCTGAATAAGCAAGCTGTTGGTAATCATGTCAGTATAGGGTATGATTATAATGAGGCTATTGGACTTCTTGGAATTAATTCCCCTTGTAACTTCAAATCTGAAGGGAAGGCTGTTCCATATATACTTAAGGGTATTAAAACACCCTTCTGTAAGGAGTCTAAGGCAGAGCCTATGAATGAAAACTCTATCATTATTGCTGAGGAGATTCATGAAGAAGATGTTGCATTAGAAGCTGAGCAATCCAAAAAGTGTATATCTGATATTCCAGTCAAAGTTGCTACAACTAAAAAGACTAAATCAGATATCCATAAGTTGGATCAAAACAACTGTAGAACTAACATGCCTGCTATTAATTCTTCTCATAAAGCATGTGGTGTGGGTAATTGCATGTCTTGTGCTTTTAATGTTATGTATGCTTTCTTTAATAAAAAGCATGTATCTAGTGATAAGACTGCTCCACGTCAACATGTTAATAATAAGAAGCATGTTAAAACAAAGACTACTAGTCCTCCTCAGACTAGAGTGGATTCATTTATCCCTAAGCCTACTCAGAAATGTGTTAAGGCTGGTTATAAATGGAAACGCTCTTATGTGAAAGAGGATGAAGTAGTTTTAGTTAGAAATGTTGTTTTGCCTGACAAAGGCCAGTTTTTTAAGTATGCCGGACCCAATCAATTTTGGGCTCCGAAGAAGGACTAATCAATCTGATATTGCAGGGAGTTAAACAGGTAAACCGAGTTATGTGGATTCTGGACAGTGGCTGTTCAAGGCATATGACCGGAGATAGAGCCCTGCTATCAGATGTGGTTGTGAAAGCTGGCCCAGTAGTTACCTTTGGAGATAACAGCAAGGGTATTACGAAAGGATATGGCTGTTTGAAGTACGAAAATGTTATCATTGAAGATGTTTCATTTGTGGAAGGTCTGACGTTCAATCTTCTCAGCATCAGTCAGTTCTGTGACAGAGGATATGCTGTTTCCTTTGAAAGAGAGAAGTGTCAGATCACTCACAAGAAGAATGGAAAGCCTGCTCTTCAAGGAGTAAGGAAAGGTGACTTGTTCATAGCTGATCTGAACTCGGGATTCAAAGATGAAGTTAATTGTTTTTATGCTAAAGCTTCATCAGATGATAGTTGGCTATGGCACAAGAAGATGTCTCACCTTAACTTCAAAACTATGAACTCTTTAGTCAAGAGGGAATTAGTTAGAGGTTTGCCTCAGATGGAATTTACACAGGAAGGACTGTGTGAGGCATGTCAGAAAGGAAAGTCAAAGAAAGCTTCTCACAAGGGCACTGATACATCATCAATAACTGAACCTCTTCAGTTACTGCACATGGATTTGTTTGGTCCAGTTAATGTGATGTCCATGTCAAAGAAACAATATGCACTTGTGATTGTTGATGACTATTCAAAATATACATGGGTTTTATTCCTACATTCCAAGGATGAGACCCCATTCCTGGTGATTAGCCATGTAAAGTTGATTGAGCTGGATTCTAGATTCCCTGTTAGAGCCATAAGGTCAGATAATGGTACGGAATTCAAGAATGCCATTCTAACTGATTTTTGTGCTGATAAAGGAATAACAAGACAGTATTCTGCCCCTAGAACTCCTCAACAAAATGGAGTAGTGGAAAGAAAGAATCGTACATTGATTGAAGCAGCTAGGACTATGCTAAGTGAGTCCAAACTTCCAACGTACTTTTGGGCTGAAGCAGCGAATACAGCTTGTTATACTCAGAATCGAACGTTAATCAACAAGGACTTAATGAAGACTCCGTATGAGATCATGAACAACAAGAAACCAACTGTCAAGTACTTTCATGTATTTGGAGCAAAATGCTTTGTGCTTATAGATGACAATGTTAAACGTGGCAAGTTTGATGCAAAGGCACAAGAAGCTATTTTTGTTGGATATTCCAGAAGATCTTACAGGGTCTATGTGGTTGGCAGTCACACAGTAAAGGAAAGTGTCAATGTTACTTTTGATGACACTAAGTTCCCCAGTATCCAAAAAGAAGACTCATCTGAAAAGCTGAAGTTTGATAACTTGCCAGACTCAGAATCAGATGATGAAGCCCCACCTGAAGTTATTGCTGGTGATGATAATAACAATGATGATAATGATCATGGTGATGGTGGTGGAAACACTGGTAACAATGGAGATACCACCAGCACTGGAGAAGGATCATCAAGGCAAACAGGCAACAACTCAGGGGGAGCAAATGAAGGATCAGCTAGTCACTCACAACATCAAAGTGAATTTCAAGGTGAATCATCAAGATCAAATCTTCCAAGACAGACTGTTTGGAATAGAGCTCATCCTTTTGAGTTGATCATTGGTGATCCAGATGTTGGAGTTAAAACTAGAAGAGCTTCTCAGAATGAATGTCTTTTCTCAGCATTTCTATCTAAAATGGAGCCAAAGAAAACTGAGGAAGCACTGACTGATCCAGATTGGGTGATTGCTATGCAAGAAGAACTCAATCAATTTGAACAACAGCAAGTCTGGAAGCTGGTACCCAGGCCAAAGAACAAGAAAGTAGTTGGTACTAGATGGGTATACAGGAACAAGCTAGATGAGGATGGCATTGTTACTAGGAACAAGGCAAGACTGGTTGCACAAGGGTATTCTCAAGCTGAAGGCATTGATTATGATGAAACCTATGCACCAGTGGCTAGACTTGAGGCCATCAGGATGTTCTTAGCATTTGCTGCTTATTCCAATTTTAAAGTCTATCAAATGGATGTTAAGAGTGCATTCCTGAATGGTGAACTTGATGAAGAAGTGTATGTGGAACAGCCCCCTGGCTTTGAAAATCAGGAGTTGCTGGACTTTGTGTACTTTCTCTTCAAGGCTATCTATGGTCTCAAACAAGCCCCAAGAAAATGGTATGACACTCTCTCTGGTTTTCTTTTAGAAAATGGTTTTGTTAGAGGTATCATAGACAAAACTCTTTTTTCAAAGAAACACAAAAATGATATGATATTAGTCCAAGTCTATGTGGATGACATCATATTTGGGTCTACTAATGATAATCTCTGTAAGAGATTTGCTGAGCTAATGCAGAGTAAGTTTGAAATGAGTATGATGGGTGAGCTGAAGTTCTTTCTTGGATTGCAAGTAAGTCAAAGGTCAAATGGTATATTTATTTGTCAATCCAAGTATCTCAAAGAACTCCTCAAGAAGTATCACATGGAGGATTCAGCATCAGCAAGGACTCCATCTTCAACAGCAATCAAACTTGGAGCTTCTGACAAATCTATCAAGGTAGATGTTACAAGCTACAGAGGTATGATTGGCTCCTTACTCTATCTTACTGCTAGTAGACCAGATATTATGTATGCTACATGCTTGTGTGCAAGGTTCCAAGCGGACCCTAGAGATGTTCATCTCGTTGCTGTGAAAAGAATCTTGAGATATCTTAAGGGTACACCTAATCTAGGTATCTGGTACCCTAAAGATTCTGGTTTTAATCTTGTTGGATATACAGATTCTGATTATGCAGGTAGTGTTGTGGATAGAAAAAGCACCTCTGGGAGTTGTCAATTCCTAGGAGGTAGGTTGATTTCCTGGTATAGCAAGAAACAGCAAACAGTTTCTAATTCAACAGCAGAAGCTGAATATATTGCTGCTGGAAGCTGTTGTGCTCAGATCTTATGGATACGGAATCAATTAAAGGACTATGGCTTTGCCTTAGACAAAATTCCTATATTTTGTGATAATACAAGTGTCATAGCAATCTCCAACAACCCTGTGCAGCACTCGAGAACAAAGCACATTGATATCAGGTATCATTTTATCAGAGAGCATGTTATGGATGGAACAGTGGAGTTGCACTTTGTACCCACTGAAGAACAGACTGCAGATATTTTCACTAAATCTGTTGACGAATCCACATTTATCAGGTTAGTTGGTAAATTGGGTATGTTGAACAGTCTTAGTGATTGATAATATCTCCAGGTTTGTTCTTAACTAAATCATTTTCTCTTGTTGATTTTAAGATGTTAAATATTGCCAATCCATGTCTATTGTATAAAGCTTGTTAATTTAGATATTCTGAATAATTTAATTTCTTTAAAAATATTTTTCTCATTTTCCATGGAGAAATGTATTTTTATTGAAAATATATTTATTTAGAATCATTTAAGTTATTTTCGGATTATAAATATTTTTGTTCAGATTTTTATGCAGGTTTATAGTAATTTTTTTGTTTTTGTTATCTTTTATGCAGTAGGTTTCAGCTGTTTTAAATCATCATGTGAATATTTTCTATGCTTTGCTGCTACTGATTGTATAAATATCTCGGTATGACCCTCTAGCATGGTCATATTCGAATTTATTTTTGTTTATTTAAATTCAAAAAACACGGTATGACCTCAGGTATGGTCATATTGGTTTTTATTTTGTTTATTTAAAGTCAAAAACACGGTATGACCTATCTTAGAGGTCATATTGGATTTTATTCTTTTAATTAATCAGTATTTTCTTTGTTTTCTCGGTATGACCTCCAGGAAAGCTCGGTATGACCTTAAGCAAAACTCGGTATGACCTCCCTTTAGGTCATACCGAGCTCAGCAGAACCAATCTCTATAAATACCAATGCTTTTCAGGTTCTTTTGCTCTTCATACCTTTTTAACTCAAGTTTTTACTTAGTTAACTTTGCTCTGGTTTGTGTTTTATTCTTAGAACAACGAACTATTGCAAATTTTTCTTGTGAATTACTTGGGATTTTATTTCTTTTCTGATAATTATTATTATTAATTGCTGTGTTATTCTAGTAATATTTTTAATTTTATTATTTATTTTTAAATGGCTGCTGAGTTTGTTGTTGAACGTTTTAATAATTACGTTGGCTATTGTGATCCCCTTAAGTGTTCTGTTGAACGTTTTAGGCCGTGGATTCATTTTTTAAATGAACAATCAATTGTTAGCTATGCTATCACTGCTTCTGTTGATTTAAAGATTGAATCCCTTCGTCTATTATGCTTAACTGCTGTTGTTGCTGAAGATATGCGATCTTTCACATTCACTATTTCTGATCGTCAGTACACAGTAACTAAGGAGATCTTTTGTCAAGTGCTTCATTTTCCACTTGATAACTTTGTTAGATTCCCTACTGATCCCGAGTTAGTTCAATTTTTCTCTAGTATTGATTACCAAGGAAATATTGTTCTTCCTCGTCTGAATAAGGGTAATCTAGCTTGTGAGTGGGATTTGTTCTTTGACTGTTTAGCTAAAGTTTTTAGTAATTCTACCAAAAACAACTTTACCGTCATAACTTCTCTTCTACAAAACATTGCCTATGCTGCTGTTTATAACCTGAGAGTGGACATAGGAACTCTTCTGTGGGATCTCTTGATAAGGAGGATTTTCAATTACCCTAGAGATATTGAAACTGGAAAGAAAGTTAGATGCTTTTATTCTCGTTTCCTTTCTCTAGTGTTGAATCATGTTCTTTCTGATGAACATAAAACCCTTTTTCAAAACACTCCTTTTCAAGTCCCCGCACATACTAATCCTCTCATTTATTCATCTTTGTCCACAAGCTCCAAGTCTGGAAGGAGACCCCTAGTTCCACAATCTTATCTGCGAGAGATTTTGCAACCACAGTTACCTTTACTCTTTATTGAACATCCAGTGGTTGGATCCTCGTCAGCAGGAACTTCACTGGCGCCTCCTAACACCATGCCACTTCAGGTAATATATCCTCTCTCAACTGCTCCTCTAACCCAAGAGGTTCTTAGGATTGACCAAGGGATTGTAGAACCACAATCTCTGTCCCCGGTCATAGAGCCACACACAGAGTCAAATCCATTGACCGCTCCCCTAGAACAATCAGCTACTACAAGATTCATAGAACAAGTTGGAGTAGATACTAATGTGAGTGATCCCACAGCTCTGCCTCCACCACTAAAGAAGAGAAGAACACTACTTGAGGCATCTGTTAGCCAGTCTGTATCCTCCCAAAAGGATATGGATTCTCAAAAGGCCAATGAACAGTTACTAGAGACATCCTCTCAACAGGATGAATCTATTGAAATTCGCCATCAGGCCATGGCATTCTGTACAGAGTCAAGCACTCTCCCATTACTCACAATGGGAGAAAACACTTCTGAAACATTAATAGAGACTCTTGCACAGGACACTCTGACAAGAGAGCACATAGGAATGATTGGTGAAACAGTGCCTACCATTGTCACGGTAGAAGAGCCTTCACAGGCTTCAGAGGGAAAATCTGGTTCTTTGCCCACAATAATAGAATCATTTTCTCCCCTCCCAGAGGGAACATCTCTGGCTCCCCTAAGGGATTCTTCACTCGCAGTTTCAACTGGAGAAAGTGAAGGGCAACATGGTAAGTCTATATCTGAAGCAATTCAGTTTTCAATTTCTGATGAATTTTTGGACTTTACCATGGATTGGGATTCGCGAACTCCCATTGCACCACCAGTGACCTCTCAAGAAGGGGCTATGGTGATTTTTTCTGCAGGTACTTCAACTCCAACCATGGATAAACAGCTAGTGGTTAGTTCTGAGAGACAAACACAGAGCGATACACAAGCACGTGAGGTGAGTGAAACACCATCGAGAGAAATTGAGATGAGTGCACACAATGACACATACACTGCTTCATTATTGGCTCAAATAGTTGGTTTACAGAAACAACTTCAAGAGACCCAGGCTGAAAAGGAAATTCTCAAAGCACAAGTGGTTGACCAGTCTTCTTCTTCCACCTCTGTCACTAATCAGCTGGGTCATATTAGAGATGAGTTACAAGGAGTCAAGGTCACATTGGTCCCAAAGCTGAATGCTGTTCAAGAGTCACAGGTGTTAATGGCTTCAGATATGTCAGAGCTTCTGGTTTCTAATGCTGAGATCAGGGAGGCTGTCAAGCAGATTCCTAATATTTCCACCAGGGTAGACTCAATTCAGGAGACTGTTGATGAACATCAGTGGTACAATGATGAGAGGTTTACCAAGATTGAAGGAGGGATGCAACATCTGAACGAGGGCATGAAACATCTGTATACTATGATCAAGGTCTCACATCAACCCAATGCTGAACAGAAGAAATTCTTTGAGGGTGATGATGATGAAGGGGGCAATGGTGAAAGGGATGGTGAAAGAGAAAGAGAAGGTACAGAGGAGGATCCTAAAACTGATAGAGTTAAATCTTTAGAGGATTCCTCAACTAAGGGGGAGAATAAGGAGAAGGAGTTACAAGGAGGAGAAGATCAAGGAGGAGAAGCTGGAGGTTCTGGTTCTGCAAAGGACAAAGGGAAGCAGAAGTTAACTTTTTCTGATGCTGACTACTATCAAGGTGAAGAGGGAGTATTTGATGATGTTGAATCTGAAGCCCCTGAAGATATCTTTGGTGAGGTAGAAGTTGAAGGAGAGGCTGACTATGCTGACTGGGAAGATGAACCTGTAGTGGATCCTGCCTTTGAAGCTGAGTTGGTGAGACAAAAGGCTGATTTGAAGAGGAGAGAGGAGGAAAATGCAAAGGTATCTGACATCATTTCCAAGCATCTTGTCATTCAAAAAGCTGAGCAACAAGAAAAGCAAAGGCTTCACAATCTGAAGGCCAGTGATAGAAAATTGTATGTAAGGCTCAAGCAAGGAGTGGAATGGGACAAGGCAAGAGAAATGTTTGCACATCAAGAAGGAATTAATAATGATGCAAAGTTTCTTGAGATGTTGGAAAGGTACAGACAGGTCAATCCAGACAACACAGTATATATGAAAGCTCTTCATGCAGAGATTTCAAGGATCACAACTGGATATGACAGAGTTAGAGAGGAGTTAAAGATCTATGTTTACACTCACAATGGAGGAACCTTCTTAGTGTCTCTCAATCTTCTGGAAAGCAGAACTCTCTCTGAACTATGGGTCTTCATGTGCAAGGTAAAAAGAACTTCTCCATTAGCTGAGCTGCTGCATGATCAGTTAAGAGACTTTGCAATGAAGGCTAGTCCTCAAGTTGTGGATGTGCCATATGAAGTTAAATTTTATAAAGGAAGGGCACTTCAAACTTGTGGTATGGACCCCATCTCTTTGAAAGATTATCCTGCCAGGCATCTTGTCTATATGGAGAACATGTTGAGGACAACAGGGTTTGCTACACAAGAAAAGACAGAAGTTGCTGATTTGATTCAAGACTATTGCATTGCAAATATCAAGAGATATCATCAAATGAAGAATAGGCTGAAGAAAGTCACAGCTCAACCTGTCAGACCTAGTGGCATTACTTCTGAATCTGATCGTATTCTGGACAAGGATTTGCTTGAAGCACTTGAAGAAGGAGAGATGATGGAGTCTGAAATTTGAAGAAGCTCTAGTCTGTAAATGTTATATGTATAGAGCTTAGGTATTTCAAGATAGGATCAATGTAAATATGTGTTCAGTCTAGAGGAACATCTATCTTGTATTTATCTTTAATGTTTGCAACTGGAAAATGTTAAATGAAATCCAGAACTTTTCTTGGTATTTACTTGGCTCTTAAAAGTCATTTCTATTTCTTGTTTAAGTTAGTTGAGTTATCCTCTAGGTATTTGATTGTTATTCTCTAACAAACAAATAGGGGGAGATTGAAAGGCATATGTTTAGGCCTGTTAATATTCCGAGGAAACAACTTAATTTAAACAAGTATGTAATAAGTAAATAATAAGTTAATATGTCACAGGAATCTCAGATAGTTTTATCTGTCAAGAGAATGGAGAGTTAAAGTCATCTACAGACTTGAAGTTATTCTACATTGAAAGAAGTTCAATTTATTGTTCAAGCCTCAGTGAAGTATTCAAGTTAGTGGATTTACTACAGTGACAGAGATTTCCAGATGGTGACGGAAGAAGTACAGGATACAGAGTTTTTTCAAAGCTATAATAAAGAAGCCACAGCTTTAAATGTTTTAAAGATGAAGAATTATCATTGAAGTCAGTTATTCATGAAACCAGACAGTGCATCGAATGACGACATCAATCAGTGGAATTCAATCATCTATATTCAGTGGTTTTCAGAAGAGGGAGGAATGCTAGGTTTTAAAGATATCTTATTTGATTTATTAATTTGATTTAATTAATAAATTAATTCCATCAGAATTAATTTATTTATTAAATTAATTAGGTTAGTAGTTTAAATTATTTATTAACTTAATTCTATTTAAAAGAATTAATTTAATCTATAATTTAATCTAACTAATTAAATTAAAAGGATTTTCTGGGAATAACTAGTATGACCTGTTTTATTAATTCTAGAAACTCGGTATGACCTTAATGGATAATTCGGTATGACCTATTTCAAGGTTCTACTGAATTATTTATTAGGTCATATTAAATCATTTCGCAGGTCATACCAAGTACTTTCTCAAGGTCATACAATCTTCTTTTTTGGTCATACCGAAAATTAGAAATTGTGTTGGCAGATCATAGTGATCTTAACAGGTTCTACCGAGTTCTGTTGGCAGGTCATACACGGCTTAATTGATTTGTATTAATTGCCAGACAGAATAGAAAAGGAATGCAGTTGAACAAAAACGAAAGAACACAGAAGCATTTACTCAAGAACACAGAAGCTTTAAATCTTATTTCTTCTCAAGAAATTAATTCTAGTTTGTATTGTTAAATCCAAACCACTAGAAGTTGATTACTTGTATTGCTTTGACTATCTAGCGGATTTTTATCCCTAGAACGAATCTCAAATTATCAAATATTGTTAAATCATTTTATTACAAAAATAGATAAATTCATGTCGAATTTATTCTAGATTTGTTTTAATTTATTTGAGATTCAATCTTGTATTCAGTACCATTTGTAACACCCTTCAAGTTTAATATAGTTTTATTTAACTTGAATCTTGTTTCATTTTATTCCGCATCAATTTGTTCCTAAACAGTTAAATCATTTAAAGAACAAATTCGATAAAACGGTATAGTTTGTATTCAACCCCCCTTCTACAAACTTATCAGGACCTAACAGGAAGGAATTAGTAAATAAATTGGACTTGAAGAGAAAGTTTAGGAAAATATTATTTAAATATTTATTAAATATTCTAAAATGATTTAAAAATCATAAAACCTTATTTAAAAATTATTTAAGGACTTTATTAATTACTTAAAATATTTTCTGATCTTCAGAAAAATTATTTAAATATAGTAGGGGTTCCTAAATATTATTTCCATGTTTATTAACTTACTTTAAATGCGAACAAATATTCTCTGACTTATAAAAAATTGGGATTCCAGTTTAAGGAGTAAACAACTGATTTTACTCTCCCTATTCCTCGAAAATACTTATGTTTTGGGATCATTGCCTTACCCTATTAGGGTTTCTAAATTAGATAATTATAGAAAACTCCGACTAACTCCCAGGTCATGATTTTTTAAAATGAACTCTTCTTGACAAATAAATCCGTTGACTCAAGTCAACTCACATTGTGACTTACTTCCTCAAACATTCCGGAAGTAAGGTAATCGGAAACATTGAACATTGTGGACAAATATCATTTATTTGGGATACCAGGATTAATTTCCGATTCCAGCTTTCTTTGATTGTTCATCCGGGACTAGGAGATACCGCGTAGGAGGCTGTGGTGGCAGTCCAACAATTTATACCGCGTAAGAGGTTATGGTGGCAGTCCAGTTGGTAATAGCTCGTATGCGGCTAGGGTGATAACCAATTAAGGGTGTTCATGCATCTACATGTAGAAAAGGTTACTGATCGTACTACCGTACTTAAGCGACTGATCATCATGTACGGTAGGGTGTTATAAAAGGCTCTGGAAGTAGTCCCATCCTCCAACTGGAATTGTATTGTAACATTGTAACGAAAGCCTAGGTGTCGAGTTACCGATAATGTTGACAGTGGTTGAAAAGTATATTCTCTGGTACAGTATCTTGAACTGTATGAAATGTTTTGACGAAAGACAAACAATATTTTTAAAACTTGTGAACTAGTGTTGTTCATCTCGTAGTATCTTAATGTGCATACTCGCTGATTCTAAAGACCGTGCTATGTCACAGATAGTGTCTTTCAAAATTATGAACTAGATTTGTTCATATGGTGGAATTCTAAATTTCATATTAAGTATGAATACTTTAAATTAGAAAAACTTCATACTACTATTATATTGTTGGAAAAACTTTATATTAGTAACTACTTAACTTGCTGAGCATTTTTTCGCTCATTCTTGCTTTGTTAAAAATTATATTCCAGTACAAGGAGAACATAGTCGGTTTGCTCCGTACCATGAGAGAAAGGAAATGGAAGATACTCCCTTGAGATAGTTCAGTTTAGGAAGGATATTGCATGAGCATGCTGGATAGGTTTAGCTATCATTAGTAAGTTTGTTTACAGATATGGGTTGTAATAAATCCATGTAGATGTTGTAGTTAATAGAGTGAGATCCTGGATAGTACATTTGGGTTATAATGACTAATGTTACTGTGTATCATTTCTAAGGCTATAACTTGTGTGATTAAGAGATTGAGGTCTATGATGTTGTTTTAATTGGATCATTGAGCTAATACATGTATTATACGACTGGATGGTGACGTGACAACCTAGATTCCTGACCCCGGATCTGGGGGTGTTACATCTTGTTCATCAAGATTTTGCAATTCTTCGTTTAACTCATCGTCATTTTCATCTTCATCGATTAGTATTTCTTTTAAAGCCATACTTTTTCTTTTGTCTTCCACTTTAGGAATGACTTTATCCGGAATATTATCTTCCTCGTAAGCACGAAGATTTCCGAACAAACTATCGATTAAATATGCATTCAAGTTATGCATTTCTTTTATAGCGGTAACTTTAACTTTCCAACTTGGAGGCAAGGCTTTTAAAAATCCTACGATTTTTCTCATTAATCGTATACGCCTTTCTGAGTTGTGAAAGTTCATCGATTATACGAGTAAACCTCGTTTCCATATCGATGATGTTTTCACCTTCGAGGAGTTTGAAATTCTCGTACTCTTGAATTAAATTATCCATTCGGGATTCTTTAATATATTTTGTACCCTCGTAGGTGATAACCAATTTGTTCCACATTTCTTGTGCATAGACTTGCAATTATTAACATGTTTGTATTCTTTTTCCGCAAGTGCACTAGTTAAAACCATTTCCGCTTTCGCGGCTATGTTCATTCGAGCTTCTTCTTCGGGAGTATATTCACTCACCTTCTTTTCAACCATTTCCTCATCTACTTCTTTTGTAAGAATAGTAACTCCATCTTCAATAACCATCCAAACTTTGGCTCCTTGGTATTTAGCATAAATTTTAAATCGTGTTTTCCAAGTAGCAAAGTTGGTACCATCGAATAAAGGTGGTCTAGAACTTGAAAGTCCTTTGCCGCATCCGATTGTACTTAAATACGCCATAAAGATCCTCTTTTGTTGTATTTATCAATTATAACAACTAATTGGGTAAATACGGTAAAGATCTACTTTTTGTGGTATTTATCGATTATCACAACAATCGAGTAAACACGTTAAAAAAGCACTGCTCTGATACCAATTTTAGGTCCCGAAATGGGGATAATAAGCTAGAAGTGGGGGGGGGGGGTTGAATAGCTTATAACTTTTTCTTTTTTTTTTAATTTTAGATCTTGGCGTTTTAACTTTCTTCCTTGATTTTAAATTCGTTACTAAAGTGTAAGCGATTTAAAATGCGAAAAGTAAAGCAAGAAAGAAAAGAGAGTACCACACACAAGATTTTATCCTGGTTCGCGATGACGCAACCCCTAAAGGATTCGCTCACCCCTACTCCAGTCCCTGAGCTCCTCCCAGACTCGAGATTTTCACCACTATAAAGAAGCACTCCTTATAGTAGGCGGATAAGCCTTTATAAACACAAACACACTATCTATTTATCTCAGAGCTATACAACAAGTAAAACTCCTCAAAATAAAATAGTTAACACTACTAGACTCGTCTTGGAGCGCAACTCCCCGTTACCTCCTCAAAGTCGAAGTAGCACCCTTTACTAGACTATGTTCTTCTACAACTTGTCAGTCTTGGGTCTTAGACTATGTTCTTCCTCAAAATCGAAGTAGCACCCTTTCTAGTTAAGTGTTAACACAATATATATAAATATATATTTGTTAAATAAAGAAGCTAAGCAAAGAACTTAGATGCTTCTAAACCAACAAGTATATAAACTATATATATATATATGCGTGTGTGTGTGTGTATGTGGCCAAGAAATGAACTTGTTTGAACTAGTCTTGTCTTGATAAAAATCCGAGGCAATATTTTATCTCGTTAAACGACGAGGGATTTTTATTTCTTTAGACAACATGGCCGAATGTTATAGGCCAAGAAATGAGATGACTAGTTCAAGATTCAAGTTCAAATGGTCTTGTCTTTCAAAAATCCTTAAATTTGTTAAGCTTGAAAGTTTATGGTTTTTTGTTTCTTTAAGACAATATGACCAAGTTTTGCTTATAAATCAAGATCTTGTTTCACCTTATTGTAATATCCCGTAATTTTAAGAATAATAATAAAAAAGAATAATAGAAAAAAGGATTAAAATTTGATAAAGAATAGGATTTAATGATTAAATTAGACTAATGGGCCTAAAGTTTGGATCAGATTTTAACACGGGTAAGTAGTAGGTTTGGAATTAGGGTTCCAAGTCTTTATATAAACATCATATTCTCTTTCTTCGTTTTTATTGTCAAAATTCGTAGGATTTTTATACATAGAATTCTGCTGTCTTGTAAAATTCGTAATAAATTCACCGTAAGTCAGAATTTGATGATTCTGGACTTTTCGGAAAGCTCTTTCAATTTTCTACAACTTTTGTTACACGGTGTTTTTCCATATTATGATCTGAACTGTTCTTAAAATCACAAAACACATACAGATCTTGTTTTTCAGTTTCTGTTCAAATTCAGCGGACGTTTTATTCAATTCCCGATTCGTTATAAGTCCGATTTTGATGAGTCATATCTTTTTGGAAAGATATTTTCGTTCTCTATGACTTTCATCCTTTGAGGTTTTCATGAAAACATCGTTTAGAGGGTCAAAAAGGTTAAATACAGTTCTGGTCAGAATTGGGTACATGATTTAGGATGCGCAGAGGTAAGTTTCCGGTTGATTTTCCTAGTGTTTTCGAAATTATGTGTTATATGTATATATTTTCTTATACAACTTGGGCTAAGTGAGATTATATTTTGAAGTGATGTGTTTATTTGATATGTGTTATGTGTAAGCAGCAATAGTCTTGTGATACAGATTTGTGCCATGGTTTGTGAAAATATCGAATAAGAATAAGGACCGAGTCACCGGGTTATAGTGACAGTTTTCTGAAAATTTAGGACCGTTATCATCGGGTTGTAGTGGTCGTGACATAAATTGTGGGTTTTGAGTTATTGTTGTTATGTGGAATCGTATTTATCGAATAAGAATAAAAATATGTGAATCAAAAGTTATGTATTGTGTATCGTTATTATATCGTATTGAATATCGTATTATCTTGTATGTATACATGTTATTTGCCCGACTAGTTGGATCGATTGGTTTCTTGCTGGGCTGTATGGCTCATTCCTTACAATTTTCAGGTTTGCTGTTAGAATGAGTGGATGTGCATTCGAGTTCGAGGATCTTAGGTTTGGATAGCTTGGATTGTCATCTTTAGCTGCGCTTTTATAATAGTTATCCTTGTATAGAACTTTTGTCACGATTCCTTCTGTCATTGTCATTGTATAGTTTTAATTTTGATATTTATTGTAAGATTAATAGTCCGAAAAGTCGGGCTGTTACACTTATACAAGACAACTAAAAGTTATCTTATTTTTAACCAAATTAAGCAAAACCAAACTAGTTTTCACAATTCAAGAAAGGTCTTTGTTCAAGAAAACAAAGTTGCCTCTTTTTCAAGATTGTTACTAACTAAATCAAACCACAAGTATACAAAGGAGATGGATAGATCTTTTTCGTTCTCCTTTGTAAATATTTATATACTACATGAATTAACTTCAAGAACAAGTAAATAGATAATTGTTAGTGGTCAAGTTGTAAACAAGTACAATATAACGAACAAGTATAATATTATTCAGCTTTCGTCACGCTATTATGCGTTAAACTAAACACACACGAACTTGTAAGTAAACACAACACAAGTAAACAACAAGATATGACTAACTTGGTAACTCTTGAGATCTAAAAAGAAAACAAGAGAAACTAGCTAGAAAGAAGCCAAAATAACACACCAAAACTACTCGGAAAAGGTCACCGGAAAGCTATAACCAAGGTGGGTCTCAAGGGTGACTAAACCAAGATTAAACTAAGGTCTAGAGGCTGCCTAAACTAAGGTGGGTTTGAGCAAGAAAGGGTGAAGAAATCAAGCCAAAATGGTGTAAAAACTAAGGTTTAAACAAGGCTAAAAGCAAGAAACGTTTTTGGCAAATTAGCTACCGATCTTGAGAGTGTTTCCAGGCTTATTTATTCAGCATATAGTTGGCTCAAAAAGGCTTGTGAATAGAATGAGTCTATTTATAGCCAAAATGGTGAAAAGGTGAACCGATCAAAGCATGACAAGTGGCAAGCAACACATGGGCCAAGAAAATATCTAAGAGTGATGTCACATAGCATACATCAGATGATATAGATACACATATATGTATTGCAATTCAAATTTCAAATTAAAAGCATGTTCGATTTAACCGATAAGCACGAAAAATACGTAATGACCCATATCTTGAAATAAATCGTAAAATATTCCAAAAATTATGAAACTTTGGGATTCATCTTGAAATGTTCCCAGAATGGTAAAAATTTCACCTTGAAATTCGTTGACCATCTATGACTTTTAAGAGACCAATAAATCAATTACGTATCGATTTTAGGAGTCCCAGAAAAAAGTCATCCAAAAATTATGAAACTTAGTCTAAAAATCAATTTAGAGATACTAATAACAAATATCAAGTTTCAAGTCAAAAATATATGTGAAAGTATTATTTCGGATTTTTCAAATGCTAAAAACAACCTTCCGGAGCGACCGAAAAATCAATTTGTCTTTTCGGACAATTAAGACAAATGTTTTGACTTGAAAAATATTCAAACATATTATTCCATGTAAAATAATAACCATGAAGTCCAAAGAATATATAAGTTTGAATTAAAAATGATTTTATCCGGATAAATACGGATTTGCGGGTATTTCAGAATAAAATATATTTTTGGTCTATTGCCATGACTTTTGGCATGATAAATTAAATATAAATATTTAATAAATATATCCAAAATATTTGAGAGCAAAACATTTAAGAGAAACACTCTTTTGAATAAAATAAATATTTCCGGCTCGTAAAAGCAGTGTTTAAAATATCTTGGTTTTCGTGCCTTTAGCCGTTGCTTATCATTGTTCGACAAAAAGAACCTAGTATAGAATATATAATCAACTTGATATATCTAACCTAAGTAAATGTCAAATTAATTGTGTCAGAAAATATTTTTGATTCGTTTTGACTTTTTGACTCAATTCCCAAGAAATGCCACAAATAAAACCTATTGGAGGATTTCCTAGATGTAATTTAATTTCTATTTTAAGTAAGAAAAAATACGAAAATCTAAGTGGAGAATCATGCACCTCACAGTGCTGTTTCCGTTGAAGTGATTTGGTCCTTATCTGTTGATAGCTTATCACATATCCGTTGATAGCTTATCTGACATCCGTTGATGTAGGGCTGTCTGCATCAGTTGATGAGTAAAGTCATATCCGTTGAAGACTGAATATTATCAGTTGATGACATCTTCACTTATACAAAATTACAAGGCATAGAATATTTACAATTGGCCAACCTATTCTGTATATCCATTGATAGTCAACATGACTTATTCAATCCTAACTACTATACTATCAACTACTAATTAGAACAAAAGTGAACATGTTACATAAACACTTATCCATTGATAAGCTACCTCTCAACGGATACTATTTACGCATGCTATCCGTTGATAGCTATAAGGACTTGTACAACTTTTACAGAGTTATTTTGGTTATCATCAAGAATTAATATAATTTCTAACAAAGTATTATTCCATAGTCAAGATAAACTATTTCTAAATAATACTTCAATCGTTCCAGCGGTTTGTTTAATACCACTTAGACTTTGAACCTTATTAAATTATATATAGACATTGACAATCTAATCTTCTGTTATCCAATTTGATACTAGATTATTACTATATATAATACACAGATAATGTTAGAGTATGCAATCAAGATTCTCAATAAAATGGTTAAAGTTATATACTTCAAACAAATAGTTCTGTATAAACTCTAACAATCAGTTCTTAGGCATTGCAACCCCCCATTCAATAAATGTGAAATTTAATCGTACATAATTAAAATGAGACTTACCTTAACTTGTATACATTAGTTAACACAATCCCAATACCTGAAACTTTATCATTGGATATTCACGACACATTCGATGAAATTAAACGTTAATTTGCATAACCTCTGATATAATACTTTTTTCTGAAACCAAATCTGATTATTCGCATGTCGGTATTGTTATACACACATACGCGCGCGTGCGCGCGCGCGCGCGCACACACACACACACACACACACACACACACACACACACATATATATATATATATATATATATATATATGTGTGTGTGTGTGTGTGTGTGTGTGTGTTGAGTCAGGGATCAATAACGGTGACGAAATGCGGTATGTGACGGTTATTGTATCATGAGTGTGTTGAGTGTGCGTGTGTTTAACGTGTGGCAGGAGTGGGGATGGGGACACCTACGGTTGTCTATTGAAGCCCTTGAATCTAAAACATATTTGTCCGTGATGTACTTCAATGATAGTTGTTGATCTCTAGAAGGTTGAAAATTGAGAATACTTACCCAAAAGACATAACTTTACAACGATACCAACAATGATGGTAACTACCCGGTGATATGGTAATTGCCATTGTTGATAGAATCAATCTTAAAGATAAATGTATACTTAATACAAATTTAAATAATTTATGAATATATATAAGTAGGCCACATATTCTATATTATTAATCTTTCTATTCTATTAATAATAGCCCAACATGGGTCAATTAATTGGGGGGACATTTTATTCATGCTAAATTGGCAAGACATTTTAATGCATTTGAAATGTCCAAATTGCCCTTATGTTTATTATTCTTAAAAAATTGATATTGAGTGGATTCGAACTTGGGTGTCCACAATAACTTGCACCTCCTCTTACAAAAGCAATGATTCATGAGACATTTAATCTAATCTAAATTGGTGAGACATTTTATTTAATTTAAAATATCTAAATTTCCCTTGTGTTTACTCTTTTTTCTAAAAAAAAATTGTTAATGAATGGAATCGAACTTGGGTTTATGCAATAATTTGCTCATCTTCCTACCATAGCACTACTCAGTCATACATGTTCTATATCAAACACATTATATGTATATGTGTGTGTCGCGTGAGTAGAGGAGTATTTGGTATCTATTATTATATCGATTAACATAATCTTATAATTGGTGAGATAATTTAACTATGAGATATTTTGTGCATGATTTGAACTAACTAACTTGCCTCTGTGTTTATTATTTATTAGAAAAAGTTGTTTGTAGAAATTGAACTTGAGTTTATCTATTAACTGAAACATCTTTATATCACTATATAAAATCACAGATTTTTAGAACTTCACGCAAAATATGTGAGTGTCATTTGATAGAAGACATTTTATTTAACTTCAAAATATATAAAATAACTACGATGCAAATTACATTTCACAAACAAGAAAATGTATTATTCGCTCAATGAGCTAAATTAGTACAATTGTGCAGGTTAATGTCTTGTATGTAAGATAATCATATTTTGACATAGATCTTACACATAACAAATATCATAAATATCGAATTTACTCATTTCTTAACTCAAAAACACATCAACCAAGGATACTTTTCAACGCTAACTATCTCACTACGGAGATCAAGTCCAGCTTTTGTACCCACAATGAGACGTCTGTCAAACGATCTATAAATTATAATAAACACCGAACTACTTAGAAGTTAAAACAATTATGCTAGATAGTGACCCGTGCCTTGCACGGGTTTTCATGCTAGTTAATATTGTAATAGTATAACAACTCGTGCGAGACACGAGTTATTATCTTGGATTGTGCATAAATTTTTGTACTTTCGTTGTTCAAACATTATATTTATCGTTGTCGAGTTTTGTTCATTTCAAATTTTAACCTTTCTCTTTGTATAATGATCGATAACATTATATCTTATTTTGTTACCCAAACTTCTTTAATATGATTAAGTTTAATAAACATAGTTCAATTTTTGATCCTTTCAAATTTCAATGATAAAAATTGTACGATTATTTTAATAATATCATGTTCTGTTAACACAATTACACTAACTAATACAACAATTATTTAAATGGTATTCGTAATCTAATTCATAATTTCGTAATTTAAACACAATTATATAATTAATATAGTTATTTAATAAACATAGTGTTCATATCTCAAACAATAATTATAATAAATTTTATTATAAACATATATCATTTTTTCCTTGATCTTGATAAATTTTATTTGCTTTCAATTAAGCTCACACGACACACAAACACATATATTATGTGTTTGATAAACAAGAGTGTGAACTAATGGTATGATAATGTGCAAAATAAAATGAAGAACAAAGTTCAATCCATTTATAGTAATCATGCATAATGCCTTTGTTTTGTTTTTTTTTTCTTTGCACAAAACCCTTTTAACTAATTTCAAATTTTACTTTATTAATTTTAGTACTTTAAAAGTAAATTTATTTATCTTGTTTTTTATTTATATCATATTTTGCAGTATTTTCTCCGATAGCAAATCTATAATAATAACAAAATAACTCTAAGTCTTTAAATTTAACTTTTCGAGCTATACATCATTCGTCCAAAGATCTTAAGTTTGATTCTCGATGATATCAATATATATTAAAGAATACTAATAAATATTTTTAAACTTAATCCAAGAAAAATAGAAAAAAAAGGGGGAAAATGATAAATGTAAGTGTAATAGTTGTGGACTATTTTTTATTTTTTGATGATAATAAATAGACGTAGCTGTACCCGTTTTGATGGTGATGGACTGATGCTGACGCCGATGCCGGACAACCGGACAGAGATGGTCAACACTCAATCCTAGCATCTTCTTGTGTCAAAGTTATGACGTAGATTTCGGGTTTAATTTGTTAGTTAATATACATTTTATAGAATCAATTTTGTAATATTCTCGAATATTCGCTATAAAGTCATTTTTACTCCTATTTTTCATCCCTAATTTCTTTTTTATCATATGAAATAAAAGCGTGTGAATTTTCACATTTTATTTTATTTTTGAATTTTCCAATATACTTTTTTGGCAAAAGCAATTTTTACGACCAAGTTTACAGAAATTGCTACTTATTAAATTAAAAAGTTTATAATAATAAATTTCTTGAGAATAGTTATCGGTCCAAACCGTCTTCGTATATATAAATTTATTTAATTTACAGTAACATATAACCAAAACTATACTAATAATATATAAATATGTTTTAAAATATAATTAAGTATTTCACCTCCCCATGATATATATTTTCATATGGTAGAAGAAATATTTTATTAAAATTCGATAATTAAAGTTACTGAATTCTGAAAACAAGTATTAAACAATAAATTTACAATGGACAAATCAACTAAATAAATAAACTAAATCGCTGAAATCCACTCCATTGTGAATGAGTGTAGCTGGGCTACTGGCCACTGTGACTGACTATCACGTTACGGCCTCGTTTGTTTCGTCAATTTTATAATTACGTAGGTAATTTGAACTTTCAGGTAACTAAGTTATAACTATAGATCCAAGGTAATTGAAATGTTTGTGTTTGGTTTCTTACTATGTAACTACATACTACATAATTAATTTTGGTAAGTAGTTAATGATTACATATTAGAAAACTATGTAACTTGTGGTGACCATGAACCTTGGTAACTAAGGCCTCGTTTGGTTAGATGTAACCCAGCAAAGTAATCTGTAGTTCCTTGGAAGTCACCTGAGTTACGTTGTTTGGTTATATGGTTTTAAAATTAAACCAAGGAACTCGGAGTTCCCAGGGATTTGTAGTTAGTGTAAAATACAAGAACCTAGTTACCTTACTCTACCACGATCACTCTAAGTTACAGAGTTGTTAATATTTTTTTTTCATATCAAATACTACATGTTATACAAATTAACTACAAAAATATAAAAATATATGTCAAAATGTTAATAAAAATTAAATATTAATTAATCTTTATAATATGTTTTTGTTATATAAAATTTATATTTATAAATTAACCCTAATTTTTTTTAAATATTAAAATACATAAATTGAGTCTTTTTAATAAAATATCAATCCATACATGTTAACTTTTATTTCTTAATTAATATAACTTATAATAACATTATATGAATATAAATATATTACTAGCTATTAAAGGGATCATATTAATTTTAAGTTAAAATTTAATAAAATCATATTAATATCATGGTCAAGTCACCTTGTTTATTTCTATTATTATATAATTTTTAATTGTTTAGGTACTTTTTGAAAATATGTCATCATTGTTATTACAGGTGAACATTTATAAAAGAATGACAAAAAGTTAAGATTAATCATGTATATTTACCAGGATACACCAACATTAGGCACCAAACACAGATTTTAAGTTTCCAAGGAATTACATGTTGCAAGGAATTTGAAGTTACATGTGTAACTCTAAAAAGCAGCCAAACAAACGAGGCCTAAGTTCTTATTTTTTGTTGTAACTATAAAAACCTTGTAATTTGGAGTTCCTTTGTACAATTTAAAATACATAACCAAACAGTGTAACTCATTCATAATTAAGGAATTTCGAGTTACATAGTTGGGTAACATCGAAACAAACGAGGCCTACATATCAGGCGTTTTCAGATTACGGAAAATAACTTTTTTCATAGATTTTTTTTTATAGATGTCAGATATTTAACATTTAGACATTTTTATATTTATAGTAATTAAATTAAGTTACAGCCGTTTGCCGCAACACCTCTTACATTTAATATTCAGAATAAAATATATCAGAAACAAGTTTATCCTCCGATTTGAAAAAGGCTTCTACTTATCATTAAAAACTAGCATAAAAGCCCGTGTGAGGCACGGGTCGCTAGCTTAAATTGTGTTTATAAATTATTCTATGCATAATCATTATCGTTTCAAGTATATGATTGATATATATGGAGTTTTTTCGTATTAATAGTATATGTAGATATTGGGTGCTTACTTAAGTATGTTCAAGTTTTTAATTTGGAAATTAATACGAGTATTAGTGATAATTTTGCGGGATAGAATAGATACTGGGTGTTCTAGATGAGTTTTAGAACATTGCAATCCTAAATTTTCTTCCAATTCTTCAAGATGTTACATTCTGGAGAGTAGGTTTTATTACTGATTTTGATCAAAAGCCTTCGTAAATCTTCTAATATTATACTTAGGTCTTGCGCTTTCAGTTTTTAAAACTTTCTTTCTAACTCGTTCATATCTTTTCTTGCAATTTGTTGATTTTAAGCATTCTTTTCCTTTGTTTCGCTTCCTCTATCTTTCAGACTTTCAAAACATCGAATAATTCAGTGCCAAGTAATCTATTATATATATATAATACAACAACATAAGGGTTTGATAAGTAATTTAAATCGAACTGACCATTTTACCCTTCTTTCCATTACATCATGTCATGGTTATTTTGGTATTTTAGTATCACTGTATTAATTACATATTATTAATTATAGCAAAATTAATATACATACTTATACATACATATATACATATATACATACGTACATACATGCATGTGCATATATGTAGGATATATGTATGATCAAGGCACAGGTTTCCTTTAAATAATAGGTTTCATTGATATATTATTTGTGGTATTTTGGTTCCTTGATTGTAATCTATGTATATAATAATTTCCGAACAATTTTAAAGGGGTAAAAAAGTAATTTCACTTTCAAAAATAATTTTAAAAATAGCCACGTCAGCATTGTTATAAATTTAATCATTAATGTTATTAATTAAATATGGTTATCACAATCAATCATGCATTTTATTGTTTTTTTCACTAATTATGCTAAGTTTTGAAATCAAATTTTAGATTACTACAAATAAATTAAGTTATACACATTAACATCTTTACATTTGGTATATCCAAAAATTAGATATTCAAAAAAATTCTATTCCTTTCTTTGATCCTCTCAATTTATTTTCTCTTCCTTGAACACTATCAAATCAATATTCAATTTTGATTTTAATATAATTCAAAATTAATTAACTTAATTTAATTTTTTTAATCTCAATATATGTTTTTTTTTTCTATAAATCAATGATATATGCATGTGTAAGATTCTACTATACGATGAAAATTTCTTAGTTTTAATTTCTTAATGCTTAATCATATAGTATTTTTATTATTTAATTGGTACATCAATCAGACGACATGATATAAATATTTATCACTTAAGTTATCTAATCATCACAAAATTATGTTAAAAAAGAAAATAAATCATCTTGGATCTTTTTTTGATAAAAAAATTTAAATTTAAATTTTGAATAATTTATCAGATTGACCAAGATTTTTTGAAACTTAAATGGTGAGTTTTGAAAATAATTATATTTACTTATAAGTATAACTTCTTTTCTCTAAAATAAAAATAAAATGTACATAGTTTATCAAATCAAATTTTATATTAACGGTCCTATAAATCTACTAATAAATCACTTTTGTTTTCTCTAAAATAAAGATAATCATTGACTTAATTGAGTCAAACAATTTGAATCAAGATTTACAAAGTTAAAAATTTCTCAAATTTCTTTCAAACACGTCTTATATCTTCATAATTGAAGCTCCTTATGAGCTACCACCATATCTCGAAAGACACCTTCAAACCCAAATTCAAAATCTTAAATATATTTTATAAAAATTTTTATAAATATTTTAATACTTTTATCAACATCAAACCCACCTTCTCCTAACAACAAGTAAACTCATAGTCAAATGTTGCAAGCAAAAAGATTAATTTATCGTTAAAAAAAAACAATTACAAAACGAATTTCTACCTATAAATTATAATTATAGGTTTTATCATTAAATAAATCAAAAGGATGTGATATAGTTAATAAATAAATAAAATTGGAAGCCCGAGCGCGGAACGCGGGCAAGAAAACACTAGTTGATTATAGTGGAAGAAAAATTATAAAACAGTTGTTATTATATGTTTATCAAGGTTTATTATAATTTGAGACACATGTATAATGCTAACAAACCTCTAACTCGTTTGCAAAGGAAGAACAACAAAATATTTTGAGCATAAGTGAAAACTCAAATTGAAGTCAACTATGCGCTTAAAGAAATTGTTCAAAATTTTCGTGTAGGACATGAGTACAATTGTAGAAGGTCATTGGTTCGATTCCCAAATCTAGCATAATTAAATCTAGTTTTTGCATAAATATACTAACGTGGTTGAACCGTGGAATAAAATATTTCCCCAAAAAGTGTATGTCGTAGTATTAGAGTAACTATATACTATTCAATATTCTAGAAATGATATAAACCAATATTTATTTACTTAAAAATAAAAATCAGAAAAAATGAGAGAAAATGTGGTTTATGTAATAAGAGGTTTGAAAGTAATCCCAAAACAAGGTGTAGCACAATTGACCATGACATGAGTTCAATTGTGTAGAAGGTCATTGGTTCGATTTTTTGCTATGTCATAATATTTTTAGACTTAACTAAAGGGTTAGAGGGGTAAAAATGTAATCTCACGCGAATAAAATCACTTCCCAAAAATATCATGTTCCAGTATTAGATATAGAATAAATGTTTTAAGAAGAGCCGAATTAATAATAAAAATAAAACAACTATTAACTATTAATGCTCGTATAATGGTCATCATAAACACCTCACCGTCACTTTTTCTTGATTTTTTAAATACATTTTTGCCACCCATTTCTATTTCTGTTAAATAATATTAAAATATTGGATTTTCTTGAGAAAAAAAGGTGAAAGTTTTGGAGCATCCAAAAAGGCAGAAGAAATAAAACAAAGGATCTTGAAAACTGGTAGTAGGAGGGAGCATATGGAATGTAATATGTAACATGTCTTTCAAGTATTAGCACTAGTATTTAGAAGAAATTGTCCAAAAAGACTATCATCTCAATCAGGGCCTGTAATTTCTTTCAACCAGGCCTTCAATTTTGAAACTTTCCTCTTTTTCCTCACTGCCCACTAAAGATGTACTCCTATTAGTCCACCATTGACTACAAATCTTGAGCAAATAAGTAGATGTATTAAATTCTTGCCTGGGATCAGACAGACCATTCTCTCAAAATGGTCATCATTACAGAAGATATGATTCAAGAGTTTCAGAAGATGATTGATGAAAGTCAGTGTGTGTCAATTTATATACATTTACACATGTGTGTGTGTGTTTTTAATGTAATAAAGCTCTTAACTTTACATTTTCTTTGCTGAATTGTTCTCTCCTTTGATCTGATGTAACATTTGTGTGTGTGTGTTAGTTCTTTATAATAAAGCTCTCAACTTTCTTTTTTTCTATTGGAGGTGTAGTAATATTTATGATTTTTATTTTCTTGCAGTTGATGGGCCACTGAAGATCACATTTCAGGTAATTCATAATTAATGTTGTGTTTGAATGTGATTCTGATCTCTGCACAAAGTTTATGTTTGATGTTGGTTTATAATCTGAGCATCAGATTTATTTTTTTGTATAGTAAGTTTCTGTTTAGCTATTTTTTGGGAGTAATTTTTACATATAGTTAGATTTCATACAGCAGGACCTGTATTTTAAAGCGGGCTTAAAAATCTTGCAACACTTTTCTTGCAGTTGTTTACCAATTTCAAGTAATAATTGCAGTAGGTTACACTTTTATTTTTCTTGTTTTGTTAAATTTTATATTGTGTGGGTGTCTAGGTGAGCTAATAGTTGCATCTTTGACTTTCTAAAGTTTGTAATTTTGTTATTCAAAAGACAACACTAATATTGTCTGATTTTATAGTCATGGCACGGAACATTAAAACACTGGCGCGAAACATTAAACATTTTACCTTTAGGATTTTATAGTCGTGGCGCGTAACATATAACATTTGACCGTTGGGGTAGACTGACTTCTTTTATTACAACAGATTGAGTTTTGGTAACTTTAGCAACCTGCCTTTCCTGCTTCAAGCTGATTAATAAGGCACTATTTCGCTTTTTAGTCTCACTTTACCTTTAGGCTTATCTTGGCGATCTGACGTGCATTACTTTTTGCATTTACAATTTTTTAGCCTTCTTACTTTTTAGCGCATTAGCATCACTAAGTCATAACACGCAATGTTGGGCTTATGCAAAAATTGGAGGTTTAGGGGTTAAAAATTAATTTTATAAGACGTTGCAAGTGGATAATTGACATTCGACCGCCTATGCTTGACAAACTTGTTTAACGTATTTGTGATGTATATTTTTCAGTTGAGATTCAAACTAGGTCCATCTAATGTCAGTGTAGGGGATAAAAAGGGCATAATATGCCAGTCATATAGCAGTAATGAGTAACATTTGCATTATATCATCCCGTATTCTCCATATCCCAACAATCTACGCAAACTATAAGATTGAGAATACTTTTATCCGATTAATAGGAATGTAAAGATGGGAATTGCTCTCTCTTGTAAATTTTGGTAATCTAATTATATCGCTGTAACTTATATATGAAACGTTGTAAATGATAATAATAGCTATATCTTTTATATAGACTATGCATCAAGGATATCCAAGGGAAAATTTATGTAGATTTCTCAAAGCAAGGGATGAGAATATCTCAAAAGCCCACAAAATGGTCAGTATATTAAGTAGTTAAAATTAATCTAACATATATGTTTATTTGGATACCATTTTTGCTGACAACTTCTAATAAATTTTCAGCTTCTTGACTGCTTGGACTGGAGGATAAAAAATGAGATTGACGATATATTGGCGGTAGGTTTATTTGTCGAAGTGAATATTATGTTCATTATTGGGTATTTGTGCCTAGTAATTTGAATATAGGAATGTGGACACAACTTCTAATTGTTATAGATGGGATGTTCTATTTAAATACCTAAATCTTGGATTCTTGGCCAGGGTTGGTTTAACTTTATTATAACATTGGTTTATTGCCGAGATTTTATGAGATATATTTGGAAATAGCAGATCTGTTCTAGTTTGGCCTTTTGACTCATATGCATGGACGCTAGATGTTGGATGCCCATTAAAAGTTTAGTCTGAGTCTGCTTATATTTCAAGGACAAATCTTGAAATTCAGTTCAGTCTTCTTAATCAACCACTCACTTTAGTGACGTGGTCAATTTTAGTTGCTTGCTTACACATTTCGGCTTTCCATTACAGAAACCAATTGTTCCTGAAGATGTGTATAGAGCTGTGAGGGATTCGCAACTTTTAGGAATGTCAGGTTACTCAAAAGAGGTACTCCTTTTACGTGCTCGACATTTCTTTCTTGTTATCATACGTTTATTGTAAATGCATGTAAAGCGCTTTGAGGTATCTATTGCATTCAGAAGTAATAACTTACAAGCTTTGTTCTCTGCTTGTCTTATAAAATATTACAGGGTCTTCCGGTTGTTGCTGTTGGTGTAGGACTTAGCACCTATGACAAAGCATCTGTAAGTATACCTTTTTCTGTTTCATCTTCCCAAGCTGGTCTTAGATATCTATATTATGTAAAGTTTGTATGGTAGTTGTAGAATCTAGACAGTAATGGGATATTTGATGGAATAACTTTGGCGATTACTTAGTAGTCATGTACTCATACGGGGTAAAAGGTTTAAGCTTTATGCTGCTGTTTCATCTATATGTATTGGGAGCATTAACGTTCACCATCTGATCATTCTCAGTACATAATTGTTCTACCTGTAAGCATTTATTGTAGCACTGTGTATCTAGTTTTCGCTTTTGCTAGAAGATTACGTCTTTGTATTTGTATTTTCGAACCAGTGCTTGATCCTGTTTAACATTCTTATCCCATGTTATTTGTGCTTGTAAAAAGAAGGCATGTACGCCTAAAGCTTCAGGAGTAGGTAAAATGCAGGAGGCTAAAAAGAAGTTCAGTAGTCTTGGTTTCCATTAATCTTAATCTATACTTTGAAAATTAGACAAAAAATATAAATAAACGGAAACAGAAAAGTTTCTTAAACATTTACAGTTTAATTCATAGATGGTATTACTACTTATATCCGCTGCTAGATGAAGTATTAGAATAATACTTGATGCATTATTTCATTTGTTTTCTATTATAGATTCACTACTATGTCCAGTCACACATCCAAATGAATGAATATCGAGACCGCGTTATATTGGTAAGAAGTATGCAGCCTTATGCTTATTCTCGACTATTAAGCTTATCAGTAGCTATCCTCGTAATTTGACTTGTCTTGCTACAGCCTGCTGCTACAAAGAAGTACGGCCGACATATTAACACTTGTGTGAAAATATTGGATATGACCGGATTAAAGCTTTCAGCATTAAACCAAATTAAGGTACCTTCAGATGATATACTTGATTATGCTACATCACTTCAATTCATATGACATCAATAGTTTTGAACATACTTTCTTCAACTAAAGAATTATACTCTTTACTTGGATATGTTAAGAATACAAAATCAGATTTGACTATATCTGGTTTTGTTAAGTTGTTCCCATATCGTCACTAAAAGATAACAGTGATTCAAAATCATAACCCCTTCACGACCAAGATTTTATGTTAGTCTTCAAATTTCAAACTTTAGTACATGCACGTTTTGGCATTTGTTGGCACAGATTGTTAACTTGTGGAAACTATCTTTCTTTGCCAAGTATGTCGACCATCATTTTCATTTTGATGCATATCTCATATCTACCTAAAAATCAAACTCTTCATATTCTGCTATTGTTGCAGATTTTGACGGCTATATCCACCATAGATGACCTGAACTATCCAGAGAAGACGGATACATATTACGTCGTTAATGCCCCTTACATATTTTCAGCATGCTGGAAGGTATGCCTTGATGTTCACATTTGAACAATGTCATTGGTACTATAGACTGAATCTTTCAAGTAGAGGTGAACATATTTGACCTTGGTAGGTTGTGAGACCTCTTCTGCAAGAAAGAACAAGGAAGAAAATTCAGGTGCTGCAAGGTTGTGGAAGAGATGAATTGCTAAAGGTAAAGTACCTTTTGCTAAGTATTTTTTAGGTAACATATTAATTTGGCTTTTCCTATTTGGATATGGATCTTGAAGCTTTCTAAATTGAGCATTTTTGTTAAAACATGAAGCTCATCATTAATGATACTTTATTATGCACAATATTGTATAATCACTTCAGATTTGTATAGGAGAGGATGAGAGGATGATGTCACCATTATCTCAACTTTGTCTGTAATCAGATGATAGTGTTGTGGACGTGTTATTCAATGCAAGTTACTTTGAAGTACCAGGAGTCTGAAAAAAGAACTAGTGAAAACTCTAAAAAAAAAAAAAGCTTTTACATAAGTTATATGCAGTATGGCGATTGCTTCTGTATAGAATGTGTTAGCTTGATCTTGTACCTGGATTCTGATAAAGAACTAGTGAAATAAAAGATGCTTTTACATATATAATATACAATAGAGTAGTGCTAGAGGTACCGAATTGGGTACTAAAAATTGGTACAAAATGATGTGGCAATGCTCATGTGGCATTTGGAAATGTTTTTATTGGTGTTATTAATATGAATGCATGTGGGTCCATTGATATAAAGCCAATCAAATACTAACACATGTAATTCGGTACATCTTTTTGTACAAAATTCGGTACCCCTAGCATTATTCTATACAATATGGCAATTGCTTATGTACAAGATGTCTAGCTTGAGCTTGTACCATCATTACTACTTAACTAGATGTCACATTTTTAACAGTGGTTTATACCTGTTGACCTATCTGTATTATGTTATATTTAAGAAGTGAACTTATAATTTGAAATATGCAGATAATGGACTACGCATCTCTGCCACATTTCTGTAGAAGAGAAGGCTCTGGATCATCTCGACACTCGCGAACTGAAAGAGATGATAATTGCTTCTCATTAGATAATTCCTTCCATCAACAACTGTATGATTTTGTCAAGAAACAAGCTGAGCTAAAAGAACGTGTTCCCCCGGTAAAACAAGGATCCTTCCATGTCGATTACCCTGAGCCAGCTCCGAATGATGCTAAAATTGCTGAAACTATTCAATCTGAGTTTCAGAAGCTTGGGGATAAAAACGGGCTCTCCAATGGACTGGGTAACCTTGAGATAAATGGTCACTAATTTCCAAAACTGAGTTTTCTCTAACAGACACTGGCATAAAACCGTGGTGCCTAAACCTTTGGCTTCCAGCCACTAGGCTCTGTGTAATTGAGCGGTGTAATACCAAAATGTCTTCTATCATCTAAATGTGAATGACGTGTAGAATCATATAATCAGTTTATGAATATTGTAAGTTATCATCAACATATCAAAGTTTCTATTATGTATTTTCTTCCTACATACAAAAATTTCACCAGCTCCTGGGGTTTGCTTCATGTTTTGGCTTGCACCGTCAAGGAAAATATGTAGGTTGTGTTTGCTTGGTGAGAATGGAGCGGGAAGGAATGAAATGAAGAATTATAAATAAAATTTATGGGGAAGGGAAGAATGCAGGACAGGATAGTGAAAAAGCATGAAGGAGTAAAAAAAATTAGGATGAAAATTGATGTGAAAATGAGGAAGAACATAACATTCTTTTCAAAATAAGGGGGTTACAGAAAATTTATACGTACTCAATTTTTTTCAAATCTATATTCTATTTTCAATTATTTTCATCTATCTATTATCTATTATATATATAGAGTCGCTCTGTTAAAAAATCATTATTGATTGTGAAATATGAGATCCAATAATAACCGTCCATCTTAGAAACTTAAACAACTATAATATAAAAAAGTTCGGTGACTTTTTTGTAATTAAACCACACTCCAGGGGTAATTACTACATGTAATAAAGTAAACCACCTATACTCACAAGATACAAAATTAGATACAGCCTAACAACCAACTCATGCACTAATGCTCTTCTCTCTCTCTCACAAACACAACTCCTGATAAACACCTTTTCTCCCAATTTCAATCACCACCGATCCAAGAATTAATCGAATTCGATTGCTCATTGTTCGACTACTATTAAGGTACAAATCACTTTGTATCGTGTTTAAGCACTAATTTAGTGTTACTTTTTTAATTCAATTATACATCTATTGATTCTTAGGTTTTTTTTTTCAAAACTTGAGGTAATTTTAAGTTTTTTCGAGCAAAATTATGGATGGAATACCTTCAGGTATGTATGTCGTAACTCGTATTCATAAATTTTAGGTGATTATACATTTTCTTTGTGGTGCTTATCTTGAATCTGCGATTTGTTTTTTAAAATAAATTAAATTTGTAGTCAATTTTAATTTCCTTGGTGATTATGTTGATTTAGTTGAATTATTTAGTAAATATTTGTGATTATGTTGATTTAGTTGATATTATGGTGATTTAGTTGATTTAGTTTAATTATTTGATAAATTTGTTAATATTGTTATTTTTATTTTATTTAGTGATTTTTTACTTCTGTGGTGATTGTCTTGGTTTTAATACTATGATTTTTTTTTCTTTTTGATTGAGTTTTGGTAGTTTTAATAATTTAAGGGAGATTTAACATGAATTTATTGGTGATTATGTTGAAGTAGTAGTGAAGTTATTAGGCTAGTAGATATAGTGTTGTTTTGATTATATTTGTACTGATATTCTTAGATTGTGGTGATTGTATTGCTTTTGTTTGTGATTATAGTGTTGTGTAGTTAAATATAGTGTTGCGTAATTGACAAGTGGTTTGCAATTGAGTTATCTTTTTATCTTAGTCAAGTCATTTGATATATTTAGGCAGACACATGACTAGATTTTATTATATAGTTGTGGTGAATTTTTAAAATTGTGTCGATGTTGTTGTTATGATTGCAGGGGGAAGTAATTTTAATATCCTGCACATTTTGAACAGTTATATAAACCTGACCTGGTAACAGTTTGTATTTGTTTGCTGGTATAATTCAGTGCACAAAGAAGATTAATGTAGTCTGCTACTTCTACGTCATAAATGAGCCCCGGGTCCAAGGCCTTGTTTGGATTGACATGGCCAGCTCCAATGGCAAAAAGAGTGGCTGGTTTGTTTGATCCAATTTCTTGGATTGGGTTGTTTGTATTGTCTAAAAAGTCAGATGTTGTCATCATTGTTGACTGAATTGCTGCAGGGTTCCATTCGCGATGAACTCCTTTAAGCAGTGCCAAATGTGGACATGCCATTGATGTACCAGATAAGAGATTAAAGTCACTGTGAAATAATCAGATGAACCAATTTGAGTGGCTGCCACATTTATAGGCCATGAAGCTAAGACAAGATCATCAGGTCCCATTATGTCAGGTTTTAATACAAATGGACAACTAGGAGATGATCCTCTTGAGCTATATAGGTAGCTACTTTACGTGCTACTTTTGAACCCAAACTAGTTTTTTGAAATTCAAAGCTTGTCGTTGCCTTCTCATTTGTGTTGATGTAATTCAAAAATTTTACACCATCTTGGGGATTCACAAAGAGAATTGGAAAGGAGCTCTGAAGAAAGAAACCCAAATCTGAACTATTTGTTATGAAAATACCAGCAAAAACATTTGCATTAAGATAACTATAAACAGTGTGACACTCACCACTTTGTACCGGTTAAATCACTATTTTTTACAGGTAAAATCACCACTTTGTACTAGTAAAATCGCCACTCTGAAAAAATAATAAACTTGTTTTGTGAGCTGACCGAATTATTTTAAATAAGTGACCATAAGTTAGGATAACAATTTTTGTTCTGATTAAAAATGTTTATTTATTTACACAATTTAAATTACGAAATAACAAATATGTATAAAACAAAGAATAAAATTCTTAAAAATAGGTTGTCATTAAGTTGGACTAGCAAAATGAACACAATAATAATGGAGAATTTTTCAATTAAACTTTTGCAAATAAACAGAACATTTTGGACAAAAGCTGAGTTCACTAAATATTAACTAAAACACTTAAAGTTGACACCGGTAGTTAACCAAAACACTTCACTGTAACAGTTGACTAAATTGCAAAATTCACCAAGTACACTAAAAAAATCATCGAGTTTCAAATATTTATATAGCATTAATATCTAAGTAACTGAAATAGTGAAAAAAAAGTTTCTTCAAATATTTGTAGCCAATTATGTCTCAACACCCGCTCCCGCAACTTTCTTCTTTTTAGGGAAGGTTTTTTTTATCATGAACTACATGAGCTACAGAAGCACATAATTTGCATTGTCTCTTATTTTTCTTGAATTTGTGTACCGCTTTCTCCCTTTCATTACGAAGCCTCTTCAAACCAGAACCTTTATTCTTACATTGCAAACCAAGTACTTACTTATTATAGTACCATCATAATGTCTTTTCTCAGCACTCCGACATACACTAAATCCACTCAACACTCCTTACTCCTTATAAAAGGCAATACCAGATTTCAATGATGAAAAAGATTTGTCAAGAAACAGTTTTAGATTGTCTTCAAGAGAAAAAGGAACATAGCACTTGTGGCCACCGAGACTAGCCGTATAACCAGACTCAAATTCTTCATTATCATTCGAACAATAACTATTACTTACATCGGAAATATCTTCACCACAACGGATAGCTACAAAAAAAATAATACAAAGCCAATGTAAAATCAAAATTATGAAAAATCTAAATCTAAACAAAGAACTCAATTATACATGAAATCACTATAACCAAAACAAAATCACCGAAATAAACTGAAAGTATACAAAAGTGTTAAAAAAACAGAAAATAAATAATATATGGAACAAAGTTAACCTAAAATACACAAACAACTGTAAAATACAAAAAATCACTTAGTTACAAGAGAAAATTACCAAGTACAACATAATGACACCAAAATTAACTAAAATATACAAAATAACTGTAAAAAAAAAACATAAAATCACTAAGTTAAAATAGAAAATCAACTAGTACAACAAAATCACAACTAAAATATAAATGATAACTGTTAAAATACAAAAAATCACTAAGTAAAAATAGAGAATCATTACATAAAATCACTAAGTTAAAATAGAAAATCACCTAGTAAAACAAAGTCACAACAAAATATACATGATAACTGTAAAAATACAGAAAATCACTAAGTAAAAATAGAGAATCATTACAAATCATTCTAGTACTCAGGTGAACGTTAAAAGTACAAATAAGTGTAAAATAAAAAAAATCACTAACATAGTTAGTGATTATCGTGGGGTATATGGATTGAAACATGCTTTAACTGTTATTCTAACAATGTTTTTCTAATCAACATAGTTAAGTGCATAAACTGAATCGAATCACCAATATAGAACGAGCAGAGCACGAACAATAGGTAGTACAAAGACGCATCAAATAACGAACATGACATTAACATCAAATAACAAACAAAAATGCATGTACGAGTAACAAAATCGATTGTTTTACCTTGATTTGAGTTCATCTTCAGTAAATCCTCAATAATCATGATGAAAAAAATAATTTTGAATACAAATTGAAATTGTAAACTCGTGAAACATTAATGAAAGTCGTCCGTACAATATCCCGTGAAATTCCGACTACAGTAAGTTTATCGAGATGAATTCTGTATAATATCCGGCGAAACTCCGATCGACTTCAGAAAGTTCATCGAGACGAATTCATACTGAGACGTCAGAGAGAAAAAGAGAGAGAGAGAGAGAGAGAGAGAGAGAGAGAGAAGAGAAGAGAGAAATGAGAGAGAGAGGGTACAACAGAATGGTAATTAGGATATATAATCTCTGTCTATGTATTTTACACATTAATGTTTTTTAATTATTATTTGTGTGGCTGTGATTAATTAAAGGCACACAGATTTGGATGGTTGAGATTAGATCTCACATCTCACCAAAATAAGGGATCTCGTGTGAGCAAAAGCCTATATATATAATAGAGCAACTAGGGGTTGCTTGAGACAATTTATTCGGTATAGAATTACTAAATTACCCCTACTTATTATATAATAATTATTTTGTAATTAATGCATATATTAATTACATATAATTCATTAATCATTATTAATACCTCCATATTTATTACTCCATTATTATTAAATATAGTAATTTATAATTATATTTATACTAATACTTAAATGATTAGATAATTAATATCTATAATTATATCTAACTCATTATTACTGAATAATATTTCAAAATTATTATGTCACTATATATATATATATATATATATATATATATATATATATATGTGTGTGTGTGTGTGTGTGTGTGTGTGTGTGTGTTAAACTATATTGTTAAACCCAAAATATTAGAAAATTATCGATCATGTCGGACTTTTAGTTTTGAATATATCGTCTATCAAGCTTTTAATATTACATTTATAACAAAAAAGGTTTAAATTTGCACATAAACAGATAAAAATGAATATTTACTTAAATTATAACACTTAAACAAATTAACCGATGACAACACATACTTTTGTCAACATTCGAATAACTCATTTATCACACCTTTAACACGCAAAACAATAAAAACTTTCATAAAATCTAATAAAATTTGCAAATTTAGAATAAGTCTGTGCTTTTGGTTACTGAAATTAACATATTTTTAATCAGTTAAATGAAGCTGACGATCATAGTGCGACTTTGATCAATTGATGTTGAAATGAGTTATTTGTTATTGTGTGAAAAGAAAGAAAGAGTACACTTCAGATATTTGAGTGCATGTTGGATGACCTAAATAAATAAGGTATTCAAAAATTAAGTAAAAATGGAACAAAGTACAAACATTATATTCGGCATACCACCTGAACTACATAGGTACTTTAAGTAGGACAACTGTAGGCATGAAAAATGCTTAAATAACCACTTTAACTCTTTTCAAGAAGGAAATCGAGCGATTTGTAGGTGTCCGAATTGAAAGCATCGTATTTTAAGTTGGTCAGGTCTTACTATTACATAGTTGCATTAACACTTAAGGGAAATAATATACTACATTCACTAATAATTTGACCATGATGATTAAACTAATAAACATCTGTCAACATGTAGGAAAAAATCACCGAGGATATTTCATAAATGGTCAACAACATCGTTGGCAAGAAATATTTATTCGAAGTATAAATTGCCTTATACAATCAAGATGGACATGACGCATACACTATAGCACACATAAACTCAACATCTACAACGCAAGTTCCTGCTCACAATAATGAGGCATGTTCGAGAAAAAAAAACAAAAGATTGCTTGAAACAAAAAGTAACACGCAACTAATATGGTCAATGGACAACAATTACCAAAATTATCTCGCTAATTAGAATTATCTTCACAATATATAGGACTCAAAAACAAGATTTTAAGACAGTGTCTAAATTAACAACTTTGGTTCACCGTTTGTAACCATGATTATCGAATTAAGCATGTGATCCTGTGTTCATGCCCGTCAACATTTATATAGTCTTGTCGTGTATATACTTTGTGTTGGATTATTTGAATAAATTTGAAATGCATTACTTTATTTTTTTTTATTTTGTAACCCCCACAATAATGTTGTATTAGTGATTTGCTCATTATGGTGTGTAGGTTACAAAATTGATTGATATGTGAGTTACAAGTTTTTACTCCTATATAAGGAGACCTTGGCTTCATTTTTTGATACACCAAAAAATCCCTCAAACAATTTTCTTAGTATTTTGCATATCATCTTAGAGCTCTAGGTTCTATTCAGTGGGATAGCTGCGGTATTTGTTCGGTTTGTAGGTGGGTCTTTAAGTGCTTAAGATCACCTTTGTTCATTGTATCCTGGGAGACGGAAGCCAACAAACCTTCAAGCACCACACGGAAGGGGCTTATCTGTTTTAAGGACATCGTGATTTTCACGTGCCTCGAACTTTCATTTCGGTATTTTATTGTTGTTAGTTTGCTTTCAGGTACAATCTTTTACTATACTTCCTACAAGCTTAAAACAGATCCCATAATTCATATAAATTGTTTAATCCATAAACTAATTTGTTTGGATTTTTTCTTTCAGGAGTATTGTATTTTGATTTCCAACTGTCTTAATATTATGTTTTGATATGTACTCGCTGATTTGATTATTTATGCCTGTTTGGTTCGGTATCTGTTGGATGAGTTTAAAATTTCCATGATCTTAGTGTCTGTTAGTTTGTACCGTATACTTATTTGCAGTGTACTTTATGTGTTGTTACAGACATGTTTGTTTATTTCAGGATTAGTAGATCGATATTGTTCCATCCAGGTTCTTTCATGTGTTGGTGGTAGTTTGTCTTTTTCTCATGCATGCTTTTTCACTGCTTGCTTAAAATACTATGTTATCTCTCTTTGCATATTCTTATACTTTATCAGTTTCTTGTTTAAAGAGAGTACAATAATTTATTTTGATTATATAATCTGGTATAACATGTAATGAGCATTGTATTTATATGTTAGGCCACGATTGCTACTTTCTGCTATGTTTCGGTTGTTTTACAAAGAAAAAGAAATTGTTAATTAGTTTTTTTGTTTTGTAACATACATGTGTTATTGAACCGTTAATGTAGCATTTAGTTTTTGTTGGAAAAAAAAAATTCTTTAGTTTTTTGATTATTTTTTTCTATGCTCCTGTCATGCTAGTGTTTACACTAATGGGTATATAGATGTTATTCTTTAATTGCTGCCATTATTTTTGTAACGGCTTTTATTTACAAGTATTTAAATGTTGATCATTAATATATGGTTGTGTGGACATATTGTTGGAACGTACGATATAAAGGACTGCGTTTTATGATATAAATTAAAGAGTTCAAAAAGAAGATTAACCTTAATCGCTACGACGCAAACGATTCAATTCTACGTCTTCTACTGAATTCCTTGATTCTCTTTGAGCGAAGTGTGGCCTTCGATCTCCCAAAGTTTCCTCTCCTCAAAGCCTCGATATTCCAAAACCCTAGCTGCGTGCGGCTGCTCTAGGTCTCAATTTCAATTTCTGTTGTGTTTCCAGCTTTAAGGAGAATGAGAATATATATAGGCTTCAGTAGGGATCACGGACAATTAGGTCGGGCCTTCCAATGACATTCCGAGTAAAGCCCAATGTCATTAAATATTAATTCAATCCACTAAAGAATTAATATTTGCATTACCGTTCCTAATACCACAATTCTTTTATTATTTAATTCGGCTCCTATATTATTTGCTTATTAAATTCCCCACGTTTAAGATATCACATATCCATTAATTACATTAATCATTGACAATTAATTTAATTAATATCTTATTTATCCTTGATCATCCACTCAACGTTATAATTATGTCAGAAATTAATCTGCCTGCAGGGCTTCACATAATTATCTTAATGAGCTTTCAAGAGGACATCATCAACCCGAATATTATCAGGACATGGATTCTTTCTGTAATTAATATCCCACTCTGCATGCAATGTCATTGCTCAATACATAATATTGTAATTAATAATTAATTACATCACATATGAATCAAAGCATGTGCATTGCATACAAGTGTCAATCACTACATCCGGATTAAGAACCTAAGCAATAATAATATCATAGAATATTAGTTCTACTTTATTGTCAGAATAGAAGGAAAATTCTAATATTTTGATCCTGTTCAATATTTACAAAGTATACAATTATTATTCAATAGTCAAGATAAACTATTCCCAAATAATACTTCAGTCATTTCAGTGGTTTGTCTAATACCACTTAGACTATGAACCTTTATTATATTATATACAGACACTGATAATCTAATCTTCTGCTATCCCATTTGATACTAGATTATCCATAATATACAATAAACAGACAATGTAAATAATATGCAATCAAGATTCTCAATAAAATGGACAATGTTATATACTTGAAACGAATAGTTCAGTATAAAACCCAACAATCTCCCACTTATACTCAAGCTATTCTTTGAGTATATCAGTGTTTATTACAAGCAATCCACTACCAGTTTAAATAAATACTATGTTACCAGACATCTGACTCCTATCGCCTCCACATGTTCCTCAAAAGCCTTAGCTGGTAAGCACTTCGTGAAAGGATCTGCCCGGTTGTCGTTTGATGCTATATCGGTCACAACGATATCTCCTCGCTTAACGAACTGTCGTATGAGGTGATTGTAACACCCCCAGATCCGGGGTCATGAATCTGGGTTGTCACACTCCATCAATCATACAATACATACCTTACTTACAACATTCTAATAATACAACTCCAAAGACCCCAATCACTTACGCACACACACACAAGTTATAGCCTTGGAAATGAGCCACAATATGTAACATTTGTTATTACAACTCAAATGTACTATCCAGGATCTCATCTATTATTTACAACCTCTACCTGAAGTTACAATAATAGACCTCACCGTTCTATACAAGGTTTAATAATACAACTTACTCGGAAACAACTCTTACTAATTCAAGCTGCAACTATTCTGCTAACTCCGGCAGTATCCATCCTGCTGAACTAACTCAAGGGTGGTCTCTCCATTCCCTTCCTCTCGTAACACGAGGTGGATCAACAACGTTTTCTTCATGCTGAAAGATTTAATAAAGCAAGAATGAGCTAATAGCGCTCAGCAAGAAATCTATTCTAGTTTAAATCTTTAAACCTTTTAGGAAGATAATCCATATGGGATCAAAGTTTTTAACACTACTAGGGTCTGTCCCCAAAATATTATACCGTTCAAAATACCGTATGACTTATAATCATACTCAAATACTCTTCGTAAATCATTTAGAAATACTTGGTATCAATATAATGAACCAAGACTCATAACATATCTTTTTAAAATAGATGTTAAACATTGGAATCAAGGTTTAAAGCCTATCCATTGATTCAAAATACTATACAGTTCAATATACTATATATCTTAAACACCTTCTCAACATATATACACGCATATCTATTTAGATATCTCATACTGTTCAAAATACTGTAAAATATCAGTAATGAACACCTTTTCATAAAAGAAGCAAGACTAAGCACTATGGCTCGACAATAAGATATAGCAGCATAATCATATATGTAAGCTGATATCATAATTGAAAACCTTTAAAACTCCGTTCGTATATAGAACGATATGTTTAAATATTCTTTCCGTCAAAACATACCATACAGTACAACCACTGTATGAGGAACATCATTACTCATCACTGTCACATTATCGGTAACTCAGCGCCTAGGCTTTTGTTACAATGTGCAGCACAACTCCAATTGGAGGGAAGGGGATATACTGGAACCACCCGATACACGGTGATCAGCCGTTGTATCGTAACATAACTTTTCTACTAGTAGAACGACGACTTCCTATTCGGTTATCACTGTAACAGCCCCAGATCCGGGGTCGGGGATCCGGTCGTTACGGTCTCAATTCCCATCAATAATACTTGCACTTGAATCAAAACAATTAAACTACATGCTGTGACCCCACAATAACAACACCACTCACACAACAAGTTATAGTTCCAGAGATGAAATTGGAATAAGTATCTAGTCATATGATCCACAAGTTATAAGTTATTACAAACCCAAAAGATTACAGAGCATTTAAAAGTTCTTGCCGTTGATTACATTAATCATAAGATACATAAGTCTGATACACAAAAGCTGAAGCTTAGAACACTAGTGGTTACTACCTCAGCTATGGCGGCTACGACATCAACGGGTAAATCTCTGACGACTGCTACCCGCTTTCGCGGGGTGTGACTGTTGCGGGCCATCTGCTCTAGCTGTTGTTGTGATATAAATAAATAAAGCAAGGGTGAGCAATAGAGCCCACCAAAAATAACTTATAACAGATTACCAAAATATAACAATTCAAAGATATATTGCAGTCACATGTTATGCCTTCAACAGATAAGAAACTAGTATAGCGTAAAGGATGAAGTTACGAGGAAAATTAATGGGATATTTTCGTAACCCAAAATCCACTTATGCATATATATCCTTAATCAGGTTTTACCAGAGTCATAACTTATAGAATAAAAGATGAAGTTGCATGAATTTGTTGTCACTTCATTCCCAAACGCTTTTCGACCCCCTGCCAACAAGTTTGGTTCTTCACCCCAATACATGTTGCAGGAATATCCAAATTGGATGATGAACCAATACCGGAGTTGCTACCGCGCCCGCTGTGCCTAACCTTGCTATGATCAGTAGCAGGTCGCACCGCTCAAATAGTTTTCTACATGTAGATGGAAGAATCACGACAGCCTGACATTGTCTACCGCCTTACAGTGACCTCCCGGCCAACGGTTGGGCCAATAAAAGTTGGATGGGTCCGCGCAACTAGACCACTTACACCACTCCTAGTTCAGATGAAATCCATGACTCTGAAACATAAGGATCGTCCTCCTTTCCCCAAGTGTAGCACTTGTTGATACGACTCCACTAAGTAGTTATATCTAGGTCGGAAAGGAAGATTCTCCAATATTTCCCAAGCTATTGCTTGTTAATGGACATCGATTTGTTCCATGAATTTACCCCTCGATCGTTGAGGTGGTAACACAATATTTAACTTGCAGCAACCAAATTGCTTTGAGAAAATATCTGTCCCTTGACAGTTTTTGAACTGAGAGTTTAAAAAGAGTAGTAGTCACTTAAATCAGGTTTCCCATATTTTTGATAGTTGAGCGAGCATTTGAATCTTCTTTAAAAGACAGATTCAAAATGGAAAAACAGTGTTTTGGGAACCTCTTTTTGATTGGAAAACAATTAATAGCATTTATTAAACAAGTAAACCTCCAAATGAATATTCGAAAATAATATTCATCAAATAAACAAACCTCGAATGAATATTTAGAAATAATATTCATTAATAAATAATCCTCAAATGAATATTCAAAAGTAATACTCATTAATAAATAATCCTCAAATGAATATTCAAAAATAATATTCATTATATTAATAAATAATCCTCAAATGAATATTTGAAAATAATATTCATTAAATACTAAATCTCAAATGAATATACGGTAATAATATTATTAAAGTCAATAATCCTCGAATGAATATAAATGATATTTCTTAAGTCAATAATTAATCCTTGAATAACAGTTACCCGATATCTTATCGGAAATAACCTTTAACATATACCGAAATATAATTATTTCTGATCTTAGAGAAAATCACCCGCCCTTATCCTAGGGCATTATATACAAGACTGGCTTATAACTGATATCCCATATCTAGCTTATAAGCCCCACATCAATCATATCCTCAAGTATTGCTATATATAGCAATTCGAAAACAAGTATGCAATTTATATATATCGCAATCGCATATCATAATTGAAAACAGTTATTATCACAACAACAGTAGTATAGGTTTAGAAAACTTGCCTGGTGGTGAGGTAGGGGTAGTGTGCCTCGAGTCAATCCGGTGATCTATACATAGTCAAAAGATCCAAGGTTAATCACTTGAATACTTGCACGAAACTAAGTATGTACTTCACTTAAACCAAGACATGATTTCTAGTTAACTCCTTAAGAATCCTCTTGCGCACGCTCGACTCGAACATTTTTATAAAATAGAGATTAAATCCTTTTAACACGAAATCTTTTCGAGGGTCCTCCTAAACATACCTAGCATGTTAACACAAAGTTTCACATTCTGATTGGTCACTTAAGGGGTTTAATCATTGCCTCAAAGTTGGCTAAGTGGTATAGCTCGGTTTCTCGAAACATCCTTAACTAAAACACTCGTTTCTCCTAAACCGTAATTCGGAATCACATGATCTTTATATCAAAACGAACCTTGAAACAATACCTACACAATACTAGGCAGTGGTGACTCTGGACAGAAGTCCTTATGTCCGAACATCACAGACACAACAGAGCTAGGGAAAATCGGGCATTATAACGGCTATGTTTTAACGATTCCAAAGTTTAATCATAAACTTACAAGACCAATCCAAACCAAATCACCAAGTCAAATCCTCAACATCATTACTAATTCATAATCATCACAAATCAGTCAAAACCAACATCTACTTGCTTATCATCAAAACAACATCAAACTTTCATCAAACCTCCGTTAAAACCACTCAATCATCCTTATGATTATACCAACTAAAGTATACTCAAAACTAACCATATAAATCATATTATAACTAAGAGTTTCAAGAGATTATACCTTCCTTGGAGTGTATATGATCGTAATAAGCCTTGTATAGTCCTTATCTAACCTTAAGCTAGCTTGAATCATCAAAAGAAACCAAGAATCAAAAGTTAGTTCTTGAAATCACTATTCATTTCACTATTCATCCTCATCTTTAATCAAGGATTTGAACATGATAACCTTAATAGATGGTTCTAGGATTTAGAGAATACCTTAGTTGTGAAATATGGAAGCTTTTGAATCCAAGAACATGAATTATGGATGCTTGGATGATGGATTCTTGGAAAAGTATACTTGTTTTCTTTAAAATAGCCGAATGTTTTCTTTTTGGGGGTGGGAGTGTTCTTGCTTGGTTGATCTTGAACAAGTGGGAGATATTTTGTATATAAAAGTGGTGAGTCATCACAATTTTGGCTTGTCACAGGGGCACGTGTCGCACATGCAGGAGCCCTGATAAAGTAGCTTTACTGGTTTGCTTTATTGGTTTGTTTCCTTTCACATGGATGATCCAAATGTTGCATTCCTCGACTTAATCTTGTTACATGTTACTTCCATGTCTGTATTAATCTCGTAAGTGTCCCGTTGTTCCGTCTCCGTTTAATCGCGTAAAAAGTTCGCAGGGTTTCTTAAGTGTTCTATCGAAGTAGTTTATCGTAATCGTTCTTAATATCTCTAATTCTTTTATTTAATCCATATCCATGGAATTGATAATTTAAATTCTCAAGTATTCTCAAATAATAATTAATCCGTCCGTTAATGGTGAAATTTCGGAGAAAACGGAAAGGCTATTTTTCCGATTTTGACAGCTTTTGCATTCCTTTATTTACATCGTAGATCACTAATACGGCTTTGAAAGTTCATTATATCGACCCGTATATAAGGTGGTCTGAAAAACTTTTAAACGACAAAATTTACTATTCATCAAAAGTTACTATTCATCAGTGGTTTTTCTATACTCCTTTGGATCAATATTCGTTCCAATATTCCTGGTTTACTTCTCTTTACTCTTTGCACTTAGAAAACGTTCTAGTACTTTCTCGGGCATACGCTATCTTGTTTACGGAGTTGTCGGATGTATTCCAGATATTGATTTGGATGACATAAAAATACTTTTCTTCCCTGGAGTATTGTATTCTTACCTTCCAGATTGATTGTTCTTATTTACATGATCAGTCCATTCTTATTATTCTCAAAATGTTTGAAAACTGACATCCATATTCATTTCATACTTAATTCTCCAAAAACCATTACCACCATCCACATATATATATATATATATATATATACATCATCATACAATAAAAGTTTTAATTCTACCCAAAAATCTGGGGTTTTACAATCACCCTGGCCGCATATGGGCCACTGTGCTAAGAGATCACTACCTCGGCGCCTGTTTCATCACCGGGTAAGCCTTAGCACGCAAGAGATCACTACCTCGGCGCCTGTTTCATCACCGGGTAAGCCTTGATAATTTTGACACTACCCCGGCACCTGTTTCATTGCCGTGTAAGCCCTTCCAGTTCCCATGACGAAAAATATCAATGAAACGGAAATCGGAATTTAATCCTATTTCCCCCAAGTACAAATATTTGTCAAAAACTTTGTAACCGTTCAGAATTCCTTACTCCAAAGTATTTGAAGGGAGTAAGTCACAATGTGGGTTGACATTAGTCAACGAAACTACAGATGATTACCACGTATTTTGAAATCATGACCATGGAGTTTATTGAAATTTTTAGAGTTTAGCAAGTTTGAAATTCTTTACTTGAATGGGGAAGTCATCCCCAGCTATAGGTATTCTAGAGGAACAGTGGAAGTAAAACTCCGTCCTCGACTTCTTGAACTAGATTCCCAATTTCCGATGAGTTAGAAAACACTATTCGCATTTATTTATCTTTAAATATCTTAAGATAATAGTTTGGAATCTCTGTTTTAATATCTTTTCTAGAGATCAAAAATTTATATTTTTGTGTAAATAGTAGAACCTTTAATCATATAATAAGGTTCTATGATTTTTAAATCATATTTGGAATATTTAATAAATACCCAAATAATAAATATTGAATTATTATTCAATAATAATCCACTTAAATGAATATTCAAAGTAATATTTACTTGGTTAATAGATATTCAAAATAATATATTTAATAATATTATTTAATATCACACATTAAATATCCAATAGTATATATATATTGGAATATTTAATCATCATATATACAACATAGCTGTCCCTGGACCCTCCAGTATCTGACAGTATTATTAAAATAAAGTAGTAATTTAACTCCCGGTCTATTATTTTAAAATCATCGTACGACTGCTCTATACTTAGAGCCTTTGAAACCTCGGTTTATATCTAGTATTTACTTAGCATATAAACCTTATATCTTACGAAAGCTTTTACTAAAAGCGTAAACAGTTTTTAAAGTTTCTCACATCATTAAAGCAGAATATGTATATATATCAATCACAAAATCACAACAGCATCATTTATATGATGTAGGGTTTGAAAACTTGCATGCATCTATCATATACATATATTTCATCTCAACAATTTTAATGCCATCACATCTATATACGATGTGTGGTTTGAAAGCATGCATAATACCACATGCATATAGTTCATCTCAACAATTTTATACCATCACATCTATGTACGATGTGAGGTTTGAAAGCATGCATAATACATATCACATGCATCATCAGAATAGTATAATTTAAAATAAAGCATGGAATGAGAAAACTTGCCTTGAGTCCTTGGTATTAGGGGTTCGAGACTTGTCGCAAATCTATAAACAAAGAAATACTCGATCAGTCCCCTAACGTAATCATTTGCTCATAACACTCATTTAAAGTCAACTATATGTTAAACACATCATGTAGTCACGTTATTCCTCAACAAGGTTCGTATTTTAATCGACTCGAAATACTCCTTTTATCTTAGTCGCAATGGTTGGTCAAAGTAGTACTCTAGAGTTGACTTTTCATAAAGTTACTATTACGCGACTCGCACTCTAACATTTTTAATGAATCCGAAAACTCGTATTTAAATACGAGATCACTTCTAAAATCATCTTGAGTATTTGTAATATTTATCATAAAAGTTTCGATCTCAAAACAGGGGTTTCACTTGGTGAAATGTATTCTCAAACTTGGATGAGCTACGGAACGTTACTATTCGCACGTCTTTCACTAAAACGCTCATATCTCCTTAACCGTTAGTCGAAATGACACACCGTTTTCGCGTGCGCGATATAGGTAAAGAATAGAACAAAATGCTTGAACATGTTTTTCTGCCTAAGGGGGTGAAATTCCCGAGATCATCAGATGTTTGGCAGTGAAGTGCAGAACCACTTACTCCTCGCGCATCTTTGGTTCCGACATTTTTATAAAATTGAAAAATTATCTTTTTAACCCGAAACCTTCTCGATTCACTTACTAACTGTCCATGTTAGTATCCATTTTAATATAATGACCTAATTCCAGTTTTAAGGGGCTTGATCATACTTTCAAAGTTTATGTAATGAACTACTTAGTTATCTGAAACCGCTTTCACTAAAACGGATGTTTCTCCTAAACCGTAAATCAAAACGATACGATTATTTCACTAAAACAAACTAGGAAACAGAGGATACATGATCATGGTCAGAAAGCCTCATGGTTATTCCCTTAAGGTATTCGTGATCTCTGTCCAAACATCCTAAATGAAATTCGACATGGTAACGACGCTTAAACGCGATTCCCGTGTTTATACCATTCCAAATAATCCAATAACATCAACCAAGCCATCAATCCATCATTATACACTCAAGGTCAGTCCATAAAATTTATGAGAACATTACCAATCATCAACTCATAACCATTAACCATCAAGGTTTAGCCATTTATAACCCAAACTCCAAGAACTACACATACTTAAACATAACTTAAACTCAAGCTTAAAACTCAAGGTAAATCAAAAGGGTGGATGATGTTCATACCTTTCTTGAAGTCTTAACATAATAACAAAAGCTTGTAAGCCTTAAGGGAGCCTTGATCTATCCTTACCATCCTTAAACTCACAAAAGAAATCAAGAAAACAAGTTAGTATTCCCGGATTTACTATTCACCCTCAATTTTGACTAAGGATTTGAACATGACATACTTGTTCAATGATCTTGAAATTTTTAACGTACCTTAAATATGATATGAGGAAGATATGGTCCAAATTTGGAGATTTTAGGATGAGTAGATTTGGAGTTATGAAATTTTATTTCCACCATGGTCAAGCTGGGCAGAAATTCTGAGAAATGAGGGAGATGGATAGTTGCTTGCTTTTCTTTTCTTTATTTTTGTCAAATAATGATAATTAGATGCATACAATTTTGTGTGGTCTTGGTGGAGTTTAGTCATCAAAGACACATGGCCTTTCTAACTTGTGGTTGTGGTGAAACTAGTGACAAGGTGGTGATTCATCACCTTGTCATCACTTTGTCATCAACATGTCACCCCTATGTCACTCTTCTGCATCATGCTTATGTCATCATTTGTATTCTAAATCCTCTTATATATTGCACTTGATGATCTTATATGATACTCCTCCTTTGGTTAGGGTTTAATCCATAATTTGTTACGCTTTTGTTTCGCGATAGTTTCAAGTGATTTTTAAAAACGTTTCTCTGTACCAAAGCTAGGGGATACTTCCTTGATCTTTCGATTACCTTGGTTTAATATATGGTCTTAGATTTCTCACCTTGGTTTAAGATATGATCATGGATTTCTCATTCTACATACTTTCTCAAAGCGATCAAATCAATTCATCCTTGATTGTTCGATGAATAGTGATCAAAATTTAAAGTTAGAATCTCCTGATTCTGATCGCGTTTACATTCACTTATTCTCCTTATACATCACTAATATAACTTCGAAACATTCATTCCATGTCTTCCATATAGTGTGGTCTGAAATATTTTTCATCAGCAAATTCACTATTCATCAACATTTACTATTCATCAAAATTTTTTAACTAAGTCCAAAATTTGGGGTTATTACAGTGATACTTACGCTCGATGTGTTTTGCTGCTGTTAGGAATGAAGATGACGGTGTTACTGGATTACAAGGAAGAGTCTACTGATACAAGAGTCTGTGAGCTATCGGAGTCTGTAGTCTTTAAGAGTCTATAAAGCTTGCTGCAGATTATGGAAATTTCTATTATCTTTGAAGACAGATCACTGGATAAACTCGAATCCTTATTAAGAATCAGAAGATGATTTGATCTTATCAGAAGAGCTGGATTATCAAAGTTGTCAACCAAAAACAGATGAGACAGAATCTCATAATTTACAAGACTGATTTACTTGCTGTTTTTATTGATAGGAAAATTGTATAAATACTCTCATTCTACATTGTAATATGTGATCGTGTCTGTCGAAACCTTAAGCTTGTATTAGGTTTTTACATTGAGAGTTTGAAGCTGTAACATTGTTTACAGAACGTAGCTGCTAAGGATATTTGTACATCCTTTGTAGATTTTGTAACTTTGGTTATTCAATATAACTCATCGTTGCAGCATCTTTGTTTTGTGTTCTTTCAATTCCACATATTTACTATTCTGTTTGTCAAACAAGAAAAAAACAAAAATAGACATATTAGTACTACTTGTATTCAATCCCCCACCCCCTTCTACAAGTAGTTCTGGTTCAACAAGTGGTATCAGAGCAGGTTTGATTAAGTTCGAATCAAGAAGATAAAAAACATGTATGGATACAAAGATGGCAATACAAAAATCCCCATACTCAAGAGGGGTGAATATACTCACTGGAGAGTCAAGATGTTGCATCCTCTAGAGGCTACTGATCCTGATTATCTTGACAGAATCAACAATGGACCATTCATCCCAAAAAAGGTGATTCCTACGACGAATGAAGAAGGAAAGGTTGTAGGAGATCACACAATCAACAAGCCAAAGAGTGAATGGTCTCCTGAAGATAAAGCCAGTATACTCAAGGATGCAAAGGTAAGGAACATATTATTTAATAGTCTTGACACTGTTCTCACAAATTATGTTCTCTCTTGCACAACAACAAAAGAGATGTGGGATAAGCTGAGGGTGCATTGTGAAGGCACCAAGCCTGTGAGAAAGAATTACAGGGCTTTGCTGATCCAGGAGTATGAACACTTTGCTTCTAAAAGTGGTGAGACTTTGGTGGAAACTTATGACAGATTCATCAAGATGATTAATGATATGGCTATTCATGACAAGTATTATGATAAAGAAGACGTGAATGCCAAGTTTATGAAGTCTCTCTTTGGATACTATAGTGAAAAGATATCTGCTATTGAAGAAGCCAATGATATGGATGAAATAACATTGGAAGAGATCTTTAGGAAACTGAGGAACTGGGAGCTAAATAAGCAGCAGTTGGAACAAAGAGATGAATGCAAAAATAGAAGCATCACACTCTCCATTCAACAGGAAAAAGACAAACTACTGAAGAATTTAGAAGAAGAATCATCTAGCAAAAGTTCAAAGAAGCAGAAAGAGAAGATTCAGGAATCAGAGTCTAATGTCTCAGACTCTGATAACAGTGACTCAGAAGCTGTTAGGTCCCGATTAGTTTATAGAAGGGGGGGGGGGTTGAATATAAACTATACCGTTTTATCGAATTTGTTCGTTTTAGGATTAAATAATTCAAGAACAAATTATTGCGGAATTAAATGAAACATAATTCAAGTTAAATATAACTTATATTAAACTTGAAAGGTGTTACAAATTTTGGTACTGATTACAAGATTGAATCTCAAACTAATTAAAACAAATCTAGAATAAATTCGACATGAATTTATCTATTTTTGTAATAAAAAGATATAACGATAAATGATAGTTCGAGATACGTTCTAGGGATAAAGATCCGCTAGATAGTCAAAGCAATACAAGTAAATTATTTCTAGTGGTTTGAATACAACACTAAGTTCTAGAAATGATTCACTGATAAGAAATTAGCTCCGGCAGTCCTTAAGCTTTTCTTGACAGAAAGTCTCTTGTTTGATGTAATGTGTTAAGTGCTTTCCTTACTGTCCAGAAAATTGCTTTTGTTAATCCCTTTAGTTAAACTGCACGTGCAACTTTACAAAAGCAGAAAGACTATTTTTATGAACTAGAAAGACTATCCTTAAGTCTAAAAAGACTTTCGGAAAGACTATTCTAATTTCAGTAAGACTTTCGGAAAGACTAAAAAGAACTAGCAAGACAATCGGTAAGACTATCAAAGATAGTCTTACCAGTTCTAAATTAATCTTTCTAAAATTAGAATTAATTCTAATTTAATTACATACTTAATTAATTTATCAAATAAATTAATTCTGAAAGAATTAATTTATTAGTTAAATTAATTAAATAAAATAGTTAATTAAAGGAGAATAAAATCTAATTTCATGTTCAAAGAAATTGTTCCGTGAACCACTTAAAATAATGACGAACTTCCACTGACTGTCGTTGACACTTGATGTACTGTCTGGTTCATGAGTGACTAACTTCAATGATTGTTCTTCATCTCTAACTTTAAGCTGTGATTCTCTTTTCTCTAAATCCCTTTAATTAATCACTGTAACCTGTACCCGTGCTGTCACACTCCTGAAATCTCCGTCTTTATAATAAATCCACTTTCTTGAATACTTCACTGAGGCTTGATCAAATAAATGAACTTCTTTCAATGTAGAATAACTTCAAGTCTGTAGATGACTTCTAATCTTCATTCTTTTGACTGATATGATCTTCTGATATTCCTGTGACAGTTGAATTATTACTTACTTATTACAAACTTGTTTAAGTTGAGTTATATCCTCGATGTTAACAAATAGGCCTATACATATGCCTTTCAATCTCCCCCTATTTGTTTGTTAGAGAATAACAAGCAAATACCTAGAGGATAAATCAACTAACTAAACAAGTAGAAATAAGTCTTTAAAAGCTAAGTAAATAATAACACAAAATTCTGGATTTCATTAAACATTTTCCAGATTCAAACATTAAAGGTAAATACAAGATAGATGTTCCTCTAGACTGAACATATGTATGCATTGATCCTATCTTGATTCACCTAAGCTCTATACATATTACATTAAACATTGAGCTTTAGTTCACTTATCTTCTTCAAGCATTTCTCCTTCCTCTAGAGCTTCAAGAAAATCCTTGTCCGGTACACGATCAGATTCAGATGTAATACCGCTTGGCCTGACATGTTGAGTTGTGACTTTCTTCAGCCTATTCTTCATTTGATGATATCTTGTGATATTAGCTATGCAATAGTCTTGAATCAAGTCAGCAACTTCTGTCTTTTCTTTAGTAGTAAACCCTGAAGTCATTAACATATTCTCCAAGTAGACAAGATGCTTGGCATGATAATCTTTCAACGAGAGAGGATCTACACCACAAGTCTGAAGTGCCCTTCCTTTATAGAATTTGACTTCATAAGGCAGTTCTACCACTTGAGGACTGTCTTTCATAGCAAAATCTCTAAGCTAGTCATGCAACAGCTCAGTCAATGGAGAAGTTCTTTTAATCTTGCTCATGAAGACCCAGAGTTCATAAAGAGTTCTACTTTCAAGAAAATTGAGAGAAACTATGAAAGTTCCTTCATTATGTGTGTAGATGTAGATCTTCATTTCCTCTGTAACCCTGTCAAATCTAGTAGTGATTCTTGAAATCTCTGCATGAAGAGCTTTCATATATACAGAGTTATCTGGATTGACCTTCTTATATCTTTCTAACTCACCCAAAAACTTGCCATCATTGTTTGTTCCTGTCTGATGTGCAAACATCTCTCTTGCCTTATCCCATTCTTCTCCTAGCTTCAACATCACATTCAACTTTCTGTCTTTGACCTTCAGATTGTGAAGCCGTTGATTTTCTTCATGTTCAGCCTTTTGGATAATAAGATGTTTAGAAATGATGTCAGACACTTTGGCATTCTCCTATTCTCTTCTCTTGAGATCAGCTTTCTGTTTTAGCAACTCAGCTTCAAAGGCAGGATTAACTGGAGTTTCTTCTTCCCAATCAGCATAGTCTGCTTCTTCTTCAACCTCCACATCACCAAAGGTATCTTCTGGGGCTTCTTTATATGTATCAAAGTCAAAATCACCATGTTCACCTTGATAGTAGTCAGCATCAGAAAAATTAAACTTCTGTTTTCCTTTATCTTTGCATGATTCTCCAGCTTGTCCTCCTTGTTTCTCCTCATTCTCCCCCTTAGTTGAGGAATCCTCTACATATTTAGATTTTGTAGCATCAGGATTAACCTCACTTCTTCCCCTTATATATCCTTCATCTCCTTCATCTCCTCTTTTATCATCATCATCCTCATCATCTTCATCATCACCCTCAAAGAATTTTTTCTGTTCAGCAGTGGGTTGATGTGAATTCTTGATCATATAGTACAGATGCTTCATCCCTTCATTCAGGTGCTCCATTCCACCTTCAATCTTAGCAAACTTTTCCTCATTAAACATCTGATAATCATCAACTGTTTGCTGAATGAAGTCCACTTTGTTAGAAATAGAAGCAATCTCTTTGACACTCTTTGCTATCTGTGCATTTGAAGTTGTAAGATCAGAGATGTCCGAAGCCACAAGTACTTGAGATTGCTGGATTGCATTGACCTTTGGTAGGAGAGTAATCTTCAGACCTTCAATATCATCTTTTATAGTACCCAACTGATTAGTTACAGAAGTGGAAGAAGAAGACCGTTCAACCACTTGTGCTTTCAGAAGATCTTTCTCAACCTGGGTTTCTTGGAGTTGTTTCTGTAGAGCAGCAATCTGAGCTAACAACGAAGCAGTGTTTGTGTCAGTGTGTGCACTCACCTCAATTTCTCTCAGTGGTGTTTCACTCACCTCACGTGCTTGTATTTCACTCTGTGTTTGAGTTGGATTTCTAACCACTAGTTGCCTATCCATATTTTCTGAAGATGTACCTGCAGGAAACATCACCCTAGCCCCTTCTAGAGAGGTCAGTGGTGGTGCAATGGGAGTTCGTAAATCCCAATCCCTAGTGAAGTCCAAAAAAGTCATTTTGATTTTGAAAGTGAATTGCTTCAGTGTTAGACTCACTAGGTTGCCTTCCACTTTCTCCAGTAAAAACTGTGAGGGGAAAATCCCTTTGGGGAGCCAGAGATGTTCCCTCTGGGAGGGGAGAAAATGATTCTATTATAGATGGCAAAGAATCAGATTTTCCCTCTGATGCCTGTGAAAGCACTTCTACCGTAACAATGGTAGGCACTGTATCAAATCCTATGTGCTCTCCTGACCATGTGTCCTGAGTTTCATCTAATTGAATGTCTTCTCTCATTGTGAGTAATGAGAGTGTGCTTGACTCAGTACAGATTGCCATGGCCCTATGGCTTTGTTCAATAGATTCACCCCGTTGAGAGGGTGTCTCTAGATATTATTCAGTGGCCATATCAAAATCCATATCCTGTTGGGAGGATACAAATGGGCTAACAGTTGTCTCCCTGTATGTTCTTCTTTTCTTGGGTGGTGGAGACATAGCTGTGGGATCTCTCAGTGTATCTTCTTCACTAGCACTTCTTTGTCTGACATTAACACTAAGTTCAGGTTGAGTGGTTAAAGGAGTTGACTCAGTGTTTGGCTCTATGACCGGGGATAGAGTTTGTGATTCTACAAACTCATGTTCAGCCCTATCAACCTCTTGGGTTTCAACAAAATTGCCAGAAGAAGAACCAAGGTTAGGAAATACTACCTGTATTGGAGTGGCATCTGAAGTTCCAGCAGGGGTGTAGTGATCTACTGAAGGTTGTTGCTCAGGAACTTGCAATCCATAAGTAGGAAGATGAATGAATTGGGTCATATAAGGTGTAATGACCACGGGAACAAATAGATATTTGAAAGACGTGTTTAGTCTTTGAAAAAATTTGACATGAGTAGTCTGAGAATTTTCAGAAATACTATGACTAAACAACTGTTTGTGAGCATCATAAAGAACATGGTTAATCATTAAAGTGAGGAAACGAGGATAAAACATTTGATTTTCCTTCCACTAGAATGATCACTCTTGGCCACTAAGACTTGTCTGACCAATTGATTCCAGACAAGATGGCCAAAATTGATACGAAGATTATGAGCAACTGCAAAACCAATGTTCTGAAGAAGTGAAGAAATATTATGAAAATTGGTTTTGGTGCAGTTGCTGAAAACTTTAGCCAGGGTGTCAAAGAATACATCCCACTCACTGACTAGATAGCTTTGGGATAACTTTGTTAAATCTACCGGACCTTGATAGTTGATGCTGGTGAAAAATTGAACTAGGTCTGCCTCAGAAGGTAAATTAACAAAGTTATCTCTGGGGAGTTGCAAAGCAACACAAAGAATATCTCTATTTAGTGTATAGTGTGTGTCACTGATAGTGAATGTAAAAGAAGATAAATCAGTAGACACAATGGCAGTAGAACACAAAAGCCTCAAAGGTTCATGTTTTAAATCAACATTAAGACAAATTGCATGTCTAATGATAGAATGCTCATTTAAAAATTGAATCCAAGGCCTAAAACGTTCAAATGAACATTTTAGAGGATCAAAATAACCAAGAAAATTGTTTTTGACAATCTCAAAGGCAATTTTTAAAATTTAAAAAAAAACAGACTTAAAAATAATTAATAAATAGAAACTAACAGAACACAGAACAAGAAATTAAAAACACAAAAGAATTGCCTTAAAATTTTAAAAAAAAATCTACAGCACTTCTTTTAGAAATGTTTTTAAAGAACTAGAAGAGAAAATATGCTAAGTAAAAACTTGAGCAAAAAGACTATGGTGAATTATGAGAAAGAAATCAGTTAGTATTTATAGAAAACCTGGAAAGACTATCAGATAGTCTTACCGATAGTATTTCTAGAGTAAAAAGACTAAAAACAAAAATAATTAACATAAAAATAACAGTTAAATAAATAAAAATATACTAAAAAGACTGTCAATAAGACTATATGGGATAGTCTTACCGATAGTCTTTCTAGTATAAAAACTAGAAAGACTAAAACAAATACTGTTAAAGTCGAAAAAAGAAAAGAAAATAAAATAAAATACAACTAAAATAAAACTGATATACAAAAATACTATCAGAAAGACTATTGGATAGTATTTCCGATAGTCTTTTTGGAACTAAAAATCATTAAATTGTCATATAAATTAAATAAAAATTACAGAAACTCAAATAAATAAAAGAAAAATCAAATTAAAGCATAAAATTACAAGAAAATATTTTAAAAAATGCAATAAAAAATCTATAAACAGTTGAACAACTATTTAAATATTCTTAAATACATAAATTTCCAGTAAAAATAAATTTCTCCATAGAAAAATATGAGAAAATATAATTTTAGAGCAAATAAATTATTTAAAAATACTTAACCTAAAAAGCTTAATGAACTAGATAAAAACATGGCATTTAAGAATAGTAAATTTATACAACAACTAAGAAAATGTTTTGATAAACTAAAATACAAGTGAATTTTAAGAAAATATACAACACAGAACACTTGTATTCTAACTAAGAACAAACATCAATAGTTATCAATACTAATCACTAAAACTATTTAACATACCCAATTTACCAACTAACCTGGTAAAAGTGGATTCATCAAGAGATTTAGTGAAAATATCTGTTGTTTGTTCCTCTGTGGGTACAAAATGTAACTCTACAGTACCATTCATGACATGCTCTCTGATAAAATGATACCTGATGTCCATGTGCTTAGTTCTCGAGTGCTGAACAGGGTTGTTGGAGATTGTTATGGCACTTGTATTGTCACATAAAATTGGAATTTTGTTCAATACAAAGCCATAGTCCTTCAATTGATTCCTTATCCATAAGATCTGAGCACAGCAGCTTCCAGCAGAAATATATTCAGCTTTTGCTGTTGAATTGGAGACTGTTTGTTGTTTCTTGCTATACCAGGAAATCAATCTACCACCTAGGAATTGACAACTCCCAGAGGTACTCTTTCTATCCACAACACTACCTGCATAGTCATAATCTGTATATCCAACAAGATTAAAACCATAATCTTTAGGGTACCAAATACCTAAATTAGGTGTACCCTTAAGATATCTTAAGATTCTTTTAACAGCAACGAGATGTAAATCTCTAGGATCCGCTTGGAATCTTGCACACAAGCATGTAGCATACATAATATCTGGTCTACTTGCAGTAAGATAGAGTAATGAGCCAATCATACCTCTGTAGCTTGTAACATCTACCTTGATAGAATTATCACAGGCTCCAAGTTTGACAGCTGTAGATGATGGAGCCCTTGCTGATGCTGAATCCTCCATGTGATATTTCTTGAGGAGTTCTTTAAGATACTTAGATTGACAAATAAATATTCCATCTAACCTTTGACTTACTTGTAATCCAAGAAAGAACTTCAGCTCACCCATCATACTCATCTCCAACTTACTCTGCATTAGCTTAGCAAATCTCTTATAGAGATCATCATTAGTAGACCCAAATATGATGTCATCCACATAAACTTGGACTAATATCATGTCATTTTTGTGTTTATTAGAAAAAAAATTTTTGTCTATGATACCTCTTACAAAACCATTTTCTATAAGAAAACCAGAGAGAGTGTCATACCATTTTCTTGGGGCTTGTTTGAGACCATAGATAACCTTGAAGAGAAAGTACACAAAGTCCAGCAACTCCTGATTTTCAAAGCTAGGGGCTGTTCCACATATAGTTCTTCATCCAGCTCACCATTCAGAAATGCACTCTTAACATCCATTTGATTTACTTTAAAATTGGAGTAAGCTGCAAATGCTAAGAACATCCTGATAGCTTCAAGCCTAGCCACTCGTGCATAGGTTTCATCATAATCAATGCCTTCAGCTTGTGAATATCCTTGAGGAACCAGTCTTCCTTTATTCCTTGTAACTATGCCATCCTCATCTAACTTATTTCTGAATACCCATCTAGTACCAACTACTTTCCTGTTCTTTGGTCTGGGTACCAGCTTCCAGACTTGCTGTTGTTCAAATTGATTGAGTTCATCTTGCATAGCAATCACCCAATTAGGATCACTTAGGGCTTCCTTAGTCTTCTTTGGTTCCATCTCAGAAAGAAACCCTGAATAATGACATTCATTATGAGTAGCACTTCTAGTTCTAACTCCAACACCTGGATCACCAATGATCAGCTCAAAAGGATGAGCTCTATTCCAAATAGTGTGACTTAAATCAATTTCTTTCGAGACGATGAACATCTTGATCTTTTTAGTGCTGATAACTAGTGCAACTGGTCTGGTTCACAGATGACTAACACTTGATCAACACCTCCATGTCTTCAATTCAATGCTGTTGATAAGTCCTTTTTCGTTCTGGTTGCTTCATTAAAATCACTGAAATCCTCTGGTACTAATTCTTTATCATTCAAATACTTATGTAGACTTGAAAGTCTTGTTACTTTATTTGTCACTGAGGCTTGAACATATTAATGAACTTCTTTCTGTGACCTGTTTACGGACTTCAAGAATATATACCATATTTTGATTTTTTGAGTTTACCTTTTCTTCTTTACTTCTGGATTCCTGTGCTTCTGTTAATATTATAGTCTGTCTTGTTCTTTGTTGAGTTGTACTTATCTCTGTTACATACTATGTTACATTATGCTCTACAATCTCCCCCTATTTGATTGTTAGAGTTCGACAAGCAAATACCTCGAGGATAACTCAACTAACTAAGGAAACATGAAACTAATTAAAGTAAGACAGATTGATAATATTAAATGCATTCTAGATTAAATATTTACATTTCCAGATTTCTAATTTATAAAGAACAATAAAAAGTTTTACAATGAAGTTGCTCCTCTAGCCTGAGCAGATTGTTCTTTGCTTCATCTTTAGTCCAATAAGATCTCACCTTCTTCAGCTACAGGATTAGAATTAGCATCTTGATAATCAATCACTGATGGATAGTGCAGTGGTTCTCCAGGTTTAAGGATTGCACCTATGACGTGTCTTCCAATATATTCAACCTGTTGACCCACTCCAGCCCACAACCATGCAATGTTAACATCTTTCTGATTTTGCTTTGGCATGTTTGGTAGTCTAGGATGCAATTCCAATCCTCTTTCCACTCTCTTCCTATAATAGGGCATATTCTCCATAAGATATCTTCTCAGAGTGTCTGCTGCTTTATCCTTCTCAGTAGTCATGAATCTAGTGGACCTAAGGTACTTCTCAACTGATATCAGATAGTTATTTGGATAATCCTTCAGTTTGTCCTCAGTCAAATAGCAGATTCTGAACAAGTCATTTTTGATGAATCTCACCATTAGAGGATCTTCAGATACCTCTGGACTGACTTCCATTAAGATCTCCTTAACATGATCACGGAGGAGTTCATTTAGCCTTGTAGTTCTCTGGATCTTAATGAGCATCACCTGCAATTCTGTGTAAGTTCTCTGTTCGAAAAACTTTGTGGAGATCACAAATGTACCTCTATCAATGAAATTGATTAGTATGTTCCCGGCACCATTTGCTTTTACCCCAGCCTTCAGGTAGATAAGAGAATGTCTCAATGCAGTGAAATAAGTCTGATCGTCTTGATTTGTACTTCTGATGTCCTGAATGATAACTTCCACATCAGCATTGTCGTTGACTTCTAATCCGTCTTCAACTCCGCAAAATGTTTTGTAAGCCATCTCCCATTCCTTTCCTTGCTTCTGTGCAAAATCTATCAACTTCTTCTTCCTTATTTCATTATACATCTTAAACCTCTTTAGTTTTTCGCTTCTTTGAATTGCTCGGTGTGTTTCCTTTTCAGCTTGCCTGGCTTCTCTTTCTGCTTTCTCAACTTTCAATCTCTCCAAGGCAGCTTCTTGTTCTATTGACAGATGATTTGCTTCATCCATATTATCATCCAAGATAGGATGTTCGATTGGATCTGGATAATATGGTTCATGCTCTTCCATTGGTTGCTCATGCATGAATTCAAATCCCTCTTCAACTTCCTCTTCTTCTACAAGATTTTTAATCCAGTATTGTCTCACTGGAATAGTTGTTGTTTCCCATGTTTCCCATCATTTCTCCCCCTTAGTTGAGTAATCCTCCATGTAGTAATCCTCAACATAGTAGGTTGAAGGGCCATGTTGTTGATTTCTTAGCATATTCCAGATCGACTCCAGACCGTCACCTTGATTTTCCATGAATAAAGCAATGTCCTTGTTCATCTTTTGTACAGAAGCAATCTTTTGGTCAATGTCATTCAGTCTTGAGTTAGTAGTCTGCTCGATTCTGTCCAATCTCTTGTTGAGGCGAGACTCCACTCTTGACAATGTATTCATAGCATCTTTGACCCTTGCTTGACCATCCCGGATAACCATAACGTCTTCAGATAAAGCTTCTTGACCTTGTTGAAGAACATGCACTTCATTCACAAATCCATCTCTTAGGTCTTTGACGTCTGCTCTCCGTTCGACTAGTTCCTCCATAGCTTCCTTCTTCAGTGAGTCCACTGCCTCCTTTGTACCCGTTATAGTTCCAGATGCACTGCTTAAAGCTCTGTAACTTCTTCGGGAATCAGCTACAGCCAAGTCAATCTTTGATTGTATAGAAGTTAAAGAGCCATCAACTTGACTGGAGGAGACCCCTTGGGCAAATGAAGGCCTGAGAGGGACTTTGAATAATGGATTTTCCTCTCTGTCATGAACTGTCATCTCCTTGAGAGTGGATTGTACTTGTATTTCTCTCTCTGTTGGTGGTAGCAAATCATCTATATTTGATAGGGTTTGGGTATCACTCCTCACGTTTGGCTCTGGGTGTTCACTCAACGTTTCTGTTGGTGTTTCACTCATTTTACCTTTCCCACTCAGGCCAGGTGATAGTGTTTTTGTTTCACTCATTCCCGTCTTGCTTTGTGTACCTGCAACATAAATCACCGTAGCCATCCTTAAGGAGGTCACCGGTGGTGCAATGGGGCTTTGCAAGTCCCCGTCCTTGGTTGAACCAAGTTGCTGATCATCTTTCGATGATGTATCCTTAACAGGATCTAGAGTTTGAATCTCTAGGGGATTAGAATCAGGCTCTATTAACAGCAGAGATCCTGAAACTTCCTCTAAAGTCTGAATACTTTTCCTTAGTTAACTCCTCAATTGAAATTGATTCATTGTCACCGATTTGCCGATCTTCACCTAAGTCAGACCCTGTGTACCCGCAGGATCCAGATATGTTCCATCTAGGGAGCTAGGCAATGACCCTTCAAATTGTGCATTTGGGTCAAAACCTTCTCTCGACGTCTGTGAATACTCTTGGTTCATTAAAGAACCTTCAACTAGTGGTCCTGACCGTAATATGGTCGGAGAACTAGTTGCTTCCGTCAATTCTTCCTTGTTTGATTGGGCTAGGGGTTCAGATATAGCCTTAGTAAGAGTTGCCCAATCAGCATCAGAAAAATCAGTAAATGGCTCTTTGGAAGATGGAAATGAAGTATCAACAGTTGCCTTGGTTTCTATTCTTCTCCTTTTAGCAAAAGGCAGAGCTATTGTTGAAGGGTGTATCTCCTTATGTGGTGCTGCTTTGGCACTATCTCCCTCTACACTCACGGATGTTTGAATGTTTGGTATAGCAGGGGTAGGAGCTTCGGTTATTGTTTCATTTGTCTCAACCAAAGGCTCTATGACCGTGGTTAGAGGTTGTTGGTTTTCAACCTCCTGGTTAGGAATGGCCACTGAGGGCTCTGGATCAATATCCATTAGTGCAGGTTGAGGTGCAATTACAGGTTCAGGAATTATACCTTGATTTACCTGTTCCCTTGGGGGTAAAAGTGGTAGGGGTACCGTTCTAAGATAGTATGTGAGAACAGTAGGCACCCCTGGAAGATGATTCTTCTTTATCAAAGTCGTTATTGCATTGCTTTTCATCTTCATGCACTCCATGGTTTCCTCATCTGCAAAGATGTCTCTTTCCTCATCTGTTAACACATCATTTAGAATTAACTGTAGGAACCTTGGATAGAAACAAAGCACATCATCTATGCATGTTCTTTCTTCCAAAGGTCCCATGTACAGAATGATTTGTTCAATCACAAGTCTTCCTATGTTAATATGCCTATTGTTAGCAATAGCAAACCCTGGTTTTTGAAGAAACAAAGGAATACCATGCAGATTTTTTGTTTTGGCAGTAAAAACATGGATTAGTGTGTGAAAGAAGAAATTCCATGGCTTGGTTAGGTAATGCTTTAGAAACTCTCCCACAAAGAAGTTAGGTTGTTGACTTCTAATGAGAGTGAAGAAAGCATGTATCTCCTCAGTTGTGGGATCCGGAACAAGATTTTCTGTTGGAAAATGTAGAACTCTATTCAAATCATGTTCCGTCACCCTAATTGTTCTGCCCCCTGGCAAAACAAAACCGAAGGATAAGATGTTGTTTTCAGATGTGTTAGTGGCTGTAGTGTACAGTGCAGTTAATTGATCAACACAAAAACCGTAGGAGTACTTAGAGCATGTGCCACCAATGAGTGCGTGTTCAAAAATTGTGCCCATGCACGAAACTGAAGGTTCGCAATGGATTACACGTTTTGAAACGAGACATGGTATGTTTTGGTAATAACAAATTCTCCAACCATTATATTTTCAGAATTTCCATAAAATTAAAATTAAAACCAAAAATTTCTTAATTAATTATTTCTAATTAATTAACCTTAAAATATCCCTTTTCCTAAATTAAAATACGAACCAAAAACAAATTCCTAAATTAAGAACCCTAATATCTAAATTGATAACTTTCGAATTAGCTTCAAACTTAAGAAAGCGATTGTTTAAACAATACAATCTCAACCAAGTTCAGTATTATCAAATTACTTAAGGTCCAGTTGTCTCTATCGATAGTTTTCTCTTAAAACTGATTCAAAACTCAAAAGATCATCAATATGCAGCACCTTCATGGTTAAAATGAAATGATTGTGGTAAAAATGGATTCTTTTAAGTGAATATCAATGAAAAGATTCAAGAAACTATCGAGTTTTTCTTGTTCTTGGTTGTATGTATTTTTGTAAGTATATGTAAAAGTTCTTAGATATGAGAATAATGAAAAAAACGTCTAAGGGGCTGTTAAATACTCACAAAATGGCAGGGGTATTTTTGTCATTTCACTTTCGATAGTTTTTAAAGATGTACTATCGATAGTTTTTCTGAGGGGCATAAAAGTCCAATCACAAAAACTATCGAAGTTGATAAAATTTTGAATTTGAACAAACTTCTATAAAAAACTATCGAAGGTTTTAAAGTTTCAAAACTAAAAACTATCGAGAATTTGTAATGTCTTAAAACCATCGAGAAATTCAAATATTAAAGAATTAAATTCTTTCGATAGATTTCATTTCTAACTTCAAAAACCATCGAGATATTTGTTTGATATTTTTTTCTTTTCTTTAACAAAAACCATCGAAAATACCTTTCGATACTTTTTGTTAAATACTTAGAAAACTATCGAAATATCTTTTTCGATAGATTTTGTTGCACAGTTCATTTTCAAACCTGTTCCTTGTTTAAAAAATGAACCTCTACTTTTCTTATTTTCTGTTAAACCTTGAATCTGTTTTAGATCAACAATTTTTAACAAACTTCACGGCCAACAGAAATCTCACAATTTTCTTAGAATAAAATCGACTAACTATCATTAACTGATATCAACTAATTAAAATCCAATAAATTATGCTGCATTATTTTACAATGTTCCAAACAAAGTAAACTAATTCGAATTAAATAAATGCTTAAATATTTAGAATAAATATTAGCACTTAAATAATTTCAGAATTATTAACTAATTAAATGCCAGAAGATATATCATCCATAAATATGACATAAAATTAGTACGATAATTCTAACTTACGAGAATTGCTCCTGAAAATAAATTCACAAGTCCTAAGGATATAGAAATTCTTAAAGTCATGGATTTACTAGGACTGTCTTGTAGTTACTGACTTCTAATTAAAATCAATTAGAAAGATTTAACATCCCAAGTTCACCAACCAGCTTAGAAAAAGTGGATTCATCAAGCGGTTTAGTAAAGATGTCTACAATTTGTTCCTTTGTGGGTACAAAGTGTAACTCCACAGTTTCGTTCATGACATGCTCTCGGATAAAATGATACCTGATATCGATGTGCTTGGTCCTCGATTGTTGAACTGGGTTGTTGGAGATTGTTATGGCACTTGTGTTGTCACAGAATTTTAGAATCTTAGTCAACAAAAGCCCATTGTCACGGAGTTGGTTTCTCATCCACAAGATTTGATCACAATAGCTACCAGCAGCTATGTATTCAGCTTTAGCTGTCGATGTGGATACTGAGTGCTGCTTCTTGCTATACCAGGAAACTAACCTTCTTCCAAGAACTGACAGCTTCCTGAAGTACTCTTTCGATCAATCTTACAACCTACAAAATCTGAGTCTGTATATCCTATAAGATTAAATCATGTATCTTTAGGGTACCAAATTCCAAGATTTAGGGTTCCCTTAAGATATCTAAATATTCGCTTAACAGCTATTAGATGAGATTCTTTAGGATCAGACTGAAACCTAGCAAACAAGCATGTTGCAAACATTATATCTGGTCTACTTGCAGTGAGATATAGTAAGGAGCCTATCATACCTCTGTAGCTTGTGATGTCAACCTTCTTACCAGTTTCATCCTTATCAAGCTTAGTGGAAGTTGGCATTGGAGTCTTTGCTGTAGATGAGTCTTCCATTTGATACTTCTTCAGAAGATCCTTGATGTACTTGGACTCGCAAATGAATATTCCATCTTGCCTTTGATACACTTGTAGTCCAAGAAAGAATGACAATTCACCCATCATGCTCATTTCATATTGACTCTGCATTAACTTAGCAAATCTCTTGCATAGATCATCATTTGTAGAACCAAATATTATGTCATCAACATATAGTTGCACTAATATCAAATCATTTTTGTGCATCTTGTAAAAGAGAGTTTTATCTACGACACCTCTAGTAAAGTTATTTTCAAGTAAAAATTCAAATAGAGTGTCCTACCATGTCCTTGGAGCTTTTTTGAGTCCATAGAGAGCTTTGAACAGAAAATATACAAAGTCCACCAGATTTGAATCCTCAAAGCCTGGAGGTTGTTCCACATACACTTCTTCTTCTAGCTCCCCATTCATAAATGCACTCTTCACATCCATTTGATATACCTTGTAATTGGAATGTGCTGCGAATTCTAGAAACATCCTGATAGCCTCAAGTCTTGCTACTGGTGCATAGGTTTCATCATAATCTATACCCTCTTCTTGAGAGTAACCTTTTGCAACCAGTCTGGCTTTGTTTCTCGTTAGAATGCCATCTTCATCCAATTTATTTCTGAATACCCACCTTGTTCCTATAACAGATTTTCCTTTAGGCCTGGGTACCAGCTTCCAAACTTTCTGCCTTTCAAACTGATTGAGTTCATCTTTCATTGCAATCACCCAATTTGGATCTTCCAGGGCATCTTCAACTTTCTTAGGTTCTGTTTCTGAAAGAAACCCAGAATAGTGACATTCATTTTGTGATGTCCTTCTAGTTCTCACTCATGTGTCAGGATCACCAATGATCAAGTGAAAGGGATGATCTCTACTCCATACCCTTTGTCTTGGCAGATACGATCTTGATGATTCTCCTTGTTCAAAATTTTGTTGAGTGTGACTAGTTGATCCTTCTCTTGCTCCCCCTGAGTTGTTGCCAGTGTGATCTGTTGACCCTGTTGTTTGACCAGTGGATTCAGTAGTAGTTTGAGGATCTCCACCACTATCACCACTTGGTCCAGAATCATTATCATTGTCATTATTATTATCACCAGGAACAACTACAGGTTCTTCTTCATTATCAGAGAGATCTCCTGATAGATTTTCAAATACCATGGATTTATAGTTCTCTCCTATTTGCAGGCTTGTTCTTTTGGTGTCATCAAATGTTACATTAAGGCTTTCCAACACTTTCTTATCTTCAATCACATAAACCCTGTAAGCTTTAGATTCCAGAGAATAGCCCAGAAAAATGCCTTCATCTTCTTTGGAATCAAACATGCCTAGATGTTCTCCATCTTTCAATACAAAGCACTTTGCACCAAACACATGAAAATACTTCAGTGTTGGTTTCTTGTTGCCCATTAACTCATACGGAGTCTTTTCATGATCTTTATTAATCAGGGTTCGATTCTGAGTATAGCAAGCTGTATTCACTGCTTCAGCCCAAAAGTAAGTGGGAAGTTTTGATTCACTTAGCATAGTCCTTGCTGCTTCAACCAAGGTACAATTCTTCCTTTGCACTACTCCATTCCATTGAGGATTTCTTGGTGATGAATACTGTCTTGATATTCCTTTCTCCGAGCAGAAATCATTTAGAACTGCATTCTTGAATTCAGTTCCATTGTCTGGTCTGATTGTCCGCACAGGTAGCTTAGCTTCCACTTCTATCTTTTTAATGTGATCAATGATTAGTTGTGTTGCTTCGTCCTTTGACTGTAAGAATAACACCTTCGTGTACTTGGAGTAGTCGTCAACCATCACTAATGCATATCTTTTTCTTGATACTGACATAACATTCACTGGACCAAATAAATCCATATGAATCAGCTGAAGAGGTTCAGAAATGCTTGTCAGTTCTTTGCTTCTATGTGATGCTTTCTTAGACTTCCCTTTTTCGCATGCTTCACATAGTCCCTCCTGATAAAATTCCATCAGGGGCAACCGTCTCACTAACTGTCTCTTTACCAAAGAGTTCATAGTTTTGAAGTTCAAGTGTGAGAGCTTCTTATGCCATAACCAATATAACACCCCCAGATCCGGGGTCAGGAATCTGGGTTGTCACGCTCCATCAATTATACAATACCTGCATTACTTACAACATTCTCAAAATACAACTCCAAAGACCCCAATCACTTACGCACACACACACAAGTTATAGCCTTGGAAATGAGCAACAAAAGTAACATTTGTTATTACAACTCAAATGTACTATCCAGGATCTCATCTATTATTTACAACCTCTACCTGAAGTTACAATAATAGACCTCACCGTTCTATACAAGTTTTAATAATATTACAAACCTACTCGAAAAAAATTCTTACTAATTCAGTCTGCAACTATTCTGCTCACACCGGCAGTATCCATCCTGCTGAACTAACTCAAGGGTGGTCTCTCCATCCCCTTGCTCTTGTAACACGAGGTGAATCGGCAACGTTTTCTTCATGCTGAAAGTTTTAATAAAGCAAGAATGAGCTAATAGCGCTCAGCAAGAAATCTATCCCAGTTTAAATCTTTAAATCTTTAAGGTAGATAATCCATATAGGATCAAAGTTTTAACACTACTAGGGTTTGTCCCCAAAATAGTATCCCGCTCAAAATACTGTATGACCTATAATCATACTCAAATACTTTTCGTAAATCATTTAGAAATCCTTGGTATCGAAATAAGGAACCAAGACTCAAAACATATCTTTTTAAAATAGATATTAATATTGGAATCAAGGCTTAAAGCCTATCCATTGTTTCAAAATACTATACAGTTCAATATACTGTATATCTTAAATCCCTTCTCAACATATATACACACATATCTATTTAGATATCTCATACTGTTCAAAATACTGTAAAATATCAGTAATGAACACCTTTTCGACTCTGTTGTGTTGTGGTATATAAAAGAAGCAAGAATGAGCACTATAGCTCGACAATAAGAGATAGCATCATAATCATATATGTAAGCTGATATCATAATTGAAAACCTTTGAAACTCCGTTCATATACAGAACGATATGTTTAAATATTCTTTTCGTCAAAACAGGCCATACAGTACAAATACTGTATGAGGAACATCATTACTCATCACTGCCACATTATCAGTAACTCAGCACCTAGGCTTTCGTTACAATGTGCAGCACAATTCCAATTGGAGGGAAGGGACCTTTTTCCGGAGCACGCCATGATACACGATGATCAGTCGTTGTATCGTACTCACACTTTTCTACTAGTAGATGGACGACATCTTAACACGATTATCACCCCAGCCGCATACGGGCTTTGTATCTGCTGGACTGTCCTACAGCCTCTTACGCGAGATAAGTGCTGGACTACCCAGCAGCCTCTTACACTATAATCAGAGGTACTGTCCAACAGCCTCCTTCACGTTTCCTCCTGGTCCCGGATAAAAATCAATGAAATAGGAATCAGATTTTAATCCTGATTCCCCAAGTACAATTACTTGTCAAAACTTTGCAACAGTTCAGATTCCTTACTCCAGAGTATTTGAAGGGAGTAAGTCACAGTGTGGGTTGACATCAGTCAACGAAACTACGAATGATTACCACGTATTTTGAAATTACGACCCGAGAATTTTGTAAAATACCTTTAGTTCTGATAAATCAGAACCCGAAAACATACTCACTTTTAATGAAAGAGGCAAGTGAAATCATATGTTCACTTCCTGAGATGGATTCCCAATTTTTGATAAGTTCAAATCAAAATCATCATTCGAGATAAATAATTAAAGTAGTTGGGAACCCCTATTATACTCTCATAAATCCTTTCGAGATCAGAAAATATTTGCGTAAATACTAGAACCTTAAATAATAATATAACAAGGTTCTATGATTTTTAAATCATTTTTGTAATATTTAATAAATATTCAAATAATCAATATTGAATTATGATTCAATATAATTCCACTTAAGTGAATATTCAAATTAATATTCACTTAATTAAATAAATATCCAAATAATAAATATTGAATTGTCATTCAATAAGATTCCACTTTAGTGAATATTCAAAATAATATTCACTTAATTAAATAAATATTCAAAATAATATTTTTAATAATATTATTTAATATTTCACATTAAATATCCAATAATATATATATTGAATATTTAAAATATTTAAAATATAGTTGTCCCTGGACCCTCTAGTTTCTGACAGTATAATCAAGACAAAACAATAATTTAACTCCCGGTCTAATATTTTAAAATCATCGTACGAGTGCTCTATCCTTAGAGCCTTTAAAACCTCGGTTTATATCAAGTATTTACATAGCATATAAACCTTATATCTTATAAAGCTTTTTATCAAAAGCGTAAACAGTTTATAAAACTTTTCACAACATTAAAGCAGAATATATCACAACAGCATCACTTATATGATGTAGGGTTTGAAAACTGGCATGCATCTATCATATGCATATATTACGTCTCAACATTTTTAATACCATAACATCTATATACGATGTAAGGTTTGAAAGCACGCATCTATCATATGCATATATTACATCTCCACATTTTTAATACCATCATATCTATATACGATGTAAGGTCTGAAAGCATGCATGATATAATATCATATGCATCATCAGTATAAGTAATGGAAAACATCATGGGATGAGAAAACTTGCCTCGGGTCCTTGGTTGTTATGGGTTCGAGAACTTGCCGGAAAATCTATAAACAAGGAAATACTCGATCAGTCCCCTGGCTTAATCATTAAAAGTGCATTTAACTTAAGCACTAACGTTCTATTAACGAACATCAAATGTCTCGCTCTTGGTCACTTATAACCTCATGACATTCCGTAAACTCTTAAGTCAAAAGTTTGGTTGATAATCCATTCACAAAACCCAAGTACTTTACCATTACTAAACTCATGGTTTAAACTATCCCCTTAAGGGTATTTCACTTGCGCAACTTTGGTTCTCGCATTTGTATAAAATCGAAAAATCATCATTTTAACACGAAACCTTCTCGGTTCCTTTACTAACTGTCCATACTAGTATCCACATTAATATCATGACCCAATTCCATTTTTAAGGGGCTTGATCATAAGCTCAAAGTTCATACAGTGAACTACTTAGTTACTCGAAACCGCTTTCACTAAAACGGGTGTTTCTCCTAAACCGTAAATCGAAACGATACGATTCTTTCGCCAAAATAAAATAAAAAACAGATTCTACATGATCATGGTCAGAAAGCATTTTTGTTATGCCTAGAAGGTAACCGTGGTCTCCGTCCAAACTTCCTAAGTGAAATCTGACATGGTAACGACGCTTAAACGTGATTCCCGTGTTTAAAACACTCAAATCAATCCAATAACATCAACCAATCATCAATACTTCTCATTCATCATCTAAACTAACCCATTATCTTTAACCAACAAGTCCATTCAAACATTTACTAGATCATCCATCAAAACAACCACTAAATCATTCATCACAACCAAGATTCATCATCTTATTCATACTAACATAAACTATCGTCAAACTAACCATAATAATCAAATTATAACAAAAGTTTGGAGATGTTTATACCTTCCTTGGTGCTTGGTAAAGACTATCAAGAGCTTATATATCCTTTCTTGATCCTTAAACATCCTTAACAAGCCTTAAACTTCAAGAACAAATCAAGAACACTAAAAGTTACTATTCAAAACACTATTCATGCTCATCTTATAATCAAGATTTGGATATGATATCATCCATGGATGAAGCTAGAATTTAGAGATTACCTTAATTTGGAAATATGGAAGCTTTAGAATCCATAACCATAATTTTTGGTGGAGTGGAAGTTGAAGAAAAATTTCTTAAGGAATGGAAGAAAAGAAAAGGGCCGAATGTTGAAGGTGTTCTTGATGCATCGCTTCTTTGATTTTCTTTTATTTTCTTTTTTGTCTAATTACTCTTAATTGGATGCATCCATTTTGTGTGGTCTTGGATTGGTTTTGTCATCCCATGGACACATGTCATTTTATTGTGGTTTTGTGGTGAAAGTGGTGACAAGGTGGTGATTCATCACCTTGTCATCACTTGTCATCACCTATGTCATCCTCCTGCATCATGATTATGTCATAATTTGTGTCGTCAATCCTCTTATATGTTACACTTGATGATCTTATATGATACTTCTCCCTTGGTTAGGGTTTAATCCATAATTCGCTACGCTTTTGTTTCGCGATAGGCTCAAGTGATTTTAAAAACGTTTCTCTATACCAATTTTAGGAGATACTTCCTTGATCTTTCCATTACATTGGCTTAACATATGATCATAGATTTCTCACCCTGGCTTAAGATATGATCATGGATTTCTCATTCTACATACTTTCTCAAAACGATCAAATCAATACATCCTTGATTGTCCGATGAATAGTGATCAAAATTTAAAGTTGGAATCTCCCGATTCTGATCGCGTTTACATTCACTTATTTTCCTTATACATCACTAATATAACTTCGAAACATTCATTTCATGTCTCCCATATAGTGTGATCTGAAAATATTTTTCATCAGCAAATTCACTATTCATCAAAATTTTTTAACTAAGTCCAAAATTTAGGGTTATTAGAACCAACTTTGTTCTGATGAAGCCTTGCTGAATTCTACATTGTATCCTTTGTCGTAGAACTGACTGATACTTAGTAGGTTGTGCTTTAATCCTTCAACAAGAGAGATATTTTCAATGATGACATTCCTAATTTCCAGATTCCCATATCCCGTAGTGAATCCCTTGTTGTCATCTCTAAAGGTTACTGTTAGGTCATGATAAGTTTATAGAAGGGGGGTTGAATACAAACTATACCGTTTAATCGAATTTGTTCGTTTGAAGATATAACAATTTAAGAACAAATTATTGCGGAATAAAATGAAACAAGATTCAAGTTAAATAAAACTTTATTAAACTTGAAGGGTGTTACAAATCAGTGTACAGATTACATAGTTCTTGATAAAACAAACCTAGAATAAATTCGACATGAATTTATCTAATTGTTTTTAAAAAAGGATCGAATACTAAAAAGTAGTTCGATATAATTTCTAGGGATTATGATCCGCTAGAATGTCAAAGCAGTACAAGTGAACTAATTCTTATGGATTAAATGTTACAACCAATTCAAGAAATAAATTCACTGTCAAATTTAAGCTCTGACAGTTTGATAGAAGTTAAGGCAGAAGTAAAAATGGAATGTTTCTGTGCTTTCTGTCTTGTGTTTGTTCTGTCTGTATTAAGTGTTCTGCTTTGATCACACTTGTATTTAAACAAGTGAAAAGAAATGTCCTGCACGTGCCATTGCATTCCTTTGGATTTGTACTATGAAGACAATCGGGAAAACTCACATTTGCCTTGTGAAGACTTTCGGGAAGACAATGCATTGGCTATGGAAGACTTTCGGTAAGACAAGCTTTTAACTTAAAAATACTTAGAAAATGCCTAGGAAGACTTTCGGGAAAACTCTCCTTGAAAGTCTTCTTAGTTTATTTTCTAAGTCTTCTTAGTTCATTTTCTATTCTAATTCAAATAATCATTTAATTAATTTATGTATTAAATTAATTCCTAACAGAATTAATTTAATAAATAATTTACTTAGTAGAAATAATTATTTAGAAGAGAATAAATATAATTCCTTGTCTTCAGAAGAATTCTTGAACCACTAAAATTTAGATGAAGAAATAACACTTGTAGAACGTTGACACTCAATGTACTGTCTGGTTCATGAGTGACTAACGACAATGTCTGTTCTTCATCTGTTTGACTTTAAGCAGTGATTCATTTTCTTTTTCCCTTTTCTTTAAACACTACAACCTGTACATTTGCTGTCACATCTTGGAATCTCTGTCACTTTAATAAATCCACTAAGATTGAATACTTCACTGAGGCTTGATCAATAAATTGAACTTCTTTCAATGTAGAATTACTTCAAGTCTGTAGATGACATAAACCTTCATTCTCTTGACATATATTATCTTCTGAGATTCCTGTGACATATGACTTTTATTATTTACTTATTACATCTTATTTTATGTTGAGTAGAATTCTCGGTGTTTACAAATAGGCCTTTACATATGCCTTTCAATCTCCCCCTATTTGTTTGTTAGACAATAACAATCAAATACCTCTAGAGGATAACTCAACTAAAACAAGAAAAGATAAGACTTTTAAGAGCCAAGCAAATAATAAAAAGGTTCTGGATTATATATAACAATTTCCAGATTGAAACAATAAAGATAAATACAAGATAGATGTTCCTCTAGACTGAACAAATGATTACATTTTCCTATCTTGATTCACATATGCTCTAAACATATTACATTAAAAACTGAGCTCTCTTCATCATGCCCTTAATCTCTAATCTCACCTTCTTCAGCTTCTAGCAAGGTGTCTAGAAGATCTTTATCAAGGACACAGTCACTTTCTGAAACAACACCACTTGGCTTGACTGGTTGAGAAGTGATCTTCTTCAATCTGTTCTTCATTTGAGAATACCTTGGAACTTTTTCAGTGCAGTAGTCTGAAATCATATCAACAACCTCAGACTTTGCTTCAGTGGTAAATCCAGAAGTTCTAAGAAGATTCTCCAACTTCACCAGTTGCATAGCAGTTTGTAGCTTCAAAGAATCAGGATCCAGCCTTACTGTCTCCAAAGTTGTACCTCTATAGATTTTGACTTCATATGGGAAGTGTACAACTTGAGGGCTGGCCTTCATTGCAGAATCTCTCAGTCGGTCATAAAGAAGTTCATTCAAGCAGGAAGATCTCTTCACCTTACTCATTAGAATCCAAAGATCTGAGAGAGATCTTCTTTGTAGGAGTTCAAGAGAAACTGTGAATGACCCTTCAAGAACACTTGAAACATAGATGTACAATTCCTGTCTTACTTGATCAAATACATATGTAATCCTTAAGATGTCCTCCTTCAAAGCCTTCATATATAATGAATTATCTGGATTAACAGTTCTGATCTTCTCAAGAAACTTAAGAAAGGTACCATCATTGTTTGTGCCTCTCTGAGGGATATCAAACATCTCCCTTGCCTTATCCCATTTGCTTCCTTCCTTCATCTTGACATCCAATCTCCTTTCCTTAACATGGATACTATGAAGACGTTGTTTGTCTTCACGTTCAGCTTTTTGAATTTTCAACTTCTGAGATATGATGTCGGAGACCTTGGCATTCTCATCTTCCTTTCTCCTGAGATATGTTTGTTGTTTCTTCAAATCTTTCTAAAATAAAGGGTCAGGAGTATACAAATCAGCTTAATCTTCCCAATCATCAAAGTTGGCCACTTCTTCAACCTCCTCCTCACCAATAGGTTCTTCAGGGATAGTCTTCTCCAGATCACCAGACGTATCAAATTTAAGATCATCTTGTTCACCATGGTAGTAGAAAGCATCATCAAAAGTAGACTCCTCCATTGATTGTTTCTACTTACCCTTTCCTTTATCTTTTCCAGAAGCTCCTCCAGCTTCTCTATCTCCTCCTGTAATAACCCCAAATTTTGGACTTAGTTAAAAAAAAAAAAAAAAAAAAAAAAATTGATGAATAGTAAAATCCTGATGAATAGTAAATTTCTGAACCGAAAAAGATTTTCAGACCACCCTATGTACGAGTCGGGATAATGAACTTTCGAAGTCGTATTAGTGATCTACGGAGTAAATAAGAGAATGCAAAGACGATCGGAATTCAGAAATTCCAAATTTTATTTTGGTATAGTATCTGACCGGGCAGCAAATGATATATTATTATATTCAAGAAATGAGATATTAAAATTAAGGATTTGAGGATTTAATATTTTGGAATTTTATTATTTTATTAAAAGTCGATTTAAGGATTCGATTGTTGAAGTGAATAGTGAATAGTTATTATTCACTGCGAGAATCGCGTAGAGTTTTATTCGCCCTTTAGAAAATATTTCGAATCGTTTCAAGAGGAACAAGGCAACATTTACAGGATTAAATATAGACATGGAAGTAACATGTAACAAGATTAATTCGAGGGATGCAACATTTGGATCATCCATGTGAAAGGAAACGAACCAGTAAAGCTACTTTAGCCAACCTCCTGCATGCTTGACACGTGTCTAATGACTAAGCATTAAAGGTGATGACTCACCCCTTTTTTAAACACAAAATATCAGCATCCTTATCAAATTAACCAAAACAAAAGAAAAAGGAAGAAGAAAACCGAGAGAGAAAAAGGAGAGAAAAGGGCGAAGAAAGAATTGATCATAACTCGAGTTTCTCTTGGCGGTTTTTGGCGTTCCACCACTCAAATCGAAGCTCTCGAGAAGCTCTACGCAACCATGGTAAGCTCTCGCCTCACCTCTGTGTTTTACCCATCTGATTTTAGTGATTAAGAACGATGATGAATAGTAACTACTTGTTTTTATGGTTTTGTTTCCATGGGTTCAAGCTATATAAGGATCATCCAAGCACCCCAAGCCTAGATTAGCCATTGTTGATGCTTGGGAAGCTTCAAGGAAGGTATAAAAACCTCTGCCCCTTTTTGTTTATATGAGTTTTGAAGTGGTTTTGATGTTTATGTAAAGTTAAGATCATGATTAAGTGATTAGATGAATTGTTGGTTGAGTTTGGAGGATGGGTTATGAATTTGTTTTGAATATTTATGGAGGATTTGACTGAGTGGAGGGAGTATAAGGTGGAGGGTGAGTTTGGGATTGATTGATATTGATTTGGTTGTGTTTTGAAAAAGGGAAACGTTAAGTTTTAAGCCGTCGTAATGCCCGATTTTCGGTAACTCTATAAACTGCCTAGAATCCGAAAACTTAACTGCCTCTTTTGGTTCAGTGATGAACATTAGTGTGTAGATCTTTGTTTCTACTTTACGTGAGCGCAAGAATCATGTCGTTACGATTTACGGTTTAAGAGAAAAGTGAGTTTTAGTAAACGTCGTTCGGAGGAACAACCCCTCTCTGGTCAGTCACTTTGAGGCTATATTTGGACCACTTAGAAGCCATATTAAAATGTGAAACTTTGAGGAATAATACTAGAGACAGTTAGGAAGGCTCACGAAAAAGATTCGTATTAAAAAGATTAGTTTTAGATTTTATAAAAATGTTTTAGTCGAGGTCGCGCAAGTGAAAACCACCAAGAACATGACTTAGAAACCAATGTTGTAAATGGTTAAGTATAACTTGTATTCGAGGATCGAATTCGGACTAAACCTACGACGGAAGTAATTGTCGACTAAACGCGGACTTAGTATGAGCCTATAACGAGCTTGTAATTCCTTGGTTGTGTTTCACTTATGTGTTTAAGCATTAAGTACAAGTGGATTATCCAGGGGATTGATCGTGCGTTTTCTTTGACTTTGTCTAGATGGTCCGGCATCGTCGCGAACCCCTATCACTTCTCGAGCATCAGGCAAGTTTTCTTATTCCATGCTACGTTTTCCATTACTTATACTAATGATGCATATGATATGATATTATGCATGTTTTCAAACCTTACATCGTATATAGATGTAATGGTATTAAAAATGTTGAGACGTAATATATGCATATGATAGATGCATGCAAGTTTTCGAAACCCAAAGCTTAAAGTATTCAGTATGATTTGTAAACTGTTGTGGTTGTGATATAATTACTGTTGAATTATATGAACTGTTTTAATCATAATACCCGATGCTTACGAGGTTTTACGATGTGAAATTTTGGTGACACCTCATATGAGTGTATATGTATAAGGACTCTCGGGAAGAGTGTATATTCGTATTTTAAACGTAATTCGGGAGTCGGAGATATTTTACGACGCTGTCATAAAAACCCGGAGATTTGCCGGAGACAGATTAATTCTTTTATATTTATTTAAAATATTCCAATAAATATAATTTGGATATTTTAAATATTATTGATTATTTATTTAATCAAATGAATATTATTTTGAATATTCATTTAAACAGGATTTATTTAATTGTTTATTATTTAATAAATATTATTTGAATATTTATTAAATATTTAAAGTGACTTAATTATTTAATAAATATTATTTGAATATTTATTAAATATTCTAAAATGATTTAAAAATCATAAAACCCTATTTAAAAATTATTTAAGGCCTTCATTAATTATTTAAAATATTTTCTGGCCTTCAGAAAAATCTTTTAAAAACAGTAGGGGTTCCCAAATATTATTTTGAGCTTATTAAGACTCTTAGATACGATTAAATATTTTCCAACTCATCAAAAATGGGGAATTCAGTTTAAGGAGCGACCAATGATTTTACTCTTCCAATTCCTCGAAAGAGTTTATGTTTTGGGATTACTGCCCTATCCAAACGAATTTCAAATCAAAGCATCTCAGAAAACTCCGACTACTCCCAATTCGAAATTTTGCGAAGCGAATCCTTCTCAGTGATTACTCTGGTTGACTCAAGTCAACTTCCCTTGTGACTTACTTCCCCAAACAATCAGGGAGTAAGGTGATCAGAAATAATGAATAGTGTTGACAAGTACAAATTGCTTGGGAGACCTGGATTTAGTTCTGGCTCCATTTTTCTTTGATTGTTCATCCGGGACTAGGAGGAAACGTGTAAGAGGCTGTGGGACAGTCCATCAAATTATATAGTGTAAGAGGCTGTGGGACAGTCCATCTAATTATATAGCGTAAGAGGCTGCGGGGCAGTCCAGCATCTATCTCGCGTAGGAGGCTGTGGGACAGTCCAGCAGATACAAAGCCCGTATGCGGCTGGGGTGATAATCGTGTTAGGATGTCATCCATCTACTAGTAGAAAAGTGTGAGTGCGATACAACGACTGATCATCGTGTATCGTGGTGTGCTCCAGATAGTCCCATCTTCCAATTGGAATTGTACTATGACATTGTAACGAAAGCCTAGGTGCTGAGTTACCGATAATGTTGACAGTGGTTGAAAAGTATACTTCCTCTACAGTATCTTGAACTGTACGGCATGTTTTGACGAAAAGAATATTTCAATATATCATTCTGTATACGAATGAAGTTTTAAAAGTTTTCAATTATGGTATCAGCTTACATATACGATTATGCTGCTATATATTATCGCCGAGCTATAGTGCTCATTCTTGCTTCTTTTATATATCACAACACAACAGATTCAAAAAGGTGTTCATTACGAGTATTTTACAGTGTTTTGAACAGTATGAGATATCTAAATATATATGCATACATATATGTTGAGAAAGTATTTAAGATATACAGTATATTGAACTGTATGGTATTTTGAGTCAATGAATATGCTTTAAGCCTTGATTCTAATATTTGATATCTATTTTAAAAAGATATGTTTTGAGTCTTGGTTTATCATACTGATACCAAGGATTTCCAAATGATTACGAAGAGTATATGAGTATGATTATAAGTCATACGGTATTTTAAATGATATACTATTTTGGGGTTAGACTCTAGTACTGATAAAAGCTTTGATCCCTTATGGATTATCTCCCTAAAAGGTTTAAAGATTTAAACTGGGATAGATTTCTTGCTGAGCACTATTAGCTCATTCTTGCTTTATTAAATATTTCAGCATGAGGAAAACATTGCCGAATTCACCTCGTGTTACGAGAGCAAGGGAATGGAGAGACCACCCTGGAGTTAGTTGATGCAGGATGGATACTATTAGTGCGAGCAAAAAGGGTTGCAGCTTGAATTAGTGATAATTATTTTGAGTGGGTTTGTATTTCTGAACCTTGTATAGAATTGTGAGGTCCTGGATAGTACATTTGGGTTGTAATAACAAATGTTGACTATTGTGCCCATTTCCAAGGCTATAACTTGTGTGTGTGTGCGTAAGTGATTGGGGTCTTTGGAGCTGTACTATGAGAATGTTGTAAGTAATGCAGGTATTGTATCATTGATGGAGCGTGACAACCCAGATTTCCTGACCCCGGATCTGGGGGTGTTACAGAAATGGTATCAGAGCGTTAAGTTATAAACCTTGGATATGAGAGTGTTAAGAGTTATATCGAAGTAAGAGAATGACGAGAGGACTCATATAGAGTTCATTAAGTGGACTACCGGAAGTAGTGCTACTGAGGATGTTAAGATTAAAGAGTTTAGTTGAGGACTTATCGGAGGACCGATAGGACCGTTGAAGGTCATCATAATGATGAGAAGGACGTTTAGAGTTGTACACGGATTATCAAAAACATTAAGATAAGACGCGAAGCAGAGTCTCGGTTGCAGTTGGGGTAAGGTCGGAATGGCCAATACCAATGGATAACTTGACTTAGTCAGAACCTAAGTGTTTGTAGTTCATCGTAGTTTGCCACGAGGAGGCAGCACATGTGAAGATTGAGACGTTTGCAGTCCTTTACGCGATCCGAATTACTAAATTGCGTGGACTAGTTAGGGCATTATCTTGTGTATAAGGTCCAAGCCTTGAGAACAACGATTCCACAAGAGTTGGTGTCTTTTCCGTCGATGGGTATTTTGTTACCTAAAAAGAAGACTGTTGCGTACGTGTAGTACCAGATCGTTATCGCGAGACGAACGTGCTAAATCGCATCGCGAGTACATTTCGTACGATAGGCCATGGTGGCTCAACTCGGAAATCAAAGATATGAAGAATGAATAGCGTGATTCTGATAAAGACACGTATGGTTGCAACTAGCAAGGCGACAATCTCAGGACCTACGAGGAATGAGACCTATGGTGGCCTGGGGTTAGATGCGTTCGATACGATTAGTGTTAAGAAATTACATGTACGTTAATCGACCTTCATCTTTTGAGGATGTGTTGATGCGGCCGTAAGGAGCTCAATCTCGGGACGATTATCGTGGAATGACAAATATGTTCGAACTCCTGACCTATTTAAGGACTTGTACGATTTTGAGGTACCGTTGGTTAGTACCATAAGCCATAAAGGCAGAAAGATAAGATCATCCTCGTACGGGTGATGTTAGAAATTATGATGACCATTGACTTTTTGGTATCTACTTGCTGGTACACTCCTCAATCTAAAACTGTTGATGCCGTGTTACCTTGAATAATTCATGTCAGGTAACCTTTCTAGTTTCTTACTTCAACTTGGGATGCAACCAACAATTGCTATCTTCATTTTATTTCTTTTCTTTTCTCCTCTCATTACCTTTGAGGTTTAAATACGTAGAGTTAACTTACCATTACTCACCGGAGCGTTTTGTTCATGTTCCAGGACGACCTGAAGAAGGAACCATTATTCATCTATCCTTCCAGGTCTATAATTTATTTCGTATTCTTTCAATTATCTAAGGAATGTTCAATTAATGCTTCCTCAATTATTTGACGAATATTCTTTAACGATTATTTTGATATTCGATTTTTTTTTCATACTTGGACTCCTCAGTCGAGTTCATAAATATCTAGCTATGTGTCTAAAACATGGATGATATATATTTCAGAGATTACTCGGGAACTCTTTTCTTCTATTAAGGAGAGATTTGCACATCAGACGTTGAAATCGTAGAAAGGATATCAATTTGATATTGATATTCCGAATTCAATTCTATTGGAAAATTTGATAAAGTTTATGTACGGAGACACCTTTGGGTGGACCGTTTCACTGATGAGAAATGTTTGGTGGGAGGTTATCGATTGTTCCGATACCAAGAATTTCCTATTCATATCATATATTTTATTCAAGGGTTATAATAACCTTGTTCATCCTAAACTTATTTACTCTCCTTTTCAATTCATTATCCGAGTAGTCAAAATTTTGTTTTCTTCTTTCTTCGACTATGATGTCGAGATTTTGTACTAGTAGATTGAAAATGGCTAATTGCATGTGCCATAATGAGTGACTAGTTAATTGTTCTAACTAGTTGAAATTTTAATGATATGATGAAATCTAGCTAATTATCCTAGCTAGATACTGCGTTCCAAACTAATCGAACTAGCAAATTTTGTTCAGCTAGTTGTTAATGTTTATTGAAATGAACTAGTTATTGTATCACTAAGTTCAACTTTCGGTCAAATTTATATAAGTGAATTCATGATGCATTTGTATGCAGTGAAGTATGGTGGGAAGATTTTCAAACGATAATTTGATTGAGACCTAACCAGGTTGCCCCCTCAGCGAGAATTTTTACAAAGTTTTTTTTATACATAAAGCATTCTGTTGCTTGAAGTATTCTTGGTACCATGCAAGTATTTTCCTTAGTATTTGGAAAAAGGAGAATTTTGAAGCTGAGAGCCAAGATAAATGAGTACGACAACTATGAATCGAAGTTTACGGAAATTGCCAAGGTTTTTTTTTTCGCATGATGCGAATTCAGAATAACGAAGTGTTCGAAACGACTGATTATGTTACCTTGGTTAATGAAACGACTATGATAGAAATGGAAGCAAAGTGGACGAGAAAGAAATGGGAATAAAGAAAATAGAGTATGAAACGCGAATAGATTGAGAAAGAAAGGAAGTAAGAATTCAGATTGTCGGACGAGGAAACATTTGACCTCCAAGAAGATGAAACTTGTTTAGCGACTGTGATGGATACGAAACGGGAAGCGCCTAGTATGCGGAATATCCCCGTCATCAACGAATTCGAGGATGTATTTCCAAAAAGATCTCCCAGGGTTACCACCCGATAGAAAAATAGAATTGATATAGAATTAGCTCCAAGAACGGCGCCAGTATCGAAGGCCCCGTACCGACTAGCTCCAGTCGAGATGAAGAAATTAGTCGCTCAATTGTAGAGATTGTTAGGGGAAGGAATGATAAGACCACGTGCGTCACCGTGGGATGCACCCGTGTTATTGGTGAAGAAAAAAAAACGACAGCATGAGGTTGTGCATAGAGTATCGAGAGCTAAATGGGCTAATTGTTAAGAATGAATACCCCTGCCAAGGATCGGTGATTTGATCGATCGGCTTCATGATGCAGTTAAGTTCTCGAAGATTGATTCGAGAACGGGATACCACCAGTTGAATATTAAACCTGAGGACGTACCCAAGACTGCGTTTCGCACCAAGTAAGGACACTACGAGTTTTTAGTAATGTCGTTTGGGCTGACGAATGCCCTTGCAGCTTTCATGGACGTGCTGAATCGACTTTTCAATAAGTGTTTGGATAAGTATGCCATAGTGACATCGGTAATATTTAGGTTTACCTCAAAGACAGAGGAGGAACACATAGAACATTTGAGGATAGTGCTAGAAGCACTGAGGAGAGAAAAGTTATATTCCAAGTTCTCAAAGTGCGAGCTTTGGTTAAAGGAAGTACAATTTTAGGACATGTGGTCAACAGTAAAGGAGTACTGGTTGACCCTGCAAAGATAGGAGACGTTTCAAACTAGGAAAGACCAACCACACCAACCGAGGTGAGTAATTTTGTGGATTTAGCCGGATGTTACCGGAGATGTGTACAAGATGTTTCTAAAATAGCAGCCCCACTGACTCGACTTACTCGAAAGACTGAAAAGTTGAATGGACCGAGAAATGTGAGGAAAGTTTCCAAGAATTAAAGAAGAGACTAGTCACCGCCCTGTGCTGGTACTGCCAGACGGGAAGGAAGATTTTGTGATCTATAGCGACGCATCGCATACAGGATAAGGGTGTGTGCTCATGCAGCACGGAAAGGTAATTACGTATACATTCAGACAATTAAAGGAATATGAATTTAGATACCCTACGCATGACTTAGAATTGGCAGCGATAGTTTTCGCTTTAAAGATTTGGAGGCACTAATTGTATGGAAAGAAGTGCGAGATTTATACGAATCGTAAGAGCATTAGATACACTTTCCCAGAAAGAACTTACCATGATAATAGAAAAGACAGCTAAAGCTAGTCAAGGATTATGTCGGTGGGATTCTTACCACCCAGGGAAGGCCAATGTGGTGGCCGATGCCCTTAGTAGGAAAGAGAGACTTAAGATGATAACATCATCGGATAAAGTTAATCCAAGGATTTGAGGAAATGGAAACTGAGGTTAAGATAACCAGAAATGGTATTGAGAAACTAATTGAGATTGCAACGCGACCGAAATCGATGCAGAAGATTTAGTTGTGTCAAGAGCGAATGACGAATAAAGGTAGGAAGTCAATGTAGGAGAAAGCATTAAAGACTAAGAAAGATGATAAAGGAATCATAAGATATTTCTACCAAGTTGGGATTCCAAATGTTCAAGAAATGAAAATATCCTAATTTTTTAGAAAGACTAATAAGAGGAACTGAAAGGATGAAGTTTGAAGTCATGAGAACCTAAAGGATTATTTAAAAGTCCTGAATGAGCCAGAACGAATTAAGGAATAAAGGTCTGTCATAAAGAGACAGCTACACCGAGAGTACAAAAAGGTAAAGAAAGTTAAGGAAATGTTATAAGTGGTCGGATAAATAAAAAGGATTTATCGATTGGTAAACAAATATTGGATATGTCAGAAAATGAAGGCAGAACAAAGACCTAGTTGACTATCACAGTTAATAGAGATTCCTGATTAGGAATGTAATTTTACTATAATGGATTCTGTGATAGGATCAACAAGAATCGAGTAGGACTATGACGTCAATTGAGCTATAATTGATGGATCAAATGAGTCTACTCATATTTTGTTATCAGCAAGAGATAGTTGGGTGATGTGGAGTTCCAGTCACCATCGTGTCAGATAAGAACCAATGATTGAACTCCCGATTCGGGAGGAGTTTTCCAAACATGTTTGGCAACGAGATTGAGTGCGAGCACTACATAGGATCCGTAGACCGACGGACCGACCGGAAGAAACCTTTCAGAGAACCGGAGTTACGGTAAGTATTGTACCGCCGATTTCAAGAATAATCGTATGTTGATAGAAAATGGGTGTATATGATCATAGCCAGAATTGGCTTATATAAAGCGTCCGGTAGGTATCACAGACCGGGATGAGTAAGAGTGGTAATGAGACCAGAGGGTTGAAGAGTCAACCTGGAAACTGGAGATTTCTATATTGAAAGAGTAATCTCAGCTATTTTCTTAGATTCCGGGACGGAATCCTTTTAAGGAGGGGAGACTGTAATAACCCCAAATTTTGGACTTAGTTAAAAAAAAAAAAAATGATGAATAGTAAAATCCTGATGAATAGTAAATTTCTGAACCGAAAAAGATTTTCAGACCACCCTATGTACGAGTCGGGATAATGAACTTTCGAAGTCGTATTAGTGATCTACGGAGTAAATAAGAGAATGCAAAGACGATCGGAATTCAGAAATTCCAAATTTTATTATGGTATAGTATCTGACCGGGCATCAAATTATATATTATTATATTCAAGAAATGAGATATTAAAATTGAGGATTTGAGGATTTAATATTTTGGAATTTTATTATTTTATTAAAAGTCGATTTAAGGATTCGATTGTTGAAGTGAATAGTGAATAGTTATTATTCACTGCGAGAATCGCGTAGAGTTTTATTCGCCCTTTAGAAAATATTTCGAATCGTTTCAAGAGGAACAAGGCAACATTTACAGGATTAAATATAGATATGGAAGTAACATGTAACAAGATTAATTCGAGGGATGCAACATTTGGATCATCCATGTGAAAGGAAACGAACCAGTAAAGCTACTTTAGCCAACCTCCTGCATGCTTGACACGTGTCTAATGACTAAGCATTAAAGGTGATGACTCACCCCCTTTTTAAACACAAAATATCAGCATCCTTATCAAATTAACCAAAACAAAAGAAAAAGGAAGAAGAAAACCGAGAGAGAAAAAGGAGAGAAAAGGGCGGAGAAAGAATTGATCATAACTCGAGTTTCTCTTGGCGGTTTTTGGCGTTCCACCACTCAAATCGAAGCTCTCGAGAAGCTCTACGCAACCATGGTAAGCTCTCGCCTCACCTCTGTGTTTTACCCATCTGATTTTAGTGATTAAGAACGATGATGAATAGTAACTACTTGTTTTTATGGTTTTGTTTCCATGGGTTCAAGCTATATAAGGATCATCCAAGCACCCCAAGCCTAGATTAGCCATTTTTGATGCTTGGGAAGCTTCAAGGAAGGTATAAAAACCTCTGCCCCTTTTTGTTTATATGAGTTTTGAAGTGGTTTTGATGTTTATGTAAAGTTAAGATCATGATTAAGTGATTAGATGAATTGTTGGTTGAGTTTGGAGGATGGGTTATGAATTTGTTTTGAATATTTATGGAGGATTTGACTGAGTGGAGGGAGTATAAGGTGGAGGGTGAGTTTGGGATTGATTGATATTGATTTGGTTGTGTTTTGAAAATGGGAAACGTTAAGTTTTAAGCCGTCGTAATGCCCGATTTTCGGTAACTCTATAAACTGCCTAGAATCCGAAAACTTAACTGCCTCTTTTGGTTCAGTGATGAACATTAGTGTGTAGAGCTTTGTTTCTACTTTACGTGAGCGCAAGAATCATGTCGTTACGATTTACGGTTTAAGAGAAAAGTGAGTTTTAGTAAACGTCGTTCGGAGGAACAACCCCTCTCTGGTCAGTCACTTTGAGGCTATATTTGGACCACTTAGAAGCCATATTAAAATGTGAAACTTTGAGGAATAATACTAGAGACAGTTAGGAAGGCTCACGAAAAAGATTCGTATTAAAAAGATTAGTTTTAGATTTTATAAAAATGTTTTAGTCGAGGTCGCGCAAGTGAAAACCACCAAGAACATGACTTAGAAACCAATGTTGTAAATGGTTAAGTATAACTTGTATTCGAGGATCGAATTCGGACTAAACCTACGACGGAAGTAATTGTCGACTAAACGCGGACTTAGTATGAGCCTATAACGAGCTTGTAATTCCTTGGTTGTGTTTCGTTTATGTGTTTAAGCATTAAGTACAAGTGGATTATCCAGGGGATTGATCGTGCGTTTTCTTTGACTTTGTCTAGATGGTCCGGCATCGTCGCGAACCCCTATCACTTCTCGAGCATCAGGCACGTTTTCTTATTCCATGCTACGTTTTCCATTACTTATACTAATGATGCATATGATATGATATTATGCATGTTTTCAAACCTTACATCGTATATAGATGTAATGGTATTAAAAATGTTGAGACGTAATATATGCATATGATAGATGCATGCAAGTTTTCGAAACCCAAAGCTTAAAGTATTCAGTATGATTTGTAAACTGTTGTGGTTGTGATATAATTACTGTTGAATTATATGAACTGTTTTAATCATAATACCCGATGCTTACGAGGTTTTACGATGTGAAATTTTGGTGACACCTCATATGAGTGTATATGTATAAGGACTCTCGGGAAGAGTGTATATTCGTATTTTAAACGTAATTCGGGAGTCGGAGATATTTTACGACGCTGTCATAAAAACCCGGAGATTTGCCGGAGACAGATTAATTCTTTTATATTTATTTAAAATATTCCAATAAATATAATTTGGATATTTTAAATATTATTGATTATTTATTTAATCAAATGAATATTATTTTGAATATTCATTTAAACAGGATTTATTTAATTGTTTATTATTTAATAAATATTATTTGAATATTTATTAAATATTTAAAGTGACTTAATTATTTAATAAATATTATTTGAATATTTATTAAATATTCTAAAATGATTTAAAAATCATAAAACCCTATTTAAAAATTATTTAAGGCCTTCATTAATTATTTAAAATATTTTCTGGCCTTCAGAAAAATCTTTTAAAAACAGTAGGGGTTCCCAAATATTATTTTGAGCTTATTAAGACTCTTAGATACGATTAAATATTTTCCAACTCATCAAAAATGGGGAATTCAGTTTAAGGAGAGACCAATGATTTTACTCTTCCAATTCCTCGAAAGAGTTTATGTTTTGGGATTACTGCCCTATCCAAACGAATTTCAAATCAAAGCATCTCAGAAAACTCCGACTACTCCCAATTCGAAATTTTGCGAAGCGAATCCTTCTCAGTGATTACTCTGGTTGACTCAAGTCAACTTCCCTTGTGACTTACTTCCCCAAACAATCAGGGAGTAAGGTGATCAGAAATAATGAATAGTGTTGACAAGTACAAATTGCTTGGGAGACCTGGATTTAGTTCCGGCTCCATTTTTCTTTGATTGTTCATCCGGGACTAGGAGGAAACGTGTAAGAGGCTGTGGGACAGTCCATCAAATTATATAGTGTAAGAGGCTGTGGGACAGTCCATCTAATTATATAGCGTAAGAGGCTGCGGGGCAGTCCAGCATCTATCTCGCGTAGGAGGCTGTGGGACAGTCCAGCAGATACAAAGCCCGTATGCGGCTGGGGTGATAATCGTGTTAGGATGTCATCCATCTACTAGTAGAAAAGTGTGAGTGCGATACAACGACTGATCATCGTGTATCGTGGTGTGCTCCAGATAGTCCCATCTTCCAATTGGAATTGTACTGTGACATTGTAACGAAAGCCTAGGTGCTGAGTTACCGATAATGTTGACAGTGGTTGAAAAGTATACTTCCTCTACAGTATCTTGAACTGTACGGTATGTTTTGACGAAAAGAATATTTCAATATATCATTCTGTATACGAATGAAGTTTTAAAAGTTTTCAATTATGGTATCAGCTTACATATACGATTATGCTGCTATATATTATCGCCGAGCTATAGTGCTCATTCTTGCTTCTTTTATATATCACAACACAACAGAGTCAAAAAGGTGTTCATTACGAGTATTTTACAGTGTTTTGAACAATATGAGATATCTAAATATATATGCATACATATATGTTGAGAAAGTATTTAAGATATACAGTATATTGAACTGTATGGTATTTTGAGTCAATGAATAGGCTTTAAGCCTTGATTCTAATATTTGATATCTATTTTAAAAAGATATGTTTTGAGTCTTGGTTTATCATACTGATACCAAGGATTTCCAAATGATTACGAAGAGTATATGAGTATGATTATAAGTCATACGGTATTTTAAATGATATACTATTTTGGGGTTAGACTCTAGTACTGATAAAAGCTTTGATCCCTTATGGATTATCTCCCTAAAAGGTTTAAAGATTTAAACTGGGATAGATTTCTTGCTGAGCACTATTAGCTCATTCTTGCTTTATTAAATATTTCAGCATGAGGAAAACATTACCGAATTCACCTCGTGTTACGAGAGCAAGGGAATGGAGAGACCACCCTGGAGTTAGTTGATGCAGGATGGATACTATCAGTGCGAGCAAAAAGGGTTGCAGCTTGAATTAGTGATAATTATTTTGAGTGGGTTTGTATTTCTGAACCTTGTATAGAATTGTGAGGTCCTGGATAGTACATTTGGGTTGTAATAACAAATGTTGACTATTGTGCTCATTTCCAAGGCTATAACTTGTGTGTGTGTGCGTAAGTGATTGGGGTCTTTGGAGCTGTACTATGAGAATGTTGTAAGTAATGCAGGTATTGTATCATTGATGGAGCGTGACAACCCAGATTTCCTGACCCCGGATCTGGGGGTGTTACACCTCCTCTCTTCTCCCCCTTAATTGAGGAATTCTCTACAGATTTAACATGAGCAGCTTCAGGATTCACCTCACTTGTTCTCCTTATATCTCCTCCTTCTCTTCTATCTCCTCCATCTCTTCCTTGATCAACATCATCTTCACCATCTCCCTCAAAGAATGTTTTCTGTTCAACCGTGGGTTGATGTGAATTTGTTATTCCCAAATGACCTAACAGAATTGTAGAAGGGGGGTTGAATACAATTCTTGATATTTTCTTAAACTTAAAACACTTATAAAATAAAACTGAACTGAATAAGTAAAAACACAAGATATAAATAATTCAGTGGGATTGTTTGATGATCCAACTGAAGTGTTTTTATTGCGGAAATAATCTGTGATACAAAAGTACACAGCTGCTCAGTTACAAAGTTGTAGAGAAGAAAATGCTCTCAAAGATAGCTAATCCAAACTATTTGTTTTTCTTCTCTTACTCTATTTTAACTGCTACACTTGGTTATATATTCCCCAAATTTACAATACTATTTTTGACTACACTAAAGTACACTAAAGGTAACCGCCAATAGTTTGCTTTTCATCCCTTTGTCCAGTGGTCCTTGGAGATCCTTGCTTTTGTCTTCATGCTTATTATGATCACTCCCAAGAGCCCAATTGGAAACTGGGATGTTTCCTTATTCCCCATGTCCATTTTAATGGTTTCCAATGCAGAGTACACTTCCACATCACCTTTAGATCTGTTCAGTAAACTGTCACTATCACTTTGTCAACTATTCAGAAAAGCAATAATGATTCGTTGATAGCAGGGAGATGTGTTTCGTTGATAGCTTTATTCTCCATTTCGTTGATGAGTAAACTCCATTTCGTTGATGAGTAAACTTCATTCCGTTGATGGTGTATCCTTGTTCCGTTGATAGAGTAATCTTCATACCGTTGACATGTCTTCACTTAGGCAAAATTACAAGGCATGATATACTTACAATTAACCAACCTATTTTGCCTATCTAGTACTTAGTCAACATGACTTAGAAAACCTATCTAGTACATACAACAAAATGCATATCAAACTGTGAAGTATTGTACAGTGCAATTGCTACAACACTCATTCCGTTGATGAGCTTCCTGTCAACGAAACACTGCAAAGCATGCCATTCCGTTGATAGTTACAAAATGACTTAATACAAAATCTACTAAGTGTTTTTATAATTATCATCAAGAACAACATATTCCTAACAATCTCCCCCAATTTATGACTGATAGAATAACAGCCATAAATCAAGAGCCTTGATGATAACAAAAACACTCAGTCAAATTACACATGATAAAAGTAGAAATTGCATTGAGCTTCATTGAATTTAATTAAAATACAAAGTAGAAAATCTTACAAAACAAGTGCACAGAGTTGCTCCTCTAGACTGAGCAGATTTTTCATCTTTGCCTCTGTGGTCTTGTTTTCTTCCCTTTTCTTGCATTGTTCTCCTCAATCTGAGCTTGAAGTCTTCTGTAGAAAATCTTCTCTTCTTCATCTTGATCCCCCAACTTGGATTGCATTAATCTTAGAGTTTCATTGGATGCCTTCTCCAGTTGGTCTTCTATTCTGAAGAATCTTCTACAGTTGTCCTTGTCTCTGAATTCCATCATCCAAAAAGGTTGGAGATGAATCTTCTTTCCTGTTTGAGGGACCTTCAATACTCTGGGAAGTGCACCAGGCTTGTTCCAGCTAGCTTTGATTTGGCAAATCTTGGAAACAACTTCAGACTTAGCTGTTTTGGTAAAACCAAAATCTTTCTTCAGGCTTTTAAACACAGATAGCAGTGTCTGATAGTCTTCTCCTAGAATTCTATGTAGAGGCCAAACCTGTTCTCTCCCACCCTTGTAGACAAACACCAATCTCTCTGGTAGTTTGTAAGAAGCTGCTATTCCTCTCACTTCAACTAGATCATCAAGATTGATATATAAGTCAGACTCCTCCCTGATATCAGCAATGTAGATGAAGTCTTCTGGGTTGGTAGGAGGTTTTTCAGCTTGTGGTCTCCTTACTAGAATTGGCTTAGCCTTGGTAGCCCTTTGCTTAGATTTCTTCTTTGAATCCATCTCAAAGAGGAATTTTGGAAAGTTGGCCTCATCAAACTCAATTGGCTCTTCCTTTGGCTCAATTGGCTGATCATGGAAATTAACAGGATGTTTAGGATCAAAGGCTAACTTTTCCCCTAGAGCTGGATCAGGAATTGTTGGAGGTGCAGTTGGTACAGAAGAGTCTGATGCAATACTCTGAGAGTCATCATTCTCAAAGGCTATATTTCTCCTAGCTCTTGCCTTTGGTTGCCTTGTGCTCTTCTTTGCACTCCTTTCCTCTCTGGCCTTTTCTTCTTGCTGTCTTTCTTCTTCATCAAGAGATTGAGCAACTGCAAGAGCTTGCATTGCTGCTCTTTCTGATTCTTCAGCCTTAGCTTCAGCAAAGTTTGGGTGACCAGCCCAAACACAGATTTGTTGTCCATTCCTGTAGACAATTGCCCTTTGCTTCCTTATCTCATAATCATTGCTTTCCTTGCTTTTTGTGATGAGTAGACCAAGAAGCTTGTGCTCATCTGGATAAGGTGCAGGATAGAAAGTCCTTTCTGTGTTTTTGCCCTTTGGTTTAGCAGGAGACTTGGGAGATAGGCTTCTTTGCAATGTAGCTTGTTCCACATCCCTAATGCATGAAGTTTGTCCTTTCTCCTTCCTTGAACCTTGAGTGACTCCATGTAGAAGGGGCTCTACCTTATATGAAGAATTGGTCTGTGGCTCCCATTCCGTTGATGCTAAAACCATGGCATTCGTTGATGGCTCTGTAGAAGAAGCTTGATCCGTTGATGGATTTGAACTCTTTGCAGTACCAGCTAACTTCTTGATTCTTTCATCTATCCTAGACCAGTGGTCTTTAATTTGTTCAGCAAGCTGTAGCTTCATAGAAGCTTGCTGAATCAGGTCAATGCTGTCCAGTTTAGCTTTTCCTGACTCCCCCATAGCTAGTGGCTCCTGTGGTAGGGAAATGGCTGGAACCATAACCTTTGTGATTTGAATGTCTAGCTCCTTAGATTTCTCCCCCTTTTTGTTATCATCAAGAGAGATGACTGGGAGTCCTTGAGCTGCCACTAGCTGGGCCAACAGTTGTGTCTGCTTCTCCTGTTCCTTTTGCATCTGAGATAAAGTAGCTTCCACCTTGTCCACTCTAGAAGAGAGAGTCTTCAAGGAGGTAGCCACCTCAGGTTCCTTAGAGAAAAACCTGTTCATCTTGGACACAGTGAGAAGAGGAAGCTTTTCATCTAGCCTCCTATCATTAGCATCCTTGAGATTGCTAATGGAGTCCTTGATTTCTCTAGCCTTAATCCTTGTCTGCATCATCTGTAGCCTTTGAATTTCCAGTGAATCCATAATAGCCTTGTAGAATTTCTTGTCATTGGCATTTGCAGACTCATGAGCCAGATAGGCCTCATTGTACTGCCTTGAGATTGCAGCATCCAGAGAGATCCTTCCTTGTAAATCTTGAGAAAGCCAGTTTGGTGTAGGAGGCACCACAGAAGTTCCAGTCTGTGAAGTAGTGGCCACCTGATTGTCACCAAAGCTGTCCTCATCATCAGAGAAATCAAACTCACCACTTGCTGCAGCTCCTGGAGATAGATTGGTCAAGGCATCCTTTGCTCTTTGCATTGATGCAGTTGTATGAATTAGTTGTAGTGACCTCTCTGCCTCCACATTGCCCTGTTGAGCCAAAACTTCATAGGCTGATACAGGATGAGTAAAGGTCTCAGGATCCAGGGAAATACTATCCAGAGTTTGTTGATAGTGCTCTTGGAAAGTAAGTTCCCTTTCTCCCTCATTGACCTCCATTGACTCACTAGCAATGGCTGCTTCCTCCCTTATGACTCCTGTAGTCCCTTCTCTCTCTCCTCTATATTCTTGCATCATGGGCTCCCCATGGCTCACACCTCTCACACCCTCACCTTCACCTACTAAGGTGGAACTCTCAAACTCTCCTTTTGCCTGGCTGGAAGAAATAGCCAGCCTCTCACTCTCGTTCTCTCCTTTTGCCTGGCTGCAAGCCAGCCTCTCAGTTTCACTCCCTCTCAATCCTAAAAGTGTCTCAACTACCACCAGGTCATCTACACTAGTTGTGGAAACAACTAGATTTTCAATAAGGGGTGTAGAATGACCTATCAACGGAATGGTAGTTTGAACTGTCAACGGTATGGATACCGTTGATGGAGAAACACTTGTCAACGAAATAGACTGTTCCGTTGATGAAGTTAAGAAAGCGCTTTGAGAATGAGAAATTACAGTAGAGTCTGTGGTGATTGATTTGAGAGATTGGTCCACAGATCCCCTTGCAATTTCAGAAAAAATTGGTTGATGGCCCAACAAATCACTTAACAAGTGATGACCACCAGCTTCAGAGTGGGGCTTCTCCAAGATTAGAGTTGGAGAATCAGGAATAGATGTATGGATCATGTCCACATCTAGAGATAAAGTTGGTGAATTTGGTGGAGATAGTTCAAGATTGATATCAAGAGAATGGGACTGTAACCCCAGAGTAATAATAGGGGTTACATCAAACTGAATTTGAGAAACTGGAAGTGTTGCTTCCAGTGTGTGTGCACCCTGTGAACCCTTGGACTTTTGCTTCACTCTCCTTTGGTATTGGGAAAATGTAGACTGTTGGCTTGAAGTGTCCCTTACCCTTTTGGACTGTGCTCTAGGTTGAGAGCTTGTTTCAATAATTACATCCTTTTGGGAGGATGCAATTAGACTTGTGCTTAAATCCATTTTACTCATTGTGCCTTGTTGGGAAGACACAATGGGGCTAGGCTGGGAAACACTTACCTCACCTTCCTTATCCTTGGGGTTTCTTTGACTTTCACCCCTTCCCTCACCTCTCACAACTCCAGACTCACTCCCCTTAGGTTGTGTGGTAGTTTTTACAACAGGTGCCTTTTGAGAAGCACCTGAGGTTGGCTTGGAGGATTTCTTAGATTTTGGTTTTGTTGCTGGGGCAGGAGCCTGTTGGGTCACAGCTACAGACTCCATAGCAACTGGGTTGGATGAAACAATGGAAGTAACAGCTATACTAACAGGGATAGCAGTAGTTACCTCAATGATTGGAAGATACACCACTGGAACATCACCATTGTGGTTCAGCCTCAGTATGTCTGTCAATACTCTCTTCTCTTGCACAAAGCACTCAAACCTGGCAGTAGGGTTAGAGATAACTAATGGTGCTTGACTAATATGATTAGACAGCATCATTAGAAACCTTGCATAATAGATATTTTTCTTCCTATTTGCCTTATCACCCAACTTAGCACCAATTTCATACATAAGTTGGGTGCTAAAGTTGTAATATCTATCATTTAGAAGCATGGTTAGGAGAATTAACATAGAGTTAGTTAATGCATCAAAATTACTAATCTTTCCAGAAAAGACCTTAATGAATGCATCATCTAAATAACTGTATTCCCTAACCAAGCCTCTCCTAATTATCTTACCTAAGTTATCAGTAGGCAAATAGTAGTTTATAGAATTTAGCATGGTAGTTATTTTAGTGTTAGTAGGCAAAACATCACAGTTATTATCAGGAATATGTAAACATGCTTGCAAAACATCAGAATTAACTATGTACTCATTACCTTGAAGAGTGAATTGCAGTGTGCAGTTTGTTCCACTATACTCACATGAGGTCCAAATCTCCTCGATTATTTCATTGTAGAGTGGTGTAGAGTGAAACATCACATAGCCCAACTTACAGTTCCTCATGAAGTCCATCATCTTGAAAAAGATGTCGTTCGGACTCTCCTTAACAACAAATGGAATAGAATTGTTCTTCTCATAGATGAACCCACCAGCAGACATAAGCTTGACTATGGGTGCCATTGTTGAGTGAGGAAAAGCTTCGAGCTGTATTGCTTGTTAGAGAGAAGAAGATAGAAAAACTTTTGGAATTTTTGAGAACAGGTAGAAATGAAATAAAGAAATTAAAATCTCTTAAATACTCCCCCAAAAATTCTCAGAAATTAAGTCCAATAATTAATCTAAATTACCTGATTAGCTTAAAAAGTAACCGTTAGAATTAAATATTACCACGATTTATGCTTACAGGGGTGTATGTATAGATCGTGATAACAAACGTGCAATTTCAACGGTTCAGATTAAAAAGCGCTACATCAACGAATCAGAATTGGGAATTTTAGGTCCCTTCTATTCCGTTGATAAAGCTGCGTTTCGTTGATATAAAAGAGCTATCAACGAAACACCCAGAAAAATGCTAGGACTATCAACGAAATGGTGCGTTTCGTTGACATAGTAATTTTGACTTAGACAAAATTTCACCTTTTCCTGAGAAAATCAATTCACAGAAAAATTATAGCAAATTCCTGGCTGCATTTTAACTTGCAAAAATCTCAAAATAATTAAGAGAAATTTAGCATACCTAGCTCACTTGCTAATCTTGAGAATGTGGATTCATCAAGTGGCTTGGTAAAGATGTCTGCAAGTTGTTGTTCACTTGGAACAAAATGTAACTCCACAGTACCATTCATAACATGTTCTCTAATAAAGTGGTACTTGATGTCAATGTGCTTGGTCCTTGAATGCTGTACTGGATTCTCAGTAATGGCAATGGCACTAGTGTTGTCACAGAAAATAGGAATTTTCTCAACTCTTATTCCATAATCAAGTAGTTGATTTTTCATCCATAAAATCTGTGCACAACAACTTCCAGCTGCAATATACTCAGCCTCAGCTGTGGAGGTAGAAACTGAGTTTTGTTTCTTGCTGAACCATGAGACAAGCTTGTTTCCTAAGAATTGACAGGTGCCTGTTGTGCTTTTCCTGTCAATTTTACATCCTGCAAAATCTGCATCTGAATAACCAATTAGTTCAAAACCAGATTCTCTAGGATACCAAATGCCAAGGTTTGGTGTTCCTTTGAGATATCTGAAAATTCTTTTAATAGCAACTAAATGGGATTCCCTAGGATCAGCCTGAAATCTAGCACATAGACATGTAGCAAACATAATATCAGGTCTACTAGCTGTTAAATATAAAAGTGAGCCTACCATGTCTCTGTAACCTGAAATGTCCACAGATTTTTCCTTAGTATTCAATTCAAGTTTGGTGGCAGTAGGCATGGGAGTTTAGGCAGGAGAGCATTCCATTAAATTAAACTTCTTTAATAAATCATGAATGTATTTTGTTTGACTAATGAAAATGCCTTCATTAACTTGCTTCACTTGAAGACCAAGAAAGTAAGTTAATTCTCCCATCATGCTCATTTCATATTTACTTTGCATAAGCTTGGCAAACTTTTGACAAAGTTTCACATCTGTAGACCCAAAGATTATGTCATCTACATAAATTTGAACAAGTATAGTAGAACCATTCACAACCCTGTGAAAAAGAGTTTTATCTACAGTACCTCTAGTGAAGTGATTCTCAAGGAGGAACTGTGAAAGTGTGTCATACCAGGCTCTAGGTGCTTGTTTCAAACCATAGAGTGCTTTGAGGAGGAAGTATACATATTCTGGAAAATCATCATCTTCAAAACCAGGAGGTTGACTTACATACACCTCCTCTTCCAATTCCCCATTCAGAAAAGCACTCTTCACATCCATTTGATAGACTTTGAAATTGGCATGGGCTGCATAGGCTAGGAAAATCCTTATTGCTTCTAGTCTTGCAACAGGAGCAAAGGTTTCATCAAAATCAATTCCTTCTTCCTGTGAATAGCCTTTTGCAACCAATCTAGCTTTGTTCCTTGTGACTATGCCATTTTCATCCATCTTGTTTCTGAACACCCATTTTGTGCCTATGACACTCCTGTCCTTAGGCTTGGGCACCAGCTTCCAAACATTGTTCCTTTCAAATTGGTTTAGCTCTTCTTGCATAGCCAAGACCCAATCTGGATCTAGAAGTGCATCCTCAACTTTCTTTGGCTCATCTTGAGACAGAAAGTTGCTATATAGACATTCTTCTTGAGTTGCTCTTCTAGTTTGGACTTTTGAAGACACATCACCTATAATAAGTTCAAAGGGATGATCTTTAGTCCATTTCCTTGAGGGAGGTAGATTTGCTCTTGAAGAGGTAGCTTCATGATCATGATTGCATTGATTGGATATTTGTCCTTGAGAAACTCCCCCTGAGTTTGTTGTCCCTAATTGATCACTCCTGGAAGCATTTCTGTGTCTGTCAACGGAATGTCCATTTTGACTGTCAACGAAACGCTCATTCTGACTGTCAACGGAATGTCCATTTGGTCTACTAGCAGCTATTCTTTTCAATCTTAATGCAGCAATTTCATCTTCATTGCTGCTTTCATCTGTGCTAGTTACAACAACTTTGGACTGTTTCTCAATAGTCTTATCATGATCCATCTGTTCTCCTTCCTCATTCTCAAAAGAGAGACTTTCATGGAAACCTTCATCACAGAGACCCTGAATTTTGAGATCATCAAAAACAACATGTACAGATTCCATAACAATGTTGGTTCTGAGATTGTAGACTCTGTAGGCTTTCCCTGCTGCATATCCCACAAATATTGCTTCATCTGCCTTTGCTTCAAATTTCCCCAAATGCTCAGCTTGATTTCTCAGAACAAAGCACTTGCATCCAAAGACATGAAGAAAATCCAATAGTGGCTTCTTTCTTTTGAGTAGCTGATAAGGGGTCATTCCTTTGGCCTGATTAATCAAAGAAATATTCTGAGTGAAGCAAGCTGTATTAACTGCCTCAGCCCAAAAATAAGTTGGTAACTTTGATTCATCTAGCATTGTCCTTGCAGCTTCAATAAGTGTTCTGTTTTTCCTTTCAACTACACCATTTTGCTGTGGTGTCCTTGCTGCTGAAAACTCATGCAAAATACCATTTTCTTCACAGAACACCTTCATGCTTGAATTCTTGAATTCTGTCCCATTGTCACTCCTAATCCTTCTTACTTTCAAGTCAGGATGATTGTTTACCATCTTGATGTGATTGATAATGATTTCACTTGCCTCATCTTTGGAGAGCAAAAAGAAAGTCCATGTAAATCTAGAAAAATCATCAACAATCACAAGACAATATTTCTTCTTTGAAATAGACATGACATTTACAGGGCCAAACAAATCCATATGAAGCAACTCAAGCTGATGGACAATTGATGACTCTGTCTTGCTTTTGAATGATGCCTTCTTTTGTTTCCCCTTTTGACAGGCATCACACAAACCATCCTTGGAAAACTCCACTTGTGGAATTCCTCTAGCAAGATCTTTCCTCACCAAATCATTCATAACTTTAAAATTCAGATGAGATAATTTCTTGTGCCATAGCCAACTTTCATCCTTGCTTGCCTTGCTGAAAAGGCAAGTGATGGTTTCTGGACTTGTGCTACTAAAGTCAGCAATGTACACATTCCCTCTTCTGAATCCAGTCATTACCACATTGTTGTTTCCTCCTTTAGAAACAACACAGGCTTCTTTAGAAAAAGTAACTAAAAATCCTTTGTCACAAAGTTGGCTGATACTAAGCAAATTGTGCTTAAGACCATCCACCAATGCAACTTCATCTATGATGACATTCTCTTTTGAAATCAAGCCATATGGTGTAGCCTTTGCTGTCATCTCCAAAAGCAATACAAGGGCCAGCTCTTTCCTGAAACTCTGTGAGCAGGGTAGAATCACCAGTCATGTGTCTTGAACAACCACTATCCAAGTACCAAAGATTCCTTTTGTCTCCCTGCACACAATAAAACCAAATCAAGTCGATTTTGGTACCCAAGTTTCCTTGGGTCCTGTTTTGTTAGCCTTTGCTTTTCCTTTTATATCATTTTTCACCTTGGGCTCAGATTGATTTAAATCAACCTTTATCCTTGGTGTTGATTTCTGAGGATTGCTCACATTTTCATTCACAGCATGCATAATTGGAGGAACAAACATGTTATTCATATTCCATGGCATTTGTGGCACATTAAACATATTCATGTATGGATTAAACACAAATGGCATGCTGGCATATGGATTTTGAAATTGTGCATATGGAGCAAACATGTTAGGCATAACATGCATTGTAGGCATAGAACTATTCATTGCAGGCTTGGGAATTTTCACTTTAACAGTCTTCTTAACAGATTTGCAGTTAGTAGATAAATGACTAACACTTCCACAATTGACACATGTCTTTCTAGGAGCATATTTATCAGGTGTGTAATTGTTGTGTTTGTTAATTCCTACTTTGCCATTCCTGTTATTCTTTTTATTTCCCTTAGCCTCAACTTGAACATTCTCTAACTTATCTTTCAATTGCTTGTTGGACAAGTGACCTACATTAGCTCTCTCAACAGGCTTCTCAACTTTCTTTGATTTACTAGACTCACCTTGAACAAAGTTCTTGGTGACAGGACCATACTTATTATTAAGTCTAGTGAGTTCGTCTTTTCTTTTCTCTGTCAACGAAACACCCTGATCGGTTGATGGTTCATCTGTCAACGGAACATTGCATTCCATTGACATATCAACCTTCAACAAATGATCATTGTTGTTTGTTGACTCTGTTTCTGATTCTAAGGTTTCACAAACATACCCTAGTTTCTCTTTGTTCTTTTTCCATGATTGTTCACAGAAAGATTCCATACCTTGAACATTAATGATGTTGGTAGCAACATTCCTGGAATCTTTCCATTTAGCAATCACACTTTGTTCTATTTCAAGTTGTGTCTTAAGAATTTCTTCCCTTTGTAACACGTTCTCAAGTTCCTTCTTAGCATCCCTACTAACACATCTCATTTTCTCAAATTCAATGAGCTGTGCTTCTAACATTGCATTCCTATCACTTAAGAGCAAATTAGTCTCTTTTATTCTTGAATTCTCTTTGGTAAGTGATTTAAGAGTAACACGCAAATTATATAATACAGTAGACATTTCATTTACTGCACTATCGCATTCCTCTTTAGAAAGCTCAGAAAGATTAGTAATTGTTACCTGGTTGCTTGAGGAGCTTGCTTCCTGCTCATGATTGTTAGCCATAAGAGCCAAGTTGACATATTCAACATCATCATCAGAATCTTCACCATTACCAGCCCAATCATACTCCTGAGACATGAAAGCCTTTTCTTTTTGCTTGAGAAGTTCAAAGTATTTCTTTTTATAATCAACAGGCTCAAATTTCATGTTGCTCTTCTCAATCTTGGGCTTTCTGCAGTCTCCAGCAAAGTGACCAAGCATTCCACAATTGAAACATTTAGATTTAGACTTTTCAATCCAGTTACTTTTGTTAGGTTGAAAGTCTCTCCTTGGTGGCCTTGCTTCTGAGTTTCTCTTGAACTTGAACTTAGAGAATTTTCTTGACAGAAAAGCAATGTGTTCATCAATCTCATCTAAGTCATCCAAGTTGGCTGGTTCTGGTTCTTCTTCTTCTGTCATCTTACCTTTACCCTTGCTAACATCACTTCTACAACTAGCTCGACTAGTTGTGGCCTTTGCAGCTTCTTCAGTGTCATCTTCCAGTTGGTTCACAGATGCAATCAATGCAATGGATCCACCCTTCTTCTGTACCTTCTCAATTTCTTCATCTTGCTCCATTTCCAACTCATATGTCTTTAATGTTCCATACAGCCTTTCAAGAGTGTAGTCTTTGTACTCTTGAGTGTTTCTGAGAGAAACAGTCATAGGCTTCCATTCTTTTGGAAGAGCTCTAAGAAATTTAAGGTTTGAATCCTTGGTTTGATAGATCCTCCCATACAACTTTAATCCATTCAAAAGCTTTTGAAACCTACTAAACGTGTCATTTAGGGTTTCACCAGCTTTAAAGTGAAAGTGCTCATATTGTTGTATAAGGAGTTGCATTTTGTTCTCCCTTACTTGCTCAGTTCCTTCACATAGTGTTCTGACAGTGTCCCATACTTCTTTGGAGGTTGTACAGTTTATGACATTGTCAAACATCTCTTGCTCCAAACCATTAAACAGAATGTTCATGGTTCTTTTATCTTTATGGACTTCTGCAACATCTTCAATAGTCCATTCTGAGACAAGTTTTGGAATATCCACACCAGGAGCATCATCTGGCAGTCCAACTCTTGATGCAAACTTCATGGGAACGTGTGGACCTTTCTCAATGCAGTCTACATATCTCTCATCCATAGACATGAGATGTAAATGCATCTTTACTTTCCAGTGAAAGTAATTGTCCTTATCAAGAACTGGTATCTTCACACCTGCATCCTTCTTCACCATGGTTTCTGTTTTGGTCTTGATCTTTAAACTTCTTGTATGTTAGAAGCTCGCTCTGATACCAATTGTTATTCCCAAATGACCTAACAGAATTGTAGAAGGGGGGGTTGAATACAATTCTTGATATTTTCTTAAACTTAAAACACTTATAAAATAAAACTGAACTGAATAAGTAAAAACACAAGATATAAATAATTCAGTTGGATTGTTTGATGATCCAACTGAAGTGTTTTTATTGCGGAAATAATCTGTGATACAAAAGTACACAGCTGCTCAGTTACAAAGTTGTAGAGAAGAAAATGCTCTCAAAGATAGCAAATCCAAACTATTTGTTTTTCTTCTCTTACTCTATTTTAACTGCTACACTTGGTTATATATTCCCCAAGTTTACAATACTATTTTTGACTACACTAAAGTACACTAAAGGTAACCGCCAATAGTTTGCTTTTCATCCCTTTGTCCAGTGGTCCTTGGAGATCCTTGCTTTTGTCTTCATGCTTATTATGATCACTCCCAAGAGTCCAATTGGAAACTGGGATGTTTCCTTATTCCCCATGTCCATTTTAATGGTTTCCAATGCAGAGTACACTTCCACATCACCTTTAGATCTGTTCAGTAAACTGTCACTATCACTTTGTCAACTATTCAGAAAAGCAATAATGATTCGTTGATAGCAGGGAGATGTGTTTCGTTGATAGCTTTATTCTCCATTTCGTTGATGAGTAAACTCCATTTCGTTGTTGAGTAAACTTCATTCCGTTGATGGTGTATCCTTGTTCCGTTGATAGAGTAATCTTCATACCGTTGACATGTCTTCACTTAGGCAAAATTACAAGGCATGATATACTTACAATTAACCAACCTATTTTGCCTATCTAGTACTTAGTCAACATGACTTAGAAAACCTATCTAGTACATACAACAAAATGCATATCAAACTGTGAAGTATTGTACAGTGCAATTGCTACAACACTCATTCCGTTGATGAGCTTCCTGTCAACGAAACACTGCAAAACATGCCATTCCGTTGACAGTTACAAAATGACTTAATACAAAATCTACTAAGTGTTTTTATAATTATCATCAAGAACAACATATTCCTAACAGAATTCTTTATCATAAAGTACATATGCTTCATCCCTTCATTGAGATGCTCCATTCCACCTTCAATCTTTGAGAACCTTTGTTCATTAAGCCATTGATTTTCATCAACAGTTTGCTGAATGAAGTCCACTTGAGTAGTTATGGAAGCAAACTGATCAGCATTTGAAGTTGTAAGATCAGAGACGTCTGAAGCCATAAGTACTTGAGATTGTTGAACCGCATTGATCTTTGGTAGGAGAGAAGTCTTCAAACCTCCAATGTCATCTTTAATCATACCCAACTGATTTGTTACAGAGGTGGAAGAAGAAGACCGTTCAACCACTTGTGCTTTTAGAATGTCTTTTTAAGCCTGGGTTTTTTGTAATTGTTTCTATAGAGCAGCTATTTGAGCTAACAACAAAGCAGTGTTTGTGTTAGTGTGTGCACTCACCTCAATTTATCTCAGTGGTGTTTCACTCAACTCATGTGCTTGTGTATCACTCCGTGTTTGACTCTCATCTCTAATTACTAGCTGTCTCTCCATGTTCTCAGATGACGTACCTGCAATAGAAATCACCCTAGCCCCTTCAAGAGAGGTCAGTGGTGGTGCAATGGGAGTTCGCAAATCCCAATCCCTGGTTGAGCCTGTCAAAATATTTGACATTATAAACTGAATTGCTTCAGTGATAGACTCACCCGGTTGCCTTTCACTTTCACCAGTGTGAACTGCGAGTGAAAAATCCCTTAGGGGAGCCAGAGATGTTCCCTCTGGGAGGGGAGAAAATGATTCTATTAAAAGTGGCAAAGAATCAGATTTTCCCTCTGATGCCTGTGAAGGAATTTCTACCGTAACTATGGTAGGTATCTTCTCAAAATCAAAGTGCATGACTCATTACAAGTTGCCAGGGCCCGATGGCGAATTTTAATAGATTCATCCTGTTGAGAGGATGTCTCCAAAGACTGTTCAGTTGTAACAGCCCCAAATCCGGGGTCAGGGATTTAGGGTTGTCACAATCCATGTACTCCTTGCCTTACCTGTATTACTCACACCATTCATAATTCACCTGCTCATGACCCCACAACATATGTCTCACACACACACACACAGGTTAGAGTCTCAGAAACGACACAATACAACAACTGCGGAATAAATAATTTTTATTATAATACCCAAATGTCTTTTGAATCTGTTACTGATACAATTTCTAAGTATTGTTACATTACCAACTTAGCCTTCTGATGCTCACAATCCTCTAATACCATTCATGTCTATACATAAGTTGAATACCAAAAGCCGTAGCCTGATTCGATTGGTTCATACTACTCCCGGGATCACTGCTAGAAACTGTTTATGAAAACGCCTTGCGAGGTATGTGCCGTCCCATTGGCATCCTGCTTCGCTGCTATATAATATATATAAAATAATAGCAAGAGTGAGCGATAGCTCAGCAAGGTAATGAAAGTATGGCATAATTCTGCCTTTTTTTTCAACCCAGAAATAAAGCGGGTATACGACAATAACTTGTCAATATCTTGATACTGAAATCATTTCCTTATCGGAATATATTCCAAAAATACCATTGTTGTATTTCAAATATCCTCTCCATAATATTCTGTAAACTTTCGATATTCATACTATGAACAAAGTTCTAGTATAAAATAAAAGACAGGATAACTCAGTATATCCTTTTCGTAAAATATCTGCTATATAGAATATAAGCAGACTATCAACATATAACTTAAAAGATGAAGTTATAAGGAAAATTCAATATAAGGTTTCCATAACCCAAAATCCACTATTTCATATATATATCCTTAATCAGGTTTTATCAGAGTCATAACTCATAAAATAAAAGATGAAGTTGTAGGAATTTCCAAATATCATCTTTCATATCAAACATTTACCTCATATCATAATGTGGAAATAAATACAAGGTAAAATATTTCCAATCCATTTTCTAAACTCATCTGATTTCATATATCTTTTTCAAAACAATCATATACCTTTTTGTAATCTCATATGCTTTCTGATAAACTCATATACTGGAATAAACTCGAATACTCTTGAGTAAACTTTCTCTTTCTGAAAACTTGCATAGAACTGAATGACTGGAATAAACTTTCTTTTCTGAAAACTTGCATAAAACTGAGTAACTGGAATAATTTCTCTTTCTCTGAAAACTTGCACAAAATGTGCTCTTTCATGAATAGTGAACTGTAGATGGAGATGCTAGGCGCCGAGGATACCCCTGCGATGATCAGTCGCAAGCTGTATCCCCCTGCTGTTTTTCTACGTAGAAGGGAAGATAACCAGTCTCACACCGACTTACCTCCCCGCCAATCGGTTGTAGGCAGGAAGAACAGACCCGTTCATAGACGGTCGATTCTGTTACTCTCCACTTATCCTACGGTCGGGCACTGATAATCATCTAAGGGAAGAACAGACCCGTTCACCAGTCCGTCGGCCATATTGTAATTCCCTTAGGGGACCGGCGCTACTCAGTCCCTTACATATCTCCAAGTTCGAGTAAATCCATAACAGTGAAACATAAAGTTCCTTTCCCTTTTTCCCCAAGTATACAACTCCACAAAGTAGTCGTATCTGGTTGGAAAGGAAATTCACTCATATTTCCCAGGCTGATGCCTGTTAATGGATATCACTGATTTCACTGATCTTACTTCTCGAGTTTTGAGGAAGTAATCAAAATCATTTTGATGGTAGTATATCAGACTGATAATTTCATTGATTTAAAAAGATTTAGGACCGGGCAGTCTACTGGAAACAAGCATAAAATCTTGAGAAAGGTTCCATGCATCTTTGTAGTTTGAGCGAACATTTAAGTCTTTCTGAATATAGACTTAAAAGGGAAATAGATTTGGGAACCTTCTCTAATTATGTTTATAATTGACTGAATAAAACTTTATTAGCTATCTAGGGTTTAAAGAATAGTTTTCACAAATTACTTCCTTAAGAAGTAGGGCTTTAAATAATTAACGTAAGCTATATTTAATAAAGAATATTTATTTAAAAGTAATTTCCACACACTTCCTTAACAAAGAATGAAAAATAAATGAATAAAATAACCCTAGATAGCAACTGATACCATTCTCGGTACGTAGTATAAGTACAGAGTATATATAATATAACTCTAGATAATAACTGATACCATTCCCGGTCCGTAGTTTAAATACAGAGTATATACCCCCCCCCCCCTACTGAGGGTTTTCTTAACACATCAGCTCAAAATATTGCTATAACCATAGCTTATAAGCTCAACTCATATCAATAACTGTTACTTAGCACCATAAGTATCATTTCGAAATCAAAAACACATAACATATATCTCAAAATCTTTTATTTATCACAACAACAGTTTATAGAGGCATAGGTTTGAAAACTTGCATCTAGTATAAGCATACTTCAAAATATGGTTTTAGAAACTTGCCTGATGCTCGAGAGGTGATAGGGCTCGTGACAATGTCGAACAATCTAGACAAAGTCAAACGAAAACACACGGTTAATCCCCTCGATAAACCACTTATAACTCAATGCTTAAACACGTAAGCGAAACACAACCAAGGAATTACTAGCTCGTTATAGGCTCATACTAAGTCCACGTTTAGTCGACAATTACTTAAGCCGTAGGTTTAGTCCGAAATCGATCCTCGAATACAAGTTATACTTAACCATTTACAACATTGGTTTCTAAGTCATGTTCTTGGTGGTTTTCACTTGCGCGACCTCGACTAAAACATTTTTATAAAATCTCAAAATAATCTATTTAATCCGAATCTTTTTCGTAAGCCTTCCTAACTGTCTCTAGCATTATATCACAAAGTTTCACATTTTAATTCGACTCTTAAAGGTCTTTGACTTAGCATCAAAGTGGTTACATTTCTGCGATGAAACCTCTCGAACCACGATTACTAAAACTAGCATAACTCTTAAACCGTTCGGCCAAATTAGGCGAACCACATATCATTATGAAGCTTATAACATAAACTACACAATCATGGGCAGTAGGACTCAAGGGTCGAGCTCTAACAGAGGAAAAACAGGAAACCAATCAGTAGATAAAAATTTGGGCATTACGAGGGCTATAACTCGGATATTCCCAAATTTCAAATCATCCAAAATGCATATCGATTACTCCACATAACACATACATCTTATATAACATAGAACTGAGGCCAAGCAATGCCTTTCCGTTCATATAACTCATTATAACTTAATTCAAAGCCGAATCTTAACAACTAAGGCTATAAACATGCATAACACCATTAATCATCCATAAACCCCATAATACTTCAAGGGTTTCAAGATTTATACCTTCTCCAAGCTTGCTTGCTGCTAAATTCCTTATGTAACCTTAGATCCTTGCTTAATACAACCTTTGGAAGCCACAAACTCAATATCCAAAAACAAAACAAAATACAAGTTACTATTCATCGTTACTTTGTAAAATCCATATAAAATCGACAAACAAGAGTTTGGTTCTGAGATTTTTACCACACCTTCTACTCTTCAAGGGATATCTTTTGAGTCCTACCTCATCACCAGGGGATGCTTGAAGCTCGACTTATTGGCTTTCTAAGGTGAGTGGTCGCAACTGGAAAAGCAGGACAGTTTCTGTTCTCCGACTTGGGGAAGGGATTTGACTAGGCTACACTCCTTTGTTGGCCATGAAATTTTGAGCGAACGTTGCCCATGGAGTGGAGAAGATATGGTTAACATTTGGTGATTTAAGGATGTATAGAAATGGAGTTATGGATTTTTCTTTCCTTGATGCTCCTGCTGGGCAGAATTCTGGAAAATGGGGGAGAGTTCTTCCTTTTTCCTTTTTCTTTCTTTGTCTTGATTAATAACAATAATGCTGATATTTTGTATAAGTGGTGAGTCATCACCTTGATGTCTTCTCCTTGCGATACTTGTCAAACATGCACTGGTTGAGATAAAGTAACTTTACTGGTTTGCTTTACTGATTCGTTTCTTTTCACATGGATGATCCAAATGTTGCATTCCTTGAATTAATCTTGTTACATGTTACTTCCATGTCTATATTTAATCCTGTAAATGTTGCCTTGTTCCTCTTAAAACGATTCGAAATATTTCCTAAAGAGAGCGAATAAAACTCTACGCGATTCTCGCAGTGAATGGTAACTATTCACTATTCATTCCAACAATTGAATCCTTAAATCGACTTTAATAAAATAATAAAATTCAAAAATATTAAATCCTCAAATCCTCAATTTTAATATCTCATTTCTTGAATATAATAACAAATAATTCACTGCCCGGTCAAATACTACACCAAAATAAATTTTGGAATTTCTGAATTCCGATCGTCTTTGCATTCCCTTATTTACTCCGTAGATCACTAATATGACTTCGGAATATCCACACTACGTGTCGTACATAGGTGGCATGAAAAATTTTCTTAACCCTCAAAATCACTATTCATCCACCAAATTCACTATTCACTGATGCACTTAATCATAATAAGAAAAGTTTTAAATTTTACCAAAAATTCGGGTTATTATAGTCTCCCCTCCTTAAAAGGATTCTGTCCCGGAATCAACTTAGGAATAACTGGGGGTACTCCTCTTCCATTGCACTTTCTAACTCCCAGGTGGATTCTTCCACCTCTTGATTTTCCACAAACCTCTCACTAGCTTGTCAACCTCGTCACTTAGCACTTGCTTTTTTCTATCCGTGATTTTCACAGGTTTTTCTTTGTAAGTCAGACCAGGTTGTATATCTACATGCTCATACTCTACATATGCCGGGCATCTATAGTATACTGACGTAGCATTGACACATGAACCCAGTTATGACCATTCTACAAGTTTGGGGGGTAAGGCTGGCTCGTAGGCCACCTTTCTGACGCGTTTTAAAATCTCAGATGGCCCAATGAATCTCGGGCTCACTTCCCTTTCTTTTCAAATCTCATTAATTCTTTCCATGGAGATACCTTTAGCATCACGAATCTCTAACCTCATATTCTCTATCTTGTTTGTACAGAAATACACCAGCATAAACTTGCTTGTCATTCATTAACTTGCCATTTAGCTTATCAATAGCAGTACTATCTCTATACTCGCGGGCTTAGTCCGCATACTTTCTCTGTCTGTCTTGGTTGTCACTAGCCGCTTGTTGGTGAAATCTTTTGTCTTTCTAGTTTGTTGGACGAACTTGGGTTTTATATAAAATCTCATCCTTTAATTCCCGATCATTCGGAATCCATCTCTGTCTCATTTTAATTAAGGGTATCGGCCACCACATTGGCCTTCCCCGGATGGTAGTGTATCTCACAGTCATAATTCTAGGTCAATTCTAGCCATTTCTCCATCTCATGTTATCTACTATCACGGGTAACTCAAAGCCAATTCATTACATTCCATAAAATTTGTGGGTGCATTGTCCACCCAAAATAACCTTGCTGAAAACTCGAGGTGTCTATTCCTAGTACGAATCGCAGTCTTGGGTATATCCTCGGATTTAACTTCCAACAGGTGATACCCAGTTCTTAAATAGATTTGGAAATACACAGCGATCTTCCGCTGATCAAACAATCATTTACAAGGGTACCTATTCTCCATGTCGAACTCATACAACTCTCGAGGTTCGATACATAATTTTGTACTAACATCTTTCTCTCTTACAACAACACCGGGCTCTCCATGGTGGTACACTGGGTCTTATCATACCCTTATACAACAACTCTTGTAACTGAGTCACTAACTCTTTCATTCCCACTATACCCTGAATACTCGGTATTCATTCTCATGTCATCCAAATCGATATCTGGTAGCTCATTAAAACCTTGTACAATCTCCCAAAACCATTGTAGTTCCCTTTATACTTGGTATCTCTTTTCTTGGCGTTAACCATAAGAGCTAATTTAAGCCTCGTATTTCTGGCATAATAATTTCTTAGTCTGAACTATACTCAAGAATCTCTGAATCTGTCTCCATTCTTTATTTATCACTCTCTCTCCCTTACAATCAGTCTGGGCTCCATGGGGTGTCAACCAACCCATTCTTATTATAATATCAACTTCTCCCAACTTGAAAAGAATCAGGTCTATCAAAAGCGTCGACCTCATATTTCTAGTTCACAACCTGGATGTACCAGTCTTATGGGAAAATTCCTCGAATGGCTATTTCTACTTGTAATTATTCCCTTAGCAGCTCGGCCTTAAGGTTTAATTGTCATGTAATTTCTTGATATACAACGATACATTAGCTCTGTCTAAACAGTATAGAAGGGCACCTGCTATTTAAAGGTCCTGACAGTGGGCTGCTTGTTGGAGGTAGCCCTGGTTGAAACCTGCTGGCTTTCTTTTCTTCTGTGTTCACAAACTCCGGAACAAACCTCGATAATTCAGAAAAGTTGGCTTCATACTCGGTCACAGTCATGGTTTCTTGTTTTAACTCTTTAACTTTCATTTTCATCCGGGTCTCCATGTATTTCTGAAAATTATTCCTCTAATAACAACACACGCTGCACCTCTCCCAAGTCACAATACCAGCTCCCTCTGACTCCATCGTCAGTACTTATCTTGCTAACCCAGAGGTAGTGTCCATTCGTAAACAACTCCTCCAAAATCTCAATCTCACTATGGGGCATCTGTCTAACACCGTTGTCACTGGAGTTCACGGCACATCGCTATTTCTTTCACATATATCGATTGACACGCTTTCCATTATCATAATATCCTTGGGAGAATAAACCAATTTCATCGATATGTCACTAACATTCTATTCGTCTTAGGGATTCGCTCCTGTCATAGGCGACTTCGTTGCGAATCTAATTCCTATCAGCGAATTTTGACTTATTTGACCTGATTGGCCTCCCCTTAGAATTCAATAAGGATAACAAAAATTATGGGGCCTTGAAAGATAGCTCCCATATCAAAGAAAATGTCGCACACTGGTGATCATAAGGTTATGAGTTTTAAGGTAACCTTATTGGAGGTAAGAGAATTTTACCGAGAGATCAATATGATCATAAGAACTCAACGTTGTGTGCCTCAATTGAGACATTACTAAAGGTAATTAGCCTTCTTGTATTTCACAACTTACAAGTGATGGCGTCCCATCAGACTTCTATCACACAGACAGATAGTCCTTGTAGCCCCTATAAGTATAGGGTTGTTCGTCTCAGTGGAAGTTGAAAAGTATGAAAGCAATTCGATATCAATTTAATGATTATCGTCTTTCGGCAATATTTCTTTAAAGGAACACCTTGGATTAAAATTGAACAGATTCCAAAGGTGCGGTTTCCAAAGAAATGAATAACCATAAAGATACTGGTACTTAACAAACAAGTGGTGATGTATCACCATAGGGTCATTCATTATTTGAAGGAAAGTGAAAGTTTAAATAACATCATTTGGCAGGGCTTCGAAAGCCTGAAAGTAGGCATTGTGACAGCCCCTGGCACAAGTGAAACTGAATATGGTTTAGCACAAGTGTTATAAAACAACTTCGAAGAGGGAATATACCCTTTATCAGAATTCTTTCTTGGAGAGAGGTCAAGATAGATCATAGATTGGGGAGGTACCCCACATAATTTGCAAATGGGGAGGGTACTACCAAGGTCTCTACGGATGCCTTTTTATGTCGGCTCCTCTAATGGATAATCGTTCCATTCTAAAGCTTTTCTTCTTCAGGCACACCCTAAGGTGCTCGATACTTACGTCATTGCCGACTTATAATAGTCGCTAAGAATTCAACCATCAACATTTGCAATCGCAGGGAATTCTATTCGACTAGGCGCAGACATCTCAAATAAGCGTTTTGTTCTATAATAAGACTTCGATACCGCTGTCGCCCATAGCAATGACAATTCCTCATGTCGACTGGGCGGTACTCCACACTTTTGGCACAATAGCCTTTTCATTTAAGTCAATCCCGGAACTTCTCAGTCCGTCTTGGTCCTTAAATATATTTCGCCTTTACCGTCCAATCTCAACTTCATCATTTTATCTCTACAATCAATTATAACAATTAGGGTCTGTCCACCAACTCATATAACGGCTATCTTACCCAATCCACAGGGTTCGCTCTAATTTCCACTTTCTTTGGTGACATTCTCTGGTAATCAGAAAGACAAGGTTTGCCAAAATTTGCTGAATTTCCCTCCAAATCTGGGAAATTTGATCAATCTATTTACCTACTAGTAATACTCGGATCTGATTTCCGACCTTTCTGTTCTATCCTCATAATTCCTTCCTGGTTTCCTGAGGGTGGTAAATCTCGTTCTCGATTCCGTCTTAGCGTGCTTGTCTTACAATGACATTTGCATGGTACATATAACCAAAATTTTCCTTGAGATAATAACATTCCTCAATGATGTAATAGACACTAGTTCCAGTGGAATCGCTGGTCGTGGGGGATTGAAACCTCATAGTCAAAGCAATTCCTTACACTATTCTAGGCAACTAAGTACCCTTAATCGTTCGTGAAAATCTGAACACCTTGGCTCTTACATATGCTGCCTCCTTATGGGCAACTATAACTTACTACGAGTAACAGGTTTCGTTCAAGTCGAATCAATCCACTGATACTCGCTATACTGCCTCTACCTCTTCTGCCTTGGAGACTCTACTCCATTTTCTTTGTCACACCTCTTGATGAATCATGAACGATCCTTAAACTCTCGTCTCGTCACTTATTTATCCATTGAAGGTTCGTCCGGTCTTATTACTAGACCTCAAGTAACACACCACATCTTTATCAATCAACACGTCCTCTACAAGATTCTTTCCTTGACCCGCTATGGGGTCTTCCCCTAGATCTACCTATGGATCTTCCTTTATCGGGTCTCCGTCCATTTCAAGGAGCGCATTATCAAATGCCTACTCGAAGGCCTCGGGATCTGGTATCTCAGAGTCCCATCCATCTATAACTCATACGAATTGAGGTGACTAACCACGAAGTCCTAAGTACGGTTTCCCAAAAGAAGTCCCCTCTCGGGCTTCATCTTAAACAGTCAGGGTCATGTCCTCTAACCCGACTACGAACTCAATTTGAGCTCTAGATGTTCTTATTATTATTAAGGGTATTGTAAGACTCGATCTCCTATCGTTTCTGAGGACTGTAACCTAACGCTCTGATACCATCTCTGTAACAACCCCAAATCCGGGGTCAGGGATTTAGGGTTGTCACAATCCATGTACTCCTTGCCTTACCTGTATTACTCACACCATTCATAATTCACCTGCTCAAGACCCCACAACATATGTCTCTCACACACACACAGGTTAGAGTCTCAGAAACGACACAATACAACAACTGCGGAATAAATAATTTTTATTACAATACCCAAATGTCTTTTGAATCTGTTACTGATACAATTTCTAAGTATTGTTACATTACCAACTTAGCCTTCTGATGCTCACAATCCTCTAATACCATTCATGTCTATACATAAGTTGAATACCAAAAGCCGTAGCCTGATTCGATTGGTTCGTACTACTCCCGGGATCACTGCTAGAAACTGTTTATGAAAACGCCTTGCGAGGTATGTGCCGTCCCATTGGCATCCTGCTTCGCTGCTATATAATATATATAAAATAATAGCAAGAGTGAGCGATAGCTCAGCAAGGTAATGAAAGTATGGCATAATTCTGCCTTTTTTTTCAACCCAGAAATAAAGCGGGTATACGACAATAACTTGTCAAAATATCTTGATACTGAAATCATTTCCTTATCGGAATATATTCCAAAAATACCATTGTTGTATTTCAAATATCCTCTCCATAATATTCTGCAAACTTTCGATATTCATACTATGAACAAAGTTCTAGTATAAAATAAAAGACAGGATAACTCAGTATATCCTTTTCGTAAAATATCTGCTATATAGAATATAAGCAGACTATCAACATATAACTTAAAAGATGAAGTTATAAGGAAAATTCAATATAAGGTTTCCATAACCCAAAATCCACTATTTCATATATATATCCTTAATCAGGTTTTATCAGAGTCATAACTCATAAAATAAAAGATGAAGTTGTAGGAATTTCCAAATATCATCTTTCATATCAAACATTTACCTCATATCATAATGTGGAAATAAATACAAGGCAAAATATTTCCAATCCATTTTCTAAACTCATCTGATTTCATATATCTTTTTCAAAACAATCATATACCTTTTTGTAATCTCATATGCTTTCTGATAAACTCATATACGGGAATAAACTCGAATACTCTTGAGTAAACTTTCTCTTTCTGAAAACTTGCATAGAACTGAATGACTGGAATAAACTTTCTTTTCTGAAAACTTGCATAAAACTGAGTAACTGGAATAATTTCTCTTTCTCTGAAAACTTGCACAAAATGTGCTCTTTCATGAATAGTGAACTGTAGATGGAGATGCTAGGCGTCGAGGATACCCCTGCGATGATCAGTCGCAAGCTGTATCCCCCTGCTGTTTTTCTACGTAGAAGGGAAGATAATCAGTCTCACACCGACTTACCTCCCCGCCAATCGGTTGTAGGCAGGAAGAACAGACCCGTTCATAGACAGTCGATTCTGTTACTCTCCACTTATCCTACGGTCGGGCACTGATAATCATCTAAGGGAAGAACATACCCGTTCACCAGTCCGTCGGCCATATTGTAATTCCCTTAGGGGACCGGCGCTACTCAGTCCCTTACATATCTCCAAGTTCGAGTAAATCCATAACACTGAAACATAAAGTTCCTTTCCCTTTTTCCCCAAGTATACAACTCCACAAAGTAGTCATATCTGGTTGGAAAGGAAATTCACTCATATTTCCCAGGCTGATGCCTGTTAATGGATATCACTGATTTCACTGATCTTACTTCTCGAGTTTTGAGGAAGTAATCAAAATCATTTTGATGGTAGTATATCAGACTGATAATTTCATTGATTTAAAAAGATTTAGGACCGGGCCGTCTACTGGAAACAAGCATAAAATCTTGAGAAAGGTTCCATGCATCTTTGTAGTTTGAGCGAACATTTAAGTCTTTCTGAATATAGACTTAAAAGGGAAATAGATTTGGTAACTTTCTCTAATTATGTTTATAATTGACTGAATAAAACTTTATTAGCTATCTAGGGTTTAAAGAATAGTTTTCACAAATTACTTCCTTAAGAAGTAGGGCTTTAAATAATTAACGTAAGCTATATTTAATAAAGAATATTTATTTAAAAGTAATTTCCACACACTTCCTTAACAAAGAATGGAAAATAAATGAATAAAATAACCCTAGATAGCAACTGATACCATTCTCGGTATGTAGTATAAGTACAGAGTATATATAATATAACTCTAGATAATAACTGATACCATTCCCGGTCCGTAGTTTAAATACAGAGTATATACCCCCCTATTGAGGGTTTTCTTAACACATCAGCTCAAAATATTGCTATAACCATAGCTTATAAGCTCAACTCATATCAATAACTGTTACTTAGCATCATAAGTATCATTTCGAAATCAAAAACACATAACACATAACATATATCTCAAAATCTTTTATTTATCACAACAACAGTTTATAGAGGCATAGGTTCGAAAACTTGCATCTAGTATAAGCATACTTCAAAATATGGTTTTAGAAACTTGCCTGATGCTCGAGAGGTGATAGGGCTCGTGACAATGTCGAACAATCTAGACAAAGTCAAACGAAAACACACGGTTAATCCCCTCGATAAACCACTTATAACTCAATGCTTAAACACGTAAGCGAAACACAACCAAGGAATTACTAGCTCGTTATAGGCTCATACTAAGTCCACGTTTAGTCGACAATTACTTAAGCCGTAGGTTTAGTCCGAAATCGATCCTCGAATACAAGTTATACTTAACCATTTACAACATTGGTTTCTAAGTCATGTTCTTGGTGGTTTTCACTTGCGCGACCTCGACTAAAACATTTTTATAAATTCGAAAAATAATCTATTTAATCCGTATCTTTTTCGTAAGCCTTCCTAACTGTCTCTAGCATTATATCACAAAGTTTGACATTTTAATTCGACTCTTAAAGGTCTTTGACTTAGCATCAAAGTGGTTACATTTCTGCGATGAAACCTCTCGAACCACGATTACTAAAACTAGCATAACTCTTAAACCGTTCGGCCAAATTAGGCGAACCACATATCATTATGAAGCTTATAACATAAACTACACAATCATGGGCAGTAGGACTCAAGGGTCGAGCTCTAACAGAGGAAAAACAGGAAACCAATCAGTAGGTAAAAATTTGGGCATTACGACGGCTATAACTCGGATATTCCCAAATTTCAAATCATCCAAAATGCATATCGATTACTCCACATAACACATACATCTTATATAACATAGAACTGAGGCCAAGCAATGCCTTTCCGTTCATATAACTCATTATAACTTAATTCAAAGCCGAATCTTAACAACTAAGGCTATAAACATGCATAACACCATTAATCATCCATAAACCCCATAATACTTCAAGGGTTTCAAGATTTATACCTTCTCCAAGCTTGCTTGCTGCTAAATTCCTTATGTAACCTTAGATCCTTGCTTAATATAACCTTTGGAAGCCACAAACTCAATATCCAAAAACAAAACAAAATACAAGTTACTATTCATCGTTACTTTGTAAAATCCATATAAAATCGACAAACAAGAGTTTGGTTCTGAGATTTTTACCACACCTTCTAATCTTCAAGGGATTTCTTTTGAGTCCTACCTCATCACCAGGGGATGCTTGAAACTCGACTTATTGGCTTTCTAAGGTGAGTGGTCGCAACTGGAAAAGCAGGACAGTTTCTGTTCTCCGACTTGGGGAAGGGATTTGACTAGGCTACACTCCTTTGTTGGCCATGAAAGTTTGAGCGAACGTTGTCCATGGAGTAGAGAAGATATGGTTAAAATTTGGTGATTTAAGGATGTATAGAAATGGAGTTATGGATTTTTCTTTCCTTGATGCTCCTGCTGGGCAGAATTCTGGAAAATGGGGGAGAGTTCTTCCTTTTTCCTTTTTCTTTCTTTGTCTTGATTAATAACAATAATGCTGATATTTTGTATAAGTGGTGAGTCATCACCTTGATGTCTTCTCCTTGCGACACTTGTCAAACATGCACTGGTTGAGATAAAGTAACTTTACTGGTTTGCTTTACTGATTCGTTTCTTTTCACATGGATGATCCAAATGTTGCATTCCTTGAATTAATCTTGTTACATGTTACTTCCATGTCTATATTTAATCCTGTAAATGTTGCCTTGTTCCTCTTAAAATGATTCGAAATATTTCCTAAAGAGAGCGAATAAAACTCTACGCGATTCTCGCAGTGAATGGTAACTATTCACTATTCATTCCAACAATTGAATCCTTAAATCGACTTTAATAAAATAATAAAATTCAAAAATATTAAATCCTCAAATCCTCAATTTTAATATCTCATTTCTTGAATATAATAACAAATAATTCACTGCCCGGTCAAATACTACACCAAAATAAATTTTGGAATTTCTGAATTCCGATCGTCTTTGCATTCCCTTATTTACTCCGTAGATCACTAATATGACTTCGGAATATCCACACTACGTGTCGTACATAGGTGGCATGAAAAATTTTCTTAACCCTCAAAATCACTATTCATCCACCAAATTCACTATTCACTGATGCACTTAATCATAATAAGAAAAGTTTTAAATTTTACCAAAAATCCGGGTTATTATAGTCTCCCCTCCTTAAAAGGATTCCGTCCCGGAATCAACTTAGGAATAACTGGGGGTACTCCTCTTCCATTGCACTTTCTAACTCCCAGGTGGATTCTTCCACCTCTTGATTTTCCACAAACCTCTCACTAGCTTGTCAACCTCGTCACTTAGCACTTGCTTTTTTCTATCCGTGATTTTCACAGGTTTTTCTTTGTAAGTCAGACCAGGTTGTATATCTACCTACTCATACTCTACATATGCCGGGCATCTATAGTATACTGACGTAGCATTGACACATGAACCCCGTTATGACCATTCTACAAGTTTGGGGGGTAAGGCTGGCTCGTAGGCCACCTTTCTGACACGTTTTAAAATCTCAGATGGCCCAATGAATCTCGGGCTCACTTCCCTTTCTTTTCAAATCTCATTAATTCTTTCCATGGAGATACCTTTAGCATCACGAATCTCTAACCTCATATTCTCTATCTTGTTTGTACAGAAATACACCAGCATAAACTTGCTTGTCATTCATTAACTTGCCATTTAGCTTATCAATAGCAGTACTATCTCTATACTCGCGGGCTTAGTCCGCATACTTTCTCTGTCTGTCTTGGTTGTCACTAGCCGCTTGTTGGTGAAATCTTTTGTCTTTCTAGTTTGTTGGACGAACTTGGGTTTTATATAAAATCTCATCCTTTAATTCCCGATCATTCGGAATCCATCTCTGTCTCATTTTAATTAAGGGTATCGGCCACCACATTGGCCTTCCCCGGATGGTAGTGTATCTCACAGTCATAATTCTAGGTCAATTCTAGCCATTTCTCCATCTCATGTTATCTACTATCACGGGTAACTCAAAGCCAATTCATTACATTCCATAAAATTTGTGGGTGCATTAGTCCACCCAAAATAACCTTGCTGAAAACTCGAGGTGTCTATTCCTAGTACGAATCGCAGTCTTGGGTATATCCTCGGATTTAACTTCCAACTGGTGATACCCAGTTCTTAAATAGATTTGGAAATACACAGCGATCTTCCGCTGATCAAACAATCATTTACAAGGGTACCTATTCTCCATGTCGAACTCATACAACTCTCGAGGTTCGATATTGTATCAACGAACAAATCCCATTCCCTAACTAGAAAACTCTTAGAAATTTTGACCATCTGTAGGAGGCCTTGGTAATGAATGTTCAAGAAGAACTGAGATAACTCATCATCAGAGGGCAAAGGATCAAATCTGTCCTTAGGAAACTGTAAAACATCACAAAAAATATCTAAAGTGATTGTATATTGCTGGTTTAAAATAGTGAAAGTAAAAGATTTAGAGTCCTCGGCAATAACAACACTAGAGCAAAGAAGACGTAATGGATCAATTTTCAAAACAGCAGATGCACAAATAGCATGAGTAACACAAGTCTGACTGTTCAAAAATTGAATCCATGGCCTAAACCGCTCAACCTTACACCTCAACGGATCAAAATACCCAATATGATTGTTTAAAACAAGTTCAAAATTAGGATCCATTTGAAAAATAAGAAATTTTAATTAATTTGAAATAAAATTCGAATTTTAGGGATTTTAAAATTAATCAAAATTGACTAAAATCCACAAAATTAAAATTTTACAAAAAATTAACCAATTTTAAAAAAAATATCCTTAATTCGAACTTAAAATAATGAACTTAAAATTTTGTAAATTGATCCACACACACAGACAATCCAAACACAAACAAAACTGCCTTAACAAAATCAAGACCAATCCAAGTTTGAAATCAATTAAAAGCTTTACACAAAGAACAAGTCGAAATGAAAAGTAAGAAATTTAGCAGAACTTCGACTGATTTTGAAAATATTTTGAAGTGATGATTGATTGATTTGCTAATTTAAAACTTGAGTAATTTTGAAAAATGCTAATGAGAATTCAGAAGACTGGTCATTGGAATGAAAATGAAGAGAAAAAAACTTAAGTATATGTATATATATATATAACTACCTTAATAAAAACTGAAAAGAAAAGAAAATATGACTTCAACCGTTTTATTTTGAAAAATGAAATGGGGACAATCGGGAAGACTTAGAGAAAGTCTTACCGAGAGTCTTCCTAGTACAAATGGTAGTATTTTCGAAAATATTAAACAAAAAATAAAAGAAATAACCTAAAAATAACTAAGTCTTCCCGAAAGTCTTCTAAGAGTAAAAACACTGGAAATACTTAGAAATAGAATTAAAATAAAAAGGAAAAAACAAAAATGAAAAATGAAAAATACTAAGTTTTCCCGATAGTCTTCTCAGTATTAAAACCGGGAAGACTTAGAGAAAAACTTAAGAAAAACTAAATTAATCAACAGAAAATGCTAAACATAATTAAAAATGCACAGAAAATTTATAAAAATGCATAAAAAATATGTACAAGTCCAGAAAAATTCATAGAAAAATCTACAAATCCTAGAAAAATATGCAGTAAATTACAGAAGTGCAATAAAATAATATAAACCTGCAGAAAAATTCAAACAACAATATATACAATCTGAAATTAACCTAAATAATTAAAGTTTCAATAAAAATAAATTTCTCCACTTAAAAAATATGAGAAAATTATTTTTAAAGAAAATATATTATTCAAGAACATTTAAATTAACAAGCTTTTCACAACAAGTAAGAATTGGAAATAAATATCATTTAATATCAACAAGAGAAAATGATTTTTTTTGCTAAGAACAAACATAACAGAGATATTGTTAATCACTAAGACTGTTCAACATAACCAATTTACCAACTAACTTGGTAAATGTGGATTTGTCAACAGATTTAGTGAATATATCTGCAGTCTGTTCTTCTGTGGGTACAAAGTGTAACTCCACGGTTTCATTCATGACATGCTCTCTGATAAAATGATACATGATATCAATGTGCTTTGTTCTCGAGTGCTGAAGAGGGTTGTTGGAGATTGCTATGGCACTTGTATTGTCACATAAAATAGGAATTTTTTCTAATACAAAGCCATAGTCCTTCAATTGATTCCTTATCCATAGGATCTGAGCACAGGCGCTTCCAGCAACAATATATTCAGCTTCTGCTGTTGAATTGGAAACTGTTTGCTGTTTCTTGCTATACCAGGCAATCAATCTACCTCCTAGGAATTGACAACTCCCAGAGGTACTCTTTCTATACACAACACTACCTGCATAATCAGAATATGTATATCCAACAAGATTAAAACCAGAATCTTTAGGGTACCAGATACCTAAATTAGGCGTACCCTTAAGATATCTCAAGATTCTTTTAACAGCAACGAGATGTAAATCTCTAGGGTCCGCTTGGAACCTTGCACACAAGCATGTATCATACATAATATATGGTCTACTTGTATTAAGATAGAGTAAGGAGCCAATCATACCTCTGTAGCTTGTAACATCAACCTTGATAGAGTTATCACAAGCTCCAAGTTTGACAACTATTGAAGATGGAGTCCTTGCTCATGCTGAATCCTCCATGTGATACTTCGTGAGGAGTTCTTTGAGATACTAGGATTGAAAAATAAATATACCATTTGACCTTTGACTTACTTGTAATCCTAGAAAGAACTTCAGCTCACCCATCATACTCATTTCAAACTTACTCTGCATTAGTTTAGCAAATCTCTGACAGAGATTATCATTAGTAGACCCAAATATGATGTCATCCACATAGACTTGGACTAATATCATATCACTTTTGTGTTTCTTTGAAAAAAGAGTTTTGTCTATGGTACCTCTAACAAAACCATTTTCTAAAAGAAAACTAGAGAGAGTGTCATACCATTTTCTTGGGGCTTGTTTGAGACCATAGATAGCCTTGAAGAGAAAGTACACAAAGTCCATCAACTCCTGATTTTCAAAGCCAGGGGGCTGTTCCACATACACTTCTTCATCCAGCTCACCATTCAGGAATGCACTCTTAACATCCATTTGATAGAATTTAAAATTGGAGTAAGCTGCAAATGCTAAGAACATCCTGATAGCCTCAAGCCTAGCCACTGGTGCATAGGTTTCATCATAATCAATGCTTTCAGCTTGTGAATACCCTTGAGCAACCAGTCTTGCCTTATTCCTTGTAACAATGCCATCCTCATCTAGCTTGTTTCTGTATACCCATCTTGTACCAACTACTTTCTTGTTCTTTGGTTTGGGTACTAGCTTCCAGACTTGTAACACCCCCAGATTTGGGGTCGGAGATCCAGGTTGTCACGTTCCTTATTCCATACAAACACTTGATACTTGAATCATAATAAAATAAATCAACACACATGGTGACCCCACCATCAATATACTCACGCCAGTTATGTCTCAGAAACGAAATTTGCAAAAGCAGTAGTCATATGATCCATAAGTTAAAGTTATTACAACCCAAAAGTAAAATGCTTGAAACCTACTGCCAATATGATTTCTACGTGAAACCAGAAAGGCAGCGCAAATGTTTGTTCTTGTTCATTAATATACATAAGTGATACTTATAAATAAACCGGAGCAACAAGAGTTGCACTCCGAACCAACTCGGTACTTCTACCTGAGGTGCTGTAACTGCCATCCTATGGGCGGTCTGCGCGACCCAAACGCGCTTCCGAGCGGTATGGCGAATCCTGGCCATCTACTCTAGCTATTGTGTTTTGAGATAGGTTCAAGGGATTTTGAAAACGTTTCTGTTGCCCAGTAAATAACAATTGTAGAAGGGGGTTGAATACAATTGTATAAGATTCTCGACTTTATATAACACAAATATGAAAGATCAATAACAATAACAATAACAATAACAGCTTTATTAACTTTGATATAAAACTGTTACAAACTCTCTTAAGAAATTCTGATGTTCTTAAGAGCTGCTAGCTTACAAAAACTCTCTCAAGAAATTCTGTTCTTAAGAGCTTCTCTCCGATTATGTTCTCTCTCGAATGAATTACATAAATTGAAACCAAAACTGTGTTTATATAGTGCACACAGCTTCTCTATCAATTACAAGATAAGTCCTAATCATAACAAAGATAGAAACATATCTTTAATCGATAGCTACATTCTACAAACCAGGAACAAATAGAATAAACTTCCATGTTTATCTAGACTCCAAATATAACTCGAAGTAGGAATCCTGATCAGCTTCAAGTCCTGATGATCAAACCTGATCATAGTCTGAGTAGGAATCCTGATGATCAATAAGATACTGACGCTTGATCAAATACTGATGACCATGCAATACTGATGACGTCAGCAATCCTGATCAGTTGAGTCTAGCTTCTGACGATCATTGAATTCTGATCTAACAATCTCCCCCAATCTCATACTTTGTAAAATAAAGTATAGATTCCAAATATTCAATGATGTCAAAAACATGTATCAAAATGTACGAGTATCTTCAGAAACAACTTATCTGTTTAAGCTTTGTGATAGAACAGATTCATCTTCAAGAAGTTGGATAATAAACTTTCTTCTTTTTCTTCAAGAATTTGAATCAGTCTTTCCTTAAGATTTCTGAGTTCTTCATCTTCCTCATTAATCTGGTAGATAGCTGCTCTGAGATTCTGTATGGAGTTTCTTCGTAGACTGTGCTCTTCTAGCATAAGATAAGCAATTTCCTTCCCATCAGGATTGAGAGAAAGATGAGTCATGCCAAAATTTACTTCTTTAACAGCAGTACCCCTTTGCATTTCCACATCCTGACCTCTTTGATTTAAGTACATGGGAATATAATTACCATCAAAATTACTGTTTCCATCCAGTCTTCTTCTTATAGTTGACAAAATCATGTCACTCCATTCTTTGTACACTTGGTTCTTCCATCTTAACAGATAGTGAACATATTTCAGTTCCTGTGTAGTTTTCATCAGCAGATCTTGAATAGATAGAATCTTCACACTACCATCTTTCATGAAGTACAGAAGCTTTTCTTTCTTTTCAAAACCATCATGACAATCTATAACTATATCAACAGCTAATAAATTGTTCAGGTTTTCAGAAGTTAAAGTACCTCCAATTTCTGTCAAGGAGTAAGGATCAACATATGACATATTCAGATATTCACCATCTCTGTGTCCAATACCTCCTCTTGAATTACTTGACAATTGCTTCAGATTCGAAAACATCTTTAACCAGAGTGCTTTTGATCTAACCATCTCAGATAAATCAACAACACTTAAAGCGCTTGTAATAATTCCACCAGACTGAAAATTGATAGGTGTATCACAACTTAATGTGCTAATATGTTTCCACTTCTTGTATTTCTCCTTTTTATGAGCGTAGCTTCTTTCAAGTAAAGATTCTTGTCTGCTTGAATTTCTCCATTTTCTTTCATTTGAAACTTTAAGCCTTTGTAGATAGAGATTAAAATCTTCATATGTTCTCTTTGTAATATCTCTTCTTATGGCTTCTTCTTCTTCATCTACTTCTTTGTTGTGACAATCAACAACAGTAGATAAGATTATCAAATCAACCTCTTGCAGAATTTCAGATTCGTCAGGATCTTGAATATTGTCAGGATTAGAATCTTCAATTTGATTTGTATTGCTGAGAGTTGATTTACTTGATTTTCTTCTCAATTCAGGTTCTTCTTCAACAATTCCATCATCACCAAAAGTAGATCTGTCAGGAACTACTAGAGTTTGAATAGGTTCAGGAATTTCTTCAATTCTTAACCCTCTAGACCTTGTCTGTCTAGGTACTGTTTGAGTTGAAGAACCTCTTTTACTTCTTCTAGCACCTCTCCTACCTCTGCTTCCTCTACCTCTAGCAGGAGCAGTATAGCTTTCCATTGTCTCTCTTTGTAGTCTCAAGAATTCTTCATGTGAGAGATCTGGATATTCTTCACTTGCTGTAGAGAGTGCTTTTCTGGCAAATAATTGTTGAACTCTTTTATCAGTGTGATAAAGAGTAACAATTCTACCGTCTTTTGTAGAAAACTTCTGGAATAAATTTGATGCATCTTCAGGATTATCAATAATCACATCTTCATCACCTTCAGGAATTGTAGCAAGAATTTGTCCATGACCAGGTGTCAGGATTTGATCTTCCGTCAGGATCTGAGATTGCACCAATGTTCTTACTGTCTTAACTCCAGAATCAGAAACATGAGTTGACTGTGTTGTTTGACTTTGAGAAGTTTGGATTGTCTTCATAACAACAGCATCAGAGGTTTCTCCTTGTATCGCTTTGTCACCACCATCATCTCCAGTATCATCATCATTATTTCTTAATACTAGATCAGGTGTACATTTTGTCTGAATAACCTTCTCCCCCTTTTTGACATCAGGATTTGATAATAATTGCAAAATTAAGGAAAGAGAGGCTTGAATTTCAGTTACCTTAGTATCCAGAGAATCAATTCTTTGAGTGATTGAGGTTTGTTCTAAAACAACAGATTTCACTTGAGATTCTACTACCCTTAGTTGGAAAGTAGTAGGCACCTTTGTAAAATTATTAAAGATATCAGTCCTCACTTTTTCAGTTGAGCCCTTGATAGAATCAATCTCACTTTTCAGGCTTTTGGATAACAGAGTTGTAGCCTTCAGATGATTCTTCAAGTCTTGATTCTCTATAGACTTCACTGCATTATAGACATGTTCAATAGCAGAAGAAAAACTGATAGATTCATCAGAATTGTGCCATGAATTGTTCCATTCATTCTGTCTAAATGCCTCTGCAGGATCAAAGGAAGGAGTAGAAAAATCTTGTCTCTGATCTTTCCCAGTGGAAGCATTGCTAGCCATATATGTACTTGATGAACCAAAATTAGTTCCAAGACTAATCTTGAGTGCTGTAGCAAGCTCTTCCTTCTCTTTTCTATTCTCATTATCATCATCACTATCATCATCAGAACTATCATCATCAGTATCAGGAGATATATCAGGATCAGGAATTGCAATACCTTTCAGTTTATCCTGTGATTCTGAGATAGGATGATCCATTGGTCTTGAACGAAGTGGCTGTATCAAAATAGGTTCATTTTCAGGAGCACCACTAACGTCAGGATGAACATCGTCAGGATTTGATATGCTTGCATCAGTATTTGCTACCAATGGTTCTTGTGGAGCTTGAGGTTCAGAAGCTGCTTCAACACTTTGAGCTAAAGGTTCTTGTGTGCTTCCCTCATTGACAATGTTCTCGACCAATCTTTCAACAGAAGTTGTAGCTTTGCCTGCATCTTCACTTTGAGAAGATGGTTCTTGTGTAGCTGGAATGTTGATGTCTTCATTCTCCCTTTGAGAAAATGGTTCTTGTGTGACCATTCCACTAGCTAAGCCTTCACCCAAACTTTGATTGAGTGGTTCTTGTGTGGCAGGATCAACAGTAGCTGCTGAATTACTCTGAAATTCAGGTTCTTGTGGGCTTGATCCTTTCAGCTTCTTCTGTCTCTGATAGACTAACTCTTCTGCATTCCTCTTTTTCTTTGATGTAGGTGTAAGACCAACCAAGGAAGCAGTTGTAGAAACCTTCTCCCAAGAATGTCCTCGAATCTGAGATGGAGAGGCTGGAGAGTCTGATATAGAGACAACTTTTGTTGCTGCATCAGGAATACTAACATCAGGATTTGATGTCTGAATATCAGTATCCTTCATTTGCACTGTCAAAGGAATATGATACCTGCTCTTTGATAATTTCCTTGTCTTTTGTGGTTTTGATGAAGGTACCACAGCTTTAGTAGCAGTATCAGCAACTTCCTTGTTCACATTCATCACAGAGGATATAGGTAAGTCATCCTCTGAATCACTTTCATCAATCAACCGTAACTTCCTTTTCACAGGAACATCCTTAACAACCTTATCAGCTTTCTTCACCAGGACCCCTTGTACACCCCCTTGTATCTTCTTTTTAGTGAGTGGTGTAGAGGAAAAATCCTTTGAACCTGATTGCCTTCCAGACACATCAGTTCTAGCTGATTTCTTTGATTTTACAACTAAAGTCTTTTGAGAGACAGTAGAGGTGGTTGTTAACTGTTTAGACTGTTTAGGTTGCATGCTTGTGTCAGGAACAAGGTGGGTTGGTCCTTGTACCATAGCATTAGAAAGTAGTCCATAATGAGTAGGCATTTTCTGATGTAAGAAAAACCTAACCTCATCAGGAATAAAAGCATTTCCGCACAAAATATTTTGCCATATCAGGATTTAAAAAAAATATTCAATAAGATTAAAATAAAATTTTATTTAAGAAAACAAAATTTATTTTAACAATCCTGAATAGCGTTTTGGTTTAAGAAAAATAACCAAATTAATGGTCATAGAATTAAAACACGCTTACCAGCAAACGAGGCAAAAATATTTATGGAAAACCGAACCGTCTCCTTGAGATTGTAGAAACGACCTACACCCTTAATACACATTCTCTATAAAAGAGAACTGTTAAGCATAATCATCATATATCTATTAAAACACAAACCCTCTCCAGAGAAAAACTTACGAAAACCTTTCACCTTCTTGGTTTTTCAATGGCTGCCAACAATCAAAACAACATACCCGATGAAGAACTTGGTAGAATTTGGCAACAAATGGATGAGGCTCTTGCTGAGATGGAGCCACAACCAGTTCCTGACCCTCAGGAATATGAAGCGTTTATAAACGCTATGGTTGATGTGGTGTGGCACGACTTTGTGCAAGCCAATCCTGGCTGGAATCCTCTTGAGAATCTCATCTATGAAGAGGATGAAGACGATGAGGATGATGAAGAGGATGAGGATGAAGATGATGAAGAGCTCGTCCGAGAGCTTGAGAAACGTAAGAAGAAAATCCGTGATGCTTGTATGTCATGCAAGTTGGAGGCACGGAGGCGTCCCGGTGGTCACGGTGACGATCCGCCTTCAAGTAAATCAGCTCCTCTTCTTGTCTCTTAAGGATGGAACAAGAGACCTTACAGTTCTGAAGGACTGTGAAGCTGCTCAGGAGCATTCATGCTAATTTGCAGGGCACGTGTTCATGCTTATCTGTAAAGCACGAGTTCCTGAGTAGAAAATAGACTAGGAAAACAAATATGTAATTTCCATATTTCATGTGTAATGTATCTTCAAGTATTAATGAAATTTGTCTATTTTCTCAATTGTTTGCTTCCTGTACTTGCCTGCAAAATTTGTTAGTAACACTCAAAGTGATATAGAGATGATAAATAATAAACTCTGTTAATAATGAAATTGAAATTGATAATTAAGACTGAAAACTTAATCAAAGACTAAGTAATAATCTAATTGTCCAGAGTTTACCAGGAGTGTTGATGACAAATTAGCATAGAACCTCTGGTTTTCATACCAGCTTCAATCATCTGAGCATCAGGATTTGACCAGTTGACTTCCTGTCAGGATTGAGTCCTATCAGGATTTGATCAAAGATACATACCTTTCTGAATAACCATCAGGATTTGACAGTTATTAGGATTTCCTCTCTGTAGCTTTTCCTCAGAAATTCTCAAAATTCATCATTCCAAGTTCATTCACCAACTTATTGAAAGTAGCTTCAGGTAGTGGCTTGGTGAATATATCAGCTAGTTGTTGATCAGTAGGAACAAAGTGAAGTTCAATTGTTCCTTCCAGAACCTGTTCTCTTATAAAGTGATATATGATACTTATGTGTTTAGTAAGAGAATGCTGAACTGGATTTCCTGTCATTGCAATAGCACTTTGGTTATCACAATAAATAGGGATTTTTGAGTATGACAGGCCATAATCTAACAACTGATTTCTCATCCACATTATCTGAGCACAACAACTTCCTGCAGCAATGTACTCAGCGTCTGCAGTTGAAGTGGAAATAGATTTCTGCTTTTTACTGAACCATGAAACTAGTCTTCCACCCAAAAACTGACAACTTCCTGAAGTACTTTTCCTGTCTATTTTGCATCCTGCAAAATCAGCATCTGAATAACCACACAACCCAAAATCTGATTCCCTTGCATACCAAAGACCAAGTGAAGGAGTGCCTTTGAGATATCTGAAAATTCTTTTGACTGCAATCAGATGTGATTCTCTAGGTTTTGCTTGAAATCTTGCACATAGACAGGTTGCAAACATGATATCTGGTCTACTGGCAGTGAGATACAATAAAGAGCCAATCATTCCTCTGTAGTGAGTTACATCTACCTCTTCACCTTGATCAGGATCAAGTTTGGTAGCTGTAGCTATGGGAGTTGAAGCAGGAGTACTGTCTTGCATGTTAAACCTTGTCACTAAATTCCTTGTGTATTTAGACTGATTAATAAAAATCCCTTCATCAGTCTGTTTAACTTGAAGACCCAGAAAGTAACTCATTTCTCCCATCATGCTCATTTGATATCTTGACTGCATAAGCTTGGAAAACTTTTCACACAGCTTATTGTTTGTTGACCCAAAAATGATATCATCAACATAAATCTGAACTAACAGCAACTCATTACCATGATTCAAATAAAATAGAGTTTTATCAATTGCACCTCTTTTGAATCCACTTTCCAGTAAGAATTGAGCTAAGGTTTCATACCATGCTCTTGGAGCTTGCTTTAGTCCATAAAGTGCCTTATCCAGTCTGTAGACATAATCTGGATATTTAGGATCAATGAAACCAGGAGGTTGTTCAACATAAACTTCTTCCTCCAGTTCACCATTTAAGAAAGCACTTTTAACATCCATCTGGAAAACCTTGAATTTCTTATGTGCTGCATAAGCAAGAAATATCCTGATGGCTTCTAGTCTTGCAACAGGAGCAAAAGTTTCATCATAGTCAATTCCCTCTTGTTGGGAATACCCCTTTGCAACTAGTCTAGCTTTATTTCTGATAATGACTCCATCAGAATCAGTCTTGTTCTTGAAAATCCACTTTGTACCAACAATTGATCTATTCTTTGGTCTTGGTACCAGTTTCCAGACTTCATTCCTTTCAAATTCATTTAGTTCTTCTTGCATTGCAGTAACCCAATCAGCATCTTTAAGTGCATCTTCAACTTTCTTAGGCTCCTCCCAGGTGGATTCTTCCACCTCTTGATTTTCCACAAACCTCTCACTAGCTTGTCAACCTCGTCACTTAGCACTTGCTTTTTTCTATCCGTGATTTTCACAGGTTTTTCTTTGTAAGTCAGACCAGGTTGTATATCTACCTGCTCATACTCTACATATGCCGGGCATCTATAGTATACTGACGTAGCATTGACACATGAACCCCGTTATGACCATTCTACAAGTTTGGGGGGTAAGGCTGGCTCGTAGGCCACCTTTCTGACACGTTTTAAAATCTCAGATGGCCCAATGAATCTCGGGCTCACTTCCCTTTCTTTTCAAATCTCATTAATTCTTTCCATGGAGATACCTTTAGCATCACGAATCTCTAACCTCATATTCTCTATCTTGTTTGTACAGAAATACACCAGCATAAACTTGCTTGTCATTCATTAACTTGCCATTTAGCTTATCAATAGCAGTACTATCTCTATACTCACGGGCTTAGTCCGCATACTTTCTCTGTCTGTCTTGGTTGTCACTACCGCTTGTTGGTGAAATCTTTTGTCTTTCTAGTTTGTTGGACGAACTTGGGTTTTATATAAAATCTCATCCTTTAATTCCCGATCATTCGGAATCCATCTCTGTCTCATTTTAATTAAGGGTATCGGCCACCACATTGGCCTTCCCCGGATGGTAGTGTATCTCACAGTCATAATTCTAGGTCAATTCTAGCCATTTCTCCATCTCATGTTATCTACTATCACGGGTAACTCAAAGCCAATTCATTACATTCCATAAAATTTGTGGGTGCATTAGTCCACCCAAAATAACCTTGCTGAAAACTCGAGGTGTCTATTCCTAGTACGAATCGCAGTCTTGGGTATATCCTCGGATTTAACTTCCAACTGGTGATACCCAGTTCTTAAATAGATTTGGAAATACACAGCGATCTTCCGCTGATCAAACAATCATTTACAAGGGTACCTATTCTCCATGTCGAACTCATACAACTCTCGAGGTTCGATATTGTATCAACGAACAAATCCTATTCCCTAACTAGAAAACTCTTAGAAATTTTGACCATCTGTAGGAGGCCTTGGTAATGAATGTTCAAGAAGAACTGAGATAACTCATCATCAGAGGGCAAAGGATCAAATCTGTCCTTAGGAAACTGTAAAACATCACAAAAAATATCTAAAGTGATTGTATATTGCTGGTTTAAAATAGTGAAAGTAAAAGATTTAGAGTCCTCGGCAATAACAACACTAGAGCAAAGAAGACGTAATGGATCAATTTTCAAAACAGCAGATGCACAAATAGCATGAGTAACACAAGTCTGACTGTTCAAAAATTGAATCCATGGCCTAAACCGCTCAACCTTACACCTCAACGGATCAAAATACCCAATATGATTGTTTAAAACAAGTTCAAAATTAGGATCCATTTGAAAAATAAGAAATTTTAATTAATTTGAAATAAAATTCGAATTTTAGGGATTTTAAAATTAATCAAAATTGACTAAAATCCACAAAATTAAAATTTTACAAAAAATTAACCAATTTTAAAAAAAATATCCTTAATTCGAACTTAAAATAATGAACTTAAAATTTTGTAAATTGATCCACACACACAGACAATCCAAACACAAACAAAACTGCCTTAACAAAATCAAGACCAATCCAAGTTTGAAATCAATTAAAAGCTTTACACAAAGAACAAGTCGAAATGAAAAGTAAGAAATTTAGCAGAACTTCGACTGATTTTGAAAATATTTTGAAGTGATGATTGATTGATTTGCTAATTTAAAACTTGAGTAATTTTGAAAAATGCTAATGAGAATTCAGAAGACTGGTCATTGGAATGAAAATGAAGAGAAAAAAACTTAAGTATATGTATATATATATATAACTACCTTAATAAAAACTGAAAAGAAAAGAAAATATGACTTCAACCGTTTTATTTTGAAAAATGAAATGGGGACAATCGGGAAGACTTAGAGAAAGTCTTACCGAGAGTCTTCCTAGTACAAATGGTAGTATTTTCGAAAATATTAAACAAAAAATAAAAGAAATAACCTAAAAATAACTAAGTCTTCCCGAAAGTCTTCTAAGAGTAAAAACACTGGAAATACTTAGAAATAGAATTAAAATAAAAAGGAAAAAACAAAAATGAAAAATGAAAAATACTAAGTTTTCCCGATAGTCTTCTCAGTATTAAAACCGGGAAGATTTAGAGAAAAACTTAAGAAAAACTAAATTAATCAACAGAAAATGCTAAACATAATTAAAAATGCACAGAAAATTTATAAAAATGCATAAAAAATATGTACAAGTCCAGAAAAATTCATAGAAAAATCTACAAATCCTAGAAAAATATGCAGTAAATTACAGAAGTGCAATAAAATAATATAAACCTGCAGAAAAATTCAAACAACAATATATACAATCTGAAATTAACCTAAATAATTAAAGTTTCAATAAAAATAAATTTCTCCACTTAAAAAATATGAGAAAAATATTTTTAAAGAAAATATATTATTCAAGAACATTTAAATTAACAAGCTTTTCACAACAAGTAAGAATTGGAAATAAATATCATTTAATATCAACAAGAGAAAATGATTTTTTTTGCTAAGAACAAACATAACAGAGATATTGTTAATCACTAAGACTGTTCAACATAACCAATTTACCAACTAACTTGGTAAATGTGGATTTGTCAACAGATTTAGTGAATATATCTGCAGTCTGTTCTTCTGTGGGTACAAAGTGTAACTCCACAGTTTCATTCATGACATGCTCTCTGATAAAATGATACATGATATCAATGTGCTTTGTTCTCGAGTGCTGAAGAGGGTTGTTGGAGATTGCTATGGCACTTGTATTGTCACATAAAATAGGAATTTTTTCTAATACAAAGCCATAGTCCTTCAATTGATTCCTTATCCATAGGATCTGAGCACAGGCGCTTCCAGCAACAATATATTCAGCTTCTGCTGTTGAATTGGAAACTGTTTGCTGTTTCTTGCTATACCAGGCAATCAATCTACCTCCTAGGAATTGACAACTCCCAGAGGTACTCTTTCTATACACAACACTACCTGCATAATCAGAATATGTATATCCAACAAGATTAAAACCAGAATCTTTAGGGTACCAGATACCTAAATTAGGCGTACCCTTAAGATATCTCAAGATTCTTTTAACAGCAACGAGATGTAAATCTCTAGGGTCCGCTTGGAACCTTGCACACAAGCATGTATCATACATAATATATGGTCTACTTGTATTAAGATAGAGTAAGGAGCCAATCATACCTCTGTAGCTTGTAACATCAACCTTGATAGAGTTATCACAAGCTCCAAGTTTGACAATTGTTGAAGATGGAGTCCTTGCTCATGCTGAATCCTCCATGTGATACTTCGTGAGGAGTTCTTTGAGATACTAGGATTGAAAAATAAATATACCATTTGACCTTTGAGTTACTTGTAATCCTAGAAAGAACTTCAGCTCACCCATCATACTCATTTCAAACTTACTCTGCATTAGTTTAGCAAATCTCTGACAAATGCAACATGGAAAAGTGATCGTGTATGCTTCACGACAACTCAAACCGCACGAACGAAAGTACCCAACTCATGATTTGGAATTAGCAGCTATTGTGTTCGCACTGAAAATTTGGAGACATTATCTATACGGAGAAAAGTGTGAAATCTAAACGGATCATAAGAGCTTAAAGTATATATTCACTCAGAAGGAATTGAACATGAGGCAACGGAGATGGTTGGAGCTAATTAAGGACTATGATTGTAGTATTAACTACCACCCAGGAAAAGCGAATGTTGTGGCGGATGCGTTAAGTCGAAAGGAGAGATTGAATTTGTTCACAATACCTAAGGAATTGCTTCAAGACTTTGAGAAGTTGAAACTAGAAGTTTATGATTCAGAAGTTACTGACGAAGTTCTCAACGCTATGACGTTTCAACCGGAATTGTTGGAAAAGATACGAAGATGTCAGGAGGAGATTATGAATCAAGAGATGAACACATTGACTGGTGAAGAGATCTGCACCCAAAGGGACGACAAAGGAATTTTGAGATTTTCTTCGAGGATATGGATTCCAAATGTGACAGAATTGAAGAATGAAATCTTGCGAGAAGCCCATAGTTCACAGTACTCAATTCACCCTGGTAGCACGAAAATGTATCGAGATTTGAAGGAACATTTCTGGTGGCCTGATATGAAGAGAGAAATTGTTGAATGGATAAGTAAGTGTTATACTTGTCAACGAGTCAAAGCCGAACATCAAAAGCCGAGCGGACTATTGCAGCCATTGGATATTCCGGAATGGAAGTGGGAACATCTTGCCATGGATTTTATTGTTGGACTACCGAGGACAAAAGCTAATCATGATGCCATATGGGTAATTATAGACCGTCTGACCAAGTCTGCACATTTTCTCCCAATCAATGAAAGATTTTCACTGGATAGGCTAGTACAACTATATTTGAAGGAAGTTGTGACACGCCACGGAGTTCCAGTAACCATTGTGTCGGATCGTGATCCAAGGTTTAACTCCCGATTTTGGAGACAATTTCAAGAATGTCTGGGTACCAAGCTTAAGATGAGTACCGCTTATCATCCACAAACTGATGGCCAGAGTGAACGAACAATTCAAACCATTGAAGACATGCTTAGAGCTTGTGCACTGGATTTTAAAGGAAGTTGGGATGAACATTTGACGTTAGTCGAGTTTTCGTACAACAACAGCTATCACGCGAGTATTGGAATGCCACCGTATGAAGCGTTGTATGGAAGGAAATGTAGATCGCCTGTATATTGGGAAGAAGTTGGAGAACGAAAAGTTTTAGGACCCGAGCTAGTACAACAAACGAAGGAAAAGATTGAAATCATTCGGAAAAGGCTAGTTACGGCACAAGACAGACAACGGAAGTACGCGGACCAAGACAGGAAGGATATAAGCTTTGAAGAAGGAGATCAAGTGTTGCTGAAAGTGTCGCCATGGAAAGGAGTTACGAGATTTGGCAAGAAAGGGAAACTTAGCCCGAGATATGTAGGACCGTTTGAGATACTGAGACGTATTGGAAAGGTTGCATATGAGTTAGCGTTACCACCGCACATGGAGCATATTCATAACGTTTTTCATGTTTCGCTGCTTAAGAGATTTAATCCTGATGCAAATCACGTGATCGAATATGAACCTTTTGAGATTCAACCAGATTTGTCATATGTAGAACAACCTGTAGAGATTCAGGATCATATGGATAGAAAATTAAGGAATAAGATTGTTAAGCTAGTTAAGGTTTTGTGGAGGAATCCTAAAGTTGAAGAATCAACTTGGGAACTTGAGAGCGAGATGCTTGAAAAGTATCCGCATCTATTTTCATAAGGTTAGATTCTGGGGACAGAATCTTTTTAAGGGGGGAAGGTTATAACGACTCAGAAAAACACTTGTACTATATTAATATTTAATAATATCTGAGATCTTTGATATGTGAATATTGTGTGAAAGGTGGATATTTGAAAATGTGATAATTAGATGTTTACTTGGTGAATGGTATAGATTAAAATATATGTGTATGCTTTTAAATGCATTTTATATGAATTTCTTATTAAAAATTAGTTCTTTTTGACCTTCCGGGAATTTTATAAAATCAACGGAGACTCTTTTTATTGTGAAATCTTTTTCACAACCTTTAGTTTATATTCTAGTATTTTCTAAAATTTATGGAGGAATTTAGTTTTGGCTTTAAGGATTTAAAACTGATTTTATGAGTTAAATATCATTTATGTGATCAAAACTTTGAAAATTCATATTTAATTCAATTTTGATCATAAAAATATTTTAAAAATATGGGGGAGCTTGTAAATTCGTTACCTTTGTTTTAAAAATAAAATTGTGATTTTTAGATATTATCTTCATTTTATTTCGAATTATAGAAAGGCATTTACGTTTGTTTTAGTTATTAAAAATCAGATTTTGGAATTAGCAAGTTACTAAAATACCCCTGGGCTTATAAAACCCTGCACCCATTTTCCCCTTTCTCCACTTTGCCGTTCATCACTCTCTCTTCTCTCTTTTCTCTCTCGGCTATATCTCTCTCGATTGTCTCTGTAAAAATCTCTCTCATTCTCTCGATTTTATTGATGATTATGAATATACATACATATATATATGTAATCGTGTGTGTATGTATGTGTATGGCCGTGCGTGTGTGTGTGTTCGTGTGTGTATCAGTTGCATGCAAAAAGGGGTTTGGCGATTTTTGATTTCATTCAACTCCGAAACCTTTGCTTTGTGATGTTTGGGTGTTAAAGAGATTGTTTAGATTATTATTGGTGAGGTTGTGAAGGAAACCCGATTTTTCCGGGCACCTCCGACCATGCCGCCGTCGGCAATGAGCTCCGGCGAGCCGACGGGGACGATGATGATGCTTTTGAGTCCGATTATTGTATTAATAGCTATGTTTAGTTAAGATTTTGATTTGCATGTTGAGAAATCGAATTGCATGTGCCTATTTCGATTTTTCCCCTTTTTATAAATTCGGTTTGAAAACTTGGTTATGTGATGTTTGATTGTTAATCTCGGTTTATAGTGAATGCATGTCGAATTAATGGTGTTAAGTTTGATTAGTTTGAAATTTTGATGTTAAAGGTTTTGATTTGGAGATTGTTGTGAAATTCAAAGTATAGGTATTGTTAGTTGTGGTATTTTCTAATTGCATGTATAAGTTTTGAGAAATTTCTTGAGTACTCTTCCTTAAGGTTCTGATTTGTTAGTGTTGGGTGTGATTAATTGATGATTAGTTGTGGTAGGGATTATAATGGTGGAATGGTGTTATGTTGACATACATCATGCTGAAATTTCCAGAAAAACTGTCTGCCCTGTTCTGTTTTGATTAATTGCGAAATGTTGCTGCCTGTTTTAGACAGAGAGTCTAGGAGTTAACTGTTCTAAATTGAATCTAGTTTGTGCACGCGCTAACCTTGTATCGATAGGATTTACGAATAAAAAGTTATGCTTGTTTTACTAAAAGTTGCGCAGCAGGGATTTTCTGTGTTTCAGCACCTAGTTTATACAGTTCGTTTTTAATCTAAATGAAGTGTTCTGAAGTTGAAACTTTTATGCTAAGTTGAGTTAGTAATCAGGAGGTAGCCTGCCAAATTTGGTAATTGTTTGATTAGTTTTGGAATTATGAAAAATGTTTTAGTAAAGTATGCGCAGTTGATTTTTCTGCTTTTTGAGATGAAACATTGTTATAAAAAAATGTTAAGGATATGGTTGGCATGACCAAATTGATTTAAGGGATACCAAGTGTGGTATGATTTGAAAGATATGTTATCATATATATATATATATATGTATAAGGAGCATGTTATGTGTATTTAGATGACGATGTGAGTTATTTGGTTGATTGCCTATTACGTGGTTATAATTGTTTTGAGGTATAACTATTATGTGTTTACGCGTTTAGGATGCGTTGGGTAGTTTAGAATAAAGGATTAGAATCTTAGAGAAGCATTCTAAGATAGAATATACTCTTTTGTAGAGTCCAAGGAAGTGGAACTTAGAGAGTTCAAGGAAGTGGAACTTAGAGACAAAGGAAAGACTAAGGTGGAGAATCAGTGATTGTTCATTACCCTTTTTAGCTACTTAAGGCAAGTAATCCAAACTTGCTTTCGTATTTCGATTCCATTGTTTCATTTTGACACATATGAATTGTTATCTTGCCTTGATTTACCTTTGATTCTGAAAACACTTATTGTTCATTGATAACCCTTATCTTTGTTCATATACACCATGTTGAACTATATACCATGCTTTGTTTAGTTCTTTATCCTTAAACCTTTATACCCTGTTCATATCCATGAATTGAAACCTGATTGACCTATGATTATATAACCTGAATTTGATCATATACTTATGCATTCCCTTTTTATACCTGAAAGTGAATACACCTAACCCTCATTCTAGTACATTTCCAGAATAGACCCGATGATAAATATTTCCTATATTCCACTAACAGAAATCCAAATTGTTTTGATTGAACTTATCTGATTTCCAAAAGACTTCTTTATACCTGGATATGTTTTAAAAAGGAATAAAGTTTAGACTCATTTAAATTCTGATTTATGGTTTCCACGGATTCCTAAGATTGGAGGCGTAAGAGGCCGAGTAACGCCGGTCCAGCACTTTTTAATTATAATAAATGGACTAGGGATGGACTAGTCTAAAGGCCAATGTGTTGCCTAATGGGACCCAATACAAGGACCAGAGGGACTGTGTGTCCGGTATGGGGACTTTACGTGGCTGATCACCCGTATTGTCCGGTGCGTTGTGAAAAATCTCCAAAATTACTTATTGTTTTTGAAACGGATATCTTGATAATGAAATTGGTTTACCCTTTGAAATTGCATATTTATGCCATTGTTCTGATAAATCCTTAATGTGGATTCTGCTAAAACCATGCCATATATACTGATATTGGAAACTGTTTTGAAGCTATATATTCAATCCATTGTTTTGATAATCCCATTGATACGGACTTTGCTATACCCATGTCATACATATTGATATTGAAACTGTTTCCCAGTGGATAACTGTTTGGTCATACTATTACTTGCTGGGCATTTGGCTCATTCTTTTTCCCTATTCTAACCCACAGTGAAACGAGAAGATGGTACGTACATTTCAGACAGCTAGGAAGTCTTCCTATAGGGTTGTTTTGGGATGCCAGCTCAGGTAGGTGATGGCCATATCTAGAAGGTGTTTTGTAATAGAGAACGTAGAACTTTTAAGACATGGATGTAATATCTTTTGAGACTTATGTATTAATGAATTAGATAGTGGATGCTTGTTTCACACCATCAACTGTTAAAGATCCAGGGTAGAGTTGGGGTCAAGTATGCATGCTTTTATTATATTGTTTATGGGTTTAATATGTATAGAGGTTGTAGTGACTCCCCGATCATGACCCCAGATTGGGAGGGCGTCACAATTTCTCCGTACCATCTCCGGTTATTTTAACCTCAATCTCCATCTTTTCAAACTCTTGGATTAACTTCTCTAAGGAGGTTATCATTTTGAGTCTCTCTTTCCTACTAAGGGCATCGGCCACCACATTGGCCTTCCCTGGGTGGTAAAGAATCTCGCAATCATAATCTTTGATTAACTCTAACCATCTCCTCTGTCTCATATTGAGCTCTTTCTGAGTGAAAATGTACTTAAGGCTCTTATGGTCTGTGTAGATCTCACACTTTTCTCCATATAAGTAGTGCCTCCAAATCTTTAACGCGAAAACTATGGCTACCAATTCCAAATCATGGGTAGGGTATCTACTCTCATATTCCTTTAACTGCCTGGAAGCATATGCAATCACCCTTTCGTGTTGCATAAGCACGCATCCTAACCCTTTGTGCGATGCGTCACTGTAGATCACGAAATTCCCCTTTCCGTCTGGCAGTGCCAGTACAGGGGCAGTAACTAGCCTCTTTTTCAATTCCTGAAAACTCTTCTCGCATTTCTCAGTCCATTCAAACTTCTTTGTCTTTCGGGTAAGTCGGGTCAGTGGGGCTGCTATTCTAGCAAAATCTTGCACAAATCTCCGATAATACCCGGCTAAGCCTACAAAACTTCTCACCTCAGTCTGGGTGGTTGGTCTTTCCCAGTTTGAAACGGCTTCTATCTTAGCAGGGTCAACCAGTACTCCTTCACTGCTGACCACATGACCTAGAAACTGTACTTCCCTTAGCCAAAACTCACACTTGGAGAACTTGGCATATAACTTTTCCTTTCTCAGCGTCTCTAACACTATCCTCAAGTGTTCTGCGTGTTCTTCCTCTGTCTTGGAGTAGACTAAAATATCATCGATAAAAACTATGACACATTTGTCCAAATACTGCTTGAAGACTCTATTCATTAGGTCCATGAAAGCTGTCGGGGCATTCGTGAGCCCAAACGACATTACTAAAAACTCGTAGTGCCCATGCCTAGTGCGAAATATAGCCTTGGGTATATCCTCAGGTTTTATCTTTAACTGGTGATATCCAGTCCATAGGTCAATCTTGGAGAAGTGAACCGCATCTTTCAGCTGGTCAAACAAAACATCAATCCTTGGCAAAGGATATCGGTTCTTAATGGTTAACTTGTTTGGTTCTCGATAGTCTATGCACAATCTCAAGCTACCATCCTTCTTTTTCACAAACAGCACTGGTGCACCCCATGGTGACACATTGGGTCTTATCAAATTTAAAACTGAAAACTTTAAAGAAACTGAAATGCACGAATATATACGTAAGTGACATAAAGTCACGAGATACTGAAAGTCAAGGTTTCAACAAAAGCAAACACGTTGCTGAAATACATCGTCCGTACAACAGTCAAAAGCTAAGTACTACCAGTCAACCAATCAACATCTACTAACGTCAGTCTGATCAGCCTATCTCTAACCCAGAAAGGATACTACTATACAACGGAACCATCCCACAAAATTGGCACTACTAACGGCCATCTGAGATTAGGGAACTAAGCTATATGTCACCCATCAAAGCTCCTCCTCTGGGCGGGTCAGGCTCTTGACACGCGCCATGGCATCTATCCAAATCATCTATGTTGCCCGTCGGGATACCAGTCCCTCAGCAACAACATACAGGCCTCTCATGCGGACCATAGCTCGCAACTTAATGCTGGAAATCTCACGTCTCATCTCCCTAGGAGTCATAAACCTCATCCCGTCCTGATAGGAACGACGGGTCTCTCTCTCTGCAGCCAACTGTCTCCTCAGCTCATCAGCTCTAGCCTCTGCCGCTACCAAGTCAGTGGTCAGCCGGCCAATCATCCAATCATGGATCACAGTAGGTACTCCAGTAGGTGAGGGAAGAGGTGTGTCCGGATCAGTCAAGGGCTGGTCCTCCTCATATCCCTCAGGGGCGAGGTCATAGTCATCGTCTGATGGTAACGGGCTCAATGGGGGCATAGGAGGGGTAAGGGCTCTCACAGTAGGCAGAGGGTACATCCTGATGCCTCCTCGGCTAGAGTTGTCCTCAGAAGTCTCATCGTCCTCCGTGGTAACTACATCAGGCACAACCTGATCCCTCTCAGCGGAATCATCATCCTCAGTCGACTCTCCATCAATAGTGGGAGCAAGAGAAGTAGGAAAGTCAAGCACAGTCACGGGGTCCTCTTCCGGATCCTCGTCCGGGTCCTCTGTATCCTCCTCAGGATCCTCATCTAGATCCTCCATGGGGTCGTCCTCAGCCTCCAGCAGAGCATCGTCATGCTGGGTCTCAAAGTCATCAGCCTCCTCGGCCGCAAACACCTATACAAACGAAAGCTAGGTTACTTTACTGTGGAATAAAATTCCCTTACGGGTTTTAACGGTTAGTGCTACATCTGGTAGCCCAACCATGAACTCGATGGGAGTTCTCCTTATTATTATAGTTACATTTATTATTCCTAACGCCCTATCGTTTCTGAGATTAATAACTATAGGCTCTGATACCATTTCTGTAACACCCCCAGATCCGGGGTCGGAGATCCAGGTTGTCACGTTCCTTATTCCATACAAACACTTGATACTTGAATCATAATAAAATAAATCAACACACATGGTGACCCCACCATCAATATACTCACGCCAGTTATGTCTCAAAAACGAAATTTGCAAAAGCAGTAGTCATATGATCCATAAGTTAAAGTTATTACAACCCAAAAGTAAAATGCTTGAAACCTACTGCCAATATGATTTCTACGTGAAACCAGAAAGGCAGCGCAAATGTTTGTTCTTGTTCATTAATATACATAAGTGATACATATAAATAAACCGGAGCAACAAGAGTTGCACTCCGAACCAACTTGGTACTTCTACCTGAGGTGCTACAACTGCCATCCTATGGGCGGTCTGCGCGGCCCAGACGCGCTTCCGAGCGGTATGGCGAATCCTGGCCATCTACTCTAGCTGTTGTGTTTTGAGATAGGTTCAAGGGATTTTGAAAACGTTTCGCTGTACCAATGCTAGGGGATACTTCCTTGACCTTTTTATAACCTTGGTTTAATATGTAATCATGGATTTCTCATTCTACGTACTTTCTCAAAACGATCAAATCAATACATCCTTGATTGTCCGATAAATAGTGATTCATCATCTGATTCTGAGTCTGACAAGTTATCAAACTTTAGTTCTTCAGATGAATTTTCAGTTTGGATACTAGGGAGTTTAGTGTCATCAAATGTAACATTGACACTTTCCTTCACTTGGTTACTATCAATCAAGTACACCATGTAAGATCTTCTGGCATAACCAACAAATATATCTTCATATGCCTTGGCTTCAAACTTGCCACGTTTAACATCTCCATCCTTGCACAAAGCATTTTGCACCAAATACATGAAAGTATTTGAGAGTTGGTTTCTTGTTGTTCGTGATCTCATAAGGAGTCTTCATTAATTCCTTGTTGATTAAAGTTCGATTCTGAGTATAACAAGCAGTATTCACAGCTTCAACCCAAAAGTACATTGGAAGTCTTGATTCACTTAACATAGTCCTTGCAGCTTCAATCAGTGTACGATTCTTCCTTTCCACCACTCCATTCTGTTGAGGAGTTCTAGGGGCTGAATATTGTCTTGTTATTCCTTTATCTGCACAAAAGTCATTTAGGACTGCATTCTTGAATTCAGTTCCATTATCTGACCTTAAAGCTCTAACAGGGAATCTAGAATCCAGTTCAATCAACTTTATATGATCAATCACCATCTGTGGGGTCTCATCCTTGGAATGTAGGAATAAAACCCAAGTAAATTTGGAATAGTCATCAAAAATCACAAGTGCATATTATTTCTTTGACATGGACATCACATTAACTGGACCAAACAAATCCATGCGCAGTAGCTGATGTGGTTCAGTTATTGATGATGTGTCAGTGCCCTTGTGAGAAGCTTTCTTTGACTTTCCTTTCTGACATGCCTCACACAGTCCTTCCTGTGTAAATTCCATCTGAGGCAAACCTCTCACCAATTCCCTCTTGACTAAAGAGTTCATGGTTTTGAAGTTCAGGTGAGACATCTTTTTGTGCCATAGCCAACTTTCATCTGATGAAGCTTTAGCATAAAAACAAGTAACTTCATCTTTGGATCCAGAGTACAGATCAGCTATGAACAAATCACCTTTCCTTACTCCTTGAAGAGCAGGCTTTCCATTATTCTTGTGAAGGATCTGACATTTCTCTTTCTCAAAGGAAACAACATATCCTCTGTCACAGAAATGACTGATGCTGAGAAGATTAAACTTCAGACCTTCCATAATGGATACATCTTGAATGATAACATTTCCAAACTCCAAACAGCCATATCCTCTGGTAATACCCTTGTTGTTATCTCCAAAGGTAACTTCTGGGCCAGTTTTCTCAACCACATTTGATAGCAGGGCTCTATCTCCGATCATATGCCTTGAACAACCACTGTCCAGAATCCACATAACACGGTTTAGCTGTGCCACACCCTGCAGTATCAAATTGATTAGTCCTTCCTCGGAACCCAAACTTGATTGGGTCCGACATATTTAAAGAACTGGCCTTTGTCAGGCAAAACAACATTTTTTACTTTAACTAATTCAACCTCTTTCACAAAAGAGCGTTTCCATTTATAGCCAGCCTTAACACATTTCTGAGTAGGCTTAGGGATAAATGAATCCACTCTAGTCTTAGGAGGACTAGTAGTATTAGATATAACATGCTTCTTATTATTAACATATTGACGTGGAGCAGTCTTATTATCAGATACATGCTTACTATTAAAATAAGCATACATAACATTAAAAGCACAAGACATGCAATTCACCACACCACATGCTTTATGAGACAAATTAACAACAGGCGTGTTAGTTCTACAGTTGTTTTGATCCACTTTATGGATATATGATCTAGTCGCTGATGCTGAAACAACTTTGACTTGTTTCTCAGATATACACTTATTGGACTGAGCAAGTTCAAAAGTAAGATCCTCAATACACATTTCCTCTTGGATAATGATGGAATGTTCATTAAGAGGTTCTGTCAAGGATTCTCTAAAGAAGGGTGTTTCAATACCCTTAAGCACATATGGTACACCCCTTTCTTCAGCACTGACTCTATTAGGGGTGTTTATGCTTAATTCTCCAATAGACTCATTATAGTCATACCCTATTCCTACAGTATGACCAATAAGTTGTTTATTGATGATTTCTTTAGCAGTCTTACAAGAATTATAGTAAGCATTAACCTTTATCTTAAGTTCACTGATCTGATCCTTAAGAATGGTTTCTAGTTGAATATAACAATTAACCTTATTCTCAAGAAATGTTATTTTCTTAGTGAGTTCATCCTGATTAACATGCACAAGTCTTAATTCTTTTACCTCCTTTTCAAGAGTGATAAGTGGGTATTTTATTCACTTAGAACGTTTCCGTTTGGCTTAAAACGAATGTTTGTACTCGAGTTGTGGTATTTTTTATCTCTTTTAAGGGTATTGTGCAGGTATATTTATCACAGGTGTACTAGGAACGAAGCGGAGCAATCGGAGCGCGAGACGGAGTTATAATGAAGAAAAGGGAAAAAATTCAGTTTGCTGGACAGAGGGAATGGCGCGGCAGCGCCGTGTTAGTACTTGAGAATGGCGCGGCAGCGCCGCATGAAAAAAAACTGAGCAGTGATCCTGGCGCGGCAGCGCCGTGCTCCTATACAAAATTGGCGCGGCAGCGCCGGGCACTCTGGCGAAAAATTCCTGTTTTAACCTAATTGCTGATTTTTCGAGTGGAAGTAAAAAAATTACAATTTGGTACGACTTGTTTGCACCTGGAGGCTTATAAAAAGAGAAGAAAACCCTAGAGAGACAGATATATATATTATCTACGGAGTTTTTAAGCACGAAGAAGCAAGGAAGAAGATCGTTTTCAATTTATTTCTTGTAATCTTTCTAGCTTGTGGATGCTTGGTTGGGTGTATTCTTTAGAACCCTTGTTATTTATTCAATATAATTCGTTTTCTTTCATCATGTTTACATTAGAACCCATGGTGACGATTAGTTTGATTATGAACTAACTCATTGTCATGGGGTTTTAGCGGATTTATTCATGAAGTTTATTTGTTGAATTTTCTCGATGCCTATAGTGTGATTGATGCGATATCCTATCATGGTTGTTTTAATTCGTTATAGGAGAGTAGCTAACTCCTGTAATTGTGTGTTAATTCTTATTGAAGCGAAAGTGGATTTAAGAGTTTAGAACTTGCCATGCTAGCATAGGTTTATGCGTGAGAATATCATTCGTAATTAGTGTCGTAACTCTAACCGTTTTATGATGACTATGTGATCAATTGAATGCTTGTACTTCAACCATTATGTTTTCAATCTTTATAGACATATAGGGACTAAGCATAATTGGGAGACTAAGTGATTTCTATCTTTATTGTGGATATTATTTAGGATGGTATTTGTGCAACGAAAGTTGGCTTATATCAGTTTTGTGTGTTCGATCAGGTATTAATAAATCACATGAAAGGGCTAGAGAATTGGAGACTTTAGATGGATTGTTTAATGAAGTTGAAATCCCATGTTTTATTCGCATAAGTAAATCGACATAAATCTCAGTTTAAGTAGTTGTTAATTAGTTATAATTCTTAGATTAATTATAGTGATAACAAAAATCCACTTTGTTATTTGTTTTAGCATCGGATAATAATCATACATTGGTGAGTGAATTAACTAGACAAACAACGAGTCCCTGTAGGAACGAACCTTATTTGCTATCTGTATTACTTGAGATCACGTGCACTTGCGTGTTGAGTTTGGTCGTAACAAGTTTTTGGCGCCGCTGCCGGGGATTTCGGTTTTATTTGTTTAGTTTCAGTATTTACCATCAGTGGTCATTAAAGTTCGGTGACTAGGACGTTTCTCACCAATTTTCTAGTTGGTGAATTTCAGGTACTTATTGAGAGTGTATGCGTACACGAGCTCGAGCACGTAGAGAAGAATTAGCAAGAAGAGAAGAACTAGCACGAAGGAAACTTGACTTTGAGAACATCAGTGTAGAAAACAATTGTGAATCAAAAGAAGATATGGAAGATCAAGCACAACCAGCGAAGGCTTTGAGTGAATTCTATCAGACAAAAGTGGAGGACATTCATACCAGCATTGTTCGTCCAGCTATTGGGGCTAATAATTTCGAGCTTAAGCCAAACATCATTCAGATGATTCAGAATACGGTTCAGTTTGGGGGTAGTCCTGCTGAAGATCCCAATGCTCATATTAGGGACTTCCTTGAGATCTGTGACACCTTCAAATTCAACGGAGTTACAGATGACCCAATCAGATTGAGGCTATTTCCCTTCTCTCTTAGGGATAAAGCCAAGAGTTGGTTACATTCTATGCCATCAGGTTCTATTAAAACTTGGGCAGACTGTGCTCAAAAGTTCTTGACGAAGTATTTCTCCATGGCGAAGACAGCAGCTTATAGGAATTCTATTTCTCAGTTTGCTCCCAGGAATCTTTGGGGGAAGCTTGGGAAAGGTACAAGGAGATATTGGCACGTTGTCCTCATCATGGAATGCCGGATTGGATGATAATCAGCAATTTCTATAACGGGTTGGGAGCTCAGTCCAGGCCTATGTTAGATGCTGCATCTGGAGGTGCGCTATGGGCAAAAAGCTATGAGGATGCCTATAATCTTATCGAGATGATGGCAGCCAATGAGTTTCAGAATCCTACTCAACGCTTGCCACCTGCTAAAGTGGCTGGAGTACTTGAATTGGATGCAGCTACTGCTATTGCTGCTCAACTCAAGGCGTTGACAATGAAGGTAGATTCCCTTTCTAATCATGGAACTAGCCAGGTTGCTATGGTGTGTGAATTGTGTGCAGGGGCTCATGACACGAATCTGTGTGCTATCTCATCTGAATCAGCACAGTTTGTTAGTAATTTTCAAAGAGCTCAGCAGCCAGTGCCTAATGCTTATCATCCCAACAATCGGAATCATCCTAATTTCAGTTGGAGCAACAATCAGGGTGGTGTTCAGCAACCACAAAATCAGCAGTTCAATGCAAGGCCATATAATCAGAACTATCAACCACCACCTTATGCTCCAAGGCAAACATTCAATCCACATGGATTTCAACCATCTCAAGGGAATTCTTTGAATCAGTCTGAGAAGTCTGAACTGGAAGAGCTGCGAATGATGTATAAGAGTCAGGCGGTGTCATTGAAAACTTTAGAGAATCAGATTGGCCAACTAGCCAATGCATTGCTGAACCGTCAACCAGGAACGCTTCCGAGTGACACAGAGATGAATCCAGGCAAGAAAGATCACAAGGAACAGGTCCAGGCAGTAACCTTACGATCGGGAAAGATTCTACAAGGTCAGAACGAAGGAAATTCAGCTGAGGAAAAAAATGAGTTTTCTGAACAGTTTGTACGGCGCGGCAGCGCCGAGGCCCAGTACAAAAACGGCGCGGCAACGCCGGGGCCTCTGGAAGAAAAAAATGAATTTGATGCTGGGGTCGATTCTGTTCCTGATTTGGTACCTAATGCTACTCTCTCGACTCATGTAACTGGGAAGAGTGATAATTCTCAGAAAGTAGTAGAAGAAAAGGTGTTTCCACCTCCTCCATTCCCAAAACGAGTTCAAAGGCAAAAGTTTGACAAGCAGTTTGCTAAGTTCTTGGATGTCTTCAAGAAGCTTCAGATTAACATACCATTTGCAGAGGCTCTTGAGCAAATGCCGAGCTATGCGAAGTTTATGAAGGGCATTCTTTCGAAGAAATTGAAACTTGAGGAGCTAGAAACAGTTGCATTGACGGAAGAATGTAGTGCCATCTTGCAACAAAAGTTGCCACCTAAGTTGAAGGACCCTGGAAGCTTCACCATTCCATGTACTATTGGAGATCTCTCATTCAGCAAATGCTTGTGTGATTTGGGTGCAAGTATTAATCTCATGCCCTTATCAGTTTTTATGCAACTTGGTCTTCCAGAACCAAAGCCAACTACTATGACTCTGCAACTTGCGGACCGTTCAGTTACTTATCCTCGAGGAATAGTTGAGGATGTTTTGGTGAAGGTCGACAAGCTTATCTTTCCAGCCGACTTTGTGATTCTTGACTTTGAGGAAGACAAGAAGATCCCTATCATCTTGGGACGACCATTCTTGGCTACAGGTCGGACTCTGATTGATGTCCAAAAGGGAGAACTCACTATGAGGGTGCACGATCAAAATGTCACCTTTAATGTTTTCAATGCAATGAAGCTTCCAACTGACGAGGAAGTGTGTTTTAAAATTGATATGGTGGACAAGGTGGTTAACTCCGCAACTCAACACTTGATCAAAACTGATGTGTTGGAAAGAGTTCTTACTAATGACTTGGAGATTGAGAACGAAGAGGATGAAGAACAATTGCAATATCTTAATGCATCTCCATGGAAGAAGATTGAGATTCCGTTTGAATCTTTGGGGTTGTCAGAGCTGAAGAAGTCTCATGTTAGACTTAAGCCATCTATCGAGGAAGCACCTACATTGGAACTTAAGCCATTGCCTGAACATCTAAGGTATGCCTATCTTGGTGATTCTTCTACCTTACCTGTTATTATATCATCTAAGCTTTCAGGCATGGAAGAGGAAAAGCTATTGCGAATTTTAAGGGATTTCAAATCAACCATTGGGTGGACTATAGCAGACATAAAGGGTATTAGTCCTTCTTATTGCATGCACAAAATTCCTTTGGAAGAGGGAGCTAAACCTACAGTTGATAATCAAAGGAGACTGAATCCTGTTATGAAGGAAGTTGTGAAGAAGGAAATTCTTAAATGGCTTGATGCAGGCATTATCTATCCGATCTCTGATAGTTCTTGGGTGAGTCCGGTGCAATGTGTGCCTAAGAAGGGAGGCATGACAGTGGTGACTAATGAAAAGAACGAGCTCATTCCTACTCGAACAGTTACTGGTTGGAGGATTTGCATGGATTATCGAAAGTTGAACAAGGCTACTCGGAAAGATCACTTTCCACTTCCGTTCATTGATCAGATGCTCGACAGACTGGCTGGACATCAGTACTATTGCTTACTTGATGGGTATTCTGGTTACAATCAGATTTGCATAGCGCCCGAGGATCAAGAGAAGACTACATTCACTTGTCCATTTGGTACATTTGCATTCAGACGTGTTTCTTTCGGGTTGTGTGGAGCACCAGCTACTTTTCAGCGATGCATGATGGCCATTTTTTCTGACATGATTGGAATTAATGTGGAAGTATTCATGGACGATTTCTCAGTCTTTGGGGATTCTTTTGATGAGTGCTTGGGAAACTTGAGTTTGGTTCTAAAGCGTTGTGTGGAGACAAATCTTGTTCTAAATTGGGAAAAGTGCCATTTCATGCTACAAGAAGGTGTCATTCTGGGACACAAGGTTTCGTGTAAAGGTTTGGAAGTTGACAAGGCAAAGGTGGAGACTATTGAGAACCTTCCTGCCCCTGTTTCAGTCAAGGGTATTCGCAGCTTTCTTGGTCATGCGGGGTTCTACAGGCGTTTCATAAAGGATTTCTCAAAAATTTCTAAGCCACTTTGCAATCTCTTGGAAAAAGATGTTCCGTTCAAGTTTGATGAGTCTTGTTTACATGCATTCGAGATCTTGAAGAAGAAATTAATTTCTGCTCCAGTTATTACAGCTCCTGATTGGAGCCAACCATTTGCTTTGATGTGCGATGCTAGTGATTTCGCGCTTGGGGCCGTTCTAGGCCAAAGGAAAGAAAAGGTGTTTCATGTTATTTATTATGCAAGCAAAACTCTTAATGATGCTCAGATGAATTACACCACCACTGAGAAGGAACTACTTGCTATTGTTTACGGGTTTGAAAAGTTTCGCTCTTATCTGCTTGGTACTAAGGTGACAGTTTATACAGATCATGCTGCTATTCGCTATCTCTTGGCGAAGAAAGATGCTAAGCCAAGGTTGATTCGTTGGGTTCTTCTGTTGCAAGAATTTGACGTGGAAATCAAGGACAGAAAGGGGACGGAGAATCAGGTAGCTGACCATCTCTCTAGATTGGAAGATCATGGGAAGTCACCTAAAGATAATACGGTTATTAATGAGTTTTTTCCGGATGAGCAACTATTCAGTGTGAAAGATGTTGAACCATGGTATGCCGACATTGTGAATTATCTAGTAAGTAACATCATACCACCTGAGCTCTCTTCTGCTCAAAAGAAGAAATTCTTACATGATGTCAAGCAGTATATTTGGGATGAGCCGTTTTTGTTCAAGCAAGGAGTTGATCAGATTATTAGGCGTTGTGTTCCTTACAGTGAGACCGAGGCTATTCTTAGTGATTTTCATGCTACAGCTTATGGAGGCCATTATGCGGGTGAAAAGACAGCCACACGTATTCTTCAAGCAGGTTTCTATTGGCCGACTCTATTCAAGGATGCGCATCAGTTTGTGTTGAGATGTGATCGATGTCAACGAGTTGGTAATATTTCTCGTAGGGACGAGATGCCTCTTAATGTCATGTTGGAGGTAGAGATCTTTGACGTGTGGGGAATCGACTTCATGGGACCGTTCATTCCGTCATGTGGTAATCAGTATATTCTGTTAGCTGTGGATTATGTGTCTAAGTGGGTGGAGGTAAAGGCACTTCCAACGAATGATGCTAAGGTGGTGCTTAATTTCCTTCACAAGAATATATTTACTCGGTTTGGCACTCCACGGGTTATCATCAGTGATGAAGGTACGCACTTTTGCAATCGGAAGTTTACATCTCTTATGGCACGCTACAATATCAATCATCGAGTTGCTACAGCTTATCATCCTCAAACCAATGGGCAAGCTGAAGTGTCTAATCGTGAAATTAAACGGATTCTTGAGAAGGTGGTAAGTCCTTCTAGGAAGGATTGGGCTTTGAAGCTTGATGAAGCAGTGTGGGCTTATCGGACGGCCTATAAAACACCTTTGGGAATGTCACCATTTCAGCTTGTGTATGGAAAAGCATGTCATCTTCCAGCTGAGTTAGAACACAAGGCTTATTGGGCGTTGAAGAAGCTGAATTTTGATCTTACAGCAGTAGGTGAAAAGCGTATGGTTCAGTTGAATGAATTGGACGAGTTTCGATTGCAAGCTTATGAGAACAACAAGCTATATAAAGAGAAAGTCAAAAGGTGGCATGATCGTCGGTTGGTTCTTAAGACATTTGTGCCTGGGCAATTGGTGTTGTTGTTCAACTCTCGACTTCGGTTATTTCCTGGAAAGTTGAAGTCACGTTGGTCAGGTCCATTCTCAGTTAAAACAGTTTTTCAGCATGGAGCAGTGGAGATTTTTGACAAGTCACCGGACCAGTCGTTCAAGGTCAATGGTCAGCGGTTAAAGCCATATTTTGGAGAGAAGTTGAATCGCGAAGTTGAGACCGCGGTTCTAATTTGCACAACGTAAGGAGATGGAGTTATGTCAAGCTAATGACTTAAAAAGAGCGCTTCGTGGGAGGCAACCCACTTGATGGTATGCTTTTACTTCTCATGAAAAAAAAAAAAAAAAAATAGAAAAATAGAAAAAAAATTTCAGCAGAAGTTCTGGCGCGGCAGCGCCGTGCTAAGGCATAAAAATGGCACGGCAGCGCCGTGTAGTCTGCTGAGAAAAATAAAACAGAAAATTTGAAAAAAAAAAGAAAAAAAAAAAAGTGTTGTTGTATTTAGTGGCCCATTACCCTAACCCACTACCCATACCCACTAACCCTAAATTCCTCTATATAAACCCACATCCCATAACCCTACCTATACAACCTATACATACACTACTTACAAATCTCACAAATTCTCAAACACTCTAAACACTTTCTTCCATTCGATTCAATGGCATCCAAGCGACAACGGGTTGTAATTGGTGGTGGTAGTGAGGGTGCTAGTGGTAGTGGGGCTGGTGGAAGGCACCCTCGTTCTTCTTCGTCATCTGATTCTGGGGGAGGTAATGGTGGACCTCAATTTGTTTCTAATGAGGCTCGTGAGGCTTATAATGAGTTGTTGGGGCGTCCTATTGCCCGTGAGAGGGGTATTTTGCCTACGGCATCGGATGGTTATATGTTGGAGAATATTGCGGAGAGAGGTTGGGAGCAATTTTGTGAGGCTCCGGAGCCTGTTCCGATGACGGTGGTTCGCGAGTTTTATGTGAATGCTAGTGTGGACAGGAATGGGATTAGCCAAGTTCGTGGGTTTCGTGTGGATTATCGGCCGCGTACTATTCGTCGTGTTCTTGGTCTTCCGACTCCTAGGAGGAATCAAGAGGATTGGTCGGGAAGGACTCGCGATGCTGTGGACCTTCAGATGATTATTCAGAGGTTATGTGTTCCAGGTACACAGTGGACCTTGAGGCATGGCACTACTGAGCCTACTTCGTTTATGTCGACGGCTCTGAATCAGTATGCGCGTACTTGGCATTTGTTCATTTGTGCTAACCTCATCCCTACTAGGCATTCTAATGAGGTGACAGTGGAGAGGGCTATCTTGTTGTTTGCTATTTGCAGCAGAGAGTTGGTGGATGTGGGTAATTTGATCCACCAGGGGATTCTCCGTTTTATGCAAGGGAGTACCACTGCGGCGATACCTTATGGTTCGGTTATTGCTAGGTTGGCTAGGGATGGTGGTGCTATTTGGTCAGAAGCGGAGGTTGTGCAGCAGCCACAGGCAGCACTGGATCATCAGAGTATAATGAGGCTGAATGTGTGGGATGGAGGTGAGCCGGATTGGTGGGGTCTTGGTTATGTAGTAGAGGGTCAACAGCAGCAACAGCAGCAGCAGGAGGAGGAGCCTCAGGATGGAGGTTCTCTTATCAGTCAGCGGCAGTATAGGCGATTGACGAGGTGTATTGATGCGGTGCACGATATGCAGGCAGGATTTGCAGCAGATTTTGGTCAGTTTGCACAGGCTTTGGGCACGGCTTTGCGTGCAAGTGGGGTGGACGTGACTTTTCCGTCCTTTGGAGTTGGCGCTGTCTATCCGCCACCGGACACTCCTAATGGGAGTGGTTCGGACGATGAGTAGGTATGCTTTGCACTCTTTTAATTCTTACCTTCAATGTGGGCATTGAAAATTTTAAGTTTGGGGGTGGGGATGAAAGGTGCATTTGTATATTAGGTGTATTGCATATTAGGAGCATTTGTGCATGTTAGTTAATTTCATGTTAGTTTAGAGCATTTTGTTGCATGTTAGTTTAGAGCATATAGGACATTCTGCTATTTTGTTATTTATGTTCATATAGTTGCATGAGCATGGCATGCATTTTCATGATCCCTTAGGACGAGCTATTTCTGTTTGGCAGGTAGATGTTGATTTGAGTGTGGTAATCATGAATAGAGGGTTGATTTATAGTTTCTATGAAATTGACATGCATGTTATGGGGACAAAACCATTTACACAACTCATTGTTTGCTTTTGGGCTAGATTGGGGGTCATGCTTGTTTGGATGTTTTGAGGTTTAATTACCTGGTTATATTTAGAATGTTCTTTATTCCCTTGATAACGTAAGAGCACTAAAGTATAAGTTTGGGGGGAAACAGGATTTTCATGCTAGTTGTTTGTTGTTATGGCTAGGTGTCAAATGGCTAGTAGCCGGCTCATATTTATATGAGTAGTCTAGGGTTGGAATTGAGAATTCTCATTCCAGATTGTATAGAAAAAAAAGAAAAAAAAAAGAAAGAAAAGAAAAAAAAAAAGTCATGTAAATAGTTAAATGCAAAATTAACCACGAGTGAGCTCTTTAATACTCGAGTAATTAAGTCTGAGGGGACTTAGTCCTAGTGACCTAAGGCTTTTATAGTCTGGGATCCACTGACCTAACACTCGCTACATGGGTATTATTGTATAAGCCTTTTGGGGTCTCACTCATTGCACGGTTAAATAAGCATATGTGTTGTGAATAGTAGTATGTGTCGTGGTAATAAAGCATGAATTCCTGGGTAATCTGAATGAGTATGGAGGTGTCTCGAAGTTATGATGTGTCTACCGTTCATTCTTTTTATAAACTTGTGATTGCCTTGACTAAGAATCGGTATGATTTTTGATCTAGTGTTAGGAGTATATCTGATGAGTATCGCACACACCACGTTCCTATGCATGTATTGTTAGTATACGGGAATTTAGTCGAGCTCTGTTTGGAAGTTGTTGCATGATTTGAGATGTTTGCCTAATGAATGGTTTTGGTTAGTCTAAGGGGGTCCTTGCATTTCCATATAGTTGCATACATGTAGTTAGTTGCATTTGTAGTTGCATTGTTAGATGGATTTTGTGGGTACATTCACTATAGGCCCTCACGAGACCTTACTCGTCCACTAGGGCTGCCTAGGGGTTTAAAGGGCTTGTTGCATATGCCAAATGCAACCGTGATCACCTACGGAAGTGGTAGTTTGTTTATGCTCGAGGACGAGCGTCGGTTTAAGTTTGGGGGTGTGATAAGTGGGTATTTTATTCACTTAGAACGTTTCCGTTTGGCTTAAAACGAATGTTTGTACTCGAGTTGTGGTATTTTTGATCTCTTTTAAGGGTATTGTGCAGGTATATTTATCACAGGTGTACTAGGAATGAAGCGGAGCAATCGGAGCGCGAGACGGAGTTATAATGAAGAAAAGGAAAAAAATTCAGTTTGCTGGACAGAGGGAATGGCGCGGCAGCGCCGTGTTAGTACTTGAGAATGGCGCGGCAGCGCCGCATGAAAAAAAACTGAGCAGTGATCCTGGCGCGGCAGCGCCGTGCTCCTATACAAAATTGGCGCGGCAGCGCCGGGCACTCTGGCGAAAAATTCCTGTTTTAACCTAATTGCTGATTTTTCGAGTGGAAGTAAAAAAATTACAATTTGGTACGACTTGTTTGCACCTGGAGGCTTATAAAAAGAGAAGAAAACCCTAGAGAGACAGATATATATATTATCTACGGAGTTTTTAAGCACGAAGAAGCAAGGAAGAAGATCGTTTTCAATTTATTTCTTGTAATCTTTCTAGCTTGTGGATGCTTGGTTGGGTGTATTCTTTAGAACCCTTGTTATTTATTCAATATAATTCATTTTCTTTCATCATGTTTACATTAGAACCCATGGTGACGATTAGTTTGATTATGAACTAACTCGTTGTCATGGGGTTTTAGCGGATTTATTCATGAAGTTTATTTGTTGAATTTTCTCGATGCCTATAGTGTGATTGATGCGATATCCTATCATGGTTGTTTTAATTCGTTATAGGAGAGTAGCTAACTCCTGTAATTGTGTGTTAATTCTTATTGAAGCGAAAGTGGATTTAAGAGTTTAGAACTTGCCATGCTAGCATAGGTTTATGCGTGAGAATATCATTCGTAATTAGTGTCGTAACTCTAACCGTTTTATGACGACTATGTGATCAATTGAATGCTTGTACTTTAACCATTATGTTTTCAATCTTTATAGACATATAGGGACTAAGCATAATTGGGAGACTAAGTGATTTCTATCTTTATTGTGGATATTATTTAGGATGGTATTTGTGCAACGAAAGTTGGCTTATATCAGTTTTGTGTGTTCGATCAGGTATTAATAAATCACATGAAAGGGCTAGAGAATTGGAGACTTTAGATGGATTGTTTAATGAAGTTGAAATCCCATGTTTTATTCGCATAAGTAAATCGACATAAATCTCAGTTTAAGTAGTTGTTAATTAGTTATAATTCTTAGATTAATTATAGTGATAACAAAAATCCACTTTGTTATTTGTTTTAGCATCGGATAATAATCATACATTGGTGAGTGAATTAACTAGACAAACAACGAGTCCCTGTAGGAACGAACCTTATTTGCTATCTGTATTACTTGAGATCACGTGCACTTGCGTGTTGAGTTTGGTCGTAACAAAGAGCTGTGTTCAAAAGAATTATTCTATCATTTTCACTACGTGCACAAGAAACAGTACTACTAAGATGATAGATCATTTCATAATCAGTAAACTTTACCTCTGACATGAATGATGAAGTGCTTGCCTCATTAGCCATTAAAGCTAGGTTTCCAATTTCACCAGCTTCTTCATCACTATCCGTATCATTCCAGCTTTTTTCCTCGGCAACATAAGCTTTCCCAATCTTATTCTTCTTGCTAGAATCAAATGAGTTCCTTCTCACTTGATTTGGCTTTTTACATTCTGTAGCAAAATGACCCAACTCATTACAATTATAGCACCTGATTGTGCTTCTGTCCACAGTTCCAGTTTTATAGCCATCCCTTGTGCTATTTGAAGAGGAAGAACCACCCCTCTGAAACCTGGGCTTGAACTTAAGATTAGGATTCCTTCTGAATCTGAATTTTCCAAACTTCCTCACTATCATTTCCATAGACTCATCCTCCAGCTGTTCAAGTTCTTCCATAGAATAGAAGTCACCACCAGATTGATCAGTGGATGTTAAGCCATATTCAGCTACAATAACATCTATGTCAGAACTGGAAGGTTGAACAACCTTCACTTCCAGTTGCTATGGGACTTCTGTTGCCAATGCTGTAGAAGTACTAACTATCTTTCCAGTTCCATAAATCTCCTTTTGCTGAATCTGCTCCAGCTCATAGTGTTGGGACGTATGATTACTGTTCTGCGTTTTACTATATGATTGATTATGAGTTCGAAAAGAAAACTTTACCTTAATCGCTACGATTCAGATCCACGTCTTCTACTGAATTCCTTGATTCCCTTCGAGCGAAGTGTGGCCTTCGATCTCCCAAAGTTTCCTCTCCTTAAAGCCTCGAAATCCCAAAACCCTAGCTCCTTGCGGCTGCCCTAGGTTTTTAATCTCGAATTATTTTTTTCTCTTCTCTTTGCAGCTTTAGGAGAACAAGAATATATATAGGCTCCAGTAGGGATCATGGAGAATTAGGTCGGGCCTCCCAATGACATTCTGGGTCAAGCCCAATGTCATTAAATATTAATTCTATCCACTAACGAATTAATATTTGCACTACCTTTCCTAATACCGTAATTATTTTATTATTAAATTCGGCTCCTATATTATTTGCTTATTAAATCCCCCATGTTTAAGATATCATATGTCCATTAATTAAATTAATTTCTGATAATTAATTTAATTGATATCTTTTTATCCTTGATCATCCACTCAACCTTATAATTATGCAAGAACAAATCTGCCTGCAGGACTAAAGCAAAATTATCTTTATGAGGTTTCAAGAGGACATCATCAACCCGAATATTATCAGGACATGGTTTCCTTATGTAATTAATATCCCACTCTGCATACAATGTCATTGCTCAATACATAATATTATAATTAACAATTAATTACATCACATATGAATCAAAGCATGTGCATTGCATACAAGTGTCAATCACTACACTTGGATTGAGAACCTAAGCATTAATAATATCATAGAATCTTAGTTCTTCTTTATTGTCAGAATAGAAGAACAGTTCTAATATTTCGATCCTGTTCAATATACACAAAGTATACAAGTATTATTTAATAGTCAAGATAAACTATTCCCAAATAATACTTCAGTTATTCCAGTGGTTTGTCTAATTCCACTTAAACTGTGAACCCTTTTATATTATATATAGACACTGATAATTTAATCTTCTGTTATCCCATTTGATACTAAATTATCCACAATATATAATAAACAGACAATGTAAAAATATGCAATCAAGATTCTCAATAAAATGGACAATGTTTATATACTACAAATGAATAGTTTAGTATAAAACCCAACAATCTCCCACTTATACTCAAGCTAATCTTTGAGTATATCAATGTTTATTAATATAATCCGCTACCAGTTTAAATAACTATTCCGTGACCAGACATCTGACTCCTATCGCCTCCACGTGTTCTTCAAAAACCTTAGCTGGTAAACTCTTCGTGAAAGGATCAGCCCGGTTGTCCTTTGATGCTATATCAGTCACAATAATATCTCCTCGCTTAACGAACTGTCGTATGAGGTGATACTTACGCTCAATGTGTTTTGCTGCCTTATGTTCTCGTGGTTCCTTTGTATTTGCAACAGCACCAGTATTATCACAATAAATTGTGATTTGCCGTGGCAAATTAGGAACTACATTCAAATCCAGCAGGAAATTCCGGAACCATATAGCCTCCTTGGCTGCCTCAGAGGCTGCCACATATTCAGCTTCCATGGTTGAGTCTGCGATGCATTTCTGCTTCACACTCCTCCATATTATAGCTCCACCTCCTAAAGTAAAAACACACCCCGAGGTTGACTTCCTCTTATCCCTATCTGTCTAGAAATCTGAATCGGTATATCCCACGGGAAACAAGTCTGAAGCCTTGTAAATTAACATATACTTCTTAGTCCTTCGCAGGTACTTAAGTATCGTTTTTACTGCACTCCAATGTTCCTGACCTGGATTGGACTGATATCTACTGACCATGCCTACGACAAAGCAAATATCAGGTCTCGTGCATAACATAACATACATTAAGCTTCCACATGCTGAAGCATAAGGAACTGCTTTCATGTTCTCTATCTCCTTAGATGTCTTAGGACACTGCTCCTTTGATAGAGAGACTCCATGTCTAAAAGGTAAATTACCCTTCTTAGAGTCCTGCATGTTAAAACGAGCCAATACCTCATCAATGTACGGTTCTTGAGATAAAGCCAACGTTCTTTTCTTGCGATCTCTTATAACTTTGATCCCAAGAATGTATGCGGCTTCACCTAAGTCTTTCATTTCAAATTGTTTGAACAACCATGCCTTAATAGATGACAACATCTCTACATTGTTTCCAATGAGCAAAATGTCATCTACATATAGTACTAGAAAAACCACTGCATTTCCTTCACTTTTCCTATACACACATGCTTCGCTTGGACTTTGATCATAACCATTTGACTGGACGGCCTGGTCAAAACGAATGTTCCACTCCCTGGAAGCTTGTTTCAGTCCATAAATGGACTTCTTAATCTTACACACTAGATGCTCTTGGCCCTCTTTGATGAATCCCTTTGGTTGCTGCATATGGATGTTTTCATCAAGACTTCCATTTAGGAAAGCTGTCTTGACATCCATTTGCCAAATCTCATAATCGAGATGAGCTGTTATAGATAAAAGAATCCGGATTGACTTAAGCATGACTACCGGAGAAAAGGTTTCCTCATAATCAATTCCTTGTTTCTGAGTATACCCTTTCGCAACAAGTCTTGCTTTCTAGGCTTTCACCTTTTTGTCATATCCTCTTTTTCTTTTGTAGATCCACTTGCATCCAATGGGTTTTACACCATTGGGTGGTTCCACGAGATCCCAGACTTCATTGGAATACATAGATTCCATCTCAGATTGCATAGCCTTTTGCCAAAGATTTGCATCCTTATCTTGCATTGCTTCTTCGTATGTCCTGGGATCCTCGTCATGTTCACCAGAGACTAAGTCCGAAGACTCTCCCAAAAACATGAACCTCTCAGGTTGTTTAACAACCCTCCCACTACGATGAAGCATTGGTGTGGTATTAGTGATAGGTTGTTCATTTACTTGTGGTTGTTCTACTTGTACCGGTGGCATTTTAGAATTATCTTGTCCTCCCACTATTTCCTCTAAAACAACAGTACTCATGGGTTTGTGATTCATTATATAGTCTTCCTCTAAGAATCTAGCATTGGTGCTTACAATGATATCCCGATCCTTAGGACTATAAAACAAATACCCTTTTGTTCCCTTGGGATAACCCACAAACAGCCTCACTTCTGTACGAGAATCTAACTTAGTCACGTTCTTGTTCAGCACATGTGCTGGACAACCCCAAATCCGAATGTGTTTCAAACTAGGTTTGGTACTAGTCCACAATTCTTTTGGAGTTTTTGGAACTGACTTAGAAGGTACCAAGTTTAGAAGATAATCCGCTGTTTCTAGAGCATGCCCCCAAAACGACTTGGGTAAATTTGAATAACTCATCATCGATCTAAAACTCTCTAAAAGAGTCCGGTTTCTTCTTTCTGCTACACCATTCTGCTGAGGTGTGCCAGGTGCAGTCAACTGGGATGAAATCCCATGTTCTGATAAATATTCTCTAAATTCTCCAAGCAGGTATTCGCCCCCACGATCTGATCGTAGTGACTTGATACATTTTCCTGAATGTCGCTTCTCCGCACTTGCTTTGTACTCTTTGAATTTTTCAAAGCACTCAGACTTGCGGTGCAACAGATAAATGTATCCATATCTCGAATAATCATCAATGAAAGTGACAAAATATTCATACCCACCTCTCGCTTGGATATTCATAGGTCCACATAAATCAGTATGAACCAATTCTAACACATCTTTGGCTCTATTTCCTTTTGCCTTAAAAGGTCTACTGGTCATTTTTCCTTCCAAGCAAGATTCACAGACTGGAAATGGCTCCACTGCCAACGAGCCTAAAGGCCCATCTACTACCAATCTTTGAATCCTCCTCAAGTTAATATGACCTAATCTCAAGTGCCAAAGATATGTTTGGTTCAATCCAGAAGGTTCCTTTCTTTTACTAGAGGTAGAAAATGTATTATTAATTTCACTTGGTTGCAGCATTGGTTCTATAGGATCAATAATATATAAATTGTCTTGCAATGTACCAGAACATATAACTCGTTTATTCATCATAATGGAAACATTACGATCCAAACAAACATTATAACCATCCATAGCAAGTTTAGAAACCGAAATTAAATTCCTTCTAAATGAAGGTACATAAAGACAATTATTCAAAACCAAAATCCTATCATAACCAAAAGATAAAGAAATAACTCCAACTGCAACCACTGCTACTTTCGTAGCATCTCCCATGAACACATATATCTCGCCATCTCTAAGCAGCCTGGTTTTCTGGAACCCCTGCATGGAATTACAAACATGATCAGTGGCTCCTGTGTCTACACACCAAGTGCTCGTAGACATAGCCGCTATATATGTTTCCGTAACAAGAGAAAGAGACATACCAACATTGTTCTTCTTAGAAAGAGGACAATCCTTTTTCCAGTGACCCGACTGCTTGCACTTGAAGCACTTGCCCTTAGGCTTCTTCACTGAATTCTGAACTCCCAATGGTTTCACAACTTTCTGTGTCTGAACCTTATTCTTCTTCTTCTTTCCTTTCGGCTTTGAAGAAGAAACTTTCTCAGCCACATTTACCTGAACATGCTGCTGAAATAATGATTCCGCTGCCTGAAGCTCTGTCAGAAGTTCTGCAAGACTATACAACTTCTTGTTCATGTTTTAATTCAAGCGAAACGGCTCAAAGCTTTTGGGCAAACTCATAAGTATGATATCGACCTGCGTTTCCGCATCAATATCAGCACCAAGGATCTCTAGTTCATTTATATGAGACATCATCAGAAGAACATGGTCCCTTACAGGTGTTTTTTCAGCCATCTGAGTGTTCATTAGAGACTTCATTGCTACTTGCCTAGAAGCCCTATTCTGATCTCCGAAAAGCTCCTTGAGATTATAGAGCATATCTGCAGCAGTGGTCATGGCCTGATGCTGATGTTGCAAAACACCCGACATTGCTGCCAGAATGTAACATCGCGACATCTCATCTGCCTTAGTCCACTTCTTAAAATACTCTTTTTCCTCATCCGGAGCATCGGCAGCAGGCTGTTCCGGTTTGGGTCCAATAGTACAAAATTTGAACTCTTCAGCAGTCAACACTATGTCCAAATTGCGTTTCCATTCTGTAACAGCCCCAAATCCGGGGTCAGGGATTTAGGGTTGTCACAATCCATGTACTCCTTGCCTTACCTGTAATACTCACACCATTCATAATTTACCTGCTCATGACCCCACAACATATGTCTCGCACACACACACACACAGGTTAGAGTCTCAGAAACGACACAATACAACAGTTGCGGAATAAATAACTTTTATTACAATACCCAAATGTCTTTTGAATCTGTTACTGATACAATTTCTAAGTATTGTTACATTATCATCTTAGCCTTCTGATGCTCACAATCCTCTTATACCATTCCTTTCTATACATGAGTTGAATACCAAAGCCGTAGACTGATTCGATTGGTTCATACTACTCCCGGGATCACTGCTAAAAACGGTTTATGGAAACGCCTTGCGGGGTATGTGCCGTCCCATTGGCATCCTGCTTCGCTGCTATATAATATATATAAAACAATAGCAAGAGTGAGCGATAGCTCAGCAAGGTAATGAAAGTATGGCATAATTCTGCCTTTAACTCAACCCAGAATAATGCGGGTATAAGACAATAATTTGTCAAAATATCTCGATACTGAAATTATTTCCTTATCGGAATGTATTCCCAAAACCAGTACCATTAATGTACTTCAAATATCATTTCATAATATTTCTGCAAGCTTTTACTATATTATGAACAAAGTTCTAGTATAAAGGATGAGGTTTCAAAGTAAACCAAATATAACCTTTCCGAAAAATATCTGCTATATAAGCAGAATATCAGCATATAATTTAAAAGATGAAGTTATAAGGTGATTCAGTATAAACAACTCCCTTACCATAACTCATATTCTGTAAGGTATCCACAGAGTCAAATGATATAAGAGATGAAGTTACGAGGAAATTTTAATATCATATCTCCGTAACCCAAGATTTACTTATGCATATATTATCAGAGTCATAACTCATAACAGATGAAGTTGCAAAGATTCATTGTAACTTTATTTTGAACACTTTTCGACCCCCTGCCAACATGACCGGTAAACCTGTACCACGGGTGTCATCCTTGGTCCCTTTCAATACATGTTGCAGAATCCCTCTGTCAACATGATCGGTAAACCTGTACCAACGGAGCCATCCGTGGTCCCTTTCAGTACATGTTGCAGAATTATCCAAAATGGATGATGAACCAATACTGGAGCCTTCTCCGCGCCCGTCGTACCAACCTTACTATGATCAGTAGCAGGTTGTACAACAAAAATATGTTTTCTACATGTAGATGGAAGTATCACGACAGCCTGACATTGTCTACCGCCTTTCTGGATCTCCCGGCCCATTTGGGGCAATAAGGTGATGGATCGGCGCGACTCGACCTCTTACACATGCTCCTAGTTCAGATGAAATCCATGACTCTGAAACGTAAAGATCGTCTCCCTTTCCCCAAGTGTAATACTTGTTGATACGACTCCACTCAGTAGTCATATCTAGGTTGGAAAGGAAGATTCTCCAATATTTCCCAAGCGATGCTTGTTAATGGATATCGACTTGTTCCAGGAATTTACCCCTCGATCGTTGAGGTGGTAACACAATATTTGACTTGCAGCAACTAAATTGCTTCGAGAAAATATCTGTCCCCTGACAGTTTTGAGTTGAGAGTTTAAAAAGAGTAGTAGTTACTTAAATCAGGTTTCCCATATTTTTGATAATTGAGCGAGCATTTAAATCTTCTTTAAAAGACAGATTTAAATGGAAAAACATTTGTTTTGGGAACCTCTTTTTGATTTGAAAATAATTAATAATATTTATTGAATAAGTAACCTTTAAACGAATCTTCGAAGATAATATTCATTAAGTAAATAATGATTAAATGAATATTCAAAGATAATATTCATTAAATAAATAAGGATTAAATGAATATTTAAAATAATATTCATTAACTAATAAACCCCGAATGAATATTCAAGATAATATAAACCTCGAATGAATATTCAAAATAATATTCCTCAAATAAGTAAACCCCCAATGAATATTCAAAATAATATTCATTAATTAATAAATCTCAAAGGAATATTCGAAAAATAATGTCCATTAAATAATTAAGTCTCAAATGAATATTCAAAAGTAATATTCATTAAATAAATAATTAATCCTCGAATGAATATTCATAAATAATATTCATTAATTAATAAAATAATCTTCAAATGAATATTCAAAATTAATATTCATTAAATAAACCCCAGATGAATATTCACAATAATATTCTTAAAGTCAATAATCCTCAAATGAATATAAATAATATTCTCTAAGTCAATAATCCTCAAATGAATATATATAATATTCTCTAAGTCAATAATCCTCAAATGAATATAAATAATATTCTGTAAGTCGATAATCCTCAAATGAATATTAATAAATAATATTCTTAAAATGAATATTAATAAATAATATTCTTAACGTCAATAACCCTCAAATGAATATTAATAAATAATATTCTTAAATAAAACAATTAACCCTCGAGTAACAGTTACCCGATATCTTATCGGAAATAACCTTTAACATATACCGAAATATAATTACTTCTGATCTTTAGAGAAAATCACCCGCCCTTATCCTAGGGCATTTATAAAAACCTGGCTTATAACCGATATCCCATATCTAGCTTATAAGCCAGTTACCAAATCCTTTTCAAATAATAACCTTCGAATGAGGTAATATTCAAATAACATTCCTCAAATCATTTCCAGGTAATTAATACTTTCTAGAAATGTAATTAATGTTTAATAATAGCAGTCCTCGAAATAATTAGTACACTGCCGCTGGAATCCCTCCGGGTTTTCACGGCTATCTTCATATCTCAAATACTGACTCCCGGTCTAGAGTCGAAAACAAGAAGTATGCTCGTATCTCTAGAGCTACAAGGTATACCGGTTCATAACTACTTTATCTCAAAGCTTATATATAAGCCCAAATCAAACTCTATTTTATACAATATATAACATGTATCGCACAACTGCATAACTCCACACATGGCAACAGTAGTAATATATAATCAATACTTCAAAGTATAGATTTAGAAAACTTGCCTGATGCTCAAGAAGTGATAGGGGTTCGCGACGATGCCGGACAATCTAGACAAAGTCAAAGAAAACGTACGATTAATCCCCTGAATAATCCATTTGTACTCAATGCTTAAACACGTAAGCGAAACACAACCAAGGCATTACTAGCTCGTCATAGGCTCATACTAAGTCCATGTTAATCGACAATTACTTAAGTCGTAGGTTTAGTCCGAAATCGATCCTCGAATACAAGTTATACTTAACCATTTACAACATTGGTTTCTAAGTCATGTTCTTAGTGGTTTTCACTTGCGCAACCTCGGCTAACACATTTTTATAAAATCGGAAAATAATCTTTTGGACTCGAAACCTTCGTACAAACCTTCGTAACTGCCCTTGACACTTCAATACAAAATTCCATATTTTAAAACAACTCTTAAGGGTCTCAAACATAGTCACAAAGTTGGTACATTTCTGCAATCTCGTTCCTTGAACCACTTTCACTAAAATGGTCATATCTCATAAACCGTAAATCGTAATGACATGATTCTTGCGCTCACGTAAACTAGAAACAAACCTCTACACACTCATGTTCCTCACTGAACCAAAAGAGGCAGTTAAGTTTCCGGACTCTAGGCAGTTTTTAGAGTTAACGGGAATCGGGCATTACGACGGCTATAATCGTAACGTTTTCCATTTTCAAAACATACCCAAATCAACACCAAACAATCCCAAACTCACCATCCACCTTATACACCCTCCACTCAGTCAAATCCTCCATGAATAATCAAAACAAATTCATAACCCATCCTCCAAACTCAACCAACAATTCATATAATCACTTAATCATGCTCTTAACTTTATATAAACATCAAAACCACTTTAAAACTCATATAAAACTCAAAGGGGCAGAGGTTTATACCTTCCTCCAAGCTTGCTTGCTGCTATATTCCTTATGTAACCTCAAATCCTTGCTTAATACAACCTTTGGAAGCCACAAACTCAATATCAAAAACAACAAAGCAAAATACAAGTTACTATTCATCATCTTCTCCAACTGTTACTCACTGAAATCGAAGGGTAAATCACGGGGTTGAGGTGATTGCTTACCATGGTTACGTCGGGCTTCTCGAGAGCTTCGATTTGAGTGGTAGAACGCCAAAAACGGACCACGGAATCTCGAGTTACGATCATTTCTTTCTCCCTCATTTTTCTTCTCTCTTTCTCCCGAATTTTTCCTTCTTCTTTTTCTTTTCTTTGTTTTGGTTAATAAAGATAAGGATGCTGATTTTTGTTAAAATAGGGGTGAGTCATCACATTTTGGTGAGTCACCGGGACACGTGTCGTGCATGCACGCGTTTGGTTAAAGTAGCTTTACTAGTTCGTTTCTTTTCACATGGATGATCCAAATGTTGCATCCCTCGAATTAATCTTGTTACATGTTACTTCCATGTCTATATTTAATCCCGTAAATGTTACCTTATTCCTCTTGAAACGATTCGAAATATTTTCTAAAGGGCGAATAAAATTTTACGCGATGCTCGCAGTGAATAGTAACTATTCACTATTCACTTCAACAATCGAATCCTTAAATCGACTTTAATAATATAATAAAATTCCAAAATGTTAAATCCTCAATTCCTCAATTTTAATATCTCATTTCTTGAATATAATAATATATAATTCGCTGCCCGGTCAAATACTATTCCAAAATAAAATTTGGAATTTCTGAATTCCGATCGTCTTTGCATTCACTTATTTACTCCGTAGATCACTAATATGATTTCGGAATATCCACCCTACGTCTCATACATAGGTGGCAAGAAATTTTTTGTTAATCCTCAAAATCACTATTCATCCACCAACTTCACTATTCACTGCTGCACTTAATCATAATAAGAAAAGTTTTAAATTATTCCAAAAATTCGGGTTATTACACATTCAATATAGTTAGGTCCGGTAAGTTTGTTATCCTTAAGTATGGTGAAAAGTGGATTAAAGCCCATTCTATCCTGAGAATCATGCATATAACACTTAATCAGAAAATTGCATATATCTTAAAACCTATTTGTTTCCTCTAACAATTAATTAAAATTAATGCACTAATATTTAAATTCCATAAATATCTGGTACGCCATGATGGGTGACATATATACCATTTAAATTTAAATATTACTTCGGTCCCACTACTAAATAATACGCCACGTTAGGGTGGACTATATATTATCTTTCATAGCTAAGTGTATACCATTATTTAGATCTTAAGTTGCCTTTAGTCAGACCCATCCGTTCGATGTATCAATGGATAAATCCTAGGTGTTTTCGGTGAAGTCACAGACGTACCATTATTTAGATCTTAAGAACACAACTCCTAAGACAGAAATATCCATTATCAACATCAATCAAGGAATGTCCAACTTTTTTCTCGAATTCTATGAGACTTGGTATGTCACGATGGGGTGAGCTTACCTTTCAATATTCGTGATTAACTTAAGAAGATTGTCCTAGTAATATCCTTAACACTACCCAGACGTCATAAATCATACGCCACGATGGGTGACATATATCCAATTCATAATCGTCCTAGTGTTAAATTACATACAACCAATAATGGATGACCATGGGATCTAATATCAAATTAATTCCCTCTCCCACTTAGTATTTTACTTTGAGGATTTTTTTATATCTACATGCATCGTCCTATGTTAATTCTTCGAGGTCCACATGTTATCATAATAACAAGACAAAGAACACATAACATAGAAGAACATGGCATGCCGATCAACATAATTAAAGCATAGCATATAACCCTATGTCCATGTCGTTCTAGCATACTAAGGTTAGTATTGCATGGCATGATAATAATCAAGTAAGGCATATAAAATTGCAATAATTAAAATAAATAGCAAAAATTATGTAAAACATAATAAAACACATCCACTATTATGGCCCCAGAAAATTAGCTTCGAATTCTTTCGTTGAAAATTTCCCGAAATCTTCAGGAGCCCGTTTGGAGGCCTAAACAGCGTCAGAATGGGTCGAAAAATCGGGGAATGGTTCTTTAGATTCATATATAGCCTGTTCTTCTCGTTCTGCCGTTTCCGAAAAGTGCTTATTCGCCCAAATCGGACATCGTATGCAAAATCTGCAGCCAAAACAGCGAAGCTCCCACGAAAACAGTATGGCGCAGCGGAAGAACCCTGTTTCTCGTATCTCCGATGTTTAAACGATTACATACAACATAATACAACAAAACAAACCTATTCTATTACATACATCTCCTTTTGCTGAATCTGCTCCAGCTCATAGTGTTGGGACGTATGATTACTGTTCTGCGTTTTACTATATGATTGATTATGAGTTCGAAAAGAAAACTTTACCTTAATCGCTACGATTCAGATCCACGTCTTCTACTGAATTCCTTGATTCCCTTCGAGCGAAGTGTGGCCTTCGATCTCCCAAAGTTTCCTCTCCTTAAAGCCTCGAAATCCCAAAACCCTAGCTCCTTACGGCTGCCCTAGGTTATTAATCTCGAATTATTTTTTTCTCTTCTCTTTGCAGCTTTAGGAGAACAAGAATATATATAGGCTCCAGTAGGGATCATGGACAATTAGGTCGGGCCTCCCAATGACATTCTGGGTCAAGCCCAATGTCATTAAATATTAATTCTATCCACTAACGAATTAATATTTGCACTACCTTTCCTAATACCGTAATTATTTTATTATTAAATTCGGCTCCTATATTATTTGCTTATTAAATCCCCCATGTTTAAGATATCGTATGTCCATTAATTAAATTAATTCCTGATAATTAATTTAATTGATATCTTTTTATCCTTGATCATCCACTCAACCTTATAATTATGCAAGAACAAATCTGCCTGCAGGACTAAAGCAAAATTATCTTTATGAGGTTTCAAGAGGACATCATCAACCCGAATATTATCAGGACATGGTTTCCTTATGTAATTAATATCCCACTCTGCATGCAATGTCATTGCTCAATACATAATATTATAATTAACAATTAATTACATCACATATGAATCAAAGCATGTGCATTGCATACAAGTGTCAATCACTACACTTAGATTGAGAACCTAAGCATTAATAATATCATAGAATCTTAGTTCTTCTTTATTGTCAGAATAGAAGAACAATTCTAATATTTCGATCCTGTTCAATATACACAAAGTATACAAGTATTATTTAATAGTCAAGATAAACTATTCCCAAATAATACTTCAGTTATTCCAGTGGTTTGTCTAATTCCACTTAAACTGTGAACCCTTTTATATTATATATAGACACTGATAATTTAATCTTCTATTATCCCATTTGATACTAAATTATCCAAAATATATAATAAACAGACAATGTAAAAATATGCAATCAAGATTCTCAATAAAATGGACAATGTTTATATACTACAAATGAATAGTTTAGTATAAAACCCAACACATAGGTCTTCAGAACACCATAGAGTCTTTCCAAAGAAATCTCTCCAAGATCTGTTGCTTCTCTAATTGCAGATATTATGTGCTCCAAATGAGATGGAAGTGTCAGGAGGAACTTCTTGTTAATCTCCTTGATAGTATAATGCTTTCCATGGAGATTCAGATCATTTATCAATTTGTTGTATCTCTCAAAAACCTCAGAGATACCTTCATATGAAGAGGTGATAATTTCCATCTTATTCTCTCTGACTTCCTCTGTCCCTTCATTGATTATCTCTATTGTGTCCCAAATGTGTTTGGCAGAAACACAATTTAGAACATGATTATGCATGACAGGATCAAGACAATCAACCAGTATCAACTGTAAACAGGCATCCAGGGAAGCATCCTCTTTCTCATCAGCTGTGTAGTCCTTGGGATCCTTAGGGTACATCCTAGTAGCTCTAGTAACAACATCGTTCTCTATCTGCTCTTCCTCAACAATCATAGGAAGTTTAGGACCATTTTTCAGCACTCCAAGATATTTAACATTAGCCACTTGAAGAAACAGGAGCATCTTCTTCTTCCACATAGGATAATGCTCTTTACTGAACATGGGAATCTTTACTGTACCAACCTTCTATGTATTAGACATTTTTGATATTTTTGATGAATAATAAAAATTTCAGAGTTTAAGAAAAAATCACAAAAAATGGATCTTTGATTAGTGTATCAATCAAAAGGTCCTGATGCCAATTGTTAGGTCCTGATAAGTCTGATGCCAAAATTTAGGGTTATTACAACCAAATTTGTTCTGATGAAGCCTTGCTGAAGTCTACATTGTATCCTTTGTCATAGAACTGACTGATACTTAGTAGGTTGTGCTTTAATCCTTCAACAAGAGAGATATTTTCAATGATGACATTCCCAATTTCCAGATTCCCATATCCCGTAGTGAATCCCTTGTTGTCATCTCCAAAGGTTACTGTTAGGTCATGATAAGTTTATAGAAGGGGGGTTGAATACAAACTATACCGTTTAATCGAATTTGTTCGTTTGGAGATATAACAATTTAAGAAAAAATTATTGCGGAATAAAATGAAACAAGATTCAAGTTAAATAAAACTTTATTAAACTTGAAGGGTGTTATAAAACAGTGTATAGATTACAGAGTTCTTGATAAAACAAACCTAGAATAAATTCGAAATGAATTTATCTATTTTTGTAATAAAAACGATCGAATACTAAAAAGTAGTTTGATATAATTTCTAGGGATTATGATCCACTAGAATGTCAAAGCAGTACAAGTGAACTAATTCTTATGGATTAACTGTTACAACCAATTCAAGAAATAAATTCACTGTCAAATTTAAGCTCGGACAATTTGATAGAAGTTAAGGCAGAAGTAAAGAATGGAATGTTTCTGTGTTTTTCTGTCTTGTGTTTGTTCTGTCTGTATTAAGTGTTTTGCTTTGATCACACTTGTATTTAAACAAGTGAAAAGAAATGTCTTGCACGCGCCATTGCATTCCTTTGGATTTGTACTATGAAGACATTCGGGAAAACTCACATTTGCCTTGTGAAGACTTTCGGGAAAACAATGCAAAGGCTATGGAAGACTTTCGGGAAGACAAGCTTTTAACTTAAAAATACTTAGAAAATGCCTAGGAAGACTTTCAGGAAAACTCTTGTAATATCCCAAAATTTGCTGAAGAAAATATTTCTCAGACCAAACTATGTGGATGACACAGAATGAATGTTTCGAAGTTATATTATTAATGTATAAGGAGAATAAGTGAATGCAAACGCAATCAGAATCAGAAGATTTCCATTCGAGTTTTAAATCACTATTCACTGGACAATCGAGGATGTATTGATTTGATCGTTTTGAGAAAGTATGTAGAATGAGAAATCCATGATCATATCTTAAACCAAGGTGAGAAATCTAAGACCATATATTAAACCAAGGTAATGGAAAGATCAAGGAAGTATCCCCTAGCTTTGATACAGAGAAACATGTTAGGAATATGTTGTTCTTGATGATAATTGTAAAAACACTTAGTAGATTTTGTATTAAGTTATTTTGTAACTATCAACGAAATGGCATGCTTTGCAGTGTTTCGTTGACAGGAAGCTCATCAACGGAATGAGTGTTGTAGCAATTGCACTGTACAATACTTCACAGTTTGATATGCATTTGATGTATGTATTAGATAGGTTTCCTAAGTCATGTTGACTAAGTACTAGATAGGCAAAATAGGTTGGTTAATTGTAAGTATATCATGCCTTGTAATTCTGCCTAAGTGAAGACATGTCAACGGTATGAGGATTACTCTATCAACGAAACAAGAGAAACACCATCAACGAAATGAAGAATAAAGCTATCAACGAAAGACATCTCCCTACTATCAACGAATCATTATTGCTTTTCTGAATAGTTGACAAAGTGATAGTGACAGGTTTCTGAACAGATCTAAAGGTGATGTGGAAGTGTACTTTGCATTGGAAACCATTAAAATGGACATGGGGAATAAGGAAACATCCCAGTTTCCAATTGGGCTCTTGGGAGTGATCATAATAAGCATGAAGACAAAAGCAAGGATCTCCAAGGACCACTGGACAAAGGGATGAAAAGCAAACTATTGGCGGTTATCTTTAGTGTACTTTAGAGTAGCCAAAAATAGTATTGTAAACTTGGGAATATATAACCAAGTGTAGCAGTTAGAAAGAAGTAAGAGAAGAAAAACAAATAGTTTGTATTAGCTATCTTTGAGAGCATTCTTCTCTACAACTCTGTAACTGAGCAGTTGTGTACTTTTGTATCACAGATTATTTCCGCAATAAAAACACTTCAGTTGGATCATCAAACAATCCAACTGAATTATTTATATCTTGTGTTTTTGTTTATTCAGTTCAGTTTTATTTTATCAGTGTTTTAAGTTTAAGAAAATATCAAGAATTGTATTCAACCCCCCCTTCTACAATTCTGTTAGGTCATTTGGGAATAACAATTGGTATCAAAGCGAGCTTCTAACATACAAGAAGTTTAAAGATCAAGACCAAAACAGAAACCATGGTGAAGAAGGATGCAGGTGTGAAGATACCAGTTCTTGATAAGGACAATTACTTTCACTGGAAAGTAAAGATGCATTTACATCTCATGTCTATGGATGAGAGATATGTAGACTGCATTGAGAAAGGTCCACACGTTCCCATGAAGTTTGCATCTAGAGTTGGAGTGCCAGATGATACTCCTGACGTAGAAATTCCAAAACTTGTCTCAGAATGGACTATTGAAGATCTTGCAGAAATCCATAAAGATAAGAGAACCATGAACATTCTGTTTAATGGTTTGGAGCAAGAGATGTTTGATAATGTCATAAACTGTACAACCTCCAAAGAAGTATGGGACACTGTCAGAACACTATGTGAAGGAACTGAGCAAGTAAGGGAGAACAAAATGCAACTCCTTATACAACAATATGAGCACTTTCACTTTAAGGCTGGTGAAACCCTAAATGACACGTTTAGTAGGTTTCAAAAGCTTCTGAATGGATTAAAGTTGTATGGGAGAATCTACCAAACTAAGGACTCAAACCTTAAATTTCTAAGAGCTCTTCCAAAAGAATGGAAGCCTATGACTGTTTCTCTAAGAAACACTCAAGAGTACAAAGATTACACTCTTGAAAGGCTGTATGGAACATTGAAGACTTATGAGCTGGAAATGGAGCAAGATGAGGAAATTGAAAAGGTACAGAAGAAGGGTGGATCCATTGCGTTGATTGCATCTGTGAACCAACTGGAAGATGACACTGAAGAAGCTGCAAAGGCAACAACTAGTCGAGCTAGTTGTAGAAGTGATGTCAGCAAGGGTAAAGGTAAGATGACAGAAGAAGAAGAACCAGAACCAGCCAACTTGGATGACTTAGATGAGATTGATGAACACATTGCCTTTCTGTCAAGAAAATTCTCTAAGTTCAAGTTCAAGAGAAACTCAGAATCAAGGCCACCAAGGAGAGACTTTCAACCTAACAAAAGTAACTGGATTGAAAAGTCTAAATCTAAATGTTTCAATTGTGGAATGCTTGGTCACTTTGCTGGAGACTGCAGAAAACCCAAGATTGAGAAGAGCAACAGGAAATTTGAGCCTGTTGATAATAAAAAGAAATACTTTGAACTTCTCAAGCAAAAGGAAAAGGCTTTCATGACTCAAGAGTATGATTGGGCTGGTAATGGTGAAGATTCTGATGATGATGTTGAATATGTCAACTTGGCTCTTATGGCTAACAATCATGAGCAGGAAGCAAGCTCCTCAAGCAACCAGGTAAGAATTACTAATCTTTCTGAGCTTTCTAAAGAGGAATGCGATAGTGCAGTAAATGAAATGTCTACTGTATTATATAATTTGCGTGTTACTCTTAAATCACTTACCAAAGAGAATTCAAGAATTAAAGAGACTAATTTGCTCTTAAGTGATAGGAATGCAATGTTAGAAGCACAGCTCATTGAATTTGAGAAAATGAGATGTGTTAGTAGGGATGCTAAGAAGGAACTTGAGAACGTGTTACAAAGGGAAGAAATTCTTAAGACACAACTAGAAATAGAACAGAGTGTGATTGCTAAATGGAAAGATGCCAGGAATGTTGCTACCAACATCATTAATGTTCAAGGAATGGAATCTTTCTGTGAACAATCATGGAAAAAGAACAAAGAGAAACTAGGGTATGCTTGTGAAGCCTTAGATTCAGAAACAGAGTCAACAAACAACAATGATCATTTGTTGAAGGTTGATATGTCAACGGAATGCGATGTTCCGTTGACACATGAACCATCAACCGATCAGGGTGTTTCGTTGACAGAGAAAAGAAAAGATGAACTCACTAGACTTAATAATAAGTATGGTCCTGTCACCAAGAACTTTGTTCAAGGTGAGTCTAGTAAATCAAAGAAAGTTGAGAAGCCTGTTGAGAGAGCTAATGTAGGTCACTTGTCCAACAAGCAATTGAAAGATAAGATAGAGAATGTTCAAATTGAGGCTAAGGGAAATAAAAGGAATAACAGGAATGGCAAAGTAGGAATTAACAAACACAACAATTACACACCTGATAAATATGCTCCTAGAAAGACTTGTGTCAATTGTGGAAGTGTTAGTCATCTATCTACTAACTGCAAATCTGTTAAGAAAACTGCTAATGTGAAAATTCCCAAGCCTGCAATGAATAATCTTATGCCTACAATGCCTGTTATGCCTAACATGTTTGCTCCATGTGCACAATTTCAGAATCCATATGCTAACATATCATTTGTGCCTAATCCATACATGAATATGTTTAGTATGCCACAAATGCCATGGAATATGAATAATATGTGTGTTCCTTCAAATATGCATGCTGTAAATGAAAATGTGAGCAGCAATCAGAAATCAACACCAAGAGTAAAAGTTGATTTAAATCAATCTGAGCCCAAGGTGAAAAATGATATAAAAGGAAAAGCAAAGGCTAACAAAACAGGACCCAAGGAAACTTGGGTACCAAAATCAACTTGATTTGGTTTCATTGTGTGCAGGGAGACAAAAGGAATCTTTGGTACTTGGATAGTGGTTGTTCAAGACACATGACTGGTGATTCTACCCTGCTCACAGAGTTTCAGGAAAGAGCTGGCCCTTGTATTGCTTTTGGAGATGACAGCAAAGGCTACACAAAGGGATATGGCTTGATTTCAAAAGAGAATGTCATCATAGATGAGGTTGCATTGGTGGATGGTCTTAAGCACAATTTGCTTAGTATCAGTCAACTTTGTGACAAAGGATTTTTAGTTACTTTCTCAAAAGAAGCCTGTGTTGTTTCTAAAGGAGGAAACAACAATGTGGTAATGACTGGATTCAGAAGAGGGAATGTGTACATTGCTGACTTTAGTAGCACAAGTCGAGACACCATCACTTGTCTTTTCAGCAAAGCAAGCAAGGATGAAAGTTGGCTATGGCACAAGAAATTATCTCATCTGAATTTCAAGGTTATGAATGATTTGGTAAGGAAGGATCTTGCTAGAGGAATTCCACAGGTGGAGTTTTCCAAGGATGGTTTGTGTGATGCCTGTCAAAAAGGGAAACAAAAGAAGGCATCATTCAAAAGCAAGACAGAGTCATCAATTGTCCATCAGCTTGAGTTACTTCATATGGATCTGTTTGGCCCTGTAAATGTCATGTCTATTTCAAAGAAGAAATATTGTCTTGTGATTGTTGATGATTTTTCTAGATTTACTTGGACCTTCTTTTGACATTCTAAAGATGAGGCAAGTGAAATCATTATCAATCACATCAAGATGGTAAACAATCATCCTGACTTGAAAGTAAGAAGGATCAGGAGTGACAATGGGACAGAATTCAAGAATTCAAGCATGAAGATGTTCTGTGAAGAAAATGGTATTATGCATGAGTTTTCAGCAGCAAGGACACCACAGCAAAATGGTGTAGTTGAAAGGAAAAACAGAACACTTATTGAAGCTGCCAGGACAATGCTAGATGAATCAAAGTTACCAACTTATTTTTGGGCTGAGGCAGTTAACACAGCTTGCTTCACTCAGAATATTTCTTTGATTAATCAGGCCAAGGGAATGACCCCTTATCAACTACTCAAAAGAAAGAAGCCACTATTGGATTTTCTTCATGTCTTTGGATGCAAGTGCTTTGTTCTGAGAAATCAAGCTGAGCATTTGGGGAAATTTGAAGCAAAGGCAGATGAAGCAATATTTGTGGGATATGCAGCAGGGAAAGCTTACAGAGTCTATAATCTCAGAACCAACATTGTTATGGAATCTGTACATGTTGTTTTTGATGATCTCAAAATTCAAGGTCTCTGTGATGAAGGTTTCCATGAAAGTCTTTCTTTTGAGAATGAGGAAGGAGATCGAATGAATCATGTTAAGACTACTGAGAAACAGCCTAAAGTTGTTGTATCTAGCACAGATGAGAGCAGCAGTGAAGATGAAATTGCTGCATTAAGATTGAAAAGAATAGCTGCTAGTAGACCAAATGGTCATTTCGTTGACAGTCAAGATGGTGGTTTCGTTGACAGTCAAGATGGTGGTTTCGTTGACAGTCAAAATGAGCGTTTCGTTGACAGCCAAAACAGTCATACCGTTGAAGGTCACAGAAATGTCTCAAGAAGTGATCATTTAGGGACAACAAACTCAGGGGGAGTTTCTCAAGGACAAATATCCAATCAAGGCAATCATGATCATGAAGCTACCTCGTCTAGAGCAAATCTACCTCCCTCAAGAAAATGGACTAAAGATCATCCCTTTGAACTTATTATAGGTGATGTTTCTTCAAAAGTCCAAACTAGAAGAGCAACTCAAGAAGAATGTCTATATAGCAGCTTTCTGTCTCAAGATGAGCCAAAGAAAGTTGAGGATGCACTTCTAGATCCAGATTGGGTTTTGGCTATGCAAGAAGAGCTAAACCAATTTGAAAGGAGCAATGTTTGGAAGCCGGTGCCCAAGCCTAAGGACAGGAGTGTAATAGGCACAAAATGGGTGTTTAGAAACAAGATGGATGAAAATGGCATAGTCACAAGGAACAAAGCAAGACTAGTTGCAAAAGGTTACTCACAGGAAGAAGGAATTGATTTTGATGAAACATTTGCTCCTGTTGCAAGACTAGAAGCAATAAGGATTTTCCTAGCCTATGCAGCCCATGCCAATTTCAAAGTCTATCAAATGGATGTGAAAAGTGCTTTTCTGAATGGGGAATTGGAAGAGGAGGTCTATGTAAGTCAACCTCCTGGTTTTGAAGATGATGATTTTCCAGAATATGTATACTTCCTCCTCAAAGCACTCTATGGTTTGAAACAAGCACCTAGAGCCTGGTATGACACACTCTCACAGTTTCTTCTTGAGAATCACTTCACTAGAGGTACTGTAGATAAAACTCTTTTTCACAGGATTGTGAATGGCTCTACTATACTTGTTCAAATTTATGTAGATGACATAATCTTTGGGTCTACAGATGTGAAACTTTGTCAAAAGTTTGCCAAGCTTATGCAAAGTAAATATGAAATGAGCATGATGGGAGAATTAACTTACTTTCTTGGTCTTCAAGTGAAGCAAGTTAATGAAGGCATTTTCATTAGTCAAACAAAATATATTCATGATTTATTAAAGAAATTTAACTTAATGGAATGCTCTCCTGCCAAAACTCCCATGCCCACTGCCACCAAACTTGAATTGAATACTAAGGAAAAATCTGTGGACATTTCAAGTTACAGAGGCATGGTAGGCTCACTTTTGTATTTAACAGCTAGTAGACCTGATATTATGTTTGCTACATGTCTATGTGCTAGATTTCAGGCTGATCCTAGGGAATCCCATTTAGTTGCTATTAAAAGGATTTTCAGATATCTCAAGGGAACACCAAACCTTGGCATTTGGTATCCTAGAGAATCTGGTTTTGAACTAATTGGTTATTCAGATGCAGATTATGCAGGATGTAAAATTGACAGGAAAAGCACAACAGGCACCTGTCAATTCTTAGGAAACAAGCTTGTGTCATGGTTCAGCAAGAAACAAAACTCAGTTTCCACCTCCACAGCTGAGGCTGAGTATATTGCAGCTGGAAGTTGTTGTGCACAGATTTTATGGATGAAAAATCAATTACTTGATTATGGATTAAGAGTTGAGAAAATTCCTATTTTCTGTGACAACACTAGTGCCATTGCCATTACTGAGAATCCAGTGTAGCATTCAAGAACCAAGCACATTGACATCAAGTACCATTTCATTAGAGAACATGTTATGAATGGTACTGTGGAGTTACATTTTGTTCCAAGTGAACAACAACTTGCAGACATCTTTACCAAGCCACTTGATGAATCAACATTCTCAAGATTAGTAAGTGAGCTAGGTATGCTAAATTTCTCTTAATTATTTTTGAGATATTTGCAAGTCATAATGCAGCCAGAAATTTGCTATGATTTTCTGTGATTTAATTTTCTCAGGAAAAAGTAAAATTTTGTCTAAGTCAAAATAACTATGCCAACGAAACAAACCATTTCGTTGACAATCTTAGCATTTTTCTGGGTGTTTTGTTGATTGCTCTTTTATGTCAACGAAACACAGCTGTATCAACGAAACAGACGGGACTTTAAACGCCCAATTCTGATTCGTTGATTTAGCGCTTTTAATCTGAACCGTTGAAAACTGACACGTCTTTTACCACGATCTATGCATACATCCCTGTAAGTATAAATCATGGTAATACTTTAAGAGTAACGGTTATATTTTTAAGCCAATCCAGTAATTTACTTTTATTATTGAACTCATTTTCTGAGAATTTTTGGGGGAGTATTTAAGAAATTCTATTTTCTTTAATTCTTTTTTACCTGCTCTCAAAAATTCCAAAGGCTTTTCTCTCTCTTTCTCTCTCTAACAAGCAACTCAGTTCGAAGCTTTATCTCACTCAACAATGGCACCCATAGTCAAGCTTATGTCTGCTGGAGGGTTCATCTATGAGAAGAACAACTCCATCCCTTTTGTTGCAAAGGAAAACCCGAACAGACTTTTCTTCAAAATGATGGATTTCATGAAGAATTGCAAGTTGAGCTATGCAATGTTCCACTCTACACCAATCTACAATGAAATAATTGAGGAAATTTGGACCTCATGTGAATATAGTGGAACAAATTGCACTCTGTAATTCACTCTCCAAGGTAATGAGTACATAGTTAATTCTGATGTTTTGCAAGCATGTTTACATATTCCTGATAATAACTGTGATGCTTTGCCTACTAACACTGAAATAACTACCATGCTAAATTCTATAAACTACTCTTTGCCTACTGATAATCTGGGTAGAATAATTAGGAGAGGTTTGGTTAGGGAATACAGTTATTTAGCTGATGCATTCATTAAGGTCTTTTCTGGAAAGATTAGTAATTTTGATGCATTAACTAACTCTATGTTAATTCTCCTAACCATGCTTCTAAATGATAGATATTACAACTTTAGCACCCAACTTATTTATGAAATTGGTGCTAAGTTGGGTGATAAGGCAAATAGGAAGAAAAATATCTATTATGCAAGGTTTCTGATGATGCTGGCTAATCATGTTAGTCCAGCACCATTAGTTATCTCTAACCCTAATGCCAGGTTTGAGTGCTTTGTACAAGAAAAGAGAGTATTGACAGACATACTGAGGCTGAACTACAATGGTGATGTTCCAGTGGTGTATCTGCCAATCATTGAGGTAACTACTACTATCCCTGTTAGTATAGCTGTTACTTCTATTGTCTCCTCCAACCTTGTTGCTATGGAGTCTGTAGCTGTGACCCACCAGGCTCCTGCCCCAGCAACTAAATCAAAATCAAAGAAATCCTCCAAGCCAACCTCAGGTGCTTCTCAAAAGGCACCTGTTGTAAAAACTACCACACAACCTAAGGGGAGTGAGTCTGGAGTTTTGAGAGGTGAGGGAAGGGGTGAAAATCAAAGAAACCCCAAGAATAAGGAAGGTGAGGTAAGTGTTTCCCAGCCTAGCCCCATTGTGTCTTCCCAACAAGGCACAATGAGTAAAATGGATTTAAACACAAGTCTAATTGCATCCTCCCAAAAGGATGTGATTATTGAAACAAGCTCTCCACCTAGAGCACAGTCCAAAAGGGTAAGGGACACTTCAAGCCCACAGTCTACATTTTCCCAATACCAAAGGAGAGTGAAGCAAAAGACCAAGGGTTCACAGGGTGCACACACACTGGAAGCAACACATCCAGTTTCTCAAATTCAGGTTGATGTAACCCCTATTATTACTCTGGGGTTACAGTCCCACTCTCTAAACATTAATCTTGATTTATCTCCATCCAATTCACCAACTCAATCTTTAGATGTGGACATGATCCATACATCTTTTCCTGATTCTCCAACTCTAATCTTGGAGAAGCCCCACTCTGAAGCTGATGGTCATCACTTATTAAGTGATTTGTTGGGCCATCAACCAAGTTTTTCTGAAACTGCAAGAGAATCTGTGGACCCCAATCTCAAATCAATCACCACAGATTCTACTGTAATTTCACTTTCTCAAAATGCTTTATTGACTTCATCAACGAAACAGCCTCTTTCGTTGACAAGTGTTTCTCCATCAACGGTACCTATACCGTTGACAGTTCAAACTACCATTTCGTTGATAGGTCATTCTACACCTATTACTGAAAATCAAGTTGTTTCCACAACTAGTGTAGTTGAGACACTTTTAGGTTTGAAAGGGAGTGAAATTGAGAGGCTGGCTTGCAGCCAGGCAAAAGGAGAGAATGAGAGTGAGAGGCTGGCTATTTCTTCCAGCCAGGCAAAAGGAGAGATTGAGTGTACCACCTTAGTAGGTGAAGGTGAGGGTGTGAGAGGTGTGAGCCATGGGGAGCCCATGATGCAAGAAAAGAGTGGAGAGAGAGAAGGGACTACAGGAGAAATAAGGGTGGAAGCAGCCATTGCTAATGAGTTAATGGAGGTCAGTGAGGGAGAAAGGGAACTTACTTTCCAAGAGCATTATCAACAAACTCTGGATAGTATTTCCCTGGATCCTGAGACCTTTACTCATCCTGTGCCAGCCTATCAAGTTATGGCTCAACAGGGCAATGTGGAGGCAGAAAGGTCACTCAACTTAATTCATACTACTGCATCAATGCAAAGAGCAAAGGATGCCTTGACCAATCTACCTCCAGGAGCTGCAGCAAGTGGAGACTTTGAGTTTTCTGATGATGAGGATATCTATGGTGATACTCTACAGGTGGCCACCACTTCACAGACTGGGACTTCTGTGGTGCCTCCTACACCAGGCTGGCTTTCTCAGGGTATGCATGGAAGAGTCACTCTAGATGCTGCTATCTCAAGGCAGTACAATGAGGCCTATCTAGCTCATGAGTCTGCAAATGCAAGGGACAAGAAATTCTACAAGGCCATCATGGATTCTCTGGAAATTCAAAGGCTACAAATGATGCAGACAAGGATTAGGCTACAGAAATCAAGGACTCCATTAGCAATCTCAGGGATGCTAACTACAGGATGATAGATGAAAAGCTCCCTCTTCTCACTGTGTCCAAGATGACCAGGTTTTTCTCTAAGGAACCTGAGGTGGCTACATCCTTGAAAACTCTCTCTACAAGAGTGGACAAGGTGGAAGCTACACTTTCTCAAATGCAGAAGGAACAGGAGAAGCAAACTCAGCTACTCACTCAGCTAGTGGCAGCTCAAGGACTCCCAGTCATCTCTCTTGATGCTAACAAAAAGGGGGAGAAATCTAAGGCGCTAAACATTCAAATCACAAAGGTGTTGGTCCCAGCCATTTCACTGCCACAGGAGCCACTAGCAATGGGGGAGTTTGGAAAGAAGAATAAGGATAGTATTGACCTGATCCAGGAAGCTTCTATGAGGATGAAACTTGCAGAACAAATCAAAGATCACTGGTCCAACATAGAAGCAAGGTTCAAGAACATTACTGAATCTTCAAAGACAGATCAGCCATCAACAAATGCAATGGTGATTGTACAAATGGAGCCACAGTTCAAGAGCTCTTATGCTATAGAGCCCCTTCAGCATGGAATCTTTCAAGATTCAAGAAATGAGAAGGGTCAATCTTCATGCTTTAAGAATGTGGATGCAAGAGGGATGTCTCCAATATCACCTGCCAAACCCAAAGGCAAGAACATTGAAAGGATATTTTATCCTGCTCCAAAGCCAGATGAGTTCACAGTCCTAGGGAAGCTGATCATTGAGAGCAAGGAAAGCAATCATCCAAGCATAAGGAGTCAAAGGGCCATCATCTACAGGGACAGCAAGGAAATCTGCATTTGGGTTGGTCACCCAAATTTCGCAAAGGCCAAGGCTGAAGAATCTGAAAGGGCAGCAATGCAAGCATTGGCAGTTGCTGAAGCACTTGAAGATGAAGAGACCCTTCAGGAAGAAAAAGCCAAGGATGGAGCTAATGAAGCTGAACCAGCAAGGAAAAGTGTAAGGCAACCAAAGGCTAGAGCTAAGAGGAATCTGAACTTTGAAAAAGAGGACTCTCTGGACACTGCTCAAGCCCCTTCCACAACAAGTGCACATCAAATTCCTATTGATCTACCTATTGGAGGAAAGTTGGCCTGTGACCCTGCACACCCTGTCAACTTTCATGATCAACCAATCATGCCAAAGGAGGAGCCTATTGAATTTGATGAAGCCTATTTTCCAAAGTTCCTATTTGAAAAGGATCAACCAATGAAGACAAAGAAAAGGGCTGTCAAGGCAAAGCCAGTATTTGTGAGGAAGCCACAATCTCAGAAACCCCCTACAAATCCAGAGGACTGCATGTACATTGCTGACATCAGGGAAGAATTCAGCTTACATCTTGATTTAGACAACCTGGTGGAAGTAAGGGGCATTGAAGCTTCTCAAAAGTTACCTGAAAGATTGGTTTTCACATACAAGGGTGGTAGAGAACAAATATGGCCTCTCTACAGAATTTTAGGAGAAGACTACCAAACACTACTCACAGTGTTTAGATGCTTGAAGAAAGACTTTGGCTTCACCAAAACAGCCAAGTCTGAGGTGGTCTCCAAGATATGTCAAATAAAGGCTAGCTGGAACAAGCCTGAGGCTCTTCCCAGGATGCTAAGAGTGCCCTCAACAGGAAAGAAGATCCATCTTCAACCTTACTGGATGATGGAATTTAAGGACAAGGACAACTGCAGAAGGTTCTTCAGGTTGGAAGACCAGCTAGATAAGGCATCTAATAAAACTCTAAGGTTCATGCAATCCAAGCTTGGTGATCAAGATGAAGAAGAGAAGATCTTTTACAGAAGGCTACAGGTCCAGATTGAGGAGAACAACTCTAGGAGAGGGAAGAAGACTATGCCTCAAAGAGGAGCACATTTGGGCATTAGTCTTGTAAGTCTTGTTTTATGTCTAAAACTTTATGAAGCTCAATGCAATTTTTACTTTTATCAAGGGTAATATGTCTGAGTGTTTTTGTTATCATCAAGGCTCTTGATTTATGGCTGTTATTCTATCAGTCATAAATTGGGGGAGATTGTTAGGAATATGTTGTTCTTGATGATAATTGTAAAAACACTTAGTAGATTTTGTATTAAGTTATTTTGTAACTGTCAACGAAATGGCATGCTTTGCAGTGTTTCGTTGACAGGAAGCTCATCAACGGAATGAGTGTTGTAGCAATTGCACTGTACAATACTTCACAGTTTGATATGCATTTGATGTATGTATTAGATAGGTTTCCTAAGTCATGTTGACTAAGTACTAGATAGGCAAAATAGGTTGGTTAATTGTAAGTATATCATGCCTTGTAATTCTGCCTAAGTGAAGACATGTCAACGGTATGAGGATTACTCTATCAACGAAACAAGAGAAACACCATCAACGAAATGAAGAATAAAGCTATCAACGAAACACATCTCCCTGCTATCAACGAATCATTATTGCTTTTCTGAATAGTTGACAAAGTGATAAGGACAGGTTTCTGAACAGATCTAAAGGTGATGTGGAAGTGTACTTTGCATGGGAAACCATTAAAATGGACATGGGGAATAAGGAAACATCCCAGTTTCCAATTGGGCTCTTGGGAGTGATCATAATAAGCATGAAGACAAAAGCAAGGATCTCCAAGGACCACTGGACAAAGGGATGAAAAGCAAACTATTGGCGGTTATCTTTAGTGTACTTTAGAGTAGCCAAAAATAGTATTGTAAACTTGGGAATATATAACCAAGTGTAGCAGTTAGAAAGAAGTAAGAGAAGAAAAACAAATAGTTTGTATTAGCTATCTTTGAGAGCATTCTTCTCTACAACTCTGTAACTGAGCAGCTGTGTACTTTTGTATCACAGATTATTTCCGCAATAAAAACACTTCAGTTGGATCATCAAACAATCCAACTGAATTATTTATATCTTGTGTTTTTGTTTATTCAGTTCAGTTTTATTTTATCAGTGTTTTAAGTTTAAGAAAATATCAAGAATTGTATTCAACCCCCCTTCTACAATTCTGTTAGGTCATTTGGGAATAACAAAACGTTTTTAAAAATCACTTGAATTATCGTGAAACAAAAGCGTAACGAATTATGGATTAAACCCTAACCAAAGGAGAGGTATCATATAAGATCATCAAGTTCAACATATAAAAGGATTGATGATACAAATAATGACATAAGCATGATGCAGGAGGGTGACATAGGGGTGACATGGTGATGACAAAGTGATGACAAGGTGATGAATCACCACCTTGTCACCACTTTCACCACAACCACAAGTTCAAATGGCATGTGTCTTTGATGACAAGGCTTGCTTATGACCACACAAATTAAATGGCAAGTAATTAAGTGTAATTATACAAAACAAAAAGAAAAGAAAACAAAGCAAAAGAGATGCATCCTTGAAGAACACAACATTCGGCCCTTTCATGCTAGCCAAAGCTTAAGAAACTTTTCTACCACTTCCACTTAACCATAATTCATGTTCTTGGGCTCTAAATCACCCTCATCCATAAACTAAGGTAAATCCTTGATCTTAGCTTCATCCATGATTGTTAGCATGCTCAAAAATGGAATCAAAGTTGATGATGAATAGTAATTCTTGATTTCTTGTTTTGATCTTGAAGTTTAAGGCTTGTAAAGGATAATCAAGGATAAAGGAATGGTATACTAGCCATCTATAGTCTATATTAAGTACCAAGGAAGGTATAAAATCCTCTCACCCTTATGTTTATACTCTGTTATTAGTGATTATGTTAAGAATGGTTAGTAATGGTATGATGTAGAGATGATTTGCATGATAAGCATGATGTTTAATGGATGGATTGATGGTTGAAGTAGTGATTAGTGTTATGAGCTTGTGTAGGCAGTAATAAGATGGTATAAATGAAATCCTTGGGTTGTGATTGCTTGGTTATGGATTGGTGAATTGATTAGAGTGTTTTAAACACGGGAATCACGTTTAAGCGTCGTTACCATGTCGAATTTCATTTAGGAAGTTTGGACAGAGATCCCAAATACCTTAAAGTCATAACCATGAGGCTTTCTGCCCATGATCATGTAGACTCTGTTTTATAGTTTGTTTTAGTGAAATAATCGTATCGTTTCGATTTACGGTTTAGGAGAAACGTTCGTTTTAGTGAAAGCGGTTTCAGATAACTAAGTAGTTCATTGCATGAACTTTGAGATAGGGATCAAGCCCTTTCAAAATGGAATTGGGTTGAGATATTAAAATGGATACTAGCATGGATTGTTAGGAAGGAAACCTAGAAGGTTTCGTGTTAAAAAGATAAGTTTGTGATTTTATAAAAATGCGAGAACAAAGGTTGCGCGAGTGAAATACCCTTAAGGGGATGGTTACAAACCAGGAGTTAGTAAAGGAAAAGTACTTGGGTTTTGTGAATAGATTTCCACCCAAACTTTTGACTTAGGAGTTACGGAATGTCATGAGGTTATAGATGACCGAGAGCGAGACATTTGATTTTCATTAATAGAACTTTAGTGCTTAAGTAATAGCACATCAATTGGTTCTAGGGGACTGACTGTGAGTTATGTATCTTGTTATAGATCGACGAGCACACTCTCAAGCCCCCACTACCACACCACCAAGACACAAAGGCAAGTTTTCAAACCCTACATCATATAAGTGATGCTGTTGTGAATTACTGTTGTGCATGTGATATATATCCTGCTTTAATACTATGAAAAGATTTGTTAGGCTCAAGACATGTCTGAATACCACTATTAACAAGCCTACACTATGTGACTATGTCACATTACATGACCTAGTGAGTTCTATCACTGTGATTTAGTATAGGTCTCTAAATGTACTTGTCTTGTTCTCATGAACATTAGCTTGATCATGTATGCTCAAAGTTATAATGAGCTTAGTAAAGTTTCTTGCATCTAGATTGTATATAGGCCATTGAATAATTGTCCTGGTAGAAGTTCAGAAGTGTTCATGCAACAGGATAGAGATGAATAAGGCCATGAAGAAATAAGTTGCAGAAATTTTTCTAAAACATTATATAGCAAAGTCAGAAGAAAGCTATGTCGTGAAGTCACCAATATCTATGTCGTGAAGTGCTACATCGCATAGTCCATTTTGTACTATGTCGAGAAGTCCTCAAGACTCATGTCGTGAAGTGTTGAAGTCAGCAAAGTCAAAGAAGCCTAGATCGTGAAGTCCTCAGAAGCCCTATGTCGCATAGTCGTCAAATGACTTATGTCGCATAGTCGTCAAATGACTTATGTCGCATAGTCGTCAAATGACCCATGTCGCATAGTCATCTTATGGTCTATGTCGTAAAGTCTTCAAAGGCTATATCGCGTAGTCCTCACAAGGGAGATCGCGAAGTCAGGAATGAAGTGGAGTTCACGATATCAACACTTAGCCGTTTATAACAAGACAAATCAAGGTACAGAACCAAGAATCAAAAGAAACAAATACTGAAGCATTTGTTCTGGCAAGGTGGTCCAAAGAACAGATGGCAAATCTACAGCTAAACTTGGAGAGAAAGGTAAGAGACAAGCAGCTACAGAAACGGGAAAGACTCCGAAAAGCAGGTGGTCCTTCCTGACACAGTGAACTTCTTATGGCAGGACAAGTTGGACTTTCAGAAGGGGTAGCTGTGTAATATTGTGTGTGCCTAGTTTGTATAGGTTAATATATATATTGTGCACACACCTTTGTAAGCTGCAAGAGAGATACACAAGGTTTTATTTCGAGCACTCTTTTCTCTGTAAGAAAGCAAGAAACTGTTCTTGTTTAGAAGCCAGAAATTCATTTGTGAATTTTTGGAAAGCTGTAGTATTTAATTTACTTAATACAAAGTAGATTAAAGTGATTGTGTGTGTTATTTACTTTCTGCATATAACATAGAATAATCATATACAGTTTATCTTGTGTTTCAAGAATCGAAAAATATATCAAACTATCCATTCACCCCCCCCCCCCTCTGTCTAGTTTCTAGTAGTATTCATTTCTAACAAGATTTATAATTGTTCACGCTTTTAATAAAAAGCTTTATTAGATATAAGGTTTATATGCTAGGTAAATACTAGATATAAACCGAAGTTTTAAAGGCTCTAAGAATAGAGCACTCATACGATAATTTTAAAATATTAGACCGAGAGTTGAATTACTATTTTTACTTCATTATACTGTCAGAAACTGCAGGGTCCAGGGACAGCCATATTTTAAATATGTTATTAAATATTCCAATATATATATATATATATATATATATATATATATATATATTATTGGATATTTAATATGAGGTATTAAATAATATTATTAAAAATATTATTTTCAATATTTATTTAAATAAGTGAATATTATTTGAATATTCACTTAAGTGGAATATTATTGAATAATAATTCAATATTTATTATTTCGATATTTATTAAATATTCCAAATATGATTTAAAAATCATAGAACCTTATTATATTATTATTTAAGGTTCTAATATTTACGCAAATATTTCTGATCTTCAGAAAAGATATTTAAAACAGAGATTCCCAAGTATTATCTCAAGTTATTTAAAGATATTTAACTGCGAATAATGTTTTCTAAAATGGGGAATCCATTTCAAGGAGTCGAGGACAGAGTTTTACTTCCACTGTTCCTCTAGAGTATCTATAGCTGGGGATGACTCCCCTATTCAATCAAAGAACTTCAAACTTGCTAAACTCTAAAAATGTCAATGAACTCCCTGGTCATGATTTCAAAATACGTGGTAATCATTCATAGCTTCGTTGACTGATGTCAACTCACACTGTGACTTACTCCCTTCAAATACTCTAGAGTAAGGAATCTGAACTGTTGCAAATTTTGACAAGTAATTGTACTTGGGGAAAATAGGATTAAATTTTGATTCCCGTTTCATTGATTTTATCCGGGACCAGGAGGAAACGTGAAGGAGGCTGTTGGACAGTACCTCTGATTATAGCGTAAGAGGCTGCTAGGCAGACCAGCACTTATCTCGCGTAGGAGGCTGTGGGACAGTCCAGCAGATACAAAGCCCGTATGCGGCTAGGGTGATAATCGTGTTAAGATGTCGTCCATCTACTAGTAGAAAAGTGTGAGTACGATACAACGACTAATCATCGAGTATCGGGGCGTGCTCCGGAGAAAGGTCCCTTCCCTCCAATTGGAGTTGTGCTTCACATTGTAACGAAAGCCTAGGCGCTAAGTTACTGATAATGTGGCAGTGATGAGTAATGATGTTCCTCGTACAGTAGTTGCACTGTATGGCATGTTTTGACGAAAAGGATAATAAATATATCATTCTAAATATGAATGAAGTTTTAAAGGTTTTCCTTTATGATATAAACTTGCATATATATATATATATATATATATATATATATATATATATATATATATATGCTTATGCTGCATTGTATTATTTCTGGGCTTAGTGCTCACTCTTGCTTTCTTATATATATATATATATATTGTTAGGAATATGTTGTTCTTGATGATAAACATAAAACACTTAGTAGAATTTGTGTAAAGTCATTTTGTAGCTGTCAACGAAATGGCATGCTTTGCAGCATTCCGTTGACAGGAAGCTCATCAACGAAATGAGTAATGTAGCAATTGCACTGTACAATACTTCACAGTTTGATATGCATTTTGTTGTATGTATTAGATAGGTTTTCTAAGTCATGTTGACTAAGTACTAGATAGGCAAAATAGGTTGGTTAATTGTAAATATATTATGCCTTGTAATTTTGCCTAAGTGAAGACATGTCAACCGTATGAAGATCACTCTGTCAACGGTATGGAGTTTACCCATCAACGAAACGAGGGAAACACCATCAACGGTATGAAGATCACTCTGTCAACGGTATGGAGTTTACCCATCAACAAAACGAGGGAAACACCATCAACGGAATGAAGAAGAGAGCTATCAACGAAACACATCTCCCTGCTATCAACGAATCACTATTGCTTTTTGAACAATTGACAAAGTGATAGTGACAGTTTACTGAACAGATCTAAAGGAGATATGGAAGTGTACTTTGCATTGGAAGCCATCAAAATGGTTACTGGAAATAAGGAAACATTCCAATTTCCAATAAGGCTCTTGGGAATGATTAAAATAAGCATGAAGACAAAAGCAAAGATCTCCAAGGTCCATTGGACAAAAGGAATGAAAAGCAAGCTACTAATGGTTACTACTATTGTTCTTTAGTTTAGCCAAAAACGTAGAATTGTAAACTTGGGTATATATAACCAAGTGTAGCAGTTACTTTAAGTATAGAGAGAAGAAAAACAAATAGATTGTATTAGCTATCTTTGAGAGCATACTTCTCTACACTCTTGTAACTGAGCAGCTGTGTACATTTTGTATCACAGATTATTTCCGCAATAAAAATCACTTCAGTTGGATCATCAAACAATCCAACTGAAATTATTTATGTGCTTGTGATTTTTACATTAAGTTCAGTTTTTATTTCTAAGTTGTTTTTAAGTTTAAGAAATATCAAGAATTGTATTCAACCCCCCCTTCTACAATTCTGTTAGGTCATTTGGGATTAACACATATATATATATATATATATATATATATATATATATATATATCACAACACAACAGCTAGAGTAGATGGCCAGGATTCGTCATACCGCTCGGAAGTGCGTATGGGTCGCGCAGACCGCCTATAGGATGACAGTTGCAGCACCTCAGGTAGAAGTAATGAGTTGGTTCAGAGTGTAACTCTTGATGCTCCGGTTTAATTATAAGTATGACTTATGTATATTAATGAACGAGAACAAACTTTTGCGCTGCCTTTCTAGTTTCACATAGAGATTATATTGGCAGTAGGTTGCAAGCATTTTACTTTTGGGTTGTAATAACTTTAATTTATGGATCATATGACTACTGTTTTTGCAATTTCGTTTCTGAGACATAACTGGCGTGAGTATATGGATGGTGGGGTCACCATGTGTGTTGATTTTTTATATTATGATTCAAGTATCAAGTGTTTGTACGGAATAAAGGAACGTGACAACCTGGATCTCCGACCCCGGATCTGGGGGTGTTACAGAAATGGCATCAGAGCCTATAGTTATTAATCTCAGAAACGATAGGGCGTTAGGAATAATAAATGCAACTATAATAATAAGAAGAACTCCCATCGAGTTCATGGTTGGGCTACCGGATGTAGCACTAACTGTTAAAACCCGCAATGGAACTTTTATTACACAGTATAGTAACCTAGCTTTCGCTTGTATAGGTGTTTGCGGCCGAGGAGGCTGATGACTTCGAGACCCAGCATGCCGATACTCTGCTGGCAGCTGAGGACGACCCCATGGACGACCCCATGGACGACCCCATGGAGGATCTAGATGAGGATCCTGAGGAGGATACTGAGGACCCGGACGAGGATCCGGAAGAGGTCCCCCAGACTGTGTTTGACTTTCCTACTTCTCCTACTCCCACTACTGATGGAGAGTCGACTGAGGATGATAATTCCACTGAGAGGGATCAGATTGTGCCGGATGTAGTTACCACGGAGGACGATGAGACTTCTGAGGACAGTGTTAGCCGAGGAGGCATCAGGATGTACCATCTGCCTACTGTGAGAGCCCTTACCCCTCCTGTGCCCCCACTGAGCCCGTTACCATCAGACGATGACTATGATCTTGCCCCCGAGGGATATGAGGAGGACCAGGCCATGATTGATCCAGATACACCTCCTCCCTCACCTACTGGAGTACCTACTGTGATCCATGATTGGATGATTGGCCGGCTGACCACTGACTTGGCAGCGGCAGAGGCTAGAGCTGATGAGATGAGGAGACAGTTGACTGCAGAGAGAGAGACCCGTCGTTCCAATCAGGACGGGATGAGGTTTATGACTCCTAGGGAGATGAGACATGAGATCTTCGGCATTGAGTTGCGAGCTATGGTCCGCACGAGGAGGCTGCCTGTTATTTCTGAGGGATTGGTATCCTGATGGACCGTGGAGTCGATCTGGGCAGATGCTATGGCGCGTGTCAGGAACCTGACACGCTCAAAGGAGGAGCCTTGATAGGTGGTAGATAGCTTAGTTCTCTAAACTCAGATGGCCGTTATTAGTGCCAGTTTTTGTGGGATGGTTCCGATATATAGTAGTATCCTTTCTGAGTTAGAGATAGGCTGATCAGACTGACGTCAGCAGATGTTGACTGGTTGACTGGTAGTACTTAGCTTTTGACTGTTGTACGGATGATGTATTTCAGCGATATGTTCGCTTTTGTTGGAACCTTGACTTTCAGTATCTCGTGGCTTTATGTCACTGATGTATATATTCGTGCATTTCAGTTTCTTTAAAGCTTTCAGTCTTAAATTTGATATCCCCTGCTATTTCAACTGTTTTACAACTTATTAGTTTTGACATATAAACTGTGCAACCCCCATTTTGACAAAAAAAAAAGAATTTTGTGTGAGAAATGATGATTTCCAAGATTTTCACCGGCAAACTCAATCGATCCAACTACCTATTTTGAAGGAACAAATGGTTTTTAATAAAAGTTCTTGTTTAAAAACATCAGGAAAATGCCACCCCGACGTATGGGAACACGAGCACGCCCTGCCAATCCTGCGGCTCAAGGCAGTGTTAACCAGGGAGATGTAAGGCAAAACTTTCCTAACGAGGAGGAAAACCCAGACTTCCACGAGTTGGAAGAACAGAACTATGAGGAAGGTGAGTATGAAGGAAGCGGAGAGGATGACGATTATAATGAGTTTGATGATCAGGACTACGAAGAGGAAGAGTATGAAAGTACTCAGAATGTGGAGGTCCCCGGTGGAAACCCGATGGACCAATTTATGCACCTACTCCGACAGAATTTGAACCAGCACCCACCTCCACCACCACCAGGCCCCAATACTGCGGGGCATAGTGCTTTTAAGGCTTTTAAGTCCCTAAGACCCCCGTAATTTCAGGGATCTACTGACCCTGTTGAGGCAAGAGCTTGGTTAAAGGAAATGGAAAAATCTTTTGAAATCCTAGGTATTGAGGAAGCCCAAAGGACCGTCTTTGCTACATACCTCCTAAAAGGGGAGGCTAACTACTGGTGGGAATCAAAGAGAAGCCTAGAAACATATGTCGTTGTTACCTGGACAAGGTTTACTACCTTATTTCTGGAAAAGTATTTCCCCGTATTCATGGAAGCACAAATGGAGAGGAAGTTTTTGGAACTGAAACAAGATAACATGACTGTGGTGGAATATGAAGCCAAGTTTACTGAGTTGTCTAGGTTTGTGCCGGATGTTGTCAATACCGACTTAAAGAGGTCAAGAAGGTTTCAGCAAGGGCTAAAGTAATGGATTCAGAATAGAGTAGCTGTGTTGGAAATAACGGACTATGCATCGCTAGTGCAAAAGGCAACCATAGTGGAAGCAGGTAGTGAGCAGAGTCAGAAAGGAAGAGAAGAGAAAAAGAGAAAGTTTGGTAGTCGAGGAGGAAGCTCGGTGAACAAGAGTTTTCCAGCAAGACCATTTGGAGGAACCAGGTCCCAACCCTTAAGGAATTCCGAGTTCAGGAAAACTGAGAATAAGAGCCTAAGTCAGGGCGACGGACAGATGGGAGTGTCCCGTTTCAATCAACCCCGACCCCCACTACCTGACTGCAAGACGTGTGGGAGAAAACATCTGGGAGAGTGTACTTTAAAGTCGGCAACATGCTTCAAGTGCAAGAAGATGAGCCACTACTCCAGAACATGCCCTCTGAATGATCAGAAGTGTTTCCAATGTGGGAAATTAGGACACCTGAAAAGAGATTGCCCTATGGCAAACCCCGCAGACTCAAGAATCAGTGGAGCCGCCTCTAACAAACCCCCGACTGCTAGAACTTTCAACATGACCGTGAAAGATGCCGTGAGGGACACAAATGTGATATCAGGTACCCTTCTATTAAACACCGTCAATGCAAATGTTTTATTTGATTCAGGAGCTACCAAGTCTTTTATTTCGAGGGATTTCGCGAGTCGGTTAAGACTTAGAGCGGAACCATTAAAAGAAGTCTTAGAGGTAGAGATAGCAAATCGGGAAGTAATTCCAGTTGATAAGATACATTTAGACTATAGTCTAGAGATAGAAGGTCAACAGTTTCGTGTAGACTTGGTCCCATTTAAATTAGGGGAACTTGATGTTATTCTGGGAATGGATTGGTTGTCGAGCAATGGTGCTCAGATCGATTGTGAAAGAAAGAAAGTTTGGATCAAAACGTCCGAAGGGCGGGAGGTCGTGTTTAAAGGACAACGACAAACCCGTAAGTTTTTAACCATGGCCCAAACCAAGAGGTTGTTGCGGCATGGGTGTGAGTCTTACTTAGCCTATGTGATAGATACAAATCGAGAGGTTCCTAAGTTACAACATATTCCAATTGTTAATGAATTTGAAGACGTATTTCCAGAAGACCTTCCGGGATTACCACCCGATAGGGAGATAGAATTCGCTATAGAATTAGCTCCAGGGATGGCGCCAGTTTCAAAGGCCCAGTACCGGTTAGCTCCGGTAGAAATGAAAGAGTTAGCTATCCAATTACAGGAATTGCTAGATAAAGGAATGATAAGACCCAGTGTGTCACCATGGGGTGCACCAGTGCTGTTTGTGAAAAAGAAGGATGGTAGTTTGAGATTGTGCATAGACTATCGAGAACTAAACAAGTTGATCATTAAGAACCGATATCCTTTACCAAGGATTGATGATTTATTTGACCAGTTGAAAGATGCGGTTTACTTCTCCAAGATTGACCTAAGGACTGGGTATCACCAGTTAAAGATAAAACCCGAAGATATACCCAAGACTGCATTTCGCACTAGGTATGGGCACTATGAGTTTTTAGTAATGTCGTTTGGGCAGATGAATGCCCCAGTAGCTTTCATGGACCTAATGAATAGAGTCTTCAAGCAATATTTAGACAAATGCGTCATAGTTTTCATTGATGATATTTTAGTCTACTCCAAGACGGAGGAAGAGAACGTAGAACACTTGAGAATAGTGTTAGAGACGTTGAGAAAGGAAAGGTTATATGCCAAGTTCTCCAAGTGTGAGTTTTGGCTAAGGGAAGTACAGTTTCTAGGCCATGTGGTCAGCAGTGATGGAGTACTAGTTGACCCTGCTGAGATAGAAGCCTTTTCAAACTGGGAGAGACCAACCACCCCGACTGAGGTGAGAAGTTTTGTAGGCTTAGCCGGGTATTATCGGAGATTTGTGCAAAAATTTTCTAGAATAGCAGCCCCATTGACCCGACTGACCCGAAAGACTAAGAAGTTTGAGTGGACTGAGAAATGCGAAAAGAGTTTTGAGGAATTGAAAAGGAGGCTAGTTACTGCCCCTGTACTGGAACTGCCAGACGGAAAGGGGAATTTCGTGATTTACAGTGACGCATCACACAAAGGGTTAGGGTGCGTGCTTATGCAACACGAAAGGGTGATTGCATATGCTTCTAGGTAGTTAAAGGAATATGAGAGCAGATATCCTACCCATGATTTGGAGTTAGCAGCAATAGTTTTCGCCTTGAAGATTTGGAGGCATTACTTATATGGAGAAAAGTGCGAGATCTACACAGACCATAAGAGCCTTAAGTACATTTTCACTCAGAAAGAGCTCAATATGAGACAAAGGAGATGATTAGAATTAATCAAAGATTATGATTGCGAGATTCTTTACCACCCAGGGAAGGCCAATGTGGTGGTCGATGCCCTTAGCAGGAAAGAGAGACTCAAAATGATAACCTCCTCAGAAAAGTTAATCCAAGAGTTTGAAAAGATGGAGATTGAGGTTAAAATAACTGGAGATGGCACGGAGAAACTATTTGAAATCACACTATAATCAGAGTTGCTGCAAAAGATCAAATTAAGTCAAGAACGCATGATGAGTGAAGGGAAAGAGCTAATGACAGGAGAGGAATTAAGGACTGAAAGAGATGACAAGGGAATCATGAGTTACACTTACCGGATTTGGATTCCTAATGATCAGGAATTAAAAGATGAGATTCTACATGAGAGTCATAGCTCAAGATATTCAATTCACCCAGGAAGTACCAAGATGTATAGGGATATAAAGGAATATTATTGGTGGCCTAACATGAAAAAGGACGTAACAGAGTGGGTAAGCAAATGCTTGACCTGCCAAAGAGTAAAGGCGGAACACCAGAGACCCGGGTGGACTCTTACGACCCCTAGAGATTCCAGAATGGAAATGGGAACAAATAGCCATGGACTTCGTAGTAGGATTACCACGAACCAAAGCTAATCACGACGCCATCTGGGTTATCGTAGACCGGTTGACGAAGTCAGCCCACTTTCTTCCGATTAATGAAAGGTACACTGTCGATAGGCTAGTGGATATTTATATGAAGGAAATTGTGGCGCGACATGGAGTTCCAGTCGCCATTGTGTCAGAACGAGACCCTAGATTTAACTCCAGATTTTGGAGAAGCTTTCAGGAATGTGTAGGAACCAAGCTAAACATGAGTACTGCTTACCATCCCCAGACGGATGGGCAAAGTGAAAGGACTATCCAAACATTAGAGGATATGTTGAGAGTTTGTGCTATAGATTTCAAAGGAAATTGGGATGATCACCTACCCCTGATTGAGTTTTCCTACAACAACAGTTTTCATGCAAGCATCGGTATGCCCCCGTATGAGGCCTTGTATGGAAGAAGATTTCGATCCCCCTTGTACTGGGATGAAGTTGGAGAGCGAAAAATTCTCGAACCCGAAATGGTCCAACGGACTAAGGAAGCAATAGACCTTATCAGAGGACGGCTGGTAGCAGCCCAAGACAGACAAAAGAAATATGCAGACTTAGCCCTAAAAGACAAGGAATATGAAGTGGGAGATCTTGTGCTGTTGAAAGTATCCCCGTGGAAAGGATTGATGAGATTCGGAAAGAAAGGGAAATTAAGCCCCAGGTGTAATATCCGTGAATTTTATTATTTAAATAAATGATATATTTAATATAAAAATATTTGTTGTGGAGTATTGGAATATTATTAAATGATAATTATTGTGTGATTATGTGCTAATTGGTGAGTCGGAAGCCCCTTTCAAATATTTCGTCATTTGGAATTTTCTTCAAATCTGAGCCCCGTTTTGATAATTTAGGGGCCCCGTTGGAATTTCGTACATTAATTATTATCTCTTCATCTTTCGTATTCGAATCATTATCGGGAGAGATATTCGTATCATTTCATTCCTACCTATTTGATTCTGCAAGAATAATTCGTTTTGTTCAAAAAGGGAAAAATTGTTCCGAACCCTAATTTCTTAAGGGGACGGATATATCGCTTTATATCAATATTACATTTGTTATAGCCCCAGTATTCTTGAGCATTAGTTATATAATGATATTTATATCAATTGGATGATCATCAACGTTTTTAACTGATTATTCCTCGTAAAACGTGTTTTTAACCTAATTAGGGTTTTTAAACGATCCAATGGATCTATATCGATCCAAAAATGTTGTTTGGGGTATTATTTGTCCAAAAATATAAAAAGACGAATCGTACCTTGAAACTCATAGAAATCTGCAGTTAATTATCCAAAAATTAAAAATCCCCGAACCGTGATCTTCGTGTTCTTGAAGATTAATCCATTCGTTCAAGGTGTTATTGAAATCCAAATCTGAAGTTCTTGTACTCAAATCAAAGTTCTTGATCTCTAGTTTCAGAATCTTCCAACCTCTTCATCATCTGGTAATTTTTCGATTTATTATGAATTTTTCAATATTCGAATTAAAATTAGGGTTCTTGATTAATTTGGGGATTTTCATTCTGTTGATTCTCCATTCAATTGGTTGCTTCTAACATGTTCCTAGGGTTATAATTAGCAATAATCCATGATTTAATTTCGTGTTTAAGTTCAATTTATTCGGGTTTGATTTTTGGGTTTTGACCCGAATTCTTATTTTGAATAGTCCGTTCTTGATATTGATCTGACATTGATTATGATATGGGGCTTTGATTGTGTGAGTTATAAGCGTTATTTTGACATATTAATCTTAGAGTTTCATGTAGAAATAGAGGAGATCGGGTTTCCGGCCAGAGTTTTGCCCGACAGTTTCTTTGACCGAATTTTGGGCTCAATTCCGGCATGGGACATAAATGTTTTTGTGTGGGTTGTGTTTGTCTTGCAAAGGCGAACAAAAACCCTATTGTTTTGGTTGTGTTTGATCGGGAATAAACAATTCTGGTCGCCGGACACCGACCGAATTCTGGAAAACCCAGAATCCGGTGGGTTGTTCTTGGCAACCCGGATTCGTTCTTCCCGACCCGTTTACCCGAAGTTTGACCCGGTTTTAATCTTCTAAAACCCTAATTCATTTTCTGAAAACTGTTTTTGGATTTTATTTTTAAATTTAATTCGAAAATAGTTTAAAAACTTTAAAAATTCATATTTTTATTTTAAAAATATATTTTAATATCAGAAAAATGCTGGAAAATTATATTTATTATTTTAAATCCGAAAATTGATTAAACTTAAATATTTTAATTATTTTTAATTAATAATTAATTTATTAATTAATTTGTTATTTCTTTTAATCAATTAATTCTTAAAAATTAATGATTAATTAGATTTAATTAATTAAAAATTCAGTTTAATTATTTTCAAGCCTATTTATTTATTTAAAAATAGTTTGAGTATTTAAAGAGTGTCAATTAATTTTATTAATTTATTTATTTGCATTTAAAATGTTTATATTGGATTTAAACATCCGAGTTTTGATTTAAAAATTAATCGTGACTTATTTAAAATTCAAATAAGTTTCGTATGATGTTTTAAAAATGTTTATAAGTGCTATATGGTTTTGTTATGGAATGAAAATTAGATTTAGATGTTGACGGCTGTATTCAATGAATGATGGTGGACAATCGTGTCTTTATGGCTGCTCTCGTGGTTCGTGACTAAACAGGTCCTCACAAGATGCCTACGTATCTCTGTTATGTAGAGAATCAAGCCAAAAAACGTAGTTCTGATTGTAGGATCAGGGTCCTTATATAGGCGTCAGGAGCCTTGCATTTAGAATAGAATTAGGTGACTTGGGGGCCAAGTCGCCTTCTTAGATCAGGATTGTGAATCCTATTTTGTAGGAGACTGACTCCTAGTTGGTTTGTGTGTCTTGATTGCTGATTCTTGAAGAGTTTAATATGTTTTGGACTCATTTAATGAGCTGGTAATTTCCCTTATTTATTAATTACGAAATTAATAAATGATTAGGGTTTCGGGCCTTTTTATCGGGCCTAATTCTTGGACCGAACTAGGTCTAATTAATATATCATTAATTACATATCTAGGGTTATTTTTAGCCCATATCATTTGCCCCCCAATTTCTAGGAAAACTTTTCAAGTTTTCGTAGAAATTATATTGACCTTTTTCGAGATTCAGGGTCTTTTTATCCTTTAACTAGGACTTTATTTACACCAGTGTTTCACAAGTATCGCCTTATTGCAAAGTGTGGAGCGACCTACACATTTACGACGATTGTTGCCTTATTCGAGGCTAATTTGACATTTATATGAAATATTCCTAATATTTAAGAAATTTCCATGTACCCACAGGTATTTTTAACATTTATTCCTAATATTTTAGGAATTTTCGTGTACCCACAGGTATTTTTAACATTTATTCCTAATATTTTAGGAATTTTCGTGTACCCACAGGTATTTTTAACATTTATTCCTAATATTTTAGGAATTTTCGTGTACCCACAGGTATTTTTAATAATTATTCCTAAAACTCATTTTGAGGTTTTTTAGACCTCATTTTGAGGTATTTTCGACCAGAATTCTAGGTCATTTTCGACCAGGACTCTAGGTCTTTTTCGACCTGGATTTTTCAGGCTATTTTCGACCAGAAATTAAGCCAATTTCGACCAGGAAGTTGAGTCAATTTCGACCAGGACTGGAATGAGGTCGATCAGTTCGACCAAGAAATTTAGGCCTTTTTCGACCTCAAATTTTCGACCTCATCTCTTTGCATTTTCGAGCAGGAATTTTCGACCTCGTTTCTTTGCATTTTCGAGCAGGAATTTTCGACCAGAATCCTAGGTCATTTTCGACCAGGATTTTTCGACCAGGACTGGGGTGAGGTCGAATGGTTCGACCAGGAATTTTAGTATAAATTCGACCAGGAATTTTCGACCAGGAATCCAGGCTATTTCGACCTGGATTTTTCGACCAGGAATCCTAGGTCATTTTCGACCTGGATTTTTCGACCAGGAATCCTAGGTTATTTTCGACCAGGATTCTCCAGGCTATTTTCGACCAGGAAGGGGGACAAGGTCGAACATGTCGATCAGGAATTACAGTGTATTTTCGAGCTCAAAGTTTCGACCTCAACCTCGTGTAATTTCGACCAGAAACTTTATTTAGTTTTTCGACCTCAAACTGTCTTCAGATCGAACATGTCAAACTCATTTTTTAGTTCATTTTCGAACAGGTTTGTTCGACCAGGATGCTGTGTAAATTCGAGTAAGAATTTGGGTCGTGTGTATACTGATACATGATTTTGCTTGTATTCTGATACATGATTTTGCAAACTTTTCCGCCATCGGGGCGCGCTGCCCCCCCGAACCTCCCCAGCGACCTCACCGCGGAGGTCGATCCGCGGGTTAGGGCTTTGTTTTAATTTGTGCTTTTTCGACCTTGGTCGTTCGATCTCAAACCCAGTCCCCTTCGACCTCATTTTTGAGGTATTTTAGACCTCAATTTGGTCCCAGGTCGAACAATTCGACCTTATTTTTCCGTGTTTTTTCGACCTCAGCCTTTCGACTTCAGTGAAGGGTTTCTTCGACCTCGGTTGGCTCCAACAACGCCATACGTGGCTTATAGATACAAGAACTAAATTGAGTTCTAACACCTTAGAACTCATTTGAGGTTTCAACAACGCCAAACGTGGCTTACAGGTACAAGAACTAGCTTGGGTTCTAACACCTTAGACCTCATTTGAGGTTTCAACAACGCCAAACGTGGCTTATAGGTACAAGAACTAACTTGAGTTCTAACACCTTAGACCTCATTTGAGGTTTCAACAACGCCAAACGTGGCTTATAGGTACAAGAACTAACTTGAGTTCTAACACCTTAGACCTCATTTGAGGTTTCAATCATCTTAATTTTCACATTGAGAGGTCTTCATGAACGAAGATAGACGTAACGTTTCACTCGTTTCTTTAATTTGAGCTTCCAGTATATCGAATCGAAGCTCGTTCTGAGCTCTACTTCCTCGAATTTTCAGGGGTTTCAACCCTTCACCCTTCGGGGTTCGTTGTATTCAACTCTATTTGTGTAGTTGACATGCATATTTTGTATGTTTTCCTTTGCAATAATTTGTAGTTTGTCTTGGCAAAGCTTTTGAGGATGTTTCTACCAATCAAAACGGGCTCAATCCTTCATCTGCTTTCCGGGAAGCTCATGATTTCATCGAATCTTATTTCTACTTGTCCTACTAGCGGATCCTTTTAGGATGCACTAAACATAGTTAACTTTCAAGTTTGAGGCATGCCAAGTTTTTGGCACCTCATGCCCTTCGAGGGTTTCTAGCTTTTACGAGCCTCGTCCAAACACGTTCTTAACGTGATATGGTCCTTGCCAATTTGGGGCCAACTTGCCTTTTTGTCCAACTCCGGATGCCTCAATCTTTCGGAGGACTAAGTCTCCTTGACGGAAGAATCTCTCTTTAACCCTTAGGTTGTAATAGAAAGATGCTCGTTTCTGATGCTGAACTATCTTGGCATTTGCCTCGTCTCTAATTTCATCAATTAGATCTAAAGCTAGCCTCAAGCCTTCTCCATTTGTCCCTGGTTCGTAATCCTCAACTCTTGGAGACGTGTGGGTAATCTCTACTGGAACCATTGCTTCTGCCCCATATACCAGCAGAAATGGGGTTGCTCCAGTGGTGACTTTACAGGTAGTACGATATGCCCAAAGTATGGGGAGTAATTCGTCTACCCAAGTGTTTCTGGAGTGTTAAACTCTTTTCTTTAGTCCATCTAGGATAATTCGATTTGCAACCCCAGCTTGCCCATTTGTTTGAGGATGAGCAACAGGAGTGAAGCGTAATTGGATATCATTCTCTTCACACTATTTCTTGGAATCATCATTGTTGAATTGAGTTCCTTTGTCCGTAACAAGGACTCGGGGAATTCCATACCTGCATATCACATTTTCCCAGAAGAATTGCATCACTTGTTTGGTGGTTATCTTGGCTAAAGGCTTAGCCTCAATCCACTTGGTGAAGTAATCAATTGCCACTATCAAGAACTTTCTTTGAGCACTCGCCATTGGAAATGGCCCAGGTATATCCATTCCCCACATAGCAAAAGGGATAGGAGAGTTAATGGATGTCATCATCTCAGGTGGTTGTCTAACCACTGGTGCATGTTTCTGGCACCGTTCACATTTTCTCACATAGCTTTTAGCATCAGCAAGTATGCTTGGCCAATAGAAACCTAGACGGGTGACTTTATATGCAAGGGCTCTGCCCCCCGAGTGTTGCCCACAGATTCCTTCATGTACTTCCTTTAGGGCCAATTCTGCCTCTTGGGGTCTCAAACACTTCAGATAAGGAATGATGAAAGACTTCTTGTATAGGATTCCCTCAATTAGGGCATACCTTAGTGCTTTGACGTATAGCTTTCGTGCTTCTGAAGTGTCGTTGGGCAGCCACCCAGTTTCCAGATGAGCTTTGATGGGATCAATCCAATAACTGGAAATACCAATGGGTGCTACCAACTTTTCGTTGATGCTTGGGGTCTTCAAGACTTGGAAGTATACACTCCCTGCATAGTTTTCAATTTCAGAAGAGGCAAACTTAGACAGGGCATCAGCCTTCACGTTTTCCTCCCTCGGAACGTGCTCTACATAGCATTCATCAAACTGAGTCATGATGGCCTTAACAAGTTTTAAGTACTTGGCCACGACTTTATCTGTGGCCTCAAATTCCCCATTTACTTGGGAAACCACTAGCCTCGAGTCTCCACCTACTTTCAGGGTTTTAACTCTCAATGCTCCAGCCAGCCCTAAGCCAGCTATCAGGGCTTCGTACTCAGCCTCATTGTTTGTCGTTGGGAAGTCAAGTTTTAGTGTATACTCTATAAAAAATTCATCAGGACTTTGTAACACTAAACCTGCTCCGCTTGATTTTGTTTTTGATGGTCCATCAAAATAGAACACCCAACTTCGGGTATTCATGGGGTATTACCATCAAAATAGAACACCCAACTTCGGGTATTCATGGGGTATTATCTCTTGCCCCCCGACTTCTTGGTTGTTAATGGTAAATTCAACCACGAAGTCAGCTAATGCCTGGGCCTTCATAGCCATTCGAGGCTTGTATGAGTCCGAGACCACTGATGACTTCATAGAGGACTTAGATGCCCCTCGTGGGGATGCCCTTGTTCTTGACAAGGACCCGCTGATGACTTAGAGTAGATTTTATTGGCCTTTCGTGGCTCTCTATATCTTGTTTTGTTTGCTCACTTATATTTATTTAACTTATCTTTTGTAAGGCAATTCCTAGTACTTGGCCTCTTGAATGGGCTGGCACTTTAATTAAATGCTATTGGTACAACTTGCTCTTTAACAAAACGATAAGGAAATGCTCAAACACAGATAAGTAATAAAATAGTGAAAAAGAACTTGAATATTTTCTTTAAAAAAGAGGGTTCAACCCTTACATAGCTTTACTTCCTATTAAGAGCTGAAAAGCTCATAATGGTTTCGTCGACCTTATTGCTACTTGTACTATTAGGAAACAATTAAACATAATAAACTTTCAAATTTGGGGCATGCCATGTTCCTGGCATCTCAGTCCCTTATTTCTTCATCATCTCTTGAATCCATAACCTCGATTGGGAGAACCTGCCCCCCGACTCTATTAGGCCTTAACGTAGCAGCTGGTCCTCCATATATCATATTGATAACAGGCCCTCGGGGCTTAGGATTATGATCTTGGTCGTCGTCCCTCGTATCATAATTTTTCCTTTCATAGTTTCCATGCTGATTTCCTCGATTCCCATCCTTAGTGAACTTATCGAGTTTTCCTTTTCGGATTAAGAACTCGATCTCATCCTTGAGTTGCCTACAATCATCAGTATCATGGCCCGAGTCTTTATGGTACCTACAGTACTTGTTCTTGTTTCGCTTCTCAGGATCTCCCCTTAGTGGCTTCGGCCATCGAAAGTCCCTATCTTTCTCAATGTCAAAGAGGATTTGACTCCTTGGAGCATTCAACCTTGCATATTCGGTAAATTTCGTGTCTGAATCAGAGTCTCTAGTCGTACGAGGATATTTGTCCTTGACATCATACTCTTGCTCCGTCTTTCGCTTATTCGAGCCACCATTATTTCCACCACCTGTGTCAGTTTTCTTCATGCTTTCCTCAGCTTTGATGTACTTTCCAACCCTTTGTTGGAGCTCAGTCATGCTCTCAGGGGGGTGTTTAGCCAATGACATCTTGAAAAAGACATCTGTGGTTCCTTGTTGAAGGGCTATCATAGCTACCTTGTTATCTAGATCAGGTATGTTTAATGTCTCCTTGGTGAAACGTTTGAGATAATCTCTCAACGTCTCGTTCTTTCCTTGAGTTAAGTTCATGAGTGAAGCAGAGCTTTTTTCATGTACCCGTCCACTAATGAACTGACTGATGAAGGCCGTGCTCAAATCTCTGAAACAACTGATTGAGTTGGGCGGCAAGCGGCTATACCATCTTTGGGCCATGCCAGCCAGGGTTTGAGGAAACGCTCTACATTTAAGGGCATCAGTGACTGGTTGCAGCAACAGTGCATTCGAAAAAGTCCTCACATGGGTTGCGGGATCACCCGTTCCGTCATATGCCTTGATAGTAGGCATCTTAAATTTCCTTGATACATGAGCGTCCATTACCTCTTCAGTAAAAGGTGGAATAGGATCGTCTGGGTCACCCAGCTGTGTCAAAACACGGGGATCTGACCTGGGAATCTCCGTCCTTGGCGCCCTAGCTCCTTCTTGCCTCCTTGAAGGTGTTCCTAAATCAATTATGGGGACATCTCCTGCCCCTTGATTCGAAGGCTGAGTCTGCCTCCTTTGTTGCTCTATCTCTATGTTTTTCTTTAGTTTCTGGATCTCGGCCTCATGAGCCCTTATCCTTTCCATGGCAGTCATAGGTGTCCTTGTAGTTGCCCCCCGATTCCTTCTTCCAAGGGGCTCTTTGCTGGCTCTTCTTCTTCTGGGTGCTCGATCTCGTCCTTCATCAGACGAGTAGTCATCAGAGTAGGGCCCAGAATAATCCAAGTATCTTCCTTCAGGGACAGGTCCCAATCCTCGAATGTAGGGTGGTTCGTATGGTTCATGAATTATAGGGGCATGGCCACTCCCTCCGGCTTCAGGGGGATAGTTGGGCAGTCCGTATGCTGGATTGGTGCTTATAGGAAGCACGGTTGTGGAGATCTGTGCTCCATGGGGAAGGTTATGGTCGAGGGGCGAGACAACCATCTGAAGAGGGTTCGTCTCGTTCTGAGGTATGGAAGCTTGGGGATTCGTCCCTTGTGGTTGAGGCACCACCTCTGTGGTGATGGGCAACGTCCCTAGTGGTTGAGAAACCACTGTCGTGAGGGGTAGCGACCCTGGTTCCGTGGTGGTTGGAACAGTGGTGGTGACAGTTGATTCAGTAGCGGTTGCTGTTCTTCGTGTTCTAGCCATGGTTGATGTCGTCTTCCCACAGACGGCGCCAAATGTTATGGAATGAAAATTAGATTTAGATGTTGACGGCTGTATTCAATGAATGATGGTGGACAATCGTGTCTTTATGGCTGCTCTCGTGGTTCGTGACTAAACAGGTCCTCACAAGATGCCTACGTATCTCTGTTATGTAGAGAATCAAGCCAAAAAACGTAGTTCTGATTGTAGGATCAGGGTCCTTATATAGGCGTCAGGAGCCTTGCATTTAGAATAGAATTAGGTGACTTGGGGGCCAAGTCGCCTTCTTAGATCAGGATTGTGAATCCTATTTTGTAGGAGACTGACTCCTAGTTGGTTTGTGTGTCTTGATTGCTGATTCTTGAAGAGTTTAATATGTTTTGGACTCATTTAATGAGCTGGTAATTTCCCTTATTTATTAATTACGAAATTAATAAATGATTAGGGTTTCGGGCCTTTTTATCGGGCCTAATTCTTGGACCGAACTAGGTCTAATTAATATATCATTAATTACATATCTAGGGTTATTTTTAGCCCATATCAGGTTCATATTAATTGTGTGTTGTGTTTTATAGTCTGTATATGCCCGTACTAGGGCAAATATCTGAGTTTTAAATATCGTAAATTATACCGGACGTCCGATACGTAACCGGTTACTTGTTTAAATGTGATTATTGATTGAATAAGTGTCGAGAGTAGAACGAGAATAGTTAGACTTATTGTGATGAGTTGTTTAATTATAGAATCGAGTTCCCGGAGCAAGGGAAAGGGAAAGGTAGAGTGAGCAGAGTCGATCCGACAACAGCTTAGACCAGACAAGTATCTGTGCCTTTACTTGTGATAAAAATTATTATTTTCTTGATTACTTGAATACCGTTATCCCCAGAACAATTCAAATTATCAATCTTTTAACCGCATTTGGACAACTGATTCCATTTCCTTATAGATTCTTGATTCTTTGATTTGATCTGCATCGGAAACCCTTATTTCCAATTCACTTGATTATTGTTTACCACCATTTATTATTGATTATCATCCTTTGATTATTATTGACAACCATTGATCATTTGACTTCCATCGTTGACTATTGATTACGGTCATTGATTATCGATTACCAATATTGATTTCCTTATTGAATGAGTACACTGTACCGTTGAAATTATTCCATGATTATTTCTCGATCTTCATTTGATACTGAGCAGTTGAAGCTCTTTTGCAATTATTATACATTGAGTTTATCTTATTGAGCATGTTATTGTTTATACCCTATGATAGATTTGGCATGTTTTTAAAATGGACCGGTAATTGGTCGGGCCATATTTATGGTCGGAATAACTTAAGGCCCAGATTGGCCTAGGATCCAGTAGAGGACTATGCCATGAGCTAGTCCGGGGTTGATGCGTGGCTGGCCAGCAGCACAACCTTTGATTTGAATAAAATGTATAAGCCAAATTCTAATTCTTTTCTTCAATTGTTATTGATACATAGCATGTGTTAGCTAAATATTGTTGATTTTGATATCATAAATTCATATCCTTACAACTGTGATAGAAATGATACATATGATGTTTGCTGAGCACTTTTGGCTCACTCTTGCTTGTTGTTTTTTAACCCTATTCCAGTGAAGAGAGAGTATGAGTCGGCACAGCGTGACTGATAGTTCACCGACAGCTAGGAGAGCCCCTCGTGTGGTTGTCATTGGCAGGGTAGTTGTTGTTTTGCTTTTCTAGATTAGATGTCTAGATTTGAACCTAAAGTTGTGATGTAATAACTCTGATAAAACTGGTATTGTATTAATAAAAGATTGTAGTAGCTTGTGTTCATTGCCATAATCTGGATGCGGTCTTGGTTAAGGGGTATTTGTGTCTTTATATATTATACATGTGTTAAATAGTGTTCCGTTGGTCGGGTGACTCCTAAAATCTGTACCCCGGGTTTGGAGGGCGTCACACCAGGTATATTGGACCGTTCGAGATCTTGAGACGCATCGGGGAAGTAGCTTACGAGCTAGCCTTGCCCCCAAACCTGCAGCAAGTTCACAACGTGTTCCATGTGTCCATGTTAAGGAATTACAATCCGGATGCCAGACACGTGGTGGAATACAAGCAAGTAGACATACAACCAGACCTGTCATATATAGAGCAACCGGTGGAGATCATTGACCGCAAGGATCAAGTGCTAAGGAACAAGGTTATAAAACTGGTAAGAGTTTTGTGGAAAAATCATAATGTTGAAGAATCCACTTGGGAACTAGAGAGTGCAATGCTAGAAAAGTACCCTCATCTATTTTGATTTGATTTCAGGACGGAATCCTTTTAAGTAGGGGAGAATGTAATATCCCAAAATTTTGTAATATTTGAAACCCTGATGAATAGTAAAAATTGCCCTGATGAATAGTAAATTTGCTGAAGAAAATATTTTTCAGACCACACTATGTGGATGACACGGAATGAATGTTTCGAAGTTATATTATTAATGTATAAGGAGAATAAGTGAATGCAAACGCAATCAGAATCAGAAGATTTCCATTCGAGTTTTAAATCACTATTCACTGGACAATCGAGGATGTATTGATTTGATCGTTTTGAGAAAGTATGTAGAATGAGAAATCCATGATCATATCTTAAACCAAGGTGAGAAATCTAAGACCATATATGAAACCAAGGTAATGGAAAGATCAAGGAAGTATCCCCTAGCTTTGATACAGAGAAACTTTTTTAAAATCACTTGAATTATCGCGAAACAAAAGCGTAACGAATTATGGATTAAACCCTAACCAAAGGAGAGGTAGCATATAGGTTCATCAAGTGCAACATATAAAAGGATTAATGATACAAATTATGACATAAGCATGATGCAGGAGGGTGACATGGTGATGACAAAGTGATGACAAGGTGATGAATCACCACCTTGTCACCACTTTCACCACAACCACAAGTTCAAGTGGCATGTGTCTTTGATGACAAGGCTTGCTTATGACCACACAAATTAAATGGCAAGTAATTAAGTGTAATTATACAAAACAAAAAGAAAACAAAACAAAGCAAAAGAGATGCATCCTTGAAGAACACAACATTCGGCCCTTTCATGCTAGCCAAAGCTTAAGAAAATTTTCTACCACTTCCACTCAACCATAATTCATGTTCTTGGGCTCTAAATGACCCTCATCCATAAACTAAGGTAACTCCTTGATCTTAGCTTCATCCATGATTGTTAGCATGCTCAAACATGGAATCAAAGTTGATGATGAATAGTAGAAATGAATAGTAATTCTTGATTTCTTGTTTTGATCTTGAAGTTTAAGGCTTGTAAAGGATAATCAAAGTTTAAGGCCCTTTGGACAGAGATCCCGAATACCTTAAAGGCATAACCATGAGGCTTTCTGACCATGATCATGTAGACTCTGTTTTATAGTTTGTTTTAGCGAAAGAATCGTATCGTTTCGATTTACGGTTAAGGAGAAACGTCCGTTTTAGTGAAAGCGGTTTCGGATAACTAAGTAGTTCATTGCATGAACTTTGAGATAGGGATCAAACCCTTTAAAAATGGAATTGGGTTGAGATATTAAAATGGATACTAGCATGGATTGTTGGGAAGGAAACCTAGAAGGTTTCGTGTTAAAAAGATAAGTTTGTGATTTTATAAAAATGCGAGAACAAAGGTTGCGCGAGTGAAATACCCTTAAGGGGATGGTTAAAAACCAGGAGTTAGTAAAGGAAAAGTAATTGGGTTTTGTGAATAGATTTTCACCCAAACTTTTGAATTAGGAGTTACGGAATGTCATGAGGTTATAGATGACCGAGATCAAGACATTTGATTTTCATTAATAGAACTTTAGTGCTTAAGTAATAGCACATCAATTGGTTCTAGGGGACTGACTGTGAATTATGTATCTTGTTATAGATCGACGAGCACACTCTCAAGCCCCCAGTACCACACCACCAAGACACCAAGGCAAGTTTTCAAACCCTACATCATATAAGTGATGCTGTTGTGAATTACTGTTGTGCATGTGATATATATCCTGCTTTAATACTATGAAAAGATTTATAACTGTTCACGCTTTTACTAGAAAGCTTTATTATATATAAGGTTTATATGCTAGGTAAATACTAGATATAAACCGAAGTTTTAAAGGCTCTAAGAATAGAGCACTCATACGATAATTTTAAAATATTAGACCGGGAGTTGAATTACTATTTTTACAAGATTATACTGTCAGAAACTGGAGGGTCCAGGGACAGCCATATTTTAAATATGTTATGAAATATTCCAATATATATATATATATATATATATATTATTGGATATTTAATATGAGGTATTAAATAATATTATTAAAAATATTATTTTTAATATTTATTTAAATAAGTGAATATTATTTGAATATTCACTTAAGTGGAATATTACTGAATAATAATTCAATATTTATTATTTGGATATTTATTAAATATTCCAAATATGATTTAAAAATCATAGAATCTTATTATATTATTATTTAAGGTTCTAATATTTACGCAAATATTTCTGATCTTCAGAAAAGATATTTAAAACAGAGATTCCCAAGTATTATCTCAAGTTATTTAAAGATATTGAACTCCGAATAATGTTTTCTAAAATGGGGAATCCAGTTCAAGGAGTCGAGGACAAAGTTTTACTTCCACTGTTCCTCTGGAGTATCTATAGTTGGGGATCACTCCCCTATTCAATCAAAGAACTTCAAACTTGCTAAACTCTGAAAATGTCAATGAACTCCCTGGTCATGATTTCAAAATACGTGGTAATCATTCGTAGCTTCGTTGACTGATGTCAACTCACATTGTGACTTACTCCCTTCAAATACTCTGGAGTAAGGAATCTGAACTGTTGCAAATTTTGACAAGTAATTGTACTTGGGGAAAATAGGATTAAATTCTGATTCCCGTTTCATTGATTTTATCCGGGACCAGGAGGAAACGTGAAGGAGGCTGTTGGACAGTACCTCTGATTATAGCGTAAGAGGCTGCTAGGCAGTCCAGCACTTATCTCGCGTAGGAGGTTGTGGGACAGTCCAGCAGATACAAAGCCCGTATGCGGCTAGGGTGATAATCGTGTTAAGATGTCGTTCATCTACTAGTAGAAAAGTGTGAGTACGATACAACGACTGATCATCGTGTATCGGGACGTGCTCCGGAAAAAGGTCCCTTCCCTCCAATTGGAGTTGTGCTGCACATTGTAACGAAAGCCTAGGCGCTAAGTTACTGATAATGTGGCAGTGATGAGTAATGATGTTCCTCGTACAGTAGTTGCACTGTATGGCATGTTTTGACGAAAAGGATAATAAATATATCATTCTAAATATGAATGAAGTTTTAAAGGTTTTCTTTTATGATATAAGCTTGCATATATATATATATATGCTTATGCTGCGTTGTATTATTGCTGGGCTTAGTGCTCACTCTTACTTTCTTTTATATATATATATCACAACACAACAGCTAGAGTAGATGGCCAGTATTCGTCATACCGCTCGGAAGCGCATATGGGCCGCGCAGACCGCCCATAGGATGGCAGTTGCAGCACCTCAGGTAGAAGTACTGAGTTGGTTCGGAGTGTAACTCTTGTTACTCCGGTTTAATTATAAGTATGACTTATGTATATTAATGAACGAGAGCAAACTTTTGCGCTGCCTTTCTGGTTTCACATAGAGATCATATTGGTAGTAGGTTGCAAGCATTTTACTTTTGGGTTGTAATAACTTTAATTTATGGATCATATGACTACTGTTTTTACAATTTCGTTTCTGAGACATAACTGTCGTGAGTATATGGATGGTGGGGTCACCATGTGTGTTAATTTATTATATTATGATTCAAGTATCAAGTGTTTGTACGGAATAAAGGAACGTGACAACCTGGATCTCCGACCCCGGATCTGGGGGTGTTACAACTCTCCTTGAAAGTCTTCTTAGTTTATTTTCTACTGACACTCCTAAACAATCTATCTCTAGTTGGCAAAGAGTATGTACATGAAGACTCTAACACCAAGTTTCTGAGAGCTTTACCTGAAGAATGGGATACACAAACCTCAATCATTAGGCACCAGTATGATCTAAACACTGTGTCTCTTGATGAAGTTTATGGAATGCTAAGAACATATGATCTTGAGGTACAACAAAGAAAGAATAAGAACAGTAGAAAGGCAAAGTCTATAGCCTTGAATGTTGAGGCTAAATCAAAAGGAAAAGTTGTGGAGGTCTCTAGAAGAAAATCAAGAGTGGTGGAGTCAGATCCTGATGACTCATCATCAGATACTAATGGTAATCCTGATGCCAATACTGATGATGATTCTACTGACTCAGACTTGGAAGAGATGGTTGCTATGATAGTCAGGGGCTTCACGAAGATGAAGTTCAGGAAGACTAGAAGACAAGGCAACTTTCAGAAAAAGACCTTCAATGCTGACAAAGACAAGTACATCAAGAAGGAGATCAAAAGTGGCTAATTTGAAAAGTCAAATATAAGGTGCTACAAGTGTAATGGAATGGGGCACTTTGCAACTGAATGCAAGAAGGCTAAAACACTCATCACATCAAGCAAGGATTGGATGGAATCTTCCTCGGAATCTGACACTGAGGTGGTCAACTATGCCCTAATGGCCAATACTGATGAAACTGTTGTTCCTGATGAAATGGTAACAAATACTGTTTTTTATTTTGATACTGATAATGCCTCTGAGTTAAGACGTTTTCTAAAGTCATTGCATATTAGCTTTAGAAGTCAAACTGCTGAAAATGCTAGGATCTAATCTGAGATGTCTGAACTTAGGAAAAGGAATGAGCATCTAGAAGCTGAATTTTCTTTTATGCAAGGAGTACAGAAAGAATGTGATAATGCTAAACACATGAAATTAGAGATGCAATTTAAATGTACTGCACTTGAAAAAGAACTTGAGTATGCTAATGAGAAAATAAGAACCTGGACAGATTCTGGAAGAAAATTTCATGAAATCAATACTTCCAAGAATTGGAAAGAGTGTCTAGTGTATAAGTCAGATGAAGATAAGAACTTGAAAAAGAAAGTTGTTATAGATGAGACAATTAATCCAATGACCTGTAGACATGTTATAGACAAGACCAAATCAAAGATTAAGCCTGTCAAATTTGTATTTGGTAATGATCCCAATTCTACTTTTGAAAAGGGATCTACTTTTGCTCAACCAGTTTCAAATGCTAAGTGTAAACCTGTCAAGAGTAAAGTGAATAAGAATGTAGGTTTACTGTCTCAGAAACAACTCAAGAATAAAATCTGTGAGGTAACAGGTAAACAGAAGGAACCTACTGTCAAGAGAAACATGAATGGTAAAGTTGGGATTAATAAAGATAATGATTATAAGTATGTCCCAAATGCGCCAAGAAAATGTTGTTTTACTTGTGGCAACTCTAATCATCTTGCTATTGATTGCAGGAAGAGTAAGAAGAAGTTTACTGAGATTCCTAGGTCTGATGTTAGGAATAGATCAGTATTTTACAAACCACAGAAGTCTTGTTTCCATTGTGGCAGTAAATGGCATTCCATTTATACTTGTGAAGAATACCATGATTTGTACTATAACTTTTATGATCCATTGCCTAAGTTCAATAAAAGTGCAAATTCTGGTAAACTTAAGAATGTCAATGTGAAGCATGCCTTTTATAATACTGATACTGACAAAGCAAATCCTGATGGACACAATCCTGTCAGGACTGTTAAAGTCAAAAAGTCTTCTGCTGTTAAATCTAATAAAATGCATAGAAAGAGAAACCAACAAGTGTGGGTTCTTAAATGTTCTAACTAATGTGTTTTTTATTCTGATTGCAGGGAAAAAGGAAAAATGTGTTAGTCATGGATAGTGGATGTTCTGTACACATGACTGGAAACAAAGCCCTGCTATCAGGATTTGAGGAAAAAGCTGGCCCAACTTTGTCTTATGGAGATGGCAACATTGGACAAACATTGGGATATGGCAATATAATCATTGGAAATGTCATCATTGAAAAAGTAGCTCTAGTGAAGGGACTAAAACACAACCTATTGAGTATTAGTCAAATCACTGACAGAGGTTATCATGTCAACTTTTATTCCACACATTGTGAAGTAGTCAGCAAAGCATCAGGAAAGATTGCACTCACTGGCTACAGGCATGGTAACATTTATGAAGCCAACATTCACACCAATACTGATGGCTCCCCTACTTGTCTCATCAGTAAAGCATCAGTAGATGAAAGTTGGAATTGGCACAAGAAGCTTTCTCATCTCAACTTCAGCAATATCAATGAGTTGGTTAAGAAAGACTTGGTGAGAAGATTACCTAAAGCATTGTATACTCCTGATGGACTCTGTGATGCTTGTCAGAAGCCCAAACAGAGAAAGACATCATTCAAGAGTAAATCTGAATCCTCTATTGAAGAACCATATCACATGCTACATCTTGACCTATTTGGACCAGTCAACATAATGTCCATCAGTAAGAAAAGGTACACTCTTGTAATTGTTGATGAATACTCTAGATTCACATGGGTGTACTTTCTACACAGAAAAGATGAGACTCCTGAAATATTGTTGGACCATGTAAGAATGATTGAGACAGGCACAAAGTACAAAGTCAAGATACTGAGGAGTGATAATGGTACTGAATTTAAGAATTCAAAGATGGAAGAGTTCTGCAAATACAAAGGAATCATACAATAATTCTCTGCTCCTGGCACACCCCAGCAAAATGGAGTAGTTGAAAGAAAGAATAGAACTCTTATTGAAGCTGGCAGAACTATGTTGGAAGAAGCTAAATTGCCTACATATTTCTGTGCAGAAGCAGTCAATACAACATGCTATACTCAAAATCTAACACTGATAAACAGACATGGTGTAACTCCCTATTAAATGCTCAAGGAGAAGAAACCTAGTTTGAAGCATCTGCATGTGTTTGGCTGTAAATGTTTTGTTCTCAGAACTCATCCTGAACAGCTAGGAAAATTTGAAAAAAGGCTGATGAGGGAATTTTTATTGGCTATCCTGCATCAAGAGCCTTTAGAGTTTTTAACTTGAGAATAAGGACTGTCATGGAGTCAATACATGTATCTTTTGATGATAAGAAGATAACTGGAATCAATGAAGACTCTCATGATAGTTTGGTCTTTGAAAATGAAGCTACCAAGGAACCTGAAGAACAAGAATCAGATACTGACATTGCATCAGATACTGATGAGTCACCGAATCCCGATGACACATCAAATCCTGATGATGCACCAAATACTGATGGTACTATTTCTGATGACACAAATAATGGTGACACTACTAGCAGTGCAAATGTTGAGGAGGAGCAACAACAAACTGCTACTAACTCTGAGTCTACTCAATCATCAGGACAGAATTCTTCAGATACTGATTCAAGTGACAATCCTGATAATTCATCAGGAGGTGACATCAACAATTCAGGGGGAGCTTCTACTGAAGCAAATTCTTCTAATTAAGACAACACCAATCCAGGGGGAGCATCTACTTCAAGGAATGATTTACCACCAGCTAGGAAATGGACAAGAAGCCATACTCTTGATTTGATAATTGGGGATCCTGATGCAGGTGTTAAGACAAGAAGTGCAACTCAGAATGAATGTCTCTATCATAACTTTCTATCCAAGGAGGAACCTAAGAAAGTTGAAGATGCACTTAAGGATGCTGATTGGGTTACTGCAATGCAAGAAGAGTTGAATGAATTTGAAAAAAATGAAGTCTGGAAACTAGTGCCAAGACCAAAGAATAGGTAAATTGTTGGTACAAAATGGATTTTCAAAAACAAGACTGATTCAGATGGTGTAATTATCAGAAATAAAGCAAGGCTAGTTGCAAAGGGGTATTCTCAACAAGAAGGAATTGACTATGATGAAACTTTTGCTCCTGTTGCAAGGCTAGAAGCCATCAGGATCTTTCTGGCATATGCAACTCATAAGAAATTCAAGGTTTTCCAGATGGATGTGAAAAGTGCTTTCTTAAATGGTGAACTGGAGGACGAAGTCTATGTTGAAAAACCTCCTGGTTTCATTGATCCAAAATATCCAAATCATGTCTATAGATTGGATAAAGCACTTTATGGACTAAAGCAAGCACCAAGAGCCTGGTATTAAACCTTAGCTCAATTCTTACTAGAAAGTGGATTCAAAAGAGGTACTATTGATAAAACTCTGTTTTATTTGAATCATGGTAATGATTTGCTTTTAGTTCAGATTTATGTTGATGATATCATTTTTTGGGTCAACAAACAATAAGCTATGTGAGAAGTTTTCTAATCTTATGTAGTCAAGATATCAAATGAGCATGATGGGAGAAATGAGTTACTTTCTTGGTCTCCAAGTTAAACAGACTGATGATGGCATCTTTATCAATCATTCAAAGTATACAAGGAATTTATTGAAAAGATTTAACATGAAAGATAGTGCTAGTGCAAGTACTCCCATAGCTACAGCTACCAAACTTGATCCTGATCAAAGTGCTGAGGTAGATGTAACTCACTACAGGGGAATGATTGGCTCACTGTTGTATCTCACTGCAAGTAGACCAGATATCATGTTTGCAACCTGTCTGTGTGCAAGATTTCAAGCAAAACCCAGGGAACCTCATCTGATAGCAGTCAAAAGAATTTTTAGATATCTCAAAGGCACTCCTTCACTTGGCCTTTGGTATGCAAGGGAATCAGATTTTGGTTTGTGTGGTTACTCAGATGCTGATTTTGCAGGATGCAAGATAGACAAGAAAAGTACTTCAGGAAGTTGTCAGTTTTTGGGTGGTAGACTAGTTTCTTGGTTCAGTTAAAAGCAAAAGTCTATCTCTACTTCAACTGCAGAAGCTGAGTACATTGCTGCAGGAAGTTGTTGTGCTCAGATAATGTGGATGAGAAATCAGTTGTTAGATTATGGTCTGTCATACTCCAAAATCCCTATTTATTGTGATAACCAAAGTGCTATTGCAATGACAGGAAATCCAGTTCAGCATTCTCTTACTAAACACATCAGTATTAGAAATCACTTCATAAGAGAACAAGTTCTGGAAGGAACAATTGAACTTCATTTTGTTCCTACTGATCAATAACTAGCTGATATATTCACCAAGCCACTGCCTGAAGCTACTTTCAATAAGTTGGTGAATGAGCTTGGAATGATGAACTTTGACAATTTCTGAGGAAAGCTACAGAGAGGAAATCCTGATGACTGTCAAATCCTGATGGTCATTTAGTAAGGTATGTAATTTTGATCGAATCCTGATAGGACTCAATCCTGACAGGAAGTCAACTGGTCAATCCTGATGGACAGGTCAATATTTCATTGCTTAATTTGTGCCTAATTTTTCGTCAGTATTTGATGAGAAATGTTTGATTTTTAGTTGGACAACTGTATGCGCGCGTGTGTCACACTGATAGATACATACACATAGATACACATAAAAAGCGGTGCAGTTATGTTTAATTACGCACGTAAATTGGTCCACTAATTATTTGTGCATGAATCATATTTTGCCACTTGTCACTGCGAGTAAATTTTGTTTTAACAAAATACAATTTGTTTTTCTAAATTTCTAATTACTCTCTCATCATCAATTTTTCATCTTTTTTCTCTCTCTCTCTGCTCAAGAACCACTTACTCAATGTGTGAGTGAAGGCCCAACTGAAGGAATGGTCACACAAGAACCATTTTCTCAAAGGGAGAATGAAGACATTTACATTCCTGCCCCCACAAGAACCATCCTCTCAAAGTGAGGATGCAGGCAAATCAGCTACAGTTTCTAAGGAGTTTCCTGACAATGCTCAAGGGACTTCTACTCTTCCTGAAATGGAAATTTTGGTCGAGGACACTGTCAATGAGGGAAGCACACAAGAACCTCCAACTCAAAGTGTTGAAGCAACTTCTGAACCTCAGGCTCCACAAGAACCATTGGTAGCAAATACTGATGCATGCCAATCAAATCCTGACAGTGTTGCTCCCGACGCTAGTGGTGCTCCTGATGCTGAGCCAATCCTGATACAACCACTTAGCTCAAGGCCAATGAAAGCTCCTGTCACAGATCATCAGCATAAGCTTAAAGGTGTTATTCTTCCTGATCCTACTGATAATGATGATTCAGATAATGATGATTCAGATAGTGATGATGATGATGATGTTGAGAATGATCAGCTTGTTACAACAATAAAATCTAGTCTTGGAACTAATTTTGGTTCTTCAAGCACCTTCATGGCTGGAAAGGCTACTACTGGAAAAGATTCTAGACAAGACTTTTCTGGTCCTTCTGCAATAGATCCTGCTGAACAACTAAGAAGACATGAATGGGATAATGATTGGTGTCTGATGATCCTGTCAGTTACTCATGTGCTCTACACCATGCTTCTTATGCTGCAAGTCTAATTGAGAATGAGGATGTGAAGAATCACTTGAAGGCTACAACTCTTCTATCTAAAAGCCTCAAGGATGAAATTGATTTTGTGAAAGCTGCTACTGAATTGGTGAGGACTGATATTTCTAAGAACTTGACAAAGGCACCAACTGCTCTTCAATTGAGAGTTGTGGAATCTCATGTTAAGTCACTTATTACTGAATAGTCTCACATCAAAAACAGAATTGATTCTTTGTATTCGAAGGTAACTGACATTCAAGCCTCTCTTTCCTTGATTTTAAATCTTTTATCAAATTCTGATGCCAAAAAGGGGGAGAAGGTAAGTTGGACAAAATGTACACCTGATCTAGTATTGAGAAAGAATAATGATGATGATCATACTGTACATGATGGTGATGACATGGTATTACAAGGAGAAACCTCTTATGCTGCTATGGTGAAGTCTTCAAGACAAACTATGTAACAGCCCCAGATCCGGGGTCGGAGATCTGGTCGTTACGGTCATCATTCCATACATCATGCTTGACTTGAATCAATATAAATAGACAACATGCTATGACCCCACCATCTAAGCTCACATACACACATACAAGTTATAGTCCCAGAGATGAACTTGAAATAAGTAATGCTGACAGGATCCACATACATATCATAAGTGTTTACAAGCCCAAATATAATTTACAAGTTTATGTTTGCTGCCACTTCTTTAAGTTACGTCATACATATAATTAAAAGCTGAATCCAACTACCAGTCTATATCACTAGCAAGTCCTACCCCAGCTATGGCGGCAATAGTGTCAGGGGAGAGTCCTCTGGGTACCCGCGCCCTCTTGCGCATGGTGGTTTTGGTACGAGCCATCTGGTTTATCTGTTGTGGTGATATATATAAAAACAAGCAAGGGTGAGCAACGAAGCCCACCAAAATAATACTGAACTGATAAACAATATATATATCCAAGTATCATCTTTCACAATAAACGTTTACTTCATATCATAATCTGGAAATAGAGACAATGCAAAATATTTCCAATCTATTCTTGATATTCATCTGATTCCATATATCTTTTTCATAAAATCATATACCCTTTTTGTAATTTCATATGCTTTCTCATAAACTCATATATTGGAATAACTTGAATACTCTTGAATAAACTTTCTTTCTCTGAAGCTTGCATAAAGCTGAATAACTTGAGTAAACTTTTTTTTTCTGAAAACTTGCATAAAACATTTTCTTTCATGGATGATGAACTGTAGACGGAGATTCTGGGCGACAGGGATACCCCTACGATGATCAGTCGTAAGGCGAATCCCCCTGCTGTTTTTCTACGTAGAAGGGAAGATAATCAGTCTCACACCGACTTACCTCCCCGCCAATCGGTTGTAGGTGGGAAGAACAGACCCGTTCATCGTCCGTCGGCATGTTACTCTCCTCTTACCCTACGGTCGGGCACTATCTGATAATCTAAGGGAAGAACGATGATCTACGCGTAATTCCCTTAGGGGAGAGGCGCCACTCAGTCCCTTACATATTCTCCGAGTTCAAGAAAATCCATAATTCTGAAACATAAAGTTCCTCTCCCTTTTTCCCCTAGTATACGACTCCACAAAGTAGTCATATCTGGTTGGAAAGGAAAATTCACCCATATTTCTCAAGCTGATGCTTGTTCATGGATACAACTTATTCCGCTGATCTTACTCCTCGAGTCTTGAGGAAGTAATCAAAATCATTTTGATGGTAGCATACAAAGCTGTTAAATAAATAGTTTCAAAAAGATTTAGGACCGGGCAGTCCACTTGGAATAAACATAAAATCTGGAGAAAGGTCCCATGAGTCTTGTAGTTTGAGCGAACATTTAAGTCTTTCCGAATATAGACTTAAAAGGAAATAGATTTGGGAACCTTCTCTAATTATATTTATAATTGTCTGAATAAAACCTTATTAGTTATCTAGGGTTAAAGAATAGTTTTCGCAAAATACTTTCTTACGAAGTAGGGCTTTAAGTAATTAATGAAACTATAATTAATAAAGAATATTTATTTAGAAGTAATTTCCCCAAATACTTTCTTAAGAAAATAATGGATAATAGTATAATAATATAACCCTAGATAACAACTGATACCATCCCCGGTCCGTAGAATGAATACAGAGTATACACCCCCTACTGAGGGTTTTTCTTAAAAACATCGGCTTATAAATATTGCCGTAACCATTGCTTATAAGTCCAACTTACATTAATAACTTTTACTTAGCATCATAAGTACCGTTTCGAAATCATGAACACGTAGCATATATCTCAATATCTTTTATTTATCACCACAACAGTTTATAAAGGTATAGGTTTGAAAACTTGCCTGATCTCTGGGTCTGTGAGTGGTGTCTTGCAGTGGTCCGGCGATCTATCAACAATAAAAATACCTTTCATCAATAACTTATACTTAGGAATCAAACGAACATTATTTTTAAACTTAAACGCCACACCAATGCAACTATATGATCATAACCATTGCAATCTCTATTAACATCTTATAATTAGGTACTCGTTTGTTATCAAGGGACATCACCCCAACTTGCCCTTGATCTGACTTGAAGTTATAAATTCTCTAGAGTCAACCTCTTATGATCCATTCCAAGGTTTTTGATTCGTTTCTCAAGGTGTTTCTAAAGTTATGTCCAAGTACTTGTTTTAAGGGGTTTCTCGCGCTTAACCTTACTTCGAACATTTTTATAAAATCGAAAAACGATCTTTTTCACACAAGGTCTTCTCCCACACTTTCCTTACTGTCTCTAATATTTTATTCTCACAATTAACCCCTTCTATAACCGAGTTAAGAGAGCTCAATTTCAGTTACGAACTTTTCTTCTCGTTTTCGAACCACTTTTACTAATTCGGCCATATCTCCTAAACTGTAAGTCGGATAGTTCCGATTTTCGCGCCAAAACGATCTACGTTCAAAAATCTATAAGTGCAAGTCATATATTCCTCAAGGTCAGAGACCTATCCCGACTGTTAAGCTCTGTTTTTAAAGGTTTTAGAAATTTCGACATTACGACGGCTATAAATCAGATAATCCCATTCGATTCAAGTTCCGCCGTGCTTTTCACCTCCTCAAAGCTCTGCAAATACAAAGGTTAGATATATAGATAAATAAAAAGGAATCATACAATAATTCAAACCATTCGATTTGCTCATCAATCACTCCACTCCACATATACATCTTATTCAACCAAGAACTGAGGCCAAGCAATGCCTTTACGTTCTTAAAACTCAATATAACTTATAACAAAGCCCAATCATAGCTACTAAGATCATAAACATGCTTTTACACCATTTAAGCTTCAAAAATCACTTAATACATTCAAGGGTTCAAAGTTCATACCTCCTCCAAGCTTGTTTACTTCCAATACACCTCTATAAACTTAGATCCTTGCTTGATATAACCTTTAGAAGCCATAGATTCAAAATCAAAACCAAACAAAGACTTGGTTACTATTCATTCATCATCTTCATCCATTTATTTGATCATGAAATACTTAAAGAAAGGCTATAAGATTCATGGCTCACCTTATACTAATCACTAGCTTCGTTTTAAGCTCTAGCTTGCAATTGTTGGTGGAAGAAATCTCCACTTCTCCCTTCTTCTTCTTCTTGGCCGAAAGTTCTTCAATGGTGGGGGTGATGTTTTTGATTTTCTTTTTGTTTAATTACTTTTGATATTTGTGGTATTTTAATGGTCAAAATGGTGAGTCATGGTCCTTGGTGCCTTCTTCTTTCGACACTTGTCGCACATGCATTGGCTCCGTTAAAGTAGCTTTACTGGTTCGTTTCCTTTCACATGGATGATCCAAATGTTGCATTCCTCGAACCAATCTTGTTATATGTTACTTCCATGTCTATATTTAATACTGTACGTTCTTGATATCTCTAATTCTTTTATTAATCCATATCCATAGAATTGATAATTTAAATCCTTCAATATTCCCAAATAATGATTAATCCGTCCGTTAATGGTGAAATTTCAGAGAAAACAGAAATGCTATTTTTCCAATTCTGACAGCTTTTGCATTCCTTCATTTACATCGTAGATCACTAATACGACTTCGAAAGTTTATTACATCGTCCCGTATATAGTGTGGTGTGATCCATTTCTTACCTTAAGGAATCTACTATTCACCATAATCATTTGGATCAATATTCGTTCCTATATTCCTGGTTTATTTCCTCTTTATTTCTTGTACTTAGACAATGTTCTAGAGCTTTCTCGGGCATACGCTATCTTGTTTACGGAGTTGTCGGATGCATACCAGATATCGATTTGGATGACATAAAAATACTTTACTTCCTTGGGGTGTTATATTCCTGCTTTCCAGAGAGATTATTCTTATCTAAATGATCAGTCCATTTTCACTATTCGCAAAATACTTGAAAACTGAAATCCATATTCATTTCATAACTTGATTCTCAAAATCATTACCACTATTCATATATACATCAACATATAATAAAAGTTTTATTTCTACCCAAAATCTGGGGTCTTACAGTCTCCCCTCCTTAAAAGGATTCCATCCCGGAATCACTCTGAAAACAAATGGGGGTATCTTTCTAGCATTTCGCTCTCTAGCTCCCAAGTTGATTCTTCCACATTATGATTTCTCCACACCACTCTGACTAGTTTGATGACCTTGTTCCGGAGCACTTGTTCCTTTCGATCTATAATTTCCATTGGTTGCTCCACATAGGTCAAGTCGGGTTGTATGTCTACGTGCTCGTATTCCACTATATGCTTAGCATCTGACTTGTAGGGCCTTAGCATCGAAACATGAAACACATTGTGGACTTGTTGCAAATATGGGGGTAGTGCCAGTTCATACGCTAGCTTTCCAATACGTCTCAAAATTTCAAATGGCCCAATGTATCTAGGGCTCAACTTTCCTTTCTTTCCAAATCTCATCAACCCTTTCCAAGGAGACACTTTTAAGAACACTAGGTCTCCTACTTCATACTCCTTGCCCTTTCGAGCCAAATCTGCATACTTATTTTGTCTATCCTGGGCTGCTACTAGCCGTCCTCGGATTAGATCAACTATGTTCTTTGTCCTTTGAACCATTTCAGGTCCTAGCAACTTACGCTCACCAACTTCATCCCAATACAAGGGAGACCTGCATCTTCTTCCATAAAGGGCCTCATAAGGTGGCATTCCGATGCTCGCATGGAAGCTATTATTATAAGAGAATTCAACCAATGGCAAGTGATCATCCCAACTTCCTTTAAGATCTAGGGCACAGAACCTCAGCATATCCTCAAGGGTTTGGATGGTCCTTTCACTTTGCCCATCTGTCTGAGGGTGATAGGCAGTACTCATATTCAGCTTGGTTCCGGCACATTCTTGAAAGCTCCTCCAAAATCTTGAATTAAATCTGGGATCTCGATCCGATACAATGGTCACCGGGACTCCATACCGGGCCACAATCTCCTTCACATAGATGTCTACTAGTTTGTCAACAGTGAATCTTTCATTAATTGGTAGAAAGTGGGCTGACTTCGTTAGTCGGTCTATTATCACCCATATGGCGTCATGATTGGCCTTGGTCCTTGGTAAACCCACAACAAAGTCCATTGCTATATGATCCCATTTCCATTCGGGAATTTCCAGAGGCTGTAGAAGTCCACCGGGCCTTTGGTGTTCAGCTTTTACTCTTTGACAGGTCAGACATTTGCCTACCCATTCCGCCACGTCTCTTTTCATGTTAGGCCACCAGTAATACTCTTTCAAATCTTGATACATCTTATTTCCTCCTGGGTGAATTGAGTATCTGGTATTGTGAGCTTCATGCAGAATCTCATCTTTTAGCTCTGGGACGTTAGGGATCCAAATTCTATAAGTATATCTCATTATGCCCTGGTTGTCTTTCTCAGTCTTCGCCTCTTCCCCCGTCAGGGATTCTCTTTCTTCTTGGAGCATTCGCTCTTGGCACAACTTGATCTTTTCTAACAATGGGGGTTGGACCTGAATTTCCATTAATTTTTCTTGACCATCTTCCGGTATTCTGATCTCAATTTCCAACTTCTCCATATCCCTTATCAGTGTTTCCTCCAAAGTCATCATCTTAAGCCTCTCCTTTCTGCTAAGGGCGTCAGCCACCACATTGGCTTTACCCGGGTGATAACGAATTTCACAGTCATAATCTTTAATCAGATCTAGCCATCTTCTCTGGCGCATGTTAAGCTATTTTTGGGTAAAGATGTACTTGAGGCTCTTATGATCAGTGTAGATTTCGCATCTTTCCCCATACAAGTAATGCCTCCAAATCTTTAAGGCGAAAACTATCGCTGCCAATTCTAGATCGTGAGTTGGGTATCGAATCTCGTAGTCCTTTAGCTGCCTTGACGCATACGCGATTACTTTATCATGCTGCATAAGCACACACCCTAATCCTTTGTGTGAAGCATCACTGTAAATCACGAAGTCTCCTTTTCCATCAGGCAACGCCAACACGGGGGCCGTCACCAACCTTCTCTTCAGCTCTTGAAAGCTTTTCTCACATTTATCTGTCCATTCAAACTTCTCCGTCTTGCGGGTAAGTCGTGTTAACGGGGCTGCTATCTTTGCAAAATCTTGCACAAATCTTCGGTAATACCCTGCCAGTCCGATGAAGCTCCTTACCTCTTTTGGGGTGGTTGGATGCTCCCAATTCGAAACTGCTTCTATCTTGGAGGGGTCAACCAACACTCGTTCTTTTTTAATTACATGCCCTAAAAATTGCACCTCCTCCTTCCAGAATTCACACTTCGAGAACTTGGCATACAACTGCTCTTTCCTGAGAACTCCTAGGGCTATTCTCAGATGCTTAGCGTGTTCTACTTCCGTCTTAGAATAGATAAGAATGTCATCAATGAAAACTATGACGAATTTGTCCAAATATTTCTTGAACACTCTATTCATCAAGTCCATAAAGGCTGCGGGGGCATTGGTTAATCCGAACGACATCACCAAGAACTCGTAATGTCCATAACGGGTACGGAATGCAGTCTTAGGGATATCCTCGGGTTTAATCTTCAACTGGTGATATCCAGTTCTCAAGTCAATCTTAGAAAAGTATACAACATCTTTTAGCTGATCGAAAAAATCATCGATTATTGGCAAAGGGTACTTGTTCTTTATGGTTAGCTTGTTTAGTTCGCGATAGTCGATGCATAACCTCATACTCCCATCTTTCTTCTTAACAAACAACACTGGTGCGCCCCAGGGCGACACACTAGGTCTTATAAAACCTTTCTCTAACAGTTCTTGCAGCTGGGTAGCCAGCTCCTTCATCTCTACTGGGGCTAGTCTGTACGGGGCCTTGGACACTGGCGCCGTTCCTGGGGCTAGCTCAATCGCAAACTCAATTTCTCTGTCGGGTGGTAACCCTAGAAGATCTTGGGGAAACACATCCTCGAATTCATTGACTATTGGAATATCTTTCAAATTGGGCACCTCCTTCTGGGTGTCCACCACGTAAGCTAAGTAAGCTTCGTTTCCCTGTCGCAACAATCTCTTGGTTTGGGCCATGGTTAAGAATTTTCGTGTCTGTCTTATCCCTTTAAACACTATATCTTTCTTCCCTGGGGTACTCAATCTAATCTTCTTCCCTTTACAATCTATCTGAGCGTTATTACGGGACAACCAATCCATTCCTAAAATAACATCAAACTCCCCTAACTTGAAAGGAATCAAATCGACAGAAAAAGATTGATCTCCTATTTTTAACTCACATCCCGGGTGAATCTGATTAACTGGAACTATCTCATGATTGGCTATTTCTACTTGCAAGGAACCTCTCAGGGGTTGATCTTCAAGTCCTAATTTATAAGCAAAGTCCCTTGATATAAAGGATTTAGTCGCTCCCGAATCAAATAAAACATTTGCACTAACCGAATTGAGGGAAAGAGTACCTGCTATCACATCGGTATCCTTCACCGCATCCTGCACTGTCATGTTAAAAGTTCTGGACGTTGGTGGCTTGTTGGAGGCAGCCTTGCTGGCCCCTGAAGTTGCTGGTTTACTCTTTGGACAATTTCTTGATATATGTCTCTGCTGACCACAATTATAACAAGTAGGACCCTTGCTGACACTAGGGGAGCCCATGGTACACGAACTAGAATAATGGCCTGGTCGTCCACATTTATAACAAGTTGTCGCACCTATTTTGCATACACCTGGATGTCTCTTTCCACAGGTGGCACATACTGGAAATGAAGGTCGAAAGGATTGGGACTGTGGTGCTCCCGACTACTTATTACCCTGGTTTATGCTGGTGCTCCTGGTCGGTCTGGATCCTTCATTTCTACCAGGTAGGGAAACCGCTCTGCGATTGAACTTGTTTGAAGGGTTGCCTCCTTCCGAACCTCCTCCCACACTCACATGCTTCCTTTTTCTTCCTCCCCTATCTTTCTGGACTTGATCAATGCCTGCTTCGGCGATTGAGGCTTTCTGTACTAGGGTGGCATAATCCGTAATTTCCAGAATAGCTACCCGATTCTGGATCCCTGGCCTCAGCCCTTGCTGAAACCTACTAGCTTTCTTTTCATCCGTGTCCACGAACTCAGGCACGAACCTTGGAAGTTCAGTAAACTTCGCTTCATACTCTGCTACTGATAAATTATTTTGCTTTAGCTCCAAGAACTTGAGCTCCATCTGAGTTTTCATAAACCTCGGAAAATACTTCTCCAGAAATAACTGCTTAAACCTTTCCCATGCTATCACAGCATCTGCTTCCATATTTCTCTTGGCCTCCCACCAATAGTTGGCCTCTCCCTTTAACATGTATGTTGCAAAAACGGTCTTTTGTGCTTCCCCAATACTCAGAATTTCGAATGACTTCTCCATCTCCTTAATCCATGCCCTCGCCTCTACGGGGTCGGCTGATCCTGTAAACTCAGGAGGCTTTAGTGATTTAAAGGCCCTGAAAGAGTTGGCCACATTACTGTTGTCCCCTTGAGGTGGTTGGGGTTGTCGAACCAAATTTTGTCTAAGCAAATCCATGAATTGACCCATAGGGTCTCTATTCCGATCTTCCCTCTCTTGCTCAACCTCAGTTTCTTCCCTTTCATCCTCAAACTCCGCGGTGTAGAAGGTTTCATCTCTTTCCCCATACTGGGAGTCTTCCTGCTCATTATAATCTTCGTCATATTCTTCATCATACTCAGGGTTTTCATCATGTTGGTTGTGACTCTCTTGGTCGATAGACTCATGGGGATTGACCCTAGTTCCCATTCTTCGCGGAGGCATCTTACTGAAAGTTGGAAAACAACATTAAATTTATGCACCTGTTTTGTAGGATTTCTCCTTACACAATGATAGTATATTTGGGATTTAGGATCCCCAGTTCTATATATGATGGCAATTTAATCGGAAAATGCGCACAGATAAAGATCAAACACACTGGTGACCATGTCACTAAAACTGGCATAACTGAAACGGAAACCATATATACATAGTGTTGCCAAACTACAACATCTGAACCAACATCATAGTTTTAGAGTACAACTGCCTGGTAACAACGACTAGCATAAAAGTGAAATACAAAGTCTATCCATCTAGTCTGCCTACGGGAAACTATATACAACAAAACAAACCCTCCAAAAATCGGCACTATACTGTGGTCGGGCAAGACTAGTAGGCTAGACTACCCTATCACTGTATCTGGAATCAGCCACGAGCGCGGGTCAGGGCCCTCACCCTGATCATCGCAAGACGGACGATCTCCTCAGTATCAAATCGGGACACTCTGCCACCTCCGTTTGTCTGTAAAGCCCTAATCCTCGCTCGTGCCCGTCGCTCGATGCGGGTCACCTCCCTCCTAAAAGCCTGAGGGCGAAGGGTCCTCCTGACACGCTGGAGCCTAAGCCTCTCAGTCCTCTCTGCGGCGAGCTGTAGCCGAGACTCTACCAACCTGGCCTCCGCTGCTATCAAGTCCGTCATCATCCTACTCACCATCCATCCATGCACAGAAACTGGTATACCATCTAGGGGAACATGGGGCGGAGTGACCGGGCTCGCTGGCGGAACATCCTCTGCCTGAGTGGGCTCTGGGGTCTGCTCCTCATGCTCCTCAGCGGGAGAGGTGGGGGACTAGGGGGGCTAGGGGGAAATGGAGGTAAGATAGAAACTGGACTCCCCGAATCATCCCAACCCTGCTCCTCAGCCTGAGCCTCACCCTCCATCTCCTCCTCTAAATCTGCCTCAACAACCAGAATCTCCTCGTCGAACTCAGTGGCCGAAGCCCACTCTGGATCCACCTCTGGATCCTCCTCCGGGTCCTCCTCCGGATCCTCCTCCTGGTGCTCATCTCCTGATCTCTCATAGTGTGGGTCTGAGGCCCGGAGTACCTCCTCATCATGCTGCCGCTCAAATCCCTCTGGGTCTGGGATATCGCCCGCCTACACAATAACGAACTATATTACTATCATGGTATTTAAGAGTTCCCATAAGGGTTTTAGGTGAACCTGGCAAGGGTTCTTATTATCTTAATGAGTCTATAATTATAACGTCTCATCATCTCTGGGATGTCTAACTCTTTCTCTAATACCATCTCTGTAACAGCCCCAGATCCGGGGTCGGAGATCTGGTCGTTACGGTCATCATTCCATACATCATGCTTGACTTGAATCAATATAAATAGACAACATGCTATGACCCCACCATCTAAGCTCACATACACACATACAAGTTATAGTCCCAGAGATTAACTTGAAATAAGTAATGCTGACAGGATCCACATACATATCATAAGTGTTTACAAGCCCAAATATAATTTACAAGTTTATGTTTGCTGCCACTTCTTTAAGTTACGTCATACATATAATTAAAAGCTGAATCCAACTACCAGTCTATATCACTAGCAAGTCCTACCTCAGCTATGGCGGCAATAGTGTCAGGGGAGAGTCCTCTGGGTACCCGCGCCCTCTTGCGCATGGTGGTTTTGGTATGAGCCATCTGGTTTATCTGTTGTGGTGATATATATAAAAACAAGCAAGGGTGAGCAACGAAGCCCACCAAAATAATACTGAACTGATAAACAATATATATATCCAAGTATCATCTTTCACAATAAACGTTTACTTCATATCATAATCTGGAAATAGAGACAATGCAAAATATTTCCAATCTATTCTTGATATTCATCTGATTCCATATATCTTTTTCATAAAATCATATACCCTTTTTGTAATTTCATATGCTTTCTCATAAACTCATATATTGGAATAACTTGAATACTCTTGAATAAACTTTCTTTCTCTGAAGCTTGCATAAAGCTGAATAACTTGAGTAAACTTTCTTTTTCTGAAAACTTGCATAAAACATTTTCTTTCATGGATGATGAACTGTAGACGGAGATTCTGGGCGACAGGGATACCCCTATGATGATCAGTCGTAAGGCGAATCCCCCTGCTGTTTTTCTACGTAGAAGGGAAGATAATCAGTCTCACACCGACTTACCTCCCCGCCAATCAGTTGTAGGTGGGAAGAACAGACCCGTTCATCGTCCGTCGGCATGTTACTCTCCTCTTACCCTACGGTCGGGCACTATCTGATAATCTAAGGGAAGAACGATGATCTACGCGTAATTCCCTTAGGGGACAGGCGCCACTCAGTCCCTTACATATTCTCCGAGTTCAAGAAAATCCATAATTCTAAAACATAAAGTTCCTCTCCCTTTTTCCCCTAGTATACGACTCCACAAAGTAGTCATATCTGGTTGGAAAGGAAAATTCACCCATATTTCTCAAGTTTTTGCTTGTTCATGGATACAACTTATTCCGCAGATCTTACTCCTCGAGTCTTGAGGAAGTAATCAAAATCGTTTTGATGGTAGCATACAAAGCTGTTAAATAAATAGTTTCAAAAAGATTTAGGACCGGGCAGTCCACTTGGAATAAACATAAAATCTGGAGAAAGGTCCCATGAGTCTTGTAGTTTGAGTGAACATTTAAGTCTTTCCGAATATAGACTTAAAAGGAAATAGATTTGGGAACCTTCTCTAATTATATTTATAATTGTCTGAATAAAACCTTATTAGTTATCTAGGGTTAAAGAATAGTTTTCGCAAAATACTTTCTTACGAAGTAGGGCTTTAAGTAATTATTGAAACTATAATTAATAAAGAATATTTATTTAGAAGTAATTTCCCCAAATACTTTCTTAAGAAAATAATGGATAATAGTATAATAATATAACCCTAGATAACAACTGATACCATCCCCGGTCCGTAGAATGAATACAGAGTATACACCCCCTACTGAGGGTTTTTCTTAAAAACATCGGCTTATAAATATTGTCGTAACCATTGCTTATAAGTCCAACTTATACTAATAACTTTTACTTAGCATCATAAGTACCGTTTCGAAATCATGAACACATAGCATATATCTCAATATCTTTTATTTATCACCACAACAGTTTATAAAGGTATAGGTTTGAAAACTTGCCTGATCTCTGGGTCTGTGAGTGGTGTCTTGCAGTGGTCTGGCGCCTGATCTCTGGGTCTGTGAGTGGTGTCTTGCAGTGGTCTGGCGATCTATCAACAATAAAAATACCTTTCCTACTGAGGGTTTTTCTTAAAAACATCGGCTTATAAATATTGTCGTAACCATTGCTTATAAGTCCAACTTATACTAATAACTTTTACTTAGCATCATAAGTACCGTTTCGAAATCATGAACACATAGCATATATCTCAATATCTTTTATTTATCACCACAACAGTTTATAAAGGTATAGGTTTGAAAACTTGCCTGATCTCTGGGTCTGTGAGTGGTGTCTTGCAGTGGTCCGGCGATCTATCAACAATAAAAATACCTTTCATCAATAACTTATACTTAGGAATCAAACGAACATTATTCTTAAACTTAAACGCCACACCAATGCAACTATATGATCATAACCATTGCAATCTCTATTAACATCTTATAATTAGGTACTCGTTTGTTATCAAGGGACATCACCCCAACTTGCCCTTGATCTGACTTGAAGTTATAAATGCTCTAGAGTCAACCTCTTATGATCCATTCCAAGGTTTTTGATTCGTTTCTCAAGGTGTTTCTAAAGTTATGTCCAAGTACTTGTTTTAAGGGGTTTCTCGCACTTAACCTTACTTCGAACATTTTTATAAAATCGAAAAACGATCTTTTTCACACAAGGTCTTCTTATTCAATCAAGAACTGAGGCCAAGCAATGCCAAGCAATGCCTTTACGTTCTTAAAACTCAATATAACTTATAACAAAGCCCAATCATAGCTACTAAGATCATAAACATGCTTTTACACCATTTAAGCTTCAAAAATCACTTAATACATTTAAGGGTTCAAAGTTCATACCTCCTCCAAGCTTGTTTACTTCCAATACACCTATATAAACTTAGATCCTTGCTTGATATAACCTTTAGAAGCCATAGATTCAAAATCAAAACCAAACAAAGACTTGGTTACTATTCATTCATCATCTTCATCCATTTATTTGATCATGAAATACTTAAAGAAAGGCTATAAGATTCATGGCTCACCTTATACTAATCACTAGCTTCGTTTTAAGCTCTAGCTTGCAATTTTTGGTGGAAGAAATCTCCACTTCTCCCTTCTTCTTCTTCTTGGCTGAAAGTTCTTCAATGGTGGGGGTGATGTTTTTGATTTTCTTTTTGTTTAATTACTTTTGATATTTGTGGTATTTTAATGGTCAAAATGGTGAGTCATGGTCCTTGGTGCCTTCTTATTTCGACACTTGTCGCACATGCATTGGCTCCGTTAAAGTAGCTTTACTGGTTCGTTTCCTTTCACATGGATGATCCAAATGTTGCATTCCTCGAACCAATCTTGTTACATGTTACTTCCATGTCTATATTTAATCCTGTACGTTCTTGATATCTCTAATTCTTTTATTAATCCATATCCATAGAATTGATAATTTAAATCCTTCAATATTCCCAAATAATGATTAATCCGTCCGTTAATGGTGAAATTTCGAAGAAAACAGAAATGCTATTTTTCCAATTCTGACAGCTTTTGCATTCCTTCATTTACATCGTAGATCACTAATACGACTTCGAAAGTTTATTACATCGTCCCGTATATAGTGTGGTGTGATCCATTTCTTACCTTAAGGAATCTACTATTCACCATAATCATTTGGATCAATATTCGTTCCTATATTCCTGGTTTATTTCCTCTTTATTTCTTGTACTTAGACAATGTTCTAGAGCTTTCTCGGGCATACGCTATCTTGTTTACGGAGTTGTCGGATGCATACCAGATATCAATTTGGATGACATAAAAATACTTTACTTCCTTGGGGTGTTATATTCCTGCTTTCCAGAGAGATTATTCTTATCTAAATGATCAGTCCATTTTCACTATTCGCAAAATACTTGAAAACTAAATCCATATTCATTTCATAACTTGATTCTCAAAATCATTACCACTATTCATATATACATCAACATATAATAAAAGTTTTAATTCTACCCAAAATCTGGGGTCTTACAAACTACACAAAGTGAATCCATGCAGTCAACTCATGTTTCTGATTCTGGAGTTAGAACAGTAAGGACCTTGGTGAAATCTAAGATCCTGACAGAAGAGCAAATCCTGACAGGTGATCAAATCTTGATGGCTAATCAAATCCTGACACCTGGTCATGGACAAACACTCTCTACAATTCCTGAAGGTAATGAAGATGTGCTAATTGAAAATCCTGAGGATGCTACTAACCTATTCCAGAAGTTCAAAATGAAGAAAGGTGATGTTGTTTCTCTTTATCATATTGATAAGAGAGTTCAACAGTTGTTTGCATGAAAAGCACTCTCAATTTCAACTGAAGAATATCCTGATCTATCTCAAGAAGAATTTCTGAGACAACAACAAGAGATCATGGAAACTGTTAGAAATATGTTGTTCTTGATGATAATTATAAAACACTTAGTAGATTTTGTATTAAGTTATTTTTGTAACTGTCAACAGAATGGTATGCTTTGCAGCTTTCGTTGACAGGTAGCTCATCAACGAAATGAGTGATGTAGCAATTGCATTGTACAATACTTCATAGTTTGATATGCATTTTGTTGTAGGTATTAGATAGGTTTTCTAAGTCATGTTGACTAAGTACTAGATAGGCAAAATAGGTTGGTGAATTGTAAATATATTATGCCTTGTAATTTTTCCTAAGTGAAGACATGTCAACGGTATGAAGATTACTCTATCAACGGAATGAAGATTACTCTATCAACGAAACGAGGATTATACCATCAACGAAACAAAGAATAAAGCTATCAACGAAACACATCTTACTGCTATCAACGAATCATTATCACTTTTCTGAATAGTTGACAAAGTGATAGTGACAGTTTTCTGACAGATCAAAAGGAGATGTGGAAGTGTACTTTGCATTGGAAGCCATCAAAATGGACATAGGGAATAAGGAAACATTCCAATTTCCAATCTGGTTCTTGAGTGGGATCATTATAATCCTGAAGACAGAAGACAAAGATCTCCAAGGACCATTGGACAAAAGGGATGAAAAGCAAGCTACTGGCGGTTATCTTTAGAGTACTTTAGAGTAGCCAAAAATAGCATTGTAAAACTTGGGTTATATAACCAAGTGTAGCAGTTCATTTTTAGAAATGTGAGTGAGATAAAATAGTTTGTATTAGCTTTCTCAAGAGCACTCTCACTTTGTATCAAGAACTGAGCAGCTGTGATACTTTTGTAACACAGATTATTTCCGCAATAAAAACATCTAAGTTGAATCCTCAAAACATCCAACTGAAATTTTATATTTGTTTGTGTTTTTATTTCAGTACAGTTTTATTATTGAAAGTTATTTTAAGTTTCGAAATATCTAGAATTGTATTCAACCCCCCCCCCCCCTCTTCTACAATTCTGTTAGGTCATTTGGGATTAACAATTGGTATCAAAGCGAGCTTCTAACATACAAGAAGTTTAAAGATCAAGGCCAAAAAAGTAACCATGGTGAAGAAGGATGCAGGTGTAAAGATACCAGTTCTAGATAAGGACAATTACTTTCACTGGAAAGTAAAAATGCATCTACATCTCATGTCTATGGATGAGAGATGTGTAGACTGCATTGAGAAAGGTCCACACGTTCCCATGAAGTTTGCATCTAGAGTTGGACTGCCAGATGATGCTCCAGATGTGGAAATTCCAAAACCTGTCTCAGAATGGACTATTGAAGATGTTGCAGAAATCCATAAAGACAAAAGAACCATGAACATTCTGTTTAATGGTTTGGAGCAAGAGATGTTCGACAATGTTATAAATTGTACAACCTCTAAAGAAGTATGGGACACTGTTAGAACACTCTGTGAAGGAACTGAGCAAGTTAGGGAGAACAAAATGCAACTCCTTATACAACAGTATGAGCACTTTCATTTTAAAGCTGGTGAAACCCTAAATGACACGTTTAGTAGGTTTCAAAATCTTTTGAATGGATTAAAGTTGTATGGGAGAATCTACCAAACCAAGGATTCAAACCTCAAATTTCTTAGAGCTCTTCCAAAAGAATGGAAGCCTATGACTGTTTCCCTGAGAAACACTCAGGAGTACAAAGACTACACTCTTGAGAGGCTTTATGGAACTTTAAAGACATATGAGTTGGAAATGGAGCAAGATGAAGAAATTGAGAAGGTACAAAAGAAAGGTGGATCTATTGCATTGATTGCATCTGTGAACCAACTAGAAGATGACAATGAAGAAACTGCAAAAGCCACAACTAGTCGAGCTAGTTGTAGGAGTGATGTTAGCAAGGGTAAAGGCAAGATGACAGAAGAAGAAGAACCAGAACCAGCCAACTTGGATGACTTAGATGAGATTGATGAACACATAGCTTTTCTTTCAAGGAAATTCTCTAAGTTCAAATTCAAGAGAAACTCAGAAGCAAGACCACCAAGGAGAGATTTTCAACCTAGAAAAAATAACTGGATTGAAAAGTCTAAGTCTAAATGTTTCAACTGTGGAATGATTGGTCACTTTGCTGGAGATTGCAGAAAGCCCAAAGTTGAGAAGGGCAACAGGAAATTTGAGCATGTTGATTATAAAAAGAAATACTTTGAACTTCTCAAGCAGAAAGAAAAAGTTTTCATGTCTCAGGAGTATGATTGGGCTGGTAATGGTGAAGATTCTGATGATGATGTTGAGTATGTCAACCTGGCTCTAATGGCTAATAATCATGAGCAGGAAGCAAGTTCCTCCAGCAATCAGGTAACAATTACTAATCTTTCTGAGCTTTCTAAAGAGGAATGCGATAGTGCAGTAAATGAAATGCCTACTGTACTATATAATTTGCGTGTTACTCTTAAATCACTTACCAAAGAGAACTCAAGAATCAAAGAGTCTAATATGCTCTTAAGTGATAGAAATGCCATGTTAGAAGCACAGCTCATTGAGTTTGAGAAAATGAGGTGTGTTAGTAGGGATGCTAAGAAGGAACTTGAGAAAGTGTTAGAAAGGGAAGAGATTCTTAAAACACAACTTGAAATAGAACAAAGTGTGATTGCAAAATGGAAAGATTCCAGGAATGTTGCTACCAACATCATTAATGTTCAAGGTATGGAATCTTTCTGTGAGCAATCATGGAAAAAGAATAAAGAGAAGATAGGGTATGCTGGTGAGACCTTAGAATCAGAAACAGAGTCAACAAACAACAATGATCATTTGTTGAAGGTTGATATGTCAACGGAATGCAAAGTTTCGTTGACAGATGAACCATCAACCGATCAGGCTGTTTCTGTTAGGCTCAAGACATGTCTGAACACCACTATTAACAAGCCTACACTTTGTGACTATGTCACATTACATGACCTAGTGAGTTCTATCACTGGGATGTAGTATAGGTCTCTAAATGTACTTGTCTTGTTCTCATGAACTTTAGCTTGACCATGTATGCTCAAAGTTATAATGAGCTTAGTAAAGTTTCTTGCATCTAGATTGTATATAGGCCATTGAATAATTATCCTGGTAGAAGTTCAGAAGTGTTCATGCAGCAGGATAGAGATAAATAAGGCTATGAAGAAATAAGTTGCAGAAATTTGTCTAAGGCATTATATAGCAAAGTCAGAAGAAAGCTATGTCATGAAGTCACCAATATCCATGTCGTGAAGTACTATATCGCATAGTCCATTTTGTACTATGTCGAGAAGTCCTCAAGACACATGTCGTGAAGTGTTGAAGTCAGCAAAGTCAAAGAAGCCTAGATCGTGAAGTCCTCAGAATCCCTATGTCACATAGTCTTCAAATGACCTATGTCGCATAGTCTTCAAATGACCTATGTCGCAAAGTCTTCAAAGGCTATATCGCGTAGTCCTCACAAGGGAGATCGCGAAGTCAGGAATAAAGTGGAGTTCACGATCTCAACACTTAGCCGTTTACAACAAGACAAATCAAGGTACAGAATCAAGAATCAAAAGAGACAAATACTGAAGCATTTGTTCTGGCAAGGTGGTCCAAAGAACAGATGGCAAATCTACAGCTAAACTTGGAGAGAAAGATAAGAGATAAGCAGCTACAGAAACGGGAAAGACTCCGAAAAGCAGGTGGTCCTTCCTGACACAGTTAACGTCTTATGACAGGACAAGTTGGACTTTCAGCAAGGGGTAACTGTGTAAAAATAGGTGTGTGCACTAGTTTGTATAGGGCTTATATATATCATGCACATCCTATTGTTAGCTGTAAGAGAGATACACATAGTTATTTGCTAAGCTCTTTTCTCTGTAAGCAAGAAAGTTCAAACTGTTCTTGTTTAGAAGCCAGAAATTCTATTGTGAATTTCTTGGAAAGCTGTAGTATTTAATTTGCTTATACAAAGTAGATTAAAGTGATTGTGTGTGTTATTTACTTTCTGCATATTACATATCATAATCATATACAGTCTGTTACTTAGTTTTCAAGAATCAAAAAATATATCAAACTATCCATTCACCCCCCCTCTGTCTAGTTTCTAGTAGTATTCATTTCTAATAAGTGGTATCAGAGCGTAGGCTATTAACGTACAAACAGGAAAAGATCAAGAATGAGTTCACAGAAACTAAGCAGTATCAAGATTCCCCCCTTTAACAAGGAGCACTACAGTTTATGGAAAAAGAAGATGTTGCTTTTCATCAAAGCCTCTAACCCCATGTATTTAGATATTCTAAAGCATGGTCCCTTCATTCCAATGATCGAGATTGGTGAATCAACCATTGGCACTGAGATTGTACCAGCAAGACATGTGCCCAAAGATCCCTCAAAATACACTGATCCTGAAAAGGAAAAAGTTGCACTGGATGGACATCTTCAACTTATCATTTGTGAATCTATGGACTTCAACATGTATGGCACTGTTGCTCATTGTACTAGTGCCAAGAAGATGTGGGATCTTATAGAAGTGCTCTGTGAAGGAACTACTGAAGTAAGAAAGAACAAGAAGCAGATTCTTGTTTCACAATATGAAGCCTTCATGGCTCAGCCAAAAGAGGGAATCACAGAAGTGTTTGAGAGATTCAACAAACTGATAAACGAGCTCAAACTCTATGACAAACACTATGAAACAGAAGAGCTCAATATGAAGTTTCTACTAACTCTTCCAGATCACTTGGAACCAAGAATCTCTTCCCTAAAAGAAAGAGATCTAACAAAGATTGGTTTTGATGTGTTATATGGTGTTTTGAAGACATATGAGTTGGAGCTGTTTCAAAAGAGATCTATTCAAGCAAAGCAAGGATTAGTGGTTAATACCTCCTGTGCACTTATTGCTGACAACCTAAGTCAAAGAATGGACTCTCTTAAAATCAGTCAGGTCAAGATTGAGGAACTGGAAGGTGAAGACACTGGTGATGAGGTCCAGGTCGTCTATGATTTGCCTGAGGAAGATGAGTTTTACAGCATGGAGGAACTGGACAAAATGGAAAACAAATCTTTTGCTTATATGGCTAGGAGGTATCCTAACATAAGGTTTAAAAGAAAGCAGCCATTCAGGTCCAAGTTCAATACTGGAAACACTGGTGGATCTAGTGGCTCAAACACCTTCAATAAAGGAAAAGGGATTGCTGGTGCTGCTAAGGGTGGATACAAGATAGGAAGTGTGGATAGGACCAAAATAAGATGCTATAACTGCAATGAACTTGGGCATTTTGCCACTGAGTGCAAAAAGCCTAAACAAGTCAAGAAGGACAAAGCATACTTAGAGCTTGAAGCTAAGTATGAGGCTCTACTCAAGAAACAACAGGGCAAAGCTTTTATTGCTGAGGGAAAATGCTGGGATGACTCTGATGAAGAAGAAGAACAAGAGTACTCAAACTATGCCTTGATGGCATTTTCTGATGATGGTGATTCAAGTCAGGTACCCATTCTTACTTCTCTTGATATGACTCCCCTTCAATATAAGCAAACTGTTGAAGATATGAGCACTGAGATGTTTAATATTCATACTAGCATGTTAGTAGCTAATGAAGAAATTGATAGACTAACTGCTAAGAATGTTGAGCTTACAGAAAAGAATGAGAAACTTGAGTTAATGGCTGTGAACCTGGATGGTTTGAAAAAGGAGGTTGAGTATCTTAAAAACAAAGTGATTTGTGCTGAGCAGATAGAGAAAGCCCTTAGGGAACAAATTGCTGAAACTGAACTGAAACTAAGAAGCTTTAAAAACTCCTCTGAACTTATTCAAACCTATCACAAGGAACACACTGAAGACTGCAAGGTTGGAGTTGGTTTTGACTATGATAATGACAAGGGAAGGAAGAAGGTCAAGGGCAAAGGAAAGGAAACTTTTACAAACAAAAATGCCCCAACCATACTGTCAAGTGTTGAACAGCCCATCTTTAGAAAGAGTGTTGTTGAGTTTGATGAGGAACTACTGATCATCAAGCAACAACTACTTGAAGAAGATGAGGCTGCTAAGAACACTTCTTCCTTTCCTGAACTTGTCAATCAGAAAGAGACCAAAGACAATCTTGTCAAGAGTCCTAAAGCAAAGAAAGAAGTTGTTAAGAAAAGGAAACAAAACAGAAATGGTAAAGTGGGTATTAACAAGGGAAACAACTATGCTTATGTGCCAAATGCTCCCAGGAAACAATGTCAAAAATGCCTATCTGTTAATCATTTGACTCATAAGTGTAGTAAGCCTGATATTGTTGAAGTTGACAACCTGAGTAACCATTCTGCTAGCATAAATTCTAGTCATGATTCTTTCTGTGGTAAGCCAAACTGCATGACATGCTATGTGACTGTGATTGCTAACTGTTTATCTCTTAAACATAAACTTGACTCTGCACAATCTGGTGAATCACACACACATATGCATTCTCATAGGACAGGGTCCCCAATCAGGGTTGAGAGGGTGAAAACTTCATGTGAGCCTAAGAGTGTAAACTCCAAAGCCACAGAAAAAGTGAAGTCTCCTACTATGAGAAATGCAATTTATGACAGAAGAATTATTAATCAAAATGTTTCTAAATCAACTGGACCCTACCAAGTGTGGGTACCAAAAACAACTTAGTCATTTTGTGAATGCAGGGCAACAGGAATAAAAGAGTCATATGGATCTTGGACAGTGGATGCTCAAGTCACATGACTGGTGATATAGCCCTGCTATCACATTTTGAGGAAAAGGCTGGCCCATCAGTAACCTTTGGAAATGACAACATTGGTTATACAATGGGATATGGCAGTGTTAAATCTGGAAATGTCATTATTGAAGATGTAGCATTTGTTGAAGGACTGAAGCATAATCTCTTGAGTATTGGACAATTCACCAACAGAGGTTTCAAAGTGGAATTTGATGAAGACCTTTGTTCAATCTCAAAAAGGGAAAGTGGTGAAGTTGTTCTAACTGGTGTGAAGAAAGGAAGCTTGTTTGTAGCCAATCTCAAGGCTGCAGATAAGGGAGAAGTCTGCTGTTTCTACACTAAAGCCACAAATGAGGAATTCTGGCTATGGCACAAGAAGCTGTCTCACTTGAATTTTCGGGCAATGAACTCTCTAACCAAGAGAGAACTTATCAGGGATTTGCCTGCCTTGGAGTTTGTGCAAGATGGAGCATGTGAAGCTTGTCAGAAAGGAAAAATTAAAAGATCCAGTCACAAGAACAAATTGCTCAATACAAATTCAAAACCTCTGCAGCTAATTCACATGGACTTATTTGGCCCTGTGAATGTAATGTCCCTCTCCAAAAAGAAATATGCTCTAGTGATGGTAGATGACTATTCAAGATATACTTGGGTGGAATTCCTATTCTCCAAGGATGAAGCACCCCAAGTCATAATAGAGCATATCAAGAGAGTTGATAAAGAAGCACAAAGCACTGGTTCCTCTGTAGTTGCTTTGAGAAGTGATAATGGGACTGAGTTCAGAAATTCAACATTGTATGAGTTTTGTAAAGATAAAGGAATTTCTCAACAATTCTCAGCTCCTAGAACACCTCAACAAAATGGAGTAGTTGAGAGAAAGAATAGAACTCTCATTGAAGCTGCAAGGACAATGCTGCTGGATGCAAAGCTACCCACTAGCTTTTGGGCTGATGCTGTTAACACAGCATGCTATGTGCAAAATAGAACATTAATCAATAAGAAGTCTGGCAAAACTCCTTACTCATTAATGACTGGAAAAAGAGCATCCTTCAAGCACCTGCATGTGTTTGGAAGCAAGTGCTTTGTGATGAAAGATACCTCTGAGCATGTTGGAAAATTTGATGCAAAAGCATTTGAAGGTATCTTCATTGGATACTCTCTGGAAAGGACAGCATACAGAATATTTGTACCTGAGCAACACAAAGTCATGGAAAGCATGGATGTTACCTTTGATGACAAGAAAACTCCTGGACTGAAAACAAGTGATCAAGACAGTGTGCCATTGAGATTTGAGAATCAAGGTTATCTTGAGGATTCTGAAAGTGAAGATGAACCCCCTGTTCAAACCGTTCTAGAGAATGAAATCCTTGAAGTTGACAATCTTCTTCAAACACATGTGCAAGGGTTCACAAACACAGGGGGAGAAGAAGAGAATGCACCTATCAACCAAAATGAGCTTGGAACAGATCAAGGAAATGAACAGGGGCACACAAGGAAATGGGACAGAGCCCACACTAGGGATCAAATCATTGGAGATCCTAGTGAGGGAGTTAGAACAAGAAGGGCAACATTAAATACATGTCTGTATAGCTGCTTTCTGTCACAAGAGGAACCTAAATTAATTGAAGAAGCTTTGAAGAATTCTGATTGGATTGTTGCCATGCAAGAAGAGTTGAATCAATTTGAGAAAAACAAAGTATGGGAACTAGTACCTCCTCCAAAAGGAAAGAATGTTATTGACACCAAATGGGTGTTCAGAAACAAAATGGATGAAGAAGGAGTGGTAATAAGAAACAAAGCAAGACTGGTTGCCAAAGGATACTGTCAGCAGGAAGGCATTGACTATGATGAGACATTTGCACCTGTAGCTAGACTGGAAGCCATCAGAATCTTCCTGGCTTTTGCAGCTCACTCAGATTTTAAGGTGTATCAAATGGATGTGAAAAGTGCATTTCTCAATGGTGATCTTGCTGAAGAAGTTTATGTGTCTCAACCACCTGGCTTTGAAAGTGAAGACTTCCCAAACTTTGTGTATAGATTGCTCAAGGCACTCTATGGACTCAAACAGGCACCAAGAGCCTGGTATGAAACTCTATCTCAATTCCTTCTTGAGCATCAATTTTCCAGGGGTACAATTGAAAAAACCCTATTCTTCAAGAAGCATGGAAATGATATCATTCTTGTTCAAATCTATGTGGATGATATTATCTTTGGCTCTTCAAATGAAAAACTCTGTGAAAGGTTCTCTAAGTTGATGCAAAGAAAATATGAGATGAGTATGATGGGAGAGTTAACCTACTTTCTAGGCCTGCAAGTACATCAAAGGGAGGATGGCATCTTTATAAACCAATCTAAGTATGTCAAGGATCTTTTAAAGAAATATGGTTTAGAAGAGTCATCCCCAGCTAAAACTCCTATGTCTACTGCAATCAAGCTGGATGAAGACAAGAAAGGCAAGAGAGTTGATATCAAGGTCTATAGAGGAATGGTTGGATCCTTACTCTATCTCACAGCTAGCAGGCCAGACATCATGTTTGCCACATGCCTTTGTGCAAGGTTCCAGTCTGATCCCAAGGAATCTCACATGATGGCTATCAAAAGAATCTTCAAGTATCTGAAGGGGACTCCTAATCTTGGGCTATGGTATCCAAAGGGCACTGGGTTCAACCTGGTTGGTTACACAGATTCTGATTATGCTGGATGCAGAATTGACAGGAAGAGCACCTCTGGAAGCTGTCAATTCCTAGGTCAAAGGTTAGTGTCCTGGTTTAGTAAGAAACAACAGTCCACAGCAACATCCACAGCTGAGGCTGAATACATTGCTGCTGGAAGTTGCTGTGCTCAATTGCTTTGGATTAGAAATCAACTCATGGATTATGGGCTAGTGTTAGAACACATTCCACTAATGTGTGATAATACTAGTGCAATATCCATAGTTGCCAATCCGGTTAATCACTCTACTACAAAGCACATTGAGATCAGGTACCATTTCATTAGGGAACATGCTGCAAATGGTACCATAGAAGTCTCTTATGTTCCCACTGAGAAACAATTAGCTGACATATTTACTAAACCTCTAAATGAAGCAGTCTTCAACAGACTTGTGAGTGAAATTGGAATGCTCAATCCTTCATTTAGTTGCTCTAAGTAAGTATGCCAGTAAATTGTTGCAGCAGTAAATTTTCACTGTATTTAAATGCTCTATTTGTTTGGAGTGAAAATTAGCTGAGATATGATTTATAAATATTTCAGTATGTTACTGCAAATTTTTCAAAATCATTTTTTAGTAAAGTTGTGAGCTTTTGAGACATCTCGATATAGATGATTTTCAGAGTTCACGACACAGTTCAAATAAAACAGACTTATATCGCAAACTGTTGAGATTGTGAGACTTCGCGACATAGTTCATTTCATGAGTTTGCGACATAGTTCATTTTATGACTTCGCGACTTAGAATAACTATATCGACAAGTCTCCACATTTGACAGAATTTTGATTTAAATTAATTTTATTTCAAAATGTGATAAAAGTCTGACAATTTGCTTGATATTCCTAAAAGAGAGCTTTAGACAGGGTATTTCTACTATATCGCAAAGTCTCTCCGATCCTTTCATCTTGAGGACTTTGCGACATAGTTCATTTCTGAGACTATGCGATATACTGTGCAAGACTTTGCGGTACAGGCCATTTTTGACTTCGCGACATACAAATAGACTGTACAAATTCATAACTCCATATCGCAGTGTCTCTATCATATAAATACCCTTTTCTAACCGTTCACAACTTTTCATCTTGTCTATTGCTCTCAAACTCTCAAACCTAAGCACAAATTCTCTACTCTCTTTTTCACTCTCTCTCTCGAAATGGCACCCAAATCTCAAACAGTATCATCCTCTATCCCTTTAACCATTCCCAAAGAAACCAATCTTCTCACCATTCCCTCTGAGGCTGAGGCTAACCCAAGGTACAAGTGTTTTGTACGGTTCTTGAACACTTCCTACCTAAGCCAAGCCCTAACCCTGAACCCTACCTTGTATGTCGATGTGTTGGAAGGATTCTGGAGAACGGCGTTGGTATCAACAATGGCTAGGGAAGATGGAACCTCATTCCAGGAGGTTAGTTGTTCAATTGGAGGCAAACACTTTCAGTTTGGTGAAAGGGAAATCAATGCAGCTTTGGGGTTCAAGGTTGAGGGTCATGACCAAGAAGCTACAGATGCTCAAATCGTAGATTTCATGACCTTCATTCGGTATGCTGAAGAGATAGATACTGGAAAGCTAAATAAGAAGTTTGTGAGAAGGGAGTGGTCATTTCTGTTTGACGCACTCCAGAAGGTGTTTCTCTGCAGGAAGACAGGATGGGACCATATCAGTCACATTGCTGTGAAGCTAGCCTACTCCTTGGCCAACAACCAGGAGATCAATATGGGAGCCATAATTCTCAAAGAATTGGCTCAGAGGCTAGGCAGGACTGTTCGTGGTAGAGGTAATGACATCTTTTACCCTCGTTTCCTTCAAGTAATTTTAAATTTTCTTGATGCAAATGTCCATGAATTAGAGGGTATAGATAAAACTAAAATGGCTTATTCCAAGTCCATGTCCAAAGTTCTATTTGGCTCATTGGACACAAGGAATCAAGTGGATGTGATTCTAAGTGTGACCAAGCATATGCAGGACACATTTGAGTCTTATCCACTTGATAAGCCAATATACCATGCACTTTCCTGGACAGGGGAGGCTGAGACTGAAGGAGCTACACAGTCTAACCCCAGCCTTCCCATCCCATCCAGCAACCCCACTGTAAACAGTACCATAGAAGTTAGGCAGCCAAGTGCATCAATCTCTCAAAAGATTGGTGTTACTAAAAAGAAGTCAAAGAAGAGAGCCCTAGCAGTGATAAATGAATCTGTAGAGATAGCTAGTGAGAATCCTGAGTCACCTCTCACCAGACAAAGTAAGAAATTCAAATCCAAACCTACCACTGGATCCTCCCAACAGGATTCCGATGTGGAAAAAGGGGTACACCTGTTACTGTCCATGGCCTCTCAACAGGTCATTGGCATTGAAAAGAGCAGTCTCCCCACTGCACCCTGTACAGAGTCTGCACAGGGTCAAGAACTCACTCTTGACCCTAGGAGTGATAAGGCTGATCATACACAGAGTGGAGAGCACATCACTGTTGAAACTCCTCCTATTTCTCAGGGGGAGTTGCCACAATCTAATCTAAACCCCACTTCTCTCTCAGATTCTTCCATAAAAATTTCTTCTGAACAAGAGAGTCATTCCAATGACAATCTTGCCTTTGATCAATCACAATTCTCTCCTGTGATTGAGCCAATTTCAAGTGACATTGTGCATGACACTATGCTCACCACCCAGGACCCACATCTAGTTGGACAGGGAATGCATGCTGGGGCATATCCTAATGACACCAACAAAAACATGGAGGATTCACCAGTTTTCACTGGAGACTCTATGCCAAATTCTCCCATCCTTAGGGATGTGGAACTGTCTTCACAGACAAATAGGGCTAATGTTGTAACACATCCCATTTCAATGGAGACAACATTAGACCCTACAGCCATTCCAAGGCTGGAGGAGACTCAAAATCCTACATCTCATGAAGTGCCTAGCACTAGCTCTCACTTGGCTCAGGCCACAATGTCAGAATGGCTGAAGCCTGTGCACCATGACAGGCCTTCAGGATCATCATCTGTGCCTTCCACAATGACAGAAGAAGCCATACAAGATCTCCATGTGGCACACAGATTGATGAGTTCTCAAAGATAGCTCAACATCTCCTCACCTCAAATCTCCCAAATGCTGATTATGAAGCCATTTTACTCTGCCACAAGGAGGATGTTGAAGCTCAGCAGGAGAAGATAGTGGATGCAGCTGAACCAGAGGGAAATGTGGATGCCTGGTTGGATGCTAAGAGGACTCTCAAGCTCAAGGATGCCCTAGCTTTTCTAAGATAAGAATACCTAACTTCTCTGGGCTCCAATGCAAAGGATCTCTCTCCTGCTGCCATCTATGATGCTGTTAATGATGTCTACAGGAATCAATTAAAGGCTCTGCACTATCTTGGGAAAGGGCTTCAATCAGAGATTTCTTCTATCCAGGAGGCGACAGACAGATCCCTCACTCAGCTCAGAAATTCATATCTCTCTGATTTTCCCAAGGTGGAAGGCATCCTTAAAGAAATCCAGAAGACAAACTCTACTGTAAGCATGATGGACCTCTCTCTGGCCATGGTCACAGACAACATCAGGAAGCTGGCTACAACCCTGGAAAATCAAGTCAAGGCCAATATCCACTCAAATGCAATGCTGAATGTAATTTGGAAGAATCAGTATGGTGACAAATTGGTGGATGAGGTCCCTCTGTCAACCATCTCCAAATTTGACTTTGCCAAGCTCAAGGAGCAATCTCTCAATTCTTTCAAGTCTCAACAGCTATTCTCAAAGGTGGATGGTCTTGAAAGAGAAGTGGCCTCTCTGAAAGATGAAAACAAGGAGCTTGCCAACTCTCTAAAACAACTCAATGACAAACTGGATGACCAAGGCAACAACACCTCCAATATCCTGCTGGTGCAACAACAGATGCTGACTTCAATGATGAAACAAATGAACCTGCCTATCCCTGGGGAAGCTCAAGTCATCTTGTCTGATCCCAAGCCAAAGGGGGAGAAACAAAAGGAGGTCATTCTGAAACAAAGAGGGGGAGTACCTGCCAAGCAGTCAAAGCATAAGGGCAAGGGCATACTAATTGAAGAAACCATAAAGCCAATCATTCTTCCCCCTGTAGAGGTCATAAGTGCAGAAGGTCAGAAGAGCACAATCTCAACCACCTACTATCCATCAACAATGCCTAAAGATATCTCAAATCCTCAACCTACTCAACCTACTTCCAATGCTAAACCTGTCAAAGCTGATATAATCACAGAGGCCAAGCTACAGGAAGTTTCCAACTCAAACATCTATCATAATGAGGCCTTTCTGGAGTTTCTGAAAGCCATCTACAGCAGTGCTCAAGGAGATGCAAGGATGTACAGACAGAAGATCAAGGAAAGCATCAAGTATTTCACAGTGGCAGTAAGGAAAATCAAGGATGTCCATCTAAGAGAGATAATCATGGTGTGCAAGGACAACTGCTTGTGGCACCTAGCTTTTCAAACTCTAGAGAAACTGAGATTTACTGAGCTGTCAATCATTCTGGAGTTGATTGAAAAGCATGGGATGAACAATGAAAGTCTTTATAATGACTTGAAGATGGACCAGAATAAAAGATTGCCTGAGGTTATATCCAAGCCAAGGACAATAATTTACCAAAGCCTATCTCAAGACAGTAGTATTGACCAACTAGTAATTCCCTCAGACCTTTTAATGAAGAACAATGCAAAGATCAACCAGGTGCTGCAAATGCTGAGAGCTAAGAGAGGAGCTAGGACAGCTGAGGAACTAGAGATGATTCGAACTCTACAATCTTTTCTGATTCATGGAGTCATTCCTGAATCTGTCAAAGAAAAGAGCAAAAAGAAGGATGGGGAGGATGATGATGAGGAGAAAACCTATGAAAGGAGATCTCAGACAAGGAGAAATAAGGATGGATCTAGTGAGAGCAGCAGGAGCAAATATCAAAAGAAATCAAAAGATGCTGGTGATGACAAGAGGGACTCTAAAGGGACAAAGGAAACGACCAGGAAAACAAGAAGTGGAATTCAGCAAGTCAAGGACATTGCCAGCAGTACTTTAACCACAACACAAGACTCTAAGTCTAGGGTGGGTACTGTTAGAAATGATCCTCCAAAATCATTATCCATGACTTCTGAACCTGAATTGCCACAGAAGAAAGATAAAGCCACTAAAGTAATTTCAAGAAAACACTTCCACAAAGTTACAGCTAGTGGAGTGTTACAGTGGATGAAGGGGAAAGGAATGAAGCTACTTCCAAGTGATGTGGCACTGAAGACTAATTCTCCTTGTTCCAGAAAGGTATCTCTTGTGAAGCATTTGAAGATCAAGAGTGTACCCAAAAGGATAAGGATAACAAAGAAGACTGGAAAACTCAAGGCAGATGAAGCAATATTTGTGGGATATGCAGTAGGGAAATCTTACAGAGTCTATAATCTCAGAACCAACATTGTTATGGAATCTGTACATGTTGTTTTTGATGATCTCAAAATACAAGGTCTCTGTGATGAAGGTTTTCATGAAAGTCTTTCTTTTGAGAATGAGGAAGGAGATCAAGTGAATCATGATAAGGCTATTGAGAAACAGCCTAAAGTTGTTGTGTCTAGCACAGATGAAAGCAGCAGTGAAGATGAAATTGCTGGATTAAGATTGAAAAGAATAGCTGCTAGCAGACCAAATGGTCAATTCGTTGACAGCCATGATGAAGGATTCGTTGACAGTCAGAATGAGCGTTTCGTTGACAGTCAAAATGGTCATACCGTTGACAGTCACAGAAATGCCTCTAGGAGTGATCATTTAGGGACAACAAACTCAGGGGGAGTTTCTCAAGGACAAATATCTAATCAAGGCAACCATGATCATGAAGCTACTTCTTCAAGAGCTAATCTACCTCCCTCAAGGAAATGGACTAAAGATCATCCCTTTGAACTCATTATAGGTGATGCTTCTTCAAAAGTCCAAACTAGAAGAGCAACTCAAGAGGAATGTTTATATAGTAGCTTTCTGTCTCAAGATGTGCCAAAGAAAGTTGAGGATGCACTTCTAGATCCAGATTGGGTATTAGCTATGCAAGAGGAGCTAAACCAATTTGAGAGAAACAAAGTTTGGAAGCTGGTGCCCAAGCCTAAGGACAGGAGTGTTGTAATATCCCCAAATTTTGTACTTATTTAAGAACTAGTGATGAATAGTAACTTTTGTTAAAAACCACTGATGAATAGTAACTTTCCAATTTAAAAAGTTTTTCAGACCACCCTATGTACGGGATGGTATAATGAACTTTCAAAGTCGTATTAGTGATCTACGATGTAAATGAAGGAATGCAAAAGCTGTCAGAATCGGAAAAATAGCATTTCTGTTTTCTCCGAAATTTCACCAATAACGGACGGATTAATCATTATTTGAAAATATTGGAGGATTTAAATTATCAATTCCATGGATATGGATTTAATAAAAGAATTAGTAATGTCAAGGACGGTTACGGTAAACTACTTCGATAGAACACTTAAGAAACCCTGCGAACATTCTACGAGATTAAGTGGTGACGGAACAATGCGACACTTACAGGATTAAATATAGACATGGAAGTAACATGTAACAAGATTAATCCAAGGAATGCAACAATTGTATCATCCATGTGAAAGAGAACGAACCAGTAAAGCTACTTTATCTCCAACTCTCCCAAGCGCGACAAGTGTCCTGATGACAAGACCATAAACTATGACTCATCACTTTAAACTACAAAATATCTCATTTTCTATCAATAAACCAAGGCAAAAAAAGAAAAAGAAAAACTCTCCCACCTTGAAAAACAAAAACTTTCGGCCAAAAAGTTTCATCCAACATACTTTTTCAAAAATAAATCTCCCACTTATCCATAAATCACAAGTAATAGCTCTTTGGAAAGCTCTAGGATGGATTAAGAAGAGCACCAAGTTTCATTATCATCCATTAAGGTTAGCATGATCAAATCCTTGTGCAAAGTTTAGGCATGAATAGTAATTTCAAGAACTAACTTTGGTTTCTTGATTTCTTTGGTTGATTCAAACTATCTTAAGGTTATATAAGGACTATACAAGGCTTATTAAGCTCATATACACTCCAAGGAAGGTATAACTCTTGAAACCCTTGATTATAATTTGATTTATATGGTTAGTTTTAAGTATAGTTTAGTTAGTATGATCATAAGGATGATTGTTTGATTTTGATGAAAGTTTGATGTTGTTTTGAGGATGAATAAGTAGATGTTGGTTTTGACTTTGGTTGATGATGATTATGGATTAGTATTGATGTTGAGGAATTGACTTGAGGTTTTGGTTGGATTGATCATGTAAAGTTTATGATTAAACTTTGGAATCGTTAAAACATAGCCGTTATAATGCCCGATTTTCCTTAACCTTGTTTTGTTTGTGATATTCGAACATAAGGACTTCTGTCCAAGGTCACCACTGCCCATTATAGTGTAGTTCTTGTTTCAAGGTTCGTTTTGGTGCGAAAATCATGTGAATCCGATTTACGGTTTAGGAGAAACAAGTGTTTTAGTAAAGGATGTTTCGCGAAACCAAACTATACCACTTAGCCAACTTTGAGGCAATGATCAAACCCCTTAAGCGACTAATTAGAATGTGAAACTTTGTGTTAACATGCTAGGTACGTTTAGGAAGACCCTCGAAAAGATTTCGTGTTAAAAGGATTTAATCTCAATTTTATAAAAATGCGTGAACAAGCTTACGCGAGTAGAAGTTCTTAAAGCGTTAACTTGAAAATGAACTTGTTACTTGAGATAGTACGCACTTAGTATCATGAAAGTGTTAAGTGATTAACCTCGGATATTTTGACTATGTATAGATCGCCGGATCAACCCGAGGCACACTACCCCTACCTCACCACCAGACAAGTTTTCGAAACCTATACTACTGTTGTTGTGATAATAACTGTTTTCATATATGATATGCAAATGCGATATATAAATTGCATGCTTGTTTTCGAACTGCTATATATAGCGATACTCGAGGTTATGACTTGATGTTGGGACTTATAAGCTAGATATGGGATATCAGCTATAAGCCAGATTTGTTTATAAATGCCCTAGGTTAAGGGCGTATGATATTTCTTTAGATCAGAAGTAAATATATTTTCTGTATATATTAAAGATTATTTTCCGATAAAGATATCGGGTATCTGTTATTCGATGACTATTTAATTAATGAATATTATTTTTGAATATTCATTTAAGGATTATTTATTTAATGGATATTATTTTGAATATTCATTTAAGGAATATTTATTTAATGGATATTATTCTGAATATTCATTTAAAGATTATTTATTTAATGAATATTATTTTTGAATATTCATTTAAGGATTATTTGTTTAATGGATATTATTTTAGGAATATTCATTTAAGATTTATTTATTTAATGAATATTATTTTTGAATATTCATTTAAGGTTTATTTATTTAATGAATATTATTTTGAATATTCATTCAATCCTTATTTAGTTAATGAATATTATTTTCGAATATTCATTTAATCATTATTTACTTAATGAATATTATTTTCGAATATTCATCTAAGGTTTACTTATTTATTTAATATTATTAATTATGTTTAAATCAAAAAGAGGTTCCCAAAACACTGTTTTTCCATTTAAATCTGTCTTTTAAGAGGATTTAAATGCTCGCTCAACTATCAAAAATATGGGAAACCTGATTTTAGTGACTGCTACTCTTTTTAAACTCTCAACTCAAAACTATCAGGGGATAGATATTTTCTCAAAGAAATTTAGTTGCTGCAAGTCAAATATTGTGTTAGCACCTCAACGCTCGAGGGGTAAATTGATGGAACAAGTCGATATCCATTAACAAGCAATAGCTTGGGAAATATTGGAGAATCTTCCTTTCCACCCTAGATATAACTACTTAGTGGAGTCGTATCAACAAGTATTACACTTGGGGAAAGGAGGACGATCTTTACATTTCAGAGTCATGGATTTCATCTGAACTAGGAGTGGTGTAAGTGGTCCAGTTGCGCCGACCCATCCATTTTTATTGCCCCAAATGGGCCGGGAGACCCGGAAAGGCGGTAGACAATGTCAGGCTGTCGTGATTCTTCCATCTACATGTAGAAAACATATATTTGTTGTACGACCTGCTACTGATCATAGTAAGGTTGGTACGACGGGCGCGGTAGCAACTCCGGTATTAGTTCATCATCCATTTTGGATAATTCTGCAACATGTATTGAAAGGGACTACGGATGACATCCTTGGTACAGGTTTACCGATCATGTTGGCAGAGAGATTCTGCAGCATGTATTGAAAGGGACTAAGGATGACACCCGTGGTACAGGTTTACCGATCATGTTGGCAGGGGGTCGAAAAGTGTTCAAAGAAAATGAAGTTGAAATAAATCCTTGTAACTTCATCTTTTATTTTATGAGTTATGACTCTGATAAAACTTTACTCAGATTATATATGCATAAGTGGATTTTGGGGTTACGGAAACATTATATTAATTTTCCTTGTAACTTCATCCTTTATATTATACTAGTCTCTTATCCGTTTAAGGCATAACATGTGGCTACAAAAACATCTTTGAACTTTTATATACTGATAATTTGTTATAAACTATTTTGGTGGGCTCTATTGCTCATCCTTGCTTCATTTATTTATATCACAACAACAGCTAGAGCAGATGGCCCGCAACAGGCACACTCTGCGCAAGCAGGTAGCAGCCGTCAGAGATTTACCCGCTGAGGTCGTAGCCGCCATAGCTGAGGTAGTAGTAACCAGTAGTCTAAGCTACAGCTTTTGTGTATCAGACTTATTTATATTTATGATTAATGTAAGCAACGACAATAACTATCAAGTGTACTCTGTAATCTTTTGGGTTTGTAATAACTTATAACTTGTGGATCCTATAACTAGATACTTATTCCAATTTCATCTCTGGGACTATAACTAGTTGTGTGTGTGTGTGGTGTTGTTATTGTGGGGTCACAGCATGCAGTTTAATTGTTTTGATTCAAGTGCAAGTATTATTGATGGGAATTGAGACCGTAACGACCGGATCCCTGACCCCGGATCTGGGGCTGTTACAGAAATGGTATCAGAGCGTTAGAGTTATAAACCCCAGAGATGATGCGACGTTACAATAATAAATTCACTAAGATAATAAGAACTCTTGCCAAGTTCGATTAAAACCCTTATGTGAACTTTAATATCATGATAGTAACATAGTTCGTTATTGTGTAGGCGAGCGACATCTCAGACCCTGAGGCTTTCGAGAGACAGCATGATGAGGACTTGCTCCGGACTACAGACCCCTATTATGAACGTTTTGAGGAGGAGGACCCAGAGGAGGTCCAGGCTGATGCGGACACCGAGGTTGTAGGTGAGGATTCTGACGATGAGGATCCAGAGGAGGACCAGACCCTAGCTGATACTGAGGTTATGGAGGGAGATGCTGAGGACCAGACTCCACTTCCTACTGAGAGAGCCTCTACCCCTCCACCACTGCCTTTGAGCCCTTCCCCTGATGATTTTGAGGAGCTTACCCCTGAGCCACAGCAGACAGAGGCTGCACCACCAGCAGACCCGGTTACCCCACCTCATGTCCCGTTAGAGGGGATACTAGTGTGTGTGCATAACTGGACAGTGAGCAGAGTTCAGTCAGATTTGGTAGTGACTGAGGCTAGACTAGCAGAGTCACGGATGCAGCTAGCAGCAGAGAGGGCTGCCAGGATTGTACGCCAGGGCGACGGGAGGTCTGTGCCCCCTCGAGTTGCCAGGAGGGCGATGACTCGCATTGAGCTGAGGGCACGGATGAGGATTCGAGCTTTGCCTAGTGATGGCGATGGCAGGGTATCCAGGATTGATGCGGAGGAGATTCTCCGCATGGCTATGGCGAGGGTGAGGGCATTGGGCCGCACTAGTGGCTGATTTTAGAGTTGGTGATGTAGTAGTCTAGTCTTCTAGTCATGTACGGACATAGTAGTGCCGATTTTTGTGGGATTGTTCCATTGTATCTAGTATCCCTTTTCTGACTAGAAGGATAGACCATGTATTTCACTTTTGACTAGATGCTGTTAGGACAGTTGTACTTATAAACTGTCGATGTTGACTCAGACTATGTATCTTTGGTACCATGTATATATTTGTTTCCTTTCAGTTGGATCCCGTTCTGTTGTGACGCGATCACAAGTTTATTATACTGTTGTCTATACTATTATGATTAAATTGTGATAAAATATAGAACTGTGGGAGTCTACTTCCAATTAGGTAACGACCGTACAAGAGAAAAATCTGTAACTAAGTGAATGAATCTAACATGAAATTTTCCAAATTTTCAGTAAGATGCCTCCTCGAAGAATGAGAACTAGGGCTAACCCCCATGAATCTGATGATCAAGAAAGCCACAACCAGGATAGGGAAGACCCCGAATATGAGGAAGAGATAGATGAAGATTATAATGAGCAGGATGACTCCCAGTATGGAGAGGCAGATGAATCCTTTTTCACTGCGGAATTTGAGACTGAAGAAGAGGAAGTTGAAGTGGAACAAAGGAGAGAGGACCAGGGTGGAGATCCCATGGGTCAGTTCATGAATCTACTTAGGCAAAATTTGGACCGTTATCCCCAACCACCCCAAGGAAACAACAGTACCGTGGCAAACTCTTTCAGGGCCTTTAAGTCACTCAAGCCCCCAGAATTCCAAGGATCGGCTGACCCAGTAGAGGCAAGAGCCTGGATAAAGGAAATGGAAAAGTCCTTTGAGATATTAAGCATTGAGGAGGCACAAAAGACTGTTTTCGCCACTTACCTTCTGAAAGGAGAGGCCAACTATTGGTGGGAGGCCAAGAAGAACATGGAGACGGATGATATCGTAACTTGGGAAAGGTTCAAACAATTGTTTCTAGAGAAGTATTTCCCAAGGTTTATGAAGACTCAAATGGAGCTCAAGTTTTTGGAACTGAAGCAGAATAACCTAACGGTGGCTGATTATGAGGCAAAATTTACCGAGCTATCAAGGTTTGTGCCAGAGTTTGTAGATACCGAAGAAAAGAAAGCTAATAGATTTCAACAAGAATTGAAGCAGTGGATTCAGAATCGCGTGGCAGTCTTGGAGATTTCAGACTATGCCACATTGGTGCAAAAGGCTTCGATCGTGGAAGCAGGGAGTGATCAGATGCAGAGGGAAAGAGAGAAAGGGGGGATAAAAAGGAAACATGCAAGTATGGGTGGAGGTTCTGCAGGAAGAAACCCCTCAAATAGGTTTAACCGCGGGGCAGTCTCCCTACCTGAAAGGAGTATGGGTTTCAAACGAACCGTAAGCGCAAGCATAAACCAGGGCGGCAACCCATCAGGAGTGTCCCACTCCCACCAATCTCGACCTCCAATACCAGTATGTACAACTTGTGGAAGGAGACACCCCGGTGTGTGCAACCAGAAACAGGCAACCTGTTATAATAAGTGTGGACGAGTGGGCCATTATGCTAACTCTTGTACCGCAGCTAACCCTAGCGTCAACAGAAACCCCACTTGTTTTTAGTGTGGACGTCAAGGTCATATGAAGAAGGATTACCCCACGAACCGACCCGCAGCATCAGGGGCAAGCAAAGCTGCCTCCAACAAACCACCAACTGCTAGGACTTTCAACATGACAGTGCAGGATGCCGTGAGGGACACGGATGTGATAGTAGGTACCTTTTCTCTGAATTCAGTTAGCGCAAATGTTTTTATTTGATTCTGGAGCAACTACGTCTTTTTATATCGAGGGATTTTGCGCATAAATTGAAACTTAAAGCCCAACCATTAAGGGATTCCCTACAAGTAGAAATAGCTAACCACGAAATAGTCCCAGTTAATCGGATTCACCCAAACTGCAAATTGGAAATAGGGGAATAGTTTTTTTATGTGGATTTGATTCCTTTTAAATTAGGGGAATTTGATGTCATTTTGGGGATGGATTGGTTGTCTCGCAATAACGCGTAGATAGATTGTAAAGGGAAAAAGGTTAAATTAAATACCCCAGGGAAGAAGGAAATAGTGTTTAAGGGAATAAAACAGACACAGAAATTTCTAACCATGGCGCAAACCAAAAGATTGTTACGAAAGGGAAACGAGGCTTACTTAGCGTATGTTGTAGACACCCATAAAGAGGTGCCCAGGTTACAGGACATCCCAGTAGTTAACGAGTTCGAAGATGTGTTTCCACAAGACCTTCCAGGATTACCACCCGATAGGGTAATTGAGTTTGCCATTGAGTTAGCCCCGGGGACGGCGCCAGTTTCGAAGGCCCCGTATCGGTTAGCCCCAGTAGAAATGAAAGAACTAGCTACCCAGTTACAAGAACTGTTGGAGAAAGGTATGATAAGACCCAGTGTGTCGCCGTGGGGGGCACCAGTGTTGTTTGTTAAGAAGAAGGATGGGAGTATGAGGTTATGCATCGACTACCGAGAGTTGAACAAGCTAACTATAAAGAATAAGTACCCATTACCTAGAATAGACGATTTGTTCGACCAGCTAAAGGATGTTGTGTACTTCTCTAAAATTGACCTGAGAACCGGATATCAACAATTAAAGATTAAACCCGAAGATATCCCACATACTGCATTCCGTACCAGATATGGACATTATGAGTTCTTGGTGATGTCGTTTGGATTAACCAATGCCCCAGCAGCTTTCATGGATTTGATGAACAAGGTGTTTAAGCAGTATTTGGATAAGTTCGTTATAGTTTTCATCGATAATATTCTTATCTACTCAAAGACAGAGGCAGAACATGCAGAACATTTGAGGATAGCCCTAGGAATACTCAGGAAGGAACAATTGTAAGCCAAATTCGCGAAGTGTGAATTCTGGCGAAATGAGGTCCAGTTTTTAGGACATGTGATCAATAAGGAGGGAGTGTTGGTTGACCCCTCCAAGATAGAGGCAGTTTCAAACTGGGAACGACCAACCACACCAACCGAGGTGAGAAGTTTCATAGGATTAGCAGGGTATTATAGAAGATTTGTTAAGGATTTTGCGAAGATCGCAGCCCCGTTAACCCGACTTACCCGTAAAACTGAGAAGTTTGAATGGACGGAAAAATGCGAGAATAGTTTCCAAGAGCTAAAGAAGAGATTGGTGACTGCCCCTGTGTTGGCATTGCCAGATGGAAAAGGAGATTTTGTGATTTACAGTGATGCTTCGCATAAGGGATTAGGGTGTGTACTGATACAGCACGGTAAGGTAATCGCGTATGCATCAAGACAATTAAAGGAATATGAGATTCGATATCCCACTCATGATCTAGAACTAGCAGCAGTAGTTTTTGCTTTAAAGATTTGGAGGCACTACTTGTATGGAGAGAAGTGCGAGATTTACACGGACCATAAGAGCCTCAAGTACATTTTTACCCAGAAGGAGCTCAACATGCACCAGAGAAGATGGTTAGAGCTGATCAAGGATTATGACTGTGAAATTCTTTATCACCCAGGGAAAGCCAATGTGGTGGCTGACGCCCTTAGTAGGAAAGAGAGACTCAAGATGATAATGTCCTCAGAAGAGCTGATTAGAGAATTTGAAAAGATGGAAATAGAATTGCAGGTAACCGGAGACGATACCGAAAAGCTATTTGAGATTTCACTGCAGCCAGAGTTGTTAGAAAAGATCAGAAGATGTCAAGAGAGAATGATAAGTGAAGACAGACAGTCAATGACAGGAGAAGAGATCCACACTGTCAAGGATGACAAAGGAATAAGGAGGTATACTTACCGAATTTGGGTTCCAAATGTTCGAGAACTAAAGGACGAGATTTTACACGAGAGTCACAGTTCAAGGTATTCAATTCACCCAGGAAGCACCAAGATGTATGGAGATTTGAAAGAATACTACTGGTGGCCTAACATGAAAAAGGACGTAGCAGAGTAGGTAAGCAGATGCTTGACCTGCCAACGAGTGAAAGCGGAACACCAGAGGCCCAATGGACTTTTACGACCCCTAGAGATTCCCGAATGGAAATGGAAACACCTAGCCATGGACTTCGTAGTAGGTTTACCAAGGACCAAGGCCAATCATGATGCCATATGGGTAATCATAGACAGACTAACAAAGTCAGCACACTTTCTTCTGATCAACGAAAGGTACACTGTCGACAGACTAGTGGGTATTTACTTGAAAGAAATAGTGGTGCGACACGGAGTCCCAGTCGCCATAGTATCTGACCGAGATCCCAGATTTAACTCTAGATTTTGGAGGAGCTTCCAAGAATGTGTAGGAACCTGGTTGAACATGAGTACTGCCTATCACCCGCAAACAGACGGACAAAGTGAAAGGACCATCCAAACCCTAGAGGATATGTTAAGAGTCTATGCTATAGACTTTAAAGGAAGTTGGGATGACCACCTACCACTGATTGAGTTTTCCTACAACAATAGTTTTCATGCAAGCATAGGAATGCCGCCTTACGAGGCCCTTTATGGAAGAAGATGCTGATCTCCCTTGTATTGGGATGAAGTTGGAGAGCGAAAGATGCTTGGGCCCGAAGTGGTCCAACGGACCAAGGACATAGTAGACCTAATCAGAGGACGGCTGGTAGCAGCCCAAGATAGACAAAAGAAGTATGCTGATTTGGCCCGGAAGGACAAGGAATATGAAGTGGGAGACCTAGTGTTCTTAAAGGTATCTCCTTGGAAAGGTTTGATGAGGTTCGGAAAGAAGGGAAAACTGAGTCCTAGATACATTGGACCATTTGAGATCTTAAGACGTATTGGGAAGTTAGCATATGAGCTAGCATTACCCCCAAACCTGCAACAAGTGCATAATGTGTTTCATGTTTCAATGCTGAGAAAATACAACCCGGATGCTAAGCACATAGTGGAATACGAACACGTAGACCTGTAGCCAGACCTAACCTATGTGGAGCAACCAGTTTAAATCATAGATCAAAAGGAACAAGTGCTCCGGAACAAGGTCATCAAGCTAGTCAGAGTTTTGTGGCAAAACCATAATGTGGAAGAATCAACCTGGGAACTAGAAAGTACTATGCTGGAAAAGTACCCCCGTTTGTTTTCAAATTGATTCCGGGACGGAATCCTTTTAAGAAGGGGAGACTGTAATATCCCCAAATTTTGTACTTATTTAAGAACTAGTGATGAATAGTAACTTTTGTTAAAAACCACTGATGAATAGTAACTTTTCCATTTAAAACGTTTTTCAGACCACCCTATGTACGGGACGGTATAATGAACTTTCAAAGTCGTATTAGTGATCTACGATGTAAATGAAGGAATGCAAAAGCTGTCAGAATCGGAAAAATAGCATTTCTGTTTTCTCCGAAATTTCACCAATAACGGACGGATTAATCATTATTTGAAAATATTGGAGGATTTAAATTATCAATTCCATGGATATGGATTTAATAAAAGAATTAGTAATGTCAAGGACGGTTACGGTAAACTACTTCGATAGAACACTTAAGAAACCCTGCGAACATTCTACGAGATTAAGCGGTGACGGAACAATGCGACACTTACAGGATTAAATATAGACATGGAAGTAACATGTAACAAGATTAATCCAAGGAATGCAACAATTGTATCATCCATGTGAAAGAGAACGAACCAGTAAAGCTACTTTATCTCCAACTCTCCCACAGCGCGACAAGTGTCCTGATGACAAGACCATAAACTATGACTCATCACTTTAAACTACAAAATATCTCATTTTCTATCAATAAACCAAGGTAAAAAAAGAAAAAGAAAAACTCTCTCACCTTGAAGAACAAAAACTTTCGGCCAAAAAGTTTCATCCAACATACTTTTTCAAAAATCAATCTTCCACTTATCCATAAATCACAAGTAATAGCTCTTTGGAAAGCTCTAGGATGGATTAAGAAGAGCACGAAGTTTCATTATCATCCATTAAGGTTAGCATGATCAAATCCTTGTGCAAAGTTTAGGCATGAATAGTAATTTCAAGAACTAACTTTGGTTTCTTGATTTCTTTGGTTGATTCAAACTATCTTAAGGTTATATAAGGACTATACAAGGCTTATTAAGCTAATATACACTCCAAGGAAGGTATAACTCTTGAAACCCTTGATTATAATTTGATTTATATGGTTAGTTTTAAGTATAGTTTAGTTAGTATGATCATAAGGATGATTGTTTGATTTTGATGAAAGTTTGATGTTGTTTTCAGGATGAATACGTAGATGTTGGTTTTGACTTTGGTTGATGATGATTATGGATTAGTATTGAGGTTGAGGAATTGACTTGAGGTTTTGTTTGGATTTATCATGTAAAGTTTATGATTAAAACATAGCCGTTATAATGCCCGATTTTCCTTAACCCTGTTTTGTTTGTGATATTCGAACATAAGGACTTCTGTCCAAGGTCACCACTGCCCATTATAGTGTAGGTCTTGTTTCAAGGTTCGTTTTGGTGTGAAAATCATGTGAATCCGATTTACGGTTTAGGAGAAACAAGTGTTTTAGTAAAGGATGTTTCGCGAAACCAAACTATACCACTTAGCCAACTTTGAGGCAATGATCAAACCCCATAAGCGACTAATTAGAATGTGAAACTTTGTGTTAACATGCTAGGTACGTTTAGGAAGACCCTCGAAAAGATTTCGTTTTAAAAGGATTTAATCTCAATTTTATAAAAATGCGTGAACAAGCTTACGCGAGTAGAAGTTCTTAAAGCGTTAACTTGAAAATGAACTTGTTACTTGAGATAGTACGTACTTAGTATCATGAAAGTGTTAAGTGATTAATGTAACAGCCCCAAATCCGGGGTCGGGAATCTAGGGTTGTCACAATCCATGTACTTCTTGCCTTACCTGTATTACTCACACCATTCATAATTCACCTGCTCATGACCCCACAACATAAGTCTCACACACACACACACACACAGGTTAGAGTCTCAGAAACGACACAATACAACAACTGCGGAATAAATAACTTTTATTACAATACCCAAATGTCTTTTGAATCTGTTACTGATACAATTTCCAAGTACTGTTACATTACCAGCTTAGCCTTCTGATGCTCACAATCCTCTAATACCATTCGGGTCTATACATGAGTTGAATACAGAAAGCCGTAGCCTGATTCGATTGGTTCGTACCACTCTCGGGATCGCTGCTAGAAAACTGCTCAATGGAAACGCCTTGCGAGGTATGTGTCGTCCCATTGGCATCCTGCTTCGCTGCTATATAATATATAAAATAATAGCAAGAGTGAGCGATAGCTCAGCAAGGTAATGAAAGTATGGCATAATTCTGCCCTTTTATTCAACCCAGAAATAAAGCGGGTATACGACAATAACTTGTCAAAATATCTTAATACTGAAATCATTTCCTTATCGGAATGTATTCCAAAAATACCATTGTTGTATTTCAAATATCATCTTCGTAATATTCTGCAAACTTTCAATGTTTATACTATGAACAAAGTTCTAGTATAGTATAAAAGATGAAATAACAAGATACTCAGTATATCTTTTCTATAAAATATCTGCTATATAAAATATAAGCAGACTATCAACATATACTCGAAAGATGAAGTTATAAGGAAATTCAATATAGGGTTTCCATAACCCAAAATCCACTTATACATATATATCCTTAATCAGGTTTTATCAGAGTTATAACTCATAAAATAAAAGATGAAGTTGTAGGAATTTCCAGATATCATCTTTCATATCAAACATTTATCTCATATCATATTCTGGAAATAAAGACAAGGCAAAATATTTCCAATCCAGCTTCTAAACTTGAATAACTTTTCTTTTCTGTAATCTTGCTTAAAACATGTTCTTCATCTAATAACTTGCATAAAACATTTCTTTCATGGATGATGAACTATAGACGGAGATTCTGGGCGACAAGGATACCTCTACGATGATCAGTCGTAAGGCAATCCCCACTGCTGTTTTTCTACGTAGAAAGGAAAATAGGGCAGACGCTAACTGACCTACCTCCCTGCCAATTGGTTGTAGGGGGAAGAGCATACCCATTCACTTAGGGGTACCCATTCACTTAGGGGCCTCCGATACTCTTCTCTCACCTCCCCGCCAATTGGTTGTAGGGGGAAGAGCATACCCATTCACTTAGGGGTACCCATTCACTTAGGGGCCTCTGATGCTCTTCTCTTATCCCACGGTCGGGCACTATCTGATAATCTAAGGGAAGAACAGACCCGTTCCTAGACTGCCGGTCTACGTGTAATTCCCTTAGGGGACAGGTCGCCACTCAGTCCCTTACACATTCTCCGAGTTCGAGAAAATCCATAACCTTGAAACATAAAGTTCCTTTCCCTTTTTCCCAAGTATACGACTCCACAAAGTAGTCATATCTGGTTGGAAAGGAAAATTCACTCATATTTCCCAAGCTGATGCTTGTTCATGGATACAACTGATTTCACTGCTTTTACTCCTCGAATCTTGAGAGAGTAATCAAAATCATTTTTGATGGTAGTATATCACACTGATAATTTCATTGATTTAAAAAGATTTAGGACCGGGCAGTCCACTTGAAACAAGCATAACTCTTGAGAAAGGTTCCATGTATCTTTGAAGTTTGAGCGAGCATTTAAGTCTTTCTGAATATAGACTTAAACGGGAAATAGTTTTGGGAACCTTCTCTAATTATATTTAAAAGTTGACTGAAATACACTTTATTAGCTATCTAGGGTTTAAAATAATTTTCACAAAATACTTCCTTAAGAAGTAGGGCTTTAAATAATTAATGCAACTATATTTAATAAAGAATATTTATTTAGAAATAATTTCCGCATACTTCCTTAACAAATAATGGAAAATAATTTAATAAAATAACCCTAGATAGCAGCTGATACCATTCCCGGTCCGTAGAATACTACAGAGTATATACCCCCTACTGAGGGTTTTTCTTGACATATCGACTTATATATATATATATATATATATATATATACACTAACCATTGGAGAATCTCTGTTATCATTCCGGAACAAAGCGATTTTAAGAAAACATTTTGAAAATGATATTCATCTAATTAAACAAATTTAATTAGACGAATAAGGCTTATTTAATCCGTAAATGCTTCCAGAAGTATTTACTAATTAAATAAACACTGGTTTATTGGTGATGTTGCCTTTAGGTTATTTATTGCAAAAATCTTTCTAAAAAGCTATGTCCGGGTTTTCGAAAATATACCTTACAAAATAACCCCGATACGCTGGCTAAGTTATAAACTCAATACATGCTCTGCCCTCTGAGCCTATGGCCTTTATAAAAACCTGGCTTATAACCGCTATCCCATATCTAGCTTATAAGCCAGTTACCAAATCATTTTCAAATAATAACCTTCGAATGAGGTAATATTCAAATAACATTCCTCAAATCATTTCCAGGTAATTAATACCCTCTGGAAATATAATAATGCTTAAAAGATAATATTCCTCCAGATGAATAGTACTCTGCCGCTGGAATCCCTCCGGGTTTCCACGACTATTTATATAACACCAATATCGACTCCCGGTCTAGAGTCGAACAATAAACATGCTCTTATCTATAGAGCTACAAGGTATACCGGTTCATGAATACTTTATCACAAAGTTCGTATATAATCGAAAGTCAAATTCTATTCAATATGAAACAAGATATATCGCAAAACAGTACAGCTCTATACATGGCAAAGCAGTATTATAGAATCAATACTTCAAAGTATAGATTTAGAAAACTTGCCTGATGCTCGAGAGGTGATAGGGCTCGTGACAATGTCGAACAATCTAGACAAAGTCAAACGAAAGCACACGGTTATTCCCCTCGATAAACCACTTATAACTCAATGCTTAAACATGTAAGCGAAACACAACCAAGGCATTACTTGCTCGCTCTAGCGTCACACTAAGTTCATGTTATTCGTCAAATACTTATATCATAAGTTTGGTTCAAAATCCATCCTCCAATCCAAGTTATACTTAACCATTTGGAACCTTGGTTTCCAAGTCTCGTTTTCAGTGGTTTTCACTCGTGCAACCTCGGCTTCCTTATTTTTATAAAATCGGAAAACGATCTTTTTGACTCGAAACCTTCGCACAAGGTTTTCTAACTGTCCCTAGCATTATATCACAAAGTTTCACATTTTAATTCGACTCTTAAAGGTCTTTGACTTAGCATCAAAGTGGTTACATTTCTGCGATGAAACCTCTCGAACCACGATTACTAAAACTAGCATAACTCTTAAACCGTTCGGCCAAATTAGGCGAACCACATATCATTACGAAGCTTATAACATAAACTACACAATCATGGGCAGTAGGACTCAAGGGTCGAGCTCTAACAGAGGAAAAACAGGGAACCAATCAGTAGGTAAAAATTTGGGCATTACGACGGCTATAACTCGGATATTCCCAAATTTCAAAACATCAAATCCAAGCCACACCGGGCATCCATACCACTCATGAACATAATACTCATCAAGATCAGCCTACTTTTTCAGTTTATACCCCAAATTTCTCAAGTCAAATCAACCACTACAATAACATGCTTTCATGCTTATAATCATACTATAAACATCACTAAGCTCAAACCCATCAAGAACAAGCATAAAATCAAAGTAAGATCTAAGGTCCTTGAAATTTATACCTTCCTTGGAGAGTATACCAGCTCTAATAATCCTTATATAGTCCTTGTATGGCCTTAAGCTAGCTTAGATCATCAAAGAAATCAAGAAAACAAAGTTAGTTTCCAAGGGTTACTATTCATCATTACTTTTGTAAAAATCATAGAAAATCGAAAAATAAGGGTTTGGCTCTCAAATCTTTACCACATCTTGGCCTCTTCATAAGCTTTGTTTTGAGTCCTAGATCATCAGATTTGAAGCTTCCTAGCTAGGGTTTTGAGCCCCCTTTTTCTGCTGAACCGAAACTGTCATGAACAGGACAGTTTGATTTCTTCAACTTTGGGAGGAGATTTGGCTAGGCTATACCCCTTGGATTGTTATGAAATTTTGAACGAGTGTTATACATGGAGTGGAGAGGCTGTGGTTAAAATGTGGTGATTTTATCATGAGTAGATATTAAGTTACGAATTTTTCTTCATTGCTTGGTCCTGCTGGGCAGAAATCTGGAAATGAGAGAGAGAGAGCTTTTCTTCTTTTCTTTTCTTTTTGTTTTGGTTAATAATGAGAATGCTGATCTTTTGTGGTTTAAAAGGGGTGAGTCATCACCCTTGGTTGCCTCATCTCTTGACACTTGTCAAGCATGCACTGGCTCAGATAAAGTAACTTTACTGGTTCATTTTCTTTTCACATGGATGATCCAAATGTTGCATTCTCGAATTAATCTTGTTACATGTTACTTCCATGTCTATATTTAATCCTGTAAATATTGCCTTGTTCCTCTTGAAACGATTCGAAATATTTTCTAAAGGGGCGAATAAAATTCTACGCGATTCTCGCAGTGAATAGTAACTATTCACTATTTATTCCAACAATCGAATCCTTAAATCGACTTTAATAAAATTACTAAAATTCCAAAATATTAAATCCTCAAATCCTCAAATTTAATATCTCATTTCTTGAATATAATAATACATAATTCGCTTCCCGGTCAAATACTATTCCAAAATAAAATTTGGAATTTCTGAATTCCGATCGTCTTTGCATTCACTTATTTACTCCGTAGATCAATAATATGATTTCGGAATATCCACCCTACGTCTCATACATAGGTGGCAAGAAAATTTTGTTAATCCTCAAAATCACTATTCACTGCTGCACTTAATCATAATAAGAAAAGTTTTAAATTATTCCAAAAATTCGGGTTATTACATTCTCCCCTCCTTAAAAGGATTCCGTCCCGGAATCAACTTATGAGTAACTGGGGTACTTCTCTTCCATTGCACTTTCTAACTCCCAGGTGGATTCTTCCACCTCTTGATTTTCCACACCCTCTCGCGAGGATATCTTCTAACATCACGAATCTCTAGCCTCATATTCTCTATCTTGTTTGCACAGAAATACACCAGCATAAACTTGCTTGTCATTCATTAACTTGCCATTTGGCTTATCAATAGGAGTACTATCTCTAAACTCGCGGGCTTAGTCCGCATACTTTCTCTGTCTGTCTTGGCTGTTACTAGCCGCTTGTTGGTGAAATCTTTTGTCTTTCTAGTCTGTTGGACTAACTTGGGTTTTGTGTAAAATCTCATCCTTTAACTCCCGATCATTCGGAATCCATCTCTGTCTCATTTTAATCCAGGGTATCGGCCACCCCATTGGCCTTCCCCGGATGGTAGTGTATCTCACAGTCATAATTCTAGGTCAATTCTAGCCATTCCTCCATCTCATGCTATCTACTATTACGGGTAACTCAAAGTCAATTCATTACATTCCATGAAAATTTGTGGGTGCACTAATCAACCCCAAAACAACTTCGCTGAAAACTCGAAGTGTCTATTCATAGTACGAATCGCAGTCTTGGGCACATTCTCGGATTTAACTCCCAACTGGTGATATCCAGTTCTTAAATAAATTTGCAAATACACAGCGTTCTTTCGCTGATCAAACAATCATTTACAAGGGTACCTATTCTCCATGTCGAACTCATACGGCTCTCGTGGTTCGATACATAATCTTGTGCTAATATCTTTCTTTCTTACGAACAACACCGGGGTTCCCCACGGTGATACACTGGGCCTTATCATACCTTTATACAACAACTCTTGTAACTGAGTCTTTAACTCTTTCATTCCCACTATACCCTGAATACTCGGTATTCATTCTCATGTCATCCAAATCGATATCTGGTAGCTCATTAAAACCTTGTACAATCTCCCAAAACCATTGTCGTTCCCCTTATACTTGGTATATCTTTTCTTGGCGTCCACCTTAAGAGCTAATTAAGCCTCATATCTCCGGCATAATAATTTCTTAGTCTGACTATATTCCAGAATCTCTGAATCCGTCTCCATTCTATAATTATTACTCTTTTTCTTTGCAATCAATAGGCTCCATTGGTGTCAACCAACCCATCCTTATTATCATATCAACTTCTCCCAACTTGAAAGGAATCAGGTCTATCAAAAGTGTCGACCTCATGTTTCTAGTTCACAATCTAGATGTACCAGTCTTATGGAAAATCCATTGATTGACTATTTCTACTAGTAATTATTCCTCTAAAAACAACACGCTGCACCTCTCCCAAGTCATAATACCAGCTCCCTCTGACTCCATCGTCAGTACTTACCTTGCTAACCCAGCGGTAGTGTCCATTCGTAAACAACTCCTCCAAAACCTCAATCTTACCATAAGGCATCTATCTAACACCGTTGTCACTGGAGATTGACACGCTTTCCATTATCATAATATCCTTGGGAGAATAAACCAATTTCATCAATATGTCACTAACATTCTATTCGTCTCAGGGATTCGCTCCTGTCATAGGTGATTCCGTTGCGAATCTAATTCCTATCAGCGAATTTTGACTTATTTGACCGGGTTGGCCTCCCCTTAGAATTCAACGAGGATAACAATATCATGGGGCCTTGAAAAGACAGCTCCCATATCAAGGAAAACGTCACACACTGGTGATCATAAGGTTATGAGTTTTAAAGTAACCTTATTGGAGGTAAAAGAATTTTACCGAGAGATCAACATGATCATAAGAACTCAACGTTGTGTGCCTCAATTGAGACATTACTAAAGGTAATTAGCCTTCTTGTATTTCACAACTTACAAGTGATGGCGTCCCATCCGACTTCTATCACACAGACAGATAGTCCTTGTAGCCCCTATAAGTATAGGGTTGTTCGTCTCAGTGGAAGTTGAAAAGTATGAAAGCAATTCGAGATCAATTTAATGATTATCGCCTTTCGACAATATTTCTCAAAGGAACACCTTGGATTAAAATTGAACAGATTCCAAAGGTGCGGTTTCCAAAGAATCGCAAAGAAAAGAATAACCAAAAGATACTAGTACTTAACAAACAAGTGGTGAGGTATCACCATAGGGTCATTCATTATTTGAAGAAAAGTGAAAGCTTAATTAACATCATCTGACAGGGCTTCGAAAGCCTGAAAGTAGGCATCGTGACAGCCTCTAACACAATTGAAATCAATTATGATTTAACACAAGTGTTATTAAATAACTTCGAAGAGGGAATATACCCTTTATCAGAATTCTTTCTTGGAAAGTGGTCAAGATAGATCATTGATTGGGGAAATATCCCACATAATTTGCAAGTGGGGAGGGTACTACCAAAGTCTCTACGGATGCCTTTTATGTCGGCTCCTCTAACGGATAATCGTTCGATTCTAAAGCTTTTCTTCTTCAGGCACACCCTAAGGTGCTCGATACTTACATCATTGCCGACTCATAATAGTCGCTAAGGATTCAGCCATCGACCCTTGCAATCGCAGGGAATTCTATTCGACTAGGCGCAAACAACTCAAGTAAGCGTTCTGTTCTATAAGAAGACTTCGATACCATTGTCGCCCATAGCAACGACGAATTCCATATGTCAACTAGGCGGTACTCCGGAAGATCGTTAGAAACTACAAGCTTAAATCCGGTCTCTATTTCAATCATCCTTATACCCAATATTCCTTCTCCCATATCAATCCCGTGTGCTACATAAGCTTAACACTTTTGGCACAATAGCCTTTTCATTTAAGTCAATCCCAGAATTTCTCAGTCCATCTTGGTCCTTAAATATATTTCGCCTTTACCATCCAATCTCAACTTCATCATTTTATTTCTACAATCAGTTGTAGCAATCAGGGTCTGTCCACCACCCATATAACGGCTATCTTATCCAATCCACAGGGTTCGCTCTAATTTCCACTCTCTTTGGTGACATCCTCTGGCAATCAGAACGACAAGGTTTGCCAAAATTTGGTGAAGTTCTTTCCAAAATCAGGGAAATTTGATCAATCTATTTACTCACTATTAATGCTCGGATCTGATTTCCGACCTTTCTGTTCTATCCTCATAGCCAAAGCAATTTCCTTTCACTATCCTAGGCAACTAAGTACCCTTGATCGTTCGTGAAAAATCTGAACATCTTGGTTCTTACGTATGCCGCCTCCTTATGGGCAACTATAACCGACTACGAGTAATAGGTTTCGTTCAAGTCGAATCAATCCACTGATACTGGCTATACTGCCTCTACCTCTTCTGCTTTGGAGATTCTACTCCATTCTCTTTGTCATATCTCTTGGTGAATCATAAACGATCTTTAAACTCTCGTCTCGTCACTTATTTGTCCCTTGAAGGTTAGTCCGGTCTTATTATTAGACCTCAAGTAACACACCACATCTTTATCAATCAACACGTCCTCCACAAGATTCTTTCCTTGACCCACTATGGGGTCTTCCTCTAGATCCTCCTATGGATCTCCCTTTATCGGGTCTCTGTCCATTTCAAGGAACGCATCATCAATTTCCTACTCGAAGGCCTCGGGATCTGGTATCTCAGAGTCCCATCCATCTATAACTCATACGAATCGAAGTGACTAACCATGAAGTCCTAAGTACGGTTTCCAAAAGAAGTCCCCTCTCGGGCTTCATCTTAAATAGTCAGGGTCATGTCCTCTAACCCGACTACGAACTCAATTGGAGCTCTAGATGCTCTTATCATTCTTAAGGGTATTGTAAGACTCGATCTCCTATCGTTTCTGAGGACTGTAACCTAAATCTCTGATACCATCTCTGTAACAGCCCCAAATCCGGGGTCGGGAATCTAGGGTTGTCACAATCCATGTACTTCTTGCCTTACCTATATTACTCACACCATTCATAATTCACCTGCTCATGACCCCACAACATAAGTCTCACACACACACACACACACAGGTTAGAGTCTCAGAAACGACACAATACAACAACTGCGGAATAAATAACTTTTATTACAATACCCAAATGTCTTTTGAATCTGTTACTGATACAATTTCCAAGTACTGTTACATTACCAGCTTAGCCTTCTGATGCTCACAATCCTCTAATACCATTCGGGTCTATACATGAGTTGAATACAGAAAGCCGTAGCCTGATTCGATTGGTTCGTACCACTCTCGGGATCGCTGCTAGAAAACTGCTCAATGGAAACGCCTTGCGAGGTATGTGCCGTCCCATTGGCATCCTGCTTCGCTGCTATATAATATATAAAATAATAGCAAGAGTGAGCGATAGCTCAGCAAGGTAATGAAAGTATGGCATAATTCTGCCCTTTTATTCAACCCAGAAATAAAGCGGGTATACGACAATAACTTGTCAAAATATCTTAATACTGAAATCATTTCCTTATCGGAATGTATTCCAAAAATACCATTGTTGTATTTCAAATATCATCTTCGTAATATTCTGCAAACTTTCAATGTTTATACTATGAACAAAGTTCTAGTATAGTATAAAAGATGAAATAACAAGATACTCAGTATATCTTTTCTATAAAATATCTGCTATATAAAATATAAGCAGACTATCAACATATACTCGAAAGATGAAGTTATAAGGAAATTCAATATAGGGTTTCCATAACCCAAAATCCACTTATACATATATATCCTTAATCAGGTTTTATCAGAGTTATAACTCATAAAATAAAAGATGAAGTTGTAGGAATTTCCAGATATCATCTTTCATATCAAACATTTATCTCATATCATATTCTGGAAATAAAGACAAGGCAAAATATTTCCAATCCAGCTTCTAAACTTGAATAACTTTTCTTTTCTGTAATCTTGCTTAAAACATGTTCTTCCTCTAATAACTTGCATAAAACATTTCTTTCATGGATGATGAACTATAGACGGAGATTCTGGGCGACAAGGATACCTCTACGATGATCAGTCGTAAGGCAATCCCCACTGCTGTTTTTCTACGTAGAAAGGAAAATAGGGCAGACGCTAACTGACCTACCTCCCTGCCAATTGGTTGTAGGGGGAAGAGCATACCCATTCACTTAGGGGTACCCATTCACTTAGGGGCCTCCGATACTCTTCTCTCACCTCCCCGCCAATTGGTTGTAGGGGGAAGAGCATACCCATTCACTTAGGGGTACCCATTCACTTAGGGGCCTCTGATGCTCTTCTCTTATCCCACGGTCGGGCACTATCTGATAATCTAAGGGAAGAACAGACCCGTTCCTAGACTGCCGGTCTACGTGTAATTCCCTTAGGGGACAGGTCGCCACTCAGTCCCTTACACATTCTCCGAGTTCGAGAAAATCCATAACCTTGAAACATAAAGTTCCTTTCCCTTTTTCCCAAGTATACGACTCCACAAAGTAGTCATATCTGGTTGGAAAGGAAAATTCACTCATATTTCCCAAGCTGATGCTTGTTCATGGATACAACTGATTTCACTGCTTTTACTCCTCGAATCTTGAGAGAGTAATCAAAATCATTTTTGATGGTAGTATATCACACTGATAATTTCATTAATTTAAAAAGATTTAGGACCGGGCAGTCCACTTGAAACAAGCATAACTCTTGAGAAAGGTTCCATGTATCTTTGAAGTTTGAGCGAGCATTTAAGTCTTTCTGAATATAGACTTAAACGGGAAATAGTTTTGGGAACCTTCTCTAATTATATTTAAAAGTTGACTGAAATACACTTTATTAGCTATCTAGGGTTTAAAATAATTTTCACAAAATACTTCCTTAAGAAGTAGGGCTTTAAATAATTAATGCAACTATATTTAATAAAGAATATTTATTTAGAAATAATTTCCGCATACTTCCTTAACAAATAATGGAAAATAATTTAATAAAATAACCCTAGATAGCAGCTGATACCATTCCCGGTCCGTAGAATACTACAGAGTATATACCCCCTACTGAGGGTTTTTCTTGACATATCGACTTATATATATATATATATATATATATATATATATATATATACACTAACCATTGGAGAATCTCTGTTATCATTCCGGAACAAAGCGATTTTAAGAAAACATTTTGAAAATGATATTCATCTAATTAAACAAATTTAATTAGACGAATAAGGCTTATTTAATCCGTAAATGCTTCCAGAAGTATTTACTAATTAAATAAACACTGGTTTATTGGTGATGTTGCCTTTAGGTTATTTATTGCAAAAATCTTTCTAAAAAGCTATGTCCGGGTTTTCGAAAATATACCTTACAAAATAACCCCGATACGCTGGCTAAGTTATAAACTCAATACATGCTCTGCCCTCTGAGCCTATGGCCTTTATAAAAACCTGGCTTATAACCGCTATCCCATATCTAGCTTATAAGCAAGTTACCAAATCATTTTCAAATAATAACCTTCGAATGAGGTAATATTCAAATAACATTCCTCAAATCATTTCCAGGTAATTAATACCCTCTGGAAATATAATAATGCTTAAAAGATAATATTCCTCCAGATGAATAGTACTCTGCCGCTGGAATCCCTCCGGGTTTCCACGACTATTTATATAACACCAATATCGACTCCCGGTCTAGAGTCGAACAATAAACATGCTCTTATCTATAGAGCTACAAGGTATACCGGTTCATGAATACTTTATCACAAAGTTCGTATATAATCGAAAGTCAAATTCTATTCAATATGAAACAAGATATATCGCAAAACAGTACAGCTCTATACATGGCAAAGCAGTATTATAGAATCAATACTTCAAAGTATAGATTTAGAAAACTTGCCTGATGCTCGAGAGGTGATAGGGCTCGTGACAATGTCGAACAATCTAGACAAAGTCAAACGAAAGCACACGGTTATTCCCCTCGATAAACCACTTATAACTCAATGCTTAAACATGTAAGCGAAACACAACCAAGGCATTACTTGCTCGCTCTAGCGTCACACTAAGTTCATGTTATTCGTCAAATACTTATATCATAAGTTTGGTTCAAAATCCATCCTCCAATCCAAGTTATACTTAACCATTTGGAACCTTGGTTTCCAAGTCTCGTTTTCAGTGGTTTTCACTCGTGCAACCTCGGCTTCCTTATTTTTATAAAATCGGAAAACGATCTTTTTGACTCGAAACCTTCGCACAAGGTTTTCTAACTGTCCCTAGCATTATATCACAAAGTTTCACATTTTAATTCGACTCTTAAAGGTCTTTGACTTAGCATCAAAGTGGTTACATTTCTGCGATGAAACCTCTCGAACCACGATTACTAAAACTAGCATAACTCTTAAACCGTTCGGCCAAATTAGGCGAACCACATATCATTACGAAGCTTATAACATAAACTACACAATCATGGGCAGTAGGACTCAAGGGTCGAGCTCTAACAGAGGAAAAACAGGGAACCAATCAGTAGGTAAAAATTTGGGCATTACGACGGCTATAACTCGGATATTCCCAAATTTCAAAACATCAAATCCAAGCCACACCGGGCATCCATACCACTCATGAACATAATACTCATCAAGATCAGCCTACTTTTTCAGTTTATACCCCAAATTTCTCAAGTCAAATCAACCACTACAATAACATGCTTTCATGCTTATAATCATACTATAAACATCACTAAGCTCAAACCCATCAAGAACAAGCATAAAATCAAAGTAAGATCTAAGGTCCTTGAAATTTATACCTTCCTTGGAGAGTATACCAGCTCTAATAATCCTTATATAGTCCTTGTATGGCCTTAAGCTAGCTTAGATCATCAAAGAAATCAAGAAAACAAAGTTAGTTTCCAAGGGTTACTATTCATCATTACTTTTGTAAAAATCATAGAAAATCGAAAAATAAGGGTTTGGCTCTCAAATCTTTACCACATCTTGGCCTCTTCATAAGCTTTGTTTTGAGTCCTAGATCATCAGATTTGAAGCTTCCTAGCTAGGGTTTTGAGCCCCCTTTTTCTGCTGAACCGAAACTGTCATGAACAGGACAGTTTGATTTCTTCAACTTTGGGAGGAGATTTGGCTAGGCTATACCCCTTGGATTGTTATGAAATTTTGAACGAGTGTTATACATGGAGTGGAGAGGCTGTGGTTAAAATGTGGTGATTTTATCATGAGTAGATATTAAGTTACGAATTTTTCTTCATTGCTTGGTCCTGCTGGGCAGAAATCTGGAAATGAGAGAGAGAGAGCTTTTCTTCTTTTCTTTTCTTTTTGTTTTGGTTAATAATGAGAATGCTGATCTTTTGTGGTTTAAAAGGGGTGAGTCATCACCCTTGGTTGCCTCATCTCTTGACACTTGTCAAGCATGCACTGACTCAGATAAAGTAACTTTACTGGTTCATTTTCTTTTCACATGGATGATCCAAATGTTGCATTCTCGAATTAATCTTGTTACATGTTACTTCCATGTCTATATTTAATCCTGTAAATATTGCCTTGTTCCTCTTGAAACGATTCGAAATATTTTCTAAAGGGGCGAATAAAATTCTACGCGATTCTCGCAGTGAATAGTAACTATTCACTATTTATTCCAACAATCGAATCCTTAAATCGACTTTAATAAAATTACTAAAATTCCAAAATATTAAATCCTCAAATCCTCAAATTTAATATCTCATTTCTTGAATATAATAATACATAATTCGCTTCCCGGTCAAATACTATTCCAAAATAAAATTTGGAATTTCTGAATTCCGATCGTCTTTGCATTCACTTATTTACTCCGTAGATCAATAATATGATTTCGGAATATCCACCCTACGTCTCATACATAGGTGGCAAGAAAATTTTGTTAATCCTCAAAATCACTATTCACTGCTGCACTTAATCATAATAAGAAAAGTTTTAAATTATTCCAAAAATTCGGGTTATTACAATTAACCTCGGATATTTTGACTATGTATAGATCGCCGGATCAACCCGAGGCACACTACCCCTACCTCACCACCAGGCAAGTTTTCGAAACCTATACTACTGTTGTTGTGATAATAACTGTTTTCATATATGATATGCAAATGCGATATATAAATTGCATGCTTGTTTTCGAACTGCTATATATAGCGATACTCGAGGTTATGACTTGATGTTGGGACTTATAAGCTAGATATGGGATATCAGCTATAAGCCAGATTTGTTTATAAATGCCCTAGGTTAAGGGCGTATGATATTTCTTTAGATCAGAAGTAAATATATTTTCTGTATATGTTAAAGATTATTTTCCGATTAAGATATCGGGTATCTGTTATTCGATGACTATTTAATTAATGAATATTATTTTTGAATATTCATTTAAGGATTATTTATTTAATGGATATTATTTTGAATATTCATTTAAGGAATATTTATTTAATGGATATTATTCTGAATATTCATTTAAGGATTATTTATTTAATGAATATTATTTTTGAATATTCATTTAAGGATTAATTGTTTAATGGATATTATTTTTGGAATATTCATTTAAGATTTATTTATTTAATGAATATTATTTTTGAATATTCATTTAAGGTTTATTTATTTAACGAATATTATTTTGAATATTCATTCAATCCTTATTTAGTTAATGAATATTATTTTCGAATATTCATTTAATCATTATTTACTTAATGAATATTATTTTCGAATATTCATCTAAGGTTTACTTATTTATTTAATATTATTAATTATGTTTAAATCAAAAAGAGGTTCCCAAAACACTGTTTTTCCATTTAAATCTGTCTTTTAAGAGGATTTAAATGCTCGCTCAACTATCAAAAATATGGGAAACCTGATTTAAGTGATGTTAGGTCCAAAGTATCGTAGAAGGGGGGGGGGGGGGGTTGAATACGCTACTCATAAATAATTCAATTTCGTTCGCGGATTAATCATTCAGTTCTATAACGAAATCAAACACACCAAACCAAATCAAGTTTCGGGGAATATATCTTTTTATAAATATAAACTTCGAAGGGTGCTACAATTTCTAATCCGTAGATTAGTTTCAATGAGTTCTAAGTTATACACAATCAAAACTTTGATAGAATTTAAGCAGAATTAATTTCTCTGGTATTTTCTCTCTGGCTCAAACTCTCTCTTAGTTATTGCTTCTGTGAAATAACTCCGACTTAAGAAGACACTATCTTCTCTCTGTATTAATTGTAGTCTTCAATTGAAAACTATCGAACTAGGAATGTAGAAACAATCCTGGTCGTCCATCTTCAACTTCAACCTGTAAAACAAGAATACTTTTCACCTGCTCCTTAATTAAAAACCATCGAATGAAATACTTTAATTTACCATTCGATAGTTTTTTAATCAAAACTATCGAATACCAAATTAAGGTAAACATGGTTTTCAATGAATCATTATTATACCATTCGATAGTTTTCTTAATTGAAAAACTATCGAATTCTTGTTTCTTGTCTTTTATCAATTAATGATTCCACTGAGCTCCTGGGTGTTTAAGTAATAGACTGTATCACTTTCTTCTGAGACGATAAAACAACTTGATCTTTTCAGTGCCGTCACCTAGTGCAACTGGTCTGGTTCACAGATGAATAACACTTGATCAATTCTTCTTTTATGTCTTCAATTCAATGTTGCTGATACGTCCCTTGTTGTTCTGGTTGCTTCATTTAAATCACTGGAATCCCGTGGTACTTAACCCTAAATCATTCACATACTTCTGTCGTCTTGAAAGTCTTGTTTCTTTTGCTGTCACTGAGGCTTGAACATTTTCATGAACTTCTTTCCGTGACCTGTTTACGGACTTCAAGAATACATAACGTATTTTGATTTTTTGAGTTTACCTTTTCTTCTTTGATTCTGGATTCATGTGCTTCTGTTAATATTATTGTCTGTCTTGTCCTTTGTTGAGTTGTAGTTATCTCTTTTACATCTTATGTTACATTATGCTTTACAATCTCCCCCTATTTGATTGGATAGAGTTCGACAAGCAAATACTTCGAGGATAACTCAACTAACTAAGGAAACATTAAACTAATTAAAGTAAGACAACATAATAATATTAAATGCATTCTGGATCAGATATATATACATTTCCAGATCTCATAAATCAAAAAACAATTAAACTTTATACAATGAAGTTGCTCCTCTAGTCTGAGCTGATAGTTCTTTTGTTCTTTGCTTCAATCTTCAGTCCATTCCAATCTCACCTTCTTCAATCATTGGATCGGAGTTAGCAGCTTGATAATCAATCACTGATAGATAGTGCAGTGGTTCTCCAGGTTTAAGGATTGCTCTTTGGATGTGTCTTCCAATATATTCAACCTCTTGACCCACTCCAACCCATAACCATGCAATGTTAACATCTTTCTTGTTTAGCTTTGGCATGTTTGGCAGTCTGGTATGCACTTCCAATCCTCTTTCCACTCTTTTCCTATAGTAAGGAACATTCTCCATTAGAAATCTTCTAAGAGTGTCTGCTGCTTTGTCCTTCTCCGTTGATGAGAATCCAGTGGATCTAAGATACTTCTCAACTGAGATTAGATAGATACTTGGGTAGTCCCTCAGTTTGTCCTCAACCAAATAGCAGATTCTGAACAAGTCATTCGTCATGAATCTAACCATTGGAGGATCTTCAGTAATCTCTGGACCGACTTTCATCAAGATCTCCTTAACATGCTCATGGAGCATTTCATTCAGCCTTGTCGTCCTTTGAATCTTGATGAGAATAACCTGCAACTCTGTGTTTGTCCTCTGTTCTAAAAACTTAGTGGAAATCACAAATGTACCTTTCTCCAGAAAATTGATCAGGATGTTCCAGGCTCCATTTGCTTTAACCCCAGCTTTCAGAAAGATCATAGAGTTTCTCAATGCTTTGAAGTAAGTCTGATCTTCAAGATTGGCACTTCTGATGTCCTGAATGATAACTTCCACCTCAGCATTGTCGTTGACTTCTAATCCGTCTTCAACTCCGCAAAAGGTTTTATAAGCTATCTCCCATTCATTACCTTCTTTCTTTGCCAGATCTATCATCTTCTTCCTCCTCACTTCATTATACACCTTGAATCTCTTCAGTTTTTCACTCCTCAGAATTGCTTGTTGTTTCTCTTTCTCAGCTTGCCTGGCATCTATTGCAGCTCTCTGAGCTCTTATTGCTTCCAAGGCAGCTTCTTCTTCAGGTGATAGAGAATTTGCTTCTTCTTCCATATTATCCTCCCAGATTGGATGTTCAATGGGCTCTGGATAATATGGCTCATGCTCCTCTAGAATAGGTTGCTCATGCATGACCTCAAATTCCTCTTCACTCTCCTTCTCTTCTTCTACAAGTTCCTCTATCCAGTACTGTCTGATAGGAATAGCTTCAACTGTCTCCTAAACTCCCCATCCATCCTTAGGCTTCTCTTTCTCCCCTTCTCCAACTTTCTCCCCCTTAGTTGAGGAATCCTCGATAAAAGCATCCTCAGCATGAAAGGTAGTAGAAGGATCAGGTTGCTGATTTGAAGGACCAGGTTGGCCAGTTTGTTGGTTCTTCAGCATAGTCCATATCGACTGTACTCCATCACTTTGATTTTCCATGAAATCCAATAGATCCTTATTCATCTCTTGCATAGAATCCAGCTTCAGGTCAATGTCATCCAATCTGGAGTTGGTAGTCTTCTCAATCTTGTCCAATCTCTGGTTCAGCTTAGACTCCACTCTAGAAAGGGTGTTCATTGCATATTTTACCCTAGCTTGACCATCCCGGATAACCAGAACGTATTCTTTCAAAGCTTCTTGTCCTTGTTGCAAAGCATCCACTTCATTCATGAAACCATCTTTAAGTTCCTTGACGTCCGTCCTCAACTCGATCAGTTCATCCATAGCTTCCTTCTTTAAGGAGTCCACTGCCTGCTTCGTACCTGTTATAGTGCCAGATGCACTGTCAATGACCCTGAATGTTCTTCTTGAATCAGCTGCAGCCAAGTCAACCTTCTCTTGAATAGTCTTTAAAGAAGCATTGGCTTGACTAGAGGAGATCTCTTGGTCAAAGGAAGGTCGCAGTGGAACCTTGAATAATGGATTTCCTTCTTTGTCATGAACTGTCATCTCCTTGAGGGAAGATTGAACTTGTAGCTCTCTTTCTGTCGGTAACAGCAAATCATCAATATTAGGTAGGGTTAGGGTGTCACTCCTCACATTTGGCTCTGGGTGTACACTCAACGTTTCTGTCGGTGTTTGAATCATTTTTCCTTTCCCACTCAGGCCAGGTGTAAGTGTTTTTGTTTCACTCAAATCCTTTGTGCTGATTGTACCTGCAGAAGAAAACACCGTAGCCATCCTTAAGGAGGTCACCGGTGGTGCAATGGGGCTTCGCAAGTCCCCGTCCTTGGATAAACCAAGTTGCTGATCATCCTTAGATGATATATCCTTTGTAGGATCTAGAGTTTGAATCTCTAGGGGGTTAGAAACAGGCTCTTTTAACAGCAGAGATCCCGAATCTTCCCCGATAGTCTGTGAAGACTTTACCTCAGTTGACTCCTCAATAATAATTGATTCATTGTCAACGAGTTGCCGATCTACACCTACGTAAGACCCTTTACCCGCAGGATCCAGATATGTTCTGTTGCCCAGTAAATAACAATTGTAGAAGGGGGTTGAATACAATTGTATAAGATTCTCGACTTTATATAACACAAATATGAAAGATCAATAACAATAACAATAACAGCTTTATTAACTTTGATATAAAACTGTTACAAACTATCTTAAGAAATTCTGATGTTCTTAAGAGCTGCTAGCTTACAAAAACTCTCTCAAGAAATTCTGTTCTTAAGAGCTTCTCTCCGATTATGTTCTCTCTCGAATGAAATACATAAATCGAAACCAAAACTGTGTTTATATAGTGCACACAGCTTCTCTATCAATTACAAGATAAGTCCTAATCATAACAAAGATAGAAACATATCTTTAATCGATAGCTACATTCTACAAACCAGGAACAAATAGAATAAACTTCCATGTTTATCTAGACTCCAAATATAACTCGAAGTAGGAATCCTGATCAGCTTCAAGTCCTGATGATCAAACCTGATCATAGTCTGAGTAGGAATCCTGATGATCAATAAGATACTAACGCTTGATCAAATACTGATGACCATGCAATACTGATGACGTCAGCAATCCTGATCAGTTGAGTCTAGCTTCTGACGATCATTGAATTCTGATCTAACAATCTCCCCCAATCTCATACTTTGTGAAATAAAGTATAGATTTCAAATATTCAATGATGTCAAAAACATGTATCAAAATGTACGAGTATCTTCAGAAACAACTTATCTGTTTAAGCTTTGTGATAGAACAGATTCATCTTCAAGAAGTTGGATAATAAACTTTCTTCTTTTTCTTCAAGAATTTGAATCAGTCTTTCCTTAAGATTTCTGAGTTCTTCATCTTCCTCATTAATCTGGTAGATAGCTGCTCTGAGATTCTGTATGGAGTTTCTTCGTAGACTGTGCTCTTCTAGCATAAGATAAGCAATTTCCTTCCCATCAGGATTGAGAGAAAGATGAGTCATGCCAAAATTTACTTCTTTAACAGCAGTACCCCTTTGCATTTCCACATCCTGACCTCTTTGATTTAAGTACATGGGAGTATAATTACCATCGAAATTACTGTTTCCATCCAGTCTTCTTCTTATAGTTGACAAAATCATGTCACTCCATTCTTTGTACACTTGGTTCTTCCATCTTAACAGATAGTGAACATATTTCAGTTCCTGTGTAGTTTTCATCAGCAGATCTTGAATAGATAAAATCTTCACACTACCATCTTTCATGAAGTACAGAAGCTTTTCTTTCTTTTCAAAACCATCATGACAATCTATAACTATATCAACAGCTAATAAATTGTTCAGGTTTTCAGAAGTTAAAGTACCTCCAATTTCTGTCAAGGAGTAAGGATCAACATATGACATATTCAGATATTCACCATCTCTGTGTCCAATACCTCCTCTTGAATTACTTGACAATTGCTTCAGATTCGAAAACATCTTTAACCAGAGTGCTTTTGATCTAACCATCTCAGATAAATCAACAACACTTGAAGCGCTTGTAATAATTCCACCAGACTGAAAATTGATAGGTGTATCACAACTTAATGTGCTAATATGTTTCCACTTCTTGTATTTCTCCTTTTCATGAGCGTAGCTTCTTTCAAGTAAAGATTCTTGTCTGCTTGAATTTCTCCATTTTCTTTCATTTGAAACTTTAAGCCTTTGTAGATAGAGATTAAAATCTTCATATGTTCTCTTTGTAATATCTCTTCTTCTGGCTTCTTCTTCTTCATCTACTTCTTTGTTGTGACAATCAACAACAGTAGATAAGATTATCAAATCAACCTCTTGCAGAATTTCAGATTCGTCAGGATCTTGAATATTGTCAGGATTAGAATCTTCAATTTGATTTGTATTGCTGAGAGTTGATTTACTTGATTTTCTTCTCAATTCAGGTTCTTCTTCAACAATTCCATCATCACCAAAAGTAGATCTGTCACACTACGCCATAGATGACCTATTGCAACTTTTGGGCATGGGTGTTACCACTAAGGATGTTACCATAGGTATGACATTTTTGAGCTATCGCAACCTTGTGATTGTGGTGTTACCAAATCCTCAAAAGTATGTTACTATAGCTATAAAGGTGTTAACAGTGGGTAACACCATGTGATGTGTTACCATAGGGTATTCATAAACAAAATTTTTATGTTATTTAAAATTAATGATTTAATAATTATTTGAATTTAGAAAATAATTAATTTTGACAAAATTGTTGAAATTATCATTTTAAAACGTAATATTCCATCAAATAATTAAATTATTGATTTTTCATAAATATTACCTTTTGTTTATAAATTTCAAATAAAAAGGTTTTTAAATAAAATAATATCAAAAAATTATTAAATTTAACCTAAATTCATTAAAAAATTTAATAAATTATGTATAAGGAAAACTAAGTTATGTATAAATTGTGAATTATTACAAAATTATGAAAATAATAAATTTAACATTATATTTTAATTTCAAGAAATTAAAATAAATTGATAATATTTACAAAAAAAGTGGGTCCCACTAATGTTTTTTTAATTTTTACTTAAAAATAATTAATTTTTAATTTTTAATTTAAAAAAATTAATAATAAAAGTGGGCCCCACTAATATTTTTTAAATTTTAACTAAAAAAATAATAATTATTTAAATTGTAATTAAATAATAATAATAATAATAAAAGTAGGCCCTACTAATATTTTTAAATTTTAAATTAAAAAAAATTAATTTTAAATAAATTCGACGATCCAACCGGAATATTTTTTTAAAATTTAAAATTTAAAATTTTGTTTATACAAAATTTAAAATTGTGTTTATACAAAATTTAAAATTTTGTTTATATATAAATATACAATTTTTTTTTATTCATTATCTTTAATTTAATAGATTATTGTTTACCCACTCTTTTATTTAATATACTAATTTTAAAAAGTAAATTAAAAAATAAAAAAAAAATGACTTAAGGTGAAATTTTGGATGGCGGCATTTTCCCCCCAATCCCAAAATTTTGATGAAAACTAAGTTATGTATAAATTGTGTTTATACAATAGGTAAAATGTGTGTTGCAATAGGCTATTATATTTATCACTGTATGTGTTGCATTAGATAATATTAGGTGTTACAGTAGGTAATATTAGGTGTTACAATAGACCTTGAACAGTGAGCAGGTGGGCCCCACTGCAGGCACAAAAAGTGGGCCCCACATGTGGGCCCCACGTGGGGGTCCCACGTGGGGATCCCACATGTGGGCCCCACGTGTGGGCCCCACTGTTGTGCAAATTTGTATCATCTATTGTAACACACAAACTATGTTACTATAGAATGTTTAAGATGTTACTATAGAGGTTTTTTGCAACCACATTTGCTATGTTACCATAGGCTGTGGTTTTATGTTACCTTAGATACCTGTAGTTACTGCTGAGAACGTAACACAGCTTTGGTGTTACTATAGCCCAATTTTGGCCTATGGTAACTTTAAAACGGGTCTATGGTAACACAGTTTGGGGGTTGCTATAAGCAATCTATGGCGTAGTGTCAGGAACTACTAGAGTTTGAATAGGTTCAGGAATTTCTTCAATTCTTAACCCTCTAGACCTTGTCTGTCTAGGTACTGTTTGAGTTGAAGAACCTCTTTTACTTCTTCTAGCACCTCTCCTACCTCTGCTTCCTCTACCTCTAGCAGGAGCAGTATAGCTTTCCATTGTCTTTCTTTGTAGTCTCAAGAATTCTTCATGTGAGAGATCTGGATATTCTTCACTTGCTGTAGAGAGTGCTTTTCTGGCAAATAATTGTTGAACTCTTTTATCAGTGTGATAAAGAGTAACAATTCTACCGTCTTTTGTAAAAAACTTCTGGAATAAATTTGATGCATCTTCAGGATTATCAATAATCACATCTTCATCACCTTCAGGAATTGTAGCAAGAATGTGTCCATGACCAGGTGTCAGGATTTGATCTTCCGTCAGGATCTGAGATTGCACCAATGTTCTTACTGTCTTAACTCCAGAATCAGAAACATGAGTTGACTGTGTTGTTTGACTTTGAGAAGTTTGGATTGTCTTCATAACAACAGCATCAGAGGTTTCTCCTTGTATCGCTTTGTCACCACCATCATCTCCAGTATCATCATCATTATTTCTTAATACTAGATCAGGTGTACATTTTGTCTGAATAACCTTCTCCCCCTTTTTGACATCAGGATTTGACAATAATTGCAAAATTAAGGAAAGAGAGGCTTGAATTTCAGTTACCTTAGTATCCAGAGAATCAATTCTTTGAGTGATTGAGGTTTGTTCTAAAACAACAGATTTCACTTGAGATTCCACTACCCTTAGTTGGAAAGTAGTAGGCACCTTTGTAAAATTATTAAAGATGTCAGTCCTCACTTTTTCAGTTAAGCCCTTGATAGAATCAATCTCACTTTTCAGGCTTTTGGATAATAGAGTTGTAGCCTTCAGATGATTCTTCAAGTCTTGATTCTCTATAGACTTCACTGCATTATAGGCATGTTCAATAGCAGAAGAAAAACTGATAGATTCATCAGAATTGTGCCATGAATTGTTCCATTCATTCTGTCTAAATGCCTCTGCAGGATCAAAGGAAGGAGTAGAAAAATCTTGTCTCTGATCTTTCCCAGTGGAAGCATTGCTAGCCATATATGTACTTGATGAACCAAAATTAGTTCCAAGACTAATCTTGAGTGCTGTAGCAAGCTCTTCCTTCTCTTTTCTATTCTCATTATCATCATCACTATCATCATCAGAACTATCATCATCAGTATCAGGAGATATATCAGGATCAGGAATTGCAATACCTTTCAGTTTATCCTGTGATTCTGAGATAGGATGATCCATTGGTCTTGAACGAAGTGGCTGTAACAAAATAGGTTCATTTTCAGGAGCACCACTAACGTCAGGATGAACATCGTCAGGATTTGATATGCTTGCATCAGTATTTGCTACCAATGGTTCTTGTGGAGCATGAGGTTCAGAAGCTGCTTCAACACTTTGAGCTAAAGGTTCTTGTGTGCTTCCCTCATTGACAATGTTCTCGACCAATCTTTCAACAGAAGCTGTAGCTTTGCCTGCATCTTCACTTTGAGAAGATGGTTCTTGTGTAGCTGGAATGTTGATGTCTTCATTCTCCCTTTAAGAAAATGGTTCTTGTGTGACCATTCCACTAGCTAAGCCTTCACCCAAACTTTGATTGAGTGGTTCTTGTGTGGCAGGATCAACAGTAGCTGCTGAATTACTCTGAAATTCAGGTTCTTGTGGGCTTGATCCTTTCAGCTTCTTCTGTCTCTGATAGACTAACTCTTCTGCATTCCTCTTTTTCTTTGATGTAGGTGTAAGACCAACCAAGGAAGCAGTTGTAGAAACCTTCTCCCAAGAATGTCCTCGAATCTGAGATGGAGAGGCTGGAGAGTCTGATATAGAGACAACTTTTGTTGCTGCATCAGGAATACTAACATCAGGATTTGATGTCTGAATATCAGTATCCTTCATTTGCACTGTCAAAGGAATATGATACCTGCTCTTTGATAATTTCCTTGTCTTTTGTGGTTTTGATGAAGGTACCACAGCTTTAGTAGCAGTATCAGCAACTTCCTTGTTCACATTCATCACAGAGGATATAGGTAAGTCATCCTCTGAATCACTTTCATCAATCAACCGTAACTTCCTTTTCACAGGAACATCCTTAACAACCTTATCAGCTTTCTTCACCAGGACCCCTTGTACACCCCCTTGTATCTTCTTTTTAGTAAGTGGTGTAGAGGAAAAATCCTTTGAACCTGATTGCCTTCCAGACACATCAGTTCTAGCTGATTTCTTTGATTTTACAACTAAAGTCTTTTGAGAGACAGTAGAGGTGGTTGTTAACTGTTTAGACTGTTTAGGTTGCATGCTTGTGTCAGGAACAAGGTGGGTTGGTCCTTGTACCATAGCATTAGAAAGTAGTCCATAATGAGTAGGCATTTTCTGATGTAAGAAAAACCTAACCTCATCAGGAATAAAAGCATTTCCTATAAAACCATTTGCCTTATCACTGTTGACTAAGGACTTAATATTATTCTCAGTAATTCTACAGATTGGTAGAACTACATCATCCTCAAAAACAACATTAGGACAAAAGTGATTAAATATCAACTGTAAAAATCTAAGAAAACAAACAGAACCCAACTTATCTGATTTCCTATCACTTAAAGCTTTTAAGATAAAAGACCCATAATCAAACACTGTAGAATGGATAAGAGAGTACCCAATTTTAAGAGATCCTGATGGAAGAGCATCAAAATTTGATGTCTTGTTCAGGAAACAGCGGCTGATTGTATCAAAGAAGAAATTCCATTCCTTCTTAAGCTTTGTCCTAAAGAGATTTCCATATCTCTTTACTTCTCCATTGTAGCCCAGTTTCTTGACAAACTCAAATAGAGCAGAGTCTGAAATCACCCTAGGAACTTTTTCACCCATAATAGGCAAATGCAATGCCTCTTCAATAACAGCAGGGGTGACATGATGAGTTACCCCATTTGATTCGAACTGCATCAGAATGCTTCCTGTAGAACTTTGACCAAAAACAACTGTGTTCCAAACCTGCATTACAGACTTAAAAGAAACACTTGCAGGCTCTGTTAAAGCATACTTCAATGGGCTTGAAGTAAGAAAATCTTGAATTATATGGAACTCAGTAGGCAATTCTTGATGGTCTAGAATGGCTACAAAGTTATTAGTGGCAAAAGTAATATCACGAATTACTGTTTGTTTGTTCATGAAAGATGAAGACGCCATTGTAATGCTTTTGAAAACTCAAGAATTAAGATTTGAAGCAATTAGGGTATGAAAGCACAGAGAGAGATAGAAAACGAAAAACTGATGATAAGAGAGTAATTAACGATGTAGACCAATAAAAAGTATTTTGTTAAAACAAAATATTACTCTCAAAGACAGGTGGCAAAATATGATTTGTGCACAAAGAATTAGTGGACAGATTACGTGTGTCATTTAAATAAATCTGCACCGCCTTTTATGTGTATGTATTGTTATACCTATAATAGTGCAACACACGCGCGCATACAGTTGTCCTACTAAAACTCAACCGTCCATCAGTAGATACTGACGAAAAATTAGGCACAAATTAAGTAAAGAAATACTGACCTGTACATCAGGATTGACCAGTTGACTTCCTGTCAGGATTGAGTCCTATCAGGATTTGATCAAAGATACATACCTTTCTGAATAACCATCAGGATTTGACAGTTATTAGGATTTCCTCTCTGTAGCTTTTCCTCAGAAATTCTCAAAATTCATCATTCCAAGTTCATTCACCAACTTATTGAAAGTAGCTTCAGGTAGTGGCTTGGTGAATATATCAGCTAGTTGTTGATCAGTAGGAACAAAGTGAAGTTCAATTGTTCCTTCCAGAACCTGTTCTCTTATAAAGTGATATCTGATACTTATGTGTTTAGTAAGAGAATGCTGAACTGGATTTCCTGTCATTGCAATAGCACTTTGGTTATCACAATAAATAGGGATTTTTGAGTATGACAGGCCATAATCTAACAACTGATTTCTCATCCACATTATCTGAGCACAACAACTTCCTGCAGCAATGTACTCAGCTTCTGCAGTTGAAGTGGAAATAGATTTCTGCTTTTTACTGAACCATGAAACTAGTCTTCCACCCAAAAACTGACAACTTCCTGAAGTACTTTTCCTGTCTATTTTGCATCCTGCAAAATCAGCATCTGAATAACCACACAACCCAAAATCTGATTCCCTTGCATACCAAAGGCCAAGTGAAGGAGTGCCTTTGAGATATCTGAAAATTCTTTTGACTGCAATCAGATGTGGTTCTCTAGGTTTTGCTTGAAATCTTGCACATAGACAGGTTGCAAACATGATATCTGGTCTACTGGCAGTGAGATACAATAAAGAGCCAATCATTCCTCTGTAGTGAGTTACATCTACCTCTTCACCTTGATCAGGATCAAGTTTGGTAGCTGTAGCTATGGGAGTTGAAGCAGGAGTACTGTCTTGCATGTTAAACCTTGTCAGTAAATTCCTTGTGTATTTAGACTGATTAATAAAAATCCCTTCATCAGTCTGTTTAACTTGAAGACCCAGAAAGTAACTCATTTCTCCCATCATGCTCATTTGATATCTTGACTGCATAAGCTTGGAAAACTTTTCACACAGCTTATTGTTTGTTGACCCAAAAATGATATCATCAATATAAATCTGAACTAACAGCAACTCCTTACCATGATTCAAATAAAATAGAGTTTTATCAATTGCACCTCTTTTGAATCCACTTTCCAGTAAGAATTGAGCTAAGGTTTCATACCATGCTCTTGGAGCTTGCTTTAGTTCATAAAGTGCCTTATCCAGTCTGTAGACATAATCTGGATATTTAGGATCAATGAAACCAGGAGGTTGTTCAACATAAACTTCTTCCTCCAGTTCACCATTTAAGAAAGCACTTTTAACATCCATCTGGAAAACCTTGAATTTCTTATGTGCTGCATAAGCAAGAAATATCCTGATGGCTTCTAGTCTTGCAACAGGAGCAAAAGTTTCATCATAGTCAATTCCCTCTTGTTGGGAATACCCCTTTGCAACTAGTCTAGCTTTATTTCTGATAATGACTCCATCAGAATCAGTCTTGTTCTTGAAAATCCACTTTGTACCAACAATTGATCTATTCTTTGGTCTTGGTACCAGTTTCCAGACTTCATTCCTTTCAAATTCATTCAGTTCTTCTTGCATTGCAGTAACCCAATCAGCATCTTTAAGTGCATCTTCAACTTTCTTAGGCTCCTCCTTGGATAGAAAGTTATTATATAAACATTCATTCTGAGTTGCACTTCTTGTTTGAACACCTGTATCAGGATCTCCAATTATCAAATCAGGAGTATGATCTTTTGTCCATTTCCTTGCTGGTGTCAAATTGTTTCTTGAAGTAGATGCTCCCCCTGGATTGGTGTTATCTTGATTGAAAGAATTTGATTGATTTGAAGCTCTCCCTGAATTATTGCTATGCCCTCCTGATGTGTTATCAGGATCTTCACTTGAATCAGTATCTGAAGAATTCTGTCCTGATGATTGAGTTGACTCTGAACTTGTAGTTGAATGCCGTTGCTCCCCCTCAACATTAGCACTACTAGTTGTATCACTGTTGTTTGCATCATCAGTATTAGCACCATCAGTACCTGGTGAGTCATCAGGATTTGGTGACCCGTCAGTACTGGATGAATGGACAGCTTCTGATTCACTTTCTTCAGGTTCCTTAGAAGCTTCATTTTCAAATAACAATCTATCATGCGAGTCTTCAGTGATTCCAGTTATCTTCTTATCATCAAAAGATACATGAATTGACTCCATGACAGTTCTTGTTCTCAAATTAAAAACTCTGAAGGCTCTTGATGTAGGATAACCTATGAATATTCCTTCATCAGCCTTTGTTTCAAATTTCCCTAGCTGTTCAGGATGAGTTCTGAGAACAAAACATTTACAGCCAAACACATGCAAATGCTTCAGACTTGGTTTCTTCTCTTTGAGTGACTGATAAGGAGTGACACCATGCCTGTTTACCAATGTGAGATTTTGTGTATAGCATGCTGTGTTGACTGCTTCTGCCCAGAAATATGTAGGTAATTTAGCTTCTTCCAACATAGTTCTGCCAGCTTCAATAAGAGTTCTATTCTTCCTTTCTACTACTCCATTTTGCTGAGGTGTGCCAGGAGCAGAGAATTGTTGAATGATTCCTTTGTATTTGCAGAACTCTTCCATCTTTGAATTCTTAAATTCAGTACCATTATCACTTCTCAGAATCTTGACTTTGTACTTTGTGGTTGTCTCAATCATCCTCACATGATCCAACAGAACTTCAGGAGTTTCATCTTTTCTATGCAGAAAATACACCCAGGTGAATCTAGAATATTCATCAACAATTACAAGAGTGTACCTTTTCTTACTGATGGACATGATGTTGACTGGACCAAACAGATCAAGATGTAGCATGTGATATGGTTCTTCAATAGAGGATTCTGATTTACTCTGGAATGATGTCCTTCTTTGTTTTGCTTTTTGGCATGCATCACAGAGTCCATCAGGTGTATATAAGACATTAGGTAATCCTCTTACTAATTCTTTCTTAACCAACTCATTGATGTTGCTGAAGTTGAGATGAGAAAGCTTCTTGTGCCAATTCCAACTTTCATCTACTGAAGCTTTACTGATGAAACATGTAGGGGAGCCATCAGTATCTGAGAGAATGTTGGCTTCATATATGTTACCATGCCTGTAGCCAGTTAGTGCTATCTTCCCTGTTGCTTTACTGACTACTTCACAATGTGTGGAATAGAAATTGACATGATAACATCTGTCAGTGATTTGACTAATACTCAACAAGTTGTGTTTTAGTCCCTTCACTAGAGCTACTTTTTCAATGATGACATTTCCAATGATTATATTGCCATATCCCAAGGTTTGTCCAATGTTGCCATCTCCATAAGACACAGTTGGGCCAGCTTTTTCCTCATATTCTGATAACAGGGCTTTGTTTCCAGTCATGTGCACAGAACATCCACTATCCATGACTAACACATTTTTCTTTTTACCCTGCATCAGAATAGTAAAACACTAGTCAGAATGTTTAGGAACCCACACTTGTTGGATTCCTTGTTCATGCATTTTATTAAATTTAACAGCAGAAGACTTTTTGACTTTAGCAGTCCTGACAGGATTTACTCCATCAGGATTTGCTTTGTCAGTATCAGTATTAACAAAAGCATGCTTCACTATGACATTTTCAGTTCTCTCAGACTTTGTACTACTTTCAAACTTAGGCAATGGATCATAAAAGTTATAGTACAAATCATGATACTCTTTACATGTATAAATAGAATGCCATAGACTACCACAATGAAAACAGGAATTCTGTGGTTTGTAAAATACTGATCTATTCCTAACATCACACTTAGGAATTTCAGCAATTTTCTTCTTACTCTTTTTACAATCAATAGCAAGATGATTAGAGTCACCACAGTTAAAACAACACTTTCTAGGTGCATTTGGGATATATTTATAACCATTCTCTTTATTGATCCCAACTTTACCATTCCTGTTTCTCTTAACAGTAGCTTCCTTTTTCTTATCTGTAACCTCACAGATTTTATCTTTAAGCTGTTTTTGAGACAATAGACCTACATTCTTAGTGACTTTGTTCATGACAGGTTTAGACTTTATAATTTTAATTCCTTGAGTAGAAGAAGATCCCTTTTCAAAAGTAGAATTGGAATCCTTACCAAAAACAAAATTAACAGGAGTAATCTTAGATTTGGTTGAGTCTATAACATGTCTATAGGTCTTTGGACTGACTGTCTCATCAATGACAATTTTCTCTGCTAATTTCTTATCTTCATCTGACTTATATCCTAGACACTCTTTCCAATTCTTAGAGGTATTAATCTCATGAAATTTCCTACCAGAGTCTGTCCAGGTTCTGATTTTCTCATTAGCAGATTCAAGTTCTTTTTCAAGGGAAGTACATTTAGATGTCATCTCTAAGTGCATGTGTTTAGCATTATCACATTCTTTTTGTACTTCTTGCATACGAGAAAATTCAGCTTCTAATATCTCATTCCTCTTTCTAAGGTCAGACATCTCAGATAAGATTCTAGTATTCTCAGCAGTTTGACTTCTAAAGCTAATATGTAATGACTTTAGAAAACGTCTTAACTCAGAAGCATTATCAGTATCAAAATCAAAGATAGTATTTAGTACCTTATCATCAGGAGCAGCAGTTACATCAGCATTGGCCATTAACGCATAGTTGACTACCTCAGTATCAGATTCTGAGGAAGAGTCCATCCAATCCTTGCTTGATGTGATGAGTGCCTTTGTCTTGTTGCATTCAGAAGCAAAGTGACCCATACCATTACACTTGTAGCATCTAACCTTTGACTTGTCAAATTTGCTACCCTTGCTGTCCTTCTTGATATACTTGTCTTTGTCTGCTTTGAAGGTCTTTTTCTGAAAGTTGCCTTGTCTTCTATTCTTCCTGAACTTCATCCTTCTGAAGTTTCTGACAATCATAGCAACCATCTCTTCCATGTCTGAATCAGAACATTCATCACCAGTATTGGCATCAGGATTGCCATCAGTATCTGATGAAGAGTCGTCAGGATCTGACTCAGCTACTCTTGCTTTCCTTCTAGAGACCTCCATAGCTTTCCCTTTTGATTTTGCTTCTACATTCAAAGCAATTGACTTTGCCTTGCTGCTTTTCTTGTTCTTTCTCTGTTGAACTTCAAGATCATGAGTTCTTAGCATCCCATAGATCTCATCAAGAGACACAATGTTCAGATCATACTGGTGTCTAATGATTGAGGTCTGAGTATCCCATTCTTCAGGTAAAGCTCTAAGAAATTTGGTGTTTGAATCTTCAGTTTCATATACTTTGTCAACTAAGGATAAGCTGTTCAATAGTGTCAGAAATCTATCATATAGATCAGTCAGGCTCTCTTCAGGTCTTGCATCGAATTGCTCATATTCTTGAATCAATAGAGCCCTTCTGTTTTTCTTAACAGATGCAGATCCCTGGCACTGAGTTTCCAAAGTATCCCAGATTTCTTTTGAAGACTTGCATGCAATCACTCTGTTTGACATGACAGCATCAAGGCTATTATGCAAGATATTCTTTATCTTTGGTTCCCTGAGTACATGAGCTTTTTCTTCTGGAGTCCATTCAGCTTTAGCTTTGACCACATAATGTTCTGGTACTGTATCTGTTCGTTCTACGAACTTTGTTGGTATATATGGTCCATCACGAATCCTGTCCAAGTAGTCAGGATCCATAGCCTCCAGGTACATCAGCATCTTTACCCTCCATGTAGGATATTCTGATATCTTTAAGATGGGAATCTTCATGCTTTCATACTTGGTTGTCGACATCTTTAGATCGTATCTGATTCAGAATTAAATCAGTTTGCTTTGATACCAATTGTTGCCCAGTAAATAACAATTGTAGAAGGGGGTTGAATACAATTGTATAAGATTCTCGACTTTATATAACACAAATATGAAAGATCAATAACAATAACAATAACAGCTTTATTAACTTTGATATAAAACTGTTACAAACTCTCTTAAGAAATTCTGATGTTCTTAAGAGCTGCTAGCTTACAAAAACTCTCTCAAGAAATTCTGTTCTTAAGAGCTTCTCTCCGATTATGTTCTCTCTCGAATGAATTACATAAATCGAAACCAAAACTGTGTTTATATAGTGCACACAGCTTCTCTATCAATTACAAGATAAGTCCTAATCATAACAAAGATAGAAACATATCTTTAATCGATAGCTACATTCTACAAACCAGGAACAAATAGAATAAACTTCCATGTTTATCTAGACTCCAAATATAACTCGAAGTAGGAATCCTGATCAGCTTCAAGTCCTGATGATCAAACCTGATCATAGTCTGAGTAGGAATCCTGATGATCAATAAGATACTGACGCTTGATCAAATACTGATGACCATGCAATACTGATGACGTCAGCAATCCTGATCAGTTGAGTCTAGCTTCTGACGATCATTGAATTCTGATCTAACATGTTCCATCTGGGGAGGTAGACAATGACCCTTTAGATTGTGCATTTAGGTCAAAGCCTTCTCTCGACGTCTGTGAAGACCCTTGGTTCTTAGAACCTTCAACCAGTGAACCTGACCGTAATATGGTCGGAATACCAGTTTCTTCCGTCAATTCTTCCTTACCTGATTGAGATAATGGTTCAGATATAGCTTTCGTTAGCGTAGCCCAATCAACATCAGAAAAATCAATAAAGGGCGCTTTGGAAGTTTGAAATAAAGTATCAATAGTTGCCTCGGTTTCTGGTCGTCTCCTTTTAGAGGAAGGCAGAGCTGTTGTTGAAGGGTGTATCTCCTTATGTGGTGCTGCTAAGGCACTATCTCCCTCTACACTCACGGATGTCTGAATATTGGGTATAGGAGGGGAAGGAGGCTCGTTTATTGTTTCATTTGGCTCTTCCAAAGGCTCTTCGACCGTGGTTAGAGGTTGTGGGTTTGCAACCTCCTGGTCAGGAATGGCCACTAAGGGCTCTGGATCAACATCCATAGGTTGTGGTTCAGGAGCCAGTTCAGGTTCAGGAATGTTACCTTGATTTACCTGTTCCCCTGGGGGTAGAAGTGGTAGGGGCACCGTTCTTAGATATTCAGTGAGAACAGTGGGTACCCCTGGAAGATAGTTGTTCTTCCTTATCAGAGCGGTTATGGCATTGCTCTTCATCTTCATACAATCCTGGTTCTCCTCGCCATCAAATGTCTCCCGTTCATCATCTGTTAAGATATCATTGAGAATTAGCTGTAGGAACCTAGGATAGAAACAAAGCACATCATCTATGCCTGTTCTTTCATCCAGTGGTCCCATGCATATGATTACTTGATCAATCAGTAACCGTCCAATGTTAATATGCCTATTGTTGGCAATGGCAAACCCTATCTTTTGAAGGAATAAGGGAATACCATGCAGATTTGTTAGCTTGGCAGTAAAAACATGGATTAGGGTATGAAAGAAAAAGTTCCATGCTTTTGGCAAGTAATGCTTAAGGAACTCTCCCACAAAGAAGTTAGGTTGTTGACTTCTAATGAGAGTGAAGAAAGCATGTATCTCCTCAGTCGTGGGATCCGGAACAAGGTTTTCTGTAGGAAAATGTAAGATTCGATTAAAATCATGTTCCGTCACCCTTATTGTTCTGCCCCCTGGCACAACAAAACTGAAGGACCTTACGTTATTCTCACTCGTATCCGTGGCGGTTGTGTACAATGCAGTCAATTGATCGATGCAAAGGACCACGGGAGTACGCACATCATATGCCACTAATGAACGTGTGTTCAAAAACTCTGCCCATGCACAAAACTGTAAGTTCGTTATGGATTGCATGTTTTGAAACGAGACATGATTAGTTTTGGTAATAATAAATTCTCCAGCCATTTTAAAATTTCCAGAAAATTTAAATAAACCAAACCTAATTTTACTTTTAAATTAATTAATTATTTCTAATTAATCAACCTTGACAGAAAATACCCTTTTCCTTTAGTAAAAAAAACTTTAACCACAAACACTTCCCGAGATTAATAACCCTAATTTTTAAATTGATAAGTTTCAAATTAACTACAAACTTAAGAAGATTGTGAAAACAATACAAACTTAAGTAAGTTCTGCAATATCAAATTACTAAGGTTTAAAACTCAGTTTCGATGGTTTTCTGATTGAAAACTCAAAAGAACACAAATCCACAACAACCTCACGGTAGAAATGAAATGACTGTGGTAAAAACGGATTCTTGAAAGTGAATATCAGTGAAATCAGAAGAAACTATCGAGTGTTACAGTCCTTTTTGGTTGTATGTATGATTGTAAGTATATGACAAAAGCACTTAGATCTCAGAATAAGAAAAGAAAAACGTCCAAGGCAGTGATTTATACTCACAGAAGTAACAAGGGTATTTTAGTCATTTTAGTGTTCGATGGTTTTTAAAAGTGCATTCGATGGTTTTCTGCAAGGGGCAAAACTGTCAACTCACCTTCGATAGTTTTTAGAAAACTATCGAAGTTTTTTGAAAATCAGAATTTAGAACGTTTATCAGAAAACTATCGAAGTGTTTTTCTTTGAAAATTTGAAAAACTATCGAACTAATTCTTTTGGAAAAACTATCGAGAACTTTAATATTAATTAATTAAGTTCACTTCGATACTTTTTCCCTTGTATTTCAAAATTTATCGAGAATTTAAATATTGAATTAGGTAAATTCCTTCGATATATTTTAAAATTTATCTCAAAAACTATCGAGAATTGTTTTCGATAGTTTTTCTTTTCCTTTTCAAAAACTATCGAAAATTAATTTCGATAGATTTATCTTTGTACTTGAAAAACTATCGAATTTCCTAAATTCGATGATTTTTGCTTCATTCCAATTTCTAAAACCTGTTCATGTTCTAAAAATCAGATCTTTTTATTTTCTGTCAAGTTTTAATTTTAATAAATCTTTTAAAATTTACCAAAATCAATTGTTAACAGAAAATTCACAATTTTCTTAGAATAAAATCAATTAAATATCATTGAGTGATATTAACCAATTAAAATCCAATCAATTATGCTGCATTAATATACAATGTTAAAAAAAACAAAGCAAATTAATTCAAATTAAATAAATGCTTGAATATTTAGAACAAATATTAGCACTTAAATAATTTTTAGAATTAATAACCAATTAAATGCCAGAAGATATATCATCCATAATTATGACATAAAATTAGTACAATAATCCTAACTACGAGAATTGCTCCAGAAAATAAACTCACGAGTCCTAAGGATATAGAAATTCTTAAACTCATGTATTTACTAGGACTATCTGCAGTTACTGACTTCTAATCAAAATCAATTAGAAAGATTTAACATCCCAAGTTCACCAACCAGCTTATTGAAAGTGAATTCATCAAGCGGTTTAGTAAAGATGTCTGCAATTTGATTCTCTGTGGGTACAAAATGTAACTCCACAGTTCCATTCATGACATGCTCTCGGATAAAATGATACCTGATGTCGATGTGCTTCGTCCTCGAGTGTTGCACTGGGTTGTTTGAGATTGCTATGGCACTTATGTTGTCGCAAAATATTGGAATCTTTATCAACAAAAGTCCATAGTCACGGAGTTGGTTTCTCATCCACAAGATCTGAGCACAACAGCTTCCAGCAGCAATGTATTCAACCTCAGCTGTTGATGTGGAAACTGAATGCTGCTTCTTGCTATACCAGGAAACTAACCTTCTTCCAAGAAACTGACAGCTTCCTGAAGTACTCTTCCGATCAATCTTACAACCTGCAAAATCAGAGTCTGTGTATCCAATAAGATCAAATCCTGTATCTTTAGGGTACCAAATTCCAAGATTTGGGGTCCCCTTAAGATATGTAAATATTCGCTTAACAGCTATTAGATGAGATTCTTTAGGATCAGACTGAAACCTAGCACACAAGCATGTTGCAAACATTATATCTTGTCTACTTGCAGTGAGATAAAGTAATGAGCCTATCATACCTCTGTAGCCTGTGATGTCAACCTTCTTATCAGTTTCATCCTTATCAAGCTTAGTGGCAGTTGGAATAGGAGTCTTTGCTGTAGATGAGTATTCCATTTGATACTTCTTCAGAAGATCTTTGATGTACTTGGACTGACAAATGAATATACCATCTTGTTTTTGGTATACTTGCAGTTCAAGAAAGAATAACAATTCACCCATCATGCTCATTTCATAACGACTCTGCATTAACTTAGCAAATCTCTTGCATAGATCATCATTAGTAGAACCAAATATTATGTCATCAACATATACTTGCACCAATATCAAATCATTTTTATGCTTTTTGACAAAGAGAGTTTTGTCTACGACACCTCTTGTAAAATCATTTTCAAGTAAGAATTCAGAGAGAGTGTCATACCATGTCCTTGGAGCTTGTTTGAGTCCGTAGAGAGCTTTGAATAGAAAGTACACAAAGTTTGCCAGTTTTGAATCCTCAAAACCTGGAGGTTGTTCCACATACACTTCTTCTTCTAACTCCCCGTTCAGAAAAGCACTCTTCACATCCATTTGATATACCTTGTAATTGGAATGTGCAGCAAATGCCAGAAACATTCTGATGGCCTCAAGTCTTTCTACTGGTGCATAGGTTTCATCATAATCTATACCCTCTTCTTGAGAGTAACCTTTAGCAACCAGTCTGGCTTTGTTTCTCGTTACAATGCCATCTTCGTCCAACTTATTTCTGAATACCCATCGTGTTCCAATAACAGATTTTCCCTTAGGCTTGGTACCAGCTTCCAAACTTTCTGCCTTTCAAACTGATTGAGTTCCTCTTGCATAGCAATCACCCAATGGATCATCTAGAGCATCTTCAACTTTCTTAGGTTCTGTTTCTGAAAGAAACCCAGAATAGTGACATTCATTTTGTGATGTTCTCCTAGTTCTCACTCCTGTGTCCGGATCACCAATGATCAAGTGAAAGGGATGATCTCTATTCCATACCCTTTGTCTTGGCAGATGCGATCTTGATGATTCTCCTTGTTCTAGATGTTGTGGAGTGTGACTAGTTGATCCTTCTCCTGCTCCCCTGAGTTGTTGACGGTTTGATCTGTTGATTCTGAAGACTGACTAGTGGATCTTGTAGAATGTTGAGGATCTCCACTTTGGTCACCACTTTGTCCAGAATCATTATCATTATGATTATTATTAATGACTATAACAACTTCAGGTACTTCTTCATTGTCAGAGAGATCTCCTGATAGATTTTCAAATACCAAGGATTCAGAGTTCTCTCCAGTTTGCAGGCCTGGTCTTTTGGTGTCGTCAAATGTTACATTAAAGCTTTCCAACACCTTCTTATCTTCAATCACATATACCCTGAAAGCCTTACATTCCAGAGAATAGCCCAGAAAAATGCCTTCATCTGCTTTGGCATCAAACTTGCCAAGATGTTCTCCATCTTTAAGTACAAAGCACTTTGCACCAAACACATGAAAGTACTTCAGTGTTGTTTTCTTGTTGGCCATTAACTCATACGGAGTCTTTTCATGATCTTTGTTGATCAGGGTTCGATTCTGAGTGTAGCAAGCTGTATTCACTGCTTCAGCCCAAAAGTAAGTGGGAAGTTTTGATTCACTCAACATGGTCCTTGCTGCTTCAACCAAGGTCCTGTTCTTCCTTTCCACTACTCCATTCTGTTGAGGAGTTCTTGGTGCTGAAAACTGTCTTGATATTCCTTTCTCTGAGCAGAAATCATTAAGAACTACATTCTTGAATTCATTTCCATTGTCTGATCTGATTGTCCGCACAGGTAGCTTAGCTTCCACTTCTATCTTCTTGATGTGATCAATGATTAGTTGTGTTGCTTCATCTTTTGTTTGTATGAACAACACCCACGTGTACTTAGTGTAGTCATCCACCATCACCAATGCATATCTATTTCTTGAAAGTGACATAACATTAACTGGACCAAATAAATCCATATGAATCAGCTGTAATGGTTCAGTAATGCTTGTCATTCCTTTGCTTCCATGTGATGCTTTCTTCGACTTCCCTTTTTCACATGCTTCACATAGTCCCTCCTGATTGAATTCCATCAGGGGCAACCCTCTCACTAACTCTCTCTTTACCAAAGAGTTCATAGTTTTGAAGTTCAGATGTGAGAGCTTCTTGTGCCATAGCCAACTTTGTTCTGAAGATGCCTGTAAAGCATAATGTAGCATAAGATCTAAAAGAGATAACTACAACTCAACAAAGGACAAGACAGACAATAATATTAACTGAAGCACAGGAATCCAGAATCAAAGAAGAAAAGGTAAACTCAAAAAATCAAAATACGTTATGTATTTTTGAAGTCCGTAAACAGGTCACGGAAAGAAGTTCATGAAAATGTTCAAGCCTCAGTGACAGCAATGGAAACAAGACTTTGAAGATGACAGAAGTATGTGAATGATTTAGGGTTCAGTACAACGGGATTCCAGTGATGAAGCAACCAGAACGACAAGGGACGTATCTGCAGCATTGTATTGAAGATATAAAATAAGAATTGATCAAGTGTTATTCATCTGTGAACCAGACCAGTTGCACTAGGTGACGGCACTAAAAAGATCAAGTTGTTTTATCGTCTCAGAAGAAATTGATACAGTCTATTTCTTAAACACCCAGAAGCTCAGTGGAATCATTTATGGACTAAAGACAAGAAAGAGAAATTCGATGGTTTTTCTAATTGAAAAACTATCGAATGGTAGTTGAAATGATTAATTAAAAACCAAAGTAAATTAGTTTGGCATCCGATAGTTTTGATTTAAAAACTATCGAATGACAAATTAATTTATTTAATTCGATGGATTTTTATTCATTCGATGGTTTTTTATTATGGGAGCAGGTGAAAAGAATTCCTTTTCTGAAAGGTTGATGAAGATCCAACGGCCAGGATTGTTTCTACAATTCTCATTCGATGGTTTTTCAAAACAGACTACAATTAATACAGAGAGAAGATTGTGTCTTCTTCAGTTAAGGTATTCAACACAGACACATAACTGAGAGAGAGAAGAGCCGGAGAAAATTACCAGAGAAATTAATAGTGCTCAGAACTTGATTATTGTTTTGTATTTGTGTTACCTTAAACTCATTGACGCTAATCTACGGATTAGAAATTGTAGCACCCCTCGAGGTTTATATTTATAAAAAGATATATTCCCCGAAACTTGATTTGGTTTGGTGTGTTTGATTTCGTTATAGAACTGAAAGTTTAATCCGCGAACGAAATTAAATTATTTGTGAGTATCGTATTCAACCCCCCCTTCTACGATACTTTGGACCTAACAATTGGTATCAGAGCTACTTGATTGATATACAAATCAGATCCGGTGAATGAGACCAAAATCAAACGTAGCGTGAAAATTCGAAGCAAATTTTTTAACTTTCAAAATTTTTCATTTAATTGGAATTTCTTGAATTTTAAACAATTTGAAATTTTCAGAAACCATGAGTGCTCCAAAGACAACCGCTGGTATTAAAGTTCCCCCGTTTACTAGAGATGATTTCGGTTTGTGGAAGATGAAGATGTTGTTATTCATCAAGGCATCTAATCCGTTGTATATTGGCATATTAGAAAACGAACCGTTTGTACCAATGAAACCAGTTAGTGAATCTATAGCTCCTGATGGTAGCATGATTCCTTCAGGCACCCAACCTAAGGATATAAGTGAATTTACAGATTCTGACAAAGAACTGATTCGATTGGACACCGGTTTAATGTTGATATTGGCGGACTCCGCGGACAAGGAAATGAGCTATCAGTTGATGAACTGTACAAGCGGGAAACATATGTGGGATACCATTAACCTAATAATGGAAGGAACTGAAGACGTGCAGGAAAACAGATTGGACATTCTGACTTCTCAATATGAAGCGTTTAGGTCCCTGCCAGGAGAAAGTATAACTCAGGTCTTTGAGAAATATACTAAGCTCCTCAATGAATTGGCAATGAAAGGAAAGACCTATCCACTGAGAGAATTGAACAGGAAGTTCATGATGATGCTGCCCCATCATGTAGAACACAAGTCATCATCCATTAGGGAAAGAATTGACTTCACAAAGATGTCATTAGAGATGATCTATGGCAAGTTGAAGACCTATGAGATGGAACAGGAACAAAGGGTGATAATCTACGGATCAGGGACAGTGGACAGCAAGCACAATGCACTTGTGAGATCAGCAGCACTTGTAGTGGATGAACCAATAACTTCTGAGATTCAGGTTCAAACCCAAAGAGCTGGAAAGGAGGTGATAATAGAAGCAGAAATGGACTCTGTGAATCTGGGTGTTGATGAAAGTGATTACTACACCCTAGAAGAGCTTGAGCAAATGGAAGACAAAACCATGGCGTACTTAGCTGCAAAGTTTAGTCATATTCGTTTCAAGAGAAACCCTAAGTACAAGTTCAAGGGCTCAACCAACAGATTCCAGAAGAGCAATTATACACCTAGTACAGGCTTTAAGGGAGGCTACAAGACTGGCATGATTGATAGGAGCAAATCAAGATGCTATAAATGCAATGAGTTAGGGCATTTCGCCACTGAATGCCGGAAGCCTCGTCAAGCAAGAGACATGAAAGATGTCTATGGAAAGAAGGATTCTTATGATGAGTTGAAGAAGGAGAATGCCAAGCTTAAACAGCAGTTGGAGGCATTCTCTGGAAAGCAGAAAGGGAAGGCTTACATAGCAGAGGGAAAGCACTGGGATGATACTGATTCGGATGAAGAGGAGGAATATGTAAATGTTGCTCTAATGGCTGACTCTTCAGAGGAATCACCTCAATCATCTCAGGTACCTATCTTAACTACAATTGATATGTCTAATTCTGAGTACAAGAAAACTGTGCAAGATCTTAGTGTAGAATTGTTTAATGTACACACAAGCATGCTAGCATCTGAAATGGAAAATGCTAAACTAGTTCTTAAGATTAAAAAGCTAGAATCTAAAAATGAAGAACTAGAGCTTGTAGCTGTAACATTAGAAGATCTTAAGCAAAAGAATGCGTACTTAGAGAACAAGGTCAAGTGTAATGATGAGATAGAGACTATCCTCAGGAAGCAGATTTCAGATCTAGATTTGAAGCTGAATGCTTTTAAGAATTCCGCTCTAGTGGCTAAGGAAATCATTGATACTCAGGCCGTAGAGAATAAAACTGCTATAGGATTTGACTATAACAAGAAAGCTGGTAAGAAGATTTTGGAATTCCCTGTGACACCTTCAGTTGTCAAAAGGAATACTCCACATGTTCTTAAGAATGTTGATTGTCCAGTTTTTGTTAAGCCATTTCCACCTCTCTTTTATGAGGATGATCTTTTCATAGCTCAAGAATTGCTTGAGGAGGATTTAGTGAAGGAAAAAGAGGTAAAGACTAAGTTACCTAGGAAATCAGTAAAGAATGTATTACCTAAACCTGATTTACCTAAAACTGAAGTAGGTTCCTTAGTTAGTAATGTTAAAAAGAACAGGAATGGGAGGAAAAAGATTGTTAATCAGGAATTGGTTCCATCTTCTCCCATTGCATCTAGGAAGTTATGTTCTATTTGTAATTCTGCTGGACACCTTACACATGCATGTAAAAAGGTTAAAGTAGAAACTGCTAATACTTCTGAAATGCATAACATGTCTGACATGCCTGATAATCATGAGCCCTGTGGAAAGAAAGAGTGTTTGCTATGTAAGTACAACATCATGCATGCTTATTTTAAGTTGATGTCTGATAGTAGCAATAGCTCTAGTAATGTTAAATCCACAGATACTATGAATATCAAACAGGGTAAGACTAAATTAAATGTTACTCCTGTTAAATCATCTAAACCTTCAGGACCCAAACAATTTTGGGTACCAAAGTCCGCTTAATCAATCTGTGATTGCAGGGTAAGGTTAAAAGCTCAAAGGTTGTGTGGATTCTGGATAGTGGCTGTTCTAGACACATGACAGGTGAAGAGTCCCTGCTTACAGAGGTGGTTAAGAAGACCGGCCCGATTGTAACCTTTGGAGATGACAACAAAGGATTCACTACGGGATATGGTAAATTGAAAGCTGGAAATGTCATCATTGAAAACATCTCTCTTGTTGAAGTATTAAAGCACAATCTTCTAAGCATTAGTCAGTTCTGTGATAAAGGCTACAATGTAGATTTCAGAAAGGACAAGTGCTTGATCACCAACAGGAAGGATGAGAAGCTTACTCTACTGGGAGTGAGAAAAGGAAATTTGTTTATAGCTGACTTAAGTTCTACCAGTGAAGGAGAAGTTACATGTTTCTATGCAAAGGCATCTTCAGAACAAAGTTGGCTATGGCACAAGAAGCTCTCACATCTGAACTTCAAAACTATGAACTCTTTGGTAAAGAGAGAGTTAGTGAGAGGGTTGCCCCTGATGGAATTCAATCAGGAGGGACTATGTGAAGCATGTGAAAAGGGGAAGTCGAAGAAAGCATCACATGGAAGCAAAGGAATGACAAGTATTACTGAACCATTACAGCTGATTCATATGGATTTATTTGGTCCAGTTAATGTTATGTCACTTTCAAGAAACAGATATGCATTGGTGATGGTGGACGACTACTCCAAGTACACGTGGGTGTTGTTCATACAAACAAAGGATGAAGCAACACAACTAATCATTGATCACATCAAGAAGATAGAAGTGGAAGCTAAGCTACCTGTGCGGACAATCAGATCAGACAATGGAACTGAATTCAAGAATGCAGTTCTAAATGATTTCTGCTCAGAGAAAGGAATATCAAGACAGTTTTCAGCACCAAGAACTCCTCAACAGAATGGAGTAGTGGAAAGGAAGAACAAGACCTTGGTTGAAGCAGCAAGGACCATGTTGAGTGAATCAAAACTTCCCACTTACTTTTGGGCTGAAGCAGTGAATACAGCCTGCTACACTCAGAATCGAACCCTGATCAACAAAGATCATGAAAAGACTCCGTATGAGTTAATGGCCAACAAGAAGCCAACACTGAAGTATTTTCATGTGTTTGGTGCAAAGTGCTTTGTACTTAAAGATGGAGAACATCTTGGCAAGTTTGATGCCAAAGCAGATGAAGGCATTTTTCTGGGCTATTCTCTGGAATCTAAGGCTTTCAGGGTATATGTGATTGAAGATAAGAAGGTGTTGGAAAGCTTTAATGTAACATTTGACGACACTAAAAGACCAGGCCTGCAAACTGGAGAGAACTCTGAATCCTTGGTATTTGAAAATCTATCAGGAGATCTCTCTGACAATGAAGAAGTACCTGAAGTTGTTACAGTCATTAATAATAATCATAATGATAATGATTCTGGACCAAGTGGTGACCAAAGTGGAAATCCTCAACATACAGGATCCACTAGTCAGTCTTCAGAATCAACAGATCAAACCGTCAACAACTCAGGGGGAGCAGGAGAAGGATCAACTAGTCACACTCCACAACATCTAGAACAAGGAGAATCATCAAGATCGCATCTGCCAAGACAAAGGGTATGGAATAGAGATCATCCCTTTCACTTGATCATTGGTGATCCGGACACAGGAGTGAGAACTAGGAGAACATCACAAAATGAATGTCACTATTCTGGGTTTCTTTCAGAAACAGAACCTAAGAAAGTTGAAGATGCTCTAGATGATCCAGATTGGGTAATTGCTATGCAAGAAGAACTCAATCAGTTTGAAAGGCAGAAAGTTTGGAAGCTGGTACCCAGGCCTAAGGGAAAATCTGTTATTGGAACAAGATGGGTATTCAGAAATAAGTTGGACGAAGATGGCATTGTAACGAGAAACAAAGCCAGACTGGTTGCTAAAGGTTACTCTCAAGAAGAGGGTATAGATTATGATGAAACCTATGCACCAGTAGCAAGACTTGAGGCCATCAGAATGTTTCTGGCATTTGCTGCACATTCCAATTACAAGGTATATCAAATGGATGTGAAGAGTGCTTTTCTGAACGGGGAGTTAGAAGAAGAAGTGTATGTGGAACAACCTCCAGGTTTTGAGGATTCAAAACTGGCAGACTTTGTGTACTTTCTATTCAAAGCTCTCTATGGACTCAAACAAGCTCCAAGGACATGGTATGACACTCTCTCTGAATTCTTACTTGAAAATGATTTTACAAGAGGTGTTGTAGACAAAACTCTCTTTGTCAAAAAGCATAAAAATGATTTGATATTGGTGCAAGTATATGTTGATGACATAATATTTGGTTCTACTAATGATGATCTATGCAAGAGATTTGCTAAGTTAATGCAGAGTCGTTATGAAATGAGCATGATGGGTGAATTGTCATTCTTTCTTGGATTGCAAGTATACCAGAAACAAGATGGTATATTCATTTGTCAGTCCAAGTACATCAAGGATCTTCTTAAGAAGTATCAAATGGAAGACTCATCTACAGCAAAGACTCCTATGCCAACTGCCACTAAGCTTGATAAGGATGAAACTGGTAAGAAGGTTGACATCACAGGCTACAGAGGTATGATAGGCTCATTACTTTATCTCACTGCAAGTAGACCAGATATAATGTTTTCAACATGCTTGTGTGCTAGATTTCAGTCTGATCCTAAAGAATCTCATCTAATAGCTGTTAAGCGAATATTTAGATATCTTAAGGGGACCCCAAATCTTGGCATTTGGTACCCTAAAGATACAGGATTTGATCTTATTGGATACACAGACTCTGATTTTGCAGGTTGTAAGATTGATCGGAAGAGTACTTCAGGAAGCTGTCAGTTTCTTGGAAGAAGATTGGTTTCCTGGCATAGCAAGAAGCAGCATTCAGTGTCCACATCAACAGCTGAGGCTGAATACATTGCTGCTGGTAGCTGTTGTGCTCAGATATTGTGGATGAGAAACCAACTCCGTGACTATGGACTTTTGTTAACAAAGATTCCAATCTTTTGTGACAACACAAGTGCCATAGCAATCTCTAACAATCCAGTGCAACACTCGAGGACGAAGCACATCAACATCAGGTATCATTTTATCCGAGAGCATGTCATGAATGGAACTGTGGAGTTACATTTTGTACCCACAGAGGATCAAATTGCAGACATCTTTACTAAACCGCTTGATGAATCCACTTTCAATAAGCTGGTTGGTGAAGTTGGGATGTTAAATCTTTCTGATTAATTTATTTTGATTAGAAGTCAGTAACTGCAGAGAGTCCTGGTAAATCCATGAGTTCAAGAATTGCTATATCCTTTGGACTTGTGAGTTTATTTTCTGGAGCAATTCTCGTAGTTAGGATTATTATACTAATTTTATGTCATAATTATGGATGATATATCTTCTGGCATTTAATTAGTTATTAATTCTAAAAATTATTTAGGTGCTAATATTTGTTCTAAATATTTTAGCATCTATTTAATTTGAATTAATTTACTTTGTTTTAACATTGTAAATTAATGCAGCATAATTCATTAGATTTTAATTGGTTAATATCACTCAATGATATTTAATTGATTTTATTCTAAGAAAATTGTGAATTTTCTGTTAAGAATTGATTTTGATGAATTTTAACAGATTTATTAAAATTAAAACTTGACAGGAAATAAAAAGTCTGATTTTTAAAACAAGAACAGGTTTTAAAAAGAAGACAGAAGCAAAAATATCGAATTTAAGGAAATTCGATAGTTTTTCAAAGTACAATGATAAATCTATCGAAATTAATTTCGATGGTTTTTGAAAGGGAAAAAGAAAATCTATCGAAAAATTTCTCGATAGTTTTTGAGAATAATTTTAAAAATATATCGAAGTGAATTAATATAATTCAATATTTAATTCTCGATAGTTTTTAGAAATCCAAGCGAAAATCTATCAGGACCTCGATAGTTTTTCCAAAAGAACAGTTCGATAGTTTTTCAGAATTTCAAATAAAAATACCTCGATAGTTTTCTAATAAAACCTTTTCAAATTCTCTTTTTCAAAAATCTCGATAGTTTTTAAGAAACTATCAAAGGTTAGTTGACAGGTTTGCCCCCTTTCAGAAAACTATCGAAGGCTCTTTTAAAACCATCGAACAAAGAAAATACGAAAATACCCCTGACAGTTTGATAAGTATAAAACTTTGCCTTGTCGTTTTTCATTGTCAGTTTTAACAGATCTGAAAAATTACAAAGCTCTAGTTTTTTTATATATACATACACGAGATACACACAAGCAAACGTCAACATCGATAGTTTCTTCATTTGTTAATCAAGAAAATCTTGAAAAAGGTACTGTTTACCACTGTAGATTGAATTCTAACCGTGGAAAACTTTGTTTTTTTTGATTTTGGCACTTGCTGAGAAAGAAACCATCGAACTTGTGTTTGTGAATTGAATATTGGTTAGTATTCAAGGATTCTAAAGTCTATAGGTGTTCGAATTTGTGTGAGTGTTAAAAGGGGTGATTTTCGTTTTTAGAGTAATTTTGTTGAGTTTGATTAATTAGTAATAATTAATTAAATTTAAAAGGAAAAATAGTTTTGGTTATTTGAATTTTCTGGAAATTTTAAAATGGCTGGAGAATTTATTGTTACCAAGACTAATCATGTCTCGTTTCAAAATCTGCAATCCATAACGAATCCTCAAATTCGTGCATGGGCGGAGTTTTTGAATACACGTTCGTTAGTGGCATACGCTGTAAGTACTCCCGTGGTCCTTTGCATTGATCAATTGACTGCGTTGTACACAACCGCCACGGATACAACTGAGAATAACATACGGTCCTTCAGTTTTGTTGTGCCAGGGGGCAGAACAATAAGGGTGACGGAACATGACTTCAATAGAATTCTACATTTTCCAACAGAAAACCTTGTTCCGGATCCCACAACTGAGGAAATACATGCTTTCTTCACTCTTATCAGAAGTCAGCAACCTAACTTCTTGGTGGGAGAGTTCCTAAAGCATTACCTGCCAAAGCCATGGAATTTTTTCTTTCATACCCTGATACATGTTTTTACTGCCAAGCTAACAAATCTGCATGGCATTCCCTTATTCCTTCAAAAGATAGGGTTTGCCATTGCGAACAACAGGCATATTAACATAGGACGGATAGTGATTGATCAAGTAGTTATGTGCATGGGACCACTGGATGAAAGAACAGGCATAAATGAAGATGTGCTCTGTTTCTATCCTAGGTTCCTACAGCTAATTCTCAATGATGTCTTAACAGATGATGAACGTGAGACATTTGAAGCTGAAGACACAATGGAGTGTATGAAGATGAGGAGCAATGCCATAACCGCTCTAATAAGGAAGAACAACTATCTTCCAGGGGTACCCACTGTTCTCACTGAATATCTAAGAACGGTGCCCCTACCTCTTCTACCCCCAGGGGAACAGGTAAATGAAGGTAACTTTCCTCAACCTGAACCTGAACTTGGTCCTGAACCAATGGATGTTGATCCAGAGCCCTCAGTGGCCATTCCTGACCAGGAGGTTGCAAACCCACAACCTCTAACCACGGTCGAAGAGCCTTTGAACGAGCCAAATGAAAACATAAATGATGCTCCTTCCCCTCCTATACCCAGTAAAGAAACATCCCTGAGTGTAGAGGGAGATAGTGCCAAAGCAGCACCACATAAGGAGATACACCCTTCAACAGCAGCTCTGCCTTCCTCTAAAAGGAGAAGAACAGAAACTGAGGCAACTGCTGATACTTCATTTCTCTCATTCAAAGAGCCCTTTACTGATTTTTCTGATGCTGATTGGGCTACGCTAACGAAAGCAATATCTGAACCAATAGCTCAATCAAGTAAGGAGGAATTGACGGAAGCAACTGGTGTTCCGACCATATTACGGTCAGGTTCACTGGTTGAAGGTTCTCTGAACCAAGGGTCTTCACAGACGTCGAGAGAAGGCTTTGACCTAAATGCACAATCTAAAAGGTCATTGTCTACCTCCCCAGATGGAACATATCTGGATCCTGCGGGTAAAGGGTCTGACGTAGGTGCAGATCGGCAACTCGTTGACAGTGAATCAATTACTATTGAGGAGTCAACTGAGGTGAAGTCTTTACAGACTCACGGGGAAGATTCGGGATCTCTGCTGTTAAATGAGCCTGTTTCTAACCCCCTAGAGATTCAAACTCTAGATCCTACAAAGGATATATCATCTAAGGATGATCAGCAACTTGGTTTAACCAAGGACGGGGACTTGCGAAGCCCCATTGCACCACCGGTGACCTCCTTAAGGACGGCTACGGTGTTTTCTTCAGCAGGTACAACCAGCACAATGGATTTGAGTGAAACACAAACACTTACACCTGGCCTGAGTGGGAAAGGAAAAATGAGTGAAACACTAACAGAAACTGTGAGTGAACACCCAGAGCCAAACGTGAGGAGTGACACCCAAACCCTAACTCATATTGATGATCTGCTGTTACCAACAGAAAGAGAGCTACAAGTTCAATCTTCCCTCAAGGAGATGACAGTTCATGATAAAGAAGGAAATCCATTATTCAAGGTTCCACTGCGACCTTCCTTTGACCAAGGGATCACCTCCAGTCAAGACAATGTTTCTTTAAAGTCTATTCAAGAGAAAGTTGACTTGGCTGCAGCTGATTCCAGAAGAACATTCAGGGTCATTGGCAGTGCATCTGGCACTATAACAGGTACGAAGCAGGCAGTGGACTCCTTAAAGAAGGAAGCTATGGAAGAGCTGGTCGATTTGAGGATGGACGTAAGGGAGCTTAAAGATGGATTCATGAATGAAGTAACTGCACTGTCCCAGGGACATGAAGCTTTGAAAGAGGACGTTCTGGTTATCCGGGATGGTCAAGCGCGGGTGAAGGATGCAATGGACAACCTTTCAAGAGTGGAGTCTAGACTCAACAGGAGGCTGGATCATATGGAAAAGACTACCAACTCAAGATTGGAAAACATTGACCTGTCGTTAGCTTCTATAAATGACTTTAATAAGCAGCTTATGGATTTCTTGGAGAATCAAGGCGATGGAGTACAGTCTATATGGAGTATGCTGAAAAGCCAACAATCTGGACAACCTGGCCCCTCCTATCAACAACCTGATCCTTCTAATGTCTTTTATGCTGAGGATGCTTTTATCGAGGATTCCTCAACTAAGGGGGAGAAAGTTGGAGAAGGGGAGAAGGAGCAAACTAAGGATGGATGGAGAGTTTGGGAAACAGTTGAAGCTATTCCTATCAGGCAGTACTGGATAGAAGAACTTGTGGAGGAAGAGAAGAGTGAAGAGGAATTTGAATTCATGCAAGAGAAACCTATCCAAGAGGAGCATGAACCATATTATCCTGAACCAATAGATCATCCTATCTTGGATGAGGATATTATGGAAGAAGAATCAAATTCTCTGTCACCAGAAGAAGAAGCTGCCTTGGAAGCAATAAGAGCTCAGAGAGCTGCAATAGATGCCAGGCAAGCTGAGAAAGAAAAACAGCAAGCAATTCTGAGAAGTGAAAAGCTAAAGAGAATGAAGGTGTATAATGAAGTGAGGAAGAAGAAGATGATAGATCTGGCAAAGAAAGATGGTACTGAATGGGAAATGGCTTATAAAACCTTTTGTGGAGTTGAAGACGGATTACAAGTCAACGACAATGCGGAGGTGGAAGTCATTATTCAGGACATCAGAAGTGCTAATCTTGATGATCAGACTTACTTCAAAGCACTGAGAAGCTCTATAATCTGTCTGAATGCTGGGGTTAAAGCAAATGGTGCCTGGAGCTTATTAATCAGTTTTCTGGAGAAAGGTACATTTGTGATTTCTACTAAGTTTTTAGAACAGAGGACATATACAGAATTGCAGGCTATACTTATCAAGATCCAAAGAACTACAAGGCTAAATGAACTGCTCCGAGAGCATGTTAAGGAGATCGTGATGAAAGTCAGTCCAGAGATTACTGAAGATCCTCCAATGGTTAGATTCATGACGAATGACTTGTTCAGAATCTGCTATTTGACTGAGGACAAACTGAGGGACTACCCAAGCAACTATCTAATCTCAGTTGAGAAGTATCTTAGATCCACTGGATTCTCTTCAACGGAGAAGGACAAAGCAGCAGACACTCTTAGAAGATTTCTAATGGAGAATGTTCCTTACTATAGGAAAAGAGTGGAAAGAGGATTGGAAGTGCATACCAGACTGCCAAACATGCCAAAGCCAAACAAGAAAGATGTTAACATTGCATGGTTGTGGGCTGGAGTGGGTCAAGAGGTTGAGTATATTAGAAGACACATCCGAGGAGCAATCCTTAAACCTGGAGAACCACTGCACTATCCATCAGTGATTGATTATCAAGCTGCTAACTCCGATCCAATGATTGAAGAAGGTGAGATTGGAATGGACTGAATGATGAAGCAAAGAACAAGAGAACTATCAGCTCAGACTAGAGGAGCAACTTCATTGTATAAAGTTTAATTGTTTTTTGAATTATGAAATCTGGAAATGTATAAATATCTGATCCAGAATGCATTAATATTATTACGCTGTCTTACTTTAAGTAGTTTCATGTTTCCTTAGTTAGTTGAGTTATCCTCGAAGTATTTGCTTGTCGAACTCTATCCAATCAAATAGGGGGAGATTGTAAAGCATAATGTAACATAAGATCTAAAAGAGATAACTACAACTCAACAAAGGACAAGACAGACAATAATATTAACTGAAGCACAGGAATCCAGAATCAAAGAAGAAAAGGTAAACTCAAAAAATCAAAATACGTTATGTATTTTTGAAGTCCGTAAACAGGTCACGGAAAGAAGTTCATGAAAATGTTCAAGCCTCAGTGACAGCAATGGAAACAAGACTTTGAAGATGACAGAAGTATGTGAATGATTTAGGGTTCAGTACCACGGGATTCCAGTGATGAAGCAACCAGAACGACAAGGGACGTATCAGCAGCATTGTATTGAAGATATAAAATAAGAATTGATCAAGTGTTATTCATCTGTGAACCAAACCAGTTGCACTAGGTGACGGCACTAAAAAGATCAAGTTGTTTTATCGTCTCAGAAGAAATTGATACAGTCTATTTCTTAAACACCCAGAAGCTCAGTGGAATCATTTATGGACTAAAGACAAGAAAGAGAAATTCGATGGTTTTTCTAATCGAAAAACTATCGAATGGTAGTTGAAATGATTAATTAAAAACCAAAGTAAATTAGTTTGGCATCCGATAGTTTTGATTTAAAAACTATCGAATGACAAATTAATTTATTTAATTCGATGGATTTTTATTCATTCGATGGTTTTTTATTATGGGAGCAGGTGAAAAGAATTCCTTTTCTGAAAGGTTGATGAAGATCCAACGGCCAGGATTGTTTCTACAATTCTCATTCGATGGTTTTTCAAAACAGACTACAATTAATACAGAGAGAAGATTGTGTCTTCTTCAGTTAAGGTATTCAACACAGACACATAACTGAGAGAGAGAAGAGCCGGAGAAAATTACCAGAGAAATTAATAGTGCTCAGAACTTGATTATTGTTTTGTATTTGTGTTACCTTAAACTCATTGACGCTAATCTACGGATTAGAAATTGTAGCACCCCTCGAGGTTTATATTTATAAAAAGATATATTCCCCGAAACTTGATTTGGTTTGGTGTGTTTGATTTCGTTATAGAACTGAAAGTTTAATCCGCGTACGAAATTAAATTATTTGTGAGTATCGTATTCAACCCCCCCTTCTACGATACTTTGGACCTAACAATGCCTTTGCATAAAAACATGTAACTTCTCCTTCACTGGTAGAACTTAAGTCAACTATAAACAAATTTCCTTTTCTCACTCCCAGTAGAGTAAGCTTCTCATCCTTCCTGTTGGTGATCAAGCACTTGTCCTTTCTGAAATCTACATTGTAGCCTTTATCACAGAACTGACTGATACTTAGAAGATTGTGCTTTAATCCTTCAACAAGAGAGATGTTTTCAATGATGACATTTCCAGCTTTCAATTTACCATATCCCGTAGTGTATCCTTTGTTGTCATCTCCAAAGGTTAAAATCGGGCCGGTCTTCTTAACCACCTCTGTAAGCAGGGACTCTTCACCTGTCATGTGTCTAGAACAGCCACTATCCAGAATCCACACAACCTTTGAGCTTTTAAACTTACCCTGCAATCACAGATTGATTAAGCGGACTTTGGTACCCAAAATTGTTTGGGTCCTGAAGGTTTAGATGATTTAACAGGAGTAACATTCAATTTAGTCTTACCCTGTTTGATATTCATAGTATCTGTGGATTTGACATTAATAGTACTATTGCTACTATCAGACATCAACTTAAAATAAGCATGCATGATGTTGTACTTACATAGCAAACAATCTTTCTTTCCACGGGGTTCATGAAGATCAGGCATGTCAGACATGTTATGCATTTTAGAAGCATTAGCAGTTTCTACTTTAACCTTTTTACATGCATGTGTAAGGTGTCCAGCAGAATTACAAATAGTGCACAACTTCCTAGATGCAATGGGAGAAAATGGAACCATTTCCTAATTAACAATCTTCTTCTTCCCATTCATGTTCTTTTTAACATTACTAACTACGTCACCTACTTCAGTTTTAGGTAAATCAGGTTTAGGTAATTCATTTTTTACTGATTTCCTAGGCAACTTAGTCTTTACCTCTTTTTCCTTCAACAAATCCTCCTCAAGCAATTCTTGTCTTATGAAAAGGTCATCCTCATGAAAAAGTGGTGGAAACGGCTTAACAAAAACTGGACAATCAACATTCTTAAGAACATGTGGAGTATTCCTTTTGACAACTGAAGATGTCACAGGGAATTCCACAATCTTCTTACCAGCTTTCTTGTTATAGTCAAATCCTATAAAAGTTTTATTCTCTATGTCCTGAGTATCAATGATTTCCTTAGCCACTAGAGCGGAATTCTTAAAAGCATTCAGCTTCAAATCTAGATCTGAAATCTGCTTCCTGAGGATAGTCTCTATCTCAGCATTACACTTGACCTTATTCTCTAAGTACACATTCTTTTGCTTAAGATCTTCTAATCTTACAGCTACAAGCTCTAGTTCTTCATTTTTAGATTCTAACTTTTTAATCTTAAGAACTAGTTTAGCATTTTCCATTTCTGATGCTAGCATGCTTGTGTGTACATTAAACAATTCTACACTAAGATCTTGCACAGTTTTCTTGTACTCAGAATTAGACATATCAATTGTAGTTAAGATAGGTACCTAAGATGATTGTGGTGATTCCTTTGAAGAGTCAGCCATTAGAGCAACATTTACATATTCCTCCTCTTCATCCGAATCAGTATCGTCCCAGTGCTTTCCCTCTGCTATATAATCTTTCCCCTTCTGCTTTCCAGAGAATGCCTCTAATTGCTGTTTAAGCTTGGCATTCTCTTTCTTCAACTCATCATAAGAATCCTTCTTTACATAGACATCTTTCATGTCTCTCGCTTGACGAGGCTTCCGGCATTCAGTGGCGAAATGCCCTAACTCATTAAAGTTGTAGCATCTTGATTTGCTTCTATCAATCATGCCAGTCTTGTAGCCTCCCTTAAAGCCTGTACTAGGTGTATAATTGCTCTTCCGGAATCTGTTGGTTGGACCCTTGAACTTGTACTTAGGGTTTCTCTTGAAACGAATGTGACTAAACTTTGCAGCTAAGTACGCCATGGTTTTGTCTTCCATTTGCTCAAGCTCTTCTAGGGTGTAGTAATCACTTTCAGCAACACCCAGATTCACAGAATCCATTTCTGCTTCTATTATCACCTCCTTTCCAGCTCTAGGGGTTTGAACCTGAATCTCAGAAGTTATTGGTTCATCCACTACAAGTGCTGCTGATCTCACAAGTGCATTATGCTTGTTCTCCACTGTCCCTGATCCGTAGATTATCACCCTTTGTTCCTGTTCCATCTCATAGGTCTTCAACTTGCCATAGATCATTTCTAATGACATCTTTGTGAAGTCAATTCTTTCCCTAATGGATGATGACTTGTGTTCTACATGATGGGGCAGCGTCATCATGAACTTCCTGTTTGATTCTCTCAGTGGATAGGTTTTTCCTTTCATTGCCAATTCATTGAGAAGCTTAGTATATTTCTCAAAGACCTGAGTTATACTTTCTCCTGGCAGTGACCTAAACGCTTCGTATTGAGAAGTCAGAATGTCCAATCTGTTTTCCTGCACGTCTTCAGTTCCTTCCATTATCAAGTTAATGGTATCCCACATATGTTTCCCGCTTGTACAGTTCATCAACTGATAGCTCATTTCCTTGTCTGCGGAATCCGCCAATATCAACATTAAACCGGTGTCCAATCGAATCAGTTCTTTGTCAGAATCTGTATACTCAGTAATATCCTTAGGTTGGGTGCCTTGAGGAATCCTGTTACCATCAGGAGCTGTAGATTCACTAACTGGTTTCATTGGTACAAACGGTCCGTTCTCTAATATGCCAATATATACAACGAATTAGATGCCTTGATAAATAACAACATCTTCATCTTCCACAAACCGAAATCATCTCTAGTAAACGGGGGAACTTTAATACCAGCGGTTGTCTTTGGAGCACTCATGGTTTCTGAAAATTTCAAATTGTTTAAAATTCAAGAAATTCCAATTAAATGAAAAATTTTGAAAGTTAAAAAATTTGCTTCGAATTTTCACGCTACGTTTGATTTTGGTCTCATTCACCGGATCTGATTTGTATATCAATCAAGTAGCTCTGATACCAATTTTTAGGTCCAAAGTATCGTAGAAGGGGGGGTTGAATACGATACTCACAAATAATTCAATTTCGTTCGCGGATTAATCATTCAGTTCTATAACGAAATCAAACACACCAAACCAAATCAAGTTTCGGGGAATATATCTTTTTATAAATATAAACCTCGAAGGGTGCTACAATTTCTAATCCGTAGATTAGCTTCAATGAGTTCTAAGTTATACACAATCAAAACTTTGATAGAATTTAAGCAGAATTAATTTCTCTGGTATTTTCTCTCTGGCTCAAACTCTCTCTCAGTTATTGCTTCTGTGAAATAACTCCGACTTAAGAAGACACTATCTTCTCTCTGTATTAATTGTAGTCTTCAATTTAAAACTATCGAACTAGGAATGTAGAAACAATCCTGGTCGTCCATCTTCAACTTCAACCTGTAAAACAAGAATACTTTTCACCTGCTCCTTAATTAAAAACCATCGAATGAAATACTTTAATTTACCATTCGATAGTTTTTTAATCAAAATTATCGAATACCAAATTAAGGTAAACATGGTTTTCAATGAATCATTATTATACCATTCGATAGTTTTCTTAATTGAAAAACTATCGAATTCTTGTTTCTTGTCTTTTATCAATTAATGATTCCACTGAGCTCCTGGGTGTTTAAGTAATAGACTGTATCACTTTATTCTGAGATGATAAAACAACTTGATCTTTTCAGTGCCGTCACCTAGTGCAACTGGTCTGGTTCACAGATGAATAACACTTGATCAATTCTTCTTTTATGTCTTCAATTCAATGCTGCTGATATGTCCCTTGTCGTTCTGGTTGCTTCATTTAAATCACTGGAATCCCGTGGTACTTAACCCTAAATCATTCACATACTTCTGTCGTCTTGAAAGTCTTGTTTCTTTTGCTGTCACTGAGGCTTGAACATTTTCATGAACTTCTTTCCGTGACCTGTTTACGGACTTCAAGAATACATAACGTATTTTGATTTTTTGAGTTTACCTTTTCTTCTTTGATTCTGGATTCCTGTGCTTCTGTTAATATTATTGTTTGTCTTGTCCTTTGTTGTAGTTATCTCTTTTACATCTTATGTTACATTATGCTTTACAAGTGACTGCTACTCTTTTTAAACTCTCAACTCAAAACTGTCAGGGGACAGATATTTTCTCAAAGCAATTTAGTTGCTGCAAGTCAAATATTGTGTTACCACCTCAACGCTCGAGGGGTAAATTGATGGAACAAGTCGATATCCATTAACAAGCAATAGCTTGGGAAATATTGGAGAATCTTCCTTTCCAACCTAGATATAACTACTTAGTGGAGTCGTATCAACAAGTATTACACTTGGGAAAAGGAGGACGATCTTTACGTTTCAGAGTCATGGATTTCATCTGAACTAGGAGTGGTGTAAGTGGTCCAGTTACGCTGACCCATCCATTTTTATTGCCCCAAATGGGCCGGGAGATCCGGAAAGGCGGTAGACAATATCAGGCTGTCGTGATTCTTCCATCTACATGTAGAAAACATATATTTGTTGTACGACCTGTTACTGATCATAGTAAGGTTGGTACGACGGCCGCGGTAGCAACTCCGGTATTAGTTCATCATCCATTTTGGATAATTCTGCAACATGTATTGAAAGGGACTACGGATGACATCCTTGGTACAGGTTTACCGATCATGTTGGCAGAGAGATTCTGCAGCATGTATTGAAAGAGACTAAGGATGACACCCGTGGTACAGGTTTACCGATCATGTTGGCAGGGGGTCGAAAAGTGTTCAAAGAAAATGAAGTTGAAATAAATCCTTGTAACTTCATCTTTTATTTTATGAGTTATGACTCTGATAAAACTTTACTCAGATTATATATGCATAAGTGGATTTTGGGGTTACGGAAACATTATATTAATTTTCCTTGTAACTTCATCCTTTATATTATACTAGTCTCTTATCCGTTTAAGGCATAACATGTGGCTACAAAAATATCTTTGAAATGTTATATATTGATAATTTGTTATAAACTATTTTGGTGGGCTCTATTGCTCACCCTTGCTTCATTTATTTATATCACAACAACAGCTAGAGCAGATGGCCCGCAACAGGCACACTCTGCGCAAGAAGGTAGCAGCCGTCAGAGATTTACCCGCTGAGGTCGTAGCCGCCATAGATGAGGTAGTAGTAACCAGTAGTCTAAGCTACAGCTTTTGTGTATCAGACTTATTTATATTTATGATTAATGTAAGCAACGGCAATAACTATCAAGTGTACTCTGTAATCTTTTGGGTTTGTAATAACTTATAACTTGTGGATCCTATAACTAGATACTTATTCCAATTTCATCTCTGGGACTATAACTAGTTGTGTGTGTGTGTGGTGTTGTTATTGTGGGGTCACAACATGCAGTTTAATTGTTTTGATTCAAGTGCAAGTATTATTGATGGGAATTGAGACCGTAACGACCAGATCCCCGACCCCGGATCTGGGGCTGTTACAAGTGTTATAGGCACAAAATGGGTGTTCAGAAACAAGATGGATGAAAATGGCATAGTCACAAGGAACAAAGCTAGATTGGTTGCAAAAGGCTATTCACAGGAAGAGGGAATTGATTTTGATGAAACCTTTGCTCCTGTTGCAAGACTAGAAGTAATAAGGATTTTCCTAGCCTATGCAGCCCATGCCAATTTCAAGGTCTATCAAATGGATGTGAAGAGTGCTTTTCTGAATGGGGAATTGGAAGAGGAGGTGTATGTAAGTCAACCTCCTGGTTTTGAAGATGATGATTTTCCAGAGTATGTGTACTTCCTCCTTAAAGCACTCTATGGTTTGAAACAAGCACCTAGAGCCTGGTATGACACACTTTCACAGTTCTTCCTTGAGAATCACTTCACTAGAGGTACTGTAGATAAAACTCTTTTTCATAGGATTGTGAATGGCTCTACTATACTTGTTCAAATTTATGTAGATGACATAATCTTTGGGTCTACAGATGTAAAACTTTGTCAAAATTTTGCCAAGATTATGCAGAGTAAATATGAAATGAGCATGATGGGAGAATTAACTTACTTTCTTGGTCTCCAAGTGAAGCAAGTTAATGAAGGCATTTTCATTAGTCAAACAAAATATATTCATGATTTGTTAAAGAAATTTAACTTAATGGAATGCTCTCCTGCCAAAACTCCCATGCCTACTGCCACCAAACTTGAATTGAATACTAAGGAAAAATCTGTGGACATTTCAAATTACAGAGGCATGGTAGGCTCACTTTTATATTTAACAGCTAGTAGACCTGATATTATGTTTGCTACATGTCTATGTGTTAGATTTCAAGCTGATCCTAGGGAATCCCATTTAGTTGCTATTAAAAGGATTTTCAGATATCTCAAAGGAACACTAAATCTTGGCATTTGGTATCCTAGAGAATCTGGCTTTGAACTAATTGGTTATTCAGATGCAGATTATGCAGGATGTAAAATTGACAGGAAAAGCACAACAGGCACCTGTCAATTCCTAGGAAACAAGCTTGTGTCATGGTTCAGCAAGAAACAAAACTCAGTTTCTACCTCCACGGCTGAGGCTGAGTATATTGCAGCTGGAAGTTGTTGTGCACAGATTTTATGGATGAAAAATCAACTACTTGATTATGGACTAAGAGTTGAGAAAATCCCTATCTTCTGTGACAACACTAGTGCCATTGCCATTACTGAGAATCCAGTGCAGCATTCAAGGACCAAGCACATTGACATCAAGTATCATTTCATTAGAGAACATGTTATGAATGGTACTGTGGAGTTACATTTTGTTCCAAGTGAACAACAACTTGCAGATATCTTTACCAAGCCTCTTGATGAATCAACATTCTCAAGATTAGTAAGTGAGCTAGGTATGCTAAATTTCTCTTAATTATTTTTGAGATTTTTGCAAGTTACAATGCAGCCAGAAATTTTCTATGTTTTTCTGTGAATTAATTTTCTAAGGAAAAAGTGAAATTTTGTCCAAGTCAAAATTACTATGTCAACGAAATGCACCATTTCGTTGACAGTCTTAGCACTTTTCTGGGTGTTTCGTTGACAGTACTTTTATGTCAACGAAACGCAGCTTTATCAACGAAATAGACGGGACCTTAAACGCCCAATTCTGATTCGTTGATATAGCGCTTTTAATCTGAACCGTTGAAATTGCACGTTCTTTACCACGATCTATGCACACACCCCTATAAGTATAAATCATGGTAATATTTTAATTGTAACAGTTACATTTTTAAGCCAATCCAGTAATTTATATTTATTATTGGACTTAATTTTTGAGAAATTTTGGGGGAGTATTTAAGAAATTTTGTTTTCTTTAATTCTTTTCTACCTGCTCTCAAAATTTCCAAAGATTTTCTTACTTCTTCTCTCTCAAAGCAAATCAAAGTTCAAGCTTTTTCTCACTCAACAATGGCACCAATAGTAAAACTCATGTCAGCTGGAGGGTTCATCTATGAGAAGAACAACTCCATCCCTTTTGTTGTCAAGGAAAGCCCGAACAGAATCTTTTTCAAGATGATGGATTTCATGATGAATTGCAAACTGAGCTACGCAATGTTTCACTCAACTCCACTCTACAATGAGATAATCAAGGAGATTTGGACCTCATGTGAGTACAGTGGGACAAATTGCACTTTGCAATTCATCATTCAAGGTAATGAGTACATAGTCAATTCTGATGTGTTGCAAGCATGCTTACACCTTCCTGAAAATAATTGCTCTGCTTTGCCTACATATACTGAAATGATTAACATGCTAAATTCCATAAACTACTCATTGCCTACTGATAATCTGGGTAAAATAATTAGGAGAGGTTTGGTTAGGGAATATAGTTATTTAGTTGATGCATTCATCAAGGTCTTTTCTGGTAAAATTAGTAATTTTGATGCATTAACTAACTCTATGTTGATTCTATTTACCATGCTCCTAACTGATAGATATTACAACTTTAGCACCCAACTTATGTATGAAATTGGTGCTAAGTTGGGTGATAAGGCTAATAGGAAAAAGAATATCTATTATGCTAGATTTCTGATGATGTTGGCTAACCATGTTAGTCCAGCACCATTGGTTATCTCTAACCCTACTTCTAGATTTGACTGCTTTGTACAAGAAAAGAGGGTCTTGACAGATATTCTGAGGCTCAACCACAATGGTGATGTGTGACGCCCTCCAAACCCGGGGTACAGATTTGAGGAGTCATCCGACCAACGGAATACTATTTAACACATGCATAATATATATAAAGACACAAATACCCCTTGACCAAGACCGCATCCAGATTATGGCAATGAACACAAGCTACTACAATCTTTTATTAATACAATACCAGTTTTATCAGAGTTATTACATCACAACCAAAGTTCAAATCTAGACATCTAATCTAGAAAAGCAAAACAACTACCCTGCCAATGACAATGACTCGAGGGGCTCTCCTGGCTGCTGGTGAACTATCAGTCACACTATGCCGACTCATACTCTCGCTTTACTGGAATAGGGTTAGAAAACAACAAGCAAGAGTGAGCCAAAATTGCTCAGCAAACATCAATGAATCATTTCTATCACAGTTGTAAGGATATGAATTTATGATATCAGAATCAACAATATTTAGCTAACACATGCTTTGTATCAATAACAATTGAAGAAAAGAATTAGAATTTGGCTTATACATTTTATTCAAATCAAAGGTTGTGTTGCTGGCCAGCCACGCATCAACCCCGGACTAGCTCATGACATAGTCCTCTACTGGATCCTAGGCCAATTTGGGCCTTAAGTTATTCTGACCATGAATATGGCCCGACCAATTACTGGTCCATTTTTGAAAACACATGCCAAATCTATAATAGGGTATAAACAATAACATGCTCAATAAGATAAACTGAATGTATAGTAATTGCAAAAGAGCTTCAACTATTCAGTATCAAATGAAGATTGAGAAATAATCATGGAGTAATTTCAATGGTACGGTGTACTCATTCAATAAGGGAATCAATATTGGTAGTCGATAATCAATGACCGTAATCAATAGTCAAGATGGAAGTCAAATAATCAATGGTTGTCAATGATAATCAAAGGATGATAAACAATAGCAATAGGTGGTAAACAATAATCAAGTGAATTGGAAATAAGGGTTTCCGATGCAGATCAAATCAAAGAATCAAGAATCTCTAAGGAAATGGAATCAGTTGTCCAAATGCGGTTGAAAGATTGATAATTTGAATTGTTCCGGGGATAACGGTATTCAAGTAATCAAGACAATAATAAATTTTATCACAAGTAAAGGCACAGATACTTGCCTGGTCTAAGCTGCTGACGGATCGACTCTGCTCACTCTACTTTTCCCTTTCCCTTGCTCCGGGAACTCGATTCTATAATTAAACAACTCATCACAATAAGTCTAACTATTCTCGTTCTACTCTCGACACTTATTCAACCAATAATCACATTTAAACAAGTAACCGGTTACGTATCGGACGTCCGGTATAAATTACGATATTTAAAACTCAGATATTTGCCCTAGTACGGGCATATACAGACTATAAAACACAACACACAATTAATATGAACCATATAGCACTTATAAACATTTTTTAAACATCACACGAAACTTATTTGAATTTTAGATAAGTCATGATTAATTTTTAAATCAAAAATCGGATTTTTAAATCCAATATAAACATTTAATGTAAAATAAATCAATTAATAAAATTAATTGACACTCTTTAAATACTCAAACTATTTTTAAATAATAAAACAGGGGTGAAAATAATTAAACTGAATTTTTAATTAATTAAATCTAATTAATAATTAATTTTTAAGAATTAATCGATTAATTAAATAACCAATTAATTAAAAAATTAATTATTAATTAAAAATAATTAAAATAAATTAAGTTTAATCAATTTTCGGGTTTAAAATAATAAATATAATTTATCAGAATTTTTCTGATATTAAAATCTATTTTTAAAATAAAATATGAATTTTTAAAGTTTTTAAACTATTTTCGAATTAAATTTAAAAATAAAATTCAAAAACAGTTTTCTGAAAATGAATTAGAGTTTTGAAGATTGAAACCGGGTCGAAAATCGGGTAAACGGGTTGGGAAGAACAATTCCGGGTCGCCAGGAACAACCCACCGGATTCTGGGTTTTCCAGAATCCGGCCGGTCTCCGGCCGCCGGAATTCTTCGATTCCGTCCAAACATAAATCAAACCAGAGGGTTTTTGTTCGCCTTTTGAAGCCAAACAAAACCCACACATCAAAACATCTGTCTCTAGCCGGAATCGTGCCCAGAATCCGTTCAAAGAATTCTCCGGCGACGACCTCGGCCGGAAACCCGATCTACCTATTCCGTACATGAAACTCAAAGATTAATATACCAAAATGAAGCTTATAACTCACACAATAAAAGCCCTTTATCAAAAACAATGTCAGATCAATATCAAGAACGTACGAATTGAAAGAAGAAATCGGGTCAAAACCCGAAATCAAAACCCGTAAAAATTCGACTCAAACATGAAATTAAACTATGGATTCTTGCTAATTAGAACCCTAGGAACATGTTAGAAGCAACCAATTGAGCGGAGAATCAACAGAATGAAAATCCCCAAATCGAATCAAGAACCCTAATTATAATTCGAAACTTGTAAAATCAATATAAAATCGAATACTTACCAGATGATGATGAGGTTGGAAGATTCTGAAACTAGATTTTTGGAGCTTTGATTTGAGTATAAGAACTTCAAATTTGGACTTCAATAACCCTTAGAACGAATTGATTGAAGATCAAGAACACAAAAATAATTTTTTGGGAATTTCGGATTTTATGAATAATTGCTGCAGATTTGCTATGAGTTATGAAGTCTGATTTATCTTTTTATATTTCTGGAAAAATAATACCCCAAATAACATTTTTGGATCGATATTGATTCGTTAGATCGTTTAAAAACCCTAATTAGGTCAAAAACACGTTTTACGAAAAATAAGGGGTTAAAAAGGTTGATGATCATCCAAATTGATATATATCATTATATAACTAATGCTCAAGAATACTAGGGCTATAACAACTTCAATATTGATATAGAACGACAAATCCGTCCCCTTAAGCAATTAGGGTTCGGAACGATTTTTCCTTTTTCGGATCAAAAATTGAAATTTATTTGCAGAATCAAATAGGTAGGGTTAAATAGAATCCCATAACCCTTTCGATAACGATTCGAATACGAAAGACGAAGAAATTAAAAATGAATGTACGAAATTTCAACGGGGCCCTTGAATTATCAAAACGACTCAAATTTGAAGAAAATTCCAAATGACGAAATTTTCGAAAGGGGCTTCTGACTCACCATTTAACACATAATCACACACTAAATATCATATAATAATATTCCAATATTCCAAAATAAATATTTTAGATTAAATATATCATTTAATCAGATAATAAAATTCACGGATATTACATCCTTCCCCCCTTAATAGGATTCTGTCCTCAGAATCAGATCAAGGAAACAACTGGGGATACTTCTCTAACATCTCATTCTCTAACTCCCAGGTAGACTCTTCTACTTTAGGATTCCTCCACAAAACTCTCACTAACGCTACTGTCTTATTCCTTAGTACTTTCTCCTTACGATCCAATATCTGAATCGGTCGTTCTACATATGATAAATCTGTCTGGACCTCTATGGGTTCATACTCTACTACATGATTCGAATCTGGTCGATACCTCTTAAGCATAGATACATGAAATACATTATGAACGTGCTGCATATGCAGTGGCAATGCCAACTCGTAAGCTACCTCGCCCACTGTTAGATATAATTGCTGACGTTTGTTCATCAGTGTTTAAGTCCCAGGTACATATCAGAGTTTACATAGAAGCCAGTCAGAGTTTGGTAAAGTCTGACTGGGTGAAGAGTTTATATGGAAGCCGGTCAGAGTTTGTTAAAGTCTGACAGGGTGAAAGTTGACTTAGCTGTCGGTGCAAAGATAAAGATTCTAGAAGCAATATATTCTGAAGATGGAAAGAAGCAGAATATATTGATACAGCTAAGGAGACTGGACAGAAGACTGAAGCAATCCTTAATTGATAATAATTGTATAGATAATTTATAGGAATATCAATTAGATAAGGATTGTATGTAGCTGTGTACTATATAAACACAGATAGGTTATCCCTAGAAGGGACGCGTGAATATTGATATATTATTCTTGTAACCTAGAAGCTCTTTGTGATTCATTAACATCATAAAGAGAGAAGCTGTTAATACGATTGCAGTTTTATTGATTCATAAACAGTGTTCTTAATTATTGTTATTCTCATACATACTTGATTATATTGTGTATTCGGCCTAACAATTGGTATCAGAGCCAAGGCTGTTTAATATATACAGTTTTACGATTCAAACACAGTATTAATCATGTCTGAAGAAAATCAAACTGCTCCCAAGGCTGAACAGGTTAAGCCTAATTCTGTGAGTCGATATGAAACAATCAGGGTTCCGATTCTCAGGCCTGTAGAGTATCCAATTTGGAAGGTGAAGATGACCATGTTTCTGGAGGCTACAGATCCAGAATATCTTGACAGAATTAATGATGGTCCTCATAATCCAACCAAACTAGCCCCTGTTGTTGATGGACAAGAACAAAAGACTGTTCCAAAGGAAAAGAAAGATTTGACTCCTGAGGACATCTCATCAATTGCAAAGGATGCAAAGGTTAGACATCTTCTCCACAGTGCGTTAGATAACGTTATGTCTAACAGAGTAATTGGCTGCAAGACTGCCAAAGAGATATGGGATGCTCTAGAAGTCAGATGCCAAGGAACAGGTGCTATCAAGAAGAATAGGAGGACCATACTAACTCAGGAGTATGAGCACTTTGATTCAAGACCTAATGAAACCTTGACTGAGACCCATGACAGATTTTGCAAATTATTGAATGATCTGTCTCTGGTTGATAAAGAATATGAGCTTGAAGAGTCTAATCTCAAGTTTCTGTTATCTCTTCCTGAAAAGTGGGATTTGAAGACAACCACAATAAGAGATAATTATGAGCTTGCTGATACAGAACTTGATGAAATCTATGGGTTATTGAAAACTCATGAACTGGAGATAGATCAAAGGAATAGAAGATTGAGTAAAAAGACAAAATCTATTGCTCTCAAAGTCGAGGAGAAGCCCATTAAGAAGGAATCATCAAGGAAGAAAGCCAAGGGAAAGGCTTTAGTGATTAAATCTGAGAGTGAGTCATCAAACTCTGATGATGATTCAAACTCTGATGAAGCTTCTGATTCTGAGGATGATGAAGAGGAAATGATGCAAATGGCTGCCTTGATGGTTAAGACATTTAAGAAGATGGGATTCAAGAACTTCAAGAAGGGTAAAAGATTCTCAAGGAGAGATTCAAATTCTGAGAAGAAGAATTTCAGAAAGTCTGATGGAAGGGATACCAAGTCTGGAAAGAAGGACAAATCTGAAATCCAGTGCTACAAGTGCAAAGAGATGGGTCACTATGCTCCAGAGTGCAAGAAAGGAAGAACTGAAAAAGCACTCATCTCTAAAGGCAAAGACTGGGCAGATACTTCAGATTCTGATGATGGAGTGAATTACGCACTCATGGCAACTGTCAAAGATGAAGTTGAGTCATCAGAAAATAAGGTACCTCTAACTACTTATGCTTATGATACTGATAATATTTCTGAATTAAGAATTTATCTTAAGAACATACATGTTAGTTATAGGGATCAGACTTCAGAGAATGAGAGGATCAAATCTGAGAATCTTAGTCTTAAAGAAAGAAACAAGTTTCTTGAAAGAGAACTTGAGAATATGAAGCAGATTCAAAAAGAAAGAGATGATGCTGTTTATGTAGAACAGGAGTTGCTGAAAAGATATAAGCAACTAGAATCTGATTTAGAGAAGGAAAGGAAAATAATCAAGACTTGGACAGATTCTGGAAGAGACACTCATCAAGTGTTTCAGACTGATTCTGTAGGTTTAGGTTATTGTGAAAATGATGATCTTAGGTTTAAAGACAAGGTTAAGGTAAAACCACAACTTAAACCTGTGAAATTTGTTCCAGAAGCCAATAAGTTAAAATCTGTTGTAATAAGGGAAGCTGATATGGAATCAGATGAAGCCTGTGAAAAACAGGAAAATATTATAACAGAAAAACTTATGGAAGTAGAAGCTGTTAGAAAACCAGTAAAAACTTGTGAAAAACAGGTTAATGTTGGCTTAATGACAGGAAAACAGTTTAATCATAAGCTGAAAGAGGTAAAGTCTTCCATGAAACCTAAAGGATCCAAGAGAAATAGGAATGGAAAAGTAGGCATAAATAATAGAAATAATCATATGCCTAATGCTAGTGCCTCAAGAAAAACATGTTATAATTGTGGTAGTTCTAATCATCTTGCTAGATTTTGCACTAAGAACAAACATATTAATTCTTTACCTTCTACTTCAGAAGTAAAGAATGATTATGTTAGAGTAAGACCACAGACCTTATGCAGACACTGTGGAAGCACTTGGCATTCTATTTACACATGTAAGAGTTATCATGCAATTTATCATAACTATTATGAGCTAAAACCCAACTTAAAATGGGTTAGAGCAAACTCTGCTAGTGTAAAATCTGACAATGTTAGTTTAAACTCTGATAATGCTAATTCCGCTGCAAAAGCTAACACTGTTAAGAAAGACAAAGGATCCAAGCAAGTCTGGATCCTTAAAACTAACACTTAGTGTTTGTTTGTGATTGCAGGGTATAATAGAGAGCACACTTATCTTGGACAGTGGATGCTCAGGACATATGACTGGAAATAAAGCCCTGCTATCAGACTTTGAGGAGAAGGCTGGCCCAAAAGTTTCCTATGGAGATGGCAACATAGGACACACTCTGGGATATGGAAATATAAATATTGGAAGTGTCATCATCACAAATGTAGCTCTAGTCTCAGGACTCAAGCATAATCTGTTATCTGTGAGTCAAATCTGTGACAGAGGAAACCATGTAGATTTTCATAGTGAATACTGTGAAGTTATCAGTAAATCTACTGGAAAAGTTGTTCTAGTTGGACACAGGCGCAACAATATATATGAAGCAAGTTTGGTAACAAACTCTGATGGAAAAACAGTGTGTCTGACTGCAAAAATGTCAAATGAAGAGAGTTGGAATTGGCACAAGAAGCTCTCTCATCTCAATTTGAACAACATCAATGAGCTGATAAGAAAGGATCTTGTAAGAGGACTTCCAAAATCAATACTCAATCTAGATGGTCTATGTGATTCTTGTCAAAAGGCCAAGCAAAGGAAGTCATCTTTCAAGAGCAAATCTGAATCTTCAGTAGTGGAACCTTATCATCTTCTACATGTTGATCTCTTTGGACCAGTGAATGTGATGTCCATGGGCAGAAAGAAATATGCTCTAGTAGTTGTTGATGAATATACTAGATATACATGGGTATATTTCTTATCAAAGAAGGATGAAACTGCTCAAACTCTGATGGATCATGTAAATCTACTGGACAAAGGATCACAGCACAAAGTCAAAATTATAAGGAGTGATAATGGAACTGAATTCAGAAACTCAATAATGGAAGCTTTCTGCAAGGAAAGAGGAGTCAAACAAGAATTTTCTGCACCTGGAACTCCACAGCAAAATGGTGTAGTTGAAAGAAAAAACAGAACTTTAATTGAAGCTGCCAGAACTATGCTTGATGAAGCAAAATTGCCAACTTATTTCTGGGCAGAAGCTGTTCAAACTGCTTGTTTTACTCAAAATGCTACACTGATCAACAAGCATGGGAAAACACCATATGAGATGGTGAAAAATAAGAAGCCAAATTTGAAATATTTTCACATATTTGGATGCAAATGCTTTGTGTTGAAGACTCATCCTGAACAGTTGACAAAGTTCGAGTTAAAAGCTGATGAAGGAATCTTTGTTGGCTATCCATTGTCAACAAAAGCATTCAGAGTTTACAATCTGAGAACTAAGGTGATCATGGAATCCATACATGTGTCATTTGATGACAAGAAAATAATTGGACTTGAAGACAAGGATGGATATGATCAACTACGTTTTGAAAATGAAGATCTATTCTCTGATGATGTAAACTCTGATGAAGCAGGTTTGACAAACTCTGACGAAGCATACTCTGAACCTCTACTGGTAAATACTGAAGAAACTGAAAATTCTCAAATTGAACAAAATAGAGAACCAGTTGAGGGGGAGCGTGAAGAAGCTCAACAAGACACAGCAAGTGAATCAGTTGAGGAAACTGATTCAAACTCTGACAGTTCAAACTCTGAGCCATCCAATTCAGGGGGAGCCTCAAATGCTGCAGAAAGTCAACATATGAATCAGGAGAGCATGGATCAAGGGGGAGGATTCAATAATGATGCAAGAAACCACTTACCAACAGCAAGAAAGTGGACACAGGCACACACACCTGATCTCATAATTGGAGATCCTGATGCTAGTGTGAGAACTAGAAGTGCAACAAATAATGAGTGTCTGTATCATGCTTTCTTGTCTCAAACAGAACCAAAGAAAGTGGAGGAAGCTCTTCAAGATGCTAATTGGATTACAGCAATGCAAGAAGAGTTAAATGAATTTGAAAGAAATGAAGTCTGGACACTTGTACCTAGACCAAAGAATAGATCAATAGTAGGTACAAAGTGGGTTTTCAGAAATAAGACTGACAGTGAAGGTGTGATTACAAGAAACAAGGCTAGACTTGTGGCTAAAGGTTATTCACAACAGGAAGGAATTGACTATGATGAAACCTTTGCTCCAGTTGCAAGATTGGAGGCCATAAGAATTTTTCTGGCCTATGCTGCACACAAGAAGTTTAAAGTCTTTCAGATGGATGTAAAAAGTGCTTTTCTCAATGGGAAGCTTGAAGAAGAAGTGTTTGTTGAACAACCACCAGGATTTGTAGATTCCAAGCATCCAGATTATGTCTACAGGCTTGACAAGGCATTATATGGACTAAAGCAAGCACCAAAAGCATGGTATGAAACTCTTGCTCAATTTCTTTTAGAAAGTGGGTTCACAAGAGGTACAATTGATAAAACCTTGTTTTATTTCAATTCTGGTGATGATTTGCTTTTAGTTCAAATTTATGTAGATGATATTATTTTTGGATCTACTAATGACAAACTCTGTAAGAAGTTTGCAAAGCTTATGCAATCCAGGTACCAAATGAGCATGATGGGAGAGCTTAGTTATTTTCTAGGCTTACAGGTCAAGCAAACAGATGATGGGATTTTTATCAATCAAGCAAAGTATACCAGAAATCTTCTAAAGAAATTTGGTATGCTTGATAGTTCATCTGCAACAACTCCCATGGCTACAGCAACGAAGCTTGACAAAGACACAGGAGCCTCAGTAGATATGACTAACTACAGAGGAATGATAGGGTCTCTACTGTATCTTACTGCAAGTAGACCTGATATCATGTATGCAACATGTCTTTGTGCAAGATTTCAAGCAGATCCCAGAGAGCCTCATCTAACAGCTGTAAAAAGGATTTTCAAATATCTCAAAGGAACCATAACCTTGGGTTTGTGGTATCCTAGAGAATCAGAGTTTAAATTAATTGGTTACTCTGATGCAGATTTTGCAGGCTGTAAGATAGATAGAAAAAGTACAAGTGGAAGCTGTCAATTTTTAGGTGACAGATTGGTTTCTTGGTACAGTAAGAAACAGAAATCAATTTCTACATCCACTGCAGAAGCAGAGTATATAGCAGCTGGTAGCTGTTGTGCACAGATTCTGTGGATGAAGAATCAACTGCTGGATTATGGGTTAAGGTACTCAAAAATACCTATTTTCTGTGATAACCAAAGTGCTATTGCTATGACAGGTAATCCAGTACAGCATTCCATGACCAAGCACATCAGCATAAGGTATCATTTTATCAGAGAACATGTGGAAGAAGGAAACATTGAGCTTCATTTTGTGTCTACAGACCAACAACTTGCAGATATCTTCACCAAACCTTTGAGTGAAGCTACTTTTACAAGATTGGTAAATGAACTTGGAATGATCTCTGGTTCTGACTAGAGATAAGGGTTAGACTCACTTTTTAAGTTCATGATTTCTTACATGTGTTAACTGTTATGTGAACCAGCATGTTAAACTCTGATGATAAACTCTATGAAGTGTCAAGCATACTCTGAAAGTAAACTCTGATGTTAAACTCTGTTGGTCATACTCTGGTAATTAGAGTTTAATGCTATTCTCTAACTGTAATTTTGTCTGAAACATATGGACCAATGAAGAATTTGTATGAAGCATAATTCTCAGTAAGTAATTGTGAATCCTTAAGAGTTGATAGATTCTGATCTCATATATGTGCAGTAAGCTAACACAGCATGATACTGTCTCTATATTTATAGCATCTCTTAGTTTATTGATCCTATACACTGAGTCTGTATTAGCTGTTTGCATTTTCTCTCATAAGTTAATTATAATTACTGATGAAAAGTCTAAACTCTGATTATTTATTGCACATAATTCACCCTCAAATCAAAAGATGCCAAACAGAGCACAAATTCCTTTGAGATCATGTTGTGCCTAGGAAGATCCAGGAACTTATTGTATGAAATAAGGGCTAAAATCTTTGATTTTTGGTGACTAGTGCCAACCACTGATTACTGGAAAAATAAAATTAAAAAAAAAAAATAAAAAAAAAAAATAAAATAAAGGGGGTGAAAAATAAAAGACATATCCAAATGAAAGGATATCAGTAATACAGAGTTTAGATAGAAAAATCGGTGTCTATGTTATACATGAGAGTTTAGGCAACCAGTTTTTACTACTTTAGTTTGTTGATTTTATGCACTTTGAGATGATCTAAATACTGATTTCGGTAAACTCTGCTACTACACACACATTTTTCACAACTGTACAGATTGAGAAAAGAGTTTATTATCAAAGAAGGACAAATGGTAAACACTGATGTATTGTGTGAAATACGCCGAGGTTACTTTGTTTTAATCTCTGATGGTTAAAATAATTTCTTTGTTTCAGACAGTTAATAATTTTGAGATTAGCCATTTGTTTTTCGGAAAAAGTATGATTGAACGGAGAACAGAAAGAGTATGTTTATTAAATCCTGTTTGTGATTTGTATTGCTGCTGAGTATGTTCGTTAATTGTTTAAAGTGTTTTTTTTTCTTTCACTTTACAATTACTATGCAATATTGATAATACTGATATGTAAAGAAACAAATTGTTTTTCATTAATTGATTCAAATTTACATTCAGACAATTCCATACTCATGTTTAACTAATCTTTCTGGTACATACTAATCACTATGGTTACAAAAGAGAAGATCTATTTAACCAGGATAAGTATTTGAATGCTACATCTGAAGCAGAAGAGCTAGAGCCAGAAGCTATTGTGCTCTATTACTTCTGATGAGCGCAACCCAGTTGTTCAACTGATCATTATACCATCTGGGATTGCTTGACAACATCCTGAAGATGAATCATCATCATCATCATCATCTTCCTGGATTCTCTTTCTGCTTTGCAGCTTGCAGGACTCCAAGAAGATTGTCTCCTCAGTACCCATCAGGAAACTCTGCTGGAAGAGCATCATACAAATCTCCATAGTATGATCGTCTGCCAGGATGGGCACATCATATGGACCGGGACGGATGATGTGCACATAAGGATTAGAGATTGGTCCTTCTGTTATTTCATCATCTGCTATAAGACCTTCATCATTCAGAAAAGACAGAACAAGAAACTCATCAATGATGTAGTTTGCTTGTTGATGCCAGTTCATGTTCAAGAATGATTCTAAATCCATGAACTCAAAGGGTAACTGAAGGGTTTTTACTAGAATTGAAGCGCTTGGGATAATAAGGTGCGGAGTTTCGAGACAGTCATTATTATTCTGACTGTTGAGCTCCTTTGTACTTTCTTATTAAAATTGATAATTTTATTATTGATTTTTTTTTAAGCGAAAATTTTTGAGTGTTATGTGATGACAGGTGTCTCCACGTTTGCACGTGTGTATTGGAAGTTGTTAGATACAGCTGTCAGCGTATTCACGTCTGACATCTGTTCCACTAACATACTTTTAATCTTTTCAGTTCTTATTTAAAACACTACATACACACGATTCAATCTTTTACGCACCTCATCTTTTCATTAGATTTTACTCACACACAAACACTCAAACACTTTCAAAGGCAACTACAGCGTTTATTGCTTCTGAATTAGAATTTGTTCCCAACAATTATTCTGCTCCTGTAGCAAATGAGAACGCACCGGAGGCGTTTCATTTGATTCAGAGGTTCTTGTTAAACTCTGATATTGGTACTGCTCTCACAGCACCATCGAAGCTGTCTGCTACTCAAATTCGAACTTTTTGGCAGACAGGTGTTTATGATAATGGAGGAGAGTCTGGATCTCCATCTATCATTTTTCAATATGAGGACAATGACTATGCTGTTACTCCTACTACTGTTCGTGATGCCTTGGGTCTTGAGGATTTCAATGCATTCACAATCTCTGTTGGAGACTCTGAGCTAGTCAGGATGATGCACGAGATAGGCTACACTGGACCTTTGACAAAGATAGGTCAACTCAAAAGGCCGTTTTTGCGCAAGGAATGGAGCTTCTTTTTCGATTGCATTACTCGGGCTTTCGGAAAGAAGTGCACTAATTGGGATGCGATTCCCACGGATAGTCTACAGATCGGGTATTCTCTTCTCTATGGCAGTCAATTTGATGTTGCAAGATTAGTTTTAACTAATATTGGTGAGAAAATGCTAGAGAATAGAAATGTTGTTTACTTCTCTAGGTTTTGTCAATTGATATTCAATCATTGCTGTCCAAATGTTGAGATTGTGGAGGATGATGTTATACTTTCATTTAAATTGCACAAACGTATATTCTCTGACCTTATCAACAAGGACAACAAGAAAGGAGAAGTTGGTCCTTTAATGTTGCCTGCATCTGTGCAACAATTTCTTGACAACTCACAACAACAACATGTCTCAACTGCTGAAGCTGGACCTTCTGTATCTCAACCACAGAGGTCAAAGAGTTCTAAAGTTCGGGCAGTTAAGTCTGGTTTGCAACAAACTGCAGCTGAGGTATCAAATGTTGATGCTGTGCCTCAGAGAAAAAGAATGAAGAAAAGGCGAGCCCAAAGGGCAAAGTCTGTTGCTGCTGATTCTATTGCAGACTCAGAAACTGAAGCTGATGAAGAAACTCTTCATCAGAGAAAGAGAAGACTTGTTGCTGATCAACTTTTTGGTGATATCATTGCAAATATGAACAAAGGACCTGAGGTCACTGCAGCTCCAACATCAGAGACTGAGGAGATTGTGACTACAACTCCTGCAATTGATGCTGAGGATGCTGAGGATATTCCAACTGCTAAGGATGCTGCAAATCCTGAAACTATTCTGATGGATTTTGAACCAGAAGCTCCTATATCAAAAGTTGATGATGTAGTTGAGGAAGCTGCTGCATATTCTGATAGCAGGATTGTGGATCATGAAGAAAGTGTACTGGAAGCTGATCAAGCTACTACTGAATTAGTAGAACCAATTGCTTCTCACACAGAAATCATTTCTCTTGATTTTGAGAAAGGTGAGGAAGTTGATCAGATAAGAGTTGATCCAGTTCCAGAAGCTGTTGCTGTACATGTAGATGCAACAGATAATGATCATGAAGATATTGTCTTACTTGAAACTTTGCAACAATCAGTTGTTGAGATTGTTCAGAGAGAAGCAGAGGTTACTGTAACAGATCAAGTACCTGATGCGACTGCACAGTTAATTGATGAAATCACTGCTGAAAATATGCTTGAAGATATTCACAGAGAGGATGACAATGCTGAAGCTAGTCCTGTTCATTCAAACTCTGATATTCAAGTGGAAATTTCTGATATTCAAGCAAATTCTACTGAAGAAAGGGAAGTTCAAAGGGCTGCTTCTGAGCATTATCAGAATATGTACTACAATGCATGGGCTAATGCAGATTGTATATTTCCAGCGCAAAGGGCTGCAGATTTCTTATCTGATTCTATCAAGAAGATTACAAATCCTGATGTCCTTACAAGTTTACAGGCAACTGTTGTTCAAGTCAAATCTCTCAATAATAGATTTGATGAGAATCAACAGATGTTTACAAATCTGAGGAATGAATTTTCTCTAAGGGATACAACTTTGAAGCTTGACAGATCATTTTATTCTACACAATTCACGCAGCAAGCCAAGGATTCTGAGGAAATCAAGACAAGGCTTGGAAAAGTTGAGGAGAATCAGGCTGCAATGTCCACTCAATTGAATTCCATTTCTACTGCGCTTGAATTGCTGACATCAGTACTAATTTCTGATGATGTCAAAAAGGGGGAGAGTGTACATAATGACAAATGCAAAGATACTCAATCTCTGAGACGGAGGGATGATGATTCTGCTGATGGTGGAAGCAAGGAATCTGAGAGGAATTTACTTTCTGTTCAAGGGAAAAGAAGATCAAAATTAAATTCTAATAGGTTGATAAACTCTGGTAAAGAAATTTCAAACTCTGCCAGTGGTTCAAGACTTAAGAGTTTAATTATTTCAGCCAATCCATTAACTGATGAAGAAATTGCTACCAAGATGTTTCTAGAAGAACATGGTAATGAAGCTACAGTTGAAGACATGGAAGCTGAAATGCTGAGTCTTGCTGAAGAGCATGAGAAGAAATTAAAGGATGGTACTTACAAGAAGAAGGAAATCAAGGCTCCTAGAAAGAAAGAAAAAGGAATTGTTATCAAAGAGAATGTAAACTCTGATCAGAGTTTACAGTACTCAAGGAGGCCTGTGATTAAAAATGCTGACAAAGGAAAAGGTAAACTGGTAGAAGAAGAACAGTTACCTAAGAAGATTTATTCAACCTCTGACATTGCTCAAGTTGAAACAAGATTAGCAAAATCAACCTCTGACGCTGCTCAAGTTGATGATACTATTGAAGTTAAGCCAGCCTCTGACAAGGCTCAAGCTGTGCAAACTCAGCTAGCTCCTCAACTCAAAGGGTTCTTAAGACCTGTATTCTCTGAAACTCTGACACTTCAACCTGTGGATTTTTCTCAAACCAGGACAGTACTTGGAAAAGAATCTTATGATAAGTCTGGTTTAGGTTCACATAGGGAGAAGAGAATAAATAACAGATCTCAAGACAATATTTCACTGGCAGGATCTGGTATTGGGAATACACAAGAAAATCTTGATAAGTTGGAATCTGTTCAGTTGATTTTTCACAGAGTCTTGAAGAAGCAGTTTCTGTTATACTTCATGAGTGATGGAAGAGTTTATAGAGTTGGAGAATCTGATGTAAATCTCAAATCATGGGAAGAACTTGAATATGTACTTTATCTGTTAAAAGTTAAGAACAGACACACCCATAATGTTGCTCAAATCTTAAGAGAAAAGATGCTGAGATCAAAAGTGATGCTTGGAGGAGGAGAAGTCTCAAATGCTTATATTCCAAAGTATAGAGATCATACTGGAAAATTGGTGGAGATGAAGAGAAACAGTGCTAGATTTAAAACTGCACTGGGAATAAAAGTCTTAGAATTCAACTTAGAGTCAGATAAAGCTCAGTACATTCGGCTAGGGAATGACATGAAGAAGAACAGTATCTATTCTCTGAGGGCTGCCATATATCAAACTAGTGAAGGAGATCCAGAGTATAAGGAGCTGAAAGAGATTATGATAGCTGAACTTGAGAATGCTGAAAGAAGACTGTTGATTGATTATCTCAGGACAGTACCTGATGTTCAAGAAGTCAAGTAAAGTCTGACTGTAAGTTTTTATGTTTTCTGTTCTAAGTTAAATTTAAACTCTGTTTTAAAATTAAACTCTGACATATTTTAAACACTGCATTTGTTATATGTTTTGACATCATCAATTATCTTTTTAACTTGTACATTTTATTATGAACAAGTTGGGGGAGATTGTTAGATATAATTGCTGACGTTTGTTCATCAGTGTTTAAGTCCCAGGTACATATCAGAGTTTACATAGAAGCCAGTCAGAGTTTGGTAAAGTCTGACTGGGTGAAGAGTTTATATGGAAGCCGGTCAGAGTTTGTTAAAGTCTGACAGGGTGAAAGTTGACTTAGCTGTCGGTGCAAAGATAAAGATTCTAGAAGCAATATATTCTGAAGATGGAAAGAAGCAGAATATATTGATACAGCTAAGGAGACTGGACAGAAGACTGAAGCAATCCTTAATTGATAATAATTGTATAGCTAATTTATAGGAATATCAATTAGATAAGGATTGTATGTAGCTGTGTACTATATAAACACAGATAGGTTATCCCTAGAAGGGACGCGTGAATATTGATATATTATTCTTGTAACCTAGAAGCTCTTTGTGATTCATTAACATCATAAAGAGAGAAGCTGTTAATACGATTGCAGTTTTATTGATTCATAAACAGTGTTCTTAATTATTGTTATTCTCATACATACTTGATTATATTGTGTATTCGGCCTAACACCCACCTTCTTCAAAATCTCAAACGGCCCAACATATCTCGGACTCAACTTCCCTTTCTTTCCAAACCTAACTAATCCTTTCCATGGTGAAACCTTTAGTAACACCTGTTCTCCTTCTTCGAATCCCACATCCTTTCTGGCTAGATCCGCATACTTTTTCTGTCGGTCTTGAGCTGTTATCAATCTTCTCTGAATCAGTTGAACCACTTCCTTTGTTCATTGCACTAGTTCTGGTCCTATCATTTTCCGTTCACCAACTTCTTCCCAATATACTGGAGATCGACACTTTCGTCCATACAAAGCTTCGTAAGGTGGCATTCCGATGCTCGCATGATAACTATTATTATATGAAAATTCCACCAAGGGTAGATGATCGTCCCAACTGCCTTCAAAGTCAAGTGCACATGTCCTGAGCATATCTTCAATAGTCTGAATTGTCCTTTCGCTTTGACCGTCCGTCTGCGGGTGATAAGCCGTACTCATTCTCAACTCGGTGCCTAAACACTCTTGAAAACTTTTCCAAAATCTTGAATTGAATCGAGGGTCTCTATCAGACACTATCGATACTGGAACTCCATGTCGTACTACGATTTCTTTTATGTAAATATGAACTAACTTATCTAGCGAGAATCTCTCGTTAATCGGAAGGAAATGCGCAGATTTTGTCAATCGATCCACGATAACCCAGATGGCATCATGGTTAGCTTTTGTTCTAGGCAATCCTACTACAAAGTCCATCGCAATGTGTTCCCACTTCCATTCGGGAATTTCCAATGGTTGAAGTAATCCACTTGGTCTCTGATGTTCCGCCTTAACTCTTTGACACATAAAGCATTTACTTACCCATTCCGCAATCTCTCTCTTCATATCTGGCCACCAAAAGTTTGTCTTAAGATCTCGATACATCTTCGTACTCCCTGGATGAATTGAATACTTCGAGTTATGTGCTCCGTGCAAAATCTCACTTTTCAGTTCCGCTACGTTAGGTATCCATATCCGAGAAGCAAATCTCAAGATTCCTTTGTCGTCCGGTTGGCTACATATTTCCTCACCTGTCATTTTACTCACATCATCATTCATAACTTGCTCTTGGCACTTCCGTATCTTCTCCAACAATTCAGGTTGAAACGTCATGGCATAAATCATTTCCGTCGCGTCCTTCGGATTAATTACTTCGATTTCTAACTTCTCAAATTCCTTGTATAACTCTTTGGTCATCGTCAGTGTATTTAATCTCTCTTTTCTGCTCAATGCATCTGCTACCACATTTGCCTTGCCGGGATGATAGTTGATAGAAACGTCGTAGTCCTTGATTAGTTCTAACCATCTTCGTTGCCTCTTGTTCAGCTCTTTCTGAGTAAAGATATACTTCAAACTTTTGTGATCGGTGTAAATTTCACATCTCTCTCTATACAAGTAGTGTCTCCATATCTTCAAAGCAAACACAATAGCTGCTAACTCCAAATCATGTGTAGGGTACTTCTGTTCGTGGGGTCTCAACTGTCTTGACGCATAAGCAATCACCTTGTCATGTTGCATAAGTACGCATCCCAATCCTTTGTACGACGCATCACTATAGATTACGAAATGACCTTGATCGTCTGGTAGCATCAATACTGGTGCCGTAGTTAGTCTTTTCTTTAACTCTTGGAAGCCTTCTTCGCATTTATCGTTCCATATGAATCGCTCGCTTTTCCTTGTCAGCTTGGTCATTGGAGTAGCTATCTTCGCAAAATCTTGCACAAATCTCCGGTAGTATCCGGCTAATCCCAAGAAACTTCTGACTTCAGTCGGTGTCCTTGGTCTCTCCCAATCTTTCACTGCCTCTATCTTTGCTGGGTCCACTTTGATGCCTTCGCTGCTCACCACGTGTCCTAAGAAATGAACTTCTTTCAACCAGAATTCACACTTGGAAAACTTCGCGTATAGTCTTTCTTGTCTCAACGTTTCTAACACAATTCGCAACTGGTCTGCATGCTCTTCTTCTGTCCTTGAGTATATCAAGATGTCGTCGATGAATACCACTAAAAACTTGTCCAAATATCTCTTGAAAATCCTGTTCATTAGGTCCATAAAAGCTGCGGGTGCATTCGTTAGTCCAAACGCCATTACTAAGAATTCATAGTGCCCATACCTTGTTCGAAAGGCTGTCTTCGGTATGTCGTCTGGTCTAATCTTCAATTGGTGATATCCTGACCGTAGGTCAATCTTCGAAAAATGTACCGCTCCTTTCAGCTGGTCAAATAGATCATCTATTCGAGGTAACGGATACTTGTTCTTAATGGTCAGCTTGTTCAACTCCCGATAGTCTATACACAATCTCATGCTTCCATCCTTTTTCTTGACAAACAGTACTGGTGCTCCCCACGGTGAAACGCTGGGTCTAATAATTCCTTTTTTCTAGCAAATCTTGCAGTTGATCAGCCAATTCCTTCATCTCCACTGGTGCCATTCTGTAAGGGGCCTTAGATACTGGCTCCGCGCCTGGTACTAAGTCTATCGCAAATTCAATCTCTCTATCTGGAGGTAAACCTGGTAATTCTTTCGGGAAAACATCTGGAAACTCATTTACGACTGGAATATCTTCTAACTTAGAAACTTCCTTATCTATATCTATCACATAAGCTAAATACGCCTCACAACCTTGCCTTAATAACCTCTTAGCCTGAATCATCGTCAGGAACCTCTTTCTTTGTTTCTCCCCTCTAAATATTATTTCTTTCTTTTCTAGGGTAATCAAAGTAACCCTCTTATTCTTACAATCAATACTTGCATCATGCTCAGTCAACCAATCCATCCCTAATATCACATCAAATTCACCTAACTTTAAAGGTAACAAGTCAACATAAAAACGATTTCCCAAAATCTCTATCTCACAACGAGGATAATATGAGCCGACCGCGATACGATCCTGATTAGCTATCTCTATAGTCAACACTCCACTTAAAGGTTTCATTACGCAATTCAATCTACGAGCAAACGTTTCAGAAATAAAAGACTTCGTCGCTCCCGAATCTATTAACACTTGTGCAGGAATAGAATTTACTAGAAGTGTACCTGCCACCACGTCGGAATCTCTCACTGCTTCTCCCATTGACATATTGTAGGTCCTGGCTAACGGCTGGACGTTAACAACTGGGGGTGCTTCAATTGCCCGAATCATATTGTTCACGGTTGCTGGTGCTCTGCAGTCCTTAATCATGTGACCTGGTTTCTTACACCGATGACACACAATGCCCATCTTGCAATCCCGGGAATAATGTCCCTTCTGATTGCATTTAAAGCATGTGACATTCAATCGATGGCATATCCCTGGATGTCGCTTCCCGCATGTCTTGCATTCTGGTAGTGGGGGTCTAGAAAGTCCCTGCTGACTGCCGGTTAGTAGACAATTATCTTGTCCTACGCTTCCGGTATCTGGTTTCTTAAAACTTGTATTCCTTCTGTGCTGAAATCCCAGTTTCTTATTCGCTTGCCCTTGAAAACTTCCCTGTTGCTGTCCCTTATCGGGTATCCCTGCTTTCCTTTTCTTGTTCTCCCTCTCTTTCATGTAAGAATCACTCTCTGTCTCCGCAATCATTGCCTTTTGGACCACCGCTGCATAGGTGTCCAACTCCAATACAGCTAACTTACTACGAATCCAAGACCTCAGTCCCTGCTGGAACCTCTTGGCCTTCTTCTTTTCCGTATCCACATAGGTTGGAACAAACCTTGACAACTCTGTAAACCTTGTTTCATATTGGGGCACTGTCATGCTTCCCTGCTTTAATTCCAAAAACTTTAATTCCATCTGATCTCTCATATAGTCCGGAAAATACCTTTCCAAAAACAACTCTGTAAATCTTGCCCACGTAATCAATCCCTCGGGCTCCATAGCCCTACTCGTTTCCCACCAATAACTGGCCTCATTCTTCAGAAAATAGCTTGCATACTCCGTCTTCTTATCCTCTGTCACCTCTATCAAGGCAAAAGCCTTTTCCATCTCTTTCAACCATGCCTTAGCCTCTACGGGGTCTGCTGATCCTTTAAATTCTGGAGGTTTTGCTGCCTGGAAAGATTTGAACGTAACTGCCGGTGCTGCTTGCTGGTGCTGTTGTTGATGCTGCTGATGCTGATGTTGCTGATGTTGTTGCTGCTGTTCCAAGAGCTGTTGCTGAAATGCATGTTGCTGCTGTGCTAATGCGGCAGTCTGCTGAGTAAGAGTATTTAACAACTGGATTACCATCGGGTCCATGCGGCCCGTGGGAGGTGTATTTTGTTGACCTTCTTGGTCAGAGGTATCAGTTGAACGGGTTTGTCGTCTAGGAGCCATATTGCTGATGAATAAACAATAATTGGCTTAATCAAACAGTCCATATAAGAGAAGGAAGGATCACATTTGATATCTCGAAGGTTTACAGATCTTCTCAACGGTGTATGGATACACTCGTTGCAACAAGTAGAATAACAGTTATGATGCTGGAAATGAATGACAGGGGAATGAATACAGTTCTATAAAAGAGGTTTATCATATATATATATAGATAGAGTTAGTACAAGCGTAGAATGCTTCAAAAGAAAATATATCATGGCTGAACCATAACTGCCGACCAGCAATACAACAAAAATGCAACAACAACCCGAGGCGTTCCTATAAGCCCGGTGCACTGCTGATTCTACAATATGCATCTATATACTAACTATCTAGAAACCATACATCCACGTCACATCTGTCTGCTACTAATACCTGCTCACGGATCACCTGCTCCTGCCGGCCATAACGGGGGTCCTGAAATCTCTGCAATCTCACTCATCGCATAATCCAAAATCTGTCTCATCCCTGCTACTGTCTCTCCCTCTCGACTAGAAGCTAATCCGTGCAATCGAGTCTCAACCAAGGTCCTCGTAACCCTAAACCTCATCTGAATGTCTCTCATCTGATCTCTAAGCCTGTCTCTCTCTCGGACAGCGGCTGCTTCGATCGAACGAACCCTACCCATCTCCATAACCTGTCCATAAAGGTACTCCTTCTCTCTACTCACCCTCTGATACACATGGTGTGGAACTGGTGGCTCACATAACTGATACAAAGGCCCACAAACTGATGCCTGAGACACTGGTGTTGGGGCTGCTTGTCGGAGTGGAATAGGACAAGGTATCTGATCTCTCCTGACTACTGGGTCCTGATGCCTAGGCTGATATCGCACTGGCCGAGACGGTCCTGCTCTCTCAACGGGCGTAGGTATCTCTGATATCGTATCCTCGGAAGGGTCTGAGTCTGAACTAGAACTAGGGGGCTGCAATTATAACCACATTTAATTACTACGCATAATATCCCTAGTTGACCTCCTAATATCCTTACGTGAATTCCTAACTCTCTATGTTATCCTGGACCCTAAGTCCTAACTTGTTTCAAATGCCATAACCTGTTGCTCTAATACCAACTGTGACGCCCTCCAAACCCGGGGTACAGATTTGAGGAGTCATCCGACCAACGGAATACTATTTAACACATGCATAATATATATAAAGACACAAATAGTCCTTGACCAAGACCGCATCCAGATTATGGCAATGAACACAAGCTACTACAATCTTTTATTAATACAATACCAGTTTTATCAGAGTTATTACATCACAACCAAAGTCAAATCTAGACATCTAATCTAGAAAAGCAAAACAACTACCCTGCCAATGACAATGACTCGAGGGGCTCTCCTGGCTGCTGGTGAACTATCGGTCACGCTATGCCGACTCATACTCTCGCTTTACTGGAATAGGGTTAGAAAACAACAAGCAAGAGTGAGCCAAAATTGCTCAGCAAACATCAATGAATCATTTCTATCACAGTTGTAAGGATATGAATTTATGATATCAGAATCAACAATATTTAGCTAACACATGCTTTGTATCAATAACAATTGAAGAAAAGAATTAGAATTTGTCTTATACATTTTATTCAAATCAAAGGTTGTGCTGCTGGCCAGCCACGCATCAACCCCGGACTAGCTCATGACATAGTCCTCTACTGGATCCTAGGCCAATTTGGGCCTTAAGTTATTCTGACCATGAATATGGCCCGACCAATTACTGGTCCATTTTTGAAAACACATGCCAAATCTATAATAGGGTATAAACAATAACATGCTCAATAAGATAAACTGAATGTATAGTAATTGCAAAAGAGCTTCAACTGTTCAGTATCAAATGAAGATTGAGAAATAATCATGGAGTAATTTCAATGGTACGGTGTACTCATTCAATAAGGGAATCAATATTGGTAGTCGATAATCAATGACCGTAATCAATAGTCAAGATGGAAGTGAAATAATCAATGGTTGTCAATGATAATCAAAGGATGATAAACAATAGCAATAGGTGGTAAACTGTAATAACCCGAATTTTTGGAATAATTTAAAACTTTTCTTATTATAATTAAGTGCAACAGTGAATAGTGATATTGGTGGATGAATAGTGATTTTGAGGGTTAAGAAAATTTTTCATGCCACCTATGTACGAGACGTAGTGTGGATATTTCAAAGTCATATTAGTGATCTACGGAGTAAATAAGTGAATGCAAAGACGATCGGAATTCAGAAATTCCGAATTTTATTTTGGTGTAGTATTTGACCGGGCAGTGAATTATATATTATTATATTCAAGAAATGAGATATTAAATTAAGGATTTGAGGATTTAATATTTTGGAATGTTATTATATTTGATTTGAGAATTTAGAACGAAAACCACTGAGACAGTGAAACGAAGGTTCTAGAAACCGCTGATACTTTATAACGAGATTAAGTGATTAAGCGAGCGAATCATGGATTAAGGATTGAAATTATGACAGGATTAAATATAGACATGGAAGTAACATGTAACAAGATTAATTCGAGAAATGCAACATTTGGATCATCCATGTGAAAGGAAAACGAACCAGTAAAGCTGCTTGCCACCATGATCTCCATTGCTTGACACGTGTCCCCTTCTTTTCCACCATAACCCCCCACTGATCGACACGTGTCCTGGACATGCAATGACTCACCACCTTTAACAAAAATCAGCATTTCAAGTATTATTAACCAAAAACAAAAAAGAAAGAAAAAGAAGAAGAGCTCCCCAGATTTCTGCCCAGCAGAAACATAGTCCAAAGAAAAATCCATAACTCCATTTCTATCCATCCTTAAATCACCAAATTTTAACCATAGCTTCTCCACTCCATGGGCAACATTCGTTCAAAATTTCATGGCCAACAAAGGAGTGTAGCCTAGCCAAATCCTTCCCCCAAGTTGAAGAAACCAAGCTGCCCTGTTCTTGACAGTTTCTGCCCCGATTTTCAAACGGCCATATCTCCTTCATTTATTAATGAAATCCTGTGTTCTCTAGGTTGTTGGAAAGGTATTGAGAAGCTCTACAACTCGTCTTTAGGAACCTCGTCCAGAAAAGCATGGTAAGGACCTCGTTTTTGCAGTTCCTTGAACGGATGAATAGTACTTTCAAGGAACTAACTTTAATTTCTTGTTTTCTTTGGATGATCTAAGTTGTATTAAGGCTATACAAGGACTAACCAAGGTTGATCAAGGTCTTTACACACATCAAGAAAGGTATAAACCTCATGAACCCTTAGTTGACTTTGAGTTTTATGGATGTTCTTGATGATTGTTAGCTTAGTTAAGATTATGGTGTTAAGTATAAGCATGTTAGCATGATCTTGTAGTTGATTAAGCCCTATGTTGATTAAGATGTTAAAGTATGATATCCCTGGACTGATTGAGATTAGAATCATGTGTATAAGAAGTATGTATGCCCGGTGTGGCTTGGTTTGATGATTATGATTTTTGGAACGTCCGATTTATAGCCGTCGTAATGCCCAAATTTTTACCTACTGATTGGTTCCCTGTTTTTCCTCTGTTAGAGCTCGACCCTTGAGTCCTACTGCCCATGATTGTGTATTTTATGTTATAAGCTTCGTAATGATATGTGGTTCGCCTAATTTGGCCGAACGGTTTAAGAGAAAAGTGAGTTTTAGTAAACGCCGTTCGGAAGAACGACCCATCTCTGGTCAGCAATTTTGAGTCTATATTTGGACCACTTCGGAGCCATATTAAAATTTGAAACTTTGAGGAATAATACTAGAGACAGTTAGGAAGGCTCACGAAAAGGATTCGTATTAAAAAGATTATTTTTCGATTTTATAAAAATGTTTTAGTCAAGGTCGCGCAAGTGAAAACCACTGAAAACGAGACTTAGAAACCAAGGTTCCAAATGGTTAAGTATAACTTGGATTTGAGAATGGATTTCGAACCAAACTTATGATATAAGAATTTGACAAATAACATGGACTTAGTATGAGCCTATAACGAGTTAGTAATTCCTTGGTTGTGTTTCGCTTACGTGTTTAAGCATTGAGTTATAAGTGGTTTATCGAGGGGATTAACCGTGTGTTTTCGTTTGACTTTGTCTAGATTGTCCGGCATCGTCGCGAACCCCTATCACTTCTCGAGCATCAGGCAAGTTTCTAAAAACCATATTTTGAAGTATGCATATACTAGATGCAAGTTATGTATGCATACTCGATCGTTCAGAGTATATTTATTTTGAAATATATGAAATATGTTGAATAAGTTTCAATCCATATTTGCAAGTTTCCCAATATTGTGCTTCCTTATCAAAACCAGTATATCCTTGGTCTTGTTAATGATATTAAATCCTGCTCGTGCGATAACCAAAATCCCATGACCTTATAATATTGTTGATGGGTGGTGATGCTTTTAAGATCCTACGCCTTGAATTATATGGTGTATATATTTATAAACTTTTCGTATGGTGAAAGTGGACTTTATATCATAAGGTAGGTATTTGTGTACTGGAATAAGAAAGGCTCAGAGGGTAGAGCATGTATTGAGTTTATAACTTAGCCAGCGTATCGGGGTTATTTTGTAAGGTATATTTTCGAAAACCCGGACAGAGCTTTTTAGAAAGATTTTCGCAATAATTAACCTAAAGGCAACATCACCAATAAACCAGTGTTTATTTAATTAGTGTTTATTTAATTAGTAAATACTTCTGGAAGCATTTACGGATTAAGTAAGCCTTATTCGTCTAATTAAATTTGTTTACTTAGATGAATATCATTTTCAAAATGTTTTCTTAAAATCGCTTTGTTCCGGAATGATAACAAAGATATCCGGTAACTGTTATTCGAGGATTAATTATCTATTTAATGAATATTACTTTTGAATATTCATTTGAGATTTATTATTTAATGAATATTACTTCTAAATATTCATTTGAGGCTTACTTATTCGAGGGTTAAGTATGTATTTAATGAATATTATTTATTTATATCCATTTGAGGATTATGGACTTTAAGAATATTATTATTATTATCCATTCGAGGATTGTTTATTATTTAATGAATATTACTTTTGAATATTCATTTAAGAGTTATTTATTTAATGAATATTACTTTTGAATATTCATTTAAGAGTTATTTATTTAATGAATATTACTTTTGAATATTCATTTAAGAGTTATTTATTTAATGAATATTATTTTTGAATATTCATTTGAGGTTTATTTATTTAATGAATATTATCTTTGAATATTCATTTAATCTATATTTACTTAATGAATAGTATTTTCGAATATTCATTTAATCAGTATTTACGTAAGGAATATTATTTCGAATATTCATCTAATGTTTACTTATTTAATCAATATCATTGATTATTTTTAAAAATCCAAAGAGGTTCCCAAAACAATGTTTTTCATTTAAATCCATCTCTTAAGAGGATTTAAATGTTCGCTCAACCATCAAAAATATGGGAAACCTGATTTAAGAGACTACTACTCTTTTTGAACTCTCAACTCAAAACTGTCAAGGGACTGATATTTTCTTGGAGCAATTTAATTGCTGCCAGTCTAGTGTTGTGTTACCACCTCAATGATCGAGGGGTAAATTCATGGAACAAGTCGATATCCATTAACAAGCATAGCTTGGGAAATATTGGAGAATCTCCCTTTCCAACCTAGATATAACTACTTAGTGGAGTCGTATCAACAAGTGTTACACTTGGGGAAAGGAGGACGATCTTTACGTTTCAGAGTCATGGATTCCATCTGAACTAGGAGTGGTGTAAGTGGTCAAGTTGCGTGGGCCCATCCAACTTTTATATATTGCCCCAAATGGGCCGGGAGGTCATAGTAAGGCGGTAGACAATGTCAGGCCGTCGTGATACTTCCATCTACATGTAGAAAACTATTTGAGCGGTGCGACCTGCTACTGATCATAGTAAGGTTAGGCACAGCGGACGCGGTAGCAACTCCAGTATTGGTTCATCATCCAATTTGGATATTCCTGCAACATGTATTGGGGTGAAGAACCAATCATGTTGGTAGGGGGTCGAAAAGTGTTTGGAAATGAAGTGACAATAAATTCATGCAACTTCATCTTTTATTTATGAGTTATGACTCTGTGGATACCTTACATAACATGAGTTATGGTAAGGGAGTTGTTTATACTGAATCACCTTATAACTTCATCTTTTAAGTTATATGTTGATATTCTGCATATATAGCAGATATTTTTCGGAAAGGTTATATTTGGTTTACTTTGAAACCTCATCGTTTATACTAGAACTTTGTTCATAATATAGCCAAAGTTTGCAGAAATATTATGAAATTGATATTTGAAATACAACAATGGTATTATTTTTGGGATTACATTCCGATAAGGATGTAATTTGAGTATCGAGATATTTTGACAAATTATTGTCTTATACCTGCTTTATTTCTAGGTTGAATTAAAGGCAGAATTATGCCATACTTTCATTTCCTTGCTGAGCTATCGCTCACTCTTGCTATTGTTTTATATATATTATATAGCAGCGAAGCAGGATGCCAATGGGACGGCACATACCCCGCAAGGCGTTTTCATAAACAGTTTCTAGCAGTGATCCCGAGAGTAGTACGAACCAATCGAATCAGGCTACAGCTTTCGGTATTCGACTTATGTATATACATGAATGGTATTAGAGGATTGTAAGCATCAGAAGACTAAGTTGGTAATGTAACATTACTTAGAAATTGTATCAGTGACAGATTCAGAAGACATTTGGGTATTGTAATAAAAATTATTTATTCCGCAGTTGTTGTATTGTGTCGTTTCTGAGACTCTAACCTGTGTGTGTGTGTGAGACGTATGTTGTGGGGTCATGAGCAGGTGAATTATGAATGGTGTGAGTAATACAGGTAAGGCAAGGAGTACATGGATCGTGACTACCCTAAATCCCTGACCCCGGATTTGGGGCTGTTACATAAACAATAATCAAGTGAATTGGAAATAAGGGTTTCCGATGCAGATCAAATCAAAGAATCAAGAATCTCTAAGGAAATGGAATCAGTTGTCCAAATGCGGTTGAAAGATTGATAATTTGAATTGTTCTGGGGATAACGGTATTCAAGTAATCAAGACAATAATAAATTTTATCACAAGTAAAGGCACAGATACTTTCCTGGTCTAAGCTGCTGTCGGATCGACTCTGCTCACTCTACTTTTCCCTTTCCCTTGCTCCGGGAACTCGATTCTATAATTAAACAACTCATCACAATAAGTCTAACTATTCTCGTTCTACTCTCGACACTTATTCAACCAATAATCACATTTAAACAAGTAACCGGTTACGTATCGGACGTCCGGTATAAATTACGATATTTAAAACTCAGATATTTGCCCTAGTACGGGCATATACAGACTATAAAACACAACACACAATTAATATGAACCATATAGCACTTATAAACATTTTTAAAACATCACACGAAACTTATTTGAATTTTAGATAAGTCATGATTAATTTTTAAATCAAAAATCGGATTTTTAAATCCAATATAAACATTTAATGTAAAATAAATCAATTAATAAAATTAATTGACACTCTTTAAATACTCAAACTATTTTTAAATAATAAAACAGGGGTGAAAATAATTAAACTGAATTTTTAATTAATTAAATCTAATTAATAATTAATTTTTAAGAATTAATCGATTAATTAAATAACCAATTAATTAATAAATTATTTATTAATTAAAAATAATTAAAATAAATTAAGTTTAATCAATTTTCGGGTTTAAAATAATAAATATAATTTATCAGAATTTTTCTGATATTAAAATCTATTTTGAAAATAAAATATGAATTTTTAAAGTTTTTAAACTATTTTCGAATGAAATTTAAAAATAAAATTCAAAAACAGTTTTCTGAAAATGAATTAGGGTTTTGAAGATTGAAACCGGGTCGAAAATCGGGTAAACGGGTTGGGAAGAACAATTCCGGGTCGCCAAGAACAACCCACCGGATTCTGGGTTTTCCAGAATCCGGCCGGTCTCCGGCCGCCGGAATTCTTCGATTTCGTCCAAACATAAATCAAACCAGAGGGCTTTTGTTCGCCTTTTGAAGCCAAACAAAACCCACACATCAAAACATCTGTCTCTAGCCGGAATCGTGCCCAGAATCCGTTCAAAGAATTCTCCGGCGACGACCTCGGCCGGAAACCCGATCTACCTATTCCGTACATGAAACTCAAAGATTAATATACCAAAATGAAGCTTATAACTCACACAATAAAAGCCCTTTATCAAAAACAATGTCAGATCAATATCAAGAACGTACGAATTGAAAGAAGAAATCGGGTCAAAACCCGAAATCAAAACCCGTAAAAATTCGACTCAAACATGAAATTAAACTATGGATTCTTGCTAATTAGAACCCTAGGAACATGTTAGAAGCAACCAATTGAACGAAGAATCAACAGAATGAAAATCCCCAAATCGAATCAAGAACCCTAATTATAATTCGAAACTTGTAAAATCAATATAAAATCGAATACTTACCAGATGATGATGAGGTTGGAAGATTCTGAAACTAGATTTTTGGAGCTTTGATTTGAGTATAAGAACTTCAAATTTGGACTTCAATAACCCTTAGAACGAATTGATTGAAGATCAAGAACACAAAAATAATTTTTTGGGAATTTCGGATTTTATGAATAATTGCTGCAGATTTGCTATGAGTTATGAAGTCTGATTTGTCTTTTTATATTTCTGGAAAAATAATACCCCAAATAACATTTTTGGATCGATATTGATTCGTTAGATCGTTTAAAAACCCTAATTAGGTCAAAAACACGTTTTACGAAAAATAAGGGGTTAAAAAGGTTGATGATCATCCAAATTGATATATATCATTATATAACTAATGCTCAAGAATACTAGGGCTATAACAACTTCAATATTGATATAGAACGACAAATCCGTCCCCTTAAGCAATTAGGGTTCGGAACGATTTTTCCTTTTTCGGATCAAAAATTGAAATTTATTTGCAGAATCAAATAGGTAGGGTTAAATAGAATCCCATAACCCTTTCGATAACGATTCGAATACGAAAGACGAAGAATTAAAAATGAATGTACGAAATTTCAACGGGGCCCTTGAATTATCAAAACGGCTCAAATTTGAAGAAAATTCCAAATGACGAAATTTTCGAAAGGGGCTTCTGACTCACCATTTAGCACATAATCACACACTAAATATCATATAATAATATTCCAATATTCCAAAATAAATATTTTAGATTAAATATATCATTTAATCAGATAATAAAATTCACGGATATTACATGATGTCCCAGTGGTGTATCTGCCAATAATTGAGGTAACTACTACTATCCCTGCTTGTATAGATGTTATTTCTACTGTTTCACCCAACCCTGTTGTTATGGAGTCTGTAGTTGTGACCCAACAGGCTCCTGCCCCAGCAGCAAAACCAAAATCAAAGAAATCCTCCAAGCCAACCTCAGGTGCTTCTCAAAAGGCACCTGTTGTAAAATCCACTACACAATCTAAGGGGAGTGGTGCAGGTGTTGTGAGAGGTGAGGGAAAGGGTGAACATAAAAGAAACCCTAAGGATAAGGTGGGAGAGATGAGTGAGATCCAGCCTAGCCCCATTGTGTCTTCCCAACAAGGCACAATGAGTAATATGGATTTAAGCACAAGTCTAGTTGCATCCTCCCAAAAGGATGTAATTATTGAAACAAGCTCTCCTCCAAGAGCACACTCTAAGATGGTAAGGGACACTTCAAGCCCACAGTCCACAATTTCCCAATACCAAAGGAGAGTGAAGCAAAAATCCCAGGTTTCACAGGGTGCACACACACTGGAAGCAACACTTCCAGTATCTCAAATTCAGTTTGATGTAACCCCAATCATTACTCTGGGGTTACAGTCCCATTCTTTAAACATCAATCTTGAACCAACTCCACAAAATTCACCAACTCAGTCATTAGATATGGATATGATCCATTCATCTATTCCTGATTCTCCAACTCTTTTCTTGGAGAAGCCCCACTCTGACATTGGTGGTCATCACTTGTTAAGTGATTTGTTGGGCCACCAATCATCCTTTTCTGAAGTTACAAGAGGATCTCTGGAACAGTCTCTAAAATCAATCACCACAGATTCTACTGTAATTTCACATTCTCAAAGTGCTTTCTTGACTTCATCAACGAAACAGTCTTTCGTTGACAAGTGTTTCTCCATCAACGGTATCCATACCGTTGACAGTTCAAACTAGCATACCGTTGATAGTTCATTCTGCACCTCTTATTGAAAATCAAGTTGTTTCCACAACTAGTGCAGATGATCTAATGGTAGTTGAAACACTTCTAGGAATGAGAGGGAGTGAAACTGAGAGGCTGGCTTGCAGCTAGGCAAAAGGAGAGGCTGAGAGTGAGAGGCTGACTATTTCTTCCAGTCAGGCAAAAGGAGAGGCTGAGGGTTCCACCTTAGTAGGTGAAGGTGAGGGTGTGAGAGGTGTGAGCCATGGGGAGCCCATGATGCAAGAATATAGAGGAGAGAGAGAAGGGACTACAGGAGCTATAAGGGAGGAAGCAGCCATTTCAAGTGAGTTAATGGAGGTTCATGAGGGAGAAAGGGAACTTACTTTCCAAGAGCATTATCAACAAATTCTGGATAGTATTTCCCTGGATCCTGAGACCTTTACTCATCCTGTGCCAGCCTATCAAGTTATGGCTCAGCAGGGCAATGTAGAGGCAGAAAGGTCTTTCAACCTAATCCATACAACTGTATTTATGCAAAGAGCAAAGGATGCAATCACCAATCTGTCTCCAGGACCTGCAGCAAGTGGTGAGTTTGATTTTTCTGATGATGATGACAGTTTTGGTGACAATATACAGGTGGCCATCACTTCACAGACTGGGACTTCTGTGGTGCCCCTTACACCAAACTGGATGTCTCAGGATATGCAAGGAAGAATCAACTTGGATGCTGTAATTACAAGGCAGTACAATGAGGCCTATCTGGCTCATGAGTCTGCAAATGCCAATGACAAGAAACTCTACAAGGCTGTCATGGATTCACTGGAAATCCAAAGGCTACAGATGATGCAGACAAGGATTTAAGCTAGAGAAATCAAGGACTCCATTAGCAATCTTAAGGATGCTACTGACAGGAGGCTAGATGAAAAGCTTCATCTTCTCACTGTGTCCAAGATGAACAGGTTTTTCTCTAAGGAACCTGAGGTGGCTACTTCCTTGAAGACTCTCTCTTCTAGAGTGGACAAGGTGGAAGCTACTTTAACTCAAATGCAAAAGGAACAGGAGAAGCAAACACAACTCTTAGCCCAGCTAGTGGCATCTCAAGGACTCCCAGACATCTCTTTTGATGATAAAAAAAGGGGGAGGAATCTAAGGAGCTAGACATTCAAATCACAAAGGTTATGGTCCCAGCCATTTCCCTACCACAGGAGCCATTAGCAATGGGGGAGTCAGGAAAGGATAAACTGGATGGTATTGACTTGATTAAGCAAGCATCTATGAGGCTACAACTTGCTGAACAAAATAAAAGACCACTGGTCCAGCATAGATGCAAGAGTCAAGAAGATAGCTGAAACTGCAAAAAAATTCAAATTCATCAATGAATCAAGCTTCTTCTACAGCACCATCAACGAATGCCATGGTTTTAGTATCAACGGAATGGGAGCCACAGACCAATTCTTTCTATGAGGTAAAGCCCCTTCTACATGGAGTCACTCAAGGTCCAAGGAAAGAAAAAGGGCAAACTTCATGCATTAGGGATGTGGAACAAGCTACACTTCAAGGAAGCCTATCTCCCAAGTCTCTTGCTAAACCAAAGGGCAAAAATATAGCAAGGACTTTCTATCCTTCACCCTATCCAGATGAGCTCAAGCTTCTTGGACTACTTATCACAAAATGCAAGGAAAGTAATGATCCTGAGATAAGGAAGCAAAGAGCAATTGTCTACAGAAATGGACAGGAAATTTGTGTTTGGGCTGGTCACCCAAATTTTGCTGAAGCTAAGGCTGAGGAGTCAGAAAGAGCAGCTATGCAAGCCCTTGCAGTTGCTCAATCTCCAGATTAAGAAGAAAGACAGCAAGAGGAAAGAGCCAAAGAGGAAAGGAGTACAAAGAAGAGCATAAGGCAACCCAAGGCAAGAGCTAAGAGAAACATAGCTTTTGAGAATGATGACTCTCAGAGCAATGCAACAGACTCTTCTGCACCTATTGCACCTCCAACAATTCTTGATCCAGTTTCTGAGGTAAAGTTAGCCTGTGATCCTAAACATCCAGTAAATTTCCATGATCAGCCAATTGAGCCAAAGGAAGAGCCAATTGAGTTTGATGAGGCCAACTTTCCAAAATTCCTCTTTGAAATGGATCCAAAGAAGAAATCTAAGCAGAGGGCTGCCATGGCTAAGCCAATTCTTGTAAGGAGACCACAAGCTGAGAAACCCTCTACCAACCCAGAAGACTTCATCTACATTGCTGATATCAGGGAGGAGTCTGACCTACATATTAATCTTGATGACCTGGTTGAAGTGAGAGGAATAGCAACTTCTTACAAACTACCAGAGAGATTGGTGTTTGTCTACAAGGGTGGGAGAGAACAGATTTGGCCTCTACACAGAATTCTGGGAGAAGACTATCAGACAATGTTATCTGTGTTCAAATGTCTGAAGAAAGATTTTGGTTTTACCAAAACAGCCAAGTCTGAGGTTGTCTCCAAAATTTGCCAAATCAAAGCTAGCTGGAACAAGCCTGGTGCACTTCCCAGAGTATTGAAGGTCCCTCAAACAGGAAAGAAAATTCATTTCCAACCTTTTTGGATGATGGAATTCAGAGACAAGGACAACTGTAGAAGATTCTTCAGAATAGAAGACCAACTGGAAAAGGCATCCAATGAAACTCTGAGATTAATGCAATCCAAGTTGGGGAATCAAGATGAAGAAGAGAAGATTTTCTACAGAAGACTTCAAGCTCAGATTGAGGAGAACAATACAAGAAAAGGGAAGAAAACAAGACCACAGAGGCAAAGATGAAAAATCTGCTCAGACTAGAGGAGCAACTCTGTGCACTTGTTTTGTAAGCTTTTCTACTTTGTATTTCAATTAAAATTCAATGAAGCTCAATGCAATTTCTACTTTTATCATTTGTAATTTGTTTGAGTGTTTTTGTTATCATCAAGGCTCTTGATTTATGGCTGTTATTCTATCAGTCATAAATTGGGGGAGATTGTTAGGAATATGTTGTTCTTGATGATAATTATAAAACACTTACTAGATTTTGTATTAAGTCATTTTTGTAACTGTCAACGGAATGGTATGCTTTGCAGCTTTCGTTGACAGGTAGCTCATCAACGAAATGAGTGATGTAGCAATTGCATTGTACAATACTTCATAGTTTGATATGCATTTTGTTGTAGGTATTAGATAGGTTTTCTAAGTCATGTTGACTAAGTACTAGATAGGCAAAATAGGTTGGTGAATTGTAAATATATTATGCCTTGTAATTTTGCCTAAGTGAAGACATGTCAACGGTATGAAGATTACTCTATCAACGGAATGAAGATTACTCTATCAACGAAACGAGGATTATACCATCAACGAAACGAAGAATAAAGCTATCAACGAAACACATCTTACTGCTATCAATGAATCATTATCACTTTTCTGAATAGTTGACAAAGTGATAGTGACATCTTTCTGACAGATCAAAAGGAGATGTGGAAGTGTACTTTGCATTGGAAGCCATCAAAATGGACATAGGGAATAAGGAAACATTCCAATTTCCAATCTGGTTCTTGAGTGGGATCATTATAATCCTGAAGACAGAAGACAAAGATCTCCAAGGACCATTGGACAAAAGGGATGAAAAGCAGGCTACTGGTGGTTACCTTTAGAGTACTTTAGAGTAGCCAAAAATAGCATTGTAAAACTTGGGTTATATAACCAAGTATAGCAGTTCATTTTTAGAAATGTGAGTGAGATAAAATAGTTTGTATTAGCTTTCTCAAGAGCACTCTCACTTTGTTTCAAGAACTGAGCAGCTGTGATACTTTTGTAACACAGATTATTTCCGCAATAAAAACATCTCAGTTGGATCCTCAAAACATCCAACTGAAATTTTATATTTGTTTGTATTTTTATTTCAGTACAGTTTTATTATTTAAAGTTGTTTTAAGTTTCGAAATATCTAGAATTATATTCAACCCCCCCCCCCCCCCCCTTCTACAATTCTGTTAGGTCATTTGGGATTAACAGAAAGCTTTAAGAACCCTACTCCAGTTAGAGGAAAAGGAGGTAGAGGTAGGAGAGGTGCAAGAAGAGGGAGTAGGTCAAATCAATCTATGCCTAGACAGACAAGGTCTAGAGGGGTAAGAATTGAAGAAATTCCTGATGTTTCTCAAACTCCACTAGTTCCTGATACTCTGGCTATCAGGACTGCTATTCAGGAAGAAGATCAAGAAAGAGATGATGGACCACAATTGAGGAGAAAACCAAGACAGTCAACTCTCATCAGTAATACAATTCAAATTCCAGATTCTAATCCTGACATTGCTCAAGGTCCTGATGAATCTGAAATTCTACAAGAGGTTGATTTGCTAATATTATCTATTGTGGTTGATTCTCATAATCTGGAAGTAGATGAAGAAGAAGCTAGAAGAAGAGAAATCACAAGAACATCGAATAGAGATTTCAATCTCTATGTGCAAAAGCTGAAAAATTCAAACAGGTTGTTGTGGAGAAATTCAAGAAGACAACAACACAAGATAGAGAAGAGCTATGTTCTTGAAAAAGAGAAGGATAAGAAGTGGAAGCATATTGACACTTTAAGGTGCAATAGACCTGTCAATTATCAGTCATGTGGTACTATAACAAATGTCTCCAGTGTTGCAAGATTTTCTGGGTTACAAAAATCTCAAGCACTCTGGTTACAAATGTTCTCAAACTTAAAGCAAATGCCACACAACTCAAGAGGAGGGATAGGTCACAGAGATGCTGAATTTCTGAACATGCCACATGTTGATCCTTACTCACTGACTGTAATTGGAGGAAATTTAACTTCTGAACACCTGAACAATTTACAAGCTGTGGACATAGTTTTAGATTGTCATGATGGTGTTGAAAAGAAAGAGATGCTTCTGTATTTCATGAAAGATGGAAGTGTGAAGGTGATATCCATTCAAGAGCTGCTAGTCAAAACTACAGAGGAACTGAAATATGTTCATTATCTGCTCAAGTGGAAGAATGGAGTGTGCAAGGAATGGAGTGATATGATTCTGTCAACCATAAGGAGAAGGTTTGATGAAGGAAGGAATTACAATGGTGATTATACTCCCATGTATCTAAATCTGAGAGATCAAGATGTTGAAATGCAAAGAGGCACTACTGTTAAAGAAATGTCTTTTGGTATGAGACAATTGACTCTTAATCCTGATGGGAAGGAAATTGCTTACCTCCTGGTTGAAGATCATAGTCTACAAAGAAGTTCCATTCAAAATCTCAGAGCAGCTATCTACCAGATTAATGAGGAAGATGAAGAACTCAGAAATCTTAAGGACAGACTGATTCAAATTCTTGAATAAAAAGAAGAAAAGTTTTTATCAAACTTCTTGAAGATGAATATGTTCTACCAAAGAATCTAAAAAGATAAGTTGCTGCTGTTATTTCTTGTACATTTTGTAAATATGTTTTTGGAATCATTGAATCTAGGAATCTATACTTTATTTTACAAAGTATGAGATTGGGGGAGATTGTTAGATCAGGATTCAATGATCTTCAGGATCTGAACTACTGATCAAGATTGCTGACGTCATCAGTATTGCACGAGCGTCAGTATCAGGATTACTATTAGGACTGTGATTAGGATTTATCACCAGGACTGGAAACTGATCAGGATTACTACTTCAGGATAACTATCAAGTTCATAGAATAAGGAAAGATGATTTTTCGGTTATTAGTTTATGGAATGAAACTGTCGGTTAGATAAATATCAATATTGTTTGTAATTGATTTGGTATTATCTTGTAAACGATAGAGCAGCTGTGTGTAGTATATAAACACAGTTTAGGTTTTGATTTTATATCAATCACACACACGAGTATTTTGTAACCTTAAAGCTCTCAAGAACATCAGAATTTCTTGAGAGAGTTTGTAACAGTTTTATATCAGAATTAATAAAGCTGTTATTATTCATATTTGTGTTTAAAGTTGAGAATCTTATACAATTGTATTCAAACCCCCTTCTACAATTGTTTATTACTGGGCAACAGAAAGACTCCCTATGAGATGATCCAGAACAAGAAGCCAAGTATGAAAAAATTTCACATCTTTGGATGCAAGTGTTTTGTCCTCAAGGTCCATCCTGAGAAACTTGCAAAGTTTGAAGCCAAGGCAGATGAAGCTATTTTTCTTGGATATACATCCTCAACAAAGGCCTTCAGAGTTTACAATCTGAAAACTCAAACTGTAATGGAGTCGATTCATGTTTCTTTTGATGACAACAAACAAGTTGAACTCCATTCTGAACAAAGTCAAGAACTACTACAATTTGAAAATATGAAGGATGTGTTTGATGACACAAGTTAAGAGGAAGAAAGTATGCAGCCTCCAATTATAAATTCTCAACCAGGGCATACAACTCAGGGGTAGAATTTTGAAAATGGATCTACAAGCACTCCACATACTGGTACTAGAGATTCAGGGTCTAGATCTTCAGAGTCTACTACAGAGTCTAACTCTTCAGCAACCAATAATACAAGATTGCAAGGCTCAGGGGGAGAAACCAGTAGAACTTCTTTTGAAAGTGCTTCTCAAATGGAGGAAGAGTCCATACACTTAGGGGGAGAGTCAGAAAGAAGATATCTTCCCTCAGCAAGAAAATGGACTAAAGATCATACTGAAGGCCTAATTATTGGTGATCCAACCAAAGGAGTTCAGACTAGGAGGGCTACTCAGAATGAATGTCTTCATAGCTGTTTTCTTTCAAAAATTGAACCAAAGAAAGTGGAAGAAGCTTTGGAAGATCCTGATTGGATAATTTCAATGCAGAAAGAATAAACAAAGTCTGGGAACTTGTACCAAGACCAAAAGGAAGATCAGTTATTGGTGCAAAATGGGTCTTCAGAAATAAACTTGATGAAACTGGTACAGTTGTAAGAAACAAAGCAAGACTGGTGGCAAACGGATACTCTCAAGAAGAAGGAATTGATTATGATGAAACTTTTGCACCTGTTGCTAGATTGGAGGCAATCAGAATGTTTCTTGCATTTGCTGCATACTCAAAATTCAAAGTGTACCAGATGGATGTAAAGAGTGCATTTTTAAATGGAAAACTGGATGAGGAGGTGTATGTTGAACAACCTCCAGGCTTCATTGATTCAAGATTTCCAGATCATGTCTGCAAGTTGGACAAAGCACTCTATGGACTAAAGCAGGCACCAAGGGCATGGTATGAAACTCTGTCTAAATTTCTTCTGGAGAACAACTTCACAAGAGGTACAATTGATAAAACTCTTTTCTTCAGGAAGGTAAAAGGTGATTTGCTTTTAGTTCAAATTTATGTTGATGATATTATATTTGGCTCCACAAATGAAAAAATTTGTGCTAAGTTTAGCAAGCTTATGCAGTCTAGGTATGAGATGAGCATGATGGGAGAACTAAACTACTTTTTAGGTCTTCAAGTCAAACAGATTGATAATGGAATTTTTATTAATCAGTCAAAATATGTTAAAGATCTTTTGAAAAAGTTTGACTTGCAGGATTTCTCAATTACTAAAACTCCCATGCCTACTGCAACTAAACTAGACTCTGATCCAGAGGGAAAAGTAGTGGATGTGTCTAGTTATAGAGGCATGACTGGCTCATTACTGTACTTAACTGCTAGTAGGCCAGATATAATGTTTTCTACTTGTCTGTGTGCCAGATTCCAAGCTAATCCTAAGGAATCTCATTTAATTGTTGTGGAAAAGAATTTTTAGATATCTCAAGGGAGCATCTAATCTAGGATTATGGTACCCTAGAGACTTTGATTTTTCACTAATTGGCTACTCAGACTCTGATTATGCAGGATGTAAAGTAGACAGGAAAAGCACAACTAGAACCTGTCAATTTCTAGGAAACAGACTAATTTCTTGGTTTATCAGGAAACAACAGTCAGTATGTACATCAACCGTAGAAGATGAGTACATAGTTGCATGAAGTTGTTGTGCTCAGTTACTTTGGATGAGAAATCAGTTGTTGGACTATGGTATGAATTTATCCAAAATCCCTTTGTTTTGTGATAATACTAGTGCCATTAAAATTACAGAAAATCCAGTCCAACATTCCAAGACAAAACACATTGAAGTCAGGTATCACTTTATAAGAGAACATGTAGAGAATGATACAATTGATCTTCAATATGTGTCAACTGAAAAGCAGATTATAGACATACTTACTAAGCCACTAGATGAAGCTACCTTTGTCAAATTGGTTGGTGAGTTAGGAATGTTAAATTTTTAAGTGTCTGTTAGATCTTTGCAACAAGGTATTGAATTCTAGTTATAGATTTTGATATGTTCTTAATCTATGTGTTAATGTTTGCCTGACTGAAATCAATGTTTACCTTGAAATTATGTAATAAACTGCTTATAGACTCTGAAATAGGTTAGACTCTTATACTTAGTCTCTGATTAAGTACTTCGAATTCTTTGCCTGTTTGCTTAATTTTGTTTTAATTCTACAGAGTCTATACAATATCAAGTAAATACTTTGCAGTTCTATTACTAATGAATTTTGCAAGACATACAAAGACAGCAAAATAGAAAAGGTATAATTTAATTAATTCTTGAAAATTCATTACAAAGAGAAGGAAATTACATGGCTTTTCTATGCTACTTTGTACTAAAAAGATAAATACAAGGATGCCCTGCAGATAAGCATGAAGCTCCCGTCATGGTTGAGTTGGGCCTTGAATGTTAGAGAGAACAACCATTCCATCCTTGCACCATCCTGAGCAGCTTCACAATCCATCAGGTATAGTGTTGGATTAGAGGATTTTCATGTACCAAAAGATCAGGACTCTCTTGACATCTTCAGGCCACCCATCAAAAGAAAGAAGGGGTGTAGGACTATCAAGCAACTGACATCCTGCAGATGATGGATCCTCATCCTCGTCCATTTTCCTCTTATATGCCTGCACTTTACAGGAACACAGGCATCAAGATCCTTCTTCTTTCTCTCTCTCTCCATCTCTTCCTCTTCTTCTTGAATGAGGAGATCAAGCAATTCATCCTCATCAAGGTCAGCAAGCTCAGGATGCTCCTGCTAAAGAAGGAGAAAATTCATCACATCATCAAGAGGGTCATCATGTTGAGGAACCTCTTGGACAGGCTCTGGAATAGCCTCTTCTTCTTCTGCAAGAGCCTGGTCGAGCTCCTGAAACAGATGCTCTAATTGTTCCTCATGATCAAGAGCCTCAAACTCGTCTATAGGCATTTGAGGTTGATTATTTGCAGCCATGGAGAAATTTTTGGTAAGATATTTTTCTATGGAAAATAGAAGGATAAGAATGGAAGAGACTGATGATTTCTCTTAGTTTTATAGAGAAACTCGAAGCAATGCAGGGTTTTGGAAAGTCTCGAGGAGTCTTTTCAATTTCTCATTATTACTTTGCATTGAGAAGTGGCAAGAAAATTAAAAAGGGGTTATATGTGTTTTAATTCCTAATTTTTCTTGTTTTAATTTTAAGTCTATTACTGCTTTTTACACGCGTGTGTAATTAGTTTATAGACTCTGGTAAGTCAAGTATCATCAGACAGGACTCTTTGAATTCTTAGGGAATTATAGACTCTGAACTTGCACGATTGGAAGTGTTACCTGTTTTAACGGTTATTTCTCTTTCTTAACCCACTATTACAGGTAGTTGCTGATTTTTAGCACCATTATCGAGCAAGTTGCTTAATTCATATATTGTGCTAATCATATCTTTGATTTCTTACAAGTTTTATCAAAAGTGCACATTTTATATATACATACACAGAGCTCTATTTCTTCGAACCCAATTCCCAATTCACATCAATGGCTGTTATTTCTACAATGATGAGAGGTCCAAAATCAATTGCTTTTGTCTGTGGTGATTTTGAGTTTATGACTACAAATCATGCTACTGCTATACATGCAAAGGACAAGGCACATGAAGATTTTCACCCAGTGATGGACTTCTTAACTCAGGGTCCTCTGAATTTTGCATTATCATGCACTCCTGAGTTTCTTCCTGAAGTGGTTTGTAAAACATGGGAATCAGCTTCCTATGTGAATGGTAAGCTTAATTTTAAATTTGGAACTCATACATATGTAATTACTACTGCAGTTCTGAATGAAGCTTTGGAATTACCTATTAAACCTAAATTTGATGCTTATGCTAGTGATGATGACTTGATTCAGATGTATAGGTCTTTAAATTATGTTGGTGATTTAAATGACTTAAGTACTGTTAAAAGAAATTGTTTGAGAAAAGAATGGAGTTTTTTCTTTGATCAAATAGCTAAATCCTTTACTGGAAAATGTAGTGGTTTTGATGCAATTACATCCATTACTAGTCAGATAGGGTACAGTTTGCTAACCAATAGGACAATAGATATTGCACATTTGTTGCTTGTGTAGATTGGTAGCAAAGTTCTGACTAAGGAGAACACAAAAATCTACTACCAAAGTGTTGCCCAGTAAATAACAATTGTAGAAGGGGGGTTGAATACAATTGTATAAGATTCTCGACTTTTAATAAACACAAATATGAATAATAACAGTTTTATTAAATCTGTTATAAAACTGTTACAAAACTCTCTCAAGAAATTCTGAGTTCTTAAGAGCTTCAAGGTTACAAATATACTCGTGTGTGTGATCGATCTAAATCCAAACCTAAACTGTGTTTATATACTACACAGCTTCTCTATCAATTACATGATAAGTCCTAATCAATTACAAAGATTGAAACCTATCCTAAATTGATAGCTTCATTACTATAAATAAGGAACCGACAAAATAAACTTCCTTATTTAACTAGACTCCAAATATAACTCTAAGTAGGAATCCTGATCAGCTTCCAGTCCTAATGATCAATCCTGATCCCAGTCCTGATGATAATCCTGATACTGACGCTTGATCAAATACTGATGACCAAGCAATACTGATGACGTCAGCAATCCTGATCAGTTGAATCTAGATCCTGACGATCATTGAATCCTGATCTAACAATCTCCCCCAATCTCATACTTTGTGAAATAAAGTATAGATTCCTAGATTCAATGATGTCAAAAACATATTTACAAAATGTACAAATATTTACAGCATCAACTTATCTGTTTAAATTCTTTGATAGTACAGATTCATCTTCAAGAAGTTGGATAACATATTTTCTTCTTTTTCTTCAAGAATTTGAATAAGTCTTTCCTTGAGATTTCTTAGATCTTCATCTTGTTCATCAATTTGGTAGATAGCTGCTCTGAGATTCTAAATGGAGCTTCTTTGTAGACTGTGCTCTTCAAGCAAAAGATAAGCAATTTCCTTCCCATCAGGATTAAGATTAAGCGGAGACATGCCAAAGGTCATTTCTTTAACAAAAGTGCCCCTTTGCATTTCTACATCTTGACCTTTCTGATTTAAGTACATGGGAGCATAATCACCATTGAAATTTCTACCTCCATCCAGTCTTCTTCTTATTGTTGCCAAAACCATATCACTCCATACCTTGCACACTTCATTCTTCCATTTTAACAAATAATGAACATATTTAAGTTCCTTTGTAGTTTTCACCAGCAGATCTTGAATGGATAGAATCTTCACAGAACCATCTTTCATGAAGTAAAGAAGCTTTTCTTTCTTTTCAGAACCATCATCACAATCTATTACTATATCAACAGATAATAAATTGTTCAGGTTTTCAGAAGTTAAAATACCTCCAATTTCAGTCAAGGCATAAGGATCAACATGAGGTGTATTCAGATATTCAGCATCCCTGTGTCCAATACCTCCTCTTGAATTGTTTGCCATTTGCCTCAGATTTGAGAACATTTGAGGCCAGAGTGCTTTTGATCTAAATGAATCAGAAAAATCAGCTACACTTGAGGCACTTGTGATAATTCCACCATACTGAAAATTGATAGGTCTATCACACTTAAGTGTGTCAATGTGTTTCCACTTCTTATCTTTCTCTTTCTCAAAAGCATAACTCTTCTCTAGCTAAGGTTGTTGTCTTCTTGCATTTCTCCACAACCTTCTATTTGAGAGTTTAAGCCTTTGAACATAGAGATTGAAATCTCTATTTGTTGATCTTGTTATCTTTCTTCTTCTGTCTTCCTCTTCTTCATCCACTTCCTTATTGTGAGAATCAACCACAGCAGATAAAATTAACAAATCAACTTCTTGTAGAATTACATATTCATCAGGATCTTGAACAATGTCAGGAACAATGTCAGGACTAGAATCTTCAATTTGAGTTGTATTACTGAGAGTTGATTGTCTTGATCTTCTCCTTAATTCAGGTTCTTCTTCAACAATTCCATCATCACCAAAAGTAGAACTGTCAGGAACTACTAGAATTTGAGTAGGTTCAGGAATTTCTTCTATTCTTAAACCTCTAGACCTTGTTTGTCTAGGCATTGGTTGACTTGATGAGCTTCTTCTACCTCTTCTAGCACCTCTTCTTCCTCTGCCTCCTCTTCCTCTAGTAGGAGCAGGGTTATTAAAACTCTCCATCATTTCTCTCTGTTGATTTAAGAATTCTTCTTGTGAGAGATCAGGATATTCTTCACTTGATGTAGAGAGTGTTTTCCTTGCAAACAATTGTTGAACTCTCTTATCAGTATGATAAAGAGTAACAACATTTCCATATCTTGTTTTGAACTTCTGGAATAAGTTAGCAACATCTTCAGGATTTTCAATTAGAACATCTTCATCTCCTTCAGGAATTGTAGCAAGAGTTTGTCCATGACCAGGCGTCAGGATTTGATCAGTCATCAGGATTTGATTACCTGTCAGGATTTGTTCTTCCATCAGGATTTGAGATTGTACCAATGTTCTCACTGTCCTTATTCCAGAATCAGAAACATGAGTTGACTGTGTTGTTTGACTTTGAGAAGATTGAATTGTCTTCATAACAGCAGCATCAGAGGTTTCTCCTTGTAGAACTTTGTCACCACCATCATTTCCAGTATCATCATCATTATTCCTTAATACTAGATCAGGTGTACATTTTGTAGAACTTACCTTCTCCCCCTTTTTGACATCAGTATTTGACAATAAATTCAAAATTAAGGCAAGAGAGGTTTGAATATCAGTTACCTTAGAATCAAGAGAATCAATTCTGCTATTTATGGAGGTTTGTTCAGTAATGACTAACTTGACTTGGGATTCCACTATTCTTAGTTGAAGAGCAGTAGGCACCTTTGTAAAGTTCTGAGAAATATCAGTCCTCACTAATTCTGTAGCAGCCTTGACAGAATCAATTTCATGTTTGAGGCCTTTGGATAAGAGAGTAGTTGCCTTCAAATGATTCTTCAAATCTTGATTCTCAATTAATTTCACTGCATCATAGGCATGATCCAAAGCATAAGGAAAGCTAACAGATTCAGAAGATCTATACCATGAATTTTTCCATTCATATTGTCTAAGTGCCTCAGTAGGAGTCATTTTAGAAGGAACAGAAAAGTCTTGTCTGAAGTCTTTTCCAGTAGTAGCCTTGCCAGCCATGAATGTGCTTGATGAACCAAAGTTGGTTCCAAGACTAGCTTTGATTGCTATAGCAAGCTGATCCTTCTCTTCATTATTATCATCACTGTCATCACTATCATCAGCATCAGAATCATCAGGAACATCAAGATCAGGAATAGCAATACCTTTTAATTTATCATGTGATTCTGTGATAGTATTTGTCATTGGTCTTGAGCTAAGTGGTTGTATCAGGATTGGCTCAGCATCAGGAGCACCAATAGCGTCAGGAGCAACACCGTCAGGATTTGATTGGCATTAATCAGGATTTGTTACTGATGGTTCTTGTGGAGCCTGAGGTTCAGAAGCTGCTTTAACACTTTGAGTTAAAGGTTCTTGTGGACTTCCCTCATGGACAGTGTCCTCGACCAATCTTTCATCTGCACCAGAAACCCCTTGAACATTGTCAGGAAATTCCTCAGAAGCTGTTGCTTTGCCTGCATCTTCAGAATTAGAAGATGGTTCTTGTGTGGCTGGAATAGAAGTGTCTGCATTTTCCCTTTGAGAAAATGGTTCTTGTGGGACCATTCCAATAGCTATGCCTTCACCCAAACTTTGATCGAGTGGTTCTTGTGGGGCAGGATCTTCAGGAGCTGCTGAATCACATTGAGATTCAGGTGCTTGTGGGCTTGATCCTTTCAGCTTCTTTTGTCTCTGAAAGACTATATCTTCTGCTTTCCTCTTCTTTTCCATGGAATGTGAAGACCCAAGCTTGGAAGCAGTCTCAACAACCTTCTCCCATGAAATTTCAACAATCTTTGCAGTTGGAGAGGCCTTTGCTGGAGAGTCTGAGATAGAGACAACTTTTGGTTGTGCATCAGGAATACCAACATCATGATTTGTTTGAGCATCAGGAATAGATGACTCATCAGGATTTGATGTCTGAATATCAGTATCCTTCATTTGCACTGTCAAAGGAATATGATACCTGTTTTTTGATAATTTCCTTTTCTTTTGTGACTTTGTAGAGACCACAGTAGCAGTATCAGCAACTTCCTTGATTATCTTAAACTTGGAGGAGATAGGCATATCATCCTCAGAATCACTTTCATCTCTTAAAATCAACCTTCTTTTCACTGGAACATCCTCAACTCCCTTATCAAGAACAGTCTTTGCATCCTTCTGCACCAGGACCCCTTGTACACCCCCTTGTTTCTTCTTTTTGGTGAGTGGTGTAGAGGAAAAATCCTTTGATCCTGATTGTCTTCCAGACACATCAGATCTAGCTGATTTCTTAGTTTTTACAACTAAAGTCTTTTGGGAGACAATAGAGGTGGCTGATGACTGTTTAGACTGTTTGGGAGGGATGCTTGTGTCAGGAACAAGGTGTGTTTGGCCTTGCCCCATAGCATCAGAAAGTGAACCATAATAAGTAGGCATTTTCTCTTTTAAGAAAAGCCTGACCTCATCAGGAATAAAAGCATTGCTTCAAAACCATTTGCCTGATCACTGTTGACTAAGGACTTAATATTGTTCTCTATAATTCTACAAATTGGTAGAATCACATCATTCTCAAAAACAGCATTAGGACATAAGTGATTAAATATCAACTGTAAAAATCTAAGAAAACAGACAGAACCTAACTTATCTGATTTCCTATCACTTAAAGCTTTCAGAATAAAAGACCCATAATCAAAAATAGTAGAGTATATAAGAGAATACCCTATTTTGAGTGATCCTGATGGTAGAGCATCAAAATTAGATGTCTTGTTTAGGAAGCAGCGACTGATGGTGTCAAAGAAATAGTTCCATTCCTTCTTCAGCTTTGTCCTAAAGAGATTTCCATATCTCTTAACTTCCCCATTGTAACCCAATTTTGTAACAAACTCAAAAAGAGTCGAGTCTGAAACATTATTAGGAACAGCATCACCAAGAATAGGCAAATGCAGGGCTTCTTCCACAATTGCGGGAGTCACATAGTGAGTAACCCCATCATATTCAAAGCTCATCAGGATTGAGCCAGAATGCCCTTTATCAAAAGAAACTGAATTCCATACCTGCATAACCGACTTAAAAGAAACACTTGCAGGTTCGGTTAGAGCATACTTCAATTGACTTGAAGTTAAAAAATCATGTATGATGTGAAACTCATAAGGCAAATCCTGATGATTCAAAACGGCTACAAAATTATTAGTGGCAAAAGTAACACCACTAATCACAGTCTGTTTGTTCATGAATGATGAAGACGCCATTAAAACAGAATAGAAAGCTTAAAAATTGAGATTTGGAAAATAGGGTTCTTGAGCACAGAGAGAGAGAGAAAAGATGAAAAACTGATGATGAGAGAGTAATCAAGAATTTAGAAAATCAAATGTATTTTGTTAAAACAAAATATTACTCTCAATGACAAGTGGCAAAATATGATTTGTGCAAAAATGATTAGTGGACAAATTACGTGCGTAATTAAACATAACTGCACCGCTTTTTATGTGTATCTATATGTATATATCTATCAGTGTGACACACGCGAGCATACAGTTGTCCAATTAAAACTCAAACGTTTCTCATCAGAAACTGACGAAAAAATAGGAACAAAATTAAGCAATGAAATACTGACCTGTACATCAGGATTGACTAGTTGACTTCCTGTCAGGATTGTGTCCTATCAGGATTTGATCAAAATTACATACCTTGCAGAATGACCATCAGGATTTGATAGTCATCAGGATTTCCTCTCTGTAGCTTTCCTCAGAAATTCTCAAAATTCATCATTCCAAGTTCATTCACCAACTTATTGAAAGTAGCTTCAGGTAGTGGTTTGGTGAATATATCAGCTAGTTGTTGATCAGTAGGAACAAAGTGAAGTTCAATTGTTCCTTCCAGTACATGTTCTCTTATGAAGTGATATCTAATACTGATGTGTTTAGTAAGAGAATGCTGAACTGGATTTCCTGTCATTGCAATAGCACTTTGGTTATCACAATAAATAGGGATTTTTGAATATGACATGGCATAATCTAACAACTGATTTCTCATCCACATTATCTAAGCACATCAACTTCCTGCAGCAATGTACTCAGCTTCTGCAGTTGAAGTAGAAATTGACTTTTGCTTTTTACTTAACCAAGAGACTAATCTTCCACCCAAAAACTGACAGCTTCTTGAAGTACTTTTTCTGTCTATTTTGTATCCTGAAAAATCAGCATCTGAATAACCACACAAACCAAAATCTGATTCCCTTGCATTCCAAAGGCCAAGAGAAGGAGTGCCTTTGAGATATCTGAAAATTCTTTTAACTGCAATCAGATGAGGTTCTCTAGGTTTTGCTTGAAATCTTGCACACAGACAGGTTGCAAACATGATATCTGGTCTACTTGCAGTGAGATACAATAAAGAGCCAATCATTCCTCTGTAGTGAGTTACATCTACCTCAGCACCTTGATCAGGATCGAGTTTGGTAGCTGTAGCTATGGGAGTACTTGCAATAGCAAAATCTTGCATGTTAAACCTTTTCAATAAATTCTTTGTATATTTTGACTGATTGATAAAGATGCCATCATCAGTCTGTTTAACTTGAAGACCAAGAAAGTAACTCATTTCTCCCATCATGCTCATTTGATATCTTGACTGCATAAGCTTAGAAAACTTTTCACACAGCTTATTGTTTGTTGACCCAAAAATGATATCATCAACATAAATCTGAACTAAAAGAAAATCCTTACCATGATTCAAATAGAACAAAGTTTTATCAATAGTACCTCTTTTGAATCCACTTTCCAGTAAGAATTGAGCTAGGGTTTCATACCAGGCTCTTGGAGCTTGCTTTAGTCCATAAAGTGCTTTATCCAATCTATAAACATGATTTGGATATTTAGGATCAATGAAACCAGGAGGTTGTTCAACATATACTTCTTCCTCCAGTTCACAATTTAAGAAAGCACTTTTCATATCCATCTGGAAAACCTTGAATTTCTTATGAGCTGCATATGCCAGAAAGATTCTGATGGCCTCTAGTCTTGCAACAGGAGCAAAAGTTTCATCATAGTCAATTCCTTCTTGTTGAGAATACCCTTTTGCAATTAGTATTGCTTTGTTTCTGATAATTACACCATCTGAATCAGTCTTATTTTTGAAAATCCATTTTGTACCAACAATTGACCTATTCTTTGGTCTTGGCACCAGTTTCCAAACTTCATTCCTTTCAAATTCATTCAATTTTTCTTGCATTGCAGTAACCCAATCAACATCCTTAAGTGCATCTTCAACTTTCTTAGGCTCCTCCTTTGATAGAAAGTTGTGATATAGACATTCATTCTGAGTTGCATTTCTTGTCTGAACACCTGCATCAGGATCTCCAATTATCAAATCAGGAGTGTGGCTTTCAGTCCATTTCCTTGTTGGTGGTAAGTCATTCCTTGATGTAGATGCTCCCCTAGATTGGTGTTATCTTGATTAGAAGAATTTGCATCACTAGAAGCTCCCCCTGAAATATTGTTATTTCCTCCTGATGGATTATCAGGATTGTCACTTGAATCAGTATCTGAAGAATTTTGTCCGGATGATTGAGTTGACTCTGATTTGTAGTAGATTGTTGTTGCTCCCCCTCAACATTTGCACTACTCGATGTATCACCACTATTTGTATCATCAGTATTAGCACCATCAGTATTTGGTGCTCCATCAGGATTTGGAGTATCATCAGGATTTGATGAGTCATCGGGATTTGATGACCCATCAGTATCTGATGAATTGTCAGGATCTGATTCATTTTCTTCAAGTTCCTTGGTAGCTTCATTTTCAAAAACCAATCTATCATGTGAGTCTTCATTCAATCCAATTATCTTCTTATCATCAAAAGATACATGAATTGACTCCATGACAGTTCTTGTTCTCAAGTTAAAAACTATGAAAGCTCTTGAGGCAGGATAGCCAATGAAAATTCCCTCATCAGCCTTGGTTTCAAATTTTCCTAGCTGTTCAGGATGAGTTCTGAGAACAAAACATTTACAGCCAAACACATGCCGATGCTTCAAACTAGGTTTCTTCTTCTTGAGCATTTGATAGGGAGTTACACCATGTCTGTTTATCAATGTGAGATTTTGAGTATAGCATGATGTAATGACTGCTTCTGCCCAGAAATATGTAGGTAATTTTTCTTCTTCCAACATAGTTCTGCCAGCTTCAATAAGAGTTCTATTTTTCATTTCAACTACTCTATTTTGCTGAGGTGTGCCAGGAGCAGAGAATTGTTGAATAATTCCTTTGTATTTGCAGAACTCTTCCATCTTTGAATTTTTGAATTCAGTACCATTATCACTCCTCAGTATCTTGACTTTGTACTTTGTGGTTGTCTCAATCATTCTCACATGATCTAACAGTATTTCAGGAGTTTCATCTTTTCTGTGCAGAAAATACACCCAGGTGAATCTAGAATATTCATCAACAATTACAAGAGTGTACATTTTCTTACTGATGGACATAATGTTGACTGGACCAAATAGATCAAGATGCAGCATGTGATATGGTTCTTCAATAGAGGATTCTGATTTACTCTTGAATGATGTCCTTCTTTGTTTAGCCTTTTGACAAGCATCACAGAGTCCATCAGGAGTATACAAAGCTTTAGGTAATCCTCTCACTAAATCTTTCTTAACCAACTCGTTGATATTGCTGAAGTTGAGATGAGAAAGCTTCTTATGCCAATTCCAACTTTCATCTACTGATGCTTTACTGATGAGACAAGTAGGGGAGCCATCAGTATTTGAGAGAATGTTGGCTTCATAAATGTTACCATGTTTGTAGCCAGTCAATGCTATCTTTCCTGTTTCTTTGCTGACTACTTCACAATGTGTGGAATAGAAGTTGACATGATAACCTCTGTCATTGATTTGACTAATACTCAACAGGTTGTGTTTTAGTCCCTTCACTAGAGCTACTTTTTCAATGATGACATTTCCAATGATTATATTGCCATATCCCAATGTTTGTCCAATGTTGCCATCTCCATAAGACACATTTGGGCCAGCTTTTTCCTCATATTCTGACAACATGCTTTGTTTCCAGTCATGTGTACAGAACATCCACTATCCATGACTAACACATTTTTCTTTTTACCCTGCAATCAGAATGTTAAAACACTAGTTAGAATGTTTAGGATGGGTTCCTTTTCCATGCATTTTATTAATTTTAGAAGCAGAAGACTTTTTGATTTTAGCAGTCCTGACAGAATTAACTCCATCAGGATTTGCTTTGTCAGTATCAGTATTAACAAAATCATGCTTCACTTTGACATTCTTAAGGCTACCAAAATTAGCACTATTATTAAACTTAGGTAATGGATCATAAAAGTTATTGTACAAATCATGGTATTCCTCACATGTATAAATAGAATGCCATTTACTACCACAATGAAAACAGGAATTCTGTGGTTTATAAAGTACTGATCTATTCCTAACATCAGACCTAGGAATTTCAGTAACCTTCTTTTTACTCTTTCTGCAATCAATAGCAAGATGATTAGAGTTACCACAGGTAAAGCAACATTTTCTAGGTGCATTTGGGACATATTTATAACCATTTTATTTATTTATCCCAATTTTACCATTCCTATTTCTTTTGACAATGGGTTTCTTCTTCTCATCTGTAACCTCACAGATTTTATCCTTGAGTTGTTTCTGAGACAGTAAACCTACATTCTTAGTAACTTTACTCAAGACAGGTTTAGACTTAACAACTTTAATACTTTGCACAGAAGTAGATCCCTTTTCAAAAATTGAATTGGAATCCTTACCAAAAACAAAATTAACAGGAGTAATCTTAGATTTGGTTTTGTCTATAACATGTCTATATGTTTTTGGTCTAACTGTCTCATCAACAACAATTTTCTCTTTCAATTTCTTATCTTCATCTGACTTATACCCTAGACACTCTTTCCAATTCTTAGAGGTATTAATCTCATGAAATTTTCTACCAGAGTCTGTCCATGTTCTGATTTTCTCATTAGCATATTCAAGTTCCTTTTCAAGAGCAGTACATTTAAATTTCATCTCTAAGTGCATGTGTTTAGCATTATCACATTCTTTCTGTACTTCTTGCATAAAAGAAAATTCAGCTTCTAGATGTTCATTCCTTTTCCTAAGTTCAGACATCTCAGATAAGATTCTAGCATTCTCATCAGTTTGACTTCTAAAGCTAATATGTAATGACTTTAGAAAACGTCTTAACTCAGAAGCATTATCAGAATCAAAATCAAAAACAATATTTGATACCTTTTCATCAGGAGCAGCAGCTTCATCAGTAGTGGCCATTAGGGCATAGTTGACCACCTCAGTGTCAGATTCTGAGGAAGAGTCCATCCAGTCCTTTCTTGATGTGATGAGTGCTTTTGTCTTCTTGCACTTAGTAGCAAAGTGTCCCATACCATTACACTTGTAGCATCTAGCCTTTGACTTGTCAAATTTGCTACCATTGCTGTCCTTTTTGATGTACTTGTCTTTTTCAGCATTAAAGGTCCTTTTCTGGAAGTTGCCTTGTCTTCTAGCCTTCCTGAACTTCATCTTTTTGAAACCTCTGACTATCATAGCAACCATCTCTTCCATGTCTGAGTCAGTAGAATCATCATCAGTATTGGCATCAGGATTGCCATCAGTATCTGATGATGAAATATCAGTATCTGACTCCACCACTCTTGATTTCCTTTTAGAGACCTACACTGCTTTTCCTTTTGATTTAGCCTCTACATTCAAGGCAATAGACTTTGCCTTGCTTCTTCTCTTATTCTTTCTCTGTTGAACCTCAAGATCATGGGTTCTTAGCATTCCATAGACTTCATCAAGAGACACAGTGTTGAGATCATACTAATGTCTAATGATCGAGGTTTGAGTATCCCATTCTTCTGGTAAAGCTATCAGAAACTTGGTATTTGAATCTTCAGAAACATATTCCTTGCCAACTAAAGATAGATTGTTCAGGAGTGTCAGAAATCTATCATATAAATCAGTCAGGCTCTCATCAGGTCTAGCATCGAATTGTTCATATTCTTGAATCAAAAGAGCCCTTCTGTTTTTCTTGACAGATGCAGATCCCTGGCATTGAGTTTCCAAAGTGTCCCAAATTTCTTTTGAAGACTTGCATGCAATCACTCTGTTGGACATGACAGCATCAAGACTATTGTGCAGGATATTCTTTATCTTTGCCTCCCTGAGTACATGAGCTTTTTCTTCGGGAGTCCATTCACTCTTGGCCTTGACCACATAGTGTTCAGGTACAGTTTCTGTTCGTCCTATAATTCTGGTAGGAATATATGGTCCATCACGAATCCTGTCCAAATAGTCAGGATCCATAGCCTCTAGGTACATCAGCATCTTTACCTTCCATGTTGGATATTCAGACTTCTTCAGGATGGGAATCCTCATGCTTTCATACTTGGTTGTCGACATCTTAGATCGTATCTGATTCAAATTTAAATCAGTTTGCTCTGATACCAATTGTTGCCCAGTAAATAACAATTGTAGAAGGGGGGTTGAATACAATTGTATAAGATTCTCGACTTTTAATAAACACAAATATGAATAATAACAGTTTTATTAAATCTGTTATAAAACTGTTACAAAACTCTCTCAAGAAATTCTGAGTTCTTTAGAGCTTCAAGGTTACAAAAATACTCGTGTGTGTGATCGATCTAAATCGAAACCTAAACTGTGTTTATATACTACACAGCTTCTCTATTAATTACATGATCAGTCCTAATCAATTACAAAGATTGAAACCTATCCTAAATCGATAGCTTCATTACTATAAATAAGGAACCGACAAAATAAACTTCCTTATTTAACTAGACTCCAAATATAACTCTAAGTAGGAATCCTGATCAGCTTCCAGTCCTAATGATCAATCCTGATCCCAGTCCTGATGTAGATCCTGATGATAATCCTGATACTGACGCTTGAGCAAATATTGATGACCATGCAATACTGATGACGTCAGCAATCCTGATCAGTTGAGTCTAGATCCTGATGATCATTGAATCCTGATCTAACACAAAGGTTTTTGATGATGATCCTTCATCACCTTGTGCCTATATTAAGAAGCCAACTGGATGACAGTATACCAGTTGATTGTCATGTTAAGCACCCTAGATTGTTCAAGGATCTTACTAGGGAGCACAACAAGCTACAAGCAAGGCTTCAAGGTGAAGGTATTCCATTCCCTGATATGTTCTACCCTGAGGTAATGAAACAACAACTCATCACTTTTAATTCTGATGTGTATACTCTACTTTTTGGAGGTGTTAGGGCACAGGATCAAGTAATGGAGAACCCCCTCGTGTCTAACCCAAATACAGTTCAACCATCAACCAAAAGGCCTACACAATTCAAATTACCTATTTCAAAAAGGTCTACCTCTGTTACAAAACCAACCTCTGTAGTCTCTCAAAAGGCTTCAGTTGTAACAAGCAGAAGGTTGAGAATGCAACTTGATAGTGATGATGAAACAAATCCCACAAAGCATGAGGTGGCTGAAGGTATTTCTTTGATGAAAGATTCATTGGCTATCCTACCCTCTGCTCAGCCTGCAACTATAGACTCTCAACAGTCTATGGTTTCTAAAAAGGGACAACTTCAGAAACTGGCTACTATCTCTCAAAAGACTGTAGCTTTGGCAAAAAGTCCTATCCCAAGGACTAAAACACATGTGTCTGCACAGCAGTCTACCTCTGCTAAATCTTTTGCTCAGTATCAACGTAAAGGGAAGAAGAAAGTTCATTTCACACCCTCACACGTGAATATTGAGTCGGTTGTTCCAAATATACAGGTGGTTCTCATGGTTCCTTCAGAACCAGACTCTGGTAGAACAATTACTTCGATAAAATAGGAATTTCAACAGACTTTTACCAAAAACTATCGAACATTTTTAACTTTAAAAACCAAAAATTATCGAAAATTATCTTTTCTGAAAACTATCGAGAATTTTAAATATTAAAGAATATACTTCTTTCGATAGATTTCATTTTCTGTTTCAAAAAAAACCATCGAGATATTTCATTCAATAGATTTTTCTTTTCTTTAACAAAAACCATCGAAATATTTCTTTAGATAGTTTTTGTCCAATACTTAGAAAATATATCGAAATACCTTTTTTGATAGTTTTTGCTGCACAGTTTATTTTCAAACCTGTTCTATTTAAAAATGAAACTTTTCTTTTCTTATTTTCTGTCAACTAAGAATTTGTTTTAGATCACCAATTTTCTTCGAATAAAATCGACTAAATATCATTAACTGATATAGACCAATTAAAATCCAATAAATTATGTTGCATTATTTTACAATGTTAAAAACAAAGTAAAATAATTCGAATTAAATAAATGCTGAAATATTTAGAACAAACATTAGCACTTAAATAATTTTAGAATTATTAACTAATTAAATGCCAGAAGATATATCATTCATAAATATGACATAAAATTATTACAGTAATTCTAACTTACGAGAATTGCTCCTGAAAATAAATTCACAAGTCCTAAGGATATAGAAATTCCTAAACTCATGTATTTACTAGGACTATCTTGCAGTTATTGACTTCTAATTAAAATCAATTAGAAAGATTTAACATCCCAAGTTCACCAACCAGCTTAGAAAAAGAGGATTCATCAAGCAGTTTAGTAAAGATGTCTGCAATTTGTTCCTCTGTGGGTACAAAGTGTAACTCCACAGTTCCATTCATGACATGCTCTCGGATAAAATGATACCCGATATCAATGTGCTTTGTCCTCGAGTGTTGCACTGGGTTGTTGGAGATTGCTATGGCACTTGTATTGTCACAGAATATTGGAATCTTAGTCAACAAAAGTCCATAGTCACGGAGTTGGTTCATCATCCACAAGATTTGAGCACAACAGCTACCAGGAGCTATGTATTCAGCTTCAGCTGTTGATGTGGATACTGAGTGCTGCTTCTTGCTATACCAGGAAACTAACCTTCTTCCAAGAAACTGACAACTTCCTAAAGTACTCTTCCGATCAATCTTACAACCTGCAAAATCTGAGTCTGTATATCCAATAATATCAAATCCTGTATCTTTAGGGTACCAAATTCCAAGATTTGGAGTCCCCTTAAGATATCTAAATATTCGCTTAACAACTATTAGATGAGATTCTTTGGGATCAGACTGAAACCTAGCACACAAGCATGTTGCAAACATTATATCTGGTCTACTTGCAGTGAGATATAGTAAGGACCCTATCATACCTATGTAGCTTGTGATGTCAACCTTCTTACCAGTTTCATCGTTATCAAGCTTAGTGGCAGTTGGCATTGGAGTCTTTGCTGTAGATGAGTCTTCCATTTGATACTTCTTCAGAAGATCTTTGATGTACTTGGACTGGCAAATGAATATTCCATCTTGCCTTTGATACACTTGTAGTCCAAGAAAGAATGACAATTCACCCATCATGCTCATTTCATATCGACTCTGCATTAACTTAGCAAATCTCTTGCATAGATCATCATTAGTAGAACCAAATATTATGTCATCAACATATACTTTCACTAATATCAAATCATTTTTTTGCATCTTGTAAAAGAGAGTTTTATTTACGACACCTCTTTTAAAGTTATTTTCAAGTACAAATTCAGAGAGAGTGTCATACCATGTCCTTGGAGCTTGTTTGAGTCCATAGAGAGCTTTGAACAGAAAGTATACAAAGTCTGCCAGATTTGAATCATCAAAGCCTGGAGGTTGTTCCACATACACTTCTTCTTCTAGCTCCCCATTCAGAAATGCACTCTTCACATCCATTTAATATACCTTGTAATTGGAATATGCTGCGAATGCCAGAAACATCCTGATGGCCTCAAGTCTTACTACTGGTGCATAGGTTTCATCATAATATATACCCTCTTCTTGAGAGTAACCTTTAGCAACCAGTCTGGCTTTGTTTCTCGTTACAATGCCATCTTCATCCAACTTATGTCTGAATACCCATCTTGTTCCTATAACAGATTTTCTTTTAGGTCTGGGTACCAGCTTCCAAACTTTCTACCTTTCAAACTAATTGAGTTCATTTTGCATTGCAATCACCCAATCTGGATCTTCTAGGGCATCTTCAACTTTTTTAGGTTCTGTTTCTGAAAGAAACCCAGAATAGTGGCATTCATTTTGTGATGTCCTTCTAGTTCTCACTCATGTGTCTGGATCACCAATGATCAAGTGAAAGGGATGATCTCTACTCCATACCCTTTGTCTTGGCAGATACGATCTTGATGATTCTCCTTGTTCAAAGTTTTGTTGGGTATGACTAGTTGATCCTTCTTCTGCTCCCCCTGATTTGTTGCCGGTATGATATGTTGACCCTATTGATTGACTAGTGGATCCAGTAGTAGTTTGAGGATCTCCACCACTGTCACCACTTGGTCCAGAATCATTATCATTATCATTATTATTATCACCAGGAACAACTTCAGGTTCTTCTTCAATGTCAGAGAGATCTCATGATAGATTTTCAAATACCAAGGATTCAGAGTTCTCTCCAGTTTGCAGGCTTGGTCTTTTGGTGTCATCAAATGTTACATTAAGGCTTTCCAACACCTTCTTATCTTCAATCACATAAACCCTGTAAGATTTAGATTCCAGAGAATAGCCCAGAAAAATGCATTCATCTGCTTTGGCATCAAACTTGCCTAGATGTTCTCCATCTTTTAATACAAAGCATTTTGCACCAAACACATAAAAGTACATCAGTGTTGGTTTCTTGTTGGCCATTAACTCATACAGAGTCTTTTCATGATCTTTATTAATCAGGGTTCGATTCTGAGTGTAGCAAGCTGTATTCACTGCTTCAGCCCAAAAGTAAGTGGGAAGTTTTGATTCACTTAACATTGTCCTTGCTGCTTCAACCAAGGTTCTGTTCTTCCTTTCCACTACTCCATTCTGTTGAGGAGTTCTTGGTGCTGAATATTGTCTTGATATTCCTTTCTCTGAGCAGAAATCATTTAGAACTGCATTCTTGAATTCAGTTCCATTGTCTGATCTGATTGTCTACACAGGTAGCTTAGCTTCCACTTCTATCTTTTTGATGTGATCAATGATTAGGTGTGTTGATTCATCCTTTGATTGTAAGAATAACACCCACGTGTACTTGGAGTAGTCGTCCACCATCACTAATGCATATCTTTTTCTTGAAATTGACATAACATTCACTGGACCAAATAAATCCATATGAATCAGCTGAAGAGGTTCAAAAATTCTTGTCAGTTCTTTGCTTCTGTGTGATGCTTTCTTAGACTTCCCTTTTTCACATGCTTCACATAGTCCCTCCTGATAAAATTCCATCAGGGGCAACCCTCTCACTAACTCTCTCTTTACCAAAGAGTTCATAGTTTTGAAGTTCAAGTGTGAGAGCTTCTTATGTCATAACCAACTTTGTTCTGATGAAGCCTTGTTGTAGAAACATTTAACTTCTCCATCACTGGTAGAACTTAGGTCATCTATAAACAAATTTCTTTTTCTTACTCCAGTAGAGCAAACTTCTCATCTTTCCTGTTTGTGATCAAGCACTTGTCCTTTCTAAAATCTACATTGTATCCTTTATCACAGAATTGACTGATACTTAGAAGATTGTGCTTTAATCCTTCAACAAGAGAGATGTTTTCAATGACGACATTCCCAATTCTCAGATTACCATATCCCGTAGTGAATCCCTTTTTGTCATCTCCAAAGGTTACTATCGGGCCGGTCTTTTTAGAATTCTATCATTGTATTGATTTTGTGTAACCTAAACTCATTGAAGCTAATCCTACATATTAGAATTGTAGCACCCCTCGAGGTTTATATTTATAAAATGATATATTCCCCGACTCGTGTTTTGATTTGGTATATTTGATTTCGGACTAGAACATAAATATTTATCCGTGAACGAAATTAAATAATTTGTGAGTATCGTATTCAACTCCCCCCCCCCCCTTCTACGATACTTTGGACATAACAATTTGTATCAGAGCTATTTGATTGACGTACAAATCAGATCCGGTGAATGAGACCAAAATCAAACATAGCGTGAAAATTCGAAGCAAATTTTTTAACTTTCAAAATTTTTCATTTGATTGGAATTTCTTGAATTTTAAACAGTTTGAAATTTTCAGAAACCATGAGTGCTCCAAAGACAACTGCTAGTATTAAAGTTCCCCCATTCACTAGAGATGATTTCGGTTTGTGGAAGATGAAGATGCTGTTATTTATCAAGGCATCTAATCCGTTGTATATTGGCGTATTAGAGAACGGACTGTTTGTACCAATGAAACCAGTTAGTGAATCTACAGCTCCTGATGGTACTAGGATTCCTCAAGGCACCCAACCTAAGGATATCACTAAGTACACAGATTCAGACAAAGAACTGATTCGATTGGATACAGGTTTGATGTTGATATTGGCAGACTCCGCAGACAAGGAAATGAGCTATCAGTTGATGAACTGTACTAGCGGGAAACATATGTGGGATACCATAAACTTAATAATGGAAGGAACTGAAGACGTTCAGGAAAACAGATTGGACATCCTGACTTCTCAGTATGAGTCATTTAGGTCTCTTCCTGGAGAAAGTATAACTCAGGTCTTTGAGAAATATACTAAGCTTCTTAATGAATTGGCAATGAAAGGGAAGACCTATCCACTGAGAGAAACAAACAGGAAGTTCATAATGACACTGCCCCATCATGTAGAACACAAGTCCTCATCCATAAGGGAAAGAATTGACTTCACAAAGATGTCATTAGAGATGATCTATGGCAAGTTGAAGACTTATGAGATGGAGCAAGAACAACGAGTGATAATCTACGGACCAGGGACAGTGGATAACAAACACAATGCACTTGTGAGATCAGCAGCACTTGTAGTGGATGAACCAACAACTTCTGATATTCAGGTTCAAACCCCTAGAGCTGGAAAGGAGGTGATTATAGAAGCTGAAATGGATTCTGTGAATCTAGGTGTTGATGAAAGTGATTACTACACCCTAGAAGAGCTTGAGTAAATGGAAGAAAAAACCATGGCGTACTTAGCTGCAAAGTTTAGCCACATTCGTTTTAAGAGAAACCCTAAGTACAAGTTCAAGGGCTCAACCAACAGATTCCAGAAGAGTAAGTATTCACCTGGTACAGGTTTTAAGGGAGACTACAAGACTCGCTCGATTGACAGGAGCAAATCAAGATGCTACAACTGCAATGAGTTAGGGCATTTCTCCACTGAATGCCGGAAGCCTCGTCAAGCAAGAGACAAGAAAGATATCTATGAAAAGAAAGACTCTTATGAGGATTTGAAGAAGGAGAATGCCAAGCTGAAACAGCAACTGGAGGCATTGTCTGGAAAGCAGAAAGGGAAAGCTTATATAGCAGAGGGAAAACACTGGGATGATACAGATTCGGATGAAGAGGAGGAGTATGTAAATGTTGCCCTAATGCCCGACTCTTCAGAGGAATCACCACAATTATCTCAGGGTAAGGTTAAAAGCTCAAAGGTCGTGTGGATTCTGGATAGTGGTTGTTCTAGACACATGACAGGTGAAGAGTCCCTGCTTACAGAGGTGGTTAAGAAGACCGACCCGATTGTAACCTTTGGAGATGACAACAAAGGATTCACTACGGGATATGGTAAATTGAAAATTAGGAATGTCATCATTGAAAACATATCTCTTGTTGAAGGATTGAAGAACAATCTTCTAAGTATCAGTCAGTTCTGTGATAAAGGCTACAATGTAGATTTCAGAAAGGACAAGTGTTTGATCACCAACAGGAAGGATGAGAAGCTTGCTCTACTAGGAGTAAGAAAAGGAAATTTGTTTATAGCTGACTTAAGTTCTACCAGTGAAGGGGAAATTACATGTTTCTACAGTAAGGCATCTTCATAACAAAGTTGGCTATGGCATAAGAAGCTCTCACATTTGAACTTCAAAACTATGAACTCTTTGGTAAAGAGAGAGTTAGTGAGAGGGTTGCCCCTGATGGAATTCAATCAGGAGGGACTATGTGAAGCATGTGAAAAAGGGAAGTCGAAGAAAGCATCACATAGAAGCAAATGAATGACCAGCATTGCTGAACCATTACAGCTGATTCATATGGATTTATTTGGTCCAGTCAATGTTATGTCACTTTCAAGAAAAAGATATGCATTGGTGATGGTGGATGACTACTCCAAGTACACGTGGGTGTTGTTCTTACAATCAAAGGATGAAGCAACACAACTAATCATTGATCACATCAAGAAGATAGAAGTGGAAGCTAAGCTACCTGTGCGGACAATCAGATCAGACAATGGAACTGAATTCAAGAATGCAGTTCTTAATGATTTCTGCTCAGAGAAAGGAATATCAAGACAGTATTCAGCACCAAGAACTCCTCAACAGAATGGAGTAGTGGAAAGGAAGAACAGGACCTTGGTTGAAACAGCAAGGACCATGTTAAATGAATCAAAACTTCCCACTTACTTTTGGGCTGAAGCAGTGAATACAGCTTGCTACTCTCAGAATCGAACCCTGATCAACAAAGATCATGAAAAGACTCCGTATGAGTTAATGGCCAACAAAAAACCAACACTGAAGTACTTTCATGTGTTTGGTGCAAAGTGCTTTGTACTTAAAAATGGAGAACATCTAGGCAAGTTTGATGCCAAAGCAGATGAAGGCATTTTTCTGGGCTATTCTCTGGAATCTAAGGCTTACAGGGTGTATGTGATTGAAGATAAGAAGGTGTTGGAAAGCTTTAATGTAACATTCGACGACACTAAAAGACCAGGTCTGCAAACTAGAGAGAACTCTGAATCCTTGGTATTTGAAAATCTATCAGGAGATCTCTCTGACATTGAAGAAGAACCTGAAGTTGTTACAGTTATTAATAATAATGATAATGATTCTGGACCAAGTGGTGATAGTGGTGGAAATACTCAAACTACTACTGGATCCACTAGTCAATCAACAGGGTCAACAGATCATACCGTCAACAACTCAGGGGGAGCAGGAGAAGGATCAACTAGTCACACTCCACAACATCTAGAACAAGGAGAATCATCAAGATCGCATCTGCCAAGACAAAGGGTATGGAATAGAGATCATCCCTTTCACTTGATCATTGGTGATCCGGACACATGAGTGAGAACTAGGAGGACATCACAAAATGAATGTCACTATTCTGGGTTTCTTTTAGAAACAGAACCTAAGAAAGTTGAAGATACCCTAGATGATCCAGATTGGGTGATTGCAATACAAGAGGAACTCAATCAGTTTGAAAGGCAGAAAGTTTGGAAGCTGGTACCCAGGCCTAAGGGAAAATCTGTTATTGGAACAAGATGGGTATTCAGAAATAAATTGGATGAAGATGGCATTGTAACGAGAAACAAAGCTAGACTGGTTGCTAAAGGTTACTCTCAAGAAGAGGGTATAGATTATGATGAAACCTATGCACCAGTAGCAAGACTTGAGGCCATCAGAATGTTTCTGGCATTCGCAGCACATTCCAATTACAAGGTATATCAAATGGATGTGAAGAGTGCTTTTCTGAACGGGGAGTTAAAAGAAGAAGTGTATGTGGAATAACCTCCAGGGTTTGAGGATTCAAAACTGGCAGACTTTGTGTACTTTCTATTCAAAGCTCTCTATGGACTCAAACAAGCTCCAAGGACATGGTATGACACTCTCTCTGAATTCTTACTTGAAAATGACTTTACAAGAGGTGTCGTAGAAAAAACTATCTTTTACAAACAACACAAAAATGATTTGATATTGGTGCAAGTATATGTTGATGACATAATATTTGGTTCTACTAATGATGATCTATGCAAGAGATTTGCTAAGTTAATGCAGAGTCGATATAAAATGAGCATGATGGGTGAATTGTCATTCTTTCTTGGACTGCAAGTATATCAAAGGCAAGATGGTATATTCATTTGTCAGTCCAAGTACATCAAAGATCTTCTGAAGAAGTATCAAATGGAAGACTCATCTACAGCAAAGACTCCAATGCCAACTGCCACTAAGCTTGATAAGGATGAAACTGGTAAGAAGGTTGACATCACAGGCTACAGAGTTATGATAGGCTCATTACTTTATCTCACTGCAAGTAGACCAGATATAATGTTTGCAACATGCTTGTGTGCTAGGTTTCAGTCTGATCCTAAAGAATCTCATCTAATAGCTTGTTGCCCAGTAATAATCTATTGTAGAAGGGGGTTGAATACAATAGTATAAGATAATCGACTTCTTAATGTATATATCACAAATATGAAAGAAAGATAACAGCTTTATTAAATCTGATATAAAACTATTACAAACTCTCTCAAGAAATTCTGATGTTCTTGAGAGCTGCTAGCTTACAAAAACTCTCTCAAGAAATTCTATGTTCTTAAGAGCTTCTATTCGATTATGTTCACGTTCATAAATCGAAACCAAAACTGTGTTTATATACTACACAGTTTCTCTATCAATGATAAGTCCTAATCAATTACAAAGATTGAAACCTATCCATAATTGATAGCTACATCCTACAAACCAGGAACCGACAGAATAAACTTCCATGCTTAACTAGACTCCAAATATAACTCGAAGTAGGAATCCTGATCAGCTTCCAGTCCTGATGATCAATCCTGATCCCAGTCCTGATATGTAACTCAATCCTGACGACCATGTAATCCTGATGACGTCAGCAATCCTGATCAGTTGAGTCTAGCTCCTGACGATCATTGAATTCTGAATAGATTCCTAAGATTCAATGATGTCAAAAACATATATACAAAATGTACAGAATCTACAGCAACAACTCATTTGTTTAAATTCTTTGATAGAACAGATTCATCTTCAAGATGTTGGATAACACATTTTCTTCTTTTTCTTCAAGAATTTGAACAGTCTTTCCTTAAGATTTCTGAGTTCTTCGTCTTCCTCATTAATCTGGTAGATAGCTGCTCTGAGATTCAATATGGAGTTTCTCTGAAGACTATGCTCTTCAAGCAAAAGATAAGTAATTTCCTTCCCATCAGTATTGAGAGTAAGATGAGTCATGCCAAAATTTACTTCTTTAACAGCAGTACCCCTTTGCATTTCCACATCCTGACCTCTTTGATTTAAGTACATGGGAGTATAATTACCATTGAAATTACTGTTTCCATCCAGTCTTCTTCTTATTGTTGACAAAATCATGTCACTCCATTCTTTGCATATTTGATTCTTCGATCTCAAAAGATAATGAACATATTTCAGTTCCTGTGTAGTTTTCATCAACATATCTTGAATAGATAAAATCTTCACACTACCATCTTTCATGAAGTACAGAAGCTTTTCTTTCTTGTCAAAACCATCATGACAATCTATAACTATATCAACAGCTAGTAAATTGTTCAGGTTTTCAGAAGTTAAAGTACCTCCAATTTCAGTTAAGGAGTAAGGATCAACATATGACATATTCAGATATTCAGCATCCCTGTGTCCAATACCTCCTCTTGAATTACTTGTCAATTGCTTCAGATTTGAAAACATCTTTAACCAGAGTGCTTTTGATCTAACCATCCCAGATAAATCAACAACACTTGAAGCGCTTGTAATAATTCCTCCAGACTGAAAATTGATAAGTGTATCACAACTTAATGTGCTAATATGTTTCCACTTCTTATCCTTTTCCTTTTCAAAGGCATAGCTTCTTTCCAGTGAAGATTCTTGTCTGCTTGGGTTCCTCCACACTCTTCTGTTTGAGAGTTTAAGCCTTTGTACATAGAGATTGAAATCTCTATTTGTTGATCTTGTAATTTCTCTTCTTCTGGCTTCTTCTTCTTCATCTACTTCCTTGTTGTGAGAATCAACCACAGTAGATAAAATTATCAAGTCAATCTCTTGCAGAATTTCAGAATCATCAGGATCTTGAATATCATCAGGAACAACATCAGGATTAGATTCTTCAATTTGATTTGTATTGCAGAGATTTGATTTTCTTGATTTTCTTCTCAATTCAGGTTCTTCTTCAATATTTCCATCATCACCAAAAGTAGATCTGTCAGGAACTACTAGAGTTTGAATAGGTTCAGGAATTTCTTCAATTCTTAACCCTCGAGACCTTGTCTGTCTAGGTATTGTTTGAGTTGAAGAACCTCTTCTACTTCTTCTAGCTCCTCTCCTACCTCTGCCTCCTCTACCTCTAGCAGGAGCAGGATTATTAAAGCTTTCCATCATTTCTCTCTGTTGTCTTAAGAATTCTTCATGTGAGAGATCAGGATATTCTTCACTTGCTGTAGAGAGTGCTTTTCTTGCATATAATTGTTGAACTCTTTTATCAGTGTGATATAGAGTAACAATTCTGCCATCTTTTGTAGAAAACTTCTGGAATAAATTTGATGCATCTTCAGGATTATCAATAATCACATCTTCATCACCTTCAGGAATTGTAGCAAGAATATGTCCATGACCAGGTGTCAGGATTTGTTCTTCCGTCGGGATCTGAGATTGCACCAACGTTCTTACTGTCTTAACTCCAGAATCAGAAACATGAGTTGACTGCGTTGTTTGACTTTGTGAAGTTTGAATTGTAGACTTCATAACAGCAGCATCAGAGGTTTCTCCTTGTATCACTTTGTCACTACCATCATCTCCAGTATCATCATCATTATTCCTTAATACTAGATCAGGTGTGCATTTTGTCCGACTAACCTTCTCCCCCTTTTTGACATCAGGATTTGACAATAAATTCAAAATTAAGAAAAGAGAGGCTTGAATGTCAGTTACCTTGGTATCCAGAGAATCAATCCTTCTGTTGATAGAGGTTTGTTCAGAAATAACAGATTTCACTTGGGATTCTACTACCCTTAGCTGAAAAGCAGTAGGCACCTTTGTAAAATTTTGAGAAATATCATTTCTCACCAACTCAATTGAGTTCTTGATAGAATCAATCTCACTTTTTAGACTTTTGGATAACAAAGTTGTAGCCTTCGGATGATTCTTCAAGTCTTGATTCTCTATAGATTTCACTGCATCATAGGCATGTTCCAAAGCAGAAGAATAACTTACAGATTCAGCAGATCTGTGCCATGAATTGTTCCATTCATTCTGTCTAAGTACCTCAGCAGGATTAAAGGAAGGAATAGAAAATTCTTGTCTCTGATCTTTCCCAGTGGAAGCTTTGCCAGCCATATATGTACTTGATGAACCAAAATTAGTTCCAAGACTAATTTTGAGTGTTGTAGCAAGCTGTTCCTTCTCTTTTCGATTCTCATCATCATCACTATCATCAGAGTCATCATCATCAGTAATATGAGTATCATCAGGATCAGGAATAGTTATACCTTTCATTTTATCCTGTGAATCTGTGATAGGATGATCCATTGGTCTTGAACGAAGTGGCTGTTTCAGGATAGGTTCAACATCAGGAGCACCACTAGCGTCGGGATGAACACCGTCAGGATTTGATATGCTTGCATCAGTATTTGCTACCAATGGTTCTTGTGGAGCTTGAGGTTCAGAAGCTTCTTCAACACTTTCAGTCAAAGGTTCTTGTGTGCTTCCCTCATTAACAGTGTCCTCGACCAATCTTTGAACTTTATCTGCACCAGAAATCCCTTGAGCAGTGTCAGGAAATTTCTCAGAAACTGTAGCTTGGCCTGCATCTTCACTTTGAGAAGATGGTTCTTGTGTAGCTGGAATGTCGATGTCTTCATTCTCCCTTTGAGAAAATGGTTCTTGTGGGACCATTCCACTAGCTAAGCCTTCACTCAAACTTTGATTGAGTGGTTCTTGTGTGGCTGGATCATCAGAAAGAGCTGCTGAACCACGTTGAGGTTCAGGTTCTTGTGGGCTTGATCCTTTCAGTTTCTTATGTCTCTGATAGACTAACTCTTCTGCCTTCCTTAGCTTTTCCATTGGATGTTTTATCCCAAGATTGGAAGCAGCAGCACCATACTTCTCCCATGAAATATCAACATGTCTTTTTGTTGGAGAGTCCTATGCTGGAGAGTCTGAAATATTAACCACTTGACTTGGTGCAGCATCAGGAATACTAACATCAGGATTTGCTTGAGCAGTAGAAACTGATTGCTCATTCAGAATAGAAGTGTCCTGTACATCAGTATCCTGCTTCTTTTCTAAAGGAATATGATACCTGCTTTTTGATAACTTCCTTTTCTTCTGTGGTGTAGACAATGGAACCACAGCTGCAGTAGCAGTATCAGCAACTTCCTTATTCACATTCATCACAGAGGATATAGGTAAATCATCCTCTGAGTCAGTCTCATCCCTGAGCACTAACTTTCTTTTAACAGAAACAGCATCACCTCCCTTTGCAGCTTTCTTCACCAGGACCCCTTGTACACCCCCTTGTAACTTCTTTTTAGTGATAGGTGAAGAGGTAAAGTCCTTTGAACCTGATTGCCTTCCTGACACATCAGTTCTAGCTGACTTCTTTGCTTTTACAACTAAAGTCTTTTGAGAGACATTAGAGGTGGCAATTGACTGTTTAGACTGTTTAGGATGAATGCTTGGGTTAGGAACAAGGTGTGATTGGCCTTGCCCCATAGCATTAGAAATTAAACCATAATGAGTAGGCATTTTCCTATGCAAGAAAAACCTAACCTCATCAGGAATAAAAGCATTTCCTATGAAACCATTTGACTTATCACTGTTGACTAAGGACTTAATATTATTCTCTGTAATTCTACAGATAGGTAGAATTACATCATTCTCAAAAAAAACATTAGGACACAAGTGATTAAATATCAACTGTAAAAATCTAAAAAAACAGACAGAACCTAACTTATCTGATTTCCTATCACTTAAAGCTTTTAAGATAAACGACCCATAATCAAACACTGTAGAGTGGATAAGAGAGTACCCAATTTTAAGAGATCATGATGGAAGAGCATCAAAATTTGATGTCTTGTTCAGGAAACAGCGGCTGATCGTATCAAAGAAGAAATTCCATTCCTTCTTAAGCTTTGTCCTAAAGAGATTGCCATATCTCTTTACTTCACCATTTTAGCCCAACTTTGTAACAAACTCAAAAAGAGTAGAGTCCGAAACATTAGCAGGAATAACATCACCAAGAACAGGTAAATGCAGGGCTTCCTCCACAATTGCAGGAGTCACATAGTGAGTAATTCCAATATGTTCAAAACTCATCAAGATAGAGTCAGAATACCCTTTGTCAAAAGTAACTGAGTTCCACACCTGCATTACAGACTTAAAAGAAACACTTGCAGGTTCTGTTAAAGCAAACTTCAATGGGCTTGAAGCTAGAAAATCTTGAATTATATGAAACTCATTGGGTAAATCTTGATGATTTAGAATAGCCACAAAATTGTTAGTGGCAAAAGTAACGCCACTAATCACTGTTTGTTTGTTCATGAATGATGAAGACGACATTGTAATTCTTAAAAATCTTGAGAATTGATGTTTTGAAAATAGTTAGGGTTCATGAGCACAGAGAGATAGAAAATCGAAAAACTGATGATGAGAGAGTAATTAATGATTTAGAATAAGTAAAAGTATTTTGTTAGAACAAAACTTTACTCTCAATAACAGGTGGCAAGATATGATTTGTGCACAAATAATTAGTGGACAGATTACGTGTGTAATTTAAATGAACCTGCACCGCTTTTTATGTGTATGTATATGTATATCTATAACAGTGCAACACACGCGCGCATACAGTTGTCCTACTAAAACTCAACCGTCCATCAGCAGATACTGACGAAAAATTAGGCACAAATTAAGCAATGAAATACTGACCTGAACATCAGGATTGACCAGTTGACGTCCTGTCAGGATTGCATCCTATCAGGATTTGATCAACGAAAACATACCTTTCTGAATAACCATCAGGATTTGACAGTTATCAGGATTTCCTCTCTGTAGCTTTCCTCAGAAATTCTCAAAGTTCATCATTCCAAGTTCATTCACCAATTTATTGAAAGTAGCTTCAGGTAGTGGCTTGGTGAATATATCAGCCACTTGTTGATCAGTAGGAACAAAGTGAAGTTCAATTGTTCCTTCCAGAACTTGTTCTCTTATGAAGTGATATCGAATACTGATGTGTTTAGTAAGAGAATGTTGAACTGGATTTCCTGTCATTGCAATAGCACTTTGGTTATCACAATAAATAGGGATTTTTGAGTATGACAGGCCATAATCTAACAACTGATTTCTCATCCACATTATCTGAGCACAACAACTTCCTGCAGCAATGTACTCAGCTTCTGCAGTTGAAGTGGAAATGGATTTTTGCTTTTTACTGAACCATGAAACTAGTCTTCCACCCAAAAACTGACAGCTTCCTGAAGTACTTTTCCTGTCTATTTTGGATCCTGCAAAATCAGCATCTGAATAACCACACAACCCAAAATCTGATTCCCTTGCATACCAACGGCCAAGTGAAGAAGTGCCTTTGAGATATCTGAAAATTCTTTTGACTGCAATCAGATGGGGTTCTCTAGGTTTTGCTTGAAATCTTGCACACAGACAGGTTGCAAACATGATATCTGGTCTACTTGCAGTGAGATACAATAAAGAGCCAATCATTCCTCTGTAGTGAGTTACATCTACCCCAGCACCTTGATCAGGATCAAGTTTGGTAGCTGTAGCTATGGGAGTTGTAGCAGGAGAACTATCTTGCATGTTAAACCTTGTCAATAAATTCGTTGTATATTTAGACTGATTGATAAAAATCCCTTCATCAATCTGTTTAACTTGAAGACCAAGAAAGTAACTCATTTCTCCCATCATGCTCATTTGATATCTTGACTGCATAAGCTTGGAAAACTTTTCACAAAGCTTATTGTTTGTTGACCCAAAAATGATATCATCAACATAAATCTGAACTAACAACAAGTCCTTACCATGATTCAAATAAAATAGAGTTTTATCAATATCACCTCTTTTGAATCCACTTTCCAGTAAGAATAGAGCTAAAGTTTCATACCATGCTCTTGGAGCTTGCTTTAGTCCATAAAGTGCCTTATCCAATCTGTAGACATGATTCGGATAGTTAGGATCAATGAAACCAGGAGGTTGCTCAACATAGACTTCTTCCTCCAGTTCTCCATTTAAGAAAACACTTTTAACATCCATCTGGAAAAACTTGAATTTCTTATGTGCTGCATAAGCAAGAAATATCCTTATGGCTTCTAGTCTTGCAACAGGAGCAAACGTTTCATCATAATCAATTTCCTCTTGTTGAGAATACCCCTTTGCAACTAGTCTTGCTTTGTTTCTGATTATTACTCCATCAGAATCAGTCTTGTTCTTGAAAATCAACTTTGTACCAACAATTGATCTATTCTTTGGTCTTGGTACCAGTTTCCAGACTTCATTTCTTTCAAATTCATTCAGTTCCTCTTGCATTGCTGTAACCCAATCAGCATCTTTAAGTGCATCTTCAACTTTCTTTGGCTCCTCCTTGGATAGAAAGTTATTGTATAGACATTCATTCTGAGTTGCACTTCTTGTTTGAACACCTGCATCAGGATTCCCAATGATCAAATCAGGAGTATGACTTGCAGTCCATTTCCTTGCTGGTGTTAAATTGTTTCTTGAAGTAGATGCTCTCCCTGGATTGGTGTTATCTTGATTTGAAGAACTTACTTGTCTTGAAGCTCCCCCTGAATTATTTCTATTTCCTCCTGATAAGTTATCAGGATCATCACTTGAATCAGTATCTGAAGAATTCTGTCCTGATGATTGTGTTGACTCTGAACTTGTAGTAGAATGATGTTGCTCCCCCTCAACATTAGCACTACTAGAAGTATTACTATTGATTGCATCATCAGTATTTGCACCATCAGCATCTGGTGTGTCATCAGGATTTGGTGACCCATCAGGATCTGATGTATGGACAGGATCTGATTCACTTTCTTCAGGTTCCTTGGTAGCTTCATTTTCAAAAATCAATCTATCATGAAAGTCTTCATTGATTCCAGCTATCTTCTTGTCATCAAAAGATACATGTATTGACTCCATGACAGTCCTTGTCCTCAAATTAAAAACTCTGAAGGCTCTTGATGCAGGATAGCCTATGAAAATTCCTTCATCAGCCTTTGTTTCAAATTTCCCTAGTTGTTCAGGATGAGTTCTGAGGACAAAACATTTACAGCCAAACACATGCAGATGCTTCAGACTTGGTTTCTTTTCCTTGAGTGACTGATAAGGAGTAACACCATGTCTGTTTATTAATGTGAGATTTTGAGTGTAGCATGCTGTGTTGACTGCTTCTGCCCAGAAATATGTACGTAATTTTGCTTCTTCCAACATAGTTCTGCCATCTTCAATAAGAGTTCTATTTTTCCTTTCAACTACTCCATTTTGCTGAGGTGTGCCAGGAGCGGAGAATTGTTGAATGATTCCTTTGTATTTGCAGAACTCTTCCATCTTTGAATTCTTAAATTCAGTACCATTATCACTTCTTAGTATCTTGACTTTGTACTTTGTGGTTGTCTCAATCATTCTTACATGATCCAACAGAACTTCTGGAGTCTCATCTTTTCTGTGCAGAAAATACACCCAGGTGAATCTAGAATATTCATCAACAATTACAAGAGTGTACCTTTTCTTACTGATGGTCATGATGTTGACTGGACCAAATAGATCAAGATGTAACATGTGATATGGTTCTCCAATAGAGGATTCTGATTTACTCTGGAATGATGTCCTTCTTTGTTTTGCTTTCTGACATGCATCACAGAGTCCATCAGGAGTATATAACACTTTTGGTAATCCTCTCACTAAATCTTTCTTAACCAACTCATTGATATTGCTGAAGTTGAGATGAGAAAGCTTCTTGTACCAATTCCAACTTTCATCTACTGAAGCTTTACTGATCAGACAGGTAGGGGAGTCATCAGTATTTGAGTGAATGTTGGCTTCATATATGTTACCATGCCTGTAGCCAGTCAGTGCTATCTTGCTTGTTACCTTACTGACTACTTCACAATGAGTGGAATAGAAGTTGACATGATAACCTCTGTCATTGATTTGACTAATACTCAACAGGTTGTGTTTTAGTCCCTTCACTAGAGCTACTTTTTCAATGATGACATTTCCAATGATTATATTGCCATATCCCAAGGTTTGTCCAATGTTGCCATCTCCATAAGACACAGTTGGGCCAGCTTTTTCCTCATATTCTGATAACAGGGCTTTGTTTCCAGTCATGTGCACAGAACATCCACTATCCATGACTAACACATTTTTCTTTTTACCCTGCAATCAGAATAGAAACACACTAGTTAGAACATTTAGGAACCCATACTTGTTGGGTTCCTTTTCCATGCAATTTATTAACTTTCACAGCAGAAGACTTTCTGACCTTAGCAGTCCTGACATGATTTACTTCATCAGGATTTGCTTTGTCAGTATCAGTATTAACAAAAGCATGTTCCAACTTGACATTCTTAATGCTACCAGAGTTTGCACTATTTTTATCAACGTTTGGCAATGGATCATAAAAGTTATAGTACAACTCATGATAATCTTTACAAGTATAAATAGAATGCCATATACTACCACAATGAAAACAGGACTTCTGTGGTTTATAAAATACTGATCTATTCCTAACATCAGACTTAGGAATATCAGTAATCTTCTTCTTACTCTTCTTACAATCAATAGCAAGATGATTAGAGTTACCACAGTTAAAACAACACTTTCTAGGTGCATTTGGGATATATTTGTAACCATTCTCTTTGTTGATCCCAACTTTACCATTCCTGTTTCTCTTAACAGTAGATTCCTTTTTCTTATCTGTCACCTCACAGATTTTATCCTTAAGCTGTTTCTGAGACAATAGACCTACATTCTTAATGACTTTATTCAAGATAGGTTTAGACTTTATGATTTTAATTCCTTGTGTAGAAGTAGATCCCTTTTCCAAAGTAGAATTGGAATCCTTACCAAAAACAAAATTAACAGGAGTAATCTTAGATTTGGTTGCATCTATAACATGTCTATAGGTCTTTGGACTGACTGTCTCATCAATGACAATTTTCTCTTTCAATTTCTTATCCTCATCTGACTTATATCCTAGACACTCTTTCCAATTCTTAGAGGTATTAATCTCATGAAATTTCCTACCAGAGTCTGTCCAGGTTCTGATTTTCTCATTAGCATTTTCAAGTTCCTTTTCAAGAGCAGTACATTTGGATTTCATCTCTACATACATGTGATTCACATTATCACATTCTTTTTGTACTTCTTGCATACGAGAAAATTCAGCTTCTAATATATCATTCCTTTTTCTAAGTTCAGACATCTCAGATAAGATCCTAGTATTTTCAGCAGTTTGACTTCTAAAGCTAATATGTAATGACTTTAGAAAACGTCTTAACTCAGAAGCATTATCAGTATCAAAATCAAAGATAGTATTTAGTACCTTATCATCAGGAGCAACAGTTACATCAGCATTGGCCATTAGAGCATAGTTGACCACCTCAGTATCAGATTCTGAGGAAGAGTCCATCCAATCCTTGCTTGATGTGATAAGTGCCTTCGTCTTCTTACACTCAGAATCAAAGTGACCCATACCATTGCACTTGTAGCATCTAACCTTTGACTTGTCAAATTTGCTACCCTTGCTGTCCTTTTTTATATACTTATCTTTGTTTGGATTGAAAGCCTTTTTCTGAAAGTTGCCTTGTCTTATATTCTTCCTGAACTTCATCCTTCTGAAGTTTCTGACAATCATAGCAACCATCTCTTCCATGTCTGAGTCAGAAGAATTATCATCAGTATTGGCATCAGCATTGCCATCAGTATCTGATGAAGAGTCATCAGGATCTGACTCAACTATTCTTGTTTTACTTCTAGAGACCTCCATAACTTTTCCTTTTGATTTAGCCTCTGCTTTCAAAGCAATTGATTTTGCCTTGCTGCTTTTCTTGTTCTTTCTGTGTTGAACTTCAAGATCATGAGTTCTTAGCATCCCATAGACTTCATCAAGAGACACAGTGTTAAGATCATACTGATGTCTAATGATCGATGTCTGAGTGTCCCATTCTTCAGGTAAAGCTCTTAGAAACTTGGTGTTTGAATCTTCAGTTTCATATTCCTTGTCAACTAAAGATAAACTGTTCAATAGTGTCAGAAATCTATCATATAGATCAGTTAGGCTCTCATCGGGTCTTGCATCAAATTGTTCATATTCTTGAATCAAAATAGCCCTTATGTTTTTCTTGACAGATGCAGATCCCTGGCACTAAGTTTCCAAAGTATCCCAAATTTCTTTTGAAGACTTGCATGCAATCACTCTGTTTGACATGACAGCATCAAGACTACTGTGTAAGATATTCTTTATCTTTGGTTCCCTGAGTACATGAGCTTTTTCTTCTGGAGTCCATTCACTTTTAGCCTTGACCAAATAATGTTCAGGTACTGTATCTGTTCGTTCTACAATCCTTGTAGGAATATATGGTCCATCACGAATCCTGACCAAATAGTCAGGATCCATAGCCTCCAGGTACATCAGCATCTTTACCCTCCATGTTGGATATTCTGATTTCTTCAAGATGGGAATCTTCATGCTTTCATACTTGGTTGTCGACATCTTTAGATCGTATCTGATTCAGAATTAAATCAGTTTGCTCTGATACCAATTGTTGCCCAGTAATAATCTATTGTAGAAGGGGGGTTGAATACAATAGTATAAGATAATCGACTTCTTAATGTATATATCACAAATATGAAAGAAAGATAACAGCTTTATTAAATCTGATATAAAACTGTTACAAACTCTCTCAAGAAATTCTGATGTTCTTGAGAGCTGCTAGCTTACAAAAACTCTCTCAAGAAATTCTATGTTCTTAAGAGCTTCTATTCGATTATGTTCACGTTCATAAATTGAAACCAAAACTGTGTTTATATACTACACAGTTTCTCTATCAATGATAAGTCCTAATCAATTACAAAGATTGAAACCTATCCATAATTGATAGCTACATCCTACAAACCAGGAACCGACAGAATAAACTTCCATGTTTAACTAGACTCCAAATATAACTCAAAGTAGGAATCCTGATCAGCTTCCAGTCCTGATGATCAATCCTGATCCCAGTCCTGATATGTATCTCAATCCTGACGACCATGTAATCCTGATGACGTCAGCAATCCTGATCAGTTGAGTCTAGCTCCTGACGATCATTGAATTCTGAACTAACATAGTTGTTAAGTGAATATTTAGATATCTTAAGGGGACCCCAAATCTTGGAATTTGGTACCCTAAAGATACAGGATTTGATCTTATTGGATATACAGACTCTGATTTTGCAGGTTGTAAGATTGATCGGAAGAGTACTTCAGGAAGCTGTCAGTTTCTTGGAAGAAGGTTAGTTTCCTGGTATAGCAAGAAGCAGCATTCAGTATCCACATCAACAGCTGAGGTTGAATACATTGTTGCTGGTAGCTGCTGTGCTCAGATCTTGTGGATGAGAAACCAACTCCGTGACTATGGGCTTTTGTTGACAAAGATTCCAATATTTTGCGACAACACAAGTGCCATAGCAATCTCCAACAACCCAGTGCAACACTCGAGGACGAAGCACATCGACATCAGGTATCATTTTATCCGAGAGCATGTCATGAATGGAACTGTGGAGTTACACTTTGTACCCATAGAGGAACAAATTGCAGACATCTTTACTAAACCGCTTGATAATCCACTTTTTCTAAGCTGGTTGGTGAACTTGGGATGTTAAATCTTTCTAATTGATTTTAATTATAAGTCAGTAACTGCAAGATAGTCCTAGTGAATACATGAGTTTAAGAATTTTCATATCCTTAGGACTCGTGAATTTATTTTCTGGAGCAATTCTCGTAGTTAGGATTATTGTACTAATTTTATGACATAATTATGGATGATATATCTTCTGGCATTTAATTGGTTATTAATTCTAAAATTATTTAGGTGCTAATATTTGTTCTAAATATTTAAGCATCTATTTCATTCGAATTAATTTACTTTGTTTTAAACATTGTAGATTAATGCAGCATAATTTATTGGATTTTAATTGGTTAATATCATTTAATGATATTTAGTCGATTGTATTCTAAGAAAATTGTGAATTTTCTATTAACCTTGTTGTTGGTAAATTTTGAAAAAGATTAATCAGATTAAAAGTTGATAGAAAAACAAAAGTTTGATTTTTGAAACAAGAACATGTTTAGAAAATTCGATAGTTTTTCTAAGTACTAAATGAAAACCATCGAAGACTAATTCGATAGTTTTTAAGTAGGAAAGGAAAAATCATCGAAAACACCTTTCGATAGTTTTTGAAATAAAAATTGAAATCTATCGGAGAGAATTTATTTTTCCTTTATCTAAATTCTCGATAGTTTTTGGTTTTAAAAGAAAAAGACCTTCGATAGTTTTCTAATGGAGTCTGTTGAAATTCAAAAGAAATCACCTTCGATAGTTTTTCAAAAAACCATCGAAGTCCTTTAGACTTTATTACCCCTCTGAAAATCCATAGAAAGTACTAATAAAAACTATCGAACCTAAAAAGGACATTTATGCCCCTGACAGTTTCTAAAAGTATAAAAACATGCCTTGTCTTTTTTCATTCTCAGTTTTACAGATCTAAGAAAAGAACAAGTGGCCGTTTATAATACTTACGATTTCTATACACATTCAAGAACACAATTCGATAGTTTCTTCATTTTTAACCGAAAAAACTTGAAAAAGTTACTGTTCTTCACTATTGATCGATTTTTAACCGTGAAAACTTAATATTTTTTTAGTTTTTGGAACTTTCTGAGTAAGAATCCATCGAACTAAACTTTTGAACCTAAGAAAATTGTTAAAAGTACACATCTTGGAAATTGATTGTTTTAAACAGTTGATTTCTTTTGATCTTATTGGTTGGTTGGTATTAACAAGAGTAAAGTGCATTATGTGTACCTGCACTTTGGGTGTCAGACCACTTGGTATACTACATTTCATAAACTCTCACTTGCAATACCAGACTTCCAAACCTTTTACAAGTTGTGTACTCCCGTCAAATATCCCTAACTCCGTTTATTTTTGTGAGGGTATTTCAGTCATTTGCTATAATAACAATAACAGTACTTCCAACCACTCCAATTAGGCGGGATTGAAATCAGGTGGAATGTACTTGTTTAGTACTTTTCTCTCCCTCATATTCTAAGGTTTCAAAATCAAACAAAACAAGTTTAATAAGTTCTCTGCTAAATTTTATAAATATATGTAAGTTTGATTAGAATAAGTTTGTAAAGATACAAATATGGGCTCTTAGACATTATATGATTTTAGACATTATATCATTTTATAGCCTCTTCCTCATTCTTTTCCATACTATTGAAGCTCTAACTGCATTCAAAAAATTACTTCGGTATTACCTCTTCCTATGGTTTACTGGAAATGGAACAGAGAGTCAGATACAGAAATATCTTAGGAACCTTCAGGAAGAGCAATCAGTAGTGAAGAAAATCCTGCTGGATGCAGTAAGCTTAACAAACATGCGAAATTTCAAATTCAAGTTTGTGTATATTAAGTCTCAACTCTCCACTTATATGTAACCGAAAGCTCTGAGAACCTTAAGGACAGTTATTCAGTTAATATACTCATTAATTATTTTCACTAAAACAGAATTTAGTTTGTATCTTTTCCAGAAAGTTTAAAATTTTTAATAAAAATGTTATATGACCAAGACATCCTCTAAATATTATATGACCAACTCCCTCGATTTCTTTATAAAATCAAATGAACCACAGTTTTAAGGAGGGGGACTTGAGCGATGCGAAAATAAGAACACACCATTAAGAAAAGATCCCCCAAATGGCGTTAATGAAGCAAATGAAGGCAAGAGTAACATAGTCGACAACATTCCACATGTAACTAAAATTGTGCTCTAGAGGAAAACTACTTAACCAGTACATTTTAACTATTCACCAACGGAGGATATTAGTAGTTCTCCTTAAAAAAAATTATCCAGGCTTCAAAAGAGCGTGAAGTTCTTTTATAGCTCATTTCCAAATTGATGGAACTGGGCTCTTGTTCAGATTGATATGAATGTAGCAGAAACAAATATAAAATATAGAAATATTTACCTACAAAACCTTACAAATTTCATTCTGTATCTACCCAATTTCATTAATTTCACCAAACAAAGCACAAGTTATTTGATCAAAGTTGCAATCTTAATTTGGACAACTAAGTGAAACGACATAGACCCATTTACTATAACAGATTTACGTTTCGCATCATGCATCTTCCTTTTTACTTGTTCCAGAAGCACCCTCTGAGCTTCACCAACTAAGAAGTAGAAAAATAGTGATTACATTATTACAATATATAAGACGCCTATTGCGTCTTGAGTGTTTACTTTAAATTGGACTTACTCGTACTACAGCACCTTAGACAAGTTGTTCTGAACTTGGCCTTTAACTTTTAAAACTCTGTTTCACCACATCTCTGACACCTTTCCCAAACTCCACATTCATCTCCGCAAAACCTCTCCAGAACTCCACCGCATGGAACTTCCAGTTCCGATCACCTCCGCCGCCGTACGAAACGTTGAAACAGTCGGACTTGCTGGTGGAGCCGCCACAACTCCGATTCCGACACTATCGGGGATGAATCTCCTCAAATCGTTTCTCCACGGAGTCGTTGTATCTATACCTCTTACTTATTCATAAATGTTTTATTTTAATTTTTCTTTAGCTAAAAAGTAATTAAGGTTAATTGAAAGACTATTTTACCCTTACCTAAATAAACAGAGTCAGCGAGAGTTAACGGAAACATGCATTGTGTAAAAATTCTGAAAGTTCAATATTGCAAGTGGTAGTTTATAAAATTCAGTATCTCAAGTGGTCTGACACACAAAGTGTAGGTACACATAATGCACTTTACTCTATTAACAATTAGGGTTCTAAATTTTGTTTGTGTTCGAATTTGTGTTTTTAAGAAAAAAGGGTATTTTGTTAAAAGTTTGATTAATTACAAATAATTAATTGGAAAATTAGTTTTGGTTTAAATTTAATTTTCTGGAAATTTGAAATAAAATGGTCGGAGAATTTATCGTAACCAAGACTAACCCATGTCTCGTTTCAGAATGTGCAATCCATTACGAACTTATAGTTTCGTGCATGTGCACAATTTCTGAACACACGTTCATTAGTGGCATATGCTCTGAGTACTCCCGTGGTCCTTTGCATCGATCAATTGACTGCGTTGTACACATCCGCCACTGACACATCTGAGAACAATGTAAGTGCCTTCAGTTTTGTTGTGCCAGGGGGTAGAACAATAAGGGTGACGGAACATGACGTTAATAGGGTTTTACATTTTCCAACAGAAAACCTTGTTCCGGATCCCACAACTGAGGAAATACATGCTTTCTTCACTCTCATAAGAAGTCAACAACCAAACTTCTTTGTGGGAGAGTTCCTAAAGCATTACTTGACCAAGTCATGGAATTTTTTCTTTCACACTTTAATCCATGTTTTTACTGCTAAGGTGACAAATCTGCATGGTATTCCCTTATTTCTTCAGAAAATAGGATTTGCCATTGCTAACAATAGGCATATAAACATAGGAAAATTGGTGATTGATCAGATTATTCTATGCATGGGACCACTGGATGAAAGAACAAGCATAGATGATGTGCTTTGTTTCTATCCTAGGTTCCTACAGCTAATTCTAAATGACGTGTTAACAGACGATGAACGGGAGACATTTGATGGCGAGGAGACCATGGAGTGCATGAGGATGAAGAGCATTGCAATAACCGCTCTGATAAGAAAGAATCATCTTCCAGGGGTACCCATTGTTCTAACTGAATATCTAAGAACGGTGCCCCTACCACAATCTCTAACCACGGTCATAGAGCCTTTGGAAGAGCCAAATGAAACCGTAAACGAACCTCCTTCCCCTATTATACCCATCATACAGACATCCATGAGTGTAGAGGGAGATAGTGCCAAAGCAGCACCACATAAGGAGATACACCCTTCATCAGCAGCTCTGCCTTCCTCTAAAAGGAGAAGAATAGAAAACGAGGCAACTATTGAAACTTCATTTCAATCATCCAAAGCGCCCTTTATTGATTTTTCTGATGCTGATTGGGCTACATTAACCAAATCTATATCTGAACCAATAGCCAATCAAGCAAGGAGGAATTGACGGAAGCAACTGGTGTTCCGACCATATTACCGTCAGGTTCACTAGTTGAAGGTTCTAAGAACCAAGTGTCTTCACAGACACGGTGACGATGAATCAATTTCAATTGAGGAGTTAACTGAGGAAAAGTCTTCACAGACATTAGAGGGAGTTTCAGGATCTCTGCTGTTAATAGAGCCTGATTCTAGCCTCCTAGAGATTCAAACTCTAGATCCTTCTAAGGATACATCATCTACGGATGATCAACAACTTGGTTTAACCAAGGACGGGGACTTGCGAAGCCCCATTGCACCACAGGTGACCTCCTTAAGGATGGCTATGGTGTTTTCTGATGCAGGTACAAAGAGCAATAAGGGAATGAGTGAAACCCAAACACATTCACCTGGCCTGAGTGAGAAAGGAAAGATGAGTGAAACATCAATAGAAACGTTGAGTGCACACCCAGAACCAAATGTGAGGAGTGACACCCTAACCCTACCAAATATTGATGATTTTCTACTACCTACTGAAAGAGAGATACATGTTCAATCCACTCTCAAGGAGATGACGGTTCATGATAAGCAAGGAAATCCACTATTCAAGGTTCCACTGAGACCTTCCTTTGACCAAGGGATCTCCTTCGGTCAAGCCAATGCTTCTTTAATGTCTATTCAAGAGAAGGTTGACTTGGCTGCAGCTGATTCTAGAAGAACTTACAGGGTCTTAGGCAGTGCATCTGGCACTATAACAGGTAATAAACAAGCAGTGGACTCCTTGAAGAAGGAAGCAATGGAAGAACTAGTCGACTTGAGAACATATGTCAAAGAGCTTAAGGATGGATTCATGAATGAAGTAAATGCTCTACAACAAGGACAAGAAGCTTTGAAAGAAGACGTTCTGGTTATCCGGGATGATCAAGCTAGGGTAAAAGATGCAATGAACACCCTGTCAAGAGTAGAGTCTAAGCTTAACCAGAGATTGGATAGAATTGAAAAGACTACCAAATTGAGACTGGATGACATTGACCTGAAGCTAGCTTCTATACATGAGATGAATAGAGACATTTCTGACTTCATGGAGAACCAAAGCGACGGAGTGCAGTCTATATGGAATATGTTGAGGAACCAACAACCTGGACCGTCAAATCAACAACCTGATCCTACTACGAACTTTTATGCTAAGGATAAATTCATCGAGGATTCCTCAACTAAGGGGAAGAAAGTTGGAGAATGGGAGGCAAATGGATGGGGATTATGGGAAACTGATGGGATTTATGGGTGATAGCATAGGAACAACTTAACTTTGTATATACTTAATTTTTTAATTAAGTAGAACATACTGTCACAACCAAAGTATGTTCTTGTAATCAATATGCAATGTTATTTTAATTGTGTAATTTGGTTCAAGCCTCAAAGAATGCATATTAGATGACAGCATGAATAAAGGTTACTGTCATAAGCATTGACAGTAAGATTACAAGAAGACAGAATGTTGCAAGTCAAGACAGCATATTCACTCTGACAGCAACATTGGCGGAAGACTACGCGACAACAACTTTAGCCCTCGACAGCAAGTTTGGAAACCTCGACAGCACACTATGCGGGGAACTCCTACTGTCACCAAAAGCACATTCCTGTGACAGCAAGATTTGCGGCAAAAGTAACTGTCTCGAGAAAGATCCTTGTTCTAGGTATCTTTCTCAGTCAAATCCCGTGACAGTTTCAATGTTCAAGAAACAGGCGTGTTGCAGTATCCCTAAGCTGCATCAAGTCTGCAAGACTACGACAGAAGCTTCAAGCACTGCAAACAAAAGCGAATCAATTCAAGAGCAAGGTCAAGTCTCTATTTGCTGAATTGTTTTATCTAGAAATAGAATGAATCTAGGTTGCTTTCTTTGTAATGTATATCTGACATTGTTAGCAATTTAGGAAAGTCACATGGGTAGACACTTTGTAAGAAGCTGCCACTTGATAATGACAGCAGCTTCACAGACCCGTGTTGACAGTGATAGGATTAGTTTTATACTTAGACTATTAATTCATTCTAGGAATGTAACGAAGACAAGTAAGTGTCTTGAAGAAAAACCGAAGCTCAAGATTTCTCTCTTGAGGTTGTAGCAACACTTTGCAAAATAAATAAAACATTTATTTTGTGAATCCTGTCTTCTCGATTATACTGTTTGTGAATGCATACATATTATTGATAACATTAAATCTTAGTTTTGGTTGTTGAAACTAAGATTGAATTTTATCAGTATTGAATTCATCCCCCCCCCCCTTCTGCAATACACGAGGACCAACAACTGGTATCAGAGCGTTCAGATTAACACACATATCTGAGATCACGACGACAATGCAGAAATCAAACAGTATCAAGATCCCAGCTTTTGATAAAGAGAACTACAACATTTGGAAAAGAAAGATCTTGTTGTTTATCAAAGCTGCGAATCCACTATACCCAGGTATTCTCGAGAATGGTCCTTTCATTCCAAGGAAGGAAATTGAAGCCACAACAGTAAATGGTAAAGTCATTCCTGCACATTGGGTTCCCAAAGATCCCTCCGAATTTTTGGAACCTGAGAAGGAGAAAATAGTGCTAGATGATCACTTGCAACTCATCTTGATCGATTCTCTCACGTTGGATAAAGCCATGTGTGGAAGTGTGATAAGTTGCACATCTGCCAAGGAGATGTGGATCAGGTTAGCTTTACTATGTGAAGGAAGTGAAGAAGTTAAGGGAAATCAAAGGCAAATACTGATATCACAATATGAGGCATTCATGGCCAAGCCTGGTGAAGACTTAACTTCCATGTTTGAAAGGTTCAGTAAGCTCTTAACTGAACTATAGATACATGGCAAGTACTATGACAGAAAAGAATTAAATGTCAAGTTCCTGCTTACACTGCCTGATCACCTTGAACACAAGACAACAGCCATACGAGAAGGAAGAGATCTCAACAATATAACCTTTGAGACACTTTATGGCATTCTGAAATCTTATGAACTTGAACTCTTTCAAAAGAGAGCCATACAAAGTGGAACAAGGAACAAGATGGCTAATATGTCAAGTGCCCTAGTAGCACATGTGCCAAGGATCACACAACCAAGTGAAGTACTACAAATCACACAACCAACCCCTGTACAATCCTTGAAGATAGAAGAGGTTGTTGAAGATGATGAGAAAGTAGTACTACAGCTCAAGGATGTGGAAGATGAAGACTTCTACACAATGGAGGAACTGGAAAGCATGGACAATCCTACTATGGCCTACATGGCTAAAAAGTTCAAGAACTTTAGGTTCAAGAAGGATAGGTCATTCAGGCCCCAAGGCCAAGCATCCAAGTTCACCAAGGGAAGCTCATCAAAGGCTGCTGTGGGAAGCTCATCCAAAGGAGGATACAAGACTGGATTTGTGGATAGATCTAAATTCAAGTGTTACAACTGTGGTGAACCTGGTCATTTTGCTACTGAATGCAAAAGACCCAAACAGGTTCAGAGATTTGAGAAAGGAACTGGTGGATACTCTAAGAAGAATCAAGGTAGAGCCTATGTGGCTGAAGGAAAGTGTTGGGATGAGTCTGATGATGAAGATGAAGAAGAATATGTCAACCTAGCTCTCATGGCTAGCACTGATGAAGTAACATCAACATCTTCAAGTCAGGGCAAGAAGAAAGATCAAGTCATGTGGATCATTGACAGTGGTTGCTCAAGACACATGACAGGTGATAAAGCCCTACTATCACACTATGTAGAGAAAGCTGGCCCAATCATAACCTTTGGAGACAACAACAAGGGTTACACAGTGGGATATGGATGTCTGGAAATTGGAAATGTTGTCATTGAAGATATTGCTCTTGTGGATGGATTGAAGCACAATCTACTCAGTGTCAGCCAATTCAGTGACAGGGGATTAAAGGTTGATTTTGATATGATGCTGTGTAACATCTATCACAAGAAGGATGGTAGCCTCTCTCTAAAAGGGTTAGAAAAGGAAGCTTGTTTGTTGCTGACTTAAACTCAACAAAGAAGGATAAAGTTTACTGTTTCTACAGTAAAGCAACTGTTGGTGACAGTATGCTTTGGCATAGGAAGCTCTCACATCTCAACTTCAAAACAATGAATATTTTGATGAAGAAGGAGTTTGTGAGAGGTTTGCCCCAACAGGAATTCTGTCAAGAAGGACTGTGTGAAGATTGTCAAATGGGCAAACTAAGGAGAGCTGTGCACAAGTCCAAGCAAATGAACACCAACATAGAAGCACTCAAGTTGATTCATATGGATCTTTTTGGACCAGTCAATGTACCATTTATGGCCAAAAAGAGATATGCCTTAGTAATGATGGATGATTACTCAAGGTACACTTGGGTGAAGTTTCTTGAATCCAAAGATGAAGCTGCTCAAGTGATTATTGATCAAGTCAGAGTTCTTGATAGAACTCCAAACTCAAAAGTTCAAATCTTGAGGAGTGACAATGGTACATAATTCAGAAATGCCACACTTGGAAATTTCTGTAAAGATGAAGGAATTGTACAACAATTCTCTGCTGCAAGGACTCCACAGCAGAATGGAGTTGTAGAAAGAAAGAACAGGACTCTCATTGAAGCAGCTAGAACTATGTTGCATGATGCCAAACTGCCAACATATTTCTGGGCTGAAGCTATCAACACAACTTGTTATACTCAAAACAGAACCATGATTAACAAAACTCATGCAAGTACACCTTACTGTCTGCTAACTGGAAAGAAACCTACTGTCAAATATTTTCATGTGTTTGGGTGCAAATGCTTTATGATGAAGGATAACCATGAGAAGAAAGGAAAATTTGACACTAAGGCATTTGAAGGACTATTCATGGGTTACAGTACAGAAAGGACTGCCTACAGAGTTTATGTTATGGAACACAGAATTATTGAAGAGAGTGTAATTGTCACATTTGATGAAACCAAGTTTCCAGGACTGCATGAAGAAGGAAAGATGCAGACATTCAGATTTGAGAATCAAGGATACTTGGAAGCTGAGGAAATTGTTGATGAAGAACCTAGTTTCACTCAAATTGTTGAAGTTGATAAAGATACTGTCAATACCACTACTTTCAACCAAACTCCAGCTCAGTCACAGACCATAACCTCTAACATTTATAACGGTGGTGACTCTGGAGACAATGAAGAACATGGTGAAGACAATGGGATTGGTGAGCATTCAACTCAACAAACTGAAGCAACTGTTCCTGTACAATCAAGTAGCTTGCCCAGAATCACCAAGTGGAACAAGGATCACACAAATGACCTTATCATTGGTGACCCTACTTCTGGAGTGAGGACAAGGAACAAAGTCTCTGCTGACAGCATGTTTTCATGCTTCCTGTCTCAAATGGAACCCAAGACAACTGATGAAGCATTGTTGGATTCTGACTGGGTGATAGCCATGCAAGAAGAGCTAAATCAGTTTGAAAGGAAAAATGTATGGAAGCTGGTTCCAAGACCTAAGGGAAAGTCAGTCATTGAGACCAAATGGGTTTTCAGAAACAAGCTTGATGAAAATGGATCAGTGACAAGAAATAAAGCAAGGCTAGTGGCTAAAGGTTACTGTCAACAGGAAGGAATAGATTATGATGAGACATTTGCACCTGTTGCAAGACTTGAAGCTATAAGAATCTTTCTAGCCTATGCTGCACACTGCAACTTCAAAGTATTTCAGATGGATGTCAAAAGTGCCTTCCTAAATGGAGAGTTGGAAGAAGAAGTGTATGTTGAACAGCCACCAGGGTTTGAGGATGCTGAAATGTATGATTTTGTATACAAACTCTTCAAAGCTTTGTATGGACTAAAGCAAGCACCCGGGGCTTGGTATGACACACTTTCCACTTTTCTTTTGGAAAATCAGTTTACTAGAGGAGTTGTGGACAAGAAACTTTTCTACAAACACCATGGCAAGGACATCATTCTGGTACAAATCTATGTGGATGACATCATTTTTGGTTCTACAAATGAGAAGCTGTGTGAGAAGTTTTCCTCTCTCATGAGTAACAAATATGAGATGAGTATGATGGGAGAATTGTCATTCTTTCTGGGATTACAAATTCTTCAAAAACCTGATGGAATCTTCATTTGTCAAGCTAAATACATCAAGGAACTTCTCAAAAAGTTCAACTTGGAAGATTCATCACCTGCAAAGACACCAATGTCCACATCAACTAGTCTGGACCTTGATTCTAAAGGAAAGAAAGTTGACTCAAGCACCTATAGAGGCATGGTAGGATCTCTCCTATATCTAACTGCTAGCAGACCTGACATCATGTTTGCTACATGTCTCTGTGCAAGGTTTCAAAGTGATCCAAAAGAGTCACACTTAGTAGCCATCAAGAGAATCTTTAGATACTTAAAAGGCACTCCTAATCTAGGCCTTTGGTATCCTAAGAATACTGGATTTGATCTAACTGGTTACTCAGACTCAGACTATGCTGGATGCAAGATTGACAGAAAGAGTACTACTGGTAGCTGTCAATTTCTTGGTGGAAGATTGGTCTCATGGTTTAGCAAGAAGCAGCATTCAGTTTCTACCTCAACTGCAGAAGCTGAGTATATTGTTGCAGGCAGTTGCTGTGCTCAAATTCTATGGATGAAGAATCAACTTCTGGATTATGGTCTAGTGCTAAGAGACATTCCTATTTACTGTGACAACACTAGTGCCATAGCCATTTCAGATAATCCAGTTCAACACTCTAGGACAAAGCACATTGATATGAGACATCACTTTATCAGATAGCATGTTGAACAAGGAACTGTGAAGCTGATCTATGTCCCAACTGACAAGCAACTTGCTGACATCTTCACTAAGCCATTGGATGAAGCAACCTTCAACAGGTTGGTAAGTGAATTGGGAATGCTGAATCTGGTATGTTGATTTACTCAGTTTTCTATATTTCCAAATTCTCTTTTGAAGCTCATGACAGCAACTTCAAACCTGCTGTTAAGAGAAGTTACTGTCTACTTGGTCTATGTCTGTTATGTGACAGCATGTGTTGATTTGACTTTTCATGTCAGTATTTTGTGCCAGTCTCATACTTTTAGACCGTGTATGACATTAATGTGGTTACTTGTTAAGTTTGAGAGATAAAAATCTGTTCCATTGGACTTTTACACCGTTTTGCATTAACCTGTAGGATAAAAGGAGGATACGACCATAATTACTTTTGTGGTAGTTGTATGGGTACTCTAACTGTTGACCATTAGACTTTAATCCTTAGACGGTTTTGCCTATAAATTAACCTTAGGTTTCACCAGTCTGCTCTCAGTTTTAAAATAAATAATGGAAAACAAAGTAGGAATTGAAGTAGGGCTAAAACGGTGCGATAGTGAACCCGACAGTGAAGAGATTGAGGAGCTCTTCGAGATACTGTTGGATGCCATCGATGAGATAGACGAGGAAAAGAAAAAGGAAGAGGAGGCCAAGGCGCAGGAAGAGGAGAAGGAGCTTCAGGCACTTCTCAAGGAAGAAGGTCGCACTGAAGAAGAGATTAAGGAAGAGCTTTTAGAACTAGTTGATAAAATCATAGAATAATGTACTCAATGCTCTATTTTAATGATTTTATTAATAATAAAAAAAGTTCTTGTTTTTGTGGTTATTGAGTTTATGATTTGTCTGTGTTAATTTCATAATATCTGTGCTCAAAAGATTACATTGCTAAATCCATAATTTGTCAATATTAAGTTAAGTTTATGAATAAAGCATTCTAATAAGTTCATGACAGAACCAATTCCTAATCGAAGTTACTGTCGTTAAGAAGGATACTGTCGCGTGTTTCTTGACAGCAACCTTCTTGACAGTAGGGAAAGACTTTCTGTCAAGACTTGTAAAGGATACTGTCATTCATATGCTTAATGGTGATAGCAAGCTTTTGCGCAATAGTTGTTGTCGCGCAAAACCTACTGTCACCACCTCTTATTACTGACAGATTGTTTCTAGCGCACAGGTTACTGTCAACAATAGTGGACCGTTGAAATTGGATATTTATCCCACGTTGGTCAGTGAATAACTGGCAGTAACTGACGTGTTATAAGAGTAGGTTAAGACACGTTCTTTAATTCCACTTTTTGTGCACAATGTTTGAGATACCTCTATTTATTCCCCAGTTACTCAGACATATCACTCTCATCGAACTCAAGGCAATATACTTTTCTTCAAGCAAAAAGCCACTTTCTTACTTTCTTCTTTTCTTGAAATCTCCATGGCACCCAAACAGACTCTCTCTCAAACAAACTTTGCTGACATCTTTTCCCCAAATGATGCTGGTGAAGGTTTCAAAGGACTCGTGTTATTCTTGAACAAGTCCTATCTCGGTTCTGCCATCACCTCAACCCCCATTCTCGACTTAGACAGAATTGAGGCTTTTTGGCAAACTGGTGTTGCTCAAACTGAGGGTGAGAACCCGGGTATTCAATTCACAATCTCTGGGCAACAATACACTCTTATAGCTGAGGTCATCAACACTGCTCTTGGAATTACACTTGAAGCAGGACAACAATTTGTTGAACTTGCCAATGATGACACTCTTAAGAAGCTCTTCTTGAAGATTGGGTATGCAGGCCCTATTCTCGAAGAGGGGACTACCAAATGGTATCCGTTTGGTGAAATGGATAGGAAGCATCTGAGAAAGGAGTGGAGCATGATACTTGATGTGATGGTCAAGGTGTTCTCTACCAAGTCCACAGGCTGGAATGGAATACCCTCCTACATCAAGAAACTGACACATTCTCTTGTCCATGGATACAAGGTGAATGTTGGAGCTCTCCTCATGGCACACCTCAGGGCTGCCATAGGTAAGAAGGTATCAATCTACCCTCGCTTTCTTATGATGTGCATTAATTCATTCTGTGATTTTAATGATGTTGCCCCTCGTTTAGAGGCTTGCTCAGTTTTGAAAAAGAACACACACACACTGTTATCCTCACAGAATCTCAATGCACATATTCCACTTTGTTTCACTCAGCACATGGTTGATCAAGTGTCCAACCCTGATCTACCATTACCATCTGGTTATGACTCTTTCACTCTTGAGAATGAAACTGAATTAGACCCAAATTCAGTTAACCCACATTCAACACCATACACTCAGCCTAGGCCCTCTAGACTTTCCAAAGCCCGAAGAGAAGCCTTGCAAGAATCCAGAAAACGACCCTTAGAAGCTGATGTTGGTGGTAGCTCTGTGAGTCAAGAGGGAGACACTGCACCTAGTGCAGCAAATAAGGAGGCTAGTCAAACAGAACCCCCAGTGGTTCCCCCTGAGCCTAAGAAGAAGAGAGCTAGGAGGACTAAAACCACTGTTAGCCAAGCTGCAGTTTCTCAACAAACTGTGGTTACTGAAAGGGATTCAAACACCTCCCTAGATGTGCCTTCTCAACAAGGTGCATCTATTGAAATTGGCATGTCTCCCAAGGCACCCTGTACAGAGTCTGCACAAACTCATGGTTCACAACCTGAGGAACCTCCACTTGAAGAAACACAAAGTGAGTTAGGGCACAGTGAGGATTTCTCTATTCCTTTTGATGATTCACATGTTTCTCCTGTGAATCAGCCCCCACTCTCTGCTACACTTTCACCTTCTTCCTTCCCTACACATTCTTTTGTTTCTTCTCCATAACCTAGAGAAGGGGACAGTCCCAACCCTTCAGGTTTTGATCATCCATCTCCAATCGTGGATGAACCCCCATCTAGTGGTCCACAAGAACCCATTTCTCAAAGTGAAATGAACACCACTCCTCCAAACACTGAGCCAGGGCAAAGTGGTAGTTTGCCAGAACATGAAACAACCAACACTTTGTCTGAACTCCAAGGATCATCTTACCTTCAGGAAGATGCTGTCACAGCCTCTGTTGCTGTCAAAGACACTGGCAATGTTGTTGTCCTGGACACAGCTGTTGTCATAGGTGGAGAGAAAGATACTGTCACTAGAGAACCTACTGTCACTCCACTTCCCAAAGATGCTGTCATGCCAGAACATGCTGTCCAGACTCCAACTGACAGTAACATTCATGCCAAAGATACTGTCCAGTCCTCTCAGCCTGATTTTGATGCTGTACTCATTGAGGATGCCTCTGATGATGATCTACCTCTTGCCAAACTCTTAAAGGTACATTCTAAATCTTCTCCTTCCATGCATGTTAGTACTGCTCATACCCATGCATCTAGGTTGAGTGAGGGTGTGCAAAAGAAAAGAGAGATAAATGAAAAGAGAGGTGAACATAAAAATGAGAGGTAGCCAAATGTGCTGGCAAAAGGAGAGTGACTTGAGCATGTCCAGAGAGACTTTGAGGGAGCCCACACTGTTCAAGCATTAGGCCTTGAGAGTCATTCTGTGAGGGGTGATGAGATCACTCAAAAACACCCTGAGAGTGTGAGAACCCCCATAGCTTCCAAGCCACTTTCTTTTCCTTCCCCTCCAAGAAGGTTAAGGTATGGTGGCCCCTCTGCTACTTTTGGTAACAGGATTGCAGCTCTGGAAGGACAGTGTGCTACTTTGAACTCCAAGATGGACTATCTCTCTCAACTGGTGGTTGATGGTTTTGCTGCTACTCAGCTCTCTATCCAGTTCCTCACTGACCTAGTAGCTGCCAACTCAACTAAGGGGGAGAAGGTAGCAAGATCAGAATCAATATCTATTCAGGGATCAGGTGGAACTCAGGGGGAGCCAGTAACTGTGAAGACCAAAGGGGGAGCTAAGGGGAAAGCAATATCTAAGGGGGAGCAAGTCAAACCAAGCAGTGGATAACCAAAGGATAAAGCTGAAGAGCTTGTTGAAGTTGACTGGGATGGAGAAAGAGTGTTGATGTCTAAGGCAACTCAAGATGCAATGCAAAGAAGACCTGCATCTAGACATCCAATTCTACCTCCTGTGACAATCAGAGAGCCAACTTCAGCAACTCAAGAATCTGCTTTACAAAGAAGATGGAGAGAAATGGAGGAACAGAATAAGGTTGGGAAAGGTAAAGGGAAACTGTCTGAATCCATCCATAAAGGAAATACTTGGTCCAATGGTACTGAGTATGATCAAGAAGAAGTCAATACTCTAATGGTGGATTACAGGGAGAGCACATTACACAATCATGACAGTGAATTTAGCAGTTTGGTGGAAGAAGCAATGAATGCTCCAAGCAACCGTCCAACCAACACCACAAAACTGTTAAAGGATCAAATCACCAGTGTCAGTGTAATGGTGAATGATGAGAAAAGATGGGATGTAAGTATCTATTTCACTTCTGGCATATCTTATTTCATCACAATGCAGTTATTGCAGAGTCTGCCAGCAAAGGTGTTGTGTGCTTTGAAGGGAAAGATCAGGGCAACTCAAACACCATTCAATGAAATATTGGATATGCAAATCCAGAACCTGATCACACAAAAGCTACCTGAACTCTACACAAATCCACCAAGTGTTTTCTACAGATCTAAAACTAAGGATGGCACAAGAAGGAACAGCTGCATGAATTTGGTTAGCCCATCCAGAATGGAAACCAAGTCAATTCTGAAAGTGTTAGATGGAATACTCAGTTCAAATGCCAATCCAGGAAGAGTTTATGCTGTTCAAGAGATCTACAAAATGCTGGTGTTGAGAGACAAGGCACTGGGAGCTAGAGTGAAGGAACTAATCTCTAGAGCCAATGCCAAAAGAAATGATCAAGGTGGAAGCTGTCTCTATGACATTCCTCCTCAGGATGATGATGATGATGATGATGATGATGATGATGAGGTTGGAGGTGGTGAAGCTTCTGGAAATGCTGGTGGAAGTAATTCTGGGAATATTGGTATTCAATCTCAGAATGAAGGCAATGAAGAAACTCCTAGTCAAGAAAAGAAAGATGCTGGTGCAACAGATGAAGAGGAGCCAAGAATACTGGAAGCTTTGGAGGCAAGCATTCTTAGATGTGCTATTGATTGCATAAATGCAGAAAAAGATGATGTTACCAAAGGTACTGTCGACAAGGATACTGTCATAGAAGATGTTGTCATGGAAGATACTGTCGACAAAGGTACTGTCAAGAAAGGTTCTGTCAAGGATGAAGCCAAAGATACTGTCAAGCCCATAAGACTGAAAGCTAAAGAAAGAGCATGGTTTTCTAGACAGAAACTTGAATGAAAGCACAAGTACTCAGGAAAGGAAAAGGCCACTGGATTTGGCAGGAATCTTAAGAAGACAATTCAATCAATACCTCCCAACAGTCTTAAGATACAACAGATGCAATATAGAGAAATCAAGAGTGTTGAGGTTAAGATGGATGCAAATCAAGAGGTCACTGAGTACATTCTGTGGTGGGAAGAATCAAGATCTACCAAGGTTGATAAGGATTTCAATCTAGTATCCACATCAACCAGTGGTAGGATATCAGACTTAGATAAAAGGAGAATTGACTTCTTCTACCTGGAAAGAATGGTAGAGTTGCTGGAGAGCTATGATAATGTTCCAGAGTCTGTTATGGAACATATTCTGAAATATCAAGCTGATAGGGATGCTGAATTCTATCAGAAATTTGGCTACAACTTTGCAGATTTTGATGATGATGATATTTCAACTGATTTACCAGCTTCTCCTATACCATATCACTGGTACTATGAGTTTGATGATTCACCCACAGAAGAAAGGCAAACCCAACCCACAGAGGAAGGGCAACCCAAGCCAAGCAAAAGACCTGACTCTTCTCAATACGCTCAATATCAGTCAGAACTTGATAAGAAGGAAGCTGAAATCCTGGAAAGATGCAAGACTGCCAACAAGGCAGAAAGTGAAGCTCCAAATTATCAAACATGTATGCTGGAAAATCCCTTAAGAATCAAGCATCTAAAAGAAGAAATCTATGTTTGCAGCTTGCACAAGCTAAAAACAACTATTCTGAAGGATTTACAGTATATGGTAGCTGGATCAATTCATCCCCTGGAGCAGATCTGTTCTGACAAGATAGAGGAATTATTGGAAAGGAGAAAAGGAGAAGATTCAAAGCTGGACAAGCAAAGGAGGATGTCTCTCAATGCTTATCTTGGAAGTAGATTCAAGCTCATTCATGAAGAACTCCACTTCAGAAGCTATCCATTTGATCAAGAGCAATGGTTGAATCTCAGGGATGTTAGTTCTCTTATTTCTCCTACTATCAAGAATATCATTGAAGAAATAGAAGATGATGCAGTCACACCTGCTGAAATATCTCTTGTAGAAGGTCTAAGAGGCAGCTTGGTAGAAGCTCTCAGAAGAGAGGAAGTAACAAGACAGAAGAGGAAATCTCAAGCTAAGTAAACATTCTAAATCCATTCTGATCTTGTTAGTTAAGTTGTCAGCATATATTGTAACTTTGTTGTTATTATCCATAAAAACAAATTGGGGGAGATTGTTGGGATTTATGGGTGATAGCATAGGAACAACTTAACTTTGTATAAACTTAATTTTTTAATTAAGTAGAACATACTGTCACAGCCAAAGTATGTTCTTGTAATCAGTATGCAATGTTATTTTAATTGTGTAATTTGGAAGAAGTTCATTTTCCGTGTTCAAGCCTCAAAGAATGCATATTAGATGACAGCATGAATAAAGGTTACTGTCATAAGCATTGACAGTAAGATTACAAGAAGACAGAATGTTGCGAGTCAAGACAGCATATTCACTCTGACAGCAACATTGGCGGAAGACTACGCGATAGCAACTTTAGCCCTCGACAGCAAGTTTGGAAACCTCGACAGCACACTATGCGGGGAACTCCTACTGTCACCAAAAGCACATTCCTGTGACAGCAAGCTTTGCGGCAAAAGTAACTGTCTCGAAAAAGATCCTTGTTCTAGGTATCTTTCTCAGTCAAATCCCGTGACAGTTTCAATGTTCAAGAAACAGGCGTGTTGCAGTACCCCTAAGTTGCATCAAGTCTGCAAGACTACGACAGAAGCTTCAAGCACTGCAAACAAAAGCGAATCAATTCAAGAGCAAGGTCAAGTCTCTATTTGCTGAATTGTTTTAGCTAGAAATAGAATGAATCTAGGTTGCTTTCTTTGTAATGTATATCTGACATTGTTAGCAATTTAGGAAAGTCGCATGGGTAGACACTTTGTAAGAAGCTGCCACTTGATAATGACAGCAGCTTCACAGACCCGTGTTGACAGTGATAGGATTAGTTTTATACTTAGACTATTAATTCATTCTAGGAATGTAACGAAGACAAGTAAGTGTCTTGAAGAAAAACCGAAGCTCAAGATTTCTCTCTTGAGGTTGTAGCAACACTTTGCAAAATAAATAAAACATTTATTTTGTGAATCCTGTCTTCTCGATTATACTGTTTGTGAATGCATACATATTATTGATAACATTAAATCTTAGTTTTGGTTGTTGAAACTGAGATTGAATTTTATCAGTATTGAATTCATCCCCCCCCCCCTTCTGCAATACACGAGGACCAACAACTGGTATCAGAGCGTTCAGATTAACACACATATCTAAGATCACGACGACAATGCAGAAATCAAACAGTATCAAGATCCCAGCTTTTGATAAAGAGAACTACAACATTTGGAAAAGAAAGATCTTGTTGTTTATCAAAGCTGCGAATCCACTATACCCAGGTATTCTCGAGAATGGTCCTTTCATTCCAAGGAAGGAAATTGAAGCCACAACAGTAAATGGTGAAGTCATTCCTGCACATTGGGTTCCCAAAGATCCCTCCGAATTTTTGGAACCTGAGAAGGAGAAAATAGTGCTAGATGATCACTTGCAACTCATCTTGCTCGATTCTCTCACGTTGGATAAAGCCATGTGTGGAAGTGTGATAAGTTGCACATCTGCCAAGGAGATGTGGATCAGGTTAGCTTTACTATGTGAAGGAAGTGAAGAAGTTAAGGGCAATCAAAGGCAAATACTGATATCACAATATGAGGCATTCATGGCCAAGCCTGGTGAAGACTTAACTTCCATGTTTGAAAGGTTCAGTAAGCTCTTAACTGAACTACAGATACATGGCAAGTACTATGACAGAAAAGAATTAAATGTCAAGTTCCTGCTCACACTGCCTGATCACCTTGAACACAAGACAACAGCCATACGAGAAGGAAGAGATCTCAACAATATAACCTTTGAGACACTTTATGGCATTCTGAAATCTTATGAACTTGAACTCTTTCAAAAGAGAGCCATACAAAGTGGAACAAGGAACAAGATGGCTAATATGTCAAGTGCCCTAGTAGCACATGTGCCAAGGATCACACAACCAAGTGAAGTACTACAAATCACACAACCAACCCCTGTACAATCCTTGAAGATAGAAGAGGTTGTTGAAGATGATGAGAAAGTAGTACTACAGCTCAAGGATGTGGAAGATGAAGACTTCTACACAATGGAGGAACTGGAAAGCATGGACAATCCTACTATGGCCTACATGGCTAAAAAGTTCAAGAACTTTAGGTTCAAGAAGGATAGGTCATTCAGGCCCCAAGGCCAAGCATCCAAGTTCACCAAGGGAAGCTCATCAAAGGCTGCTGTGGGAAGCTCATCCAAAGGAGGATACAAGACTGGATTTGTGGATAGATCTAAATTCAAGTGTTACAACTGTGGTGAACCTGGTCATTTTGCTACTGAATGCAAAAGACCCAAACAGGTTCAGAGATTTGAGAAAGGAACTGGTGGATACTCTAAGAAGAATCAAGGTAGAGCCTATGTGGCTGAAGGAAAGTGTTGGGATGAGTCTGATGATGAAGATGAAGAAGAATATGTCAACCTAGCTCTCATGGCTAGCACTGATGAAGTAACATCAACATCTTCAAGTCAGGGCAAGAAGAAAGATCAAGTCATGTGGATCATTGACAGTGGTTGCTCAAGACACATGACAGGTGATAAAGCCCTACTATCACACTATGTAGAGAAAGCTGGCCCAATCATAACCTTTGGAGACAACAACAAGGGTTACACAGTGGGATATGGATGTCTGGAAATTGGAAATGTTGTCATTGAAGATATTGCTCTTGTGGATGGATTGAAGCACAATCTACTCAGTGTCAGCCAATTCAGTGACAGGGGATTAAAGGTTGATTTTGATATGATGCTGTGTAACATCTATCACAAGAAGGATGGTAGCCTCTCTCTAAAAGGGTTAGAAAAGGAAGCTTGTTTGTTGCTGACTTAAACTCAACAAAGAAGGATAAAGTTTACTGTTTCTACAGTAAAGCAACTGTTGGTGACAGTAAAGCAACTGAGAAAGTAGTACTACAGCTCAAGGATGTGGAAGATGAAGACTTCTACACAATGGAGGAATTGGAAAGCATGGACAATCCTACTATGGCCTACATGGCTAAAAAGTTCAAGAACTTTAGGTTCAAGAAGGATAGGTCATTCAGGCCCCAAGGCCAAGTGTAATATCCGTGAATTTTATTATTTGATTAAATGATATATTTAATCTAAAATATTTATTTTGGAATATTGGAATATTATTATATGATATTTAGTGTGTGATTATGTGCTAAATGGTGAGTCAGAAGCCCCTTTCAAAAATTTCGTCATTTGGAATTTTCTTCAAATTTTAGCCGTTTTGATAATTCAAGGCCCCATTGAAATTTCGTACATTCATTTTTAATTCTTCGTCTTTCGTATTCGAATCGTTATCGAAAGGGTTATGGGATTCTATTTAACCCTACCTATTTGATTCTGCAAATCAATTTCAATTTTTGATCCGAAAAAGGAAAAATCGTTCCGAACCCTAATTGCTTAAGGGGACGGATTTGTCGTTCTATATCAATATTGAAGTTGTTATAGCCCTAGTATTCTTGAGCATTAGTTATATAATGATATATATCAATTTGGATAATCATCAACCTTTTTAACCCCTTATTTTTCGTAAAACGTGTTTTTGACCTAATTAGGGTTTTTAAACGATCTAACGAATCAATATCGATCCAAAAATGTTATTTGGGGTATTATTTTTCCAGAAATATAAAAAGACAAATCAGACTTCATAACTCATAGCAAATCTTCAGCAATTACTCAAAAAAATCCGAAATTCCCAAAAATTATTTTTGTGTTCTTGATCTTCAATCAATTCGTTCTAAGTGTTATTGAAGTCCAAATTTGAAGTTCTTATACTCAAATCAAAGCTCCAAAAATCTAGTTTCAGAATCTTCCAACCTTATCATCATCTGGTAAGTATTCGATTTTATATTGATTTTACAAGTTTCGAATTATAACTAGGGTTCTTGATTCGATTTGGGGATTTTCATTCTGTTGATTCTCCGTTCAATTGGTTGCTTCTAACATGTTCCTAGGGTTCTAATTAGAAAGAATCCATGCTTTAATTTCATGTTTATGTTCAATTTAGTCGGGTTTTGATTTCGGGTTTTGACCCGATTTCTTCTTTCGATTCGTACGTTCTTGATATGGATCTGACATTGTTTTTGATAAAGGGCTTTGATTGTATGAGTTATAAGCTTCATTTTAGTATATTAATCTTTGAGTTTCATGTAGAATTAAAGTAGATCGGGTTTCCGGCCGAAGTCGTCGCCGACGAATTCTTTGAACGGATTCTGGGCACGATTCCGGCTAGGGACAGATGTTTTGATGTGTGGGTTTTGTTTGGCTTGAAAAGGCGAACAAAAGTCCTCTGGTTTGATTTGTGTTTGGACGGAATCGAAGAATTCCGGCGGCCGGAGACCGGCCGGATTCTGGAAAACCCAGAATCCGGTGGGTTGTTCTTGGCGACCCGGAATTGTTCTTCCCGACCCGTTTACCCGATTTTTCGACCCGGTTTCAATCTTCAAAACCCTAATTCATTTTCAGAAAACTGTTTTTGAATTTTATTTTTAAATTTAATTCGAAAATAGTTTAAAAACTTTAAAAATTCATATTTTTATTTTAAAAATATATTTTAATATCAGAAAAATTCTGATAAATTATATTTATTTAAATCCGAAAATTGATTAAACTTAATTATTTTAATTATTTTTAATTAATAATTAATTTATTAATTAATTGGTTAATTCTTTTAATCAATTAATTCTTAAAAATTAATTATTAATTAGATTTAATTAATTAAAAATTCAGTTTAATTATTTTCAAGCCTATTTAATTATTTAAAAATAGCTTGAGTATTTAAAGAGTGTCAATTAATTTTATTAATTGATTTATTTTCATTTAAATGTTTATATTGGATTTAAAAATCCGATTTGTGATTTAAAAAAATTAGTAATGACTTATTAAAATTCGAATAAGTTCCGTATGATGTTTTAAAAATGTTTATAAGTGCTATATGGTTCATATTAATTGTGTGTTGTGTTTTATAGTCTGTATATGCCCGTACTAGGGCAAATATCTGAGTTTTAAATATCGTAAACTATACCGGACGTCCGATACGTGACCGGTTACTTGTTTAAATGTGATTATTGGTTGAATAAGTGTCGAGAGTAGAACGAGAATAGTTAGACTTATTGTGATGAGTTGTTTAATTATAGAATCGAGTTCCCGGAGCAAGGGAAAGGGGAAAGTAGAGTGAGCAGAGTCGATCCGACAGCAGCTTAGACCAGGCAAGTATCTGTGCCCTTACTTGTGATAAAATTTATTATTGTCTTGATTACTTGAATACCGTTATCCCCAGAACAATTCAAATTATCAATCTTTTAACCGCATTTGGACAACTGATTCCATTTCCTTAGAGATTCTTGATTCTTTGATTTGATCTGCATCGGAAACCCTTATTTCCAATTCACTTGATTATTGTTTACCACCTATTGTTGCTATTTATCATCCTTTGATTATCATTGACAACCATTGATTATTTGACTTCCATCTTGACTACCGATTACGGTCATTGATTAACGATTACCAATATTGATTTCCTTATTGAATGAGTACACTGTACCATTGAAATTACTCCATGATTCTTTCTCGATCTTCGTTGATACTGAACAGTTGAAGCTCTTTTGCAATTACTATACATTCAGTTTATCTTATTGAGCATGTTATTGTTTATACCCTATTATAGATTTGGCATGTGTTTTTAAAAATGGACCAGTAATTGGTCGGGCCATATTTATGGTCAGAATAACTTAAGGCCCAGATTGGCCTGGGATCCAGTAGAGGACTATGACATGAGCTAGTCCGGGGTTGATGCGTGGCTGGCCAGCAGCAAAACCTTTGATTTGAATAAAATGTATAAGCCAAATTCTAATTCTTTACTTCAATCATTATTGATACAAAGCATGTGTTAGCTAAATATTGTTGATTCTGATATCATAAATTCATATCCTTACAACTGTGATAGAAATGATTCGTTGATGTTTGCTGAGCAATTTTGGCTCACTCTTGCTTGTTGTTTTCTAACCCTATTCCAGTGAAGCGAGAGTATGAGTTGGCATAGCGTGACCGATAGTTCACCAGCAGCCAGGAGAGCCCCTCGAGTCATTGTTATTGGCAGGGTAGTTGTTGTTTTGCTTTTCTAGATTAATGTCTAGATTTGAACTTTAGTTGTGATGTAATAACTCTGATAAAACTGGTATTGTAATAATAAAAGATTGTAGTAGCTTGTGTTCATTGCCATAATCTGGATGCGGTCTTGGTCAAGGGGTAATTGTGTCTTTATATATATTATGCATGTGTTAAATAGTGTTCCATTGGTCGGATGACTCCTCAAATCTGTACCCCGGGTTTGGAGGGCGTCACAGTTGGTATCAGAGCAACAGGTTATGGCATTTGAAACAAGTTAGGACTTAGGGTCCAGGATAACATAGAGAGTTAGGAATTCACGTAAGGATATTAGGAGGTCAACTAGGGATATTACGCGTAGTAATTAAATGTGGTTATAATTGCAGCCCCCTAGTTCTAGTTCAGACTCAGACCCTTCCGAGGATACGATAGCAGAGATACCTACACCCGTTGAGAGAGCAGGACCGTCTCGGCCAGTGCGATATCAGCCTATGTATCAGGACCCAGTAGTCAGGAGAGATCAGATACCTTGTCCTATTCCACTCCGACAAGTAGCCCCAGCACCAGTGTCTCAGGCATCAGTTTGTGGGCCTTTGTATCAGTTATGTGAGCCACCAGTTCCACACCATGTGTATCAGAGGGTGAGTAGAGAGAAGGAGTACCTTTATGGATAGGTTATGGAGATGGGTAGGATTCGTTCGATCGAGGCAGCCGCTGTCAGAGAGAGAGACAGACTTAGAGATCAGATGAGAGACATTCAGATGAGGTTTAGGGTTACGAGGACTTTGGTTGAGACTCGATTGCACGGATTAGCTTCTAGTCGAGAGGGAGAGACAGTAGCAGGGATGAGACAGATTTTGGATTATGCGATGAGTGAGATTGCAGAGATTTCAGGACCCCCGTTATGGCCGGCAGGAGCAGGTGATCTGTAAGCAGGTATTAGTAGCAGACAGATGTGACATGGATGTATGGTTTCTAGATAGTTAGTATATAGATGCATATTGTAGAATCAGCAGTGCACCGGGCTTATAGGAACGCCTCGGGTTGTTGTTGCATTTTTGTTGTTGTATTGCTGGTCGGCAGTTATGGTTCAGCCATGGTATATTTTCTTTTGAAGCGTTCTACGCTTGTACCAACTCTATCTATATATATATGATAAACCTCTTTTATAGAACTATATTTATTCCCCTGTCATTCATTTCCAGCATCATAACTGTTATTCTACTTATTGCAACGAGTGTATCCATACACCGTTGAGGAGATCTGTAAACCTTCGAGATATCAATTGTGATCCTTCCTTCTCTTATATGAACTGTTTGATTAAGCCAATTATTGTTTATTCATCAGCGATATGGCTCCTAGACGACAAACCCGTTCAACTGATACCTCTGACCAAGAAGGTCAACAAAATACACCTCCCACGGGCCGCGTGGACCCGATGGTAATCCAGTTGTTAAATACCCTTACTCAACAGACTGCCGCATTAGCACAGCAGCAACGTGCATTTCAGCAACAGCTCTTAGAACAGCAGCAACAGCATCAGCAACATCAGCATCAGCAGCATCAACAATAGCACCAGCAAGCAGCACCGGCAGTTACGTTCAAATCTTTCCAGGCAGCAAAACCTCCGGAATTTAAAGGATCAGCAGACCCTGTAGAGGCTAAGGCATGGTTGAAAGAGATGGAAAAGGCTTTTACCTTGATAGAGGTGACAGAGGATAAGAAGACAGAATATGCAAGCTATTTTCTGAAGAATGAGGCTAGTTATTGGTGGGAAACGAGTAGGGCTATGGAGCCCGAGGGATTAATTACGTGGGCAAGATTTACAGAGTTGTTTTTGGAAAGATATTTTCCGGACTATATGAGAGATCAGATGGAATTGAAGTTTTTGGAATTAAAGCAGGGAAGCATGACAGTGCCCCAATATGAAACAAGGTTTACGGAGTTGTCAAGGTTTGTTCCAACCTATGTGGATACGGAAAAGAAGAAGGCCAAGAGGTTCCAGCAGGGACTGAGGTCTTGGATTCGTAGTAAGTTAGCTGTATTGGAGTTGGACACCTATGCAGCGGTGGTCCAAAAGGCAATGATTGCGGAGACAGAGAGTGATTCTTACATGAAAGAGAGGGAGAACAAGAAAAGGAAAGCAGGGATACCCGATAAGGGACAGCAGCAGGGAAGTTTTCAAGGGCAAGCAAATAAGAAACTGGGATTTCAGCACGGAAGGAATACAAGTTTTAGGAAACCAGACACCGGAAACGTAGGACAAGATAACCGTCTACTAACCGGCAGTCAGCAGGGACTTTCTAGACCCCCACTACCAGAATGCAAGACATGCGGGAAGCGACATCTAGGGATATGCCATCGATTGAATGTCACATGCTTTAAATGCAATCAGAAGGGACATTATTCCCGGGATTGCAAGATAGGCATCGTGTGTCATCGGTGTAAGAAACCAGGTCACATGATTAAGGACTGCAGAGCACCAGCAACCGTGAACAATATGATTCGGGCAATTGAAGCACCCCCAGTTGTTAACGTCCAGCCGTTAGCCAGGACCTACAATATGTCAATGGGAGAAGCAGTGAGAGATTCCGACGTGGTGGCAGGTACACTTCTAGTAAATTCTATTCCTGCACAAGTGTTAATAGATTCGGGAGCGACGAAGTCTTTTATTTCTGAAACGTTTGCTCGTAGATTGAATTGCGTAATGAAACCTTTAAGTGGAGTGTTGACTATAGAGATAGCTAATCAGGATCGTATCGCGGTCAGTTCATATTATCCCCGTTGTGAGATAGAGATTTTGGGAAATCGTTTTTATGTTGACTTGTTACCTTTTAAGTTAGGTGAATTTGATGTGATATTAGGGATGGATTGGTTGACTGAGCATGATGCAAGTATTGATTGTAAGAATTAGAGGGTTACTTTGATTACCCTAGAAAAGAAAGAGATAATATTTAGAGGAGAGAAACAAAGAAAGAGGTTCCTGACGATGATTCAGGCTAAGAGGTTATTAAGGCAAGGTTGTGAGGCGTATCTAGCTTATGTGATAGATATAGATAAGGAAGTTTCTAAGTTAGAAGATATTCCAGTCGTAAATGAGTTTCCAGATGTTTTTCCGGAAGAATTACCAGGTTTACCTCCAGATAGAGAGATTGAATTTGCGATAGACTTAGTACCAGGCGCGGAGCCAGTATCTAAGGCCCCTTACAGAATGGCACCAGTGGAGATGAAGGAATTGGTTGATCAACTGCAAGATTTGCTAGAAAAAGGAATTATTAGACCCAGCGTTTCACCGTGGGGAGCACCAGTACTGTTTGTCAAGAAAAAGGATGGAAGCATGAGATTGTGTATAGACTATCGGGAGTTGAACAAGCTGACCATTAAGAACAAGTATCCGTTACCTCGAATAGATGATCTGTTTGACCAGCTGAAGGGAGCGGTACATTTTTCAAAGATCGACCTACGGTCAGGATATCACCAATTGAAGATTAGACCAGACGACATACCGAAGACAGCCTTTCGAACAAGGTATGGGCACTATGAATTCTTAGTAATGGCGTTTGGACTAACGAATGCACCCGCAGCTTTTATGGACCTAATGAACAGGATTTTCAAGAGATATTTGGACAAGTTTGTAGTGGTATTCATCGACGACATCTTGATATACTCAAGGACAGAAGAAGAGCATGCAAACCAGTTGCGAATTGTGTTAGAAACGTTAAGACAAGAAAGACTATACGCGAAGTTTTCCAAGTGTGAATTCTGGTTGAAAGAAGTTCATTTCTTAGGACACGTGGTGAGCAGCGAAGGCATCAAAGTGGACCCAGCAAAGATAGAGGCATTGAAAGATTGGGAGAGACCAAGGACACCGACTGAAGTCAGAAGTTTCTTGGGATTAGCCGGATACTACCGGAGATTTGTGCAAGATTTTGCGAAGATAGCTACTCCAATGACCAAGCTGACAAGGAAAAGCGAGCGATTCATATGGAACGATAAATGCGAAGAAGGCTTCCAAGAGTTAAAGAAAAGACTAACTACGGCACCGGTATTGATGTTACCAGACGATCAAGGTCATTTCGTAATCTATAGTGATGCGTCGTACAAAGGATTAGGATGCGTACTTATGCAACATGACAAGGTGATTGCTTATGCGTCAAGACAGTTGAGACCCCACGAACAGAAGTACCCTACACACGATTTGGAGTTAGCAGCTATTGTGTTTGCTTTGAAGATATGGAGACACTACTTGTATGGAGAGAGATGTGAAATTTACACCGATCACAAAAGTTTGAAGTATATCTTTACTCAGAAAGAGCTGAACATGAGGCAACGAAGATGGTTAGAACTAATCAAGGACTACGACGTTTCTATCAACTATCATCCCGGCAAGGCAAATGTGGTAGCAGATGCATTGAGCAGAAAAGAGAGATTAAATACACTAATGATGACCAAAGAGTTATACAAGGAATTTGAGAAGTTAGAAATCGAAGTAATTAATCCGAAGGACGCGACGGAAATGATTTATACCATGGCGTTTCAACCTGAATTGTTGGAGAAGATACGGAAGTGCCAAGAGCGAGTTATGAATGATGATGTGAGTAAAATGACAGGTGAGGAAATATGTAGCCAACCGGACGACAAAGGGATCTTGAGATTTGCTTCTCGGATATGGATACCTAACGTAACGGAACTGAAAAGTGAGATTTTGCACGAAGCACATAACTCGAAGTATTCAATTCATCCAGGGAGTACGAAAATGTATCGAGATCTTAAGACGAACTTTTGGTGGCCAGATATGAAGAGAGAGATTGCGGAATGGGTAAGTAAATGCTTTACGTGTCAAAGAGTTAAGGCGGAACATCAGAGACCAAGTGGATTACTTCAACCATTGGAAATTCCCGAATGGAAGTGGGAACACATTGCGATGGACTTTGTAGTAGGATTGCCTAGAACAAAAGCTAACCATGATGCCATCTGGGTTATCGTGGATCGATTGACGAAATCTGCGCATTTTCTTCCGATTAACGAGAGATTCTCGCTGGATAAGTTAGTTCATATTTACATAAAAGAAATCGTAGTACGACATGGAGTTCTAGTATTGATAGTGTCTGATAGAGACCCTCGATTCAATTCAAGATTTTGGAGGAGTTTTCAAGAGTGTTTAGGCACCGAGTTGAGAATGAGTACGGCTTATCATCCGCAGACGGACGGTCAAAGCGAAAGGACAATTCAGACTATTGAAGATATGCTTATGACATGTGCACTTGACTTTGAAGGCAGTTGGGACGATCATCTACCCTTGGTGGAATTTTCATATAATAATAGTTTTCACGTGAGCATCGGAATGCCACCTTACGAAGCTCTGTATGGACGAAAGTGTCGATCTCCGGTATATTGGGAAGAAGTTGGTGAACGGAAAATGATAGGACCAGAACTAGTACAACGAACAAAAGAAGTGGTTCAATTGATTCAGAGAAGATTGATAACAGCTCAAGACCGACAGAAAAAGTATGCGGATCTAGCCAGAAAGGATGTGGGATTCGAAGAAGGAGAGCAAGTGTTACTAAAAGTTTCACCATGGAAAGGATTAGTTAGGTTTGGAAAGAAAGGGAAGTTGAGTCCGAGATATGTTGGGCCGTTTGAGATTTTGAAGAAAGTGGGCGAAGTAGCTTACGAGTTGGCATTGCCACCGCATATGCAGCACGTTCATAATGTATTTCATGTATCTATGCTTAAGAAGTATCGACCAGATTCGAATCATGTAATAGAGTATGAACCCATAGAGGTCCATGCAGATTTATCATATGTAGAACGACCGATTCAGATATTGGATCGTAAGGAGAAAGTACTAAGGAATAAGACAGTAGCGTTAGTGAGAGTTTTGTGGAGGAATCCTAAAGTAGAAGAGTCTACCTGGGAGTTAGAGAGTGAGATGTTAGAGAAGTATCCCCAGTTGTTTCCTTGATCTGATTCTGAGGACAGAATCCTATTAAGGGGGGAAGGATGTAATATCCGTGAATTTTATTATTTGATTAAATGATATATTTAATCTAAAATATTTATTTTGGAATATTGGAATATTATTATATGATATTTAGTGTGTGATTATGTGCTAAATGGTGAGTCAGAAGCCCCTTTCAAAAATTTCGTCATTTGGAATTTTCTTCAAATTTGAGCCGTTTTGATAATTCAAGGCCCCGTTGAAATTTCGTACATTCATTTTTAATTCTTCGTCTTTCGTATTCGAATCGTTATCGAAAGGGTTATGGGATTCTATTTAACCCTACCTATTTGATTCTGCAAATCAATTTCAATTTTTGATCCGAAAAAGGAGAAATCGTTCCGAACCCTAATTGCTTAAGGGGACGGATTTGTCGTTCTATATCAATATTGAAGTTGTTATAGCCCTAGTATTCTTGAGCATTAGTTATATAATGATATATATCAATTTGGAAAATCATCAACCTTTTTAACCCCTTATTTTTCGTAAAACGTGTTTTTGACCTAATTAGGGTTTTTAAACGATCTAACGAATCAATATCGATCCAAAAATGTTATTTGTGGTATTATTTTTCCAGAAATATAAAAAGACAAATCAGACTTCATAACTCATAGCAAATCTTCAGCAATTACTCAAAAAAATCCGAAATTCCCAAAAATTATTTTTGTGTTCTTGATCTTCAATCAATTCGTTCTAAGTGTTATTGAAGTCCAAATTTGAAGTTCTTATACTCAAATCAAAGCTCCAAAAATCTAGTTTCAGAATCTTCCAACCTCATAATCATCTGGTAAGTATTCGATTTTATATTGATTTTACAAGTTTCGAATTATAACTAGGGTTCTTGATTCGATTTGGGGATTTTCATTCTGTTGATTCTCCGTTCAATTGGTTGCTTCTAACATGTTCCTAGGGTTCTAATTGGCAAGAATCCATGCTTTAATTTCATGTTTATGTTCAATTTAGTCGGGTTTTGATTTCGGGTTTTGACCCGATTTCTTCTTTCGATTCGTACGTTCTTGATATTGATCTGACATTGTTTTTGATAAAGGGCTTTGATTGTATGAGTTATAAGCTTCATTTTAGTATATTAATCTTTGAGTTTCATGTAGAATTAAAGTAGATCGGGTTTCCGGCCGAAGTCGTCGCTGGCGAATTCTTTGAACGGATTCTGGGCACGATTCCGGCTAGGGACAGATGTTTTGATGTGTGGGTTTTGTTTGGCTTGAAAAGGCGAACAAAAGCCCTCTGGTTTGATTTGTGTTTGGACGGAATCGAAGAATTCCGGCGGCCGGAGACCGGCCGGATTCTGGAAAACCCAGAATCCGGTGGGTTGTTCTTGGCGACCCGGAATTGTTCTTCCCGACCCGTTTACCCGATTTTTCGACCCGGTTTCAATCTTCAAAACCCTAATTCATTTTCAGAAAACTGTTTTTGAATTTTATTTTTAAATTTAATTCGAAAATAGTTTAAAAACTTTAAAAATTCATATTTTTATTTTAAAAATATATTTTAATATCAGAAAAATTCTGATAAATTATATTTATTATTTTAAATCCGAAAATTGATTAAGCTTAATTATTTTAATTATTTTTAATTAATAATTAATTTATTAATTAATTGGTTAATTCTTTTAATCAATTAATTCTTAAAAATTAATTATTAATTAGATTTAATTAATTAAAAATTCAGTTTAATTATTTTCAAGCCTATTTAATTATTTAAAAAAAGCTTGAGTATTTAAAGAGTGTCAATTAATTTTATTAATTGATTTATTTTCATTTAAATGTTTATATTGGATTTAAAAATCCGATTTGTGATTTAAAAAAATTAGTAATGACTTATTAAAATTCGAATAAGTTCCGTATGATGTTTTAAAAATGTTTATAAGTGCTATATGGTTCATATTAATTGTGTGTTGTGTTTTATAGTCTGTATATGCCCGTACTAGGGCAAATATCTGAGTTTTAAATATCGTAAACTATACCGGACGTCCGATACGTGACCGGTTACTTGTTTAAATGTGATTATTGGTTGAATAAGTGTCGAGAGTAGAACGAGAATAGTTAGACTTATTGTGATGAGTTGTTTAATTATAGAATCGAGTTCCCGGAGCAAGGGAAAGGGGAAAGTAGAGTGAGCAGAGTCGATCCGACAGCAGCTTAGACCAGGCAAGTATATGTGCCCTTACTTGTGATAAAATTTATTATTGTCTTGATTACTTGAATACCGTTATCCCCAGAACAATTCAAATTATCAATCTTTTAACCGCATTTGGACAACTGATTCCATTTCCTTAGAGATTCTTGATTCTTTGATTTGATCTGCATCGGAAACCCTTATTTCCAATTCACTTGATTATTGTTTACCACCTATTGTTGTTATTTATCATCCTTTGATTATCATTGACAACCATTGATTATTTGACTTCCATCTTGACTACCGATTACGGTCATTGATTAACGATTACCAATATTGATTTCCTTATTGAATGAGTACACTGTACCATTGAAATTACTCCATGATTCTTTCTCGATCTTCGTTGATACTGAACAGTTGAAGCTCTTTTGCAATTACTATACATTCAGTTTATCTTATTGAGCATGTTATTGTTTATACCCTATTATAGATTTGGCATGTGTTTTTAAAAATGGACCAGTAATTGGTCGGGCCATATTTATGGTCGGAATAACTTAAGGCCCAGATTGGCCTGGGATCCAGTAGACGACTATGACATGAGCTAGTCCGGGGTTGATGCGTGGCTGGCCAGCAGCACAACCTTTGATTTGAATAAAATGTATAAGCCAAATTCTAATTCTTTACTTCAATCATTATTGATACAAAGCATGTGTTAGCTAAATATTGTTGATTCTGATATCATAAATTCATATCCTTACAACTGTGATAGAAATGATTCGTTGATGTTTGCTGAGCAATTTTGGCTCACTCTTGCTTGTTGTTTTCTAACCCTATTCCAGTGAAGCGAGAGTATGAGTTGGCATAGCGTGACCGATAGTTCACCAGCAGCCAGGAGAGCCCCTCGAGTCATTGTTATTGGCAGGGTAGTTGTTGTTTTCCTTTTCTAGATTAATGTCTAGATTTGAACTTTAGTTGTGATGTAATAACTCTGATAAAACTGGTATTGTAATAATAAAAGATTGTAGTAGCTTGTGTTCATTGCCATAATCTGGATGCGGTCTTGGTCAAGGGGTAATTGTGTCTTTATATATATTATGCATGTGTTAAATAGTGTTCCGTTGGTCGGATGACTCCTCAAATCTGTACCCCGGGTTTGGAGGGCGTCACACCAAGCATCCAAGTTCACCAAGGGAAGCTCATCAAAGGCTGTTGTGGGAAGCTCATCCAAAGGAGGATACAAGACTGGATTTGTGGATAGATCTAAATTCAAGTGTTATAACTGTGGTGAACCTGGTCATTTTGCTACTGAATGCAAAAGACCCAAACAGGTTCAGAGATTTGAGAAAGGAACTGGTGGATACTCTAAGAAGAATCAAGGTAGAGCCTATGTGGCTGAAGGAAAGTGTTGGGATGAGTCTGATGATGAAGATGAAGAAGAATATGTCAACCTAGCTCTCATGGCTAGCACTGATGAAGTAACATCAACATCTTCAAGTCAGGGCAAGAAGAAAGATCAAGTCATGTGGATCATTGACAGTGGTTGCTCAAGACACATGACAGGTGATAAAGCCCTACTATCACACTATGTAGAGAAAGCTGACCCAATCATAACCTTTGGAGACAACAGCAAGGGTTACACAGTGGGATATGGATGTCTGGAAATTGGAAATGTTGTCATTGAAGATATTGCTCTTGTGGATGGATTGAAGCACAATCTACTCAGTGTCAGCCAATTCAGTGACAGGGGATTAAAGGTTGATTTTGATATGATGCTGTGTAACATCTATCACAAGAAGGATGGTAGCCTCTCTCTAAAAGGGGTTAGAAAAGGAAGCTTGTTTGTTGCTGACTTAAACTCAACAAAGAAGGATAAAGTTTACTGTTTCTACAGTAAAGCAACTGTTGGTGACAGTATGCTTTGGCATAGGAAGCTCTCACATCTCAACTTCAAAACAATGAATATTTTGATGAAGAAGGAGTTTGTGAGAGGTTTGCCCCAACAGGAATTCTGTCAAGAAGGACTGTGTGAAGATTGTCAAATGGGCAAACTAAGGAGAGCTGTGCACAAGTCCAAGCAAATGAACACCAACATAGAAGCACTCAAGTTGATTCATATGGATCTTTTTGGACCAGTCAATGTACCATCTATGGCCAAAAAGAGATATGCCTTAGTAATGGTGGATGATTACTCAAGGTACACTTGGGTGAAGTTTCTTGAATCCAAAGATGAAGCTGCTCAAGTGATTATTGATCAAGTCAGAGTTCTTGATAGAACTCCAAACTCAAAAGTTCAAATCTTGAGGAGTGACAATGGTACATAATTCAGAAATGCCACACTTGGAAATTTCTGTAAAGATGAAGGAATTGTACAACAATTCTCTGCTGCAAGGACTCCACAGCAGAATGGAGTTGTAGAAAGAAAGAACATGACTCTCATTTAAGCAGCTAGAACTATGTTGCATGATGCCAAACTGCCAACATATTTCTGGGCTGAAGCTATCAACACAACTTGTTATACTCAAAACAGAACCATGATTAACAAAACTCATGCAAGTACACCTTACTGTCTGCTAACTGGAAAGAAACCTACTGTTACGACCAAACTCAACACGCAAGTGCACGTGATCTCAAGTAATACAGATAGCAAATAAGGTTCGTTCCTACAGGGAATTGTTGTTTTGTCTAGTTAATTCACTCACCAATGTATGACTATTATTCGATGCTAAAACAATAACAATTGGATTTTGTTTACCACTAAAATTATTCTAAAATTTATAACTAATTATCAACTACTTGAACGAATGATTTATATTGAATTACTTATGCAATTAAAACATGGGATTTCAACTTCATTAAACAATCCATCTAAAGTTTCCAATTCTCTAGCCCTTTTTATGTGATTTATTAATACCTGATCGAACACACAAAACTGATAAAAGCCAACTTTCGTTGCACAAATACCATCCTAAATAATTTCCACAATAAGATGGAAATCACTTAGTCTCCAAAGTATGCTTAGTCCCTATATGTCTATAGAGATTGAAAACATATTTGTTTAAGTACAAGCATTCAATTGATCACATAGTCGTCATAAAACGGTTAGAGTTACGACACTAATTACGAATGATATTCTCACGCATAAACCTATGCTAGCATGGCAAATTCTAAACTCTTAAATCCACTTTCGCCTCAATAAGAATTAACACACAATTACAGGAGTTAGCTACTCTCCTATAACGAATTAAAAACAACCATGATAGGATATCGCATCAATCACACTGTAGGCATCGAGAAAATTCAACAAATAAACTTCATGAATAACTCCGCTAAAACCCCATGACAACGAGTTAGTTCATAATCAAACTAATCGTCACCATGGGTTCTAATGAAAACATGATTGAAGGAAATGAATTTATATTAAAATAATTATCAAAGGTTCTAAGATTACACCCAAACCAAGCATCCACAAGCTAGAATACAAGAATAATTGAAAACTATCTTCTTCATTGCTTCTTCGTGCTTTTTAAAACTACGTAGATAAATTGTGGTATGAGTCTCCCTCTTGATCTCTAGGGTTTTTTTTCTTTATATAGGCCTCCAGGTGCAATAATTCGTATGGATTTGTAATTTTTTTACTTCCACTCGAAAAATCAGCAATTAGGTTAAAATAGGAATTTTTCGCCAGAGTGCCCGGCGCTGCCGCGCCAATTTCATATAGGAGCACGGCGCTGCCGCGCCAGGATCACTGCTCAGTTTTTTTTTATGCGGCGCTGCCGCGCCATTCTCAAGTACTAACACGGCGCTGCCGCGCCATTCCCTCTGTCCAGCAAACTGAATTTTTTCCTTTTCTTCATTATAACTCCGTTTCGCGCTCCGATTGCTCCGCTTCGTTCCTAGTACACCTGTGATAAATATACCTGCACAATACCCTTAAAAGAGATCAAAAATACCACAACTCGAGTACAAACATTCGTTTTAAGCCAAACGGAAACGTTCTAAGTGAATAAAATACCCACTTATCACACCCCCAAACTTAAACCGACGCTCGTCCTCGAGCATAAACAAACTACCACTTCCGTAGGTGATCACGGTTGCATTTGGCATATGCAACAAGCCCTTTAAACCCCTAGGCAGCCCTAGTGGACGAGTAAGGTCTCGTGAGGGCCTATAGTGAATGTACCCACAAAATCCATCTAACAATGCAACTACAAATGCAACTAACTACATGTATGCAACTATATGGAAATGCAAGGACCCCCTTAGACTAACCAAAACCATTCATTAGGCAAACATCTCAAATCATGCAACAACTTCCAAACAGAGCTCGACTAAATTCCCGTATACTAACAATACATGCATAGGAACGTGGTGTGTGCGATACTCATCAGATATACTCCTAACACTAGATCAAAAATCATACCGATTCTTAGTCAAGGCAATCACAAGTTTATAAAAAAAATGAACGGTAGACACATCATAACTTCGAGACACCTCCATACTCATTCAGGTTAACCAGGAATTCATGCTTTATTACCACGACACACACTACTATTCACAACACATATGCTTATTTAACCGTGCAATGAGTGAGACCCCAAAAGGCTTATACAATAATACCCATGTAGCGAGTGTTAGGTCAGTGGATCCCAGACTATAAAAGCCTTAGGTCACTAGGACTAAGTCCCCTCAGACTTAATTACTCGAGTATTAAAGAGCTCACTCGTGGTTAATTTTGCATTTAACTATTTACATGACTCTTTTTTTTTTTCTTTCTTTTTTTTCTTCTTTTTTTTTTTCTATACAATCTGGAATGAGAATTCTCAATTCCAACCCTAGACTACTCATATAAATATGAGCCGGCTACTAGCCATTTGACACCTAGCCATAACAACAAACAACTAGCATGAAAATCCTGTTTCCCCCCAAACTTATACTTTAGTGCTCTTACGTTATCAAGGGAATAAAGAACATTCTAAATATAACCAGGTAATTAAACCTCAAAACATCCAAACAAGCATGACCCCCAATCTAGTCCAAAAGCAAACAATGAGTTGTGTAATTGTTTTTGTCCCCATAACATGCATGTCAATTTCATAGAAACTATAAATCAACCCTCTATTCATGATTACCACACTCAAATCAACATCTACCTGCCAAACAGAAATAGCTCTTCCTAAGGGATCATGAAAATGCATGCCATGCTTATGCAACTATATGAACAAAAATAACAAAATAACAGAATGTCCTATATGCTCTAAACTAACATGCAACAAAATGCTCTAAACTAACATGAAATTAACTAACATGCACAAATGCTCCTAATATGCAATACACCTAATATACAAATGCACCTTTCATCCCCACCCCCAAACTTAAAATTTTCAATGCCCACATTGAAGGTAAGAATTAAAAGAGTGCAAAGCATACCTACTCGTCGTCCGAACCACTCCCATTAGGAGTGTTCGGTGGCGGATAGACAGCGCCAACTCCAAAGGACGGAAAAGTCACGTCCACCCCACTTGCACGCAAAGCCGTGCTCAAGGCCTGTGCAAACTGACCAAAATCTGCTGCAAAACCTGCCTGCATATCGTGCACCGCATCGATACGCCTCGTCAATTGCCTATACTGCCGCTGACTAATAAGAGAACCTCCATCCTGAGGCTCCTCCTCCTGCTGCTGCTGTTGCTGCTGCTGACCCTCTACTACATAACCAAGACCCCACCAATCCGGCTCACCTCCATCCCACACATTCAGCCTCATTATACTCTGATGATCCAGTGCTGCCTGTGGCTGCTGCACAACCTCCGCTTCTGACCAAATAGCACCACCATCCCTAGCCAACCTAGCAATAACCGAACCATAAGGAATCGCCGCAGTGGTACTCCCTTGCATAAAACGGAGAATCCCCTGGTGGATCAAATTACCCACATCCACCAACTCTCTACTGTAAATAGCAAACAACAAGATAGCCCTCTCCACTGTCACCTCATTAGAATGCCTAGTAGGGATGAGGTTAGCACAAATGAACAAATGCCAAATACGCGCATACTGATTCAGAGCCGTCGACATAAACGAAGTAGGCTCAGTAGTGTCACGCCTCAAGGTCCACTGTGTACCTGGAACACATAACCTCTGAATAATCATCTGAAGGTCCACAGCATCGCGAGTCCTTCCCGACCAATCCTCTTGATTCCTCCTAGGAGTCGGAAGACCAAGAACACGACGAATAGCACGCGGCCGATAATCCACACGAAACCCACGAACTTGGCTAATCCCATTCCTGTCCACACTAGCATTCGCATAAAACTCGCGAACCACCGTCATCGGAACAGGCTCCGGAGCCTCACAAAATTGCTCCCAACCTCTCTCCGCAATATTCTCCAACATATACCCATCCGATGCCGTAGGCAAAAGACCCCTCTCACGGGCAATAGGACGCCCCAACAACTCATTATAAGCCTCACGAGCCTCATTAGAAACAAATTGAGGTCCACCATTACCTCCCCCAGAATCAGATGACGAAGAAGAACGAGGGTGCCTTCCACCAGCCCCACTACCACTAGCACCCTCACTACCACCACCAATTACAACCCGTTGTCGCTTGGATGCCATTGAATCGAATGGAAGAAAGTGTTTAGAGTGTTTGAGAATTTGTGAGATTTGTAAGTAGTGTATGTATAGGTTGTATAGGTAGGGTTATGGGATGTGGGTTTATATAGAGGAGTTTAGGGTTAGTGGGTATGGGTAGTGGGTTAGGATAATGGGCCACTAAATACAACAACTCTTCTTTTTTTTTTTTCAAATTTTCTGTTTTTTTTTTCTCTCAGCAGACTACACGGCGCTGCCGCGCCATTTTTATGCCTTAGCACGGCGCTGCCGCGCCAGAACTTCTGCTGAATTTTTTTTTTCTATTTTTCTATTTTTTTTTTTTTTTTTTTTTAGAAGAATTAAAAGCCTACCATCAAGTGGGTTGCCTCCCACGAAGCGCTCTTTTTAAGTCATTAGCTTGACATAACTCCATCTCCTTACGTTGTGCAAATTAGAACCGCGGTCTCAACTTCGCGATTCAACTTCTCTCCAAAATATGGCTTTAACCGCTGACCATTGACCTTGAACGACTGGTCCGGTGACTTGTCAAAAATCTCCACTGCGCCATGCTGAAAAACTGTTTTAACTGAGAATGGACCTGACCAACGTGACTTCAACTTTCCAGGAAATAACCGAAGTCGAGAGTTGAACAACAACACCAATTGCCCGGGCACAAATGTCTTAAGAACCAACCGACGATCATGCCACCTTTTGACTTTCTCTTTATATAGCTTGTTGTTCTCATAAGCTTGCAATCGAAACTCGTCCAATTCATTCAACTGAACCATACGCTTTTCACCTGCTGCTGTAAGATCAAAATTCAGCTTCTTTAACGCCCAATAAGCCTTGTGTTCTAACTTAGCTGGAAGATGACATGCTTTTCCATACACAAGCTGAAATGGCGACATTCCCAAAGGTGTTTTATAGGCCGTCCGATAAGCCCACACTGCTTCATCAAGCTTCAAAGCCCAATCCTTCCTAGAAGGACTTACCACCTTCTCAAGAATCCGTTTAATTTCACGATTAGACACTTCAGCTTGCCCATTGGTTTGAGGATGATAAGCTGTAGCAACTCGATGATTGATATTGTAGCGTGCCATAAGAGATGTAAACTTCCGATTGCAAAAGTGCGTACCTTCATCACTGATGATAACCCGTGGAGTGCCAAACCGAGTAAATATATTCTTGTGAAGGAAATTAAGCACCACCTTAGCATCATTCGTTGGAAGTGCCTTTACCTCCACCCACTTAGACACATAATCCACAGCTAACAGAATATACTGATTACCACATGACGGAATGAACGGTCCCATGAAGTCGATTCCCCACACGTCAAAGATCTCTACCTCCAACATGACATTAAGAGGCATCTCGTCCCTACGAGAAATATTACCAACTCGTTGACATCGATCACATCTCAACACAAACTGATGAGCATCCTTGAATAGAGTCGGCCAATAGAAACCTGCTTGAAGAATACGTGTGGCTGTCTTTTCACCCGCATAATGGCCTCCATAAGCTGTAGCATGACAATCACTAAGAATAGCCTCGGTCTCACTGTAAGGAACACAACGCCTAATAATCTGATCAACTCCTTGCTTGAACAAAAACGGCTCATCCCAAATATACTGCTTGACATCATGTAAGAATTTCTTCTTTTGAGCATAAGAGAGCTCAGGTGGTATGATGTTACTTACTAGATAATTCACAATGTCGGCATACCATGGTTCAACATCTTTCACACTGAATAGTTGCTCATCCGGAAAAAACTCATTAATAACCGTATTATCTTTAGGTGACTTCCCATGATCTTCCAATCTAGAGAGATGGTCAGCTACCTGATTCTCCGTCCCCTTTCTGTCCTTGATTTCCACGTCAAATTCTTGCAACAGAAGAACCCAACGAATCAACCTTGGCTTAGCATCTTTCTTCGCCAGGAGATAGCGAATAGCAGCATGATCCGTATAAACTGTCACCTTAGTACCAAGCAGATAAGATCGAAACTTTTCAAACCCGTAGACAATAGCAAGTAGTTCCTTCTCAGTGGTGGTGTAATTCATCTGAGCATCATTAAGAGTTTTGCTTGCATAATAAATAACATGAAACACCTTTTCTTTCCTTTGGCCTAGAACGGCCCCAAGTGCAAAATCACTAGCATCGCACATCAAAGCAAATGGTTGGTTCCAATCAGGAGCTGTAATAACTGGAGCAGAAATTAATTTCTTCTTCAAGATCTCGAATGCCTGTAAGCAAGACTCATCAAACTTGAATGGAACATCTTTTTCCAAGAGATTGCAAAGTGGCTTAGAAATTTTTGAGAAATCCTTTATGAAACGCCTGTAAAACCCTGCATGACCAAGAAAGCTGCGAATGCCCTTAACTGAAACAGGGGCAGGAAGGTTCTCAATAGTCGCCACCTTTGCCTTGTCAACTTCCAAACCTTTACACGAAACCTTGTGTCCCAGAATGACACCTTCTTGTACCATGAAATGGCACTTTTCCCAATTTAGAACAAGATTTGTCTCCACACAACGCTTTAGAACCAAACTCAAGTTTTCCAAGCACTCATCGAAAGAATCCCCAAAGACTGAGAAATCGTCCATAAATACTTCCACATTACTTCCAATCATGTCAGAAAAAATGGCCATCATGCATCTCTGAAAAGTAGCTGGTGCTCCACACAACCCGAAAGAAACACGTCTGAATGCAAATGTACCAAATGGACAAGTGAATGTAGTCTTCTCTTGATCCTCGGGTGCTATGCAAATCTGATTATAACCAGAATAACCATCAAGCAAGCAATAGTACTGATGTCCAGCCAATCTGTCCAGCATCTGATCAATGAACGGGAGGGGAAAATGATCTTTTCGAGTAGCCTTGTTCAACTTTCGATAATCCATGCAAATCCTCCATCCAGTAACTGTTCGCGTAGGAATGAGCTCGTTCTTTTCATTGGTAACCACTGTCATGCCTCCCTTCTTAGGCACGCATTGCACTGGACTCACCCAAGAACTATCAGAGATCGGATAGATAATGCCTGCATCAAGCCATTTAAGAATTTCCTTCTTCACAACTTCCTTCATCACAGGATTCAGTCTCCTTTGATTATCAACTGTAGGTTTAGCTCCTTCTTCCAAAGGAATTTTGTGCATGCAGTAAGAAGGACTAATACCCTTGATGTCTGCTATAGTCCACCCAATGGCTGATTTGAAATCCCTTAGAATTCGCAATAGCTTTTCCTCTTCCATGCCTGAAAGCTTAGATGATATAATAACAGGTATGGTAGAAGAGTCGCCAAGATAGGCATACCTTAGATGTTCAGGCAATGGCTTAAGTTCCAATGTAGGTGCTTCCTCGATAGACGGCTTAAGTCTAACATGAGACTTCTTCAGCTCTGACAACCCCAAAGATTCAAACGGAATCTTAAACTTCTTCCATGGAGATGCATTAAGATATTGCAAGTGCTCTTCCTCCTCTTCGTTCTCAATCTCCAAGTCGTTAGCAAGAACTCTTTCCAACACATCAGGTTTGATCAAGTGTTGAGTTGCGGAGTTAACCACCTTGTCCACCATATCAATTTTAAAACACACTTCCTCGTCAGTTGGAAGCTTCATTGCATTGAACACATTAAAGGTGACATTTTGATCGTGCACCCTCATAGTGAGTTCTCCCTTTTGGACATCAATCAGAGTCCGACCTGTAGCCAAGAATGGTCGTCCCAAGATGATAGGGATCTTCTTGTCTTCTTCAAAGTCAAGAATAACAAAGTCGGCTGGAAAGATAAGCTTGTCGACCTTCACCAAAACATCCTCAATTATTCCTCGAGGATAAGTAACTGAACGGTCCGCAAGTTGCAGAGTCATAGTAGTTGGCTTTGGTTCTGGAAGACCAAGTTTCATGAAAACTGATAAGGGCATGAGATTAATACTTGCACCCAAATCACACAAGCATTTGCTGAATGAGAGATCTCCAATAGTACACGATATGGTAAAGTTTCCAGGGTCCTTCAACTTAGGTGGCAACTTTTGTTGCAAGATGGCACTACATTCTTCCGTCAATGCAACTGTCTCTAGCTCCTCCAGTTTCAATTTCTTCGAAAGAATGCCCTTCATAAACTTCGCATAGCTCGGCATTTGCTCAAGAGCCTCTGCAAATGGTATGTTAATCTGAAGCTTCTTGAAGACATCCAAGAACTTAGCAAACTGCTTGTCAAACTTTAGCCCTTGAACTCGTCTTGGGAATGGAGGAGGTGGAAACACCTTTTCTTCAACTACTTTCTGAGAAATTTCACTCTTCCCAGTTACATGAGTCGAGGGAGTAGCATTAGGTACCAAATCAGGAATAGAATCGACCTCAGCATCAATTTTTTTTTTTCTCCAGAAGGCCCGGCGCTGCCGCGCCATTTTTGTACTGGGAAGCGGCGCTGCCGCGCCGCACATTCTGTTGAAAAATTTCATTTTCTTCCTCGGCTGAAATTTCTTCGTTCTGACCTTGTAGAATTTTCCCCGATCGTAAGGTTACTGCCTGGACCTGTTCCTTGTGATCTTTCTTGCCTGGATTCATCTCTGTATCACTCGGAAGCGTTCCTGGTTGACGGTTCAGCAATGCATTGGCTAGTTGCCCAATCTGATTCTCTAAAGTTTTCAACGACACCGCCTGACTCTTGTACATCATTCGAAGCTCTTCCAATTCAGACTTCTCAGACTGATTCAATGAATTCCCTTGAGACGGTTGAAATCCCGGTGGATTGAATGGTTGCCTTGGAGCATAAGGTGGTGGTTGATAGTTTTGATTATATTGCCTTGCATTGAACTGCTGATTTTGTGGTTGCTGAACACCACCCTGATTGTTGCTCCAACTGAAATTAGGATGATTCCGATTGTTTGGATGATACACATTAGGTGCTGGTTGCTGATTTCTCTGAAAGTTACTAACAAACTGTGCTGATTCAGATGAGATAGCACACAGATTCGTGTCATGAGCCCCTGCACACAATTCACACACCATAGCAACCTGGTTAGTCCCATGATTAGAAAGGGAATCTACCTTCATTGTCAACGCCTTGAGTTGAGCAGCAATAGCAGTAGTTGCGTCCAAGTCAAGAATTCCAGCCACTTTAGCAGGTGGCAAGCGTTGAATAGGATTCTGAAACTCATTGGCGGCCATCATCTCGATAAGATTATAGGCGTCCTCATAGCTTTTTGCCCACAGTGCTCCTCCAGAAGCTGCATCAAGCATAGGCCTTGACTGAGCTCCCAATCCATTATAGAAATTGCTGATTACCATCCAATCCGGCATTCCATGATGAGGACAACGTGCCAATATCTCCTTGTACCTTTCCCAAGCTTCCCCCAAAGATTCCTGGGGTTGCTGAGCAAACTGAGAAATAGAATTCCTATAAGCTGCTGTCTTCGCCATGGAGAAATACTTCGTCAAGAACTTTTGAGCACAGTCTGCCCATGTTGTAATAGAACCTGATGGCATGGAATGTAACCAACTCTTGGCTTTATCCCTAAGAGAGAAGGGAAATAGCCTCAATCTGATTGCGTCATCTGTAACTCCGTTGAATTTGAAGGTATCACAGATCTCAAGAAAGTCCCTAATATGAGCATTGGGATCTTCAGCAGGACTACCCCCAAACTGAACCGTATTCTGAATCATCTGAATGATGTTTGGCTTAAGCTCGAAATTATTTGCCCCAATAGCTGGGCGAACAATGCTGGTATGAATGTCCTCCACTTTTGGCTGAGAAAATTCACTCAAAGCCTTCGCTGGTTGTGCTTGATCATCCATATCTTCTTTTGATTCACGCTTGTTTTCTACACTGATGTTCTCAAAGTCAAGTTTCCTTCGTGCTAGTTCTTCTCTTCTTGCTAATTCTTCTCTACGTGCTCGAGCTCGTGTACGCATACACTCTCAATAAGTACCTGAAATTCACCAACTAGAAAAATTGGTGAGAACGTCCTAGTCACCGAACTTTAATGACCACTGATGGTAAATACTGAAACTAAACAAATAAAACCAAATTCCCCGGCAGCGGCGCCAAAAACTTGTTACGACCAAACTCAACACGCAAGTGCACGTGATCTCAAGTAATACAGATAGCAAATAAGGTTCGTTCCTACAGGGAATTGTTGTTTTGTCTAGTTAATTCACTCACCAATGTATGACTATTATTCGATGCTAAAACAATAACAATTGGATTTTGTTTACCACTAAAATTATTCTAAAATTTATAACTAATTATCAACTACTTGAACGAATGATTTATATTGAATTACTTATGCAATTAAAACATGGGATTTCAACTTCATTAAACAATCCATCTAAAGTTTCCAATTCTCTAGCCCTTTTTATGTGATTTATTAATACCTGATCGAACACACAAAACTGATAAAAGCCAACTTTTGTTGCACAAATACCATCCTAAATAATTTCCACAATAAGATGGAAATCACTTAGTCTCCAAAGTATGCTTAGTCCCTATATGTCTATAGAGATTGAAAACATATTTGTTTAAGTACAAGCATTCAATTGATCACATAGTCGTCATAAAACGGTTAGAGTTACGACACTAATTACGAATGATATTCTCACGCATAAACCTATGCTAGCAAGGCAAATTCTAAACTCTTAAATCCACTTTCGCCTCAATAAGAATTAACACACAATTACAGGAGTTAGCTACTCTCCTATAACGAATTAAAAACAACCATGATAGGATATCGCATCAATCACACTGTAGGCATCGAGAAAATTCAACAAATAAACTTCATGAATAACTCCGCTAAAACCCCATGACAACGAGTTAGTTCATAATCAAACTAATCGTCACCATGGGTTCTAATGAAAACATGATTGAAGGAAATGAATTTATATTAAAATAATTATCAAAGGTTCTAAGATTACACCCAAACCAAGCATCCACAAGCTAGAATACAAGAATAATTGAAAACTATCTTCTTCCTTGCTTCTTCGTGCTTTTTAAAACTACGTAGATAAATTGTGGTATGAGTCTCCCTCTTGATCTCTAGGGTTTTTTTCTTTATATAGGCCTCCAGGTGCAATAATTCGTATGGATTTGTAATTTTTTTACTTCCACTCGAAAAATCAGCAATTAGGTTAAAACAGGAATTTTTCGCCAGAGTGCCCGGCGCTGCCGCGCCAATTTCATATAGGAGCACGGCGCTGCCGCGCCAGGATCACTGCTCAGTTTTTTTTTATGCGGCGCTGCCGCGCCATTCTCAAGTACTAACACGGCGCTGCCGCGCCATTCCCTCTGTCCAGCAAACTGAATTTTTTCCTTTTCTTCATTATAACTCCGTTTCGCGCTCCGATTGCTTCGCTTCGTTCCTAGTACACCTGTGATAAATATACCTGCACAATACCCTTAAAAGAGATCAAAAATACCACAACTCGAGTACAAACATTCGTTTTAAACCAAACGGAAACGTTCTAAGTGAATAAAATACCCACTTATCACCTACTGTCAAATATTTTCATGTGTTTGGGAGCAAATGCTTTATGATGAAGGATAACCATGAGAAGAAAGGAAAATTTGACACTAAGGCATTTGAAGGACTATTCATGGGTTACAGTACAGAAAGGACTGTCTACAGAGTTTATGTTATGGAACACAAGATTATTGAAGAGAGTGTAAATGTCACATTTGAGGAAACCAAGTTTCCAGGACTGCATGAAGAAGGAAAAAGATGTAGACATTCAGATTTGAGAATCAAGGATACTTGAAAACTGAGGAAATTGTTGATGAAGAACCTAGCTTCACTCAAATTGTTGAAGTTGATAAAGATACTGTCAATACCACTACTTTCAACCAAACTCCAGCTCAGTCACAGACCATAACCTCTAACATTCATAACAGTGGTGACTCTGGAGACAATGAAGAACATGGTGAAGACAATGGGATTGGTGAGCATTCAACTCAACAAACTGAAGCAACTGTTCCTGTACAATCAAGTAGCTTGCCCAGAATCACCAAGTGGAACAAGGATCACACAAATGACCTTATCATTGGTGACCCTACTTCTGGAGTGAGGACAAGGAACAAAGTCTCTGCTGACAGCATGTTTTCATGCTTCCTGTCTCAAATGGAACCCAAGACAACTGATGAAGCATTGTTGGATTCTGATTGGGTGATAGCCATGCAAGAAGAGCTAAATCAGTTTGAAAGGAAAAATGTATGGAAGCTGGTTCCAAGACCTAAGGGAAAGTCAGTCATTGAGACCAAATGGGTTTTCAGAAACAAGCTTGATGAAAATGGATCAGTGACAAGAAACAAAGCAAGGCTAGTGGCTAAAGGTTACTGTCAACAGGAAGGAATAGATTATGATGAGACATTTGCACCTGTTGCAAGACTTGAAGCTATAAGAATCTTTCTAGCCTATGCTGCACACTGCAACTTCAAAGTATTTCAGATGGATGTCAAAAGTGCCTTCCTAAATGGAGAGTTGGAAGAAGAAGTGTATGTTGAACAGCCACCAGGGTTTGAGGATGCTGAAATGTATGATTTTGTATACAAACTCTTCAAAGCTTTGTATGGACTAAAGCAAGCACCCGGGGCTTGGTATGACACACTTTCCACTTTTCTTTTGGAAAATCAGTTTACTAGAGGAGTTATGGACAAGAAACTTTTCTACAAACACCATGGCAAGGACATCATTCTGGTACAAATCTATGTGGATGACATCATTTTTGGTTCTACAAATGAGAAGCTGTGTGAGAAGTTTTCCTCTCTCATGAGTAACAAATATGAGATGAGTATGATGGGAGAATTGTCATTCTTTCTGGGATTACAAATTCTTCAACAACCTGATGGAATCTTCATTTGTCAAGCTAAATACATCAAGGAACTTCTCAAAAAGTTCAACTTGGAAGATTCATCACCTGCAAAGACACCAATGTCCACATCGAAAAACTGTATATATTAAACAACCTTGGCTCTGATACCAATTGTTAGGCCGAATACACAATATAATCAAGTATGTATATGAGAATAACAATCAAGAACACTTTTTATAAATCAACAAACTGTAATTATATTAACAGTTTCTCTCTTTATGATGTTAATGAATCACAAAGAGCTACTAGGTTACAAGAATAATATTTCAATAATCGCATCCCTTCTAGGGATAACCTATCTGTGTTTATATAGTACACAGCTACATACAATCCTTATCTAATTGATACTCCTATAAATTAGCTATACAATTCATATCAATTAAGGATTGCTTCAGTCTTCTATTCCGTTTCCTTAGCTGTATCAATATATTCTGCTTCTTTCCATCTTCAGAATATATTGCTTCTAGAATCTTTATCTTTGCATCGACAGCTAAGTCAACTATCACCACGTCAGACTTTATCAAACTCTGACTGGCTTCTAGATAAACTCTGATATGTACCTGGTACTTAAACACTGATGAACAAACGTCAGCAATTATATCTAACAATCTCCCCCAACTTGTGCATAATAAAAATGTACAAGTTAAACAGATAATTGATGATGTCAAAACATATAACAAATGCAGTGTTTAAAATATGTCAGAGTTTAATTTTAAAACAGAGTTTAAATTTAACTAAGAACAGAAAACATAAAAACTTACAGTCAGACTTTACTGAATTTCTTGGATATCAGGTACAGTCCTGATATAATCTGACAGTAACTTTCTCTCAGCTCGATCTAGTTCAGCAATCATATCCTTCTTCAGCTTCTTCAATTCTGGTTCATCTTCATCAATTTGATAAATGGCATCCCTTAAAGAATAGATGCTGTTCTTGTTCATTTCATTGCCAAGTCTGATATAAAAAGCCTTATCAGACTCTAGATTGAACTCTAGAACTTTCTTATCTAGTGCAGTCCTGAATCTAGCACTATTTTTCTTCATTTCCACCAACTTTCCATGTGCATCTCTGTACTTAGGAATATAAGCACTGGAAACACTTCCTCCAAAAAGGACTTTCGATTTCATCATTCTGTCTTTTAAAACCAGAGCAGCATTATGAGTATTTCTATTTTTGATCTTCAGGAGATATAGAACATACTCTAGCTCTTCCCAGAATTTCAGACGAATATCATCTTCTCCAATTCTATAAACTCTGCCATCAGCCATAAAATATAATAAAAACTCCTTCTTCAAGCCTCTGTGGTAAATCATCTGAACAGATTCTAGTTTATCAAGGTTTTCTTGAGTAACCCCAACACCAGGTTCTGCCAGTGATGTATGATCTAAAGGACTATTATTAACTCTTTTCTCATTGTGGGAACCCAAACCAGATTTATCATAAGATTGTTTTCCAAGTACTGTTCTAGTTTGTAGAAAGTTCACCTGGCTAGGCCTCAGAGTTTCAGGTAATGAAGATCTTTTGAAACCTTGGAGTGGTGAAGATAGCTGAGTTTGCACAACTTGAGCATTGTCAGAGGTTGGCACATTCTTAACAATAACATCAACTTGAGCATTGTTAGAGGTTGAATAATTCTTCTTTTCCAGGTTAGGCTCTTCAATCATCACGCCTTTACCTTTATCAGCGTTTGAACCAATAGGCCTCCTTGAGTACTGTAAACTCTGATCAGAGTTTACATTCTCTTTGATAACAATTCCTTTTTCTTTTCTCCTCGGAGCCTTGATAACCTTCTGTTTGTAGATTCCAGCTTCAAGATTCTTCTTGTGTTCTTCAGCAAGCATTTGCTCTTCAGCTTGGATATCTTCAATTGTAACATCTTTTCCATGTTCTGCCATAAACACCTTAGTAGCAATTTCCTCATCTGTGGTAGGCTTATCAGAGATTATCAAACTTTTGTATCTTGAACCACTGGCAGAGTTTGCATGTCCCTTTCCAGAGTTTGATCTTTTATCAGAGTTTGATCTTCTTGAAAGTAGTCTTCTATCAGCATTTAAGCTTAAGCTCTTTCCGTCTCCCTTGTTTCCACCATCATCCCTCCGTCTCAGAGTTTGAGTGTCTTTGCATTTGTCACTTGGTACACTCTCCCCCTTTTTGACATCATCAGAAAGTAGTACTGATGTCAACAACTCAATTGCATTAGAAATTGAAGTCAGTTGGGCAGACATAGCAGTCTGGTTGTCCTCAACTTTCCCAAGCCTCTTCTGAATATCATCAGAGTCCTTAGCTTGCTTCTTGAACATGGAATTATAGTAAGTTCTATCATTCTTCGGAGTAAGATCCCTCAGACCAACTTCATTCCGCAAAGTAGTGACTTCCTTATGAGACTCATCAAATCTGTTGTGGAGAGATTTAATTTGAATCACAGTAGCCTTTAGACTTGTAAGAATATCAGGATTTGAAATCGTCTTCACAGAATCACCAAGAAAATCAGCAGCCCTCTGTGCTGAAAAGATACAATCTACAGCAGCCCATCTATTGTAGTACATATCTTGAAAATGCTCAGCCGTAGCTCGATTGACCTCTCTTAGCTCATCAGAGTTTGCTTGACTCTCAAATAACTCCTCTTGGGAATGATCAGAACTATCATCATCATTATTAGTCTCTGCATCAGGTTCTGGAATTTCAGAGTTTGCAACATTCGTTGCAACATTCTCATCATTTTCAGCTACAGCCTCTTGTACTGGAATCTCTGCAATAATCTCTGGAACAGTTTCTGTATCATCAGTATTTAAGGTCTGATCAACTTCCTCACCCTTTTCAATTACCTGGGGAGTAACAGAGAGAATCTCTGTGTGGGTAGCCATAGAATCTTCAAGAATAACCGTGGCTTGATCAGCTTCCACACCCTCTGTTTCATCAAAAACTTCAAGATGGTCAGAGTTTACAGAGTTGTGTGCTTCAACATCCATATCAAATCCTTGTGGCTCAAAAATCTCAGCCTCAATATTTGCTGTAGCCTCCTGAACAAGAATTTCAGGAGCTTCATCTGCAATCTCAACATGTGCAGCTTCCACAACTACATCATCAGCCTTTGATGTAGGAGCTTCTTCATCAGCACTAACCATTTCAGGCATAGATGCTGCTTCAGCAACATTTTTCTCAAAAACTCTGTCCAGATTGACAGCTTCAGCATTTACATTTGATGCACCAAAAAGATGTGCAGCCACCAATCTTCGTTTTCTCTGATGAAGAGTTTCATCATCAGTGTCACTGTCCTCATCAGCATTATCAGACTTTGCCCGATTGGCCCTTCTTTTCTTTAATCTTTTCTTCTGAGGCATATCATCAGTATTTGATGCCCCAGCTTCAGTAGTTGGCTTAGCAATCCTTGGAGGTTTTGTACCAACATGCTTAGTCCTACCACCAGTCCGTGGTTGAACTGTAGAGGCTTCAGCATTTACTGGTTCTGATGGCTGATGTGGTTGAGGTTGAGGGTTTAAGAACTGAAGCACTGTTTCAGGCAACAGCAATTCACCAACACTAACCTTCTTTAAATCCTTGTTAGTAAGGTCAGAGAATACCCGTTTGTGCAATTTGAAAGAGGGAATTACGTCCTCCTCATCAATCTCAACATTTGGAACACAAGCAGAGAATAAAATTTGACAAAATCTAGAAAAATAGACTACATGCCTATTCTCTGTTAACTTCTCACCTATGTTCATCAATACAAGTCTAGCAAAATCATAATTACTGGCAAAGAGAAGTGAATACCCGATTTGCAGACTGTCGATTGGAATAGCATCCCAATTTCTACATTTCTTCCCGAACGCCCTTGTTATGCAATCGAAAAAGAAACTCCATTCCTTTCTCAAGAGCGGTCGCTTCAGTTGGCCTATCTTCGCCAAAGATCCAGTATACCCAATAGCTTGCATCATTCGCTGAAGATCAGTATCACCAACACTAATGGTGTAAGCGTTAGACTCTGCAAAGCCCATTGCTTCACGAACAGTTCCTGGAGTTATGACAAACTCTGTTTCCTGGAACTCAAACACTATGGATGGGGTACCAGAATCACCACCATCATCATAGACACCAGTCTCCCAGAAAGCTTTGATCTGAGATCCATAAAGCTTTGCAGGCTCCACCAAGGCACGCCCAATTTCTGACTGAGCAAGAAAGTCTTGTATTATATGAAACGCTGCTGGTGCATTGACAGTGTTTAATGGGGCTGCATAATTATTAGGAACGAACTCTAACCCAGAAGAAACAAAAGCTGTAGTAGCCATTAGTACGAATTGAGAAGAAAAATCAAAGAAACTGATTCAAAAGCTTCGTAAGAGTTTGTGAGCAGGGAAGTGTTTGTGAATATGTGTGTGTGTAAATTGAAGTAAAATGTGAAAGGTTTAGACGTATGTGGGTGTATTGTATAAATATGAAATTAAAAAATTAAAAACTGAACAGTTTTTAATCATTAATACACAACTGTCTTACTCCTTTCATTATGTGAGTGGGACACATGGCACACATGTAATGACGGACAGCTAATTATTTACAGTTTCCAATGCGCATGCGCAGTAAAAATAGCAATAATTACCGCCTGTTACACTCTTCTAGGCAATTAACCTCTCTCCTCTGTTTAAAGCAAATTTGAACCGTTTGTACTCATACTCTTTCATATTTCTAAACAATTGTCTAATCTCAAAATTATAAAATGTCTGAAACAAAGAAATCATTTTAATCATCAGAGATTAAAACAAAATTACCTCGGCGTATTTCTCACAATACATCAGTGTTTACCGTTTGTCCTTCTTTGTCAATAAACTCTTTTCTCAAGCTGTACAGGTGTGAATAATTGTGTGTGCTATAGCAGAGTTTACTGAATATGAATATTTAGACCATCTCAAAGTGCATAAAATCCACAAACTTAAGTAGTAAAAACTGGTTGCCTAAACTCTCATGTAAAACATAAAATCCGATTTTTATATCTAAACTCTGTATTTTGATATCCTTTCATTTGGATATATCTTTTATTCTTCACCCCCTTCATATATATATATATATATATATATATATATTTTAAATTTTTCCAGTAATCAGTGGTTGGCACTAGTCACCAAAAATCAAGGATTTTAGCCCTTATTTCATACAATAAGTTCCTGGATCTTCCTAGGCACAACATGATCTCAAAGGAATTTGTGCTCTTTTTGGCATCTTTTGATTTGAGGGTGAATTATTTATAATTAATAATCAGAGTTTAGACTTTTCATCAGTTAATGTAATTAATTTATGAGAGAAAATGCAAACAGCTAATACAACTTCAGTGTATAGAATCAATAAACTAAGAGATGCTATAAATATAGAGACAGTATCATGCTGTGTTAACTTACTGCACACATTTGAGATCAGAATCTAAACAACTCTTAAGGATTCACAATTACTTACTGAGAATTATGTTTTATACAAATTTCTTCATTGGTCCATATGTTTCAGACAAAATTACAATCATAGTATAGCATTAGACTGTAACTATCAGAGTTTAACCTCAGACTTCAACCAACAGAGTATGAATAACAGAGTTTAGCATCATAGTTTATCTTCAGAGTTTATGACACTGGTACTCATAACAGTTAATACATGCAAAGAATCATGAGCATAAAAATCAAACATGTATAGTTTTTGAGTCTAACCCGTATCTCTAGTCGAAACCAGAGATCATTCCAAGTTCATTTACCAATCTTGTAAAAGTAGCTTCACTCAAAGGTTTGGTGAAGATATCTGCAAGTTGTTGGTCTGTAGACACAAAATGAAGCTCAATGTTTCCTTCTTCCACATGTTCTCTGATAAAATGATATCTTATGCTGATGTGCTTGGTCATGGAGTGCTGTACTGGATTTCCTGTCATAGCAATAGCACTTTGGTTATCACAGAAAATAGGTATTTTAGAGTACCTCAAACCATAATCCAACAACTGATTCTTCATCCACAGAATCTGTGCACAACAGCTACCAGCTGCTATATACACTGCTTCTGCTGTGGATGTGGAAATTGATTTCTGTTTCTTGCTATACCAAGAAACCAATCTGTCACCTAAGAATTGACAGCTTCCACTTGTACTTTTTCTGTCTATCTTACAACCTGCAAAATCTGCATCAGAGTAACCAATTAACTTAAACTCTGATTCTCTAGGATACCACAGACCCAAGGTTATGGTTCCTTTGAGATATTTGAAAATCCTTTTTACAGCTGTTAGATGAGGCTCTCTGGGATCTGCTTGAAATCTTGCACAAAGACATGTTGCATACATGATATCAGGTCTACTTGCAGTAAGATACAGTAAAGACCCTATCATTCCTCTATAGTTTGTCATATCTACTGAGGCTCCTGTGTCTTTGTCTAGCTTTGTTGCAGTAGCCATGGGAGTTGTAGCAGATGAACTATCAAGCATACCAAATTTCTTGAGAAGATTTCTGGTATATTTTGCTTGATTGATAAAAATACCATCATCTGTTTGTTTGACCTGTAAGCCTAGAAAGTAACTAAGCGCTCCCATCATGCTCATTTGGTACCTGGATTGCATAAGCTTTGCAAACTTCTTACAAAGTTTGTCATTAGTAGATCCAAAGATAATATCATCTACATAAATTTGAACTAAAAGCAAATCATCACCAGAATTGAAATAAAACAAGGTTTTATCAATTGTACCTCTTGTGAACCCACTTTCTAAAAGAAATTGAGCAAGAGTTTCATACCATGCTCTTGGTGCTTGCTTTAGTCCATATAATGCCTTGTCAAGCCTGTAGACATAATCTGGATGCTTGGGATCTACAAATCCTGGTGGTTGTTCAACAAACACTTCTTCTTCAAGCTTCCCATTGAGAAAAGCACTTTTCACATCCATCTGAAAGACTTTAAACTTCTTGTGTGCGGCATAGGCCAGAAAAATTCTTATGGCTTCCAATCTTGCAACTGGAGCAAAGGTTTCATCATAATCAATTCCTTCCTGTTGTGAATAACCTTTAGCCACAAGTCTAGCCTTGTTTCTTGTAATCACACCTTCACTGTCAGTCTTGTTTCTGAAAACCCACTTTGTACCTACAATTGATCTATTCTTTGGTCTAGGTACAAGTGTCTAGACTTCATTTCTTTCAAATTCATTTAACTCTTCTTGCATTGCTGTAATCCAATTAGCATCTTGAAGAGCTTCCTCCACCTTCTTTGGTTCTGTTTGAGACAAGAAAGCATGATACAGACACTCATTATTTGTTGCACTTCTAGTTCTCACACTAGCATCAGGATCTCCAATTATGAGATCTGGTGTGTGTGCCTGTGTCCACTTTCTTGCTGTTGGTAAGTGGTTTCTTGCATCATTATTGGATCCTCCCCCTTGATCCATGCTCTCCTGATTCATATGTTGACTTTCTGCAGCATCTGAGGCTCCCCCTAAATTGGATGGCTCAGAGTTTGAACTGTCAGAGTTTGAATCAGTTTCCTCAACTGACTCATTTTCTGTGTCTTGTTGAGCTTCTTCACGCTCCCCCTCAACTGGTTCTCTATGTTGTTCAATTTGAGAATTTTCAGTTTCTCCAGTATTTACCAATAGAGGTTCAGAGTATGCTTCGTCAGAGTTTATCAGAACCGCTTCATCAGAGTTTGTCGGTACTGCTTCATCAGAGTTTACATCATCAGAGAATAAATCTTCATTTTCAAAGCGCAGTTGATCATATTCATCTAAGTCATCAAGTCCAGTTATTTTCTTGTCATCAAATGACACATGTATAGACTCCATGATCACCTTTGTTCTCAGATTGTATACTCTGAATGCTTTTGTTGACAATGGATAGCCAACAAAAATTCCTTCATCAGCTTTTAACTCAAACTTGGTCAACTGTTCAGGATGAGTCTTCAACACAAAGCATTTGCATCCAAATATATGAAAATATTTCAAATTTGGCTTCTTATTTTTCACCATCTCATATGGTGTTTTCCCATGCTTGTTAATCAGTGTAGCATTTTGAGTAAAACAAGCAGTTTGAACAGCTTCTGCCCAGAAATAAGTTGGTAATTTTGCTTCATCAAGCATAGTTCTGGCAGCTTCGATTAGAGTTCTGTTCTTTCTTTCAACTACACCATTCTGCTGTGGAGTTCCAGGTGCAGAAAACTCTTGTTTCACTCCTCTTTCCTTGCAGAAAGCTTCCATGATTGAGTTTCTGAATTCAGTTCCATTATCACTTCTTATAATTTTCACTTTGTGCTGTGATCCTTTGTCCAGTAGGTTTACATGATCCATCAGAGTTTGAGCAGTTTCATCCTTCTTTGATAAGAAATACACCCATGTATATCTAGTATATTCATCAACAATTACTAGAGCATATTTCTTTCTGCCCATAGACATCACATTCACTGGTCCAAAGAGATCAACATGTAGAAGATGATAAGGTTCCACTACTGAAGATTCAGATTTGCTCTTGAAAGATGACTTCCTTTGCTTGGCCTTTTGACAAGAATCACACAGACCATCTAAGCTTAGTATTGACTTTGGAAGTCCCCTTACAAGATCTTTTCGTATAAGTTCATTGATGTTGTTCAAGTTTAGATGAGAGAGCTTCTTATGCCATTTCCAACTCTCTTCATTTGACATTCTTGCAGACAGACACACTGTTTTTCCATCAGAGTTTGTTACCAAACTTGCTTCATAAATATTGTTGCGCCTGTTTCCAACTAGAACAACTTTTCCAGTAGATTTACTGATAACTTCACAGTATTTAGTATGAAAATCTACATGGTTTCCTCTGTCACAGATTTGACTCACAGATAGCAGATTATGCTTGAGTCCTGAGACTAGAGCTACATTTGTGATGATGACACTTCCAAGATTAATATTGCCATATCCCAGAGTGTGTCCTATGTTGCCATCTCCATAGGAAACCTTTGGGCCAGCCTTCTCCTCAAAGTCTGATAGCAAGACTTTATTTCCAGTCATATGTCCTGAGCATCCACTGTCCAAGATAAGTGTGCTCTCTTTTATACCCTGCAATCACAAACAAACACTAAGTGTTAGTTTTAAGGACCCAGACTTGCTTGGATCCTTTGTCTTTCTTAACAGTGTTAGCTTTTGCAACGGAATCACTATCAACAGAGTTTAAACTAACATTGTCAGACTTTACACTTGCAGAGTTTGCCCTAACCCACTTCAAGTTGGGCTTTGGCTCATAATAGTTATGATAAATAGCATGATAACTCTTACAAGTATAAATAGAATGCCAAGTGCTCCCACAGTGTGTGCATAAAGTCTGTGGTTTAACCCTTACATAATCATTCTTTACTCCTGATGTAGAAGGTAAAGAATTAATATGTTTGTTCTTATTGCAAAATCTAGCAAGATGATTAGAACTACCACAATTATAACATGTTTTCCTTGGAGCAGCAGCAGTAGGCAAATAATTATTTCTTTTATTTATGCCTATCTTTCCATTCCTATTCTTCTTGGACCCTTTTGGTTTCATGGCAGATTTTACCTCTTTGAGCTTATGATTGAACTGTTTTCCTGTCATTAAACCAACATTAACCTGTTTTTCACAAGTTTTTACTGGCTTTCTAACAGCTTCTAATTCCATAAGATTTTCTGTTATAATATTTTCCTGTTTTTCACAGGTTTCATCTGATTCCATATCAGCTTCTCTTACTACAACAGATTTTAACTTACTGGTTTCTTGAACAAATTTCACAGGTTTAAGTTGTGGTTTAACCTTAACTTTGTCTTTAAACCTAAGTTCATCATTTTCACAATAGCCTAAACCTACAGAATCTGTCTGAAACACTTGATGAGTGTCTCTTCCAGAGTTTGTCCAAGTCTTGATTATTTTTCTTTCTTTTTCTAGATCAGATTCTAGTTGCTTATATCTTTTGAGCAACTCCTGTTCAACATAAACAGCATCATCTCTTTCTTTTTGAATCTGCTTCATATTTTCAAGTTCTCCTTCAAGAAACTTGTTTCTATCTTTAAGACTAAGATTCTCAGATTTAATTCTCTCATTCTCTAAAGTCTGATCCCTATAACTAACATGTACGCTTTTCAGATATACTCTTAATTCAGATATATTGTCAGTATCATAAGCATAAGTAGTTAGGGGTACCTTATTTCCAGATGATTCAGTCTCATCTTTGACAGTTGCCATAAGAGCATAATTTACTCCATCATCAGAGTCTGAAGTATCTGCCCAGTCTTTGCCTTTAGAGATGAGTGCTTTCTCAGATTTGCCTTTCTTGCACTCTGGAGCATAGTGACCCATCTCCTTACACTTGTAGCACTGGATTTCAGATTTATCCTTCTTGCCAGACTTGGTCTCCCTTCCATCAGACTTTCTAAAACTTTTCCTTTCAGAGTTTGAATCTTTCCTTGAGAATCTCTTTCCTTTCTTGAAGTTCTTGAATCCCATCTTCTTGAAGGTCTTCACCATCAATGCAGCCATTTGCATCATCTGTTCTTCATCATCCTCAGAGTCAGAAGCTTCATCAGAGTTTGAGTCATCATCAGAGTTTGATGACTCACTTTCAGATTTAATGACTAAAGCCTTTCCCTTGGCTTTCTTTCTTGATGATTCCTTCTTGATGGGCTTCTCCTCAACTTTGAGAGCAACAGATTTTGTCTTTTTACTCATTCTTCTATTTCTTTGTTCTATCTCCAGTTCATGAGTTTTCAACAACCCATAGATTTTATCAAGATCTGTATCAGCAAGTTCATAATTATCTCTTATTGTTGTTGTCTTTAGATCCCACTTTTCAGGTAGAGATAACAGAAACTTGAGATTAGACTCTTCAAGATCATATTCTTTATCAACTAGAGATAAATCATTCAGTAGTTTACAGAATCTGTCATATGTCTCAGTCAAGGTTTCATTGGCTCTTGAATCAAAGTGCTCATACTCCTGAGTTAGTATGGTCCTCCTTTTTTTCTTAATAGCACCTGTTCCTTGGCATCTGACTTCTAGAGCATCCCATATTTCTTTGGCAGTCTTGCAGCCAATTACTCTGTTAGACATCACATTATCTAAGGCACTGTGGAGAAGATGTCTTACCTTTGCATCCTTAGCAATTGATGAGATGTCCTCAGGAGTCATATCTTTCTTTTCCTTTGGAACAGTCTTTTGTTCTTGACCATCAACAACAGGAGTCAATTTAGTCGGCATATGAGGACCATCATATATTCTGTCAAGGTATTCTGGATGTGTAGCCTCCAGAAACATGGTCATCTTCACCTTCCAAATTGGATACTCCACTGGCCTGAGAATTGGAACCCTGATTGTTTCATACCGACTCACAGAATTAGGTTTAACCTGTTCAACCTTGGGAGAAGTTTGATTTTCTTCAGACATGATTATTACTGTGTTTGAATCGAAAAACTGTATATATTAAACAACCTTGGCTCTGATACCAATTGTTAGGCCGAATACACAATATAATCAAGTATGTATATGAGAATAACAATCAAGAACACTTTTTATAAATCAACAAACTGTAATTATATTAACAGTTTCTCTCTTTATGATGTTAATGAATCACAAAGAGCTACTAGGTTACAAGAATAATATTTCAATAATCGCATCCCTTCTAGGGATAACCTATCCGTGTTTATATAGTACACAGCTACATACAATCCTTATCTAATTGATACTCCTATAAATTAGCTATACAATTCATATCAATTAAGGATTGCTTCAGTCTTCTATTCCGTTTCCTTAGCTGTATCAATATATTCTGCTTCTTTCCATCTTCAGAATATATTGCTTCTAGAATCTTTATCTTTGCACCGACAGCTAAGTCAACTATCACCACGTCAGACTTTATCAAACTCTGACTGGCTTCTAGATAAACTCTGATATGTACCTGGTACTTAAACACTGATGAACAAACGTCAGCAATTATATCTAACAATATCTAACTGCTAGCAGACCTGACATCATGTTTGCTACATGTCTCTGTGCAAGGTTTCAAAGTGATCCAAAAGAGTCACACTTATTAGCCATCAAGAGAATCTTTAGATACTTAAAAGGCACTCCTAATCTAGGCCTTTGGTATCCTAAGAATACTGGATTTGATCTAATTGGTTACTCAGACTCAGACTATGCTGGATGCAAGATTGACAGAAAGAGTACTACTGGTAGCTGTCAATTTCTTGGTGGAAGATTGGTCTCATGGTTTATCAAGAAGCAGCATTCAGTTTCTACCTCAACTGCAGAAGCTGAGTATATTGTTGCAGGCAGTTGCTGTGCTCAAATTCTATGGATGAAGAATCAACTTCTGGATTATGGTCTAGTGCTAAGAGACATTCCTATTTACTGTGACAACACTAGTGCCATAGCCATTTCAGATAATCCAGTTCAACACTCTAGGACAAAGCACATTGATATGAGACATCACTTTATCAGATAGCATGTTGAACAAGGAACTGTGAAGCTGATCTATGTCCCAACTGACAAGCAACTTGCTGACATCTTCACTAAGCCATTGGATGAAGCAACCTTCAACAGGTTGGTAAGTGAATTGGGAATGCTGAATCTGGTATGTTGATTTACTCAGTTTTCTATATTTCCAAATTCTCTTTTGAAGCTCATGACAGCAACTTCAAACCTGCTGTTAAGAGAAGTTACTGTCTACTTGGTCTATGTCTGTTATGTGACAGCATGTGTTGATTTGACTTTTCATGTCAGTATTTTGTGCCAGTCTCATACTTTTAGACCGTGTATGACATTAATGTGGTTACTTGTTAAGTTTGAGAGATAAAAATCTGTTCCATTGGACTTTCACACCGTTTTGCATTAATCTGTAGGATAAAAGGAGGATACGACCATTAATTACTTTTGTGGTAGTTGTATGGGTACTCTAACTGTTGACCATTAGACTTTAATCCTTAGACGGTTTTGCCTATAAATTAACCTTAGGTTTCACCAGTCTGCTCTCAGTTTTAAAGTAAATAATGGAAAACAAAGTAGGAATTGAAGTAGGGCTAAAACGGTGCGATAGTGAACCCGACAGTGAAGAGATTGAGGAGCTCTTCGAGATACTGTTGGATGCCATCGATGAGATAGACGAGGAAAAGAAAAAGGAAGAGGAGGCCAAGGCGCAGGAAGAGGAGAAGGAGCTTCAGGCACTTCTCAAGGAAGAAGGTCGCACTGAAAAAGAGATTAAGGAAGAGCTTTTAGAACTAGTTGATAAAATCATAGAATAATGTACTCAATGCTCTATTTTAATGATTTTATTAATAATAATAAAAGCTCTTGTTTTTGTGGTTATTGAGTTTATGATTTGTCTGTGTTAATTGCATAATATCTGTGCTCAAAAGATTACATTGCTAAATCCATAATTTGTCAATATTAAGTTAAGTTTATGAATAAAGCATTCTAATAAGTTCATGACAGAACCAATTCCCAATCGAAGTTACTGTCGTTAAGAAGGATACTGTCGCGTGTTTCTTGACAGCAACCTTCTTGACAGTAGGGAAAGACTTTCTGTCAAGACTTGTAAAGGATACTGTCATTCATATGCTTAACGGTGATAGCAAGCTTTTGCGCAATAGTTGTTGTCGCGCAAAACCTACAGTCACCACCTCTTATTACTGACAGATTGTTTCTAGCGCACAGGTTACTGTCAATAATAGTGGACCGTTGAAATTGGATATTTATCCCACGTTGGTCAGTGAATAACTGGCAGTAACTGACGTGTTATAAGAGTAGGTTAAGACACGTTCTTTAATTCCACTTTTTGTGCACAATGTTTGAGATACCTCTATTTATTCCCCAGTTACTCAGACATATCACTCTCATCGAACTCAAGGCAATATACTTTTCTTCAAGCAAAAAGCCACTTTCTTACTTTCTTCTTTTCTTGAAATCTCCATGGCACCCAAACAGACTCTCTCTCAAACAAACTTTGCTGACATCTTTTCCCCAAATGATGCTGGTGAAGGTTTCAAAGGACTCGTGTTATTCTTGAACAAGTCCTATCTCGGTTCTGCCATCACCTCAACCCCCATTCTCGACTTAGACAGAATTGAGGCTTTTTGGCGAACTGGTGTTGCTCAAACTGAGGGTGAGAACCCGGGTATTCAATTCACAATCTCTGGGCAACAATACACTCTTACAGCTGAGGTCATCAACACTGCTCTTGGAATTACACTTGAAGCAGGACAACAATTTGCTGAACTTGCCAATGATGACACTCTTAAGAAGCTCTTCTTGAAGATTGGGTATGCAGGCCCTATTCTCGAAAAGGGGACTACCAAATGGTATCCGTTTGGTGAAATGGATAGGAAGCATCTGAGAAAGGAGTTGAGCATGATACTTGATGTGATGGTCAAGGTGTTCTCTACCAAGTCCACAGGCTGGAATGGAATACCCTCCTACATCAAGAAACTGACACATTCTCTTGTCCATGGATACAAGGTGAATGTTGGAGCTCTCCTCATGGCACACCTCAGGGCTGCCATAGGTAAGAAGGTATCAATCTACCCTCGCTTTCTTATGATGTGCATTAATTCATTCAGTGATTTTAATGATGCTGCCCCTCGTTTAGAGGCTTGCTCAGTTTTGAAAAAGAACACACACACACTGTTATCCTCACAGAATCTCAATGCACATATTCCACTTTGTTTCACTCAGCACCTGGTTGATCAAGTGTCCAACCCTGATCTACCATTACCATCTGGTTATGACTCTTTCACTCTTGAGAATGAAACTGAATTAGACCCAAATTCAGTTAACCCACATTCAACACCATACACTCAGCCTAGGCCCTCTAGACTTTCCAAAGCCCAAAGAGAAGCCTTGCAAGAATCCAGAAAACGACCCTTAGAAGCTGATGTTGGTGGTAGCTCTGTGAGTCAAGAGGGAGACACTGCACCTAGTGCAGCAAATAAGGAGGCTAGTCAAACAGAACCCCCAGTGGTTCCCCCTGAGCCTAAGAAGAAGAGAGCTAGGAGGACTAAAACCACTGTTAGCCAAGCTACAGTTTCTCAACAAACTGTGGTTACTGAAAGGGATTCAAACACCTCCCTAGATGTGCCTTCTCAACAAGGTGCATCTATTGAAATTGGCATGTCTCCCAAGGCACCCTGTACAGAGTCTGCACAAACTTATGGTTCACAACCTGAGGAACCTCCACTTGAAGAAACACAAAGTGAGTTAGGGCACAGTGAGGATTTCTCTATTCCTTTTGATGATTCACATGTTTCTCCTGTGAATCAGCCCCCACTCTCTGCTACACTTTCACCTTCTTCCTTCCCTACACATTCTTTTGTTTCTTCTCCATAACCTAAAGAAGGGGACAGTCCCAACCCTTCAGGTTTTGATCATCCATCTCCAATCGTGGATGAGCCCCCATCTAGTGGTCCACAAGAACCCATTTCTCAAAGTGAAATGGACACCACTCCTCCAAACACTGAGCCAGGGCAAAGTGGTAGTTTGCCAGAACATGAAACAACCAACACTTTGTCTGAACTCCAAGGAGCATCTTACCTTCAGGAAGATGCTGTCACAGCCTCTGTTGCTGTCAAAGACACTGGCAATGTTGCTGTCCTGGACACAGCTGCTGTCATGGGTGGAGAGAAAGATACTGTCACTATAGAACCTACTGTCACTCCACTTCCCAAAGATGCTGTCATGCCAGAACCTGCTGTCCAGACTCCAACTGACAGTAACATTCATGCCAAAGATACTGTCCAGTCCTCTCAGCCTGATTTTGATGCTGTACTCATTGAGGATGCCTCTGATGATGATCTACCTCTTGCCAAACTCTTAAAGGTACATTCTAAATCTTCTCCTTCCATGCATGTTAGTACTGCTCATACCCATGCATCTAGGTTGAGTGAGGGTGTGCAAAAGAAAAGAGAGATAAAAGAAAAGAGAGGTGAACATAAAAATGAGAGGCAGCCAAATGTGCTGGCAAAAGGAGAGTGACTTGAGCATGTCCAGAGAGACTTTGGGGGAGCCCACACTGTTCAAGCATTAGGCCTTGAGAGTCATTCTGTGAGGGGTGATGAGATCACTCAAAAACACCCTGAGAGTGTGAGAACCCCCATAGCTTCCAAGCCACTTTCTTTTCCTTCCCCTCCAAGAAGGTTAAGGTATGGTGGCCCCTCTGCTACTTTTGGTAACAGGATTGCAGCTCTGGAAGGACAGTGTGCTACTTTGAACTCCAAGATGGACTCTCTCTCTCAACTGGTGGTTGATGGTTTTGCTGCTACTCGGCTCTCTATCCAGTTCCTCACTGACCTAGTAGCTGCCAACTCAACTAAGGGGGAGAAGGTAGCAAGATCAGAATCAATATCTATTCAGGGATCAGGTGGAACTCAGGGGGAGCCAGTAACTGTGAAGACCAAAGGGGGAGCTAAGGGGAAAGCAATATCTAAGGGGGAGCAAGTCAAACCAAGCAGTGGATAACCAAAGGATAAAGCTGAAGAGCTTGTTGAAGTTGCCTTGGATGGAGAAAGAGTGTTGATGTCTAAAGCAACTCAAGATGCAATGCAAAGAAGACCTGCATCTAGACATCCAATTCTACCTCCTGTGACAATCAGAGAGCCAACTTCAGCAACTCAAGAATCTGCTCTACAAAGAAGATGGAGAGAAATGGAGGAACAGAATAAGGTTGGGAAAGGTAAAGGGAAACTGCCTGAATCCATCCATAAAGGAAATACTTGGTCCAATGGTACTGAGTATGATCAAGAAGAAGTCAATACTCTAATGGTGGATTACAGGGAGAGCACATTACACAATCATGACAGTGAATTTAGCAGTTTGGTGGAAGAAGCAATGAATGCTCCAAGCAACCGTCCAACCAACACCACAAAACTGTTAAAGGATCAAATCATCAGTGTCAGTGTAATGGTGAATGATGAGAAAAGATGGGCTATAAGTATCTATTTCACTTCTGGCATATCTTATTTCATCACAATGCAGTTATTGCAGAGTCTGCCAGCAAAGGTGTTGTGTGCTTTGAAGGAAAGATCAGGGCAACTCAAACACCATTCAATGAAATATTGGATATGCAAATCCAGAACCTGATCACACAAAAGTACCTAAAGTCTACACAAATCCACCAAGTGTTTTCTACAGATCTAAAACTAAGGATGGCACAAGAAGGAACAGCTGCATGAATTTGGTTAGCCCATCCAGAATGGAAACCAAGTCAATTCTGAAAGTGTTAGATGGAATACTCAGTTCAAATGCCAATCCAGGAAGAGTTTATGCTGTTCAAGAGATCTACAAAATGCTGGTGTTGAGAGACAAGGCACTGGGAGCTAGAGTGAAGGAACTAATCTCTAGAGCCAATGCCAAAAGAAATGATCAAGGTGGAAGCTGTCTCCATGACATTCCTCCTCAGGATGATGATGATGATGATGATGAGGTTGGAGGTGGTGAAGCTTCTGGAAATGCTGGAAATGCTGGTGGAAGTAATTCTGGGAATATTGGTATTCAATCTCAGAATGAAGGCAATGAAGAAACTCCTAGTCAAGAAAAGAAAGATGCTGGTGCAATAGATGAAGAGGAGCCAAGAATACTGGAAGCTTTGGAGGCAAGCATTCTTAGATGTGCTATTGATTGCATAAATGCAGAAAAAGATGATGTCACTAAAGGTACTGTCGACAAGGATACTGTCATATAAGATGTTGTCATGGAAGATACTGTCGACAAAGGTATTGTCAAGAAAGGTTATGTCAAGGATGAAGCCAAAGCTACTGTCAAGCCCATAAGACTAAAAGCTAAAGCAAGAGCATGGTTTTCTAGACAGAAACCTGAATGAAAGCACAAGTACTCAGGAAAGGAAAAGGCCACTGGATTTGGCAGGAATCTTAAGAAGACAATTCAATCAATACCTCCCAACAGTCTTAAGATACAACAGATGCAATCTAGAGAAATCAAGAGTGTTGAGGTTAAGATGGATGCAAATCAAGAGGTCACTGAGTACATTCTGTGGTGGGAAGAATCAAGATCTACCAAGGTTGATAAGGATTTCAATCTAGTATCCACATCAACCAGTGGTAGGATATCAGACTTAGATAAAAGGAGAATTGACTTCTTCTACCTGGAAAGAATGGTAGAGTTGCTGGAGAGCTATGATAATGTTCCAGAGTCTGTTATGGAACATATTCTGAAATATCAAGCTGATAGGGATGCTGAATTCTATCAGAAATTTGGCTACAACTTTGCAGATTTTGATGATGATGATATTTCAACTGATTTACCAGCTTCTCCTATACCATATCACTGGTACTATGAGTTTGATGATTCACCCACAGAAGAAAGGCAAACCCAACCCACAGAGGAAGGGCAACCCAAGCCAAGCAAAAGACCTGACTCTTCTCAATACGCTCAATATCAGTCAGAACTTGATAAGAAGGAAGCTGAACTCCTGGAAAGATGCAAGACTGCCAACAAGGCAGAAAGTGAAGCTCCAAATTATCAAACATGTATGCTAGAAAATCCCTTAAGAATCAAGCATCTAACAGAAGAAATCTATGTTTGCAGCTTGCACAAGCTAAAAACAACTATTCTGAAGGATTTACAGTATATGGTAGCTGGATCAATTCATCCCCTGGAGCAGATCTGTTCTGACAAGATAGAGGAATTATTGGAAAGGAGAAAAGGAGAAGATTCAAAGCTGGACAAGCAAAGGAGGATGTCTCTCAATGCTTATCGTGGAAGTAGATTCAAGCTCATTCATGAAGAACTCCACTTCAGAAGTTATCCATTTGATCAAGAGCAATGGTTGAATCTCAGGGATGCTAGTTCTCTTATTTCTCCTACTATCAAGAATATCATTGAAGAAATAGAAGATACTGCAGTCACACCTGCTGAAATCTCTCTTGTAGAAGGTCTAAGAGGCAGCTTGGTAGAAGCTCTCAGAAGAGAGGAAGTAACAAGACAGAAGATGAAATCTCAATCTAAGTAAACATTCTAAATCCATTCTGATCTTGTTAGTTAAGTTGTCAGCATATATTGTAAATTTGTTGTTATTATCCATAAAAACAAATTGGGGGAGATTGTTGGGATTTATGGGTGATAGCATAGGAACAACTTAACTTTGTATATACTTAATTTTTTAATTAAGTAGAACATACTGTCACAGCCAAAGTATGTTCTTGTAATCAGTATGCAATGTTATTTTAATTGTGTAATTTGGAAGAAGTTCACTTTCCGTGTTCAAGCCTCAAAGAATGCATATTAGATGACAGCATGAATAAAGGTTACTGTCATAAGCATTGACAGTAAGATTACAAGAAGACAGAATGTTGCGAGTCAAGACAGCATATTCACTCTGACAGCAACATTGGCGGAAGACTACGCGACAACAACTTTAGCCCTCGACGGCAAGTTTGGAAACCTCGACAGCACACTATGCGGGGAACTCCTACTGTCACCAAAAGCACATTCCTGTGACAGAAAGCTTTGCGGCAAAAGTAACTGTCTCGAGAAAGATCCTTGTTCTAGGTATCTTTCTCAGTCAAATCCCGTGACAGTTTCAATGTTCAAGAAACAGGCGTGTTGCAGTATCCCTAAGCTGCATCAAGTCTGCAAGACTACGACAGAAGCTTCAAGCACTGCAAACAAAAGCGAATCAATTCAAGAGCAAGGTCAAGTCTCTATTTGCTGAATTGTTTTAGCTAGAAATAGAATGAATCTAGGTTGCTTTCTTTGTAATATATATCTGACATTGTTAGCAATTTAGGAAAGTCACATGGGTAGACACTTTGTAAGAAGCTGCCACTTGATAATGACAGCAGCTTCACAGACCCGTGTTGACAGTGATAGGATTAGTTTTATACTTAGACTATTAATTCATTCTAGGAATGTAACGAAGACAAGTAAGTGTCTTGAAGAAAAACCGAAGCTCAAGATTTCTCTCTTGAGGTTGTAGCAACACTTTGCAAAATAAATAAAACATTTATTTTGTGAATCCTGTCTTCTCGATTATACTGTTTGTGAATGCATACATATTATTGATAACATTAAATCTTAGTTTTGGTTGTTGAAACTGAGATTGAATTTTATCAGTATTGCATTCATCCCCCCCCCCTTCTGCAATACACGAGGACCAACAGAAACCAATGAAACTATTCCGGTTAGACAGTACTGGATTGAAGACATGCAAGAAGAGGAGAGTGAAGAGGAATTTGAAGTCATGCATGAGCAACCACAACAAGAAGAGCATGAGCCATATTATCCAGAGCATATAGAACATCCTATCTTGGATGATGATATGGAAGAAGAAGCAAATTCTTTGTCACTGGAACAAGAAGCTGCCTTGGAGATATTGAAAGCTGAAAGAGCTGAAAGAGATGCTAGGCAAGCTGAGAAGGAAAGACACCAAGCAGTTCTAAGGAGTGAGAAGCTAAAAAGATTCAAGGTGTATGCTGAAGTGAGGAAGAAGAAGATGATGGATTTGGCAAAGAAGCAAGGTATTGACTGGGAGATGGCTTATAAAACTTTCTGTGGAGTTGAAGACGGATTAGAAGTCAACGATAATGCAGAGGTTGAAGTTATCATTCAGGACATCAGAAGTGCAAATCTTGAAGATCAGACTTACTTCACTGCACTGAGAAATACTGTGATCTTTCTGAAAGCTGGAGTTAAAGCAAATGGTGCCTGGAACATATTGATCAATTTTCTTGAGAAAGGTACATTTGTGATTTCTACTAAGTTTTTCGAACAGAGAACATACACAGAACTGCAGGTGATGCTTGTCAAGATACAAAGGACTACAAGGCTAAATGAACTGCTCCGTGAGCATGTTAAAGAAATCTTGATGAAAGTCAGTCCAGAGATTACTGAAAACCCTCCAATGGTTAGATTCATGACGAATGACTTGTTCAGAATCTGCTATTTGACGGAGGACAAACTGAAGGATTATCCAAGTAACTATCTGATATCAGTGGAGAAGTATCTTAGATCCACTGGATTCACATCAACGGAGAAGGACAAAGCAGCAGACACTCTGAGAAGATTTCTAATGGAGAATGTTCCTTAATATAGGAAGAGAGTGGAGAGAGGATTGGAAGTGCGTCCTAGACTACCAAACATGCCAAAGCTAAACAAGAAAGATGTTAACATTGCATGGTTGTGGGCTGGAGTGGGACAAGAGGTTGAATACATTGGAAGACACATCAAAGGAGCAATCCTTAAACCTGAAGAACCACTGCACTATCCTTCCGTGATTGATTATCAAACTGCTAACTCCAATCCAATGATTGAAGAAGGTGAGATTGAGATGGACTGAAGAACAGAAGCAAAGAACAAAAGAACTATCAGCTCAGACTAGAGGAGCAACTTTAATGTATAAAGTTTAAATGTTTTTTGAATTATGAAATCTGGAAATGTATATATCTCATCCAGAATGCATTTAATATTATTAAGATGTCTTACTTTAATTAGTTTCATGTTTCCTTAGTTAGTTGAGTTATCCTCGAAGTATTTGCTTGTCGAACTCTATACAATCAAATAGGGGGAGATTGTAAAGCATAATGTAACATAAGATGTAAAAGAGATAACTGCAACTCAACAAAGGACAAGACATACAATAATATTAACAGAAGCACAAGAATCCAAAATCAAAGAAGAAAAGAAGAAAAGGTAAACTCAAAAAATCAAAATATGGTATGTATTCTTGAAGTCCGTAAACAGGTCACGGAAAGAAGTTCATGAAAATGTTCAAGCCTTAGTGACAATAAAAGAAACAAGACTTTCAAGACTACAGAAGTATGCGAATGATTTAGGGTTAGTACCGCAGGATTCCAGTGATTTATTTGAAGCAACCAGAACGATAAAGGACTAATTAGCAGCATTGAATTGAAGACATAGAAGAATTGATCAAGTGTTATTCATCTGTGAACCAGACCAGTTGCACTAGCTGACGACATTTAAAAAGATCAAGTTGTTTTATCGTCTCAGAAGAAATTGATTCAGTCTAAAACTAAACACCCTGAAACTCAAAAGGTTTTGTTAAAAGATCAAGGACAAGTAAATGGCTCGATGGTTTTTCTATTTAGAAAACCATCGAATGTGATTTAATAAAACCATCAGAATACAAGTTTAAAGTAATTTACTTTTCGATAGTTTTTATTTAAAAACTATCGAATGGTAAAATTCTTTTAAACATTCGATAGTTTTCAAATTTGAGAGCAGGTGAAGAAGTGACTTTGTTGTCAGGTTGATGAAGATCCAACGGCCAAGAATATTTGATTATTTGTGGTTCGATAGATTTTCAAAGAAGTCTACAATTAATATAGAGTAAAGGAGTTGTGTCTTCTTCAGTTAAGGCAGAACACAGAGACATTACTAAGAGAGAAGCTTTAGCCGGAGAGAATTATCAGAGAAATTAATAGTGCTAAGAATTCTATCATTGTATTGAATTTGTGTAACCTTGAACTCATTGAAGCTAATCTACGGATTAGAAATTGTAGCACCCCTCGTGTAATATCCGTGAATTTTATTATTTCATTAAATGATATATTTAATATAAAAATATTTATTGTGGAGTATTGGAATATTATTAAATGATAATTATTGTGTGATTATGTGCTTATTGGTGAGTCGGAAGCCCCTTTAAAATATTTCGTCATTTGGAATTTTCTTCAAATCTGAGCCCCGTTTTGATAATTCAAGGGCCCCATTGGAATTTCGTACATTAATTGATATCTCTTCGTCTTTCGTATTCGAATCATTATCGGGAGAGATATTCGTATCATTTCATTCCTACCTATTTGATTCTGCAAGAATAATTCGTTTTGTTCAAAAAGGGAAAAATTGTTCCGAACCCTAATTGCTTAAGGGGACGGATATATCGTTTTATATCAATATTACCTTTGTTATAGCCCCAGTATTCTTGAGCATTAGTTATATAATGATATGTATTGATTTGGATAATTATCAATCCTTATAGATAATTATCTTCTCGTAAAACGTATTTTTAACCTAATTAGGGTTTTTAAACGATCCAGTGGATCTATAACGATCCAAAAGTGTTCCTTGGGGTATTATTTTTCCAAAAATATATAAAGACGAATCGTACCTTATAACCTTCATAATCTGCATTGCGAATAATCAAAAAGTAAAAATTCCCGAAACGTGTTCTTCGTGTTCTTGAATAATCAATCCATTCGTTCAAGGTGTTATTGATTTCAGAAATCAAAGTTCAAGTACTCAAATCAAAGCTCTTGATCTCTAGTTTCAGAATCCTCCAACCTCATCATCATCTGGTAATTTTTCGATTTATTATGAATTTTTCAATATTCGAATTAAATTAGGGTTCTTGATTAATTTGGGGATTTTCATTCTGTTGATTCTCCGTTCAATTGGTTGCTTCTAACATGTTCCTAGGGTTCTAATTAGCAAGAATCCATGCTTTAATTTCCTGTTTATGTTCAATTTTGATGGGTTTGATTTTCGGGTTTTGACCCGAATTTTTCTTTTACTTCGTTCGTTCTTGTTGTTGATCTGACATAAGTTTTGATATGGGGCTTTGATTGTATGAGTTATAAGCTTCGTTTTGGTATATTAATCTTTGAGTTTCATGTAGAAATGAGAGAGATCGGGTTTCCGGCCGGAGTCTTCCCCGACGGTTTCTTTGACCGGATTCTGGGCTCGATTCCGGCATGGGACAAAGATGTTTTTTGTGTGGGTTGTGTTTGTCTTGCAAAGGCGAACAAAAGCCCTATTGTTTTGGTCATGTTTGATCGGGAATTAAGAATTCCGGTCGCCGGACACCGGCCGGATTCTGGAAAACCCAGAATCCGGTGGGTTGTTCTTGGTGACCCGGATTTGTTCTTCCCGACCCGTTTACCCGAAGTTTGACCCGGTTTCAATCTTCAAAACCCTAATTCGATTTCTGAAAACTGTTTTTGAATTTTATTTTTAAAATTAATTCGAAAATAGTTTAAAAACTTTAAAAATTCATATTTTTATTTTAAAAATATATTTTAATATCAGAAAAATTCTGATAAATTATATTTATTATTTTAAATCCTAAAATTGATTAAACTTAATTATTTTAATTATTTTTAATTAATAATTTATTTATTAATTAATTGGTTATTTCTTTTAATCAATTAATTCTTAAAAATTAACTATTAATTAGATTTAATTAATTAAAAATTCATTTTAATTATTTTCAAGCCTATTTATTTATTTAAAAATAGTTTGAGTATTTAAAGAGTGTCAATTAATTTTATTAATTGATTTATTTGCATTTAAATGTTTATATTGGATTTAAAAATCCGATTTTTGATTTAAAAATTAGTAATGACTTATTTAAAATTCAAATAAGTTTCGTATGATGTTTTAAAAATATTTATAAGTGCTATATGGTTTGTATGAGTTGTGTAATGTGTTTTATAGTTCGTATATGCCCGTACTAGGGCTAATATCTGAGTTTTAAATATCGTAAATCATTCCGGACGTCCGATACGTAACCGGTTACTTGTTTAAATGTGATTATTAATTGAATAAGTGTCGAGAGTAGAACGAGAATAGTTAGACTTATTGTGATGAGTCATTTAATTATAGAATCGAGTTCCCGGAGCAAGGGAAAGGTAGACTGAGCAGAGTCGATCCGACAGCAGCGTAGACCAGGCAAGTATCTGTGCCTTTACTTGTGATAGAAATTATTATTATCTTGATTACTTGAATACTATTATCCCCAGAACAATTCAAATTATCAATCTTTTAACTGCATTTGGACAACTGATTCCATTTCCTTAGAGATTCTTGATTCTTTGATTTGATCTGCATCGGAAACCCTTATTTCCAACTCACTTGATTATTGTTTACCACCATTTGGTGATTGTTTATCATCCTTTGATCATTAGTGATAACCATTGATTATTTGACTTCCATCTTGACTGTTGATTACGGTCATTGATTATCAATTACCAATCTTGATTTCCTTATTGAATGAGCACACTGTACCATTGAAATTATTCCATGATTCTTTCTCGATCTTCATTTGATACTGAGCAGTTGAAGCTCTTTTGCAATTATTATACATTGAGTTTATCTTATTGAGCATGTTATTGTTTATACCCTATGATAGATTTGGCATGTGTTTTTAAAATGGACCAGTAATTGGTCGGGCCATATTTATGGTCGGAATAACTTAAGGCCCAGTTTGGCCTATGATCAAGTAGAGGACTACGCTGTGAGCTAGTCTGGGGTTGATGCGTGGCTGACCAGCAGCACAACCTTTGATTTGAATAAAATGTATAAGCCAAATTATAATTCTTTTTCTTCAATTGTTATTGATACAAAGCATGTGTTAGCTAAATATTGTTGATTCTGATATCATAAATTCATATCCTTACAACTGTGATAGAAATGATTCATATGATGTTTGCTGAGCAATTTTGGCTCACTCTTGCTTGTTGTTTTCTAACCCTATTCCAGTAAAGCGAGAGTATGAGTCAGCATAGCGTGACCGATAGTTCACCAGCAGCCAGGAGAGCCCATCGAGTCATTGTCATTGGCAGGGTAGTTGTTGTTTTGCTTTTCTAGATTAGATGTCTAGATTTGAACTTTAGTTGTGATGTAATAACTCTGATAAAACTGGTATTGTATTAATAAAAGATTTTAGTAGCTTGTGTTCATTGCCATAATCTGGATGCGGTCTTGGTTAAGGGGTATTTGTGTCTTTATATATATTATGCATGTGTTAAAGAGTATTCCGTTGGTCGGATGACTCCTCAAATCTGTACCCCGGGTTTGGAGGGTGTCACACCTCGAGGTTTATATTTATAAAACGATATATTCCCCGACTCGTGTTTTGATTTGGTACATTTGATTTCGTGATAAAACTGAATGATTAATCCGCGAACGAAATTAAATAATTTGTGAGTATCGTATTCAACCCCCCCCTTCTACGATACTTTGGACCTAACAACTGATTTCTTCAATTTGTACTCTTGTTCCAAAATTTCTTTTGGCTCAAATATTTCAGCAACAGTAAAACCGTGTAATCATTCTTTGAGATTATAAGCATTCAATCGTAACTTAAACACTATATCTTTTTCAAATAATCCTTCGAGCTCTTTTGGAACATCATTGTTGTCTAAAGATAATTTATTCACTATCTTATTTGCTGATGTGTTTAACAATGGTTCTGTTATATTGTTGAATAGTACAAAAGTTGTATCTCCCGTCTTATCCTTAACTTTTATTTGTATTATAAACCTGTATAAACACACAAATCATAGTAAGATTAATATATCTATAAACAAAATATAAAATAAAGTTATTAAATTAATTTCTTACATGATAAGAGGATGGTCAATAATTTCGTTGCAAGGCTTGCTTCTATAATGTCCCTCACAAAAGTCCAACTTTGTGGAGCATGTGTTTACAGTCAGTGTAGTACCAGTTATGGTTATTATCAATCCCAAAAATCTCAGCTCTTACCGTAACAATTTGTTCCTATAGTAATATGATTAGAGTATAAATATAATAACAAAAATAACATTGATAATAATTGAGGTCAAGTTCAAGGTACGTAAAATAAATTAGCTAAACAAAAAATGTGCAAAATTAACATTTAGGTCTTCACTCCACTCTGCTTCCAGCAATTCCTCGATGTTCATCCTATTAATAAACATTTTTTCCTCAGGCGACATTATGGGGAGAGAGTCTCCACTGATTTGCAATTTAGTAGAGAGGTGAACAAATCTCTCTCTCAGGGATGACACATACGGTGTATCCAGATTTGTATAAATTTTACTATTTCTTGTGGTAGAAAAGCTAATTGTATCTGCATATAAGAGTAAATAAATGGTTAAAAAACTAATATAAGAATTAAATCAATAATATCAATGAAACAAATATTTGTATAATATCTAATGATATTCGTTCAATCGAGATAAAATAGATTTATATATGTGCAATTTCTAAAACTATATATTATAAAAACATTAATAAAGATAATTACTTTTAAATATTTTAATCTGGGTAGATGTGACAATTATTATATAGGGTCCACCATCCTCCTTGTATAAATTTGTATCAACCATCTCGGTCAACTTTTTCCACAAAGTTATGGTACTGGTGATGGAGCTGTTTAAGAAAAAAATTAGAACAAATTAAATAAGTAAAACAAATAAATTGGGGTACCTCACCGCCCCCGTCTTCTCCTTAATATAAGTATATTGATATATTGATATTTGTTGAAAGGAGAGAGGTATTATTTACTAGATCAATAACAAGTAACAACTAACCAATTTGAAAATTTCATTAAGATGCTCAATAGAAATTAAATCAAAATTATTTTGCGTAGAAATGCTAGATCATAACTTCTAATAATTAAAATAATTGTAGTTGGACTTGGACCAAGCGATCAAAATCAACTACCACTGGCACTGATTCACCGAATACAATATACATGTTGTGCTCATCTTTTAAATATCTTTAATCGGGTTTTTATTCAAGCTTTTATCCGGGCTTTAGCTGGGCTTTATCCGGGCCGGACAAAAGCCTTCTGGATAAAAATCAAGGTTTTTCAAGTTTCGGACCAGACCGGACTTGATGAAAAAAACTAGGCCCGTTTAGGACACTCGGACCGGACCGAATCAGGCCGGCTTTTTTTGTACCGGGCTTTTCGAGTTTTTTTTTTGGGCCGGAACGGGACCGATCTCGGGCTTGAGTTTTTTTGAATATATCTTGTCCTGCTTGTCCATTTCTCGTTCATCGCCATCACATTACCAAACGCAGCATGGCGTCGTCACTGGGGTCCCTCAAATCCGCAATTTTCGATCGCCAAGCCAGAAAACAGTGCGTCCCTATACTTTATTCTTACTGTTTTTTTTTTTTATGTTTTGTTAATTGAATTATGGTTTCTTTATTTTCTAGGCAATATCAGTCTCATATATTAGGTCTCAATGCTTACGACCGCCACAAGAAATTCATGAATGATTATGGTTAGTCTTTTCTGTGGATTGTCAGAATTTCGAGTTTACAAGTGCAAATCAATTTTACTTTTGGTTTTAGGGATTGTCATGTGTTTCTTTTTGCCGATAAATGTGTTTTTAATCGAACAAACTAAATTGCTTGGAACATACAACAAATATTGAGATGTTTATTTGTTGGATCCTTTGTCCTAAATCTACTCAAGGATGAACGATCTCCTCCACCGAGAAAGGAAGGGGGCTACAATCATTCGTACATTTCATTTTTCGTTGTGCTTGTCATTTGGTCTGTTTCCAACAGTTACGTATACTTCTGTGTTTTTCATAATAACGTTGCAAATCTTTCTTTGCTGTTGTGTGTAGTTTTAGTGGTAGACGTGTATTGCTTTTCCAGACTACTATTTTTCCATATTAGAAAACCTTGGAGGAAGTTCAAGTGATAAAAAGTCCAACATGAACCTTTTAAAAGGACAGGACATAGAACTAGCAACCCTTCCAAAAATATGATGGGATATCACAGATCCTTTTACGAGCTCAACTTGAAAGTTGAAAGAATAAATGTCAGTTTTTGGTATTAAGTTGTTTGCCAAAATGATAGGATATTCATCTCATCTATTCGGCTCTTTCTTATCTGTTGCTCTTAGTTTTTCTACATTACATTTCGATATTTATCTACAAATGCGTGTCTTGCATTTTATTTAGAATGTAAGACTTTTATTTGTATCAAGTTTATAAATGCAAGGCAAACTTGCTTCTATTTTAGACTTTATGTTTTTTTTTGCCTTGCTTTGTATGGCACTCTGAGATCCGTGTTCACAGTACATAAGGGAAATCACTTGGACTACAAACGGAACTTTCAAAATAGTAAGATGTTTATTTGTTGGATCCTCTTGTCCTAAAAACTAGTGAACGATGAACGATCTCTCCTCCGCTGAAAAAGGTGGCTACACCCACAGTCATTGATACATATGATCTAAATATTTTAGAATGTCGTGGTTGTTAATTAATGTCAATATATGTGATGTAAAAATACCTATCAATATTTGGTCTTGTTTTTGACAGTTAAGTGTAGGTATGTGTTTCTTTGATAACTATTGCTCTTTCAAAATATTCCTTTATAAAAGTTTGCTGTGAGCTACAGTAAACCCGTGCATTGCATAGGGTATAAACTAGACTTGGTAAAAATATTAGAGGAAGTTGAATTAATAAAAAGGTCAGGCATCTAGGTATATAAGCTAATATTTGAAAACAAAATAGTAAAAAAGTAAAGTAATTGTGGTACTATTATTGTTTATCGTTAATACCTAAAATAATTTAGACGGATGAGAAACAAACTGAAATCGTTTTGTTTTCCGACTAATGGACTGCAACACCTCAGGTTCCACATCAAGGAAACTAAAAATCTGAGGGTATAACAATGGAAATTTTCTTTTCCTTCTAATTAAAAAGATCTTTGTATACCTAAAAAAATTTGGGTCATAATAGTGAAGCTCTATTTATCATTTCCTATTGTTTATCTAGGTCTGTAGTGGAGCTCCGTTTATGTATCTCATACCTTTTATCCTATGGGTATCAACTAATAGTTCTAATATAAATTTGGGATACATAGTGTGACAATTCATGTTCTCTACAGTTGACTTCTATGGGAAAGATGTGTCGGTAGAAGAAAAGCTGCCTGTTAAAACTGATAAAGATACTCTTAGAGAAGGTTATCGGTATGACCCTCTTCTTGGCTCTTGCCCTCTTTATTTATGTGCTTTGTTCTTTTATACTATTGGGTTTGACGTATTTCCTGTACTACTAGTGAACTTTAAAAGTTCAGATCATACATTTATACTCTGTTAATCTTCTTCTTTCACGGCGTGGTTGCTTAATTATTTACTCAACTATCTATCGCAGATTTATCCGGTCCGAGGAAGATGATCTGGATCCTTCCTGGGAGCAGAGACTAGTGAAGCGATACTATAATAAGCTATTTAAAGAGTATCCTTTTTCAACCAGATTATGTATAAATTAAGCCTTTAAAAGTAGTTCTCACGATATTTATAATATTATATTTTTTACTCTATAAATGATTAATTAGCTTCTTGTTCACATATTTTGTCTTAAAGCTGTTGTCCCACATATTTGTTTAGTTATATTTACATACATATATAGAACCAAAAATATCCACTAGATCTACTATTAGCTATGGGTTTGAATCTAAAAGAAATTTCAAAGAATGTTTGCTAATATTAATTTTTTTTTTTGTCTTAACGGACTCATTTGGAAAAAAATGGGCCAAAAGAAAATGCCATTTTGGAGTTCTAACAAATTGCCTGTGTAGTCTGTGTTCTGGTATTTTCTGAATCCTTATGTAAGGAATTACATAAGAAATTCTCCCAACAAAATGTGAAGCGAATCAGGAAAGGCTAAGGGTATAGATATCCTTGCAGCATCCGCATCAATTTAATTCCACTCCATGCCATTTGCCAACAAACTTGAATCTACAGAGGAACGAAAAGGAATCAGCTTGAGATTTTAAAACTGTTTATCTTATTTTATTTTATTTTATATTGGAAATGCCTTACAAATATGAGTGCCTTTATTACACGTTGGGAGTAGTAATTTTCTTTTACAAAGTAAAAGTTTACTGGTCGTTTCTTTCCTTGAACGTGACTAAGATACTGTATAGCTGATATGTCACAATACAGGACAGGCAAGGTATGCATTGAAGTCTTACATGATTCAGAAGTTTTTCTTGTGATCTATTGCAATTTTTGTATCAAGTTTCTTCTTAAGAAACTGCTTTAAAGCTCACAAGGGAGGGTAGAAGAAATATCTATTTTAAGTACTACCTCATCTTTCCGAAAAATCAGAATTGTGTTTATCTTAAACTACGTGTTCACCCATAACATAGTACCTACTGCAATTACAGATGTTAAATTATCTAAAGATATCACTTCATATCCGCATTAACACTCCTATAAATATATTCAATTCAAATGATTATGCACCAGCACCGCCTTATTTCGGTGAGCCTCATGTCCTCTTTTTAGAAGATTTAATTTGTTGCAAACTTGCAATGTTTCAAACAACTGTTGGTAGCTATACGTGATAAAATGTTATCTCGATTATGTAAGGCCATGCAATGTTCTGATCAAGTAGTTTCAGTAATAATACTTCTAGCATTCACAAAGTATATTGATCTCCTTGAACCTGTCAAATCCATTTCTTGACATTTCCTGGATTAGCTTGAAGCCATCAGGCCTTGTAACAAATGCAATGTTCACTAGCCTTACATGAGGAGATTTCACTTTATATTTCTCGTGCACTTTTTGTCTTCTTGCATTGACTAGCTAGCTTCTTAGTAGCATGTTTGTGCTAGTTGTAGGCGTGCTGGAATGTCTTAAATAGTCATCATTGGAGTACTAGACTCTGTCGTGTTGGTCAAATATTAACAAAAGAGCATCAGATGTAACTGAAATTGTGATAATCGGTACTTATTTTAGAATGAAACAACTTGCTAAATAGATAAATTTCTGTCTACAGACTACAAGTGATGTGTAAACATCCTATGTGCATCTTCTTAGTTTGATATGATGATGTGTACTAGATATTATCTTTCATGGAATTGTTCTTACTATTGATTATTGCTTTTAGTAGATTGGGCTCAGGTGGAGAACAGAAAAGGAAGTAATATCTGGAAAAGGTACATTATTAATTTTACGACTATTCAAGAATGCTACTCCGCATGTTTAAAAGTATCAGATGATGTCTAACATCTCTTTATATTTCTGTGGAATGGTATATCGTCTAAAATGTCTTAGCTTACAAAGGATCTCGTGCTCTAGCAATATTGCCTTCACTCACTTAACGGAATTTGAGGGTTTAAGTCTTGTCTGAAGAAAAGTGGGTATGCTAGTCTCTAATTAGAAAAAGAAACGCCTTATCACAGCTGTCATTGTTGTCACGCCTAATCACGGCTGTCATTGTTGTCTTTGTGCTTAAACGTAGTTCAAGAGAGTGGGGGAGCGAGTGTAACTATTTTGACTTTGAGCCAGTACTGGCCATATCAAGTGCTTTCGAGCTTTGAGCCACCATTACTTCACGTGTTTTTCTGTATTTTTTGTATTGAAATGTAGAAATTCCTGGAATTCTTTGATAAATGATTTGGTAGCCTGGATGTCTCTGGATAATCATGGATGGCACATTCCTCTTATCACTCTAAAACTACCTTTTGTCACAATAGAACACATGCAAAATCCGCTATGACAAATATAGTTCAGTTTTCGAACTATATGGTTCCATTTCACAATTTTCCATTATCGATGGTTTATATGGTAAATATTCATGCAGTACTTAATGACCTATTTTTGAAGTAAGGTACCTGTAGCTCCTCTGCAGCACCTAGAGTGGTCTTACATTAGATTTGGATGTTCTCCACTTCTTAACATGACACCAAATAGGATGTTTGCCTAGTTTTCTCTGTTTTCATTTTTTAATTTAATTCAAGTCATTGAATTGGCCCATGTACATCAAGGGCCAAATCACCAGCAAAGTCATTGAACATCGAGGGCCCATATACGGGTGTCTAGTGAATAGTGATGGACACGATTACCCAGGCTGAATTAGGGTAACATTGAATACAAGTTAAATGTCCTTTTTGGTGTTTACATAAAAACAATATAAGAGCATCGACCATTGAATCCCCCATCTGATTGACAATGTAGTTGAATTAGCTTTTTAGAAAAGTACTGTGAAAGAATTATGATGATTTGGTAACGTAGGCACCCTTGAAGAGTACCACCATAGTAGATACTCCAAGAGTGAAGATCTGCTTTTTTGAATTTTTTTTGTTTTAAACTATGATCCCACGGATGGATCATGTAGAGCCAGAGGGGTGTCTGACAAAAACTCTAGATGTAATGCCCATGATCAAATTTTATCCTTGCCATTGTAGCCTAGTGGATATCCTGCTTCTCTTGGTACCAAGAGGTGGAGCCTTGTCTGTGAGTATTTAAATTCTGGAAATTTTTGCGATGTGTGAATAATGGGAAACATATTGCTATAGCAATTTCCTATATCAGTATATATATTACAAAGAGATTTGTTAATTTTTTTCCTGTTATATTGTGATCCCGCAGCTGCAACTCTTAATTCGGTTTCAAGTTTCTATGGAAAATATATATAGTCGTTCTATTGTTAGTGAAAGATGGAAATTAAAATTGGTCATTAACTTTGCACTTTTACATGTCAGGGCAGTTTGTATGTGGTAATAAACATTGTGATGAAAAAGATGGTCTAGCAAGCTACGAGGTAGGTTTCGTTTTTGTGAAATACTGTATCTCTCTAGGTGCTACCTTCATTTTTCTGGGAAGTATCTGGAATTGTGACATATCTGGAATACATTGTACTTACTATTTAGATGGTATTGCAGGTAAACTTTTCTTATATCGAGGCCGGGGAGAGCAAACAAGCCCTCGTGAAACTAGTAACTTGTGAGAGGTGTGTGGTTCACTACTAATTTGTGCTTGCCACCTGTACCTCTCGATATGCTTATTACTTCTTTTATTTATTTATTTTATGCTTTCATAATATATTTTAGAGAACAAGGGCACTTTTTCTGGTGAATTGGCCTGGCAATTATGCCTTAGGTCCTTTACATAATCACAAACTTCCTGCCTAATAGATGAACAGTTCCGGTCAAATGGCAGTTTAGACGTTTTAAACCCTAAGATATGCTGTTTTCTCTTGTCTAATCTTAATGTTTGCAAATTGAACCTTCAAGCTACAGCACTAGTTATCCATCTTTCACATCCCTCTTCTCTTCTATTGCCTACACAACTGGCAGAATCTAAAACCAAAAGAGGAAACAGGTGAAGAAACGAATTACGAAGTAGATCTAATGTAAGTATTAAAATTGGATGTTATAAACAGAAAATTGGAAAATGATTCTTTAAGTTCAATAATAGAACAATCTGTGAGTTTAAGTTCTTTATTGGTATTATCATGGCTAGCTCCAAGATATTCATCTGACTCCAGCCCACTTGAAACTGCTTCATTCGTCTTGCGCCTTACGACTCCACCTATAATTCGAACATGCAGTTGAATGAGTAAGCGTATAAATTTCCTAGAGTGCAATTGAAATTGTATCATGTGTATGTAATTCTAATGGAAGATAATCATGAAATTGTATCATCTGCATTGATGTTATTCTTTTTTGTTGGAGAAGGAATTTACAGGAACTTCATAAGAACACTAGGAAAAGGTAATTTTGAATGATATGTTTAGTAGTTAAAAATAAATATATTGGAATTTGTGAGGTAAGTACATTTTCTGTAGTGCATAAAAATTTAAAGAAAGATGTCAAACGTTTAAGAGTCAAAAATGTGTCTTTTGAAGACTGTTCAAGTAATTTAAATATTTAACAGCCAAAAATACGGAGAAAAATCAAAGAAAGTTTACAGGTCTGCATGTTTCTAGAAATTCCGGTAGAGAACAAATCAAATTTTCACGTGTTCTAAAAATATCTACATTGGTAAAGTTTGTTTGAGGAAATGCAATTTAAATTTGGTGATAGAAAATGGAGTCAGATTTGGAGAGAAGCATGTTTCTTTATTTGCTCTTTCTGTTTAAGGGGTGTGTGTACAAACATCTTATCAATTTTAGTGACCATAATTTTGGAACAGATAAATTTTATATAATAAAATGGTGACAAAAGCTTTGTTATTTTTCTGGGGAGAAATGTTTTATAAAAGTAGAACAGTGGTGGAGCCAGAGTGAGGTCAAAGTATGAGTGTGTGCTAAACCTCATCTTACGTACCATGGAAAACACAAACCAAAATATTTAGTTAGTTACCACTCAATTTTATCAACTTCTATTAACTTTGATCACTTCATTTTCTGCACTCAATATATTCTAATACTTGGTATAGAAATAGAATCTATTGTATACTAGAGTTACTATCAACATATCAAGTAGCTAGTTCATTTATGTAGCTCAGCATATTACTGTGGTTGGCATGTAGAGTTCAGGGCGGGCTATCGCGTGGGTTTACCTATGAATTGTTTATTTTATTTATTTGCTAAGCTTCTCCAAGTTTTAGGATTCACTTATAAACAGGTGTTAGCATCATTATTTCAGAGTTGATTTTATGATTTGATGGATTTTTTATATTAGGCCTGTGGGTTTACTGAGTTTTCCAGCTGACTCTCTGCGGAGATAGATTTATAATTTCATATCCTTTTTTTTACGTTTTTCCCACCATTGTCCTACTTCAGTGTCCCTTCTAGGTGCATTTAAGACATTATCAATTGCTCGTAGATAAGCTCTTGCTATGATTTCAGAGATGCCACACTCCTTTGCATCTTTAGGCTGAGAGTGGTCTGATGGTTTTATGAAAGGGAAATTCTTAACGGTACCCTTCTACTTTTGACTTTTTCAAATGGTGCCTAGTTTACTTCTGACTTACGAACGAGTGGTACCCTTATTTTAAGTTTCATGTATATCATGTATGTCAAAAACACGAAGTGGCACCACTTGGAAAAGCCAAAAACAGAAGGGTACCATTTGATAATTTTCATTTATAATGTTGAGAATTTGGTCCAACGCCAATTATCTTTTTATCTGATTCAGATATTGTGGTTATTTTGTTTTCTTCAGCCAAGCCTACCAAATTTCTTGTGGTTAATTTATCTTACTCATTGTATTGGTTTAGATGTGCGAAGAAGCTGAATTACAAAAAACTGAAAGAGAAAGAGAAATTAAAAAGAAATGAGAAAGAGGTGCTGCAAAGGAAAAGGTATACCTTTGAACTTTTATACTTCCTATGCTAAATACAGCATACTTGTTACCTGGCTTTCTGTATAGATGAGAGTCATCTCTTTCTTGCAGAGAAAGGTCAGAAAGTGATGATAGTGATGGTGATATACCTACTGAGTACAAGGGGAACAAAGACAGGAGGAAAGGTACCCGCAAACATAAATTCTGTTCATTTTATTTATAAAATTTCTAGTTCAAGCTAGGGTAAGGAACCTATATATTTGCATATGACTAATCTTCCCACAGATTTAGGTTAGAGACTGCTTTTAGGCTGAAACTATTGATCTATTGTTTACTCCTCTAATATTTTTGTGGTCTAAAAATTCGGTGATAGATTTATGCTCTCCAGAGGGTAGACTGATTGTTTTTCAACTTGTTTAAAAACTGTTTATATGACTGTAATTATATATTTACTGTTATTAGCTCAAAATTTATTTGCAGTCATGAAGACCTCCACTTCCTTGGGAGACAAGAAGGCTGATGAAACTGAAAACTTTGATGAGTTTCTAGAGGGAATGTTTCTTTAAGTTTTGAGTCAACCATGACTGCTGCAACATGCTATCTGCCTTTGGTTGATCATCTTCCTGGTAGTGTGAATTATAGTGTAGTTGTAATTGGAATAGTCTGAAATCTGAATCTCCCAATACTTAAACTCTGCAGCCTTTAATTTCATCCTGTTGTCGTATCAACTAACAAGTTTAGACTATAGTAACTTATATTTTATGGTAATTTTTCTCTTGTATAATGATGACCAGTTTAGAATTTGGGTTATAATTCCTGTTTCTTATAGTTGCAGACTTTTGAATAATAAATGATTTAACCCTAGAAATCCCGAGGTAGGAGAGAAGAGAAATGGATATAAAGATTTAAATAATTTTTTACAAGTAGCGCTCCCTGTGTTGTTTTAAAGCTGGGCATTTGTTGAAAACATTTCCCTGAAACTTTTTCCCCAAAAATGGATGACTGAGAGGAGTCATCACACATCTTTTTGAATAGTATCATACTTCCTTATATAATAAATTGTGGCATGAATAGACCTTGCTTGGGCAGGAGATTATTATTATTATTTTTTTTCCTTTTTTACTAAATAGTGTATAGATCAAATTTGGATTATAGGGATATATATAAATATAAGAAAAGCCAAGGTAGGCAATTTAGATAATCAAGACAGGAAAAAATAATCTATCATCAAAGTAAACCCCCACATATGTTTAAACAAAATACAGGGGGGGCTTGAAGTTGAATGACTTGAAAGCCAAACAACGGCTATAAACTAAAACAAAACTGCATTGTGCCATAGAGAAATGTTCATGCATTGGTCGTCGAGTCAAGTAGCAGATGGTAACAGAGTCGTTTGTAGTCATTGCATCAATGACTTCCACGTCAGTTGCTTTACGAGAGGCTTGAAATGTCTTTTCGGCTTTAGAACATATTCATTTGTGCAAGTATTTGTTTTCTTATTTTGTAATTCAACTATTTCTCCCCATTCATAATCGTGACAGGAGAAGTTTGAGTTTGTGGCTCATCATGTAGTCCACCAGCGAATCAGCCTTTTACAAACTTTCATGTACATTCATTCTACCCACGCTGATTATTCCATTCTATTTTAATACAAGGTCTGTACAGTTGCCTCCTTATGTACTCAACCAAACAAGGATCCACATGTTTAATTCAAAAATCGTTAAGCACATGCACACTTAATAAATCATAAAATTTTATGTGTCATTTCAGAAAACAAATACAAGTTGTGATAAGATAATCTACAAGGCATAGACCAAGGGCTTAAGTTTAGAAACCAACCAAACTAGTATATGTTAAAAGTAAGTAGTATCTGCTGTCTTCCAGTACCGAATTCCCCACAAATGAGATTTTTCAACACACATATGGATTCCACTAGTGCCCATTCCACTTTACAGCTCCTATCTAAAGGAAAATTGGTGAGGGCAAGCTCTACTGTTATTGGAGCTCCATTTCCTCAAGACTCTGCAAGTGACCCATTTGCGCAGCAAAACCACTTTTTCTGCATATCAATACACTCTAAGGATCAATAGTAAACAAAATTTTGTGTTCAGCTATTGATATATTAATATAAAAGTAAATCAAAAATTGCTACAACAAGATAACATGAATCAGTATCCCCTTATATTGATGCCTCCAACCAATAAAAGATCCAAAAAATTGTTTGAATACCCTGATTCATGTAACCAAAAATTTAATTTTAATTTCTACGTAACCTAATATTTGGTAAATGTTATGAATAACTTGAATACGAGTGGATCTCCTTTAAATATCTAGACTCTTAATACCATTGTACTTATAACTCTCATATATAGCCTATATAAAGGCTTTGCGTATAGTTGAGAAGAGGACATCAAGAACAAGCAAATGTTATCTCTCCCTCAAACTCTCTACTTTATACTATATTCTATAATATAGTAATAACACATTATCAGCACGATTATAATGCAAAAATTGACATACTAAAGAGAGGAATTTGAAACATATCAAAGGTTCAAAACTTTTAGGTAACTAGAAGATTTTTCTACGCAATCTTAGATATTTCGATTTCTAACAAATTTAACATGACTTTTACGATAAATGTGAACTAGCATAACTCAAACACATGAATTTAAAACAACATTTTGAAAATGAAGAGGAAGATAGAGATGTGTACCTTATAATCTTAAAGTATGAAGATCAATTCTCTAAAATTTTAAATTAATCACCTTGATGATCCACTTGTACTTGGACCTTAATTCTTCTAAACAAAATTTTAAATCTTCAACTTCTTGAATTATCTAAAAGATAGGCTTAATTATAACATAAACCTTGAAGTATGATTATTTGTACACATAAAACCCTAAAAAAAAATGTTGTACACATCAAACCTTTAAGTACCGATTATGTATATATAGGCTCCTGCTCCAAAAAACACTACCGAGTAAGGTGGGATTTGAGTAGTATTTCATGCCACCATGTCATCTCTTGCTTGAATAAGATGGGGTACAATGTCGATAATTATGTAGATGTTTATTTTTCAATCACAGAAAGGCTTTTTCAAGAATAATATTTTCCATGAATGGACATGAACTATGGTTATTCGGTAGTGTGTTTTGGAGGAGGGGTCAATGTATACATAATCAATACTTGAAGGTTTGATGTGTACGATATTTTTCTTTAGGGTTCTATGTGTACAAAGAGTCATACTTTAAGGTTTATGTTATAATTAAGACCTAAAAGATATCCTTCATGGATTCTATAGGACCAACCACATAGAAAATGTGTCATATAGACAAATTTATGAACTTCCCCAAGTAGTATCCACTCAATTTCCTAAAGTGAATGTGATAGTATCAAAATATTAAAATTCTTACCCTTAGCAATAGTTATGATCTCCTAAATATAAATACATTTGATTGTATTCTTACTATATGCATAAGAAATATTTTCTTGTTTAATATGAAGTTGACTTGTGTCAATATATACATCAAATATGAGTCATCCAAATGGGGAGTACTGTATATACTGGATGCCTCATTATATTTTCTAATTTAAAGGCTCCAAAAGAGCATGTATACTATTATCATGGTATTTTCTACAAAACAAGGGGAAAAGAAATATAATGTTGTTTATGTAATTATACTCTCCCAAGTGATAGAAATTTTTTGGCTGATTTAGAATCGACAATGTGGTTCAAATATTCTATATTACATAGAAAATTTGTTGAAATATATATTTAAGTAAACCAGAAGTTTACTGATAACTTTAGAGTTCGAATAATCAACTAAGGCATGTCGATTTTATAAGGATTCGAATATTAATTGAAATTTTATTTGGACGTTCATTGAAGAACCATCAGATTCTTCTCAATTATATATGTTGTTCTTTGTTTATAAGGCAAATGGTCGCCACCAAAAATATATAATAAATTATAAATCTCCAAATGTGGGCCATTAAGATATTTTATGATTTATGATTGATACATGGTTACATGCCTAGTTGTTATATACTCACAACCTGAAGTTTGTTAGTCAATCATATTATCAATAATATGCATTTATATGATGTTGATGTGTCTACTACTCAAATGTTCAATGAAAATTATTGTGCATTGAAAATTTTTGAATATCTTATGGCATTTATTGATGCACATCTAGCCATCTAGTTATCATAATGTCTCCCTATCATAAATTAAATTTTGGTCAGCTGTAATTGTTCCACCATAACAATAAGATAGAGTTGGATATCCATTATAAATGAGTGGTTATCAATCATAATATATTTGGAGCCATCTTTGTGTATTTGGCTATGACTCAATTTATTGAGTTTGTTTTCTCAAAATCAAGGGGAGAAAATTAATAGCTGGTGATATTTAGTAGGAATGAATTATCATACCTCGTATTAATCCTCATAGTAAAGAATATGAACCAAAAGTTCATAAGATAATTCATTTATATGTTTCAATTAATGTCAGACATATATGTTGACTTGAAAGAGTGGCTATATCGCATGTACCAGCTACAAAAGCTCCAAATGAATATGTCCCGGAAGGACAACCTCAATATGCAATGCGTCTAAAGAACGCCTGAAGCGTGATAGACCAGTAGGTTCCATAACAAAATTATATGTATTCTTAAAAGTAAAAAGGATTAGTGATTGATGATGGCTAAATCGAGGAGTTAATAATTTTTGAATGATCTCCAGAAGAAACTGTAGACATGACAAAAGAAAGAAAAACAAAGGTACCTGAAAAATGGTGAGATCTCAATAAATTGTGTCATGTTCTTGAATAAAATGGAACCATTAATCAAATCAACATCGAAAACATGAAATATAACACTTGAGGTTAAACGAGGATCAGAAAATGAAATCTTGTGAATGTAGACGAAATTAGCCAAAGATATAAGAAAATGATTAAATCGAGACAAAATCTCTTGAAAGAGAGAACATTTGGACTAGAAATCTACACACCTCAAGTTGTGAAGGTAGTGCGCTATAAGAAATATTATCTCTTACGAATAAAGAAATATCTGGAATTGCAATTCGCACACCTAAGATGTAATGTCAGTGGGATGTAAATGGATATATGTGTGAAAGCAAAAGAAATTTTTTTACAAAGGATAAAGCTCACGTAGTTGTGCAATGACCTTGTATTGATTACAAAAAGGTAGACTATCTTATGGGGATATGATTATTTGATTTATAAATTGATTGACAATATAAGATTGAGTTGATGTACATTTATATGACCCACTTGACAACATTTAATTTCTCACAAGGTTTTCCTGGTAAGGTTTTTAACGAGGCAGCTTCACGTGCACATCACAAAAATAATGTACTTGTTCCTTTGTTCTTTTACTTGGATTTTCTCCTACAGGGTTTTTTCGAGTAAAGTCGTAAGAAGACAGTGTTTCATAATAGCGAACATCCAAGAGGGAGTGTTATGAATATCTTGAATATGAGTGGATGTCCTTTAAATATCTAGACTCTTGGATTTTCAATTACTTGCAACTCTTAAGACCTTTGGCTTTTCATTGTACTTATAACTCTCATATATAGCCTATATAAAGGCTTTGTGTATAGTTGAGAACAGGACATCAAGAAGAAGCAAATGTTATCTCTCCCTCAAACTCTCCACTTTATACTATCTATAATATATTTATAACAGTAAAATATTATATATTAATATTACATTTTTAAATAATACATATCAATTACTACGTAATATATACTTATAAACTTCTAAACATATAATTCCAACAAATATAGAATATTGGATAATAATTTTTTTAATATTTTTTCTAGTATCGTGCAAGGCACGGGCACATTCTGTACAAGCAAATAATAGTACATTGAGCGTGGTCGTAAATGGGATAGCCTAGTGGTAACGGATAAGGCTTATTCTTTGTCATCATAGGTCCCTAAGTTCGAGTTTGATTCTCGCTCACCCCAAGAATTATCAAAGAATGGTACTACTCTATAAGCTTATAACTTACTAAAAAACTAAAAAGTAAATAGTCGTATAAGTTGCTATCATTTTGGATAGTTTATAGGTAATTTATAACTTAAAACATATAATATATATATATATATATAAAACTTATTATATATATATATATATATATAAAAAAAAGAGAAAAATGCCCCTAAGTACAGACTTAGACTTACGTGAGTGTACGTACTATATTTTAATGGCATAATTGTAATTATTTGGTCGCATCCTACAATTACAAAAGTACCCCCTATATATTCATATGAAAAATTCTTTCTATCTCACCTAACTTAGGTGAGTACGTACTTAGGATCATGAAGCTCATATATAAATGAATTTTAGTTTTAGTTATATATGTATATAAATGAAACTAAAATTCATTACATTACTAAAACTAAAATTCTTTTTTGTTAAGTCAAATAGCAAAAGAAAAATATGTAACCGAGACAAGTACAATGTAAAAGTTGGTTATTTGATTAAACAAAAACACTTAAGTCTACAATGTAAACAGTCAGGTGTGTCTAATTTTTAATTACTTTCTTCCTTGGTCTAAAAAGTAACGGTCAGGGTCAGGTGTATCTAATTTGTAATCTGTTTGATTCTGGCGGAGCGTCTTCCACATCAAGAACTAAGGATACAAATCAAATGTGATTACTTTAGAAGTTCAATTATACTAAACCTAGATACATGTTTCCTTATCAATTATGGTAGTCCATATATACTTGTAAACAAATGTCAATTAGACGTAGTTTCCTTTTAGTTAGGATTTTACTTGATGGCCAAGTTTTAGGATGTCTATTTGAAAGTCCTATCTTCATTTCTGGATAGACTTTATGAATTGACGAGTATTTTAAGAGTTATAATCAAATTTATAGTGTTTATACCAAAATCGCTTCATCTGCCCTTTTTCAAGCCTTGTCCCAACATCAAATGACATCGTGAATGGGGGCACATACCTTCTAAAACACATATAATCCTCGGTATGTAATAAGCTTTAAGGCAGCTCTATTTAGTAGAAGGGTATTCTATTTAATGTCTAGACTCTCACCTATGTCATTGAAAGCAGGAGAAGAGGTCCCTCATATGGTGATCAAAAGCAAACAATTGCTTTTAAAATAGTTGTGTTCGTCTATTCTTAACAAAATAATTTCATTACAATCTCTGTAATGGAACGTAAGGAAAAAAGATATACACGATGGTCTGATACAAGAGTAAAACTTAGCACTAGTTTATACATCATATTTTCTTATGATACTATGGTATATATAATGGACAAGACAATCTAGCTTCCAGTGTAATGTTCACGACTGCTCGTACCTGATCTGGTTTACCCAGTATTCTAAAATCCAGATATTTACTTTATTCAAAGACAAAACCCTCAGCACGGCCTTTTCATCCCCTCTCTACCATTTCAATATGGAGGAGGAACAGACATGAGACATTAGCAAATAATGATAATGGGACAACTAATAAAATAATTCTTATGTTGGAAATCAGCAAGTTATAAAAAATGCTTCGTCAAAAAGGGGTACTAGATCCCTAGGATTTTTGCCTGTTAACTACCCTGTAGAGGGTTCCAGCCTCAGTAAATGCACAAGTGAGTGAGTACATAAATTTCTGAAATTGACTATCACCAAGAAAAAGGGCACCAAAGTGGTGATTATCAGTTTGTGTGAGTGGTAATTATCAGTTTGTGTGAGTGGTGATAATCAGTTTGTGTGTGAGAGAGAGACTTACAGCCTGAGGCTTCACAGGATCCACTGCATACTTCATGTTAGGATCTGCTTTTGAGGGTGACTCGGGCTTTCCACCAGTCTTTTTCTCATCTCTGGCCTTGTTAAATATAACAGTGAACCCTTCAGCTGAGGCAGGATCATTCACATCCCATTCACCAAACTTTGGCAATGGCCTTCCCTTATCCTGCCAATACACAACAGAAGAAACTCTTAAATATGTAACATAAAGGATCTCTCTGGTAGAATTTTTACCATTACATTACTGTTCACACACTTTGAAAATGTACTAAATTTTGTTTAATGTAGCCTGCATATTCTGTTCTTCACTTCAGTTAATGCAAACATTTCACGCAACTACAATTAATTTTGCACTATTTTGTAGTCAGTATGAAAAAAAAACTATCTTACACTATGTGCCACTCTTTAATGTATACTCGCACCAATTCACAGTGGACAGAAATACTTGATAACATGCATCCAAAAACGCAAGACAATTGACAGAACAAAAACAAGGGCGCTACAATAGAAATAAGTGAGGCCTAGAAGCTCAACTCTCTAGTCTCTAATATGATCTACACCAAAAATTTCAAATTGTACTAGTCACCGTGCCTAAGATGCAAAACCATAAAATGTAAAACCTTTGTACAAACAATTTAGAATCAGGATACATTAAATCTAGTTAAATCAGACTTCGTAGTCCATAGATAACGCGGGCCTAAGTAGGACTAAGCCTACACAAATCATCAATTAATCACCTTGCCGTGTATTGTAACAGTTGGATGAAATGTCTTCTTATTTACAAATAAAAAACTAATGAAACACATGATCCCCAGATAACCTTCTGTTGTTAGATCACCAACAAAGACAAGAGTACACAAGTAATTATGAATCATGCACAAAGACAAGAATACTGCGAGAACAAAAGGTACTAGACAACAAAATTTACAAAACCACACCATCAAAGAAGTGCATAACATTTGGTTCTCACTGTTCTCCAACAAATCTGACCCATCTATAAACTGGCTGTCAAGTTAACAAAACAATCATGACTCCACTTAATTGAATATATTCATTAAGCTTTTACCAAAACATATACAGCTAGTACCAAATTTAGACTATAAACACCGACATAAAACCCGAAAACATCCAATTACAAAAATGAAGAAAAAACTAAACAAACTAGAGAAAGAACCCACTAAATATAGTGAACTGAATCAAGAATATATCAATCAAGAGAATAAAAGATCAAAGCAAACAATTATCAATACAATAAACAAGAACATACTGAAAAATAAACAAGGATGAGATCAGAGATTACAATCTATACATACATAAGATAGAAAGCAAGTCAAGTACAAATAAAGAGGAAAATGCCACAAAAATCGAATCTTTAATAAAGGTGTTAACAAAATCGATCACGTACCGACATGAATCGAGAGAGAGAGAGAGAGAGAGAGAGAGAGAGAGATTGGTCTAAGTAGTTTGCTCTTGGGAAGATAAAGAGGAAGGAGGGACTCCACGCAGTAGCAGAGAAAAGGAGAAGAGAGAGAGAGAGAGAGAGGAGAGAGAGCTCTCGTTATTAGGGGATTTAGTTAGTTGTTTTAATTAATGAATTGAATTATCTGTTTTATGTAAAATTATTTGGTAATTAATTATTTGAGTTAGTTTTTTGCATTTTAATTAGACACATCACATTCGCAATCATCTAATTGAAAAAGCTTCTCTAACTAGTTTTTTAAAAATTAGTTTTTTGAGTTCCAAAAGCTATTTTAATTCGCTAACTATCAAATACTAATATTAGATGTTTCAAATGGTTAAACATCTATTTTGACTCAAACCTCTAATTTTTTCCCAAATCTCTAACTTCTAAATAGTACCATAACGTTATACTTTAAAAAAATATTTCGTCCAGATTATATATTATATCTTCTTCCAATATAAATTTAATAGTAATTTTATAAAACTATCTCTATATTTATTGGTAATAAAATTTGGGGTGTTGGGCCAAAATGGCATAATCTGAACCAGCAGTACCCAAAATGGCACAATCTCACAACCCGACCTTGCAATGGCACAACACGCATAAAATCTTTGCGTTAATATACTAATACTTATATATATTGCGGTGTCCATTATTTTCAAGATTTTGCATTCCTGAAAATCACAATCAACACAAGTTTTAAACACGTTTAACAGAGATATCCAGTCAAAGGAACGCAAGATTGTCATGCGTTGCATCCATAAACGCATCATTAATCAGTGTCTCTTGAAAACGTATCTATTACCGACATTGGTGCTTATGATCAGACATAAAAACGCATCCTTTGTAAATGATTTCTGGAAACGCATCGTTTTGTTACGTTTGTGTTGTTTGTCTTGTTGGTATCATTATCAACAAAAAAGCAAATGTAGCTTGCATTGACAAGAAAGTGCATATGTATGTATATATGTTGGCTGCGATGAGGCGGGGATGGTTCATCAAACCCTAGATGGTGAAGTTTAGTGATTAGTTATGTAGTGGGCTTGAGCTTGTGTTAAATATTTAATGGACTATCTGGTTTTTTATCTTATAACGCAAAGGTTGTTTTCGTCTTGTAAAACGTAAGTTTTAACCCCATTATGTAAGTGCCAGGGAGGGACCAATTTCTTGTACTGTGCCATTTTGGACATGAGCTCTTAAATATGTGTCATTTTGGACATGAGCACCTAAACTTAATTTGGGCAGAGATTACAATCTATACATACATAACATAGAAAGCAAGTCAAGTACAAATAAATTGGAGAGTGCTACAAAAATCGAATCTTTAATAAAGGTGTTAACAAAATCGATCACGTACCGACATGAATCGAGAGAGATCGAAAAGGAAGGGAGAGAGATGTCTAAGTAGTTTGCTCTTGGGAAGATAAAGATGAAGGAGGGACTTCACGCCTCAGTAGAGAAAAGGAAGAGGGAGAGAGAGACAAAAATATTACTTTTTTTGTTCAAGTAACAAAAATACCCCTTTTTAAATTTTTGACCAATTTAATCAACCAAATACCTATTCTCAAATTAGGTATCTCAAAAAAAAAAATTTGGTGAAACATATTTTTTTACAAAAACAAATTGGTTAAAATACCCAATCCTAGAATGGATATATGAGCAGATATCCAGTGTTAAAAAGCGTACTTCAAAATAGCAAGACTAAAAAAGCGTATTTTATAAAAAAAAGCTAAGCCGAATATCCAGTCCTGAAAAGCGTACCCAATCTCAGTTGATGTGGATCTTTGTATACCGTTGAAATGGTAAGCCTTGTGTTAGGGTTGATACGTTTGGAATGATGATAACAAAATACTCAAGACAAGAATTTGATCATGATATCGAAGTTGAGAATCAGAAAGCTAAATCACAGCAGCTGATAATCAGGAAGCTAACTAAAATACCCAATCATGGAATGGATATATGAGCAGATATCCAATGTTAGAAAGCGTACTTCAAAATAGCAAGACTAAAAAAAACGTATTTTATAAAAAAAACTAAGCTGAATATCCAGTCCTGAAAAGCGTACCCAATCTCAGTTGATGTGGATCTTTGTATACCGTTGAAATGGTAAGCCTTGTGTTAGGGTTGATAGGCTTGGAATGATGATAACAAAATACTCAAGACAAGAATTTGATCATGACATCGAAGCTGAGAATCAGAAAGCTAAATCACAGCAGCTGATAATCAGGAAGTTAACTAGAAGGCACTTTATCTATCCAAGGTCTAAAAGCCACATCAAATGTATGAAAGATATTATGTCATCAAGTTAGGAAGCAATTCAGTAGCAAGCCAACAGACGTCTAATCAAGCACCAAGTGTCTTAGTGGTAAGTCTGCCAAAACAACTCAGTAATGGTGAGTCAATAAGGATGAGAGATGTTTTATCTAAAGGTGAAGCTAAAGATATCCGTTCTACGGATAAAGCTATGGAAGTCTTATCTCATCTACGGATAAAGCTGAATATAGTTGATATACAGATATAGCTAAGGATGTCATGTTCTACCTATGGATGCAACTAAGGATGTCATGTTCTATCTATGGATACAACTCAGGATATTAATTCTACTGATATTCTGAGATTACTATTCTACGGATAAAGGAAGTAGAATAGTAGTCTACGGATACAGAATTAATACGCCTACTGATATTCATCTCATTCGACAAGAAAAGCAAATCTATGTAAAGGAATCTTTTGAAGTTTTCTTTAATTAACAGGTTGAATGAAGGACAGTCTCAGAGATCACCATTACACACCCGTGACTAAAAGATGGTGGATAACGACGTAAAAGATGTATGGAATATGGAGTCAAACTGTAAATATTCGAAGGCTCAAATTCCTACAAATGAAATGTGAAGTTATCCATTATCTTCAATGTCTCGAAGGATAAATAAGAGTTACAGCAACTACCCAAAAGTTTATCTTCTAACTGGACGCAAAGGAAAATCTTGACAAGCATGAGGACCTATATGCAAAACTACATATTCACTTATCTTAGCTGATAGTGACTTGACAGTCGTGTATCCAAGGAAAGGTCTTTTTCATGCAGATGTCACGTGGGCTTGGAAGCTAGGTCAAATTGCATGAACTTAGTAATTCTTGAAGAAAGAAACACATTGAACCAGAAAGCACTCTTTGGGACTATACAAGTTTATCTGTGATGTCAGCCAAGGCATTTCCCGAATATAGGAGCTTCAGAGTCGAACATGTGAACAAACAGAACCAAAAATGTAACATTTTATTATGTTGTAGGTTTTGATTGTAACATACAGTTGATGTATATAAGACTGTATGGTGTAGCATAGAAAAGTGTGAAGAGAGCACTGAGCCAAAAGAAAAACACTTAGGCTCTCTTTCATCATCTGTGTAAGCAGCTGGAGTTTGTTGTAAAACAAAACCAGAGAATTCTTCAACATACATCTCAGGTGGGCTTTTTCCGATAAACCCACCTGAAAAGTTTAAAAAGTTTGTTTGTCTCCTGCATTTCTTTTTAACTTGAATAATTCATTTTTGTTCCAAGCTTGACTAGATTTTAGTTAATTTAAAAACTCATATGTTCATACTCCAAAAAGGTTTGAATCAGTTTTGTAAATTAACTAGATTGTATTCAACCTCCCCTTCTACAATCTAGGTTGCATTGTTCTGGGAATAACAATTGGTTTTAGAGCAAGTTTCAAACATACATGAAGTTTAAAGATCAAAAGCAACTGCAACCATGTTAAAGAAGTATATTGCAGCACTGCAATGAGTTTATTTGATGAATTACATGATGTGCGTATTTCTTTTAACACTCTCATTGAAGAAAATGTCAGACTCAAAGCAACTGATGTTATGCTTAGTGAGATAAATGCTATGTTGGAAACTCAAGTCTCTGAGTTTGAGAAAACACAAGTTGATTGCCTAAATGCAAAACAAGAACTTGAGGCTATCCTAAGAAGAGAAGTGGTTCTGAAAGAGCAGCTAAAAAAGGGAACAAGAAGTTATTGCAAGGTGGAATAATTCCAGTTACATTGTGTCCAACATTATCAAGATTCAAGGAATCGACACATTTTACAACGAGACCTGGAATTGCAATAACAAGAAGCTAGAGGATGTGGAGACTGCTCCAACGATGGTAAAACCATTTAGGAGTAATCAGACTCTAGAGAAACTGAGCAATAAGGTTGGACCAGGTTTCAAAAACCGTGTTCAATCATTTAGCAGCAAAACCATCAAGGAAGAAGGGTCAAAGGCAGATGCAGAGGAGAGCAAGAATGAACCAACATTGATTAACAGTAATAGCAGCTACCTATCAGAAGAAAGTACTTCCAGAAGGCCATGTATTCGGTGTGGTAGTGTTAATCACTTGTATACTACTTGCAAATCTGTTCAAACAAGGTCCGTTCAACTGCTTATTACTGATATATCTGTCATTCATCACATTTTTGCTCATAATGCTCAAGACTCAACCAGATATGCCAACATGCCATTTGTTCCTCATCCATATTGGTATGAATTCAATATGCCTCAAATTTCATGGAGCATGCCTGACTTGAATGATCTGTATGCTCAAACATTTCCTTGTCGAGCATCAAACTTTGATGTTTCAGAGCAACATGTGGATGCAAATCTTCCAAAGCCAGTATCTAGGGATAAAATTGATTTGAATCCTTTGAAGCCCAAAGTTCAGAAAGAGAAGATGACAGTCATAAAAGCTAAAAAGTCAAAACTCAAGGAAACTTGGGTACCTAAGCCTACTTGATCCGGTTTTGAAAGTGTGCAGGAGGAATATAAAGAAGTCATGGCTCCTCGGCTATGGAAGCTCTAGACTCCTACTAGAGTTTCTATCCTGCTCACAGAATGCTCAGAGAAACGTAGCCCCTCTACTTGTATGTAGAGATGATATTTGTAGTCATGATTAAGGAATGAAGCATGACTTTGGCAAACAATATCATCAGTTAGGGTTGAAGCACTAGTTGATGGATATAAGCATAACTTGTTGTGTATCAATCAAGCATGTGACAAAGGAAACTTTGTATATTGAAGCATGCATTGTCAAAATCCAGAAAGACAATGAAGTGGTTAACACTGGACACTTGATAGAAAAGTGTATGTAGCTGATTACAACTCTACTTTGGTGGATTGTACGTCTTGACTTCTATGTGACAAGGCAAAATCAGGTCAACAGTAACCGGTGCATCAGAAGCTGTCTCAAGGAAGAATCTTGATAAGAGGAACCCCAGGTTTTTGTCAAGGATGGGTTAAAGGATGCATGCCATCAAGGGAAGCAAGAGAAGACCTCTATCAAGAACGGGACAGATCATACGTTTGATAAACTCTTTCAGCTACTGCACATAAAATCTCCTCAAATGATTTAGCTCAAGAGTCTATTATGAAGAGGTTTTATGAAATAAATGACAAATTCTGCAGGGACTATGCTTGGAAAATCAGGATAACTCATTGAGCTCTGGAAAGTTGTAGTTGTCATCTACTTATTGCAGCCAGAGTGTTTTCTTAATCATACAAGCACTAGAAGGAGGACTCATCAAACTGCGTGAATAGGTGAAGCCAACAATTTTCTCTTATCACTTTCTTTAGCCAAGGAATTAATAGAAGCTTAGCTAAAGGAGATCAGGGAATTTGCGTTGGGAACAAACTTGAAGAACATTTAGTCCATGATCGAAGACTTAACCCTCTCTTGGATGTTAAGCTTAGCAGACATCTGGATAAAAGTTCTCAAGTAAGTGATGAGTGGAAGAAAAGATCTTTGTTAGTGGAAGTAGAGGTGAAGCTGAGAATGGTGGTCTCTTCTACGTGCATTTCTGACTATCTTCCATAAGAAATGACAACCATCTGTAGAAGATAATAAGCAGCCAACCATGGTATCTTATGTTCACTCCTGAAGGCTCTTCTGTAAGGAACATCCACTCAGGGGGAGCATATCTCATAAAGTGTTCATCTACTTCTGCAAACTTCAAGAAGACATCCTGTCAAAGATCAAATCTCTCATCTACTCAGAAGCTGGAAAATCCTATAGGGTTTTTAATCACTGAATCAATATTGTCATGGAGTCTGTACATGTTGTTTCTGATGATGCCAGAAAACAAGATCTTATTGATGAGAGATTTCATGAAACTCTCAGATTTAAGATTGAGGTGGAAGGTCGCTATTGGAATGATGAAGATGATGATTGTGTGGATGAATCAATAACTCCATGGAAGATTGTCTCGAATATGGATAACTCAAGTTCAAATGAGTCATCTATGGAAGGGACAAATGGAGCATCCGTAGGAAGCCAAAATGGAGCATCTGTAGGAAGCCAAAATGGAGCATCCGTAGGTGGATCACAACACAGAGTTACCACCCCAATAAACTTAGGGGGAGTTTCTCTGAGTCAAGGATTAACCTCACATAATCATGCTGATGAGAATATTGTTGCATCTTCAAGACCTGCACATGCCACTAGAAGAGCAACTCAAGAGGAATGTCAAACAAGCATTCTTCTCCAAAAGAATCAAATCTATTGAGTATGCTCTTCTAAGGATAAATTGGTATCCAGTTAAACCAATTTGCACAGAAACTTGTTCCAAAATCCAGAAGAAAGTCCTCTTGAAGATATCTATTGGGTTGAAGGAATAAGGTAATCACCTGGATCAAGGCAAGATTTTTGAACTCCTACAGTATTCCATGTCTACTTCCTGGACATCAAGCATTTCTCCATGAGTAAAAGTCCCGGTTAAAGAAATGAGTGGAACATCTGCCTCACAAATTTCAAGATCTATTGTACTCAGACCAGTTTCTTCAAGGGTTCTCACTTGGATTCTGTGTTGAACAGTGCAGTGGAAATACTTTTTGATCCAAGTGTGATTCAACATAGCAGACATCATTACCAAGCTACTTGATAAATCATTCTCTCCAGGATGGTAAGTAAGTGAGGTATGCATAAACTTCCTTAATTTTTGATGTCTCTCATGCAGCCAGTGTTCAAATGATTTTCTTGAAAACTAAGTTTTCCAGAAAGAGTGAAAATTTTGAAAATTTTGTCTAAGTCAAAATTTACTTTATCTATGGATATCCTTATCCGTAGATAGTTATCTATAACACTGGACTAGTTTCTTTATTTTATCTATGGATACTGTTATCCGTAGGTAATTTTCTACATCTATGGATACTACTTTTGTTCCTCTACGGATACAGCAAAAAGGTAGTATCTATATCTGTAGAAAATTAAGCTTTAAATCTCAGCCATTGTAAGTCATATATCCTTTGCTGAGATACTTGTAGTATACATAATATCTGGCATTATTGATCAGTAGCTTTGCTGGGAGGCTGAAAAGCTCATGCAAAGTAGTTTTGAGGAGCTAAATGAGCATTTTTCTTAAAAATTCTCATACCAGCTATTGACAAAACTGAATTGAATACCAAGGTAGAAGATTCATGTTTTGAAAAATAGTTAGTGATCTCTCTCATGACTAAGTAACAGTATGCCAGAAATTATGTTAACCACTTGGTTATGTACTAGTACCTAAACTTATCCTGGAATCATTTTTGTATCTCAAGGGATTTTCAACCTTTCAGTACTTGATAACCCAAGAGATACTTTCTGTGTTCTAATTGGCTGCCTAGATGTTGATAATTGCAGGATAATTTCCTAACCAAGAAGACACAACACATTCATGCCAACTCCAAGGAAATAAGTTCATGTCATGGCTCAGAAGGAATGGTTAACTTAATGTCAAACCAAAAGATGTTGTTGAAGCATCCAAGCATTTCTCAAAAGAGCCAAGCACATAAACCTCATGCACTATGTTATTGGAAGAAGTGATGTGCATGATATAGTGGAACTACATTGTGTTCCTAGGGAACAACATTTAAACAGATATCTTACCAATGCTCTTAATGCAGCAACTCTCTAAGGTTGACAAATGAGTTTGGTAGGTAATAATTTCCTGTTCTCTTGAATATCTGTGTTAAATGCATGTAGCTAGTGATTTTTGATCTCTGGAATTATTTGTTTATTTTGTTGTGCTTTATTTGTTTTATTTTTGTTGTCATGACAAATCAATATAGCTGAATGATGTTATGCACCAAGTGAAGTTGTCTATTAAATGATCCTCTAAGTAATATTCAATGAGATAGCTTGCTACTTTTCTCATTGGTATTAAATAGTTGATCATCTCTAGACATTAACAAGCTAATGCATTGTTGTTCTTTGATTTTTCCTATGGATGAATATTCAGGGATATCATTTGTCAAATGTCATACATTTAATGAATGATGTCAGCTGAATATGTGTCTTGAAAATTCAAATAACTTGCTTGTAACATTGTTCAAATGATATTGATTTTCTGTAATGTCACTTGTCTAAAGATATTTTTTTTAAACGAATTAGTTGAACATATTTATATGGCCAACTATTAATTTTACTCTTATCTCTACTCAAATATCTTTGTCATGATAACCTTTTTAATCTGAGCTGAGACGCATTTTTCACTCTAGGAACTCGAGTAGTCTCTACATTTACATTAGGGTGATTTAATGCATGTCTCTTCATTTTTCCTAACCCCTGTTTAACCCTAGTTAAACACAAGGTTTATCTAGAAACTCCCTGCCTATTTTAAGGCACAGGTTGAGCTCTCCTTCTCATCATCATCTCTAAATCTTCTTAAAAATGGCATATGGAATTCTTGACATAAACCCTGAGGAGTTCAATGCTTTGTCAACTGTGGACAAGATACTCCTACTCCTGGAGAAGATTGACTAGCTTATCCAAATAGAGCAGGAGGAGATAGTTAGGATGAGGGAGGCCCTGGCTGCTCTGGTAGCTCGCAACCGTTGGGGAGGTCCCGGTGGAGGCCCTGAAGGAGCCTCTGGGGAAGCAGCAACAGCAGCCTATCTGTTGACTGGCTGCTTCTCCAATGGAGAGGGCTAGGGACTTAGGGGGCTGGGGGTGTTTGTTTTTGTTTGCTCTTGTTTTCCAGATCAGTTGTAATTTATTTATTTTTAATAAAAAGTATAAGGGGTTTTCCCCTCTTTTTATTATCTTGCTTGTGTGATGCGAATGTTTCTTTTTGTTTTGCTTTCTGCATACTTGGATCTATTGACATGTCTAACTTCGTAAAAATGGATTGCATGTTAACCGGATTCAAACTCTAACAAAAAGAACATTTAACAACCATCTCATAAACAACAACAAAAAAAGAAAAAGAATTACATATAAAAAATCTGATCTGTTAAACTACTTATTTTTTTCTTTTCGATGACTTAATCAAAATGTGACTCATGTAAATTATCTATCAGAACATCAACTTTGATTCAGTTATCAAGAAACCCCGATTGTACAACTAACAAACTTGTGAGCTCTCTGAGCTACACAGTTCTGGTTTAATATGTTTTGCATGAACTCAAAGAAGAAAAATCAGAAGAATACTTGAAGGTTTTGAAAGTATTTGACAATTTAATCAAGTTGTCTGTTTGAAGCTTCTGATGATCATGATTCTTTGCCTTTCTAAAAACTGAGATGAGAACTGATTGGAATGACCCCCAAGTTATCTACCCTATCAGTTACACCCTAAATGTAATAAATAACTCATAATCCCCTCTACAGTTTCTTAACAAATTGTAGTTGCAAAAACTAGTAAATCTCAACCAGTAGGGAGTGATAAAGGAGTTAAGTGAGGGTGAGGGCAGTGGTGAATATCAAGAAACCACTAGAAGGATTGTGAGGGTGAGATTACCAGCCAAACTACCTTATGTCTTCTCAAAAAGGCATACTGGTTAAAAATGGATTAGCTCTTTTCTGATTGTAGTCTCTCAAAAGACTATGATCATTGAAAAATGCTCTTATCCAGGAGCACTAATGAGGGTTTGGAACACTGTGTACAAAATGTAACTTAATGCCATTTCTATTTCTTGAAGTAGGAAGGAAAAGTATGCACATGCACAAGGGGAACACACATTTTTCTTAAATTCAGCTTGATGCATCTTCTTCAAATGTGAGGATGCAGTCCCTATTCCATTTCACCTCATTAAGTGATAACAAAAGCATTCAACTCATGAGTACCTGATTCTCCATTTTCTGAACTCTTGGAGAAGCTCCATTCACCTAGTGATCATTCTCTTACAGAGAATTCGTTGGATCACTAATCTCTTCTTGATGATCTTGATGTAGGCATTGTGCACTTGAATGTCACATTCAATCTCCACAGAACTTACATCAATTTCTACTTCACAAGTCCATTCTTCAATATCCTCTACGGATATCCTTCATCCGTAGACAGGTGTCTCTCAACCTACGGATAAACCTAACAACAGTTATCCGTAGAGAAACAATATTGACTTCCCTGATTTTTCCTGTAAAATCATTCGACTCATACAAACTGAGTATCAAGGAATTCAATATAGTTGAGAAATCTATAGGAATGAGGGAAGGGAGCGAGTGGAGAGGCTGCCTTGAGACCAGGCAAAAGGAGAGAGAGAGAGAGAGAGAGAATAAGAGGCATACTATTTCTTCCAGCATGGCAAAATGAGAGGTTTTGAGTACCCCTTTAGTAAGGGAAGGTGAGTTGTGTGAAGTGAGCCAGGATGAGATCCTGATGCAAGAATAGAGAGATTACAGAGAGAAATCTTTCGATTCATGAAGTGTTAGATTCCTATACCCAAATATCTTATTCAGTAACTAAGTTAATACCTCTTCTATCTAACTTGCTGATAACAAAAAGGGGGAGAAAATAGAGAATATAGGTTGTTCTCAGGGGGAGTTAGAAGGAGATCTCAGACTTCATAATTTCTCTACCCTTGATTATAACCTATTGGAACCCCTTAGAAGAAGGTATAGACTAAGTTACAGGAAAGTATATGGGACAACTTCAAGTTTTTATTTTTCTTTTTGCAGCATCATCAAATTTTGTCCAGTATTAACATCTATCTGAAGATCACTGAGAACTTTGCAGGGTTTTGTTATCATCAACATAAGGATTTATGACAGTTCTAACAGTCATAAATAGGGGGAGATTGTTAGGGTTGATACGTTTGGAATGATGATAACAAAATACTCAAGACAAGAATTTGATCATGATATTGAAGCTGAGAATCAGAAAGCTAAATCACAACAGCTGATAATCAGGAAGCTAAGTCAAAGGCACTTTATCTATCCAAGGTCTAAAAGCCACATCAAATGTATGGAAGATATTCTGTCATCAAGTTAGGAAGCAATTCAGTAGCAAGCCAACGAACATCTAATCAAGCACCAAGTGTCTCAGTGGTAAGTCTGCCAAAACAACTCAGTAATGGTGAGTCAATAAGGATGAGAGATGTTTTATCTAAAGGTGAAGCTAAAGATATTCGTTCTACGGATAAAGCTATGGAAGTCTTATCTCATCTACGGATAAAGCTGAAAGCATCTTATGTCATCTACAGATAGAAGCTGAGGACATCTTATCTCATCAACGGATAAAAGCTAAGGACATCATATCCATCTACGGATAAAGCTGAAGATAGTTGATCTACAGATACATCTAAGGATGTCATGTTCTACCTGTTATTCCCAGAACAATGCAACCTAAATTGTAGAAGGGGGTGGGGGGGGGGGGGGGGTTGAATACAATCTAGTTAATTTTACAAAACTTTTTCAAACTTTTACAGTATGAATATATGTGTTGGTAAATTAACTAAAAATTGAGACAAGCCATGAACATAAATGAATTCTTCGGGTTAAAAAGTAATGCAGGAGACAAGTAGACTTTTTAAACTTTTCGGGTGGGTTTCTCGGAAAAAGCCCACCTGAGGTGTATATTGAAGAATTCTCTGGTTTTGTTTTTCAACAAACTCCAGCTGCTTACACAGATGATGGAAGAGAGCCTAAGCGTTTTTTCTTTCAGCTTTGTGCTCTCTCCGCATGCATTTCTATGCTACTCCACACAGTCTTATATACATCGAATGTGTGTTACAAACAAAACCTATAACATAATAAAATATTACATTTTCGTTCTGCTTGATCACATGCTCGTCTCAGAAACTATCCTATTCGGGAAATGCCTTGGCTGGCATCACAGATAAACTTGTATAATCCCAAATGGTGTTTTCTGATTGAGTGTGTTGCTCTCTTCAAAAATTACTAAGTCCATGCAATTGACCTAGCTTCCAAGCCCATGTGACATCTGCATGAAAGAGACCTCTCCTTGGTTACCCGACTGTCAAGTCACTATCAGTTGAGATAAGTGAACATGTAGTACTACAAATAGGTCTTCATGCTTGTCAAGCCTTTCCTTTGTGTCCAGTTAGAAGTTAAACTTCTAGGTAGCTGCCTTAACTCTTATTTATCCACCGAGACACAAAAGACAATAGATGACTTCACATTTCACTTGTAAGAATTTGAGCCTTCGAATATTTACAATTTTGACTCCCTATTCCATACATCTTTTGCGTCGTTATCCAGCATCTTTTAGTCACGGGTGTGTAATAATGATCTCTGAGACTGTCCTCCATTCAACCTGCTAAATAAAGGAAACCTTCAAAAGATTCTGTGACATAGATTTGTTTTCCATGTTGAATGAGATGAACATCAGTAGGCGTATTAATTCCATATCTGTAGACTACCATTTGACGTCAAATATCTGTAGAAAGGTAGTCTCAGAATATCCGTAGAAGTAATATTCCATAACTGTAAAGCATAATGTAACATAAGATGAAACAGATATAACTACAACTCAACAAAGGACAAGACAGACAATAATATTAACAGAAGCACATGAATCCAGAATCAAAGAAGATAAGGTAAACTCAAAAAATCAAAATACGTTATGTATTCTTGAAGTCCGTAAACAGGTCACGGAAAGAAGTTCATGAAAATGTTCAAGCCTTAGTGACAGCAAAAGAAACAAGACTTTCAAGACGACAGAAGTATGTGAATGATTTAGGGTTAGTACCACGGGATTCCAGTGATTTAATTGAAGCAACCAGAACGACTAGGGACTTATCAGAAGCATTGAATTGAAGACATAGAAGAAGAATTGATCAAGTGTTATTCATCTGTTAACCAGACCAGTTGCACTAGTTGACGGCACTTAAAAAGATCAAGTTGTTTTATCGTCTCAGAAGAAATTGATACAACCTAAAACTAAAACACCCTGGAGTACATAAGCTTTTCTAAATGATTAAGTACAAGAAAAGATTTCGATGGTTTTTCTATTTAGAAAACCATCGAATGTGATATAAGAAAACCATCTGAAATCTAGAATAAAGTAATTTAGTTTTCGATAGTTTTTATTTAAAAACTATCGAATGGTAAATTTCTTTATTCATTCGATGGTTTTCAATTTAGGGAGCAGGTGAAAATTTTGCTTTGTTGTCAGGTTGATTTTGAAGATGGACAGCCAAGATTGATCCTTCAAGTTTGGTTCGATAGTTTTCAAAAACTAAATCTACAATTACTAACAGAGGAAGAGTGTCTTCTTCAGTCGAGGTTCTTCACAGTAGCAATTACTAAGAGAGAGTTTGAGCCAGAGAGATTACTGAAGAAATTAATATTGCTCAGATTTCTATCATTGTATTGATTGTGATTAACCTAGAACTCATTGAAGCTAATCTATGGATTAGAAATTGTAGCACCCCTCGAGGTTTATATTTATAAAAAGATATATTCCCTGACTCTTGGTTTGATTTGGTGTGTTTGATTTTGTTATAGAACTGAATGATTAATCTGCGAACGAAATTGAATTATTTGTGAGTATCGTATTCAACCCCCCCTTCTACGATACTTTGGACCTAACAATTGGTATCAAAGCTACTTGATTGACGTACAAATCTGATCCGGTGAATGAGACCAAAATCAAACGTAGCGTGAAAATTTGAAGCAAATTTTTTAACTTTCAAAATTTTTCATTTAATTGGAATTTCTTGAATTTTAAACAATTTGAAATTTTCAGAAACCATGAGTGCTCCAAAGACAACCGCTGGTATTAAAGTTCCCCCGTTTACTAGAGATGATTTCGGTTTGTGGAAGATGAAGATGTTGTTATTTATCAAGGCATCTAATCCGTTGTATATTGGCATATTAGAGAACGGACCGTTTGTACCAATGAAACCAGTTAGTGAATCTACAACTCCTGATGGTAGCAGGATTCCTCAAGGCACCCAACCTAAGGATATTACTGAATATACAGATTCTGACAAAGAACTGATTCGATTGGATACAGGTTTGATGTTGATATTGGCAGACTCCGCAGACAAAGAAATGAGCTATCAGTTGATGAACTGTACAAGCGGGAAACATATGTGGGATACCATTAACTTGATAATGGAAGGAACTGAAGACGTGCAGGAAAACAGATTGGACATCCTGACTTCTCAGTACGAAGCTTTTAGGTCTCTTCCAGGAGAAAGTATAACTCGGGTCTTTGAGAAATATACTAAGCTTCTAAATGAATTGGCAATGAAAGGGAAGACCTATCCACTGAGAGAAACCAACAGGAAGTTCATGATGACGCTGCCCCATCATGTAGAACACAAGTCATCATCCATAAGGGAAAGAATAGACTTCACAAAGATGTCATTAAAGATGATCTATGGCAAGTTTAAGACTTATTAGATGGAGCAAGAACAAATAGTGATAATCTACGGACCAGGGACAGTGGATAACAAGCACAATGCACTTGTGAGATCAATAGCACTTGTAGTGGATGAACCAACAACTTCTGATATTCAGGTTCAAACCCCTAGAGCTGGAAAGGAGGTGATTATAGAAGATGAAATGGATTCTGTGAATCTGGGTGTTGATGAAAGTGATTACTACACCCTAGAAGAGCTTGAGCAAATGGAAGACAAAACCATGGCGTACTTAGCTGCAAAGTTTAGTCATATTCGTTTCAAGAGAAACCCTAAGTACAAGTTCAAGGGCTCAACCAACAGATTCCAGAAGAGCAAGTATTCACCAGGGACTGGCTTTAAGGGAGGCTACAAGACTGGCATGATTGATAGAAGCAAATCAAGATGCTATAATTGCAATGAGTTAGGGCATTTCGCCACTGAATGCTGGAAGCCTCGTCAAGCAAGAGACAAGAAAGATGTCTATGAGAAGAAGGATTCTTATGATGAGTTGAAGAAAGAGAATGCCAAGCTTAAACAGCAATTGGAGACATTCTCTGGAAAGCAGAAATGGAAAGCTTATATAACAGAGGGAAAGCACTGGGATGATACTGATTCAGATGAAGAGGAAGAGTATGTAAATGTTGCCCTAATGGCTGACTCTTCAGAGGAATCACCACAATCATCTCAGGTACCTATCTTAACTACAATTGATATGTCTAACTCTGAGTACAAGAAAAATGTGCAAGATCTAAGTATAGAATTGTTTAATATACACACAAGCATGCTAGCATCTGAAATGGAAAATGCTAAACTAGTTCTTAAGATTAAAAATCTAGAATCTAAAAATGAAGAACTAGAGCTTGTAGCTGTCACATTAGAAGATCTTAAGCAAAAGAATGCGTACTTAGAGAACAAGGTCAAGTGTAATGATGAGATAGAGACTATCATCAGGAAGCAGATTTCAGAGTTAGATTTGAAACTGAATGCTTTTAAGAATTCCGCCCTAATTGCTAAGGAGATCATTGATACTCAGGCCATAGGGAATAAAACTGCAATAGGATTTGACTATAACAAGAAAGCTGGTAAGAAGATAGTGGAATTCCCTGTGACACCTTCAGTTGTCAAAAGGAATACTCCACATGTTCTTAAGAATGTTGATTGTCCAGTTTTTGTTAAGCCTTTTCCACCACTCTTTCATAAGGATGATCTTTTCATAAGACAAGAATTGCTTGAGGAGGATTTGTTGAAGGTTAAAGAGGTAAAGACTAAGTTGCCTAGGAAATCAGTAAAAACTGAATTACCTAAAACTGAAGTAGGTGACTTAGTTAGTAATGCTAAAAAGAACAGGAATGGGAAGAAGAAGATTGTTAATCAGGAAATGGTTCCATATTCTCCCATTGCATCTAGGAAGTTGTGCACTATTTGTAATTCTGCTGGACACCTTACACATGCATGTAAAAATGTTAAAGTAGAAACTGCTAATACTTCTGAAATGCATAACATGTCTGACATGCCTGATCTTCATGAACCCTGTGGAAAGAAAGAGTGTTTTCTATGTAAGTACAACATCATGCATGCTTATTTTAAGTTGATGAGTGATAGTAGCAAAAGCACTGATAATGTTAAATCCACAGATACTATGAATATCAAACAGGGTAAGAATAAATTGAATGTTACTCCTGTTAAAGTATCTAAACCTTCAGGACCCAAACAATTTTGGGTACCAAAGTCCGCTTAATCAATCTGTGATTGCAGGGTAAGGTTAAAAGCTCAAAGGTTGTGTGGATTCTGGATAGTGGCTGTTCTAGACACATGACAGGTGAAGAGTCCCTGCTTACAGAGGTGGTTAAGAAGACCGACCCGATTGTAACCTTTGGAGATGACAGCAAAGGATTCACTACGGGATATGGTAAATTGAAAGGTGGAAATGTCATCATTGAGAACATCTATCTTGTTGAAGGATTAAAGCACAATCTTCTAAGTATCAGTCAGTTCTGTGATAAAGGCTACAATGTAGATTTCAGAAAGGACAAGTGCTTGATCACAAACAGGAAGGATGAGAAGCTTACTCTACTGGGAGTGAGAAAAGGAAATTTGTTTATAGCCGACTTAAGTTCTACCAGTGAAGGAGAAGTTACATGTTTCTATGCAAAGGCATCTTCAGAACAAAGTTGGCTATGGCACAAGAAGCTCTCACACTTGAACTTCAAAACTATGAACTCTTTGGTAAAGAGAGAGTTAGTGAGAGGGTTGCCCCTGATGGAATTCAATCAGGAGGGACTATGTGAAGCATGTGAAAAAGGGAAGTCAAAGAAAGCATCACATGGAAGCAAAGGAATTACAAGCATTGCTGAACCATTACAACTGATTCATATGGATTTATTTGGTCCAGTCAATGTTATGTCACTTTCAAGAAAAAGATATGCATTGGTGATGGTGGATGACTACTCCAAGTACACGTGGGTGTTGTTCATACAATCAAAGGATGAAGCAACACAACTAATCATTGATCACATCAAGAAGATAGAAGTGGAAGCTAAGCTACCTGTGCGGACAATCAGATCAGACAATGGAACTGAATTCAAGAATGCAGTTCTTAATGATTTCTGCTCAGAGAAAGGAATATCAAGACAGTATTCAGCACCAAGAACTCCTCAACAGAATGGAGTAGTGGAAAGGAAGAACAGGACCTTGGTTGAAGCAACAAGGACCGTGTTGAGTGAATCAAAACTTCCCACTTACTTTTGGGCTGAAGCAGCGAATACAGTTTGCTACACTCAGAATCGAACCCTGATCAACAAAGATCATGAAAAGACTCTGTATGAGTTAATGGCCAACAAGAAGCCAACACTGAAGTACTTTCATGTGTTTGGTGCAAAGTGCTTTATACTTAAAGATGGAGAACATCTTGGCAAGTTTGATGCCAAAGCAGATGAAGGCATTTTTCTGGGCTATTCTCTGGAATCTAAGGCTTTCAGGGTATATGTGATTGAAGATAAGAAGGTGTTGGAAAGCTTTAATGTAACATTTGATGACACCAAAAGACCAGGCATGCAAACAAGAGAGAACTCTGAATCCTTGGTATTTGAAAATTTATCAGGAGATCTCTCTGACAATGAAGAAGAACCTGAAGTTGTTACAGTTATTAATAATAATCATGATGATAATGATTCTGGACCAAGTGGTGATAGTGGTGGACATACTCAAACTACTACTGGATCCACTAGTCAATCAACATGGTCAACAGATCATACCGTCAACAACTCAGGGGGAGCAGGAGAAGGATCAACTAGTCACACTCCACAACAACTAGAACAAGGAGAACATCACAAAATGAATGTCACTATTCTGGGTTTCTTTCAGAAACAGAACCTAAGAAAGTTGAAGATGCTCTAGATGATCCATATTGGGTGATTGCTATGCAAGAGGAACTCAATCAGTTTGAAAGGCAGAAAGTTTGGAAGCTGGTACCCAGGCCTAAGGGAAAATCTGTTATTGGAACAAGATGGGTATTCAGAAATAAGTTGGACGAAGATGGCATTGTAACGAGAAACAAAGCCAGACTGGTTGCTAAAGTTTACTCTCAAGAAGAGGGAATTGATTATGATGAAACCTATGCACCAGTAGCAAGACTTGAGGCCATCAGAATGTTTCTGGCATTTGCTGCACATTCCAATTACAAGGTATATCAGATGGATGTGAAGAGTGCTTTTCTGAACGGGGAGTTAGAAGAAGAAGTGTATGTGGAACAACCTCCAGGTTTTGAGGATTCAAAACTGGCAGACTTTGTGTACTTTCTATTCAAAGCTCTCTATGGACTCAAACAAGCTCCAAGGACATGGTATGACACACTCTCTGAATTCTTACTTGAAAATGATTTTACAAGAGGTGTTGTAGACAAGACTCTCTTTTACAAAAAGCACAAAAATGATTTGATATTGGTGCAAGTATATGTTGATGACATAATATTTGGTTCTACTAATGATGATCTATGCAAGAGATTTGCTAAGTTAATGCAGAGTCGTTATGAAATGAGCATGATGGGTGAATTGTCATTCTTCCTTGGACTGCAAGTATACCAAAGACAAGATGGTATATTCATTTGTCAGTCCAAGTACATTAAAGATCTTCTGAAGAAGTATCAAATGGAAGACTCATCTACAGCAAAGCCTCCTATGCCAACTGCCACTAAGCTTGATAAGGATGAAACTGGTAAGAAGGTTGACATCACATGCTACAGAGGTATGATAGGCTCATTACTTTATCTCACTGCAAGTAGACCAGATATAATGTTTGCAACATGCTTGTGAGCTAGGTTTCAGTCTGATCCTAAAGAATCTCATCTAATAGCTGTTAAGCGAATATTTAGATATCTTAAGGGGACTCCAAATCTTGGAATTTGGTACCCTAAAGATACAGGATTTGATCTTATTGGATACGCAGACTCTGATTTTGCAGGTTGTAACATTGATCGGAAGAGTACTTCAGGAAGCTGTCAGTTTCTTGGAAGAAGGTTAGTTTCCTGGTATAGCAAGAAGCAGCATTCAGTGTCCACATCAACAGCTGAGGCTGAATACATTGCTGCTGGTAGCTGCTGTGCTCAGATCTTGTGGATGAGAAACAAACTCCGTGACTATGGGCTTTTGTTGACAAAGATTCCAATATTTTGCAACAATACAAGTGCCATAGCAATCTCTAACAACCCAGTGCAACACTCGAGGATGAAGCACATCGACATCAGGTATCATTTTATCCGAGAGCATGTCATGAATGGAACTGTGTAGTTACACTTTCTACCCACAGAGGAACAAATTGCAGACATCTTTACTAAACCGCTTGATGAATCCACTTTTTCAAAGCTGGTTGGTGAACTTGGGATGTTAAATCTTTCTAATTGATTTTGATTAAAAGTCAATAACTGCAGATAGTCCTAGTGAATACATGAGTTTAAGAATTCCCATATCCTTAGGACTCGTGAATTTATTTTCTGGAGCAATTCTCGTAGTTAGGATTATTGTCCTAATTTAATGTCATAATTATGGATGATATATCTTCTGGCATTTAATTGGTTATTAATTCTAAAGATTATTTAGATGCTAATATTTGTTCTAAATATTTAAGCATTTATTTAATTTGAATTAATTTACTTTGTTTTTAACATTGTAGATTAATGCAGCATAATTTATTAGATTTTAATTGGTTAATATCATTTGATGATATTCAGTCGATTTTATTCTAAGAAAATTGTGAATTTTCTGTTAACAATTGATTTTGGTAAATTTTAAAAGATTTATTCAAATTAAAACTTGACATGAAATACAAATTTTGAATTTTAGAACAAGAACAGGTTTTAAAATTTGAAAAGAAGCAAAAATATCGATTTTTAGGTTTTTCGATGGATTTTCTAAGTACTGGACAAAAACTATCGAATGAAATATTCGATGGTTTTTTGAAAAAGAAAGGAAATCTATCGAAGGACATATCTCGATAGTTTTTGAGAAAATTTTAAAATATATCGAATTGAATTTATCCTATTCAATATCTAAATTCTCGATAGTTTTTGAAATTAAATTGAAAATATACCGAATGGAATTTACTTTAATTCATATTTAAATTCTCGATAGTTTTTTCAAATAAATGACCTCGATAGTTTTTTTTGGCTTGTCACAGAAATAACGTTTGATAGTTTTTTCAGAAAACTTTTTAACTTCTAAACTCTCATACACTTCAATAGTTTTTAAGAAAACCATCGAAGTACAGATGACCGTTTTGCCCCTCTGAAAATCCATCGACAGTGTTAAATAAATCTATCGAACACTTAAATGACACGTTTGCCTCTGTCAATTCAGTAAGTATATAACAGCCCCTTACGTTTTTTTTTGTTCTTATTCTCATATCTAAGGGTTTTTGTTTATGCTTACAAGAATACTTACAACTAAGAACATCACTTTCGATACAATTCTCTTCACTTTAACCGATTAAAACCTGCAAAAGTTACAGCTTCTTCATTGTTAATTGATTTTAACCGTGAAACTTTGGTTCTTTTGAGTTTTTGAAGCATCTCTAAGGGAGAAACTATCGAAATCAAATACTTGAACTTTATAAAACTATTTTCACTACTGTTCTTAAGAAATTAACTGTTCTCAATTGATTTCTTTGGATAATTCTGATTATTTGTGTTACAGAATTAAAGTTCTTGGTAAAAGTGATTCAAGGTTATATTTCTTTTTTACAAAAAAAAGGGGTAATTTTGTGACAAATTTGGTTAATTAGTAATAATTAATTAAATTTAAGTGAAATTTAGTTTTGGTTTAAAAATATTAATAATAATTTTCTGGAAATTTGAAATACAATGGCTGGAGAATTTATTATTACCAAGACTAATCATGTCTCGTTTCAGAACATGCAATCCATAACGAACTTACAGTTTCGTGCATGGGCAGAGTTTTTGAACACACGTTCATTAGTGGCATATTCCTTGAGTACTCCCGTAGTCCTTTGTATCGATCAATTGACTGTGTTGTACACAACCGCCACGGATACAAGTGAGAATAATGTGAGATCCTTCAGTTTTGTTGTGCCAGGGGGCAGAACAATAAGGGTGACGGAACATGATTTTAATAGAATACTACATTTTCCAACAGAAAAACTTGTTCCGGATCCCACGACTGAGGAGATACATGCTTTCTTCACTCTCATAAGAAGTCAACAACCTAACTTCTTTGTGGGAGAGTTTCTGAAGCATTATTTGACAAAGCCATGGAACTTTTTCTTTCATACCCTAATCCATGTTTTTACTGCCAAGCTAACAAATCTGCATGGTATTCCCTTATTCCTTCAAAAGATAGGGTTTGCCATTGCCAACAATAGGCATATTAACATAGGAAGGCTACTGATTGATCAAGTCATTCTGTGCATGGGACCACTGGATGAAAGAACAGGCATGGACGATGTGCTTTGTTTCTATCCTAGGTTCCTACAGCTAATTCTCAATGATATCTTAACAGATAATGAACGGGAGACTTTTGAAGGTGAAGCCACACAGGAGTGCATGAAGATGAAGAGCAATGCAATAACCGCTCTGATAAGGAAGAACAACTATCTTCCAGGGGTACCCACTGTTCTTACTGAATATCTAAGAACGGTGCCCCTACCACTTCTGCCCCCAGGGGAACAGGTAATTGAAGGTAATATTCCTCCACCTCAACCTGAAATGGCACCTGAACCAATGGATGTTGATCCAGAGCCCTCAGTGGCCATTCCTGACCAGGAGATTGCAAACCCACAATCTCTAACCACGGTCGAAGAGCCTTTGGACGAGCCAAATGAAAACATAAACGAACCTCCTTCCCCTCCTATACCCAGTATACAAACATCCATGAGTGTAGAGGGAGATAGTGCCAAAGCAGCACCACATAAGGAGATACACCCTTCAACAACAGCTCTGCCTACCTCTAAAAGGAGAAGAACAGAAACCGAGGCAACTGTTGATAGTTCATTTCTCTCATCCAAAGAACCCTTCACAGATTTTTCTGATTTTGATTGGGCAATGCTAACAAAAGCAATATATGAACCCATAGCTCAATCAAGTAAGGAAGAATTGACGGAAGCAACTGGTGTTCCGACCATATTACGGTCAGGTTCACTGGTTGAAGGTTCTAAGAACCAATGGTCTTCACAAACGTCGAGAGAAGGCTTTGACCTAAATGCACAATCTAAAGGGTCATTGTCTACCTCCCCAGATGGAACATATCTGGATCCTGCGGGTAAAGGGTCTGACGTAGGTACAGATCGGCAACTCGGTGACAATGAATCAATTACTATTGAGGAGTTAACTGAGGTAAAGTCTTCACAGACTATTGAGGAAGCTTCAGGATCTCTGCTGTTAATAGAGCCTGATTCTAGCCTCCTAGAGATTCAAACTCTAGATCCTACAAAGGATACATCATCTACGGATGATCAGAAACTTGGTTTAACCAAGGACGGGGACTTGCGAAGCCCCATTGCACCACCGGTGACCTCCTTAAGGACGGCTACGGTGTTTTCTTCTGCAGGTACAATGAGAAAAGAGGGATTGAGTGAAACAAAAACACTTACACTTGGCCTGAGTGGGAAAGGAAAAATGAGTGAAACACCAACAGAAACATTGAGTGCACACCCAGAGCCAAATGTGAGGAGTGACAACCTAACCCTACCAAACATAGATGATTTGCTATTACCAACAGAAAGAGAGGTACATGTTCAATCCACCCTCAAGGAGATGACAGTTCACGACAAACAAGGGAATCCACTATTCAAGGTTCCACTGAGACCTTCCTTTGACCAAGGGATCTCCTCTGGTCAAGCCGATGCTTCTTTAAAGACTATTCAAGAGAAGATTGACTTGGCTGCAGCTGATTCTAGAAGAACTTATCGGGTCTTAGGCAGTGCATCTGGCACTATAACAGGTACTAAACTGGCAGTGGACTCCTTGAAGAAGGAAGCTATGGAAGAACTGGTCGAACTGAGGACTGATGTTAAAGAGCTTAAGGATGGATTCATAAATGAAGTTAATGCTCTGCAACAAGGACAAGAAGCTTTGAAGGAAGACGTTCTGGTTATCCGGGATGGTCAAGCTAGGGTAAAAGATGCAATGAACACCCTTTCAAGAGTGGAGTCTAAGCTAAACAAGAGATTGGATCACATTGAAAAGACTACCAACTCAAGATTGGATAACATTGACCTGAAGCTAGCTTCTGTGCATGAGATGAATAAGGAGATTATGGAGTTCATGGAGAATCAAGGTGACGGGGTACAGTCTATTTGGAATATGTTGAGGAACCAACAGCCCGAACCTTCACAACAACAACCTGATCCTTCTACTACCTTTTACAATGAGGATAACTACATCGAGGATTCCTCAACTAAGGGGGAGAAAGTTGGAGAAGGGGAAACAAATGAAGTGACTAATGAAGGTTGGCAAATAACTGGATGGGGAGTTTGGGAAACCAATGAAGCTATTCCAGTTAGACAGTACTGGATTGAAGACATTGTGCAAGAAGAAGAAAGTGAGGAGGAATTTGAGATCATGCAAGTGCAACCACTACAGGAGGAGCATGAGCCATATTATCCAGAGCCAATAGAACATCCTATCTTGGATGATGATATGGAAGAAGAAGCAAATTCTCTGTCACTAGAAGAACAAGCTGCCTTGGAGATGGTGAAAGCTGACAGAGCTGCAATAGATGTCAGGCAAGCTGAGAGAGAGAAACAACAAGCAGTTCTAAGGAGTGAAAAGCTTAAAAGATTCAAGGTGTATGCTGAAGTAAGGAAGAATAAGATGATGGATTTAGCACAGAAGGAAGGTATTGACTGGGAGGTGGCTTACAAAACCTTTTGTGGAGTTGAAGACGGATTAGAAGTCAACGACAATGCGGAGGTGCAAGTCATAATTCAGGACATAAGAAGTGCAAATCCTGATGATCATACTTACTTCACTGCATTGAGAAATACTGTCATCTTTCTGAAAGCTGGGGTTAAAGCAAACGGTGCCTGGAACATATTGATCAACTTTCTTGAGAAAGGTACCTTTGTGATTTCCTCTAAGTTTTTTGAACAGAGAACATACACAGAACTGCAGGTTATGCTCATCAAGATACAAAGGACGACAAGGCTAAATGAACTGCTCCGTGAGCATGTTAAGGAGATCTTGATGAAAGTCGGTCCAGAGATTACTGAAGATCCTCCAATGGTTAGATTCATGACGAATGACTTGTTCAGAATCTGCTATTTGGCTGAGGACAAACTGAGAGATTATCCAAGTAATTATCTGATATCAGTGGAGAAGTATCTTAGATCCATTGGATTCACATCAACGGAGAAGGACAAAGCAGCAGACACTCTAAGAAGATTTCTAATGGAGAATGTTCCTTACTATAGGAAGAGAGTGGAAAGAGGATTGGAAGTGCTTCCCAAACTACCAAACATGCCAAAGCTAAACAAGAAAGATGTTAACATTGCATGGTTGTGGGCTGGAATGGGTCAAGAGGTTGAGTACATTGGAAGACACATTCAAGGAGCAATCCTTAAACCTGGAGAACCACTGCACTATCCATCAGTGATTGATTATCAAGCTGCTAACTCCGATCCAATTATTGAAGAAGGTGAGATCGGAATGGACTGAAGATGAGAAGCAAAGAACAAAAGAACTATCAGCTCAGACTAGAGGAGCAACTTCATTGTATAAATTTTTATTGTTTTCTGATTTATGAAATCTGGAAATGTATATATATCTGATCCAGAATGCATTTAATATTATTATGCTGTCTTACTTTAATTAGTTTCATGTTTCCTTAGTTAGTTGAGTTATCCTCGAGGTATTTTCTTGTCGAACTCTATCCAATCAAATAGGGGGAGATTGTAAAGCATAATGTAACATAAGATGAAACAGAGATAACTACAACTCAACAAAGGACAAGACAGACAATAATATTAACAAAAGCACAGGAATCCAGAATCAAAGAAGATAAGGTAAACTCAAAAAATCAAAATACGTTATGTATTCTTGAAGTCCGTAAACAGGTCACGGAAAGAAGTTCATGAAAATGTTCAAGCCTCAGTGACAGCAAAAGAAACAAGACTTTCAAGACGACAGAAGTATGTGAATGATTTAGGGTTAGTACCACGGGATTCCAGTGATTTAATTGAAGCAACCAGAATGACAAGGGACTTATCAGAAGCATTGAATTGAAGACATAGAAGAAGAATTGATCAAGTGTTATTCATCTGTGAACCAGACCAGTTGCACTAGTTGACGACACTTAAAAAGATCAAGTTGTTTTATCGTCTCAGAAGAAATTGATACAGTCTAAAACTGAAACACCCTGGAGTACAGAAGTTTTTCTAAATGATTAAGTACAAGAAAAGATTTCGATGATTTTTCTATTTAGAAAACCATCAAATGTGATTCAAGAAAACCATCTGAAATCTAGAATAAAGTAATTTAGTTTTCAATAGTTTTTATTTAAAAACTATCAAATGGTAAATTTCTTTATTCATTCGATGGTTTTTAATTTAGGGAGCAGGTGAAAAGTTTGCTTTGTTGTCAGGTTGATTTTGAAGATGGACGGCCAAGATTGATCCTTCAAGTTTGGTTCGATAGTTTTCAAAAACTAAGTCTACAATTACTAACAGAGGAAGAGTGTCTTCTTCAGTCGAGGTTCTTCACAGTAGCAATTACTAAGAGAGAGTTTGAGCCAGAGAGATTACTGAAGAAATTAATATTGCTCAGATTTCTATCATTGTATTGATTGTGATTAACCTAGAACTCATTGAAGCTAATCTACGGATTAGAAATTGTAGCACCCCTCGAGGTTTATATTTATAAAAAGATATATTCCCTGACTCTTGGTTTGATTTGGTGTGTTTGATTTCGTTATAGAACTGAATGATTAATCCGCGAACGAAATTGAATTATTTGTGAGTATCGTATTCAACCCCCCCTTCTACGATACTTTGGACCTAACAATAACTGTATCCATAGATGAGACATGACATCCTTGACTGCATCCATAGATAGACCATGACCTCCTTAACTGCATCCATAGATAAAACATGACATCCTTAGCTGTATCTGATGATCAACTTCCTTCAGCTTTTATCCGTAGATATGATGTCCTCAGCTTTTATCAGTAGATGGGATAAGATGTCCTCAGCTTCTATCCGTTGATGAGATAAGAAGTCCTCAACTTCTATCCGTTGATGGCATATGATGTTTTCAGCTTGTATCCATAGATGAAATAAGATTTCATAGCATGATCCGTAGAATGGATACACTTATCTTCATCTTTAGATAAAACATCTTGTCATCTTTATTGATTCACCATTACTGAGTTGAATAGGCAGACTTACCACTGAAACACTTGGTGTTTGATTAGACGTCCGTTGGCTTGCTTCTGAATTTTCCTAACTTGATGACAGAATATCCTCCAATCATTTGATGTGGCTTTTAGACCTTGGATAGATATGATGCCTTCTAGTTAGCTTCCTGATTTATCAGCTTCTATGAACTAGCTTTCTGACAATCAACTTCAGTGTCAAGATCAAATTCTTGTCTTGAGCATTTTGTTATCATCATTTCAAATGGGTCAACCCTAACAATCTCCCCCTATTTATGACTGTTAGAACTGGCATAAATCCTTAAGTTGATGATAACAAAACCCTTCAATGTTCTCAGTGATCCTCAGATAGAGATTAATACTGGACAGAATTTGATGATGCTGCAAAAACAAAAATAACAACTTGAAGCTGTCAGATTCCATATACTTTCCTGTAACTTAGTCTATACCTTCTTCTAAGGGGTTCCAATAGATTTTAATCGAGGTTAGAGAAATTCTGAAGTCTGAGATCTCCTTCTAACTCCCCCTGAAAACAACCTATCTTCTAACTTCTCCCCCTTTTTGTTATCAGCAATAAGGATAGAAGAGGCATAATCTTAGTTACTGAATAAGATATCTGGGTACAGGAATCCAACACTTAAAGGATCGAAAGATTTCTCTCAGGAATCTCTCTATTCTTGCATCAAGATCTCATCCTGGCTCACTTCACACAACTCACCTTCCCTTACTAAAGGGGTACTAAAAAAAAATCTCTCCTTTTGCCATGCTGGAAGAATTAGCATGCCTCTCATTCTCTCATTCTCCTTTTGCCTGGTCTCAAGCCACCCACTCCACTATCTCCCTTCCCACAAACCTATAGATGTCTCAACTATATTGAATTCCTTGATACTCAGTCAGAATGAGCCGAATAATTTTTCAAGAAGGAATCATGGAAATCAATATTGTTGGTCTACGAATAGTCGCTGGTTAGGCTTTTCCGTAGGTTGAAAGACACCTTTCTACGGATGAAGGATATCCGTAGAGGATTTTGAAGAATGGGCTTGTGAAGTAGAAATTGATGTAAGTTCTGTGAAGATTGAATGTGACATTTAAGTGCACAGTGCTTACATCAAGATCATCAAAAAGAGACTAGTGATCCAACGAATTCTCTGAAAGAGAATGATCACTAGGTGAATGGAGCTTCTCCAAGAGTTCAAAAAATGGAGAATCAATTACAGATGAGTTGAATGCTGCAATTATCACTTAATTAGATGAAATGGACTGGGGACTGCATCCTCACATTTGGAAATGATGCATCAAACTGAATTTAAGAATAGTGTGTGCTCCCCATGTGCCCGTGCATATATTTTCTTTCTACTACTAGAGACAGAAATGATAATAATCCACATTATGCACACAGTGTCCCAATCCCTCATTAGTGCTCCTGGATCAGAGCATTTTTCAATGATCATAGTCTTTTGGGAGACTACAACCAGAAAAGAGCTAATCCTTTTTGACCATTATGCCTTTTTTAGAAGACATGAGGCAGTTTGGCTGGTAATCTCACCCTCACCTTTCTTCTAGTGGTTTCTTGATGTTCACCACTGCCCTCACCCTCACTTAACTCCTTTATCACTCCCCATTATGCCTTTTTGACCATTATGCCTTTTTGAGAAGACATAAGGTAGTTTGTTGAGAAACTGTAGAGGGGGTTAGGAGTTGTTTATCACAATTAGGGTGTAACTGATAGGGTAGAGAACTTGGGGGTCATTCCAATCAGTTCTCATCTCATTTTTTGAAAAGGCAAAGAAAAATGATATAGATTTTAGCAAGTGAGAGTTTGATAAAGATAAGATGATTACCTTCCCTTTATCAATGATGAACTGTTAAGAGCCTTCTCCAATGAAGGTTTATTCTCCTAAAGTCCAAGATTGCCAGCTTTCCCGTTAATTGTTACAACGTCCTCATAGAAACCATCAGAAGATGCAAAAACCTAAACTTGATAGATAGTCAATTTCTTTCAAATTCCTTCAAGTTTTCTTCTGATGATTCTTCAGTGAGTTCATGCAAAAATGAAACAGTTTTTGTGTTGCTCAAAGAGCTCACTAGTCTGTTAGTTGAACAATTAGGGCTTCTTGATAATTTAATCAAAGTTGATTCTTAAGCAGATAGATTTTATAATTCAACCTTTGATCAATTCATCGAAAAGAAAAATATGTAATTAATTTTTATTGTTTGTGTATATGAGATGTTTGTCTTTTTATTTTAGAAAATGAGTCCAGTTATCATGCAAGCCAATTTTTAAGGACAAACAAGTTAAATGGATTCAAATGTAGAAATAAAGAAATTAAACACGCACATCACACACAATAATATAATAAAATAGGGGAAAACCCCATATTCATTAAAAAAAATTAAATTACATAATACAAAAAAAAACTTAAAACAAAAAGGCTGGAAAATAACATTCCAGCCCCCCTTGTCCCATGCCCTCTCCCTGGAGAGACAGACAGTCAACTGTTAAGCAGCTGCTGCAGCCTCCCCGGAGGCTCCTTCAGGGCCTCCATCAGGACCTCCCCAGCGGTTGCGAGCCATTAGAGCATTGAGAGTAGCTTTCATTTTCGAATCTCATCCTCCTCCTCCCAGATGAGGAGGTCAATCTTCTCTTGCAACATGAAGATTTTGTCCACGGTGGACAAAGCATTGAACTCCTCGGGATTGATATCAAGAATTGTTGAAGCCATTTTTAGAGAAGTGTTTAGAGATTTAAGATGAAGAAAAGAGAGCTCAACCTTTGCCTTTAAATAGACAGGGAGCTACAAGATAACCCTTGTGTTTAACTAGGGTTAAACGGGGGGTTTGGAAAGCTGAAACGACGTGCATTAAATCACTCTAGTGTAAATGAAGAGACTACTCGAGTTCCTAGAGTGAAAAATGTGTCTCAGCTCAGATTACAAAAAAATTTATCATGACACAGATAATTTGAATAAAGATAAGAATAAAACTAAATAGCCGGTCATATATATATGTTCAGCTAAATAATATTAAACTAAAATCTCTAGACATAAAGAATTAAGAATATCAATACTTTTGAATAATGTAACATGCAGATTATTTGAATTTTTGAGACACTTATTCAGCTGACATCATTCATTAAATGTATGACATTTGACAAATGATATCCCTGAATATCTATCCATGGAAAATTCAAAGAGCAGCAATGCACTTAGCTTGTTAATGTCTAGAGATGATCAACTATTTAATATCAGTGAGAAAAGTAGCTTCCCATCTCATTGAATATTACTCAGAAGATCATTTCTAGACGACTTTACTTAGTGCATAACATCATTCAATTGTATTGACTAGTCATGATAGCCAAAAATAAAAGAAAACATATAGAACACTTAAAATAAACAAATAATTCCAGAGATTGAAATCACTGGCTGCATGCATTTAACACAGATATGTAAGAGAGTAAGAAATCATTACCTACCAAACTCATTTGTCAACTCAAGTGAGTTGCTGCATTAAGAGCTTTGGCAAGATATTTGGTTAAATGTTGTTCTCTTGGAACACAGTGTAGCTCCACTACAACATGCACATTACTTCTTCCAGTAGCATTGTGCATGAGGTTTATGTTCTTGACTCCTTTGAGAAATGCTTAAATGCTTCAGCTGCATTCTTTTGATTTGTCCTTAAGCTAAGCATTTCTTCTGAGCCATGACCTGAACTTATTTTCTTGAAATTGGCATGAATTGTGTTATGTCTTCTTGATTAGGAGTTTATCCTGCAAGTATCAACATCTAGACAACCAATTAGAGCATAGCAAGTATCTCTTGGATTATCAACTACTGAATGATTGATAATCTTTTGAGATAGCACAAAGATTCCAAGAAAAGTTAAGGTATTCGTACATAAACATGTGGTTAACATAATTTCTAGCATTCTGTTACTTAGTCATGAGGGAGATCACCAATTACCTTTTCAAAACACAAATTTCCTACCAAGGTATTTAATTCAGTAATGTCAATAATTGGTATGAGAATTCTTAGAAGAATACTCACTTATCTCCTCAGAACTTCTTTGCATGAGCCTTTCAACTTAGCAGCAAAGCTACTGATCAGTGATGCTAGATATTACGTAAACTACACGTATCTTAGCTAAGGATATATGACTTACAGAGGCTGAGATTTAGATTATAATTTTCCACAGATATAGACACTGTCTTTTTGCACTATCCGTAGAGGAGCAAAAGTAGTATCCATAGATGTAGAAAATTTATCTACGGATAGTCAGTATTCATAGAAAAAGCAAAGAAACAAATCCAGTGTTATGAATGACTATCTACGGATAAGGATATCCATCGATAAAGTAAATTTTGACTTAGACAAAATTTTCACTCTTTCTGGAAAACTTAGTTTTCAAGAAAGTCATTTAAACACTGGCTACACACAAGACATCAAGAAAGATATTGAAATTTGTTCGTACCTCATTTATTTACCATTCTGAAGAGGATGTTTGATAAGCAGCTTGGTACTGATGTCTTCTTCACGGGTCACACTTGGATCAAAAGGTATTTCCACTGTACTGTCTAATATAGAATCCCTTTAGAGCAAATCTTTGAAGAACCTGGTCTTAGCACAGTAGATTAAGAGATTTGCAAGGCTGTTGTTCCACTCATTTCTTTAACCATGACTTTAACTCAAGGAGAAAGATTGGATGTCCATGAAGTAGACATGCAGATTTGTAGGAGCTGGAAGATCTTGCCTTGATCCAAGTGAACACCTTATTCCTTCAATCCAATAACTGTCTTCAGGAGGACTTTCTTCTGGATTTTTGGAATAAGCTTCTTATGGTAGGTGCATGTCTTGAAGATGTAAGAATTTTCTCATCAGCATGATTACGTGAGGTTGATCTTTAACTCAGAGAAACTCCCCCTAAGTTCATTGGGGTGATAACTCAGAGTTGTGATCCACCTACGGATGCTTCACTTTTGCTTCCTACGGATGCTTCATTCTGGCTTCCTACAGATGCTCCAATTGGCTTCCTAAGGATGCTCCATTTTGGCTTCCAATCAGATGCTCCACTTATCCTTTTCATAGATGACTCATTTGGACTTGAATCATTCATTGTCTAGGCAAACACTCATGGAGATACTGATCCATCCACATAATCATCATCTTCTTCATACCAAAACCACCTTCCACTTCAAACTTAAATCTGAGAATTCCAGAAAATCTCTCATCAATAAGCTTGATTTATCTGGCATCATTAGAAACAACCTGTATAGACTCCATAACAGTGTTGATTCATTGACTTAAAGCCTTGTGGGCTTTTCCAGCTACATGCACTCTTTATGAGTCGCACACCCATCCTGGGTTTCTAAGTAGATAAAAGATCCGATCTTTTACATGATGTCTTCTTGAAGTTGCAGAAGTAGATTAACACTTTCTGAGAAATGCTCCCCCTGAGCAGATGTTCCATACAGAAAACCCTTCAGGTAAGAACATAAGATACCATGAATGGCTACTTACTTTCCACTACACTTGAATGTCATCTCTTATGAAAGACAGTCAGAAAAACATGTAGAAGAAACCACCATTCTCAGCTACAACTCTACTTCCTCTTAGCAAAGATCTTTTCTTCCACTCATGAATTACTTTGAGAACATTTATCCAGATGTCAGTTAAACTTAACAATTGTGATATGTTAAGTATTCAATCATGGACTTGATGTTTTTCAAGTAATTTCCCACACAGATTCCCCTATCTCCTTTAGCTAAGCTTCTATTACTTCCTTGGCTAAGGAATGTGAAAAGAGAAAACTAGTGGCTACATTTATTCGCACAATTTGATGATTCCTCCTTCAGGTGCTTGAGTGGTCAAGAAAACATTCTGGCTGCAATAAGTAGCACCAGCCACAACTTTCCAGAGCTCAAATAGTTATCCTGATTTTCCCAGCAAAGTCTCTGCAGATATTGTCGTTTGTTTCATAAGATCTCTTCATACTGAATTCTTGGCTAAATTCTTTGGCGAGATTTCATGTGCAGTGGCTGAAGGAGTTTATCAAACGTATGATCTGTCCCGTTCTTGATAGAGGTCTTTTATTGCTTCCCTTAATGGCATGCATCCTTTAACCCATCCTTGGCAAAACTTGGGGTTCCTCTAATCAAGACTCAGACAACTTCTTATTCACTGGCTACAATTATCCTGATTTTGCATTGTCACAAAGAGGTCAAGACAAGCAATCCTCCAAGGCAGTAAACAAATCAGCTACATACACTTTTCTATCAAGTGTCCAGTGATTACCACTTCATTGTCTTTCTATTGATGGACAATGCAGGCTACTTATACAAAGTTTCCTTTGTCACATGCTTGATAGATACATTGCAAGATATGCTCATATCCATCAACTAGTGCTTCAACCCTAACTGATGATATTGTTTGCCAAAGTCATGCTTCATTACTTAATCATGACTACAAATATCATCTCTACTTATCAGTAGAAGGGCTACTTTCCTCTGAGCAATTAGTGAGCAGGACAGAAACTCTAGTAGGAAGCTAAAGCTCCTGTATCTTCCTCCTGCACACTTTCAAAACCGAATCAAGCAAGCTTAGGTACCCAAGTTTCCTTGAGCTTTGGATTTTTAGCTTTTATGATTGTCATCTTCTCTTTCTCAGCTTTGAGCTTCAAAGGATTCGAGCCATTCTCTTCCCTTGGTTCGGACATTGAGAGATTAGCATTCACATGTTGCTCAAGAATATCAAAGTTTGATGCTCGGTAAGGAAATGTTTGAGCATACAGATCATTCAAGTCAGGCATGCTCCATGACATTTGAGGCATATTGAATTCATACCAATATGGATGAGGAACAAATGGCATGTTAGCATATCTTGTTGAATCTCGAGCATTGTGAGCAAAAATGTGATGCATGACAGGCATATCAGTCAGAGGCAGTTGAGTAGATCTTGTATGAAAAAATCTGCAAGAAGTATACAAGTGATTAACTCTGCCACATCGAATGCAGGGCCTTCTGGAAGTACTTTCTTCTGATGGGTAGCTGCTACTACAGTCAATCATTGTTGTTTCATTCAAGCTTTCCTCTTCATCTGCATCTAACTCTTCTTCCTTGGTGGTTTTGCTTCTTAGTGTTTGAACCTGGTTCTTGAAACTTGGTCCAACCATATTGCTCAGTTTCTCTAGAGTCTGATTACTCCTAAATGGTTTTACCATCTTTGGAGCAGTCTCCACATCCTCTAGCTTCTTGTTATTGCACTTCCAAGTCTCTTTACAAAATGTGTCCATTCCTTGAGATTTGATAATGTTGGACACAATGTAACTGGAGTTAGTCCAACTTGTAATAACCTCTCATTCCTTTCTCAGCTGCTCTTTCAAAACCACTTCTCTTTTTAAGACAACCTCAAGTTCATGTTTAGCATTCATGCATTCAACAAGTGTTTCTGTTCGCACAAAATCACGCAAGTGTACGCGGTCACAAGTAATATATGAATAAGTAGAGTTAGATCCCAAAGAGACTGGTTTAGGTTACTATAGTTATGCACTTATGCAACAATGTATGGCTATTGTTCAATGCTAAGACAAATATCAAATTTGAGTTGTGATTAACTAAATTAACCAAGCAAATTACCAAGACTATAATTAACTAAGGAGTTTACTGTCGAATTACTTATGAGAATAAAACATGGGATCCTAACTTCATTAAATACTTCATTCAGAAATTTATGCCTTTAATCAATGTATGTGACGGTTATGACAACTAATCGGACAACACGAAATCAGTACACGCTACCTTTCAGTATACGTATACCCAACCACTCAAACATCCAAAAAAGAGATAGAAGTTGAGCATACACCAATTATGCTTAGACCCTATATGTCTATAAGATGTGAAAACATAACGGTTTAACGAGCAAGTTATCCATTCAAATTACATAGGGCAGGTAAGATGGTTAAAATTACCTACGAATCATGCATGACAAACATACATAAACCTATGCTAGCATGGCAAGTTCTAAACCTCTATATCCATTTTCGCAATCAATAGAGATTAACAAACAACTTAGATGTTAGTTACGCATCCAAGAAGAATAAGTACAACCATACTAGGAAGCCAATAATTCATCACACACAAATCTTTAAAACAATTAACTACTAAAATCCATAGATAAATCCGTTAGAATCCCACAATAACGATTAGTTCATAATCGAACCGTTCGTCATCATGGTTTCTGATGAAAACATGATAATAATAAAGTCTGGAATACTAATAAGAGTAATAAGTACTAAGGTTTATGAAAAACTGATCCAAAGTATCGCCTAAAGAAGAATACAAAAGATGTAGTAAAACAAGAACTCCGTTGCTTGTCACGAGCGTTGGAATTTTGCCTCCACGTTGTATCTTCTGGCTCTCTCTGCTGATAGATAGATAGATAAGAGTTCTATAACCCTAAAATCGTCTCCAAGTGTATATATAGCCTTACGGTTGACTGGTCTCTGCCTTTTTCCAAAATAGAATTAAAATCAGAATCTTCAATATTCGACATAGCGCGGGCGCGCTCCTGAGAGGCGAGGGCGTGCTCTCTCTCATGCAGACAAGCGCAGGCGCGCTCCTGGAAGGCGCGGGCGCGCTCCTTCTATTGTTCATGGATTCTGCAGTTTGTTTTCTATTCGTTTCCTTGCGCTTCCAACTCCCTTACCGCATGGACTTCTCTTCTTGAGCACTTATCCACCATATATACATGAATTCTCACATTTCTGCCTCCATATGTAGCTCTGCACATTCTAAATAAAAAACACGTGAAAAACACTACATACTTGAGTGCAAGGGATCAATTTAAGCCGATACGAAGCGTTCCAAGTAGATATAAAATCCACTTATCACACCCCCAAACTTAAAACGATGATTGTCCTCAAGCATAAACAGACTATATTTATATATATATAATGCAATGCATGAATGCAACTAATATGCTAATGCAAATGATCCCCTCAGACTAACCATAACCAATCAACAAGCCAACATCTCAAAGAATGCAATGTTCCAAACAGAGCTCGACTAAATCCCCGTATACTAACAATACAAACACAGAAACGTGCGTGTGTGCGATGCTCTTCAATATACTCCCAAACTAAATCAAGACCATATCCTATTCTTCGCCAAAACAACCACAAGCTTATAAACAGAATGAACTCTAGACACAAACTCACTAAGAGACACCTCCATAGTCCATCTGAGTTCGACCGGAATTCATGCTTTATTACGACACATACACTATACACAACACACATGCTTATTTGACCGTGCAATGGATGAGACCCCAAAAGGCTTATACAATAATACCCATGTAGCGAGCGTTAGGTTAGTGGATCCCAGACCGGAAAACTCTTAGGTCACTAGGCACAAAGTCCCCTAGAACTTAATTGCTCGAGTATTAAAGAGCTCACCCTGATCAATTCTGCATTAACACAACTCTTTTTTTTTTCTCTTTTTTCCACTTCTTTTTTTTTTACTAAAACAAAAGCACCTAACAATTTTGGAATGAGTGCGCTTTGATTTTTCTCATCCCTCCCTAGACTACTCGTTTTTTATGAGCGGCTACTAGCCATTTGACGCCTAGCCTTTATTAACAACTAGCATGAAATCCCTGGTTTCCCCCAAACTTATACTTTAGTGCTCCTTCATTTTCAAGGGAATAGACGAACATTCTAAATGTAAGCAAGTGATTAAATTCTAACATCCAAACAAGTATGGTCTGATCAAATCCAAAAGCAACCAATGAGGCTTATGTAATTGATTTGTTTCTGGCATGCAAGTCAATTTCATAGGAACTTAAATCAACCCTCTATTCATCATTACCACACCCCAATCAACATCGACTCACCAACGAAAATAGCCAAGTCCTACGGGATCATGAAATATGCTATGCAAATGCAACTAAATGGACTCACATGATATATATAAACAATTATGCAAATACGAATGTCCTACATGAACGGTTATGCAAAGATATGAATGAACTATCTACATATGCAATATGAATCCTACATGACACACACACTAATACTACTATTCCTTAATTATCACCCCCAAACTTAAAGTATTCAATGTCCTCATTGAAGTTAATAACAAGGAAAGTGCAGAGAGTACCTAATCCTCAGCTCGACCACCCTCCTCGGGTGGTGTATCCGATGGTGGATAAACAGAATCAACTCCAAAATCAGGCCAAGCAATATCAACTCCAGTGGCTCGGAAAGCAGTACCCAAAGCCCGAGTCAAGTCCTGAGCAAAGCGACGATGGATGTCATGCATGGTGTCTATACGCCGTGTCAGCCGCCTATACTGAGCATCACCAACACAAACTTTTTTTTTTCGATTTTTTTTATAATACTACAGAAATGCGTGGGTTGCCTCCCACGAAGCGCTTGTTTTACGTCAATAGCTTGACGTGAATCCGTTTTCATCCAGTCGCAAGAACGGTGAACTTCGACTCACGGTTCACCGTATTACCAACGTCATGCTTCAGCCACTGACTATTAACCTTGAACGCTTCGTCCGGAAACTTATGGAAAATCTATACTGCATCATGCGGAAATGCTGATTTAACCGTGATAGGCTCCGACCACCTCGACTTACGCTTTACTGGAAAAAATCTGAAGCGAGACTTGAAACGCAGAACTAGCTGACCAGGCACAAATGAATGTTTCACCACCCCTCTTTCATGTCAGTCCTTAACCTTCTCCTTATATAGCCCGTTGCTCTCGTAGACTTTACCATACCTCAATTGATCCTGCAGTGGTTGGAGTTCAAGTGTAGGAGCTTCTTCCATAGATGGTTTAAGTCGCTCCTGAGAATTGTTCAGCTCTGCTAATCCAAGAGATTCGAATGGCGCATCAATTTTTCTTTTCCACGGAGGTGCATTCAACAACTGAAGTTGCTCTGCTTTTTCTTCGTCTTCGATATCAGAATCCCCTATCAAGACTCTCTCCACTGTATCTGACTTCAGCGGTTGTTCAATCTCTGTATTGACGACAGAATCGACCATCTCCAATTTAAAGCACTCTTCTTCCTCAGTTTGAAATTTCATTGCCTTGAACACGTTAAAAGTGACCTTCTGATTTTGAACCCTCATTGTAAGCTCTCGTTTCTGCACATCGATCAAAGTTCGGCCTCTAGCTAAGAACGGTCCTCCCAAGATAATCGGAATCTTCTTGTCTTCCTCAAAGTCCAGAATAACAAAATCAGCAGGAAAAATGAGCTTATCCACTTTAACCAAAACATCCTCCACTATACCTCTTGGATATGTGACCGACCGATCAGCCAGCTGTAAGGACATGTTTGTAGGTTTAGGCTCAGGAAGTCCAAGTTGCATGAAGACAGACAACGACATCAGATTAATACTAGCTCCCAAGTCACACAAGCACTTGTTGAAAGATAGGTTGCCGATAGTGCACGGTATGGTGAAACTCCCTGGATCCTTCAGTTTGGGAGGTAACTTCTGTTGTAGAATAAAACTACATTCTTCTGTTAGAGCAACGGTTTCCAACTCCTCGAGTTTCAACTTCCGTGAGAGGATACCCTTCATGAACTTTGCGTAGCTCGTCATTTGTTCTAGAGCTTCCGCAAAAGGTATATTGATATGCAACTTCTTGAAAACCTCCAGAAATTTAGCGAACTGCTTATCCAACTTTTGCTTCTGAAGTCGTTTAGGGAATGGTAGAGGAGGATAGACTTCCTTGCTCTCTGTAGATTGTTTCAGAATAGATCTCTCAGTAGAAAGTTTGCTATTTTCCGGATCGTTTCCTAACTGATCAGTTTTTTCCCCAAATTTTTCATTTTCTAGCAGAAGGGGTGGCGCGGGCGTGCTATGAACAGTGCCGGCGCGCTCTAGGTTCTATTCAATTTCCTGATTTTCTTCGTCTTGCAGCGTTTTTGAGTTCTGTTCATTCGTGACCCTTCTAGATCGCAATGTAACTGCTTTTACATGTTCTTTGGCCTCCCGTTTGCCTGGATTAGCTTCCGTATCACTAGGGAGAGTTCCCTGTGGTCTATTTAACAAAGCATTAACAATCTGACCGATCTGATTTTCCAGAGTTTTGATGGAAACAGCTTGGCTCTTGCACATTAGCCTCAATTCTTCCAATTCATATTTTTCATTAAACGATTGACCAACACTGCTATGAGATGGTTGTTGAAACCCTGGTGGTTGATATGGTTGCTTTGGAGCATACTGCTATTGAAAACCAGAAGAATTAAATGGCTTAGCTCCATACTGCTGACCTTGATACTGCTGATAAGGCTGTTGTGGTTATTGCATACCACCCTGATTGTTACTCCAACTGAAGTTAGGATGGTTCCTGTTATTAGGATGATAGGTGTTAGGAACTGGTTGCTGTGGTCTCTGGAAATTGCTCACAAACTGCGCCGATTCACTAGATATGGCACACTGAGTCGTGTCATGTGCACCTGCACATAGCTCACAAACACTAGCTACCTGCTGAACTCCATAGTTAGTCAAAGAATCAACCTTCATAGATAGAGCCTTTAACTGAGCTGCTATTGCCGTAACTGCATCCACTTCCAGAATTCCTGCCACTTTACCTTGTGATAACCTCTGAGTTGGATTCTGATATTCATTAGCAGCCATCATCTCAATTAGATCATAAGCTTCCGCGTAGCTTTTAGCCCAAAGAGCTCCACCTGATGCCGCGTCCAGCATTGGTCGTGATTGACCTCCCAGACCATTATAGAAACAATTGATCACCATCCAATCAGGCATCCCATGATGCGGACACTTCCTAAGCATCTCCTTCTAACGCTCCCAAGCTTCACATAAAGTTTCCCCTGACTGCTGTGCAAACTGAGTAAGAGCATTCCTGATTGCAGCTGTTTTAGCCATAGGGAAAAATTTAGTGAGAAACTTCTGAGCAAGATCCTCCCATGTAGCAATAGAACCTGCTGGTAGAGAGTGCAACCAGCCCTTAGTTTTATCCCTCAGAGAAAATGGGAAAAGTCTCAATTTCACAGCATCTTCTGAAACTCCATTGAACTTGAAGGTGTCGCAAATCTCGATGAAATCCCTGATATGCATATTAGGATCTTCCGTTGGAGCAACCCCAAACTGAACTGAATTCTGCACCATCTGAATCGTGCCAGGCTTGATTTCAAAAGTATTAGCTGCAATAGCTGGCCTGACAATGCTAGATTGAATGTCATTGATTTTCGGCTGATAATAATCCTTCAAAGCCTTCATTTCTGCTGCTCCATCTGCCATAACTAGATTCAATTCAAGTGATTCCTTACGAGATTGAGAACGTGTTCGCATACACGCTCACTAGAGTAACTGAAACACACCAAACAAAGTAAAATTGATGAGAGAATAATCCGAGTCAGTGAACTTTAACTACCACTGATGACAAGCACATAAACTATATATATAAGACCGAGTCCCCGGCAGCGGCGCCAAAAACTTGTTCGCACAAAATCACGCAAGTGTACGCGGTTACAAGTAATATATGAATAAGTAGAGTTCGATCCCACAGAGACTGGTTTAGGTTACTATAGTTATGCACTTATGCAACAATGTATGGCTATTGTTCAATGCTAAGACAAATATCAAATTTGAGTTGTGATTAAATAAATTAACCAAGCAAATTACCAAGACTATAATTAACTAAGGAGTTTACTGTCGAATTATTTATGAGAATAAAACATGGGATCCTAACTTCATTAAATACTTCATTCAGAAATTTATGCCTTTAATCAATGTATGTGACAGTTATGACAACTAATCGGACAACACGAAATCAGTACACGCTACCTTTCAGTATACGTATATCCAACCACTCAAACATCCACAAAAGAGATAGAAGTTGAGCAGACACCAATTATGCTTAGACCCTATATGTCTATAAGATGTGAAAACATAACGGTTTAACGAGCAAGTTATCCATTCAGATTACATAGGGCAGGTAAGATGGTTAAAATTACCTACGAATCATGCATGACAAACATACATAAACCTATGCTAGCATGACAAGTTCTAAACCTCTATATCCACTTTCGCAATCAATAGAGATTAATAAACAACATAGATGTTAGCTACGCATCCAAGAAGAATAAGTACAACCATACTAGGAAGCCAATAATTCATCACACACAAATCTTTAAAACAATTAACTACTAAAATCCATAGATAAATCCGTTAGAATCCCACAATAACGATTAGTTCATAATCGAACCGTTCGTCATCATGGGTTCTGATGAAAACATGATAATAATAAAGTCTGGAATACTAATAAGAGTAATAATTACTAAGGTTTATGAAAAACTGATCCAAAGTATCGCCTAAAGAAGAATACAAAAGATGTAGTAACACAAGAACTCCGTTGCTTGTCACGAGCGTTGGAATTTTGCCTCCACGTTGTATCTTCTGGCTCTCTCTGCTGATAGATAGATAGATAAGAGTTCTGTAACCCTAAAATCGTCTCCAAGTGTATATATAGCCTTACGGTTGACTGGTCTCTGCCTTTTTCCAAAATAGAATTAAAATCAGAATCTTCAACATTCGACATAGCGCGGGTGCGCTCCTGAGAGGCGAGGGCGTGCTCTCTCTCATGCAGACAAGCGCAGGCGCGCTCCTGGAAGGCGCGGGTGCGCTCCTTCTACTGTTCATGGATTCTGCAGTTTGTTTTCTATTCGTTTCCTTGCGCTTCCAACTCCCTTACCGCATGGACTTCTCTTCTTGAGCACATATCCACCATATATACATGAATTCTCACATTTCTACCTCCATCTGTAGCTCTGCACATTCTAACTAAAAAACACGTGAAAAACACTACATACTTGAGTGCAAGCGATCAATTTAAGCCGATACGAAGCGTTCCAAGTAGATATAAAATCCACTTATCAGTTTCCTTAAACTCAGAGACTTGAGTTTCTAACATATCATTTATCTCACTAAGCATAACATTAGCTGCTTTGAGTCTGACATTTTCTTCAATGAGATTGTTAAAGGAAATACGCACAACATGTAATTCATCAAATAAACTCATTGGAGTGCTGAAACATACTTCTTTAACATACTTAGTTGGCTTCTCAGAAAATACCTGATTTCTGGTTGAACTTGCTTCTTGATTTTCATATGCTGTGGGTACAAGGTTGATAGATTCCTCTGTTGATGTTTAACAACCCTCTTCAGTTGAAACCCTTCGCTCAAAAAGGACTTCATCTTCCAGTGTCGTTCCTTCCTGCCCTTGTCTGTTGTGGTTCTGATACATTCACAGATCTTCAGTTTGAATGTTGAGCTTGTTGCTTCTTTTCTCTCCTCTTCTTTCAAATCTTTGTTGGAGATGACCACATCTCTTGTTTCTGTCTCCCCTTCTTTACTGATAATCTTTGTATCCTGCATAGCCTCAAGATTTGAGCATTCAAGAGTGCTTAACAGGCTTCTAAGATTTAGATCCTTGGATTCATGGGTATTTTTGATAGATACAGAGATATGCTTCCATTTTCTGGGTAGAGAGTTTGCAAACACCAACTTTGAGTCCTTGTTTGACAACTCATTCCCAGCTTCTTCATTGTCACCTCTTTCCATGGTTGCAGTTGCTTTTGATCTTTAAACTTCTTGTATGTTAGAAGCTTGCTCTGATACCAATTGTTATTCTCAGAACAATGCAACCTAGATTGTAGAAGGGGGGGGGGGGGTTGAATACAATCTAGTTAATTTTACAAAAAAAATTCAAACTTTTACAGTATGAATATATGTGTTGGTAAATTAACTAAGAATTGAGACAAGCCATGAACATAAATGAATTCTTCGGGTTAACAAGTAATGCAGGAGACAAGCAGACTTTTTAAACTTTTCAGATGGGTTTCTCGGAAAAAGCCCACCTGAGGTGTATATTGAAGAATTCTCTGGTTTTGTTTTTCAACAAACTCCAGTTGCTTACACAGATGATGGAAGAGAGCCTAAGTGTTTTTACTTTCAGCTTTGTGCTCTCTCCGCATGCATTTCTATGCTACTCCACACAGTCTTATATACATCGATTGTGTGTTACAAACAAAACCTATAACATAATAAAATATTACATTTTGGTTCTGCTTGATCACATGCTCGTCTCAGAAACTATCCTATTCGGGAAATGCCTTGGCTGGAATCACAGATAAACTTGTATAATCCCAAATGGTGCTTTCTGATTGAGTGTGCTGCTCTCTTCAAAAATTACTAAGTCCATGCAATTGACCTAGCTTCCAAGCCCATGTGACATCTGCATGAAATAGACCTCTCCTTGGTTACCCGACTGTCAAGTCACTATCAGCTGAGATAAGTGAACATGTAGTACTACAAATAGGTCTTCATGCTTGTCAAGCCTTTCCTTTGTGTCCAGTTAGAAGTTAAACTTCTAGGTAGCTGCCTTAACTCTTATTTATCCATCGAGACACAAAAGACAATAGATGACTTCACATTTCACTTGTAGGAATTTGAGCATTCAAATATTTACAATTTTAACTCCCTATTCCATACATCTTTTGCGTCGTTATCCAGCATCTTTTAGTCACGGGTGTTGTAACGCCCCAAATCCGGGGTCAGAGGATTTGGTCGTCACGCTGAAATCTCAATTTAAATAACCTGTTTGATCTCAAAACTTCTACCTGAAATTGTTTAACAACTAGAATGTAACATTTGTGACCCCAACTCTACCAAGAATCTTTATAGGTTATAGTGCTAGAAACAAGAATCCAAAATTCCATTACATAAAACTTTATTCTTTACAACAATTCTCTTTGCATAAATTCTATAACACTAGTATAACTTCGACAAGAAGTATACCAGGAAAAACCAATCTTATACAATAGAGTATTTAATAGAAATCACTTTATACAATAACCTTACACTCGCTCCAAATATCCTGGATTATAACATCTTCGCGCTAACATCTTTTCCTTTTCTGCCCAAGCTACGCGGACAACTCCCGCCAATATGCCTTCTTACTGAAAGGCTAAAATATGAAGAAAACAAGTATGAGCGAAAGAATTGCTCAGCAGGTGCATTATCAAAGTATAATAAGAAAAGTTTCAAAATAAATTTTAAGTTTTCAAATGAAATAGGCCTTTGGTTTGAACATTTGTAACTTTTAAAACTTTTAAATCAAGTTTGGTAATTCGCAATAATTTCTCATTCAGCTTATAGCAACTGAATAGTTTAAAACACGAAGGAATTTATATAGGTCACCACGGTTACCCGAACAACAATGACTACAAGAGTATGTAGAAAATATGAAGTAAATATAAACCCATACATTTTGGAGACCATAGTTTTTACAAAAATACTATATTTGAAGATAACAGTTCCATTCACAACATCTTCTGAAACTAACAATTCTGGAAGGGTAGAATAATAAAGAAGTAAGAATGAGCCAAAACGCTCGGCTATGGTATAAAGAACGTAGTTCAAGACTTCAATATGGCACCAACTGAATATGCGGTATGAATAAAACCCATCAAGGTAGATATCTCACAACTGTCAATGGAATCAAGGAAGTGGATTTTGACTATTTGTAATCCATAGTAAGTTAAGAGTAAGCGGTTTCAGCAGGATTGAAACCCCTTCTTATTAATCAACGAACCAACAATTTTAAGCAAACGGATAAACCTGAATATCAGGTTATAACTCACAAGAACATATGGATGTAATCAATCTTAGATGTAAGAAATGGTATTAGAATTGGATTTTTTTATATTTTTATAAATCACAAAGGTTGAGCTGCTGATCAGTTACGCATCAACCTCGGACCAGCCTATAGCACTAGGATACTTGACCATCTTGGCCATAATTCATTCCGACCACGAATCTGGTCCGACCATTATTGGCCCCCCTTTAAAAACATTCCAATTCTATATCATATACGTCAGGTGTTGGTACAATTGACAACCTTACAACGACAATAAGGTGTCGGAAGAATCGACAACCTTAATACAACAATCGCTGGAAAACTCACGTTCCAAGAAACAACTCAACTATGAAGAATCAATAAAGGAATAACAATACAATCTAGTATCAACGAGATCGACACAATAGTGGGAGGTGTACATGAAAAGTAACAATACAATAAACATCAATGAGATCGATGCAACAATTGGGATAATAATGAAGAATAAGCAATAACGATAAGTGTCGACGAGATCGACACAACAATCGGGGCATAGATGAAGAATAAACAATAACATGCTCAAAAAGTTAAGTCTGATATGAAACAGGCATTTCGATATCAAAAGAAATTGCAACTGCTCAATAGAGAGTAGGGTTCAAAGAACTGGCTCTAGATGGCCTCAACAGTACATATTATCTCATTTTACCCTTATCGGGTTCACAATTTCCCAATCATTTAGGGTTGGCAACATTCCAACCTAATATTCTTAAATCAAGATTTTTGAAAGAAAGTATTTGTATAAGTCCCATAACTATCTTTTAAATCGTTTAACACAATAATTATATTTTTCCCAATTAATATGGAAATATGAATCTGAACTCAAAAGGTGTGAAAGAATACTCGTCAATTTACGAGATTAAATAAAACACTTGCAATCTCATGCAAAAGAGTCAACACTTGAAAATTAAGTGAAGAGTATGCAAACTTGTATAATAATATTTGAAGAGAATATCACTTGAACAATAAGTGAAGGGTATAGACACTTGCCTCCGGTTCTTAGCTATTACGTAAGGCTGAAATAATACGACTTCCTCCTTATTCTGTCTTATAGCACGATTCTCTATTTCAATCCTTCTTTGATTTAACGCTCTTGTGATTACCATGAATCTGATCCTTACGATTTTTGAATCCACGCGTCTACCTCGATAGTCAAAAATGAGACTGTACTTTAGTCTTCAGAGTATGATTCTCACATTCCATAAACGATTGTAACTTAATTCTAACGCATTTCATAGTCTTACCGATATCTCCGTTGGAATAAAATACTTATAAATGTCCCCTATGAGTGTTGACGTTTCCTTGGTGTTAGATCGCCTCACAAATAACCCAAACAGTCGTAAACAATACTTCATCCATCTCCGACGTCTTTCATTTAACATATTTCGGTAATCTGGCTCGTCTCGTCCAATAGCCTCTGTTACATAGATAACCATATTTAATTGATAGAGTAATCACGATTGACTAAATAAATAATTCACGTAACACACTCGTCAAAAATCTCTATAATATAAAAGTCAACATCTAAGTCAACAGTCTCGTAAATCTCATTTTCTAACAATACTGACAAATTTCTATTCTAACTACCCCTCGTGATAATATTAGACACGATCAAAATATTTAAACAAGTTCCAAAACACTTATTCGAATTTATGACTCAACAACCAGATACTTCACATAATTCACGTAACACGTATTATCATTTAAATGAAATAAATAAATCACATAAGTCACATGACGCTCAAGAAATAATTTTAGAATAATATTCGACTCTCGTTTCATAAGAAATTACACACCAAATAATTTTAGATTGAAAATCGAATCATTTTTCACAATATAAAGGTTTAAAAACAAATTAATCAATTAATATAAAATTAATTGACTAATTATAAATAATCAAACAAATTTTTATTGAGCCAACTAAATAAAGAAAGTAATTAAATTTAATTTAAATTAATTAAATTTAATTAATAATTAATTATTAGAATTAACTGATTAATTAAATTAATCAATCAATTAAAATAAATTAATTACTAATTAAAAACAATTAAAATATTTAAATTTAATCAATTTTCGAAATTAAATAAATATTAAAAGATTTTAGAAAATATTTGAATAATAAAACTGAATTTTAAAAATCAAAATATGATTTTTAGAATTTTAAAACAAATTTTGATTTATTTAAAAAATAAATCCCAGAAACACTATTCACGAAAATCAATTAGGGCAAACTGGATCAAAACCGGGTCAGAAAACGGGTCGCCAAGAATAGAAACAGGTCGTCAAGAACAACCGCCGGAATCTGGGTTTTTCCAGAATTCAGCCGGCGTCCGACCACCGGATTCCGTCCATGGCTTAAAACACACCAAAACTTATCATTCTTTTAGGGCTTTTGCTCAGAATTTCACAACAAACACAACCAACACAAACACAAGCCTGAAACAAGCCGGAATCGGTCTAAAAATCCGGTCAAAACCATCGGGTTCGGTTTTCCGGCCAAAACTACGATCTACCGATTCTGTACATGAAATCTAACGTTCTTGATGTTAAAATGATCCTTACAACACATCCAATCAAAGCCCTCTATCAAATATCATGAACAATCAACAATAAGAACGGACTATTCAAAAGTAAAATTAGGTAAAAAAACCCAAAATCGAATTTGTCAAATTCGAACGTAAACATGAAATTAAAACATGAATTCCTACTAAATAGAACCCTAGGAACATGCTGGAAGCAATCAATTGAACGGAGAATCAACATAAATGAAATCCCCAATTTTGAACATAAACCCTAATTTTAATTCGAAAATTCAAAAATTCATAATAAATCGAAAAATTACCAAATGATGAAATTGATTGCAGATATGGAAACTAGAATTCAAGAGCTTTGATTTGAGTACTTGAACTTGAGATTTGGATTCCAATAACACCTTCAAATTTGTGTTTGATCTTGAAGAACACGAAGAATACGGTTCGGGATTTTCATATTTTTATCGATATATAAGCTTTATTATACGTAAAATAATATACGATACGCCTTTTTATATTTAGCGAAAAATAATACCCAAACGACATTTTTGGATCGATATTGATCCGATGGATCGTTTTAATACGAATAAATAGAATACACGTTTTACGAGACGATAATTATCAAGAATATTTGGATAATTACAAGAATTGTTTAATAATAGATATACGAACCAAAATATCTCTATCACGAATGTTAACGAATAAAATATTGGTACGAACGATATACCAATTCCCCGAATGATCATGAAACAAACTAAATTTTCTTTTCGATAATTAAAATAAAACGAAATAAAATGTCATCCTCAAAAATAAATTTCAATCCCCTCAAATATTCACATAGCATCCCAAGGTCACATATTCAAACATTTAACGAATAACTTAACACATTTAAACAGATAAAACATTTAATAAATTTTGATATGAAAATAAAATTTCATTCACATCAGATATTAACTCGTAGTTTTCCCGGATCTTACAGGTGTGTAATGATGATCTCTGAGACTGTCCTCCATTCAACCTGCTAAATAAAGGAAACCTTCAAAAGATTCTGTTACATAGATTTGTTTTCCATGTTGAATGAGATGAACATCAGTAGGCGTATTAATTCCATATCCGTAGACTACCATTTTACGTCAAATATCCGTAGAAAGGTAATCTCAGAATATCCATAGAAGTAATATTCCATAACTGTATCCATAGATGAGACATGACATCCTTGACTGCATCCATAGATAGACCATGACCTCCTTAACTGCATCCATAGATAAAACATGACATCCTTAGCTGTATCTGATGATCAACTTCCTTCAGCTTTTATCCGTAGATGGGATAAGATGTCCTCAGCTTCTATCCGTTGATGAGATAAGATGTCCTCGGCTTCTATCCGTTGATGGCATATGATGTTTTCAGCTTGTATCCATAGATGAAATAAGATTTCATAGCATGATCCGTAGAATGGATACACTTAGCTTCATCTTTAGATAAAACATCTTGTCATCTTTATTGATTCACCATTACTGAGTTGAATAGGCAGACTTACCACTGAAACACTTGGTGCTTGATTAGACGTCCGTTGGCTTGCTTCTGAATTGTTTCCTAACTTGATGACAGAATATCCTCCAATCATTTGATGTGGCTTTTAGACCTTGGATAGATAAGATGCCTTCTAGTTAGCTTCCTGATTTATCAGCTTCTGTGAACTAGCTTTCTGACAATCAGCTTCAGTGTCAAGATCAAATTCTTGTCTTGAGCATTTTGTTATCATCATTTCAAATGGGTCTACCCTAACAATACCTATGGATGCAGCTAAGGATGTCATGTTCTATCTATGGATACATCTCAGGATATTACTTCTACTGATATTCTGAGATTAATATTCTACGGATAAATGAAGTAGAATAGTAGTCTATGGATATAGAATTAATACGCCTACTGATATTCATCTCATTCAACAAGAAAAGAAAATCTATGTAAAAGAATTTTTTGAAGTTTTCTTTATTTAACAGGTTGAATGGAGGACAGTCTCAGAGATCACCATTACACACCCGTGACTCAAAGATGGTGGATAATGACGTAAAAGATGTATGGAATAGGGAGTCAAACTGTAAATATTCGAAGGCTCAAATTCCTACAAATGAAATGTGAAGTCATCCATTATCTTCAATATCTCGAAGGATAAATAAGAGTTACAGCAGCTACCCAGAAGTTTATCTTCCAACTGGACGCAAAGGAAAAGCTTGACAAGCATGAGGACCTATATGCAAAACTACATGTTCACTTATCTCAGCTGATAGTGACTTGACAGTCGTGTATCCAAAAAAAGGTCTTTTTCATGCAGATGTCACGTGGGCTTAGAAGCTAGGTCAAATTGCATGAACTTAGTAATTCTTGAAGAAAGAAGCACATTGAACCAGAAAGCACTCTTTGGGACTATACAAGTTTATCTGTGATGCCAGCCAAGGCATTTCCCGAATATAGGAGCTTCAGAGTCGAACATGTGAACAAACAGAACCAAAAATGTAATATTTTATTATGTTGTAGGTTTTGATTGTAACATACAGTTGATGTATATAAGATTGTATGGTGTAGCATAGAAAAGTGTGAAGAGAACACCGAGCCAAAAGAAAAACACTTAGGCTCTCTTTCATCATCTGTGTAAGCAGCTGGAGTTTGTTGTAAAACAAAACCAGAGAATTCTTCAATATACATCTCAGGTGGGCTTTTTCCGATAAACCCACCTGAAAAGTTTAAAAAGTTTGTTTGTCTCCTGCATTTCTTTTTAACTTGAAGAATTCATTTTTGTTCCAAGCTTGACTAGATTTTAGTTAATTTACAAACTCATATGTTCATACTCCAAAAAGGTTTGAAAAAGTTTTGTAAATTAACTAGATTGTATTCAACCCCCCCCCCCCCTTCTACAATCTAGGTTGCATTGTTCTGGGAATAACACCTTGTCTTGTTCTCTCTCAAGCTCATGTCGTACTCTTTCAGGATTGTAGCAGAGTCATGTGAAATCTGCAACACCTGTTACAGAAACGTCTGTCACGCTTTTGACTTTGAATACCCAAATCAAAAGATCCACTTGTGAGACAATGTGTCGTACTCGTCAAGTTCTGTTGTCATAGGATGTTCCAAAGTTGATAGTAAGATTATCCTAGGACTGAGGTGTCGTAAAGATATCTATTATCATGACCTTACAAACTGTGTTGACAATAAGGTGTAATGTTGTTGTCTCAAGGCTTCCGCCAATGATGTTGTCAAGACCGAAAGTTGTTGTCATAAAGTGTGATGTCTTGACTGCTTGTAGATGTTCCTGTAATGTTGATGTCAAACTTGTTGCTTGACAGTATGTTTATTCTGTACTTTGCCATATTTTGAATATATGTTCAGGGCTTGAACAAAATAAACTTCTTCCAGATTATATTCTTTATTTGCTTGTATGTATGATAGTACATTTTGAACAATTACAGGAAATATACTTTGGATGTGACACAATGTTTCACTTAGTCTCAAACAAGACTAATTACATAGTTAAGTCGTCTTCATGAAATTACCCATAAATTCTAACAACCCAATTTCTCATAATTTTAGGATTTTTTCTCTCCTTTCTTACGAGAGTTGGTTTATTTTAGTAGCAATGACTGTAAATTTGTATAATTTTATTATATTAATTTATTAATTTTGATTATATATGTTTGCAAGTGCAATCAATGTTTTGAACTCGTTTTGACAACACACATATTTTTCAGGTTCATTGTTCTTTATATATATACACACACACATGTATGTATAAACTTTCTTGAAAAACCCCAAATCTGAAAACAAAAATATACAAGATACGATCAAGTGTTTTGAATTATATATATATATAAATTTCTAGATCATTCAATCAAAAACTACAATTATACCTTCAGAGCTATTAAAATCTTCACTACCTCCAAATCTACTCCCAGTGAGAAAAAAATCAAAAAATATGAACAAACATCCTTTTTGTTGCTGGGAGAATTTTTTATTAATAATGATCTATTTTGTCAAAACAAATAACAAAAAAAACAACAACAACCTCTTCCTTTTTAAAAAAAATAATTAATGACCTATTCTCAATGTTTCTTATTCTTGTATGACTTTTGTTATAGATGCACCGACTTATTAAATTTTGTTAAAAATGCACACACTAAATAAATTCTTCAGTCGAATAAATCTTGAACATGATATTTTCGAAATACATACACTATAAATTTCTTAATATACAATTTTTATCTTTGAATTTTCGTGTATGGATTACAGAAAATATTTTACTAAAAGATATAATATTTTCTCATTAAAATTAGAGCAATAACTATCTAAACGTTAAAAAACAATGATAAAATTTGTTTTTGAAGACATGATGAATTCTCCACTTTCGAGTTACCTTGTATATAGGTGTATCAACTTTTAACTATAAATTCTAAATTAATAACGTACACACATAAACATATAAATCAATTCACAACTGAATGTACATGAAAATCACCTTGCTCGGCCTATTATTTTAAATGATTAACTGATGAATCCCCCTCCTTATTAATCCATGTCTTAACTGAATCAACACTAATAACAAATAACTCGTCTTTTCAAAGATTTTAATATGATCCTGCATTAGGATACAAACAAATGTAATAAGATAAATAACATAAATGAAAAAGTTTCATACTCATGTACTCATATACACACTTTTAACATGAACAAAAAAATAAAATAAAGAAGAACAATGTCGACAACAAAAATTACAGTAAACAATTAACAGAGTTTAGGTGTATATTTATACTATTAATTAGCTGTTTGTATGAAAGTATTGAAATTGTATATTTAGTTTCCTCCATTAGTAAATATTTAAAAGGCAATTGAGATTTTTTCTAATCTTTGGTATTAATTACTTAATTTCTTATGCAAGGCCAATCTAATTTCTTAACTTCTTATTTACCAAAATGTTCCTCTATTTTCTATTATATCACATAAAAAAGAAGAAAGTTTAGGAGAAGAGAATGTTAATATGTTAATTTCATTTGAAAAGAAATATTATGAGAATATTTAGATAATAATAGAGGAAAGTTTAAAATAATGTAAGGTAATACACTTTTTTTTATAATTTAGATATTTTGAAGGCAAGAATATTATAATCGAATATTTTGTTTCCTCCATCAGTAAAGATCTATTGCATATTTACTTTCTCTATTAGTAAAGATTTTAAGAACTATTGTATTTTTACTTTCTCCATTAGTAGAGATTTTAAATACAAGAATATTATATGTTTCCTCTATTAGTAAGCATTTAAATTAAAAGGGAATTGAGATTTTTTTCGAATTTTTAATATTGATATGGGCTAAAAATAACCCTAAAAATATAATTAAAGACATATTAATTAGACCCGAATTGGTCCAAGAACACGGCCCAATATTCAAGACCCAAAACCCTGATTATTCATTAATTTCGTAATTAATGAATAGGGAAAATATACAGCTCATAAAAAGGATCCAAATTATGGCAAATTGGTCGAAGAAGGATCCAGAATCCCAATTAAAGGCAATTAATGAGTCATAGCCTTTATCAACAAGGAAAAGACTTATCCTGCAAGAAATACAACGTTTATCCAACATCAAAAAGGAGACTTATTCGCTAAGACTCCCAAACATACCATAAATACTATGCTCCAGACGCCTATATAAGGTCCCTGATCCTACAATCAGAACTACGTCTTTGGCTTGATTCTCAACATTAATTGAGATACGTAGGCATCTTGTGAGGACCAATTTAGTCCGGAAACACGAGTGCAGCCATTAAAGCTCGAAGCTCATTAAATTCACAAAGTACGTACATTTGGCGCCGTCTGTGGGAAGACAACATCAACCATGGCAAACACACGAAGAACAGCTCGGGATACTCAAACTCCCGATGATCGCCCCATCACCTCTGAGGCTGATCAGCCACCGCCGACTACCGGCACACAAGGGGCGAATATCCCCACCAACACTCAAGGACCGGAAATCCCGATTTTGGTTGAAGGGACGAATCCCCTGCAGATGGTCATTCATGGATCTAATCCACAAGAGACCGTTCACCAGCAACCAATCACGACCTCTCCGCTGCTCATGAGTGCACCAAAGAGCCTTCAACTCCATACTACTGATCTCCCTCAATACGCGAATCAGACTTTGGGGATGCCAAGCTATGGCATGCCCCCTCGACCCATGGCGGGCGGTAGTGGAACTAATCCAATCTACCATGAGGCATATGTGCCCCCTTATATTCAAGGTCTGGGACCCCAAAATCAACAAACTCGTCAGACCCCTCTCATTCAAGATTACTCTGGCCCATACACCGAGGATGAGGGTTATACAACTAGGGAGGATGTCGCCCCAAGAAGGAGACGTTCTTCCCAGACAAATCGGGAGCCACCCCAAACTACTAGGGAGAAACTTGCAGCCCATGAGGCAGAGACTGCAAGGCTCAAAAAACTCCTTGCTGAAGAAGAGGCCGCTCAATCTCGGGGCCGAACGACTGAAGGAATCCCGATAATCAACTTGGATCCACCAAGAAGGACCAAGAGGGCTGAAGCCCCAAGGGGTGATCCTAGTATTCTGTTGCCCCTAGGAGATCCTGATGATCCTACACCACCGTTTACTCAAGACATCATGAAAACGGCTATATCCAGAAAGTTTAAGATGCCTTCGATCAAAGCCTATGATGGAACGGGAGATCCCGCAAATCATGTAAGGACCTTCTCAAATGCACTGCTGTTGCAGCCTGCCAATGACGCTGTAAAGTGTAGGGCGTTTCCACAAACCCTAGCTGGCATGGCTCAACGTTGGTATAGTCGTCTTCCGCCCAATTCTATTGGATCCTTCAAAGAGCTGAGTAAGGCATTCATCAATCAATTTGTTAGTGGGAAGATACATGAGAAAAGTTCCGCCTCTCTTATGGAGATTCGACAAGGCAAGAATGAAACGTTGAGAGAATACTTGAGTAGATTCACTAAGGAGGCTATAAAAGTCCCAGATTTGGAAGATAAAGTGGCTATGATAGCCCTACAGCAAGGAACTACCGATGACCACTTCAGGAGGTCTTTGGCTAAACATCCCCCCGAAAACATGTTGTTACTACAAGATAGAGCCGGAAAGTATATCAAGGCTGAAGAAAGCATGAGAAAGTATGAACCCATTGTTGAGGGAAGTGAAAACGGAAAAAAGAGAAAGGAGACTCAAGAGTATGACGCTAGGGACAAATATCCCAGGATAGCGAAAGATTCCGACTCTCCACCTAAAAGGAACAACTTCGGACCCAGGTTCAATGAATATGCAAGGTTGAACACCTCAAGAAGTCAAATTCTGATGGAAATTGAGAAAGAAGAAGATCTTCGATGGCCAAAGCCGCTAAGATCCAACTTGGAGAAACGAAACAAGAATCAATTCTGCCGTTTCCATAAAGAAGTTGGTCATGACACCGACGATTGTAGACAACTGAAAGATGAGATCGAGTTCTTAATCCGAAGAGGAAAACTCGATAAGTTCACTAAGGATGGGAATCGAGGAAATCAACAAGGAAGCTATGAAAGGAAAGACTATGATAGGAGGGACAACGACCAAGATCGTAATCCTAAGCCCCGAGGGCCTGTCATCAACATGATATTTGGAGGACCGACTGCTGCTGGGTCCTCCCGAAACTCAAGAAAAGCTTATGCCCGAGAGGTAATGACTGTTGTAGGAGAAGCACCGAAACGTGCCAAGACAGAAGTGGCTATTAGCTTTGATGATTCTGATCTTGAAGGGGTGAAGTTCCCCCATGACGACCCGTTGGTCATTATACCTGTAATAGGCAACTCTAAAACTAAGAGGGTTCTGGTAGATAATGGAGCTTCGGTGGACATCTTGTTCCATGACGCCTTCATCAAGATGGGATACACCGATTCACAACTGACTCCTTCAAACATGCCCATATACGGGTTCAATGGGGTTGAATCTAAAGTAGAGGGAACTATTCAGCTCCCTATGACAATAGGGCAAGGTTCACAAACAGCAACTCAAATGCTGAACTTCGTGGTGATAAAGGCAACCTCGACTTATAATGCAATCCTTGGTAGGACAGGCCTTCATGCATTCAAGGCTGTTGCCTCAACTTACCATTTGAAAATCAAGTTCCCAACAAGGTACGGGGTTGGTGAAGAACAAGGAGATCAAAAGATGGCTAGGAATTGCTATGTAGCCGCGTTAAGGCCTGATGGAGTCGGGGGGCAGGTTCTCCCAATCGAGGTTATGAATTCAAAAGACGATGAAGAAAGAAGGGGAAAGCCAGCCGAGGATCTAAATCCTATTCCCCTAATCCCGGGAGAACCAGACAAAGTCACTTACATTGGAGCATTGTTGCCTGAACCCTTAAAGGGCTGAGGTGCCAAAAACTTGGCATGCCTCAAATTTAAAAAGTTTATTAGGTTTAAGTGTTTCCTTAAGGGATCCACTAATAGTACAAGTAGCAATAAGGTCGACGAAACCATTCTGAGCTCTTAAGCTCTTAGTAGGAAGTAAAGCACTATGTAAGGGTCGAACCCTCTTTTTCAAAGGAAATATTTCAAGTTCTCATTCACTATTTTATTACTCATCTTTGTTTGAGTATTTCCTTATTGTTCTACTAAAGAACAAGTTGTACCAATATCACTTGATCAAAATGCCAGCCCATTCAAGAGGCCAAGTACTAGGAATTGCCTTACAAAAGAAAAGCTAAATAAATATAAGTGAATGCGAGAACGAAGAAACATAATATGCATAAATAACATGCATGGATAGAAGATCCCGAAGGATCAAAGAGTTATGTTACAAGCTCAACTAAAAGCCTAAAGAGGCCTATTGGAAGAAGGTTAATATAAGGGTTGAAACCCCTGAAAATTCGAGGAAGTAGAGCTCAGAACGAGCTTCGATTCGATATACTGGAAGCTCAAATTAAAGAAACAAGTGAAACATTATGTCTGCCTTCGTTCATGAAGACCTCTCGATGTGAAAATTAAGATGTTGAACCTCAAAATCAGGTCCTCTACCTGTAAGCCACGTTTGGCGTTGTTGAAACCTCAAATGAGGTCTAAGGTGTCAGAACTCAAGATTAGTTCTTGTATCTGTAAGCCACGTTTGGCATTGTTGAAACCTCAAATGAGGTCTAAGGTGTCAGAACTCAAGTTAATTCTTATATCTGTAAGCCACGTTTGGCGTGGTTGAAACCTCAAATGAGGTCTACAATACCTCAAAAATGAGGTCGAAGGAGACTGGGTTTGAGATCGAACGACCGAGGTCGAAAAAACACAGAAAAATGAGGTCAAATTGCTCGACCTGGGACCAAATTGAGGTCTAAAATACCTCAAAATGAGGTCTAAAATACCTCAAATTGAGGTCTACAATACCTCAAAAATGAGGTCGAAGGAGACTGGGTTTGAGATCGAACAAATGAGGTCGAAAAAACACAGAAAAATGAGGTCAAATTGCTCGACCTGGGACCAAATTGAGGTCTAAAATACCTCAAAAATGAGGTCTAAAATACCTCAAATTGAGGTCTACAATACCTCAAAAATGAGGTCGAAGGAGACTGGGTTTGAGATCGAACGATCGAGGTCGAAAAAGCACGGAAAAATGAGGTCGAAGACTTCGACCTGTGACCTTTCGAGGTCGAAAATGAGGTCGAAAATGACTGGGCTCGAGGTCGAAAATGAGGTCGAAAATGACTGGGCTCGAGGTCGAAAATGAGGTCGAAAATGACTGGGCTCGAGGTCGAAAATGAAGTCGAAAACTATTGGGCTCGAGGTCGAAATTGAGGTCGAAAATACCTCAAAATGAGGTCTAAAATACCTCAAAATGAGGTCGAAAATACATCAAAACGAGGTCGAAAATGAGGTCGAAAATGACTGGGCTCGAGGTCGAAAATGAGGTCGAAAACGACTGGGCTCGAGGTCGAAAATGAAGTCGAAAACTACTGGGCTCGAGGTCGAAATTGAGGTCGAAAATACCTCAAAATGAGGTCTAAAATACCTCAAAATGAGGTCGAAAATACATCAAAACGAGGTCGAAAATGAGGTCGCAAACGACTGGGCTCGAGGTCGAAAACGACTGGGCTCGAGGTCGAAAATACCTCAAAATGAGGTCTAAATACCTCAAAATGAGGTCGAAAATACATCAAAACGAGGTCGAAACTACCCTTAAAAAATTGGGTAAAATAAATATTATTATTCAATAATATTTATAAAAAAAAAACATTTTGGTAGACCTCAAATGAGGTCGAAAGTGAGCCCTCAAATAAGGTCGAATGCCTCGACCTGGGGCAAATTGAGACTAAACTGCCAAAGTGCAGTTTAGTACCCCAAGTTCTTAGTGGTTCACAAATTCGTACCTGAAGTTTAGAAATTGACAAATCCTCCACTGAAGTTTCAAATATGACAAATTCACCCCTGAGATATGAAAATTCCTAAAATATTAGGAATAAATGTTAAAAATACCTGTGGGTACACGAAAATTCCTAAAATATTAGGAATAAATGTTAAAAATACCTGTGAGTACATTGAAATTCCTAAAATATTAGGAATAAATGTTAAAAATACCTGTGGGTACACGAAAATTCCTAAAATATTAGGAATAAATGTTAAAAATACCTGTGGGTACACGAAAATTCCTAAAATATTAGGAATAAATGTTAAAAATACCTGTGGGTACACGAAAATTCCTAAAATATTAGGAATAATTATTAAAAATACCTGTAGGTACACGAAAATTCCTAAAATATTAGGAATAAATGTTAAAAATACCTGTGGGTACACGAAAATTCCTAAAATATTAGGAATAAATGTTAAAAATACCCGTGGGTACACGAAAATTCCTAAAATATTAGGAATAAATGTTAAAAATACCTGTGAGTACATTGAAATTCCTAAAATATTAGGAATAAATGTTAAAAATACCTGTGGGTACACGAAAATTCCTAAAATATTAGGAATAATTATTAAAAATACCTGTGGGTACATGGAAATTCCTAAAATATTAGGGATAATTATTAAAAGTACCTGTGGGTACATGAAAATTCCTAAAATATTAGGAATAATTATTAAAAATACCGGTGGGTACGTGAAAATTCCTAAAATATTAGGAATAATTATTAAAAATACCTGTGGGTACGAGAAAATTCCTAAAATATTAGGAATAATTATTAAAAATACCCGTGGGTACATGAAAATTCCTTAAATATTAGGAATATTTCATATAAATGTCAAATTAGCCTCAAATAAGGCAGAAATCGTCGTAAATGTGTAGGTCGCTCCACACTTTGCAATAAGACGATATTTGTGAAACACTAGTGTAAATGAAGTCCTAGGTAAAGGATAAAAAAGACCCCGAATCTCGAAAAAGGTCAATATAATTTCTACGAAAGCTTGAAAAGTTTTCCTAGAAATTGGGGGGCAAATGATATGGGCTAAAAATAACCCTAAAAATATAATTAAAGACATATTAATTAGACCCGAATTGGTCCAAGAACACGGCCCAATATTCAAGGCCCGAAACCCTGATTATTCATTAATTTCGTAATTAATTAATAGGGAAAATATACAGCTCATAAAAAGGATCCAAATTATGGCAAATTGGTCGAAGAAGGATCCAGAATCCCAATTAAAGGCAATTAATGAGTCATAGCCTTTATCAACAAGGAAAAGACTTATCCTGCAAGAAATACAACGTTTATCCAACATCAAAAAGGAGACTTATTCGCTAAGAATCCCAAACATACCATAAATACTATGCTCCAGACGCCTATATAAGGTCCCTGATCCTACAATCAGAACTACGTCTTTGGCTTGATTCTCAACATTAATTGAGATACGTAGGCATCTTGTGAGGACCAATTTAGTCCGGAAACACGAGTGCATCCATTAAAGCTCGAAGCTCATTAAATTCACAAAGTACGTTTTTTAATCCATAACAAATATTATTAATTCAAAAAATTGAGAAAATTAGAAAAATAGAACGAAGCGATCTGAGAGCGCCACCTCACTGCCCCCGTCTTCTCCTTTATATAATAGTATTAATTGGTATTTTTAGTCATGTTTATAAAAGTAATATGATTTAATTAAAATGTAATATGTTTTAATTGAAAAATGCAATATTAAGATATTGTATGTTTGATATAGGTTTATTTATAAAAAAATATGTTTTAACTAAAACGTAACGTGTTTAATTAGAAAAGGAAATTGACTATTTACTATTATTTATATTATTTATTAATTAGAATGAAAACCGAAAACTAAAAATAAAAAACAATTTTTTTAATATTTCGGCTATGGTATAATAGTATAAATATAGATTAATGACATCTTAACATTATAATATTTACTTAGTTTACAAAATATTAAATGAAATATATTGTTGCGGTAAAAATATGTTTTTTTATAATATGTAGTAAATAGCAAATTTGTATTGTGTGGAATGTTATAATGAATAACCGAATAACTAATAAAATAAAATTTTTTATTAATATGTTTATGTTCAAAATGATACATTCATGACAAAATGTCACAATAATATTGTGACTCATCTACAATATTAGATGTTTATTCATACAAATTTCATAAATTCAACTTAAAATAAGTTTCAGGAAAAAAATACTGAAATTGACACCAACATTGACACTAAGTAATAAATCTCAATACATAAAAAATGAAAACTGAATTAGTGTAGGACAATAACAATTCGCCGGAAGAACAAACAATTAGCCGGAAGCACAAGTTCAAGCAACACTTTGCTAGGAATGACATTTTAGTTAGGTAGTGGAAAAAATCATGCTAGAAGAGATTATAGATTGTCGTGTCACCGTCTTAAATGCCTAATTTTTATAATATATTTAGAGGCATAACCCATTCAAAGATGTGTGCACTTTTAAATAATTATATTATATGTTATTTAGATGTTATAGATTATTCAGAAAAATAATTGTATATTTTTAAAGATATATTTTGTGGAGACATTTTTAAAAGCATATTAGATTATGGATTAAATTATCGATTAATTACCGTCTAAGCGTCAATGATCAATTATCAAAATCTTAATGTTTTAAGTTTAATATATAACAATTAGCAAAAAAAACATATGTTTATGATCAATATACATAAATTTATTATTCGACCTGACTTAAATGATCTTGTTATCTAACCTAACATAAATGACCACCGATCTTACTATTTACTGACCTAAATAATTGATTATCGTTCAATTAATAAATGTGTCGGCATTAGTAATATAACATATTGAATGGTGATGAAGGGTGTCTTTTGGTTCTCTCACTCGATATGTTTTTCTCTTGATCTCACTCCGGTACTATATATCTATATTATTCATAGACGTATTTGGTACTTTTATTCGTGAATTTGGGGCAGAACTTATGCTTATGATTGTACTTTCATGTACCTAAAATGGAATGCAATTGAATCTTCGAGGACATATATAGCGTAAGAGCAAGTATTCGGGCCAAATTTTAAAGAAGGAAAGTAAAAGAGAAGTTAGAACTTGTTAATTGTGTAGAAATTGTGAACTCTATATCTCTTGATTTTAGGAAGTATTTATAAAAAAAGTCATTGGTGTCAGGTAATGTGGGTCTCAGGCGTGTGAGCCTGTTTTACTCCTTGTCTTCTAGAAGCTGGAAACATTGGTTATCTGCATATGGGACTGGAGCTAGGGAGTTACTTGTTCCCGGATCGATCAAAGTGGACTTCAGGCCCGTTTAGTGGGCTTTATAGTTGGGTTAGTTTTATTGGGCCTAACCTAACATTTATCTATACTATTTCATTAAAGTCAAGTCTTACATAATACAGTATGTTGGGACGTTGACCGATACTGTAGGCCTTATGAACTTTAAAATTTATATATAAATTACGGGTTATATGGCCTTGTAATATACAAGCCTTTTGAGCTTTTAAGATTAAAGATATATATAACATGACTTTTTTGTAAAGTAAAAAAAATTACTTAATAAAATTATATTAAATTTATATAATATATTACTTATATTGAAAAATTCATTATAATCTTAAAAATAAAAATATAATTTCCCTCAACATACTTGTAATAACAAATTTATTATATTTTATGTATCATATTAGAAAATTCCATTGTTTATATTGTGCAGTGTCATCTCGATAAATGAATAATTTCAAAAAAAAAATATTTATTTATCGATATATAAATATATTATTAAATTATCGATAAATGAATATTTATTCATCTAGACAATAAATTTATTTTTTCTTATGATTATAGTTTTTAAAGTTTAATACTTGAAATTAGTTAGAAGGTAATGACTAAAATTCTTATGATATACTTTTTAACACCGTATAATATCAAAACATGATTTTACGTATGAACTATGTACAATGTACTCGGAGGATAAATCAAACTAAACCAAACGTACATGATATATCACGTTTATCGCATAATCTGGGAAGATATGGTGTATGTTGCATTGGTCTTCACACAAAAGAAGTAAGAAACTGTTTTCGAAAAGATCATCACCTTATATGTGTATATGTGTAAGATATGTGAAATAGTATTACGGATGACAAACAATATACAACATCAATAATGAACGTTATAAGTCACTTGTATTTCTCCATATGACAACACCAATCGATACCTCTTACTCAATTTTATAAATTAATAAATGGAGAGCTCACATGTGCTTATTGTTTATCACAAAAACTTTTTATCCTGAAATCAAATAATTGAAGGTTTACAAATTCGTATATCTAATGTAAGTAACTGTTATTCCCAAACAATGTTATCACAGGATTGTAGGGGGGGGTGAATACAATCCTTTAAATTTACCAATTCTTTTGCAGACAAAAAACACTTAATAACATAAATGTAAATTGCAAAAATAAACTAACACAAGAATTAAAAATTCAAGTGGATTGATTGTTCCTTCAGAGAGATTTTATTTGAAGAAATCTCTATGATATTTAGAACAAACACACAGCTGCAGTTACAATATTTTTGCTTTAACAAATTACAAGTATGAATATTTGCTTACGCTCTAGAAAACTAAAACAGATTTCTTAACTTCAAAAACATTGCTACACTTGGTTATATATCCCAAGTTTACAAGCCTAATTTGAACTACTTTAAATGTATAGTAGGTAAAGTCCAAATGTTTGTTTTTCCACTCTAAATCCAATGGTCCTTGAAATGATTTGCTTTTTTGCTGATAGTCCTTCTTCAATCATCTCTATTTACCAGATGAAAATAGACTGTTTCTTTTTCTTCAGGGTTTCCCAAATTGCTGGTTTCCATGCTCTTTCTGTTCCATCAACCCATGTGATTTGTCGGGCCCGTCCCTTTCAACTGTTAATTATTGGCCTTGCATCAGTTGAGGTTAATCTTGTAGCATCCGTTGAAAGTGTTGTGGTTGCATCCGTTGAAGGATCTCAGGTTGCATCCGTTGAAGGTTGAATGTGTATCCGTTGAGATACAATTTCACTTATGTAAAATTACAAGGCATAGAATATTTACAATTAGCCTCCCTATTCTACATATCAGTTGAAAGTCAACATGACTTATTCAACCTTAACAATTACACTTCAATTGATAAATACTTAACAAAAAAGTATGTTACATGGAGTCTTATCCGTTGATAAGCTACCTTTCAACATATACTGTATACACATGCTATCCGTCGAAGGTTACATTTTTACTTATACAAATTTTGCTGAGTTAATTTAGTTATCATCAAGAATCAACATAATTCCTAACAGTAACTCATCCAAAGTAACTCCTTCTTAGAGCCGATATCATTAAATCCTCCACCCATCGCACTAGAGTGAACATATGTGTCCTCCGAACATGACCAAACCATTGCAATCTATCTTCCCTCAATTTTTCTAAAATAGTTGAAACTCGTAATTTTAGTCATTCTGATACTGTATTTTTTCTATCACACAATAATCTAGTGGTTAGCCGCCACTTTAGCCATCCTGATTTGATACGATGAATCCATCTTTCCATTTTTTTGAATAATAGAACCGAAATACCTATAATTATCCTTTTGAGATAATAATTTATCTTCAAACGAACATCTATCCCCTCCATCTTTGGCCAAAGCCGCGTTTTTCCAATGTAATTCTTCATTGTTCTAACTTCACCTGCAACCTTAGTCTCTGTAACTATAACTATGTTGTCTGCGAAAAACATACACCATAGTACCTCATCTCTGATCCCTCTTGTCAGTACTTCCATTATTTTTGTGAAAAAAATGAATTTAACGATGATCCATGGTGAAGTCCTATCTCAACCGGAAAATATTAAATGTCAACAATAAAGGTCCCAACACACGTCATTACTTAAACATACATCTTTTGTATCACACTTGCATACATCTATGACACCCCTTTATCCTCCAAATTTTTCCATGTCACGTTACGTGGTACACTATTATATGTCTTCCAAATTTATGAATATCATGTGTAGGTCTCTACTACATGTTTTATATTTCTCTATTAAGCACCTAAGAAGGTGTATTTCCTCTTTTGTCGATATTCCCGGCATGAAACGAATTAATTTTCAGTCACTTCATCTTGTCTTTGTATCCTATTTTTAATCTCTCTATCATAATTTCATGGTATGACTTAGGCTCCGTTTGGCATTGCTGTTGCAGACAGCAACATCAGCTTTTTTCTGAAAAGCAACTAAAAAAGTGTTTGGTAAAATTTAAAAGCTGCTTTTCTGAAAAGCGCTTTTGACTGAAAAACTGCTTTTAGAGAAAGCAGGTCCCCCATGCTTTTGAAAAAAGCTGCTTTTCAGCTTTTGCGGGAAGCAGCTACTGTTTTCAACATCAAAACTCCCCAAAAACATTAATTTTTTATATTATACACCAAAACATGCACATATAAAAAATATTACCACACAGTTATCTGATTTTCACAACAGCACTTTTTTCAACAGCACAACAAATTTTAACAGCAATCCCAAACAGAGCCTTAGAAGTTCCACTCATATCACATCTTAATAGTCTTAAATACAGTATTGAATAATTTTGTCAATCATCACTCACCCTCTTCACCTAAACACATCAATGCCTTTATACATATTTGGTCCTGACTTGTAACTTTACCTTCACTCATGTAATAACCTGAATTTTTGGTAGAATTAAAACTTTTCTTATTATGATTAAGTGCATCAGTGAATAGTGAATTTGGTGGATGAATATTGATTTTGAGAATTAACAAAGTTTTTCATGCCACCTATGTACGAGACGTAGTGTGGATATTCCGAAATCATATTAGTGATCTACGGAGTAAATAAGTGAATGCAAAGACGATCGGAATTCAGAAATTCCAAATTTTATTTTGGTGTAATATTCGACCGGGCAGCGAATTATATATTATTATATTCAAGAAATGAGATATTAAAATTGAGGATTTGAGGATTTAATATTTTGGAATTTTATTATTTTATTAAAGTCGATTTAAGAATCCGATTGTTGAAGTGAATAGTGAATAGTTACTATTCACTGCGAGAATCGCGTAAAGTTTTACTCGCTCTTTTTGGAAAATATTTCGAATCGTTTCAAGAGGAACAAGGCAATATTTACAGGATTAAATATAGACATGGAAGTAACATGTAACAAGATTAGTTCGAGGGATGCAACATTTGGAGCATCCATGTGAAAGGAAACGAACCAGTAAAGCAAAGCAGTCAAGCCACTTGCCCACCACTCTTGCATGTGTGACAAGTGTCAAGAGGACAATACACCAAGCTATGACTCACCATTTTTGTCTCTAAAAATCAGCATTTCCATTAATTGAACAAGGCAAGAAAAATCAAGAAACTCTCCCCCATTTTCCAGATTTTCGGCTCAGCTTGCACAAGGAGGAGAGAAAAATTCATAACTCCAACACTACTTGTCCTAAAATCACCAAATTTTAACCATAGCTTCTCCACGCCAGGGAAAACATTCTATCAAAATTTCATGGCCAACAAAGGAGTGTAGCCTAGTCAAATCCCTTCCCCAAGTTGGAGAACCCAAACTGTGCAGTTTGTGTCCAGCGGAAAGATGGGACTCAAAACCCTAGCTAGGAAGCTTTAAATGTGGCGATCTATAGCTCAAAAGAAAGCTTATGAAGAGTACAAGGTCTGGTAAAAATCTTAGAACCAAACTCTTGTTTTTCGATTTTATATGGAGTTTACAAAGTGATGATGAATAGTAACTTTTCATGATTCTTGATTTTGTTTCTTAAGGATTAAGCTTGATAAGGTTTGTTCAAAGCTCAAGGAAGGATTATAAACCATTTTTAGTGTATATGAAGCACCAAGGAAGGTATAAAAACCCCTGCCCCTTTTTGTTTATATGAGTTTTGAAGTGGTTTTGATGTTTATGTAAGGTTAAGATCATGATTAAGTAATTATATGAATTGTTGGTTGAGTTTGGAGGATGGGTTATGAATTTGTTTTGATTATTCATGGAGGATTTGACTGAGTGGAGGGTGTATAAGGTGGATGGTGAGTTTGGGATTAATTGGTATTGATTTGGTTGTGTTTTGGAAATGGAAAACGTTACGATTATAGCCGTCGTAATGCCCATTTGATTTAAGGTTGTTTTGAGCAAGAATTACGAACTGTTCTTGGAATATTTTTGAGCAGAACTGACCAGGAGCCTGTAGGTCTTGTTTAAAGGTTTGTTTTGGTATAAAGATCATGCCTATACGATTTACGGTTTAGGAGAAAAGTGAGTTTTAGTAAACGCCGTTCGGAAGAATGACTCATCTCTGTCCAGCAACTTTGAGGCTATATTTGGACCACTTCAGAGCCGTATTAAAATGTGAAATTTTGAGGAATAATACTAGAGACAGTTAGGAAGGCTCACGAAAAAGATTCGTATTAAAAAGATTATGTTTCGATTTTATAAAAATGTTTTAGTCGAGGTCGCGCAAGTGAAAACCACTAAGAACATGACTTAGAAACCAATGTTGTAAATGATTAGGTATAACTTGTATTCGAGGATCGATTTCGGACTAAACCTACGACTTAAGAAATTGTCGATTAACATGGACTTAGTATGAGCCTATAACGAGCTAGTAATGCCTTGGTTGTGTTTCGCTTACGTGTTTAAGCATTGAGCAAGTGGATTATCCAGGGGATTAATCGTACGTTTTCTTTGACTTTGTCTAGATTATCCGGCATCGTCGCGAACCCCTATCACTTCTCGAGCATCAGGCAAGTTTACTAAACCTTACTCTATTATTCAGAGTATGTATATTTTCCTATGTTCAATACTTGTGTATTCCCAATTTATATACCAAATCTTTGTTGCAAGTATTGTGGCAAGTTTTCTAAATCTATACTTTGAAGTATTGATTATATATTACTGTTTTTGCCATGTGTGGAGTTATACAGTTTTGCGATACATGTTATATATTGTATAAAATAGAGTTTGATTTTGGTTTATATATGAGCTTTGAGATAAAGTAGTTATAAACCGGTGTACCTTGTAGCTCTATAGATAAGAGCAGGTTTATTGTTTCGACTCTAGACCGGGAGTCGATATTTTGAGATATGTAGATAGCCGTGGAAACCCGGAGGGATTCCATCGGCAGAATACTATGTGTTTTGAGGAATGTTATTTGAGTATTATCTCGGTCGAGAAATACTATTTGAATACTATTTCAGTTATATATGCAAATGAGAAGTATACATGTGTTATTGCATACTTGTCTTCGAATTGCTATGTATAGCAATACTTGAGGTTATGACTTGAAGTTGGGGCTTATGAGTTAGATATGGGATATCAGTTATAAGCCAGTATTCTTATATATGCCCTAGGATAAGGGCGTGTGATTTTCATTAAGGATCAGAAGTGATTGTATTTCTGTATATGCTAAAGATTATTTTTCCGATAAAGACATCGGGTGACTGTTATTTGAGATTTATTAATTAATGAATATTATTTATGTATATTCATTTGAGGCTTACTTGTTCGAGGGTTAATTATGTATTTAATGAACATTATTTATGTATATTCATTTGAGGACTATTGACTTTAAGAATATTATTGTGAATATTCATTCGAGGATTATTTATTTATTTAATGAATATTAGTTTTGAATATTCATTCGAGGATTATTTATTTATTTAATGAATATTAGTTTTGAATATTCATTTGAGGCTTATTTATTTAATGAATATTATTTCCTAATATTCATTTGAGGTTTATTTATTTAATGAATATTATTTTAGAATATTCATTTAAGAGTTATTTATTTAATGAATATTACCTTTGAATATTCATTTAATCTATATTTACTTAATGAATATTATTTTCGAATATTCATTTAATCAGTATTTACTTAAGGAATATTATTCCGAATATTCATCTAAGCTTTACTTACTTAATCAATGTCATTGATTATTTTTAAAATCAAAAGAGGTTCCCAAAACAATGTTTTCCATTTAAATCCGTCTTTTAAGAAGATTCAAATGCTCGCTCAACTATCAAAAATACGGGAAACCTGATTTAAGTGACTACTACTCTTTTTAAACTCTCAATTCAAAAACTGTCAAGGGACAGATATTTTCTTGGAGCAATTTAATTGCTGCCAGTCTAATGTTGTGTTACCACCTCAATGATCGAGGGGTAAATTCATGGAACAAGTCGATATCCATTAACAAGCATAGCTTGGGAAATATTGGAGAATCTTCCTTTCCAACCTAGATATAACTACTTAGTGGAGTCGTATCAACAAGTGTTACACTTGGGGAAAGGAGGACGATCTTTACGTTTCAGAGTCATGGATTTCATCTGAACTAGGAGTGGTGTAAGTGGTCAAGTTGCGTGGGCCCATCCAACTTTTATATTGCCCCAAATGGGCCGGGAGGTCATAGTAAGGCGGTAGACAATGTCAGGCCGTCGTGATACTTCCATCTACATGTAGAAAACTATTTGAGCGGTGCGACCTGCTACTGATCATAGTAAGGTTAGGCACAGCGGACGCGGTAGCAACTCCAGTATTAGTTCATCATCCAATTTGGATATTTCCTGCAACATGTATTGGGGTGAAGAACCAACCATGTTGGCAGGGGGTTGAAAAGTGTTTGGAAATGAAGTGACAATAAATTTGTGCAACTCCGTCTTTTACTTTTGAGTTATGACTCTGATAAAACCTGATTAAGGATATATATGCCTAAGTGGATTTTGGGTTACGGAAATGTTATATTAATTTTCCTCGTAACTTCCTCTTTTATATCATATGACTCTGTGGATACCTTACATAACATGAGTTATGGTAAGGGAGTTGTTTATACTGAATCATCTTATAACTTCTTTTAAGTTATGTGTTGATATTCTGCTTGCATAGCAGATATTTTTGGAAGAGTTATATTGGTTTACTTTGAAACCTTATCTTTTATATTAAACTAGAACTTTGTTCATAATATAGCAAAAGCTTGCAGAAATATTATGAAATGATATTTGAAGTACATTAATGGTACTGTTTTTGGGAATACATTCCGATAAGGAAGTAATTTCAGTATCGATATATTTTGACAAATTACTGTCTTATACCCGCTTTATTTCTGGGTTGTATTAAAAGGCAGAATTATGCCATACTTTCATTACCTTGCTGAGCTATCGCTCACTCTTGCTATTGTTTTATATATATTATATAGCAGCGAAGCAGGATGCCAATGGGACGACACCTACCCCACAAGGCGTTTCCATAAACAGTTTCTAGCAGTGATCCCGAAGAGTAGTACGAACCAATCGAATCAGGCTACGGCTTTTGGGCATTCAACTTATGTATAGACATGAATGGTATTAGAGGATTGTAAGCATCAGAAGATTAAGTTGGTAATGTAGCATTACTTAGAAATTGTATCAGTGACAGATTCAAAAGACATTTGGGTATTGTAATAAAAATTATTTATTCCGCAGTTGTTGTATTGTGTCGTTTCTGAGACTCTAACCTGTGTGTGTGTGTGTGAGACATATGTTGTGGGGTCATGAGCAGGTGAATTATGAACGGTGTGAGTAATACAGATAAGGCAATGAGTAAATGGATCGTGACTACTCTAAATCCCTGACCCCGGATTTGGGGTTGTTACAACTCATCTTTTGTAAGCTTCCTTAAATTCTTCTTTGGAGGATGTATACTAAAATCTAACTAGTATCGACAAACTTTTTCTTATTCAGGATCCGTCTTATTTATGCGTTTCACATTGAATAACATTCAGAAATAATTATATCATCTACCTCTAATATCATCGTCCCTAACTAACACATGTTAATCTTCATCCTTATGAACAAAATAAACTAGTACTTGTTTGCCCCAGTTTAGCCCCGATTTTGTAAATTTTAAAAAAAAATGCAAAGTTAATTTTCTCTATAATAACTTTTTTTATATTTTTAATTAGTTTAATACTATATTATTGTAACATCCGGGAAATTAGGTGCGAATTTCCTATTTATTAAATAATAAAAGTGGTAATATTTAATTGTTATAAAAATTTCTGCAGTATGTGATTAAATGTTTAAAATGATATTATGTGGATACGTGATGTGCTATTATGTGACTAAAAATGATATTCAGTATTTATTAGTAAATTAGTTCGAAATTCATTTAATTATAAATTTTGAGCATTTAAATATTTTGAGAATAATTTTGAGTATATAAATAAATTTTATTAGTTGGATTTAATTATTTTAGAAATATTTCATTTAAAATTTTATTTTTACAGTATCATATTAGTTCCGCTAAATTTCAGTTAGTGGGCTAATAAAAGTGTAATAGTCAGTATCCTATTATATTATATTCACGAAGACAGTAGAAGGCTCCAGAAACTATCCCCTTTTTTTTTTATCTAAATACACAAAACACACACACACACGCATATATACAGCACAGCAACACACTATCAGAAAAACCAAAGAAAACAAGCAGGACTTCTGTTCTTTTCTTCCCCGTTCGTTTCTCCACGCAAAACACACCCCTCCCTTCCTTCTCGTTCGCGCGCAGCCGTGGGTCAGTGGCTGCCGCCGCCCGTTCCAGCCGCCGTTCGCAGCCATTTTCCGGCCAAGAATCCGGCCACCACTTCTGTTGGTTCTTTCCGGCGATGAAAGCCGCACAACTGCTCCGTTTTTCGGCGTTCTTCCGGCCACAACCACCTATGTTCCTCATCTCGAGTCTGTCTCCAGGCCCCCCTTCGAAGTATGTGAGTATATCAATTGAATCCTTGTTTATTTGGTTCATTTTTGAATCATGACTTTCATTAAATTGTTTCGCATATACGACCTTGTTCGTTGTTTTTTAGTTGATTTCGATAACCACCTATTAATTCGTTTCATTTGTATAACTTTACAGATTCGTGTTCTTGATTATGTGTTATTATAAATTCGATTTTTGTGTTTTAAATGAGGATTTAATAATCCGTTTTTGGTATATGTGGGTTTATAGAAATTTGTTTTTGTGATTAAATGGTGATAATATTAATAATTCTATTTATGTATATGAGGTATTAATAATAAATTTTGTTTAGTAAATGGATTTTTATCCGTGTTGGTCTGATAATAGTTATAAACTTGTTTCTCTGTGATAAATTGATAACTTATTGATTTGTGCAGGTTTTTGATGATGTGAATTGCTTGCGCATATATGTTGTTATATAATTTCAAGTTGTTAAATGGATTCAAGTTGTTATTAGTTATTTCTACTTAAGTAATTCATTCTAGTATGTCAAGTTAGAGGACGTATTATATTTTTGAAAGTTGTTGATGTTGTGTGTGATCGTTAGTTGGATATTGTAGATTGATGCAATTAAAGTTGGTTGAAATTTAAAAGTATAATTTTGAGGTGTAATCAGTTGCTATAGTGATTTAGTATTCTGGTTTAATCCCAGTTTGGGGATTTGTTGTAATTCGTTGATGGTGGAAGTGATGTTCTCTATTTACTATTGAGTATTATTATACAGGTACTATGTGATCCGTCCTATGACTGGGGACGCAGCATAGTACATGCAAAATTTCTGGCTAGTCCTGTTTACGAACGGGTCATGCCGAAATTTCGTAAAATCTATTTAATTGTTTTATTATTTGTTTTAAAGTCATTAGAGTTTAAAGAGTAATTGAATTTGATTATTTTTAATCAAATTTAGATAATAATGAAATTGATTTAATTGACCAATTAAGTTGAGAGTTAATTGGTGAATTTTATTGATTGGTTATTATTTAACTTTGATTATTTACAAATCAAGTTTGATTATTATTTTCAAACTATTTTATTATTTTAGTATTTATTTATTCATTATCAGTTTGACTTGATTGAGTTAGTCGAGTAAAGGAGTTGTTTGATTGTAATTAATTGTTTCTGACTCTGTGTTATATATATATATATATATATATATATATATATATATATATACACACACACGTATATGTGATTAAATGCTACATGCTATTATGCACATTACTGAGTTAAGTGTTTAATCAGTATGCTAGTGTTGAGTAAACACATGATTACTTGCTATCTGCTATGTGTATTTATCGCTGAAACTAGTTATAATTGGCTAGATTGTGATGGATATGGTATGTGTTTAATCGAGTTTATAAATGCTGTAAAAAGGTTGACACTTAGAGTTGAATCTTAATTGGATTTTTAATGATTGTCTCAGGAGTTAAATGTTTATCTTCTAATATTAAGTTGGTATTGTGTAATGGCATATGAGTTGATAAGCCCTATGTGGTTGGAGGATATGTTGAGTTGAGTATGCTGTTTTATATTTGTGAGATTGATTAAGTTAAGTAAATCTATTAGTTGTAAATTGATTCTTGGTTATTGATATTAGTTTAAAACAGGTGGTTTGCTATATAAACAGAGGAAGTGCTGTCAAATTTTCGGAAGGACTATTAAAGAAATATTATTTGAAAATGGTATAGGTTATGATATGCCAGTTTAAATGCATACGTGAATGAAATGTGTTTATGTGTTAAATTTAAGCTATTAAGTTTGTATAAATATAAGAGTTTCAACTTTATTACGTGAAGTATAGAAAGCATGTGAAATTAGTGAATTGACGTGCGATGTGATAAATGTTGAAGGTGATTGCTTATTGTTGGATAAGTAACTGCAAGTCAATGCAGAGTTGATTTCTTATAGATTTACTGCAAGTTGAGGCAGGTTATTTTCTTATGTGTTTACTGCAAGTCGAGGCAGATTATTTGAGTATTAGATAAATTATGGATTAAATTGAGAATGATTGAGTTATAAAGTTTTAGTGTTTTGAAAACAGGGCAAACGTCCACTTTACGAATAGGTCATGCCCGATTTTCTGTAGGAAATACATGCGCTTAAGTTATAAACATTTATATTATGTGGAAGTTATAGTACGAAGGCTAATCTAATCTTATCCCAATCCCCCGGCAGTTTCATTCCCACAGCCGACTGAGAAAAGAAAGAAAAAGAGGAGAATTTTACCTGGCCTGTAATTGAAGGTAGACACGCGGGTAGAGTATAATTATTAATTGATTTTGTGCATAGCGTGATTGAGGCAAGTTCCTTCTGACCCTTCCTCCTGCTAATTATTTGAGAAATGATGATGCTTTTATATATATTGATGAATTATTTTGTGGAAGATATGTTTCGGAATGTTTATGAAATTTATTATGCTAGTTTTCCACTATAAATACTCCTTGTCCTTAAAGCGTATTCCATCGAACTTCCTCGGGCATCTTAGTTGTTCAAGATGACCCTCTAAAAATTTATTCAGCTATGACTACTCTCATTTTTTGAGGTAGTTAAACAATTGTTGACTTCAATCGGATTTATTGTTCAAATCCGATAAACTTTATTTGAGATTCTCAGATTTGATTCATTGTTCGGATCAAAGTAGATATGTGCAGAATAGTGGATAGATGAATAGAAATTCCTCAAAACTTCCTCCTAAACAATCATCCTAGCGCATTTGTATAGTGTCTTGATGAGTTCGAGTTGTTCTTATCTTTCAAGACGACTCAAAATATTTTATGCTACTCAATAAACCTCCTTGTTCGAGGTTTGATATCTTATTGTCTGGTGTGACATATTGTTCGTGTCCACATAAACATTTTGTCAAAGGTTGCAACGGCCCATTGTTCGGGTCGATATCGTATAAATAGTAACTGGCAGTCGGCCAGAATAGACGAGATTATATGATAAATCACTCACACTCAATTGTTGTTCATTTTATTCTGGAGGAAAATCTTTACTCTACTGGTCAACATGGGAATGACCCATGGAATTTTCTTCCTGATCAACACGAGATACAAACTCGTGGTATCGAGAGAGGAATATATTTATTTTGGCACAAATGTTGTCGGGTTGATAATTCGACCCCCTTTATGCTAGCAAAACGATTTTGTGATACTTGAGACATAGTAGTGATCGTGCTATGGGGTATCACGGGTGTGCGGTACTTGAGACACGGCAGTTGATCGAGCCGTGGGGTATCACAGAAGAGATAAGACCAGTATCTACATCATTCAAAGTTCAGTGTTCACATCATTCAAAGTTCAAATGCAATTGTGTTGACTTAAACGATTTGGTAAATCATTGGACGTCTAGTCCGTCAGAATAAATTGCTATACTGTGATTCCTGTGGACATCATTCCTATTATACCTCAAAGGTAGTGTATTCAAGTGCAATTGTTTTGAGATAAATGATTCGGTCAGTTCATTGACCACCTCTCTATCAGAGTAAATTGTTAATTGATTATTGATTTGAATTCCTTTGCATGAAAAGTATTTTCCTTCACATTTCTTTTATGGTTAGTATGAGTAAGCGAGTCGGTGGAATTTGCTGAGAACCTAGTTGCTCACCCTTGTTGTTAATCATATTTTACAGCTAAAGAGGAAAAAGTCGATTCATCCCGATACAGAGCTAAAGGGTAGATTGACAGTATTTAATTGCATAACTATGGAGCGAGAAGATCCAGACGACGTTGGGACGACGAGTTGATGCAGAGCATTTGGATTTAGTGACAGGTTATTGTATAAAGATGATTACTAGTAAATATTATATTGTATAAGTAGATTTGCCTGGTATACTACACATCGAAGTTATACCAGTGTTAGAGATTTATGTAAAGAGATTGTTGTATAAGAAAGTTAAAGTTTGAATAAAATTTTGGACTCTTGTTTCTAGCCCTATAACCTAAAAGATTCTTGGTAGAGGTTGGGGTCGTAGACGTTATATTTGAGTTGGATTATTATTTAACAGGTTGTTTTAAATCGAGATTTTAGCGTGACGACCAAATCCCCTGACCCGGGATTTGGGGGCGTCACAATTATAATATATTAATTGAAAATTAAATGGTAAAAAAATTAAAAAAATAATTAGTACTTAATTTTTTATGAAACATTTTTAATTGGTGAAATAAATGTTTATTGTTGTAAGTAAGATTAAAATTGGTTAGAAATAAGCAATCATCATCAGTTTCGTAAATTTATACTTGTGTACGTTTTCTCTTAAGTTGTTTCTAAAAAAATATTTTTAGTTTTTACGTAAATAAATATGTTTGGATAAAACTTACCACTTGGAACCCATGAAAGTGTATTAGTTTTACCATAGTTATATACAAAGTTATAATTTATATTAGTAAATTAAGGTTATATGCTTAAATTTAGTTTAAGGTTTAATATGTGTAACAATTTTAAGGATTACTATTAAAAGTGAAATGTTATATCTCAAAGTATAACATTTATATTTTATTTTGTATTTATTGCATTAATATTTTATTTCTTGTGATTACAAAAGATGATTTTTAAAATTTAGATTAGTGTAAAAATATAATATAATTTACACTTTATTATAATACAATAGTATATTAAATTTAGTTGGTCCTATATAATAGTTTTGTTTTGAGTAATTTTTTTCAGAAAAAATTATAATAAGAATTGTTAAAATTATAAAATTAATTTTGTACACAAAATTGTTATATAATAATTATTGCAAATGTTTGTAATTAGACTTTTCAAAATATGATGTAGTAGTTGGTGTTTAAGATATTTATACATAAACATTTTCATATAAAAAATTGTAATTTAAGGACAACAAACTATTAAATAATATACTGTTTTAATTTATATTAGGCTTTAGCACAAAGTTGTTTATGAACTTTTGTTCGAGTAAATATATAAACTCAATCTTTCAAAAAGACTACATAAATACAAAAAATATAAGATATATTTAATTGATAACATTAGTTTATTTTGTTTCTTTTTTCATAAAAAATTAGTACAATCTATTTAAAATAGAAATTTGTTAAGTTTAAGATATTAGTATGTAAATTTTACAAAATATAAATTGATAATCTTATAGTAGTAAAAGTAAATGTTGTATTACTTAGATTTAGTTTAGAAAAAAAATTAGTTAATGATAATTATTAAAAACTCACACTAAAAGGTGGAATAATGCATATTAAAAAGTTATAATTTATGAAGTGGGAAGGTGTTAAATAGTTGGAAGTGTTGATGAGTGAGAAAAATAATGGTAGGAAGCTTTTAAATGAACTTTGTATTTTAAATTTTAAAGGTGTATTCACGTGTGAGTCATCAAGTGTTAAATATTTTATTGGCAAAAGGTGTTGAGTTATTAATAGGTTGGGTTTCTGTTTGTAATAATTAGTTGGTGTGTATTCCTTTTCATTAAGTTAGAACTATTTTGATGTCATAAATAGATAAAACCTACCACTTGAACCATTAAATTATGAAATTGTATTAGCTTTTTATGAACGTTATATACAAATTTATAATTTAGATTAGTAAATTAAAGTAGTACGCTTAAATTTAGTTTAAAGTTTAATATGTGTAACAATTTTTAAGTATATGATAACTATTAAAAGTGAAATGTTATATCTCAAAGTATAACATTTATATTTTATTTTGTACTTTATTGCAATAGTGTTTTATTTCTTGTGATTACAAACGATGATGTTGAAAATTTAGATTAGTGTAAAAATATAACATAATTTACACATTTATTATAATACAATAGTATATTAAGTTTAGTTGGTCCTATATAATAGTTTCATTTAATTTTTTTTCAGAAAAAATTATAATAAGAATTGTTAAAAGTATAAAATTAATTTTGTACACAAAATTGTTATGTAATAGTTAGTGCATATGTTTGTCATTAGATTTTTCAAAATATAATGTAGTAGTTTGTGTTTAATTAATATATTTATACATAAACTTTTTAATATAAAAAATTATAATTTAAGGGCAACAAACTATTAAATAATATAATATTTTAATTTATATTACGGTTTAGCACAAAGTTGACATAAATACAAAAAGTATAAGATATATTTAATTGATAACATTAGTTTATTTTTTTTCATTTGTCTAAAAAATTTAGTAGAATTTTTTTAAAATAGAAAGTTATTAAGTTTAAGATGTTAGTATATAAATTTTACAAAATATAAAGTGATAATCTTATAGTAGTAAAAGTAAATGTTGTATTAATTAGGTTTAGTTTAGAAAAATTAATTAGTTAATGATAATTATTAAAAACTCACACTAAATTCTTCAAAAAAAAAACTCACACTAAAAGGTGGAATAATTCATATTAAAAAGTTATAATTTATGCAGTGAGAAAATGTTAAATAGTTGGAATCTATCTAAAGTGTTGATAATTAAGAAAAATAATTGTAGTAAGCCAATAATTGTTTTGAATGAAACTTTGTATTTTAAATTTTAAAGGTCACGTGTGAGTTGTTAAAACTTTACTAAAAGTGCTAAATATTTTACGTGTTGATGTAAGTTTGTATGTGACTGTTTGAAGGATTGTTTCTAATGATTAGTTGGTTGTTAACGGAGGAATTTGGTATTAACAAAGTTTGAGGTTTATCGCCGGAATCAAGATCTATGACGGTGGTTCTTCGCCGGAAAGCCGCCAGAGTGTTGTGGTTGTGATGAATTGGGGGCTGAGATTGTAAGGGTTTCTTGGTGGTGGCTCGCTGAGCTCTTCTCTTCCAACCCCTTACAATGTGCCTACATACCCCGTATTTATAGAGGATCAAGCCCTACGTAGTTCTTGGGGAGCAAGTAACCTATATGGGCTGGTCTCAGATTTTCGAGGCCCACTAGGATACTTGATCCGTCTTCTGGAACTGGTCTTCGACTCGCTTTAGGAATGTCCAACGATGAGGCCTAGTCACAAAGGCCCAAGGCTCAACTACAGCCTAGGGACTTCACGGATATGGCATCGACCCAAGTTAGGAGCCGACACTAACCGCTACCAGCTATCTCCCTGACCAAAGTAGTTGCAGGTATAGCCATGACTTACCCCAAATGTCAGACGCATCCTTGTCCCCCGAATGAGAAGCACCCACCAGATTGCAGGACAAGTGATCCCAAGCGTTTGGGTAAAAAGTGCAAGATTACTCCAAAGTTCCCCAATGAGGACGCGCCCATTGAGTACAGGAACAGAGCTCCCAAAGCACACACCAAGGTTCACCCCACATCCCCAATGAGGACGCGCCCATTGAATACAGGAGGAGGCCTTCAATCATCAGGCATACCCCTGGAGGCCTTCAACCACAGACATACCCCTTCTAGGGCACATCCTAGGAGGGAATTCTTCAATCATCAGGCAAACCCCTAGAGGCCTTCAATAATGGACATCCCTCCCTTAGGGCTCATCCTAAGGGATAAGTCTTCAATATCTTGCCAGTATCAAGCCAAGGGAGTCATCCTTCACCACCAAGTAGCTACTTCAAACCAAGAAGGCGCGCTCTCAAGGGGTCGACGGCCTCAAAGCGCGTGCACTTACCCCTTTGAGGGCAAGCCCTAAGTCTTCCATATGATAATCCCATGTCAGTATAGTTGTTATTCTCTGTCAAGTCATCCATTCATGTCAAGTTGTCAATCCACACCAAGAGGACGCGTCCTCAAGGGTTGGACGGCCAGAGGGCGCGCCCTCATCCCTATGAGGACAAGCCCTGAGCCTCCGTTGCACTAGTTCAATCCCTAATTGCACCTTGGATATCCCCAATTGATTATTACTTGACCTGAATCTTCCTTAAAAACCCGATACCGAATTTTGGCTATAACAACTACCCCCCAATTCCATGTGAAATCAGAGATGAAGCATGGAATTTTTAATCTCCAAAGTGCCAAAATCTCTTTGTAACATTTTCTTCTTCAAGAAGTGTCCTCAAGCTTCTTCCTTCTTTTATGCTGTAAAGAGGGCACATCCTTCCCGATGACGCCTCCTTTAATTCTTCCATCATATATTTTTTATAATTTTAATGTTTAGAGAGGGATACCACCTGCACACGACACCTCTAAGCTTACATGAGCTAACTCGGCGTAAGAAACAAGAGATATTGTGCACAGATATAAACCTCTCTCATGGCTCGTCCTCAAGTAAAATATTCATTTATCGAGAGGACAGACCGTCTTCTATCATAATAATATTTTCTCTCCAGCTAACATGTGAGCTTATGTTCCCACATGTATATTCAAGTCATCTTAAAGTATCATAAGAGAAGGCCTCTTGTTGATATGATGAGAGAAGTAGAGGAGTTCTCTCCTTTTGTCTGTCTACTTTTTAGTATGAGGAGAGGAGTCATCTCCTGTCGTATGTTCCTCCTTTTTTAGTATAGGAGAGGAGTCTTCTCTTATTGTCTGACTTCTTACTAATATGATGGGAGAAGGTCTTTATACGAATACGATGAGATGAGTCTTCTCTATTAATATGAGTGGACGAGTCCTCTCTGCTGATATGAGGGGAGGAGTCCACTCTGCTGATATGAGGAGAGGAGTCCTCTCTGCTGATATGAGGTGGAAGAGTCATCTCTACTTATATGAGGTGGAGGAGTCCTCTCTGTTGATATGAGGAGAGAAGTCCTCTCTGCTGATATGAAGAGATGAGTCCTCTCTGCTGATATGAGGTGGATGAGTCCTCTCTGCTGATATAAGGGGAGGAGTCCTCTCTGCAGATATGAGGAGAGGAGTTCTCTCTTCTCGTCTGACTCCTAGCTAATTTGATGAGATGAATAATTAATCGTGTAGAGGGCCTTCATCAGACTAGTCTAGGGCTGCACCTTAGCGCCTCTATCCGGAGAATGGGCAGACAATAGGCGTCAATTGTATCTTCAAACGTCTTTTCATGAAGAAGCATCCCCGTACGGATACTCTGTTCATAGGAAGAGCCGGGAGATGCATCAGTACTACCCCCCAGCATTGTGAGGGCGCACCCTCTTACGTAGGGAGGCCTATATGGACGAGGGCAATGTCGAATTCCCTTCTAATCTTCTAATCCATTTTATAATAGCATTATCTTGTAGAGGGGCTCACTCATGACCTTGGGGCCGCATCTTGCTGGTCAGGGGGCGCATCCGAAGGTCCATGGGGCCTCTACTCCAAATATTCCTCTTCTTCTTCTTGCTGCAGCCTGAGGGTTGTACAATCATGTTTAAAGTCGAAGCCTTAACATACGAGGTCGATACCATTATGACGCGCCTTGAAGGGTATATCTTCTATTATTGAGGATATGACGATGCGTTCTCTGAAGATAAAAGTCTTTTCTTTTCGGAGGGGCTCACTCATGTCCATGGGGCCTCGACCTGTAAGCAGGGGGCACTCACTGTGGACCAGGGGGCCTCTCTCCTATATAATCCATTGAATTATCACGTGAAGGGGCTCACTCATATCCATGGGGCCTCGACCTGTAATCAGGGGGCTCTCACTATGGAATACGGGGCCTCTGCTTCCAATAGCTCCTTTTCCTCTGAAATTCAAGTAATGAATTCTTCACGCGGAGGGGCTCGCTCATGTCCATGGGGCCTCAACCTGTAATTCTTTCAAGAATCAGGGGGCGCACGATGTGGATCACGAGGCCGCTCTCCGATATTATAAATTGAGTTGTCACATGAGGGGGCTCACTCATGTCCATGGGGCCTTAACATGTAACCAGGGGGCACTCTCTTTGGATCATGGGGCCGCTCTCCCATATCATCTATTGAACTGTCACATGATGGGGCTCTCTCATGTCCATGGGGCCTCGACCTGTAATCAGGAGGCACTCACTATGGATCATGGGGCCACTCTCCCATACTATCGATTAAATTGTTATATAAGGGGGCTCACTCATGTCCATGGGGCCTCAACCTGTAACCAGGGGCACTCTCTTTGGATCATGGGGCCTCGCCTCCCTATTATCTTCCTCTAAAAATCGCTGGAGTTCATGTTAAGCAGTAGTTCTTTTTCCTAAGGGCACGCCATGGAAGAAGGACGCGTCCTAAAAAACCAGGAAGCCGCATATCGGAGTATCTTCGGAGTATGTGCCCTGAAGAAAGGACACACTTGAGAGATGACAAGGGGGCTCAAGTATTGGAGCTTGTCTGATCATTATTTATCTTCATTATAGTTGTTTGTAGATATTTTTCCATTGGACGCGTCCTCGGGGAGTAACGATCATTGGGACCTTTGACATGCTGAGAGGGCATCTTTGAAGCAGATAATTCTTCCAAGTAGGAATTTTCCACCTGTCAAAAAACTCAATAATCAAAAATTTCAAAAAGTACCTGGAGGACGCGTCCTGGAGAAGAGGTCGTGTTCCATCATCGAATTCTCCCAACAGTTGTTGGAAGTCATCTGACCCTCGAGCATCACTCTTAGGGCACGCCCTAAGGGTTCTTGGGAATTTTCCTTCACAATCTTCTTCCTGCAATAATTCAAGGAACAGATAACAGGAACCACAACAAAACAAGTTAGGTGTTACCTTGAGTGCGTGTCAAGAAGATGATGACGTGCTCCCGATAATTGCGCCTTCTTTTTAGGATCTTGCTCGGAATCACCCCCCAGTATACATGGAAACTGTTGCCTTCAGATATGAATCGCCTTGATATCTTCTTCTCCAGATCTTCTTCGAACTCCCAGTCAGGAATCATCGTCTTGAAATCACCATCTTTGGATCTTCCTCCTTGCCGCCACAATGAAGTCGTAGCCATGGCCATCCTTTGAATCGTGGTAGACCTTCTTCTAATAACTTTCATCATGATGAGATATCTCTTCCTCCTAAGATTATGATCTTGATCAACACCCCTCCTTCTAGTGCCAATTTGTTAACGGAGGAATTTGGTATTAACAAAGTTTGAAGTTTATCGCCGGAATCAAGATCTATGACGGTGGTTCTTCGCCGGAAAGTCGCCAGAGTGTGGTGGTTGTGATGAATTGGGGGCTGAGATTGTAAGGGTTTCTTGGTGGTGGCTCGCTGAGCTCTTCTCTTCCAACCCCTTACAATGTGCCTACGTACCCCGTATTTATAGAGGATCAAGCCCTACGTAGTTCTTGGGGAGCAAGTAACCTATATGAGCTGGTCTCAGATTTCCGAGGCCCACTAGGATACTTGATCCGTCTTCTGGAACTGGTCTTCGACTCGCTTTAGGAATGTCCAACGATGAGGCCTAGTCATAAAGGCCCAAGGCTCAACTACAGTTTAGGGACTTCACGGATATGGCATCGACCCAACTTAGGAGCCGACACTAACCGCTACCAGCTATCTCCCTGACCAAAGTAGTTGCAGGTATAGCCATGACTTACCCCAAATGCCAGACGCATCCTTGTCCCCCGAATGAGAAGCACCCACCAGATTGCAGGACAAGTGATCCCAAGCGTTTGGGTACAAAGTGCAAGATTACTCCAAAGTTCCCCAATGAGGACGCGCCCATTGAGTACAGGAACAGAGCTCCCAAAGCACACACCAAGGTTCACCTCACATCCCCAATGAGGACGCGCTCATTGAATACAGGAGGAGGCCTTCAATCATCAGGCATACCCCTGGAGGCCTTCAACCACAGACATCCCCCTCCTAGGGCACATCCTAGGAGGGAATTCTTCAATCATTAGGCAAACCCCTAGAGGCCTTCAATAATGGACATCCCTCCCTTAGGGCTCATCCTAAGGAATAAGTCTTCAATATCTTGCCAGTATCAAGCCAAGGGAGTCGTCCTTCACCACCAAGTAGCTACTTCAAACCAAGAAAGCGCGCTCTCAAGGGGTCGACGGCCTAAACGAGCGTGCACTTACCCCTTTGAGGGCAAGCCCTAAGTCTTCCATATGATAATCCCATGTCAGTATAGCTGTTATTCTCTGTCAAGTCATCCATTCATGTCAAGTTGTCAGTCCACACCAAGAGGACGCGTCCTCAAGGGTTGGACGGCCAGAGGGCGCGCCCTCATCCCTATGAGGACAAGCCCTGAGCCTCCGTTGCACTAGTTCAATCCCTAATTGCACCTTGGATATCCCCAATTGATTATTACTTGACCTGAATCTTCCTTAAAAACCCGATACCGAATTTTGGCTATAACATTGGTGTTTGAGGAGTTAGTTGGTGTTTGAGGAGTTAGGTAAGTGTCCTTTCATTTAGGTTAGAACTATTCCGTCATATATAGACTTCAGAATTAAGTATACTAATGATCCTTGTAGGAAGTAAGTTACTATATGTATTTGCATTTCCCTTCTATTCAAAATTTTGGGAAGTGTAGTAAATGGTTGACATTTTACACTTTCTGGTAATTTACTTTACTTATCTTATTAGTTTAATTATTACTTTCAAATAACATATAAAATTACAAAAAGTATGTATTTATCAAATTCAAATTATTTTTTCATCATGTCTTAATATACATATTCTTGACATTAAAATAAAAGTTTAAAAATAAAATTTTTGATTAAAAATACTCAGAATAGTCCGAACTAAAATTTTAAATACCTAACATTGTATTTTATAGCTTAAAATATGGAATGTTAAAAATTGAAATCTTGTCAAATAAAAGGGAGGTCTGGGCTTATAAATAACAAAAAAAATATTATTGAGTAATGTTATCTTCACGTATCTTATACTTTATTACAAAACAATAAAATAAAATTTTCTTTTCTAAAATGGTTACAAAATATATTTTAAAAAATGTTAGAAACTAGAAGAAAAGAAAGCGTATATTTAAATAATAAATTTTAATAATAAATTTTAATAAGAATATAAATAAACTAAAAATAAAGCTTCGCACTAATTTTATTAAATATAGTATATCTTATTTAGAATTTATTTCTAATTTTATGATTTATTTTGTTTTATTCAGAAAATATGAATAAACTATTTTAAATATCACTTCCCACATATAAATTCATTTTTCCATCTTTCGTATCGTGGCACTTATACATAGCATCATATACTTTTCTTCGCCTCCACAACGGCTTATTTTGCATCACGGCCTTTTTACTTGTATAGAATCTTTTTCATGTTAATTTGCTCCTCTCCTTGACATCACACCAATTTACTGAAATTATCTCTTTTAATTTTGACACGCTTATGCAACTCCTCATTCCATCATCGACTCCTTTTAATCGTGAACCTTTCGTCAAGTTATACCTGGAACCACATTCCTAGTTCTATATGCCACTAGGTTCCACGTGTGATTTATATACTCTTCCTTTCAAAATATTTTAAAAAAATTAAATCTATAAAATTATATGTTTAACCTAAATTACATATCGTGGGTAGCATTCTATAACACATCCTCTTATATAGAGTCTCGTAGCACACCATTATAAAAATATTTATAATACATATATTTATTATATTTTTAATTAAATATAATACAAACTTTAATTTAGTAAATCAAAAAAAAAATCTTACAACTTTTTTTTTTCAAAAATCATTGAAAATTATGAAATATTTTAGCATGATTCTACAACAGAATCAAAATTATCCAAAATAGTTCTACTGTATAACCAAATTTAAAAGAGTAAAGTGCATTTCGTGTACCTATACTTTGACTGTCAGATCACTTGCAATACTAACATTCAAAAACTCTCACTTGCAATACCGGAATTCTAATTTATTTTTTTTAAAAGTGTGTACTATCGTCAAGTCCAGCTAACTCCGTTAATTTTTTGAAGGGCATTTCTGTCTTTTTATATAAAACGGGTATATTGTACACGATTGCTACCTAATTCAGTACATGAACCTTAATTGCAATGGCTCATACACAAGATTTTTTCATTCTCATCTCTCTAAAAATCCATCAAAGATTATATTTTCAACTCCAATCATCAAATAACAAAATTCACCAAAATCTTCTTCGAAATCCCATTATAAAATGCAAGCTGGTGATGAAGCTCGTCGAGTGTTTGATGATGGAAAATTTAATGATTGCTGTTTGGGTTGTTATAAAATAATAATTTTGAGTTTTTGATTGATTTGGAGGCATGTTCGAAGTTAGATAAGGATGAGAATTGAGTGAATGATTCATGCGCGGATTATGCAGGTGATGGGGGTTGATTTGGTGGTGTTTAAATCTCTTTTAAGGGTGTATTATCAATATGGGTGTTTTGATAAACTTGTAAAATTATTTGATGAAACTCGATGATTGTGGATTGCAGTAAAAATTTGTTCTGATTTCAGTATAGCAATATTGTGTTTGGTATTCGGATTGCGAAAGAAGCTCCAATGGCCTTTAATGAGTGTTGATAATGATATATGTGGTATAGAAAAATGATGTTATGTATATATTTGTGTGTATGTATATAGCTAGCAGTAGCATGCATTAGAAATGAGGAATAAGATGCTGAATGATAGAGAAAAGTCTGTTATACCCTTGTATTAAATATTATTTATTGACGGTGTTAGTGGTTTTTAACGGAAATACACAAAATGTAATAAAGTTAGAACTCCGGTATTGCAAGTGAAGATTTTTGAATATAAGTATTGCATGTGGTCTGACAGCCAAAGTGTAGGTACATGGAGTGCACTTTACTCAATTTAAAACTAAACTTTTTGATCAAGTTTTAAGTGATATATTTTTTTATAAAATATATATATCGTAGTATTATATATGAGAATCAAAATTTATATTTTGTGAAATAATAATAACGATATTCCATAATACTCCATATAAGATATGGTTCTATCTAGAAGAATGATCTACATAGTATTTAGTATTGTAGTTCCAAAATTTTAGTTTCATACAACATCCGTACATTATCCATACAACTAGAGATGTTCATGGGTTCAATAACTCGACCAAACCGGCCTAACCCAACCTGGTTTTTAGCCGAGCAAATCGATAAGAAAACATATACTTAATTGAATTAGATGAAATTCAAACCGAATTAAGTGAGCTGGATACGGTTTCTACGTTTATTTTGTTTTAAGTTACAAGTCTTTATTGATAATGTAATAGATACTTATATATTATGCCATTATATATAAAATAATATAATATACGTTCATTTGTAGATGTAATCACATTTTTTACGTGACTTACAACATAATTTACATTATTAAAATTATAATATTAAACAAAACGAATATAAGCACTAAAACAGTAAGTCATATGTATTTTAATTTTATTCAGATTATTGAAATGAGCAATGTTATATAATGTTGAGTCAAGTTAGGAAATTATTTTTTACGAATTGGATTGGAAAAATTTAAACCAGTTTGACTGAATTGGATTGAAAATATTTAAACCAGTTTGACTGGGATCAGAAAAGAAAAACGGATCCAACCCAACTCATAAACATCGTATTAATGACTTGCTAACCATCATTTAAAAATTTATAAAAAAAAATACAACTTTACTAATATACATATGAATTTTTTTGAAAGGATAACACGTGTTATACAAATATAAAAATAATTTTTAATTTAGTGAATATTCATTTATGTTCACCAAAGACCTCCAAGAAATTTTATTTGTTAATGCATTCAGCAGGAGGAACATTCATCTGACTGATGTGCAACATATGCCGGATAAATAACAATGGACTTGATTAAAGGCCAGTAAACCACCAAAAAGATACTAAATATTATCAAAGATTGAATAGCAAAAAAGTTTCTATCAGATACAGCCCGCCCAGATATTTCTGTATCAACTGCTGAGTCTATATTATATAATATCTAAGGTAACAATAGAGTAACATCCCTATTGTCATTCAAGTGTACACATCCTTTCCCAGGCATATCACCGACTCTGCTTCAGATACTCTAGTCCTGACACAACCCCCACCTTCAGTTGTCATAATTACAATGACCAGATAATTATCTGCCAAAAAATTCACAAGCCTGATCATCTACAAGTAGAAATATTTTGAACCAAAGACTAGGCGAAAAGTTTAACTAAACTAACATGTACAGACAAATAGCAAAGCTGAAAGTGATGCCCTTGTATTCTCTTCAACCAAATCCAAACCCTTCACTAGCTTCATGGATGGCAAGCAGCAAGCGTTCTTGAAGTTGTTCCTTGGAAGTATACTCGGGAAGGTCTAATTGATTAAAGCTGGCAAAAGTAAAACAAGGTTCAAATAAAATTAAGTTTACGGGAAGTCGAGGGTTCGAACCTTGTCAAAGACAAGGTGGGTGCGTGAGTGTGTTTAACTAGCAAAAAAATATTAATTTTTATAACTGGAAACAGTGAGTAAACTTCATTACATAAATAAAAACAGAACACAGGAGTCGATCTCAGATTACTAACCAGGTATGCGCTGATGGCAGCCTCTCGGGAGCTCCATAGGCCTTGTGAATCTGGAACTTTTGTGGACCAGAAATCCCTTGCAACGCTTTAAATCCTTCCAAAGGAACCTATAAAACAGTAAATTTTGGCATCGGTCTTTAAAAATAAAAAGTAAAGACTATTCTTCAAAAGGATGCTATTAGTAATTTCATATTTTAATAATTGTGCTCCTTGCTGCACGGTGTTAAATGTATTTTGCCACAGCCACTAAAACAAAATTTAGTTCGTGGCACAAGAATAAATGATTAATAAACAAAAGAGATATCACGAATCAGTACATGCAGTATCTCACGTTCCAAGAGAAGACATCTGTTATCTACCACAAAATATACTCCTAAAGAATTTTCTACTTTACATGAACAATATTCTTTTGGGCCAGGTTCCCCAAAAAGGTTATAATTAACTTATAACTGGTACCTAAATTTTGAACAATTAATTCAAAGACAAAACCTTACTTGTAGCCTTGTAGGTTCTCAAATATTAAAAAGTATAGAGATATCCAAGGAGTTACTAGTGTACTTATAAGTTGATTTTATCTCATATATCCATTATCCAAGCTAGCTTAACACGAAATGTCTGCAAATTGTGAAGCTTTTCCTACAAGTACAAGATAGTTTCTCTTTTTAGTATTCCTTCACTCACTAAACTGTAGTGACTTCCCTAAAGGTTGAAAAAAACTTCATGAACACTATCTAGCAAAAGTTATTGCTTGTATACAAAGTAAATTTTTCATACATAAATAAAAGAAAGGGGGTTCTGTTTTGGATGTTTATGACGCAGGGGAAAATAAAGAGGAAGTCAGGTCATTTCCAGCTATTGACGAATCATAAGCAGCTTTATTTCTTGGAAAGTACTATTACCTTCGATGTACCAGTTACAAATTGCAAAAATCTTGCTGTATCTTCCTTGTTAAATGTTTTGACAACCTCCCAAAACCACTGAACAACATGAGATGCCACTGTGTAGCCAGTGTACTCTGTATTGGCCTTCAAATCGTCCACTGCAAGTAAATTGTGTCACTGAATATTCAGATGAGGAACATATGCAAATGTCTCTAAATAGACAAGTAAATTAAAGAAAACTTACAATCAATTTCTGGGAGCCCACTTATTAAAAGCTCAAGTTCTTTATCATTAAATATAGATATAAGTTCCTTTGGTATCAGCTCATTGAACCCTTCTAGGAAGGAATTAATTTGAGGACGAATTGCATTTGTGAGAATATGTTCAGCCACAAGGTCAACATACTCGTGCTTTGTTTCCTCAGTGACCCGTATATTTCCTCCTCCAGGCTTAAGCTCGTACTCTGTAACCTGATAACAAGAAGAATTGCAATAAAAAATAAGCACATTTTGTTTTTGAAAAAAATTAAAGGAAAATCAACTACGAAGGAAATAAATTATTGAAGAGAAAGATGACTTGCTGTTGTTAAACACTAATGACAGACTTGGTTATTACTTACTATAAGAACAATACGAGAGAGAATGTACCTCTGTTTTTTCATAGAGAATGTGTTTTTCTTCATCCGCGTCCATACTAAATGTCAGATCAGGTATCTCACTCACATCATTCTAATTGGACACAAAGAAAAAGAGCTAAGAACAGAAGGTCTCAAGTGCAACCTGTTACATAAACGACTGACAAACATATATATATATATATATATATATATATATATATATACATACACTAACCTCTAGCATCCACTTCAAATTTTTGTAATAATCAGGATCAACGGCCTCTATATCATGGTAAGTAACCTTCACACCAAGAATGTGCTTGTAGAAGGACCTAGTGAAGTACACATCTAACAGTTGCCCATCATAAAGCGCTTTTGCAACCTATGAAGAATTGCACATAAGATATGTTTCAATTAAGTAGAAACGTTAAAGATATCTAACAACATCATAGCAGCAATATGTATCATAGCTATAAATCATTTACTATACCACTCGGCCCACAAATTTGAAGTACGAAAGATGTTCAGTCTGGTAGACAGAATTAGGATTAGGCTGGAAAGTTGCATTGTTTCCGCCTGTGGTGAAAAGTAAAGCTCCTTTGTCGAATATAACCCTTGACAGCAATTGATACCACTCTCTAGTCAAGCCACCAGCATCAATACCCTCTTCTCCTTGAAAATGTACGTTCAATCGTCCCTTCAGGTCCTGGGTAGGTCGCATTCGCAACTGGTTATACGAGTCCTCCAAAACATATGCCCGTCGAACACCAACCCGTAATGGACCAGAGATATGCTGTTCATGCTGCTGCCTGATTCTTGAACGAAAATAGGCTCTTTTGTTATCGAAGTCAATTAATCTTGGTGCTTTAAGAATCATGGAAAGAGACTTCTCCAGCAAGCTAGGATTCTGCCTAACAAAGGCATTGAGAAGGCGACGATGTTTTTCAGCAAACCTCATAAACGTAATAGCACCATCAAGCCTTCTCAGAGAATCCACTCCACACTTTGCAGAAAATGATGTTGAACTCCCAGAAAATTCTTTTACTTCTCTTGCAGTTGCATTGGCATGATCTTGCTGCGTGATTGAAGATTTTGCTTGTAGTTTTTCACATAACACCAAGAAGGCCTCAATAAAAGGCAAGAGTCTCTGAGTTCCAGGTGGAAGAGGAGATAGAGAGGAGGTACCCTGTGTCTGCTCCCCCACATTTGTGTTCGACATTATTGAGTTGAGAGAGCTCTGTGCCAACTGTGATTCAGTTGCACTTATGCAGTTACTCAATTCTTGCCACAGGGGATCAAGAGAAACATTTAACTTCCACATAGTGGCGAGCTCTTCCTGTTCATCATCATTTTCGACAGAATTCTCCCCCTCTATCTTTGGCAAAGTGAGAGAACTGAGTGTCTGTAGCACACGGAGTATTGCTGCCCCCGCCATGGACCCAGCACTCAAACCCAACATCTGTGTATTTCTCAGTGTCACTAGCTCGCTTACAGCTGAGCTGCTCAGAATATGAGCCAACTCTGAAAGCTCTAAAATAAAGAATTTTCGATGGGGAGCAACAACCAGTGCCAACTTCTTCAGAATCTCACCAGCAAGCAGATAAACTTTGTCTGAAAGCCTGGCCATGAAAAGAACTAGCTTATAGTCGAGGTCATAATTTAACTGCCACAGAAAGTGGCGAGGGGAAAACATACGATGGTAGACCACACAAAACAATCAAGCAACAATAAAACAAATAAACGCAGTAAATGAGAACTACCAAACATTGGAGAATAGTCATTACCCTTCATGCCCAAGAAGACTGCAGAGACTATGTAGGTCAGACTGCGGCAGTTGCAAAAATATGTCCCGCGTACTGGAACCTTCCTGCCTAACTGATGTTGTTAACGCATCACTAGATTTTATGTTGTCTAGAGCTAATTCCCCTTCAGACTGCATTGGGTTCTGTAAAAGACCGCTTGAATTTGATACCCTTTCCAACACAGGCAAACTGTCTTGAACACCACTCACCGCATTGCCGGACAAAGTCTCGGAAATTGAAGCTCCTCCTGGTTCAGAATGAGACTCGCAGTCCAGCTTTGATGCAGCAGCAAAAACTACTACTTGAAGCAGTCCCATTACCTACATCAGAATATATATATATGATGATTTTTAATACATTATCAGCCATGCCTGACAAGTAGTAGCACAAGTGATAACAAAATTGTAAAATAAAAACACTAGTTACAACTCACCTGCTCCAAATGAGCAACACTGCGTAAGAAAAGTGGCTGACTTAGGAGCTTTAGTAACAAAATTAAAGGCACATCCCTTTCAATCGACCTTTCTGTACAAGTCACCAAATCTCTTTCTTCCACAATCTTTTCTTTCCCCTTGTCAGTTTTCTTCTCCAAGGAAGTTGGATGCAAAGAGTTCTGGGCAATAGATGGATCAAAATAAAATAAAATATTGGCAACAGCGGAATGGTTGGTGGCCAAATAAGTCATTATCTCAAGAACTCGACGCAACACCAGAGGAGGAAGACCTGTCAAGTTTGTAAACATGTTGGTTTTTGATGTAAAGTAATAACACTCAACTCAATTCAATTATGTGAAAAAGAAATAGTACCATGCAACAGCTGAGATCGACCATAAACAACATTAGACTGACACCCATACAACCTTTGGCAAGTCAATTCAGATGAGCTTTCAATTCCGGGATTGATCATGTCCAGAAGATAGCGGATTAAATTTGCTCTTGTAAAGCTATGTGCACATAAGTTTAACAAGAGTCTTTGCAGAAGACCTTTCCCAAGGGGCTACAAAAATAGTGCAGTTCAGGTTAACAATGTATCCAGAACTCAGAGCTGAAAGGTATAATTTAACAAATTGCAAAACAGATATAGCCATGCAAAAAATTGAACCTCGCAGATAAAAAGCATTAGAAATTAAATTGCCTTTTTTGGCTTCATCTAAACACACCTTAAATCCCTAAGAATAACACTTTGAAAGTATTAGAGAATAATTAAATCTTGAAACTAATTGTGTGGCATCTATCTGATGATTCTAGTTTCAGCCAATATTAAAAAGAGAGAAAAATATCTACCTGTGCTAAGCGAAGAAGCCTAATCAGTGCTTTCAGAGCATTTGCATCCAGGAGGGGTTCGCCTTCAACTTCCTTTAATTTTGAACCCTCAGCAATGGAAGATGTCCGTCGACCTATTGTAACACCAACACCCCTATCCATCACCATTTGGCGGTCAAATCCTAAACCATTTCTACGATGAGTATGCCTGTGGTTATTCCCAAATAGAGTATGAGCCTGATAATGACTCATTGCCCTGTCCCTGAGCATTTGAGCTTCAGCAAGTAATGGAGACGGTAATGCCGATAAAACGGCTTCAGATGAAGTCAAAAGTACCTAGCATGATGAAACAGGAAATTAGCATAGTTCACAGATTTATTAAGCCAGAGATCAAGATGCAAACCTCTTCACGCAAATCTGGAGGAAAAGTAGCTATAATTGAAGCATTATCCATTTCAACAGGCTGTCCTTCAGCCTGCTGTGCAACCCTCTGTGCACGCTGTTGGGCCAAGACTTCTGCTTGGATATCCGGGGGAAGGGCAGCTAAAAATTCTGGATCTATTTCTTCAGCAGTAGGTTGTGCATACGTAGGAGCAGGAGCAGGTTGAGCAGGCTGAGCTTGCTGCGAAGCAAGAACTTCCGCACGAAGATCTTCAGGAAGCGCTTCTAAAAACGTTGGATCTATACCATTTGCATTAGGAGTTTCATTATTAGAACGTGATTCATCAATCTGACTAGTATCTTGAGCAACCCTAAGGTTTGGTATTAGAGGTTGGTCCTCTCCATCAGCTTGAGAAGGTACAGGTTCACCAGTCGGATTCACTTCCATTTGGCTACCATTCATATCAATATCATCATCTTCATGAGCTGAAGAACCATGGCAATCACCACGTCCAGGATTAGGCATTTCTATGTCTGATGTATTGATATTGGAACGGCAATCTATTGTTGCTGACCCATCATTGTTCAAATCCTGAAATGGCACATCAGTTTGCGGTATGTCAGATGTCATTTCAAATTGTTGACTATCCTGGGAGTGTATATCTGTAGTTGTCATCAGCCTCGTCTCACCGACAATGTCGTTCTCTTCTCCGATGTCCATATTATCAGGAATATTTGATGTACTGTCAAGATTATCTTCAACAGCAACACTGTCACCAATTTGATTACTTTCATGAGCTGTTTCATGACCACTTTCACAATGTTGATCTTCACTTTGATGTGCTTCACTACCATCAATCCGCACAGCTATCTGACTGTCACTGATCAAGGGACCATCAGAGTGTTTCTCCTGCGATTCTGAGTTATTTGACTGGATTTCGGGAGGATTTTCCGAGGGACCATTACCACGCAGCTGATATATGAACTGTTCCTCAACTGCCTGTGCAACAGTTGCAGCCTGACTGCCTACTTGGGGATGACCATCATCAGTCCACCTACCCACACCTGGTGCTCTTCGTCCCGGAACCCGTAAAGATTCTAAACCAACAGAAAAATCAGCCAATGTAGGTGCTGATGCACCACCAAGTCTTTCACCAAACACGCCGGTTGGGACATTATCATAAGGGAGGACGGGTGCATCAAACATGTACAAATGAGATACATCAAAGCTTCCAGCTGAAAGTGACTCTAAATCCCTGGATGAGTTTCCTCCTGAAGACCAAGTTGATGCAAGATCACTAGACTGTGATGTTCTCAACAAGAAAGGATGCTGAAGACCATTTCCTTCCGTAGTTGACCGTTCCAAGGAATTCCTACTTGTCTGACGACGGCGATCGAAACCCATAGGCCTGCGGAGGCCGAAAAGATCATCAACATTTACTCCTTCAAATGGCTCAGCAGCTACATCAATTAGGCCACTATCAACTCCAGGTTGCCCAAGTACCTGCAAGTGATCCAGCCCATCGAGAGCCTCCCTCCACCTCACCTCAATAACACGATTCTCGTGGAAATCATCTTCATCTTCATCAACCATGTCATCGTTGTAATCATCTCCAAGTGCAGCTTCATCATGATCTTCCACATCTGTATCAGCTAGCGACATCAGGGCAGTACCGTCCTCTCCAAGGTCTTCCTCATCATCCTCACCCTCATCATCATCCTCATCATCCTCCCCATCAACCCCCATATCATCATCTTCTTCACCCATATCATTGTCGCCCCTGTCCTCCACATGAAAAGTCATCTCGATCTGTTCTGCATTATTTATCATGTCGCCATCTTCCATCTCATCACGCATAAAATCTATCCCCATATCAGCCGTTGTATTGCTAGTAACGGTTTCGTCCACCTCAATTCTCATATCTTGCTCCAAGGATTGGTTAGGAACTGCATTTTCACGCTGAGCACTTTCTTCAGGTTGTTGGTTTGCATCCCCCTCGCTGTTGCTTCGATGTAGACTATGGTTCTGATCAGATTCTACAGCCTCAGTGGCCAAAGTAGCATTAACTTGATTATCCAAATTCTGACCTGCACCAACAAGCTTTTTCTTGTCCAAAGTTTCAGATTTAAAGAGTTGTTCACCAGCATGAGCAGCTCTTGTTAGGATCTCCAAAGCCTTGAGTATAAGATTTACAACTTCAGAAGCATCAGGATGGTCTAAATCCATCACTTGAAGAATGCTTGATAAACACTGAACTATTCCTCCATCTATCATGCTTTTTGCAATATCCGGAGAGCACCCTGTACCAGGTAAGTTACTAGAAGACGAGTTCTTCGACAAAATAGAATACACCAGGTCAACAAAAGAGAGAACTTTCTTATCTGGCCATAAATTATTTCTGAATGAATTGCTTTCTAGATTTGACAGAGATTTTAAAGTTTTTACAATTTCACTTATCACACGTCTACGTCCTTCACTTGATCGACCACACAAAACCACTAGAAACCATGAAGCTTTTTCAGATAACTTGACTCTCCATTCATCAGGTCCAGATGTTCTGTCAACAGATGGAGGAACAAGATAATTCAAAACATGATGCAGTATCCCACAGTGTCCAGCAGATTCCGAAACATTTAGTCCCCGGATTTGACAGATCTCCACATCTCGTTTGAGTATAACTCCAACAGCATGTACATACATGAGAAGAATATCACTCAATAACTTCAACACAAATGTTACCTTGGCCAGCCCAGCTGATTTCTCGACAGTGTTAGACTCGGTCTTCCTTGTATCGTCAACCTTCGTCTTACCTTTCACCTTGGTTAGAGATTCATCTACCTCCATTGCACTTGGATAACTTGTACAATCTTCCTCACGCATAGGTGCAGGGTATTTCATTAAAATTTCCAGCAGCTGATCAATAACCTGCGCAAGATTTGCAGGAAATTTTTTGTGTCCTTTTGCACACTTACCTGGCATGTCATGGATTTTACTTTCAGAAATCTTGACACAATCATTAGGGAGAGCTCCCGATTCTACACGAACTTTTGATTTATCCCTTTCTTTCTCTTTTTCTTTCAACAATACAACAAAAGTTCTTCCTCCTGACGATTCCAACTGGCACACGGTTGCTGCTGCTCTCATGAAAACACCTGGATCTCTTGAGATAACAGGTGCCATTGATGTCAAAAAGGCACGTACTGGAACACGCCCAGCATTGCGATTACCACTCAGTGTCTGCCGAATTTCTAACTCCATTGCTGTTTGCAGTGTCTGTGGATCTTCAATGAGATGCCGAATAATAGCAGAAGCCACAGTGTCATAACCAGGAAAGAAGCAGCTTATTGGAATATTAAAAAGAGCGACCAATCCTCCAAATTCAAGAAATTGCAAAGCTAGAACATGTGTTTTTGTCAAACGAGCACATAATTGTAAAAGGGCCTGCATCACGAGAGGAGGGACATGAAGCTTTATCAACTCACAAGCTACAACCAGTAACCTACTGCTGTCCTCAAGAGTCAGATACCCAGTTGAACTCCCAAATATATTCTCAATTGCTCCGTCAATTCCCCTGTCCAAAGCATCAGCAGCTGACTTTTTCCCTATTACTTCTTCAGGAGCTGACTTTATCTCTGATGCTTGTTCTGGAGCTGAAATTGGAGATGGCTCACTGATGGAATCAGGTAAAGAGCCTACAGGATTAGCTTGAGATGGAATCTTAGGCTTGGATTGTGACAAAATGTCCAATATAAGAAGTAAAGCAGTAACACATTTTGGTACCACAAGCTCATTGTCTGGTACAATTCTAGCTTGAAAGTCTATCAGAAAATCTATTGCTATGATAGCAATACCATCACGTGCAGCAATGTCTCGCGAATTTTCATCTTCATTAAGAAGCAATGCTAGAGTATGAGAGACCATACACAAGGCTGTTGAATCCTTTACAAGTTGCAGAGGACAAAGCTTTAGCTGCTGGGTAAGGTATGCAGTAACTTTTGCACGATCTTCGCCTTTATTCCGACTGCAAAGAGTAATAAGCAAATCTGTCAATGGAAATGCCATTGTATCACTAGTATGAAGCAGTTTCATTGCTGATGCAAGGATGTCATCAACAGGAGGCACAGTTGCTGATCCCTCTTCTCCTATATCATCAACTGGTTTATCAGTGTTATCAACTTTTGACATCTCAGAGGAACTACCTAGGGACAAAGCAAGTGCCCGTGCCAATTCATCATCCTCCTGCACAGGATCTTCAACGTGTGAGAAAAGCCATTCCATCGCCATCTCAACACTATTAGTCCCAACATGTCTTAGTGCTTCCTCAACTCTTGCTCTTGTAAAACCCATCTCTACGATAGTGGCAATAGTACTTTCATCAGGTGGAGGAGCCACCAATCTCTGGTTGGTACTTCCTGACACACCGATCTGCTTCTTCGCATCTCCAACACCACTGTATATATGAGTAACAAGTGAGACAACAGACGAAATAAATCCCGGGTTACAATTTGGAAACATAGCATGATTCCAGACAGGAAGTATCACGTCAAGGACCTGAGACTGCAACATTCGAACAAATACTTCTGGGTCTCTAGGAACCGGGAATAACCCAATTGACAAACCAACTGCAACAGGCTGAACGAGCAACTGGGCCTGGGAAGCAGAAGCCGGAGATAGAAGTAGAGTTGAATTGACAAAATACTCGAGCACACGGCAGTAACTCAACAATGTCTCAACTAACCACGAATTATGAGCTAATTTGCCTCCCTCTGAACTATTATCATGTACAACAGTAGACTGTGGCAGTGCATAAGGCAGCGTCCACAACAACTGGCTCGTAGCTTCAAATGTTGTTAGTAGCTCCTTGAAGGTGCCATGGACATAAAAGTTATTTATCATTGCTGTATAACAAGTTCGTCGTCTATTATCAAATACAAGAGCCGTCATGTCGTCCACTACCTTGCCCAAGTAACGGCACTTGACAGATAATGATAGCTCAGCCGAAGTCGAATATGTTGAAAAACCAAAAGCTTCCAGAAAAAGCTTTGCAAGGGCTGTTCCAATGCTCTTAGAAGCAGCGCCTAATGAGCCAGTGTCAGATCTTCTACGGTTTGGCAATGTGAAACCTTTGACGAGAGCAACAAAGAAACATCGCAAAGTGGACGAAAGTTTTTTGAGAATTTCCATAGTAAGTACTTCAGGGCTTTTCTTTTTCATTTCTTGAGAAGAAGGTAGCTCAATACTATTGGCTGTTACCTCAGAATCCATCTGTAGAGTTTCCAAATGTCTACTTGTCCTTCCTCCCCGTATGCGTGCCAACCCATGTCGACTACGACGACTAAAACCTTCACTGGAGCGAACCACTGATAGAAAATCACGTCCTATACCCCACTGGGGATGTGAGTTGTTCCTCACAGAAACAGGATTCATGTATCTCACTACAGGAATAGTTACATCATCATCACTCTCCCGTCCAGCAGTAGTTGATACAGCAGCCTCTGCATTTTCGGATTCTACCGTGACATTCTGTTTCTCATCCACCTTAATATCACTACACAAAGATATTTGCCAATGTATCTCTCTGTAAACCCTCCCAAGTTCTTTCAACACATCTGCATCTGAAGTGGCCAATTCAGATACTACCACGGTTGTAGTCTTCAGCAAAGAACTGCAAACAGAGACAATACCATCAAGACCAGCAAGGCACCTGAGCAGCTTCATCAGGTTTACAACTTCCATCTGAACAAAGTGTGTTCCACCAGATGAACTTAAAAGTTCATGAGTCATTTTTAAATGCTCTCTTAAAAATAAACAGGCTGCTCGAACAAGAGACGCAGAATGCTGTGGTGAAAAGTTTTTAAATGCAGCAGAAATACTCTGCCCAACAGAAGCTGCAAGAGGCATAAGTGGCAATCTGAAAAACTGCAAAACAGCTTCAGTTCCCTTTTTTTCGATAAAAATACGGCATGTATCGGAATTTTGAAGAATTGTTTCAAGAAGGCGAGTAGCATTTGTTATATATTCCGGAAGGAACCACTCAATATTTGTCAGTAAGACATCAGAAATTGGCTCAAGGAGCTTTTCGGAGCTTTCAACCTGGCATGATTCATCACCTCCCGTTTGGATCAGATTCTGTTCTTCGGGATCAGTAACCATAAGAACAGGAGTAGAGCAGCCCTGAGAGTCATTGGACGAGGAAGATACCTCCGAACTGGAACCTAATTTTGCAATGGCATTCAAGATTTCGATTAACATTTCTACTCCAGGGACACGCAATGAGGAAGCATGGCGCATTAACTCATCAAGCCCGCTAGACAAGGATCCTGGAGTATCACCTGTAAGTACACGCAAGTACATCTTTGAGGTAAATATCTTCACAAAACACCTTAAAGCACCACGGTCCCTCACAGCCTGTAGACCATTATTGCTCAGGCACAACGCATCCAAGCACTGTGGTATGCATGTTATAGCTTCGGCTGAACAAAGGACACCCTCCATTATAGCATCTAAGAAAGCAGAAGGAAGACCAGCTGCTTCTAATACAGAAAAGCATGTAGGATCTTTATGTATGAGATCACTCATTACAGTTGATGCAAGTGAGAACACTCCACCACCAAACTCTTTTGCCTTTCTAAATATAATGCATAAGCAAAGCGGTAACAAACATTCCTCTGAACCATATATCCGTGATGTACTTCCAGGAGCATAAGTTCCCAGAGATATGGCACGCAGTAAAGCTTTCATCAATGACCGGCGATGAGATGCAACCAATGCTTCTGAATAAAGTGGCTGCCCACTATCAAGTTCGGAAGACGAGGCAGCAGCTATTTCAGTACGAAATGAAGGACTGACACCCGACGTACCTTGTTGGTTTATAAGATTTTCAACATAAGAAACTTCTACTTTTAGACGTGAAATAGTATCGTCCAAGCCACCCAAGTCCCTGAACAGTGCAGCTGCAGGATTGCTGTAATCCATGAAAGCTTCTAGAACATGTACTGCAGTACTGACTAAATGCAAGTGCTGCGGATCTGTATCCTTAAGAAGTGGTAGAAGGGTAGGTATAAATCCCGCTTCCCGCATGGCAGAGCAACCTGATGAAGAGGAAACCAGAACAGTAACAAGAGATAACAGTGCCTCAGCGAAAATGACTGACCATTTTGACGAACTACTGACCGAATCAATAGCCTTCTGCATAAGGCTAGACAAAATGCCACGGTGACCGCCAGAGGTTACAGCAATTAAAACACTTGGTTGGCGTGAACGATCTTGACAAAGAGCAACCAAGCAAAGCAAACTGAGAATTCGGATTTTTTCAGGAACTGCATCTTCATAGCTTAATAGTGTAACCAATTCATTGATGAACTCAGGCTCAGTGTTAAAAAATGATACTAGATCTTCTGTATCACTGCATGATTGTACAAGAACCATAAATGCATAAAGGCGGACACATGTGTGCTGTTGTCGGGAAGCCAAAGAGCTGAAAGCTCTAGCAAATCGCAATCGCGTCAATAGGAAAAATCTCAATGCAGGAGGGACTTTGTACTCCAGAACTAACTTATGCAAAAGTTCAATGTCAGATACCTGGTAGCTGTTAACATTCGGTAAATGAATAATCTGCAACCCTTGAATTGGTTGTTCTGATGCAGGTAGTGCATTTGCAGAATCATCTGCATAGAACTCAAAGTGAAGGGTGCTACCTAAGTCATTAGAGACTTGATCTGATCCATCCTGTACGGCACACGCAACTAGCCCAAGGCCTTCTTCCTTTCCTCCCCAACCTTGTGCAAAAGCAAATAATTTAGAGTGAAGACTAGAATCCCTTATTACATACTTTCCAACAGCCTTCTTTAAAAATGCTGCTAATGTTTGCAAGCAGGCCTCAACCACATCAGCGTCGGTGCAAGCAAGTAGGGATGAAAGATGCTGCTGCATTCGGAACAATATGCATATGTTTAAGGTTGCAAGAAAATAAAAAAATACTTAGCAAAGGAAACAAGCTTAACTTAATTAATAACGAAACTATTAATAACATACTCGTCTCATGAGCACACTGGGATACAATACTGGATTTCCACAGACCCACTACATTAGGATATCAACATACATATGCAAGGCAAGCACTTACCTCATAGGAGCTATAAAAGTGCTTATTAGTGCAGTTCTCCAATATAATTCTGATTACACGAAGAATCTGAAGAACGGCATCTTTTGGGAAGGGAGGATCTGATCCCAAGAAGTTGTCCTCAACCAGCAGATCTTTTCTTGATTTTATGTACTTCTCAAAAAAAGAATCGAAGTGATTAAAAAGATCAACCCATTGGTGAAAATCTCCCTGCAAAACTATCAAATCAGTACAAGCTAAACTGCAACAGAGCGGAAATAGAGTTACCACAAACAGTATGCACACAGTACCTTATCGAAGTCCCAGACAAAGCTTCGTAACGGTTCACCTATACTTTCAAGCGGAGTGGCAATGACATTATTGATGAACGACCTAATTTTCGGTGGCTAACAGATTGACGAAATAAAAAAATGGCTAAGTTAGTATTACTGAATATACAACCCAGCTTAATTAATTTATTCGGATAAATAATGTAATCAATTTACAACTAATATATGTATATATATATATTACTAAAAAATTTCCCTTTTTTCTCCATTTTTTTCCAGAATGTGCTTTTTATCTGAGTGGATGTAAGAGCAACATGTAAAATTACACACCAAACACATGTCTAACATCAAATATTTCTCTCACGTAACACAAGTTCCACTCTAGAAGTAATTCCTAAATAAATATATAGATAGGATTATTCTTGGAGTATTTAGTGCAAGATTTGTTTAGAGGATTAATCTTGCAACTTGAAGTGAGCTGAAAAAACAAATATAATCATAACATGTCCATTCTTAAGCATCGGGACAAAGACTAGGAAACCACAATATATAAAATACCGACGCATCTCAATATCACTCCAAATCTAGTTTCACCCGCTTTTATTTTAATACTGATAGGTGCCAAATTTTAAAAACTTCAATACTACAATAACAGCAAAAGGCTTATCAAAACTTCCACAAGACCTAAACCTTCATTAAACACATTTGTACATAATCCTCATCCATAACATAAGCATTACACTTTTCATCTCAATTTCATCAAAACCGCATAACTAGATCAAAATTAAAGCCACGATTAAATCAAAAGCCGACAAAACCAATCAACACAAACTTTCTTAACGACACTCAACATCACTGTTAATACAAAAATTCCAAAACATAAAAGCATATCATTTACTTGGTCAAAAAAACATGTTAAATTTCACAAACTACAAATAATCATCACTAAAGTTCCAATCTTTAAACAAATTAAGAGTAGTTACTTGAGTGCTAAGATAGATACACAAATTCTAACCACACAAACCAACCCTAACACATCAAACAATCAAAAGAATCAAAACTTTTTACACAAAGCAATAAGAAACAATCATACACACATATTACAACACACACAAACACATAAAGATTGAAACTTTATTGCAGCCTTACCACTTCCACGGCCCTCTTGCGCTTTAACTTCATCTTAAAATCAAGAAGAAGATAAAAACATTGCCTTTACAAGTAAATAGTCGATCGATTCTATAATTAACGGAGAATCGATCGGAGTAGAGACTGATCCAATGATAATAAATCAAAATTGAAAGGGTGAATTAATCAGATTAATCAAGAATCGAGGTTTAGAAAAATCTAGGGTTTCTTCGAGAGAGGGTTTTGTTGTGTGCGTAGAGAGATTGATCTAAGATAGAATTTGTAGAGAGAGAGAGAGAGAGAGACCGAAACTTAGCAGGAGCTCTTGTAGTGTATTTTCATATATAAATAGAGATAAATTAGAAAAGAAAATGCGGATATCTCCATTCCATGTGAACAAAACATTGGTAGTCAAATTTAACACGAAGTATGTTTATTGTATTTTGTTTGCAACTTGGTATGAATTAAATAAATCATTAAATTAATAAAAAAAAATATTTCTTTTCTTTATCCAGTGTTCTAAAAATCGTCCGATTTTTCAAAAATCGTCTAAATTGTCGATTTATCGTTTAAAAATATTTGACCGATTCGATTTTTGAAATCCGATATATCGCTATGAATTATTTTTAAATGGTTTATTATATTATATATAAGGCTAATATATTAAATATATTTAAAATATTACAGGTTATCTGATTTTTGTTCCGATTTATCATTCTGATAAATCCCTGATTTGCCGATAAATCACTATACGATACTAAACCGATTTGTTCCGATTTCCGAAATCTACAACCATGTCTTTATCTATCATTTTAAAAAGTGGACGCGTAATTTTGAGTGAAATACATGTTGATCGTAGAAAAAAATTGAACGATTTAATTGTGCGTATATCATCATGACCTGGCGGGATAAGGATCCGTTCAATCATGTTGATAAATATATATTCGAAAATATGTGATTTGTTAGCTAGAAAGGATTTTGAATCTTTTCAATTGCACTCCTTTCACTGGGAAATAGTATCGTTCATTGCCAACACATGTCATCAAAACATGAAAGGGAATAGCAGACCTATTCCTAAAGAAATACTACATTGTGACCAAGACGATGAGTATGCACAATGCTATTTCTCAATTTTCGTAATTACAAGGAGAGTCTCTCTATGGGAAAGGTACAAGGAGTTCTTACGTCAATGTCCACAACATGGATTTTCAAAATGGTTTATAAGAGCTTATTTCTATAATGGATTGGACAATCAAACTAGGCACCAGATAGACATTACTTCTGGAGGAGCCTTTTCAAATAAGAATACCAAGGAAGCTTTTGAACTTTTAGACACCATGGTGGAAATAGAGCAGTAGCAACAAGCTTTGGATCATTTACAGGGAAAGACTGAAGAGTTATCTTCTCAAGCAACTTTGAAAGTTCAACTACAGCTAGTCACGCTACGTCATAAATTGGACGAGATAGCTCACTGCCACGAGAACATCAACCAAGTGAATTGTTTGGAACCACCATCTTGCAATAATGATTACTTCATGCATGCGGTGTAATATGAGGAGCAATAGATCTTTAAATAGGAGAAATAAGTTTAGTCCCACCGACTGCTTATGATATGAGTATGGGATATGCGGAACCAATAAAGGAGACCAAGGGAGCATAAGCAAATGTTGTAACTCTTTGATCAGGAAGACAAACTCAAGAAGCCCCCAAGGTAAATCTTAAACAGGAAAGTCAGAGCACAGGTAAAAAGTTGATCATCGAGGATGAAGCGAATAAAGAGAAAGAACCTGAGAAGGAAAGTGAAAAAAAAACATGATCCAATAGACTCTAGTTCGTATCTTGTTTTCTTACAGAGAAAGAGTGCTTAAGATCAAACTATGTGTTTCTCTCTTGCAGCTTATAGTAGGGTGTGCACAATATATATATACCTATACAAACTAGACACACACCTATTTACACAGTTACCCCTAGCTGAAAGTCCAACTTGTCCTGCCATAAGAAGTTCACTGTGTCAGGAAGGACCACTTGCTTTTCGGAGTCTTTCCCGTTTCTGTAGTTGCTTATCTCTTGTCTTTCTCTCCAAGTTTAGCTGTAGATTTGCCATCTGTTCTTTGGACCACCTTACCAGAACAAATGCTTCAGTATTTGTCTCCTTTGAATTTTGGTTCTGTATCTTGATTTGTCTTGTTATAAACGGCTAAGTGTTGATATCGTGAACTCCAACATTTCCCTGACTTCACGATCTATCCTTTGAAGACTTCGCGACATAGGCAATTTGAGGACTTCGCAATCTAAGCCTTTTGAGGACTTCGCGATCTAAGCCTTTTGAGGACTTCGTGATCTAAGCCTTTTGAGGACTTCGTGATCTAGACCTTTTGAGGACTTCACGATCCAGTATATCTTGACTTTGCGGTATCAACACTTCACGATATGAGTAATAAAGACTTCACGACATAGTTCATTTAGGACTATGCGATCTTAGTACTTCACGACATAGATATATTTGGACTTCACGACATAGCTTCATTTTGACTTCACGGTATAGGGACTTAGGAAAACTTCTGCAACTTATTTCTTCAGGGCCTTATTCATCTCCATCCTGCTGCATGAACATCTCTGAACTTCTACCAGGATAATTATTCCATGGCCTATGTACATTCTAGATTGCAAGAAGCTTACTAAGCTCATTATTGTTGGGTTTTATACTAAACTATTCATTAGTAGTATATAAACATTGTCCATTTTATTGAGAATCTTGATTGCATATTATTCATTGTCTGTTTATTATATATTGTGGATAATTTAGTATCAAATGGGATAACAGAAGATTAAATTATCAGTGTCTATATATAATATAAAGGGTTCACAGTTTAAGTGGAATTAGACAAACCACTGGAATAACTGAAGTATTATTTGGGAATAGTTTATCTTGACTATTAAATAATACTTGTATACTTTGTGTATATTGAACAGGATCGAAATATTAGAATTGTTCTTCTATTCTGACAATAAAGAAGAACTAAGATTCTATGATATTATTAATGCTTAGGTTCTCAATCCAAGTGTAGTGATTGACACTTGTATGCAATGCACATGCTTTGATTCATATGTGATGTAATTAATTGTTAATTACAATATTATGTATTGAGCAATGACATTGCATGCAGAGTGGGATATTAATTACATAAGGAAACCATGTCCTGATAATATTCGGGTTGATGATGTCCTCTTGAAAGCTCATAAAGATAATTATGCTTTAGTCCTGCAGGCAGATTTGTTCTTGCATAATTATAAGGTTGAGTGGATGATCAAGGATAAAAAGATATTAATTAAATTAATTATCAGAAATTAATTTAATTAATGGACATACGATATCTTAAACATGGGGAATTTAATAAGCAAATAATATAGGAGCCGAATTTAATAATAAAGCAATTACGGTATTAGGAAAGGCAGTGCAGATATTAATTCGTTAGTGGATAGAATTAATATTTAATGACATTGGGCTTGACCCAGAATGTCATTGGGAGGCCCGACCTAATTGTCCATGATCCCTACTGGAGCCTATAAATATTCTTGTTCTCCTAAAGGCTAAAAACGTTTTTTCGGTTTTTCATAATTCGAGATTAAAACCTAGGGCAGCCGCAAGGAGCTAGGGTTTTGGGATTTCGAGGCTTTAAGGAGAGGAAACTTCGGGAGATCGAAGGCCACACTTCGCTCGAAGGGAATCAAGGAATTCAGTAGAAGACGTGGATCAGAATCGTATCGATTAAGGTAAAGTTTTCTTTTCGAACTCGTAATCAATCATATAGTAAAACGCAGAACAGTAATCATCCGTTCAAACAATTGGCATCAAGAGCCTGGTTATGCAGTTCTGCGTTTTATGATATGATGTCCATGTCGTAATTATATATGCATGTATATGGTGGTTGCTTGTATTGATTTTGTGATGCAGGTTGTAATCCACTATTATGGTCATGTTTTATTTGATTATGTGATTGGATCCCACGTGGTTTATCGTGGATGTTTGATTGTTGTAAATCACGAGGGTTTATCGTGATAGTTAAGATTATGATCAGATGTATGTAATAGAATAGGTTTGTTTTGCTGTATTATGTTGTATGTAATCGTTTAAACATCGGAGATACGAGAAACAGAGTTCTTCCGCTGCGCCATACTGTTTTCGTGGGAGCTTCGCTGTTTTGGCTGCAGATTTTGCATACGATGTCCGATTTGGGCGAATAAGCACTTTTCGGAAACGGCAGAACGAGACGAACAGGCTGGAATGTATCTAAAGAACCATTCCCCGATTTTTCGACCCATTCTGACGCTGTTTAGGCCTCCAAACGGGCTCCTGAAGATTTCGGGAAATTTTCAACGAAGGAATTCGAAGCTAATTTTCTGGGGCCATAATAGTGGATGTGTTTTATTATGTTTTACATAATTTCTGCTATTTATTTTAATTATTGCAATTTTATATGCCTTACGTGATTATCATGCCATGCAATACTAACCTTAGTATGCTAGAACGACATGGACATAGGGTTATATGTTATGCTTTAATTATGTTGATCGTCATGCCATGTTCTACTATGTTATGTGTTCTTTGTCTTGTTATTATGATAACATGTGGACCTCGAAGAATTAACATAGGACGATGCATGTAGATATAAAAAAAAATCCTCAAAGTAAAATACTAAGTGGGAGAGGGAATTAATTTGATATTAGATCCCATGGTCATCCATTATTGGTTGTATGTAATTTAACACTAGGACGATTATGAATTGGATATATGTCACCCATCGTGGCGTATGATTTATGACGTCTGGGTAGTGTTAAGGATATTACTAGGACAATCTTCTTAAGTTAATCACGAATATTGAAAGGTAAGCTCACCCCATCGTGACAAACCAAGTTTCATAGAATTCGAGAAAAAAGTTGGACATTCCTTGATTGATGTTGATAATGGATATTTCTGTCTACGGAGTTGTGTTCTTAAGCGAGTCCGTCTGTGACTTCACCGAAAACACCTGGGATTTATCCATTGATACATCGAACGGATGGGTCTGACTAAAGGCAACTTAAGATCTAAATAATGGTATACACTTAGCTATGAAAGATAATATATAGTCCACCCTAACGTGGCGTATTATTTAGTAGTAGGACCGAAGTAATATTTAAATTTAAATGGTATATATGTCATCCATCATGGCGTACCAGATATTTATGGAATTTAAATATTAGTGCATTAATTTTAATTAATTGTTAGAGGAAACCAATAGGTTTTAAGATATATGCAATTTTCTGATTAAGTGTTATATGCATGATTCTCAGGATAGAATGGGCTTTAATCCACTTTTCACCATACTTAAGGATAACAAACTTACCGGACCTAACTATATTGAATGGAAACGCAATTTGGACATAGTGTTGACTGCTGAAGAGTTCAAATTTTGTACTGTTGAACCCCAACCGGACCAGCCTGCTGCCGATGCTCCGGATGAGGAAAAAGAGTATTTTAAGAAGTGGACTAAGGCAGATGAGATGTCGCGATGTTACATTCTGGCAGCAATGTCGGGTGTTTTGCAACATCAGCATCAGGCCATGACCACTGCTGCAGATATGCTCTTTAATCTCAAGGAGCTTTTCGGAGATCAGAATAGGGCTGCTAGGCAAGTAGCAATGAAGTCTCTAATGAACACTCAGATGGCTGAAAAAACACCTGTAAGGGACCATGTTCTTCTGATGATGTCTCATATAAATGAACTAGAGGTCCTTGGTGCTGATATTGATGCGGAAACGCAGGTCGATATCATACTTATGAGTTTGCCCAAAAGCTTTGAGCCGTTTCGCTTGAATTACAACATGAACAAGAAGTTGTATAGTCTTGCGGAACTTCTGACAGAGCTTCAGGCAGCGGAATCATTATTTCAGCAGCATGTTCAGGTAAATGTGGCTGAGAAAGTTTCTTCTTCAAAGCCGAAAGGAAAGAAGAAGAAGAAGGTTCAGACACAGAAAGTTGTGAAACCATTGGGAGTTCAGAATTCAGTGAAGAAGCCTAAGGGCAAGTGCTTCAAGTGCAAGCAGTCGGGTCACTGGAAAAAGGATTGTCCTCTTTCTAAGAAGAACAATACTGGTATGTCTCTTTCTCTTGTTACGGAAACATATATAGCGGCTATGTCTACGAGCACTTGGTGTGTAGACACAGGAGCCACTGATCATGTTTGTAATTCCATGCAGGGGTTCCAGAAAACCAGGCTGCTTAGAGATGGCGAGATATATGTGTTCATGGGAGATGCTACGAAAGTAGCAGTGGTTGCAGTTGGAGTTATTTCTTTATCTTTTGGTTATGATAGGATTTTGGTTTTGAATAATTGTCTTTATGTACCTTCATTTAGAAGGAATTTAATTTCGGTTTCTAAACTTGCTATGGATGGTTATAATGTTTGTTTGGATCGTAATGTTTCCATTATGATGAATAAACGAGTTATATGTTCTGGTACATTGAAAGACAATTTATATATTATTGATCCTATAGAACCAATGCTGCAACCAAGTGAAATTAATAATACATTTTCTACCTCTAGTAAAAGAAAGGAACCTTCTGGATTGAACCAAACATATCTTTGGCACTTGAGATTAGGTCATATTAACTTGAGGAGGATTCAAAGATTGGTAGTAGATGGGCCTTTAGGCTCGTTGGCAGTGGAGCCATTTCCAGTCTGTGAATCTTGCTTGGAAGGAAAAATGACCAGTAGACCTTTTAAGGCAAAAGGAAATAGAGCCAAAGATGTGTTAGAATTGGTTCATACTGATTTATGTGGACCTATGAATATCCAAGCGAGAGGTGGGTATGAATATTTTGTCACTTTCATTGATGATTATTCGAGATATGGATACATTTATCTGTTGCACCGCAAGTCTGAGTGCTTTGAAAAATTCAAAGAGTACAAAGCAAGTGCGGAGAAGCGACATTCAGGAAAATGTATCAAGTCACTACGATCAGATCGTGGGGGCGAATACCTGCTTGGAGAATTTAGAGAATATTTATCAGAACATGGGATTTCATCCCAGTTGACTGCACCTGGCACACCTCAGCAGAATGGTGTAGCAGAAAGAAGGAACCGGACTCTTTTAGAGAGTGTTAGATCGATGATGAGTTATTCGAATTTACCCAAGTCGTTTTGGGGACATGCTCTAGAAACAGCGGCTTATCTTCTAAACTTGGTACCTTCTAAGTCAGTTCCAAAAACTCCAAAAGAATTGTGGACTAGTACCAAACCTAGTTTGAAACACATTCGGATTTGGGGTTGTCCAGCACATGTGCTGAACAAGAACGTGACTAAGTTAGATTCTCGTACAGAAGTAAGGCTGTTTGTGGGTTATCCCAAGGGAACAAAAGGGTATTTGTTTTATAGTCCTAAGGATCGGGATATCATTGTAAGCACCAATGCTAGATTCTTAGAGGAAGACTATATAATGAATCACAAACCCATGAGTACTGTTGTTTTAGAAGAACTAGTGGGAGGACAAGATAATTCTAATATGCCACCGATACAAGTAGAACAACCACAAGTAAATGAACAACCTATCACTAATACCACTCCAATGCTTCGTCGTAGTGGGAGGGTTGTTAAACAACCTGAGAGGTTCATGTTTTTGGGAGAGTCTTCGGACTTAGTCTCTGGTGAACATGATGAGGATCCCAGGACATACGAAGAAGCAATGCAAGATAAGGATGCAGATCTTTGGCAAAAGGCTATGCAATCTGAGATGGAATCTATGTATTCCAATCAAGTCTGGGATCTCGTGGAACCACCCAATGGTGTAAAACCCATTGGATGCAAGTGGATCTACAAAAGAAAAAGAGGATCTGACAAAAAGGTGAAAGCCTGGAAAGCAAGACTTGTTGCGAAAGGGTATACTCAGAAACAAGGAATTGATTATGAGGAAACCTTTTCTCCGGTAGTCATGCTTAAGTCAATCCGGATTCTTTTATCTATAGCAGCTCATCTCGATTATGAGATTTGGCAAATGGATGTCAAGACAGCTTTCCTAAATGGAAGTCTTGATGAAAACATCCATATGCAGCAACCAGAGGGATTCATCAAAGAGGGCCAAGAGCATCTAGTGTGTAAGCTTAAGAAGTCCATTTATGGACTGAAACAAGCTTCCAGGGAGTGGAACATTCGTTTTGATCAGGCCGTCCAGACAAATGGTTATGATCAGACTCCAAGCGAAGCATGTGTGTATAGGAAAAGTGAAGGAAATGCAGTGGTTTTTCTAGTACTATATGTAGATGACATTTTGCTCATTGGAAACAATGTAGAGATGTTGTCATCTATTAAGGCATGGTTGTTCAAACAATTTGAAATGAAAGACTTAGGTGAAGCCGCATACATTCTTGGGATCAAAGTTATAAGAGATCGCAAGAAAAGAACGTTGGCTTTATCTCAAGAACCGTACATTGATGAGGTATTGGCTCGTTTTAACATGCAGGACTCTAAGAAGGGTAATTTACCTTTTAGACATGGAGTCTCTCTCTCAAAGGAGCAGTGTCCTAAGACACCTAAGGAGATAGAGAACATGAAAGCAGTTCCTTATGCTTCAGCATGTGGAAGCTTAATGTATGCCATGTTATGCACGAGACCTGATATTTGCTTTGCCGTAGGCATGGTCAGTAGATATCAGTCCAATCCAGGTCAGGAACATTGGAGTGCAGTAAAAACGATACTTAAGTACCTGCGAAGGACTAAGAAGTATATGTTAATTTACAAGGCTTCAGACTTGTTTCCTGTGGGATATACCGATTCAGATTTCCAGACAGATAGGGATAAGAGGAAGTCAACCTCGGGGTGTGTTTTTACTTTAGGAGGTGGAGCTGTAATATGGAGGAGTGTGAAGCAGAAATGCATCGCAGACTCAACCATGGAAGCTGAATATGTGGCAGCCTCTGAGGCAGCCAAGGAGGCTATATGGTTCCGGAATTTCCTGCTGGATTTGAATGTAGTTCCTAATTTGCCACGGCAAATCACAATTTATTGTGATAATACTGGTGCTGTTGCAAATACAAAGGAACCACGAGAACATAAAGCAGCAAAACACATTGAGCGTAAGTATCACCTCATACGACAGTTCGTTAAGCGAGGAGATATTATTGTGACTGATATAGCATCAAAGGACAACCGGGCTGATCCTTTCACGAAGAGTTTACCAGCTAAGGTTTTTGAAGAACACGTGGAGGCGATAGGAGTCAGATGTCTGGTCACGGAATAGTTATTTAAACTGGTAGCGGATTATATTAATAAACACTGATATACTCAAAGAATAGCTTGAGTATAAGTGGGAGATTGTTGGGTTTTATACTAAACTATTCATTAGTAGTATATAAACATTGTCCATTTTATTGAGAATCTTGATTGCATATTATTCATTGTCTGTTTATTATATATTGTGGATAATTTAGTATCAAATGGGATAACAGAAGATTAAATTATCAGTGTCTATATATAATATAAAGGGTTCACAGTTTAAGTGGAATTAGACAAACCACTGGAATAACTGAAGTATTATTTGGGAATAGTTTATCTTGACTATTAAATAATACTTGTATACTTTGTGTATATTGAACAGGATCGAAATATTAGAATTGTTCTTCTATTCTGACAATAAAGAAGAACTAAGATTCTATGATATTATTAATGCTTAGGTTCTCAATCCAAGTGTAGTGATTGACACTTGTATGCAATGCACATGCTTTGATTCATATGTGATGTAATTAATTGTTAATTACAATATTATGTATTGAGCAATGACATTGCATGCAGAGTGGGATATTAATTACATAAGGAAACCATGTCCTGATAATATTCGGGTTGATGATGTCCTCTTGAAAGCTCATAAAGATAATTATGCTTTAGTCCTGCAGGCAGATTTGTTCTTGCATAATTATAAGGTTGAGTGGATGATCAAGGATAAAAAGATATTAATTAAATTAATTATCAGAAATTAATTTAATTAATGGACATACGATATCTTAAACATGGGGAATTTAATAAGCAAATAATATAGGAGCCGAATTTAATAATAAAGCAATTACGGTATTAGGAAAGGCAGTGCAGATATTAATTCGTTAGTGGATAGAATTAATATTTAATGACATTGGGCTTGACCCAGAATGTCATTGGGAGGCCCGACCTAATTGTCCATGATCCCTACTGGAGCCTATAAATATTCTTGTTCTCCTAAAGGCTAAAAACGTTTTTTCGGTTTTTCATAATTCGAGATTAAAACCTAGGGCAGCCGCAAGGAGCTAGGGTTTTGGGATTTCGAGGCTTTAAGGAGAGGAAACTTCGGGAGATCGAAGGCCACACTTCGCTCGAAGGGAATCAAGGAATTCAGTAGAAGACGTGGATCAGAATCGTATCGATTAAGGTAAAGTTTTCTTTTCGAACTCGTAATCAATCATATAGTAAAACGCAGAACAGTAATCATCCGTTCAAACAATTATAACTTTGAGCATACAAGATAAAGCTAAGTACATGAAAACAAGACAAGTACAATGGAGACATATACTATATCCCAGTGAAAGAATTCACTAGGTCATGTAGAGTGACAAAGTCACAATGATTAGGCTTGTTAATGATGGTAATCAGACATGCCTTGAGCCTAACAATCTCCCCCAAATTGTGAGTAAGAAGCTTAGGCACAATTTCATGTCTGATAACAAGCCTAACTTACATAAAAGGAATTAAATAATAGAGAGAGCAATATATGAACATAATGAACAGAGATTTGATTACATAATGGAGTTGAAAGCTTACAGGTTATCATTGTTGCTCAACAGCTTCAGTTCCCATTTGTTTCTCAAGATAATCATCATAAACTTTCTTCTTTCTCGGTTCTTCCTTTCTCTTTATGTCTACAAGGGCTGCTTGAAGTTCATCTCTTGCAATTAGTTCTTCAATGAGATGTGAGTCTTCTAGATCTTCAATTGCAGCTTTAAGAGCACTTTCCACATAAGAATCTAAAAACTCCATCCTTATCTTGCTTCTGCCTCCATAGTGATTTTTGTATTCCACAACATAAGGATTTTGTTTTACCTTACATAGCCCTTTCTTTCTTAGCTCTTCAGCCCTCTTTTCCATCTCAGCCATATCTTTTTCTTTCTGAATTTTCTTCTCCTCATTTAGCTTCCTTAGGTCTTCTTTGTAATCAGAGTGCATCTTCAGGAATCTGGCAATCTCTATCTTCCACAGTCTCTCTTCCTTTTCCTCAAAGTTTAGCAGTGCATTTATTCTTTCAAGCTCATATTGAGGAAAGTATTGCCATCTCCCTTGCTTCATTTGTCTTTCTCTTCCATCAGTGTATTTAATCTCTAGCTGATCTTGCTTCACCTTGACTTCAAAGATTCTTTGAGATCTCAGAAATGCTAGGGCATCTTCATCATAGTCTTCATCCAGAGGAAGTACTTTGATCCCTACTACATTAGTGATTACCCCATTCTTATTTGTTATCCTTGTTCTTTTGGCTACACTCTTGATCTTCATATGCTTCACTTGAGGTAGTTTTCTGGAACAAGGAGATTTAGTCTTCAGTGCCACATCATTTGGAAGTAGCTTCATCCTTTTCCCTTTCATCCACTGTAACACTCCACTAGATGTGACTTTATGGAAGTGTCTTCTTGATTTTTCTTTTATGGCTTCAATTTCCTTCTGTGGCAAATCAGATTCAGAAGTCTTGGATAATGATTTTGGAGGATCATTACTAACATTACCCACCCTAGACTTAGAGTGTTGTGGTTAAGGTACTGCTAGCAATGTCCTTGACTTGCTGATTTCCACTCTTCTTCTTAACAGTTTCTTTGTTTCCCTTGGAGTCCTTCTTGTCATCATCAGCATCCTTGGATTTCTTTGATGTTTTGCCCCTGCTGCTCTCACTTCCTCTATCCTTATTGCTCCTTGATTGACTTCTTCTTTTGTAGGTTTTCTCCTCATCATCTTTCTTCTTTCTTCTTTCTTTGAGTGACTCAGGAATAGTTCCATGAATCAAGAAAGATTGGAGAATTTGGATTATCTTTAGCTCTTCTGCTGTTCTAACTCCTCTCTTGGCTCTCAGCATCTGCAACACTTGATTTATTTTGCCATTGTTCTTCATTGTCAAATTTGCAGGAATCACCAGTTGATCAATATTGTTGGCTTGGTTTAGACTTTGAAAGATTATTGTCCTCGGGTTAGAGATAACCTCAGGCAATCATTGAAATTGGTCTATCTTTAAATCTTCATACAGCCTCCTGTTATTCTCCCCATGCTTCTCAATCAACTCCAGAATTGTGGTCAGCTCAGTAAATCTCAGTTTCTCTAGAGTTTGAAAGGATAAATGCCACAAGCAATTATCCTTGGATACCATGATGACTTCTCTTAGATGAACCTTCTTGATTTTCCTGACTGCCACAGTAAAGTACTTGATATTTTCTTTTAGCTTTTCTCTGTAGAGCTGAGCATCTCCTTGAACACTGATGTAGAGGGCTTTCAGAAACTCTAGAAAGGCCTCATCATGATAGATGTGAGAATTGGCAACTTCCTGTAGCTTGGCCTCAGTGACAATATTTGCTTTGATTGGTTTGGCACTTGTAGTTGTTTGAGGAGCTGAGATGTCCTTTTGGCATTGTAGAGGGATAGTAGGTGGTAATGACTGTGCTTCTTTGGCCTTGTGTATTGATGACATCCACAGAGGGAAGAGTGATTGGCTTTAAAGTTTCTTCAGTGATTTTGCCCTTAAGCTTTTGTTGCTTGGCAGGTACTCCCCCTCCCCCTTTCCTTTCCACAATGACCTCCTTTCCTTTCTCCCCCTTAGGCTTGGGATCAGACAAGATGTCTTGAGCTTCTCCAGGAACATGAAGGTTCATGCTTCTTAGCAGGGTTGTCATCATTTGCTGTTGGACTAGCAAGATATTTGATGTGGCATTGCTTTGGTCATCCAACTTGTCATTGAGCTGTTCCAAGGATTGAGATAGCACTCTGTTTTCAGCTTTAAGATCAGCTACCTCCCTTTCCAAGCTATCCACCTTTGAGAATAGTTGTTGAGATTTGAAAGAATTGAGGGATTGGTCCTTGATTTTGGAGAAGTCAAATTTGGAGATGTCAGAAATAGGAACTTCATCTACAAGCTTGTTCTCATACTGATTCTTCCACTGCACTGTGAGCATTGAGTTGGAGTTGATGTTGGTATGCACCTGATTATCTAGCTTGGTAGAAAGCTTCTTCATATTATCTGAGACCAAAGCTAGGGTGCAGTCCATCTTTGTGACATTAGAAGATGTTTTCTGAACCTCCTTAAGAATGCCATCTACCTTGGGAAAGTCAGAGAGATAACAGTTCTTTAGTTGTGCTATTGAATGATCTGTCTCTTCCTTAATTGTGGAGATTTCTAACTGGAGACCTTTCCCAAGGAAATGCATAGCTTTTAGCTAGCTCTTGTATACTTCATTTATAGCATCATAGATTTCTGCAGGAGAGAGACCTTTAGCATTAGACCCCAAGGCAGTTAAGTAGTCCTCCTTGAGAAAAGCTAGTGCATCATGTAGCTTGACAGATCTCTTGGCATCCAACCAGGCATCAATATTCCCATCTTGTTGGGCCTCATCTACTATCTTGTCCTGTTGAGCTTCAACATCCTCCTTGTGACACAAAAGTATAGCTTCATAGTCTGAATTTGGAAGGTTGGCTGTGAGGAGATGTTGAGCTATCTTTGAGATCTCATCAATCTGTGCCACATGAAGATTTTGAAGGTCTTATTCCGTCAATTATGAGGGCACAGATGATGATCCTGAAGGCTTGTCATGTTGCACAGGCTTCAGCCATTCTGATAGTGTGGCATGAGCCAAGTTAGAGCTAGTGCTAGGCACCTCAGGGGGGATAGATGTATGAGTTTCCTCCAGTCTTGGAATGACTGCAAAGTCTGATGCTGTCTCCATTGAAATGGGATGTGTTACAGCATCATCTCCATGTGCCTGTGAAGGCAAGTCCAAATCCCTAAGGATTGGAGAAGGTGGCACAGAGTCTCTAGTAATGACTGGTGAATCCTCTGTGTTTTTGTTGGTGTCATTAGAATATGCCCCAGCATGCATTTCCTGACCAACCAAATGAGGGTCCTGGGTGGTGAGCACAGTGTCAAGCACCATGTCACTTGAAATTAGCTCAGTCATAGATTGAGAATGTGACTGATCAAGTGCAGAATTGTCATGAGAATGACTTTTCTGTTGAGAAGAAATATTAGATGTAGATTCTGGAAGAGAAGTGTAGTGTAGACTAGATTTTGGCAACTCCCCCTGAGAAAAAGGAGGAGTTTCAATGTTGATGTGCTCTCCACTCTGTGTATGTTCACCCTTATTACCACTTGAGTCAAGAGTGTGTTCTTGACTCTGTGCAGACTCATTACAAATTGTAGTGGGGAGACTATTCTTTTCAATGCCACTGCCCTGTTGAGAGGACATTGACAGTAACAGGTGTACCCCTTGTTGCACATCTAAATCCTGTTGGGAGGATTTAGTGGTAGCTATTGATTTGGATTTCTTCTTTTGTCTAGTGAGCTGTGACTCAGGTTCCTCACTTCCTAAATCTACTGTCTCATTAACTACAGCAATGGTTCTATTCTTAGTCTTCTTTTTAGTAACACCAACCTTTTGGGAGATTGGTGCACTTGGCTCCCTAATTTCTAGAGTAGTGTTTGCAGGGGGTTCAATGGATGGGTTAGGAAGACTTGGGTTAGACATTGAAGCTCCTTCAGTCTTAGCCTTTCCTTTCCAAGAAAGTTCATGATATATGGGCTTATCAAGTGGATAAGATGCAAATGTGTCCTGCATATGCTGGGTCACACTTAGTATCACATCCACTTGATTCCTTGTATCCAATGAACCAAATAGAACTTTAGACATGGATTTGGAATAAGCCATTTTAGTTGTATCTATACCATCTAATTCATGTACATTAGCATCAAGATAATTTAAAATGCACTGAAGAAAACGAGGATAAAAGATTTCATTACCTCTTCCACGAACCGTCCTCCCTAGCCTTTGAGCCAATTCTTTGAGTATAATTGCTCCTACATTTATCTCCTGATTATAGGCTAAGGAGTAGGCTAGCTTCACAACAATGTGACTGATGTGGTCCCATCCTGTCTTCCTGCATAAGAACACCTGTTAGGAATATTTTGTTCTTGATGATAAACATAAAATACTTAGTAGCATTTGTGTAAAGTCATTTTGTAGCTGTCAACGAAATGGCATGCTTTGCAGCATTCCGTTGACAGGAAGCTCATCAACGAAATGAGTAATGTAGCAATTGCACTGTACAATACTTCACAGTTTGATATGCATTTTGTTGTATGTATTAGATAGGTTTTCTAAGTCATGTTGACTAAGTACTAGATAGGCAAAATAGGTTGGTTAATTGTAAATATATTATGCCTTGTAATTTTGCCTAAGTGAAGACATGTCAACGGTATGAAGATCACTCTGTCAACGGTATGGAGTTTACCCATCAACGAAACGAGGGAAACACCATCAACGAAACGAAGGAAACACCATCAACGGAATGAAGAATAAAGCTATCAACGAAACACATCTCCCTGCTATCAACGAATCACTATTGCTTTTTGAACAGTTGACAAAGTGATAGTGACAGTTTACTGAACAGATCTAAAGGAGATATGGAAGTGTACTTTGCATTGGAAGCCATCAAAATGGTTACTGGAAATAAGGAAACATTCCAATTTCCAATAAGGCTCTTGGGAATGATTAAAATAAGCATGAAGACAAAAGCAAAGATCTCCAAGGACCATTGGACAAAAGGAATGAAAAGCAAGCTACTGATGGTTACTACTATTGTTCTTTAGTTTAGCCAAACGTAGAATTGTAAACTTGGGTATATATAACCAAGTGTAGCAGTTACTTTAAAGATAAGAGAAGAAAAACAAATAGTTTGTATTAGCTATCTTTGAGAGCATACTTCTCTACATTCTTGTAACTGAGCAGCTGTGTACATTTTGTATCACAGATTATTTCCGCAATAAAAATCACTTCAGTTGGATCATCAAACAATCCAACTGAAATTATTTATGTGCTTGTGATTTTTACTTTAAGTTCAGTTTTATTTATAAGTTGTTTTAAGTTTAAGAAATATCAAGAATTGTATTCAACCCCCCCTTCTACAATTCTGTTAGGTCATTTGGGATTAACAATTGGTATCAGAGCGAGCTTCTAACATACAAGAAGTTTAAAGATCAAGACCAAAAACAGAAGCCATGGTGAAGAAGGATGCAGGAGTAAAGATACCAGTTCTTGATAAGGACAATTACTTTCACTGGAAAGTAAAGATGCACTTACATCTCATGTCTATGGATGAGAGATATGTAGACTGCATTGAGAAAGGTCCACACGTTCCCATGAAGTTTGTATCTAGAGTTGGACTGACAGATGATGCTCCTGATGTGGAAATTCCAAAACTTGTCTGAGAATGGACTATTGAAGATCTTGCAGAAATCCATAAAGATAATAGAACCATGAACATTCTGTTTGATGGTTTGGAGCAAGAGATGTTTGACAATGTCATCAACTGTACAACCTTCAAAGAAGTATGGGACACTGTTAGAACTCTCTGTGAAGGAACTGAGGAAGTTAGGGAAAATAAAATGCAGCTCCTTATACAACAATGTAAGCATTTTCATTTTAAAGCTGGTGAAACCCTAAATGACACGTTTAGTAGGTTTCAAAAGCTTTTGAATGGATTAAAGTTGTATGGGAGGATCTATCAAACCAAGGATTCAAACCTTAAATTTCTTAGAGCTCTTCCAAAAGAATGGAAGCCTATGACTGTTTCTCTCAGAAACACTCAAGAGTACAAAGACTACACTCTTGAAAGACTTTATGGAACCTTGAAGACATATGAGTTGGAAATGGAGCAAGATGAAGAAATTGAAAAGGTACAAAAGAAGGGTGGATCTGTTGCATTGATTGCATCTGTGAACCAACTGGAAGATGACAATGAAGAAGCTGCAAAGACCACAACTAGTCGAGCTAGTTGTAGGAGTGATGTTAGCAAGGGTAAAGGCAAGATGACAGAAGAAGAAGAATCAGAACCAGCCAACTTGGATGACTTAGATGAGATTGATGAACACATTGCTTTTCTGTCAAGAAAATTCTCTAAGTTCAAGTTCAAGAGAAACTCAGAAGCAAGGCCACCAAGGAGAGACTTTCAACCTAACAAAAGTAACTGGATTGAAAAGTCTAAGTCTAAATGTTTCAATTATGGAATGCTTGGTCACTTTGCTGGAGACTGCAGAAAGCCCAAGGTTGAGAAGGGCAACAGGAAATTTGAGCCTGTTGATTATAAAAAGAAATACTTTGAACTTCTCAAGCAAAAAGAAAAGGCTTTCATGTCTCAGGAGTATGATTGGGCTGGTAATGGTGAAGATTCTGATGATGATGTTGAATATGTCAACTTGGCTCTAATGGCTAACAATCATGAGCAGGAAGCAAGCTCCTCAAGCAACCAGGTAACAATTACTAATCTTTCTGAGCTTTCTAAAGAGGAATGTGATAGTGCAATAAATGAAATGTCTACTGTATTATATAATTTACGTGTTACTCTTAAATCACTTACCAAAGAGAATTCAAGAATAAAAGAGACTAATTTGCTCTTAAGTGATAGGAATGCAATATTAGAAGCACAGCTCATTGAATTTGAGAAAATGAGATGTGTTAGTAGGGATGCTAAGAAGGAACTTGAGAACGTGTTACAAAGGGAAAAAATTCTTAAAACACAACTTGAGATAGAACAAAGTGTGATTGCAAAATGGAAAGATGCCAGGAATGTTGCCACCAACATCATTAATGTTCAAGGTATGGAATCTTTCTGTGAGCAATCATGGAAAAAGAACAAAGAGAAGCTAGGGTATGTTGGTGAAACCTTAGAATCAGAAACAGAGTCAAAAAACAACAATGATCATTTGTTGAAGGTTGATATGTCAACGGAATGCAATGTTTCGTTGACAGATGAACCATCAACCGATCAGGCTGTTTCGTTGACAGAGAAAAGAAAAGATGAACTCACTAGACTTAATAATAAGTATGGTCCTGTCACCAAGAACTTTGTTCAAGGTGAGTCTAGTAAATCAAAGAAAGTTGAGAAGCCTGTTGAGAGAGCTAATGTAGGTCACTTGTCCAACAAGCAATTGAAAGATAAGTTAGAGAATGTTCAAGTTGAGGCTAAGGGAAATAAAAAGAATAACAAGAATGGCAAAGTAGGGATTAACAAACACAACAATTACACACCTGATAAATATGCTCCTAGAAAGACATGTGTCAATTATGGAAGTGTTAGTCATTTATCTACTAACTGCAAATCTGTTAAGAAAACTGCTAATGTGAAAATGCCCAAGCCTGCAATGAATAGTTCCATGCCTACAATGCCTGTTATGCCTAACATGTTTGCTCCATATGCACAATTTCAGAATCCATATGCCAGCATGCCATTTGTGTCTAATCCATACATGAATATGTTTAATATGCCACAAATGCCATGGAATATGAATAACATGTTTGTTCCACCAACTATGCATGCTATGAATGAAAATGTGAGCAACTCTCAGAAATCAACACCAAGGGTAAAGATTGATTTAAATCAATCTGAGCCCAAGGTGAAAAATGATATTAAAGGAAAAGCAAAGGCTAGCAAAACAGGACCCAAGGAAACTTGGGTACCAAAATCAACTTGATTTGGTTTTATTGTGTGCAGGGAGACAAAAGGAATCTTTGGTACTTGGATAGTGGTTGTTCAAGACACATGACTGGTGATTCTACCCTGCTCACGGAGTTTCAGGAAAGAGCTGGCTCTTGTATTGCTTTTGGAGATGACAGCAAAGGCTACACAAAGGGATATGGCTTGATTTCAAAAGAGAATGTCATCATAGATGAGGTTGCATTGGTGGATGGTCTTAAGCACAATTTGCTTAGTATCAGTCAACTCTGTGACAAAGGATTTTTAGTTACTTTTTCTAAAGAAGCCTGTGTTGTTTCTAAAGGAGGAAACAACAATGTGGTAATGACTGGATTCAGAAGAGGGAATGTGTACATTGTTGACTTTAGTAGCACAAGTTCAGACACCATCACTTGTCTTTTCAGCAAGGCAAGCAAGGATGAAAGTTGGCTATGGCACAAGAAATTATCTCATCTGAATTTTAAAGTTATGAATGATTTGGTAAGGAAGGATCTTGCAAGAGGAATTCCACAGGTGGAGTTTTCCAAGGATGGGTTGTGTGATGCCTGTCAAAAAGGGAAACAAAAAAAAGGCATCATTCAAAAGCAAGACAGAGTCATCAATTGTCCATCAGCTTGAGTTGCTTCATATGGATTTGTTTGGCCCTGTAAATGTCATGTCTATTTCAAAGAAGAAATATTGTCTTGTGATTGTTGATGATTTTTCTAGATTTACATGGACTTTCTTTTTGCACTCCAAAGATGAGGCAAGTGAAATCATTATCAATCACATCAAGATGGTAAACAATCATCCTGACTTGAAAGTAAGAAGGATTAGGAGTGACAATGGGATAGAATTCAAGAATTCAAGCATGAAGGTGTTCTGTGAAGAAAATGGTATTTTGCATGAGTTTTCAGCAGCAAGAACACCACAGCAAAATGGTGTAGTTGAAAGGAAAAACAGAACACTCATTGAAGCTGCAAGGACAATGCTAGATGAATCAAAGTTACCAACTTATTTTTGGGCTGAGGCAGTTAATACAGCATGCTTCACTCAAAATATTTCTTTGATTAATCAGGCCAAAGGAATGACCCCTTATTAGCTACTCAAAAGAAATAAACCACTATTGGATTTTCTTCATGTCTTTGGATGCAAGTGCTTTGTTCTGAGAAATCAAGCTGAGCATTTGGGGAAATTTGATGCAAAGGCAGATGAAGCAATATTTGTGGGATATGCAGCAGGGAAAGCTTACAGAGTCTATAATCTCAGAACCAACATTGTTATGAAATCTGTACATGTTGTTTTTGATGATCTCAAAATTCAAGGTCTCTGTGATGAAGGTTTCCATGAAAGTCTTTCTTTTGAGAATGAGGAAGGAGATCAAGTGAATCATGTTAAGGCTACTGAGAAACAGCCTAAAATTGTTGTATCTAGCACAGATGAAAGCAGCAGTGAAGATGAAATTGCTGCATTAAGGTTGAAAAGAATAGCTGCTAGCAGACCAAATGGTCATTTCGTTGACAGTCAAAATGAGCGTTTCGTTGACAGCCAAAATGGTCATACCGTTGACAGTCATAGAAATGCTTCTAGAAGTGATCATTTAGGGACAACAAACTCAGGGAGAGTTTCTCAAGGACAAATATCCAATCAAGGCAATCATGATCATGAAGCTACCTCTTCAAGAGCAAATCTACCTCCCTCAAGGAAATGGACTAAAGATCATCCCTTTGAACTTATTATAGGTGATGTTACTTCAAAAGTCCAAACTAGAAGAGCAACTCAAGAAGAATGTCTATATAGCAGCTTTCTGTCTCAAGATGAGCCAAAGAAAGTTGAGGATGCACTTCTAGATCCAGATTGGGTTTTAGCTATGCAAGAGGAGCTAAACCAATTTGAGAGGAACAATATATGGAAGCTGGTGCCCAAGCCTAAGGACAGGAGTGTCATAGGCACAAAATGGGTGTTCAGAAACAAGATGGATGAAAATGGCATAGTCACAAGGAACAAAGCTAGATTGGTTGCAAAAGGCTATTCACAGGAAGAAGGAATTGATTTTGATGAAACCTTTTCTCCTGTTGCTAGACTAGAAGCAATAAGGATTTTCCTAGCCTATGCAGCCCATGCCAATTTCAAAGTCTATCAAATGGATGTGAAGAGTGCTTTTCTGAATGGGGAATTAGAAGAGGAGGTGTATGTAAGTCAACCTCCTGGTTTTGAAGATAATGATTTTCCAGAATATGTATACTTCCTCCTCAAAGCACTCTATGGTTTGAAACAAGCACCTAGAGCCTGGTATGACACACTTTCACAGTTCCTCCTTGAGAATCACTTCACTAGAGGTACTGTAGATAAAACTCTTTTTTCACAGGGTTGTGAATGGCTCTACTATACTTGTTCAAATTTATGTAGATGACATAATCTTTGGGTCTACAGATGTGAAACTTTGTCAAAAGTTTGCCAAGCTTATGCAAAGTAAATATGAAATGAGCATGATGGGAAAATTAACTTACTTTCTTGGTCTTCAAGTGAAGCAAGTTAATGAAGGCATTTTCATTAGTCAAACAAAATATATTCATGATTTATTAAAGAAGTTTAACTTAATGGAATGCTCTCCTGCCAAAACTCCCATGCCTACTGCCACCAAACTTGAATTGAATACTAAGGAAAAATCTGTGGACATTTCAGGTTACAAAGGCATGGTAGACTCACTTTTATATTTAACAGTTAGTAGACCTGATATTATGTTTGCTACATGTCTATGTGCTAGATTTCAAGCTGATCCTAGGGAATCCCATTTAGTTGCTATTAAAAGAATTTTCAGATATCTCAAAGGAACACCAAACCTTGGCATTTGGTATCCTAGAGAATATGGCTTTGAACTAATTGGTTATTCAGATGCAGATTTTGCAGGATGTAAAATTGACAGGAAAAGCACAACAGGCACCTGTCAATTCTTAGGAAACAAGCTTGTCTCATGGTTCAGCAAGAAACAAAACTCAGTTTCTACCTCCACAGCTGAGGCTGAGTATATTGCAGCTGGAAGTTGTTGTGCACAGATTTTATGGATGAAAAATCAACTACTTGATTATGGAATAAGAGTTGAGAAAATTCCTATTTTCTGTGACAACACTAGTGCCATTGCCATTACTGAGAATCCAGTGCAGCATTCAAGGACCAAGCACATTGACATCAAGTACCATTTCATTAGAGAACATGTTATGAATGGTACTGTGGAGTCACATTTTGTTCCAAGTGAACAACAACTTGCAGACATCTTTACCAAGCCACTTGATGAATCAACATTCTCAAGATTAGTAAGTGAGCTAGGTATGCTAAATTTCTCTTAAATACTTTGAGATTTTTTGCAAGTTAAAATGCAGCCAGAAATTTGCTATGTTTTTCTGTGAATTAATTTTCTCAGGAAAAAGTGAAATTTTGTCTAAGTCAAAATTACTATGTCAACGAAACGCACCATTTCGTTGACAGTCTTAGCATTTTTCTGGGTGTTTCGTTGATAGCTCTTTTATATCAACGAAACGCAGCTTTATCAACGAAATAGACGGGACCTTAAACGCCCAAATCTGATTCGTTGATACAGCGCTTTTAATCTGAACCGTTGAAATTTTGACACGTCTTTTACCACGATCTATGCATACACCCCTGTAAGTATAAATCATGGTAATTTTTTAAAAGTAACGGTTATATTTTGTAAGCCAATCCAGTAATTTACATTTATTATTGGACTCTTTTTCTGAGAATTTTTGGGGGAGTATTTAAGAAATTCTAATTTCTTTAAAAAAAATTTACCTGTTCTCAAAAATTCCAAAGGCTTTTCTCTCTTCTTCTCTCTAACAAGAAATTCAGTTCGAAGCTTTTCTTCACACAACAATGGCACCCATAGTCAAGCTTATGTCAGCAGGAGGGTTCATTTATGAAAAGAACAACTCAATTCCATTTGTTGTCAAGGAAAGTCCAAACAGTATCTTTTTCAAGATGATGCACTTCATGAAGAACTGCAAGTTGAGCTATGCTATGTTTCACTCAACTCCTCTCTATAATGAGATAATCGAGGAGATCTGGACCTCGTGTGAGTATAGTGGAACAAACTGCACACTGCAATTCACTCTCCAAGGTAATGAGTACATAGTTAATTCTGATGTATTGCAAGCATGTCTACATATTCCTGAAAATAACTGTGATGCTTTGCCTACAATCACTGAAATGGTTAACATGCTAAATTCAATAAACTACTCATTGGCTACTGATAATTTGGGTAGGATAATTAGGAGAGGTTTGGTTAGGGAATATAGTTATTTAGCTGATGCATTTATCAAGGTCTTTTCTGGAAAGATTAGTAATTTTGATGCATTAACTAATTCCATGTTGATTCTTTTTACCATGCTCCTAACTGATAGATATTACAACTTTAGCACCCAACTTATGTATGAAATTGGTGCTAAGTTGGGTGACAAGGCTAATAGGAAAAAGAATATCTACTATGCTAGGTTTCTGATGATGTTGGCTAATCATGTTAGTCCAACACCATTAGTAATCTCTAACCCTGTTTCCAAGTTTGAGTGTTTTGTGCAAGAAAAGAGAGTATTGACAGACATACTGAGGCTGAACCACAATGGTGATGTTCCAGTGGTGTATCTGCCAATAATTGAGGTAACTACTGCTATCCCTTCTAGTATAGTTGTTACTTCAACTATATCACCCAGTCCTGTTGCTGTGGAGTCTGTAGCTGTGACCCAACAGGCTCCTGCCCCTGCAACAAAACCAAAATCAAAGAAATCCTCCAAGCCAACCTCAGGTGCTTCCCAAAAGGCACCTGTTGTAAAATCCACTACACAACCTAAGGGGAGTGTTTCTGGAGCTGTGAGAGGTGAGGGAAGGGGTGAACATAAAAGAAACCCTAAGGATAAGGAAGGACAGATGAGTGAAATCCAGCCAAGCCCCATTGTGTCTTCCCAACAAAGCACAATGAGTAAAATGGATTTAAACACAAGTCTAGTTGCATCCTCCCAAAAGGATGTGATTATTGAAACAAGCTCTCCTCCAAGAGCACACTCCAAAAGGGTAAGGGACACTTCAAGCCCACAGTCTACATTTTCCCAATACCAAAGGAGAGTGAAACAAAAATCCAAGGGTACACAGGGTGCACACACTCTGGAAGCAACACTTCCAGTTTCTCAAATTCAGTTTGATGTAACCCCTATTATTACTCTGGGGTTACAGTCCCATTCTCTAAACATCAACCTTGAACTATCTCCATCAAATTCACCAACTCTATCTCTAGATGTGGACATGATCCATTCATCTATTCCTGATTCTCCAACTCTAATCTTGGAGAAGCCCCACTCTGAAGCTGGTGGCCATCACTTGTTGGGCCATCAACCAATTTTTTCTGAAGTTGCAAGAGGATCTGTGGACCAATCTCTAAAATCAATCACCACAGATTCTACTGTAATTTCACTTTCTCAAAGTGCTTTATTGACTTCATCAACGAAACAACTTCTTTCGTTGACAAGTGTTTCTCCATCAACGGTATCCATACCGTTGACAGTTCAAACTACCATTCCGTTGATAGGTCAATCTACACCCCTGATTGAAAATCAAGTTGTTTCCACAACTAGTGTAGATGACCTGGTGGTAGTTGAGACACTTTTAGGTTTGAGAGGGAGTGAAATTGAGAGGCTGGCTTGCAGCCAGGCAAAAGGAGAGAATGAGAGTGAGAGGCTGGCTATTTCTTCCAGCCAGGCAAAAGGAGAGATTAAGAGTACCACCTTAGTAGGTGAAGGTGAGGGTGTGAGAGGTGTGAGCCATGGGGATCCCATGATGCAAGAACAGAGTGGAGAGAGAGAAGGGACTACAGGAGCAATAAGGATGGAATCAGCCATTGCTAGTGAGTTAATGGGGGTCAGTGAGGGAGAAAGGGAACTTACCTTCCAAGAGCATTATCAACAAACTCTGGATAGTATTTCCCTGGATCCTGAGACCTTTACTCATCCTGTGCCAGCCTATCAGGTTATGGCTCAACAGGGCAATGTGGAGGCAGAAAGGTCACTCAACTTAATTCATACTACTGCATCAATGCAAAGAACAAAGGATGCCTTGACCAATCTACCTCCAGGAGCTGCAGCAAGTGGAGACTTTGAGTTTTCTGATGATGAGGACAGCTTTGGTGACAATCTACAGGTGGTCACCACTACACAGACTGGGACTTCTGTGGTGCCTCCTACACCAAACTGGCTTTCTCAGGATATGCATGGTAGATGCCACTTGGATGCTGCTATCACAAGGCAGTACAATGAGGCATATCTAGCTCATGAGTCTGCAGAAGCAAGGGACAAGAAATTCTACAAGGCCATAATGGATTCTCTGGAAATTCAAAGGCTACAAATGTTGCAGACAAGGATTGAGGCTACAGAAATCAAGGATTCAATTAGCAACCTTAGGGATGCTACTGACAGGAGGCTAGATGAAAAGCTTCCTCTTCACACTGTCTCCAAGATGTCAAGGTTTTTCACCAAGGAACCTGAAGTGTCCTCATCTTTGAAAACTCTCTCCTCTAGGGTGGACAAAGTTGAGGCTACACTTTCTCACATGCAGAAGGAACAGGAGAAGCAAACTAGCCTACTCACCCAGCTTCTGGCAGCTCAAGGAATCCCTATCATCTCACTTGATGATAACAAAAAGGGGGAGAAAACTAAGGAGCTAGAGATACAAATCACAAAGGTTTTGGTCCCAGCCATCTCCTTACCAGAAGAGCCATTAGCAATGGGGGAGTTTGGAAAGAAGAAAAAGGATGGTATTGACCTGATCCAGGAAGCTTCTATGAGGATGAGACTTGCAGAACAAATCAAAGACCATTGGTCCAACATAGAAGCAAGGGTCAAGAAAATTGATGGAACTACAAAGGACTCAAATCCATCAACGGATCAACCATCAACGAATGCCATGGTTCTAGTGTCAACGGAATGGGAGCCACAGACCAATTCTTTCTATAAGGTAGAGCCCCTTCTACATGGAGTCACTCAAGGTCCAAGGAAGGAAAAAGGACAAACTTCATGCATTAGGGATGTGGAACAAGCTACACTCCAAAGAAGCTTATCTCCCAAGTCCCCTGCTAAACCAAAGGGCAAAAATATAGCAAGGACTTTCTATCCTGCACCTTATCCAGATGAGCTCAAGCTTCTTGGTCTACTTATCACAAAAAGCAAGGAAAGCAATGATTATGAGATAAGGAAGCAAAGGACAATTGTCTACAGGAATGGACAAGAAATCTGTGTTTGGGCTGGTCACCCAAACTTTGCTGAAGCTAAAGCTGAAGAGTCAGAAAGAGCAGCAATGCAAGCTCTTGCTGTTGCTCAGTCTCTTGATGAAGAAGAAATACAGCTAGAAGAAAAAGTAAGAGAGGAAAGGAGTGCAAAGAAGAGCACAAGGCAACCAAATGCAAGAGCTAGGAGAAACATAGCCTTTGAGAATGATGACTCTCAGAGCATTGCATCAGACTCTTCTGTACCAATTGCACCTCCAACAATTCCTGATCCAGTTTCAGAGGTAAAGTTAGCCTGTGATCCTAATCATCCTGTAAATTTCCATGATCAGCCAATTGAGCCTAAGGGAGAGCCAATTGAGTTTCATGAGGCCAACTTTCCAAAATTCCTCTTTGAAATGGATCCAAAGAAGAAATCTAAGCAAAGGGCTACCAAGGCTAAGCCATTTCTGATAAGAAAGCCACAACCTCAGAAACCCCCTGCAAATCCAGAGGACTGCATGTACATTACTGACATCAGGGAAGAATCTAGCTTACACCTTGATTTAGACAACCTGGTGGAAGTAAGGGGCATTGCAGCTTCTCAAAAGTTGCCTGAAAGATTAGTTTTCATATTCAAGGGTGGTAGAGAACAAGTGTGGCCTCTCTACAGAATTTTAGGAGAAGACTACCAAACACTACTCACAGTGTTTAGATGCTTGAAGAAGGACTTTGGCTTCACCAAAACAGCCAAGTCTGAGGTGGTCTCCAAAATATGTCAAATAAAGGCTAGCTGGAACAAGCCTGAGGCTCTTCCCAGGATGCTTAGAGTGCCCTCAACAGGAAAGAAGATCCATCTTCAACCTTACTGGATGATGGAATTTAAGGACAAGGACAACTGCAGAAGATTCTTCAGGATGGAAGACCAGCTGGATAAGGCATCTAATCAAACTCTAAAGTTTATGCAATCCAAGCTTGGTGATCAAGATGCGGAAGAGAAGATCTTTTACAGAAGGCTACAGGTCCAGATTGAGGAAAAAAACTCTAAGAGAGGGAAGAAGACTATGCCACAAAGAAGATCAAGATGAATCATTTGCTCAGTCTAAAGGAGCACTTCTGGGCATTAGTCTTGTAAGTCTTGTATTTTGTTCAAAATATTATGAAGCTTAATGCATTTTCTACTTTTGTAATTTATAATGTATCTGAGTGTTTTTGTTATCATCAAGTCTCTTGATTTATGGCTGTTATTCTATCAGTCATAAATTGGGGGAGATTGTTAGGAATATGTTGTTCTTGATGATAAACATAAAACACTTAGTAGAATTTGTGTAAAGTCATTTTGTAGCTGTCAACGAAATGGCATGCTTTGCAGCATTCTGTTGACAGGAAGCTCATCAACGAAATGAGTAATGTAGCAATTGCACTGTACAATACTTCACAGTTTGATATGCATTTTGTTGTATGTATTAGATAGGTTTTCTAAGTCATGTTGACTAAGTACTAGATAGGCAAAATAGGTTGGTTAATTGTAAATATATTATGCCTTGTAATTTTGCCTAAGTGAAGACATGTCAACGGTATGAAGATCACTCTGTCAACGGTATGGAGTTTACCCATCAACGAAACGAGGGAAACACCATCAACGAAACGAAGGAAACACCATCAACGGAATGAAGAATAAAGCTATCAACGAAACACATCTCCCTGCTATCAACGAATCACTATTGCTTTTTGAACAGTTGACAAAGTGATAGTGACAGTTTACTGAACAGATCTAAAGGAGATATGGAAGTGTACTTTGCATTGGAAGCCATCAAAATGGTTACTGGAAATAAGGAAACATTCCAATTTCCAATAAGGCTCTTGGGAATGATTAAAATAAGCATGAAGACAAAAGCAAAGATCTCCAAGGACCATTGGACAAAAGGAATGAAAAGCAAGCTACTGATGGTTACTACTATTGTTCTTTAGTTTAGCCAAACGTAGAATTGTAAACTTGGGTATATATAACCAAGTGTAGCAGTTACTTTAAAGATAAGAGAAGAAAAACAAATAGTTTGTATTAGCTATCTTTGAGAGCATACTTCTCTACATTCTTGTAACTGAGCAGCTGTGTACATTTTGTATCACAGATTATTTCCGCAATAAAAATCACTTCAGTTGGATCATCAAACAATCCAACTGAAATTATTTATGTGCTTGTGATTTTTACTTTAAGTTCAGTTTTATTTGTAAGTTGTTTTAAGTTTAAGAAATATCAAGAATTGTATTCAACCCCCCCTTCTACAATTCTGTTAGGTCATTTGGGATTAACAACACCTTCTGGAGTGCATCAAACAGAAATGACCACTCCCTCCTGACATGCTTCTTGTTCAGCTTAACCATGTCTATCTCATCTGCATACTTGATTAAGTCAAAGAATGCTACCATTTCAACCTCATTGGCTTCAACATCATGACCTTCAACCCCAAAGATTCATTTATTTCCTTTTCGCCAAATTGCAAGTGTTTGCCCCCAATTGTGCAGTTGATTTCTTGAAATGAAGTCCCATCCTCCCTAGCCAGTGTTGAAACCAAAGCTGTTCTCCAGAATCCTTCCAACACATCCACGTATAGAGTGGGGTTCATGGTTAAGGCTTGGCGAAGGTAGGATGTGTTTAAGAACCGTACAAAACACTTGTACCTTGGGTTTGCCTCCGCCTCAGAGGGGATGGTGAGAAGATTGGTCTCTCTGGGAATGGTTAAAGGGTTTGAGGATGACGCTGCTTGAGATTTGGGTGCCATTAGAGTTTGAGATTAGAAAATAGAGAAGAGAATTTGAGTTTAGGTTTGAGAGTTGAGAGTAAAGACAAGATGAAAAGTTGTGAACGGTTAGAAAAGAGTATTTATATGATAGAGACACTGCGATATAGAGTTATGAATTTGTACAGACTATTTTGATGTCGTGAAGTCTCAAAACAGCCTATATCGAGAAGTCTTGTAAAGTATATCGCAGAGTCAAAAATGAACTATGTCGCAAAGTCTTGAAGATAGAGAGATTGTGGGAAACTTTGCGATATAGTATAAATACCTTGTTTAAAACTCTCTTTTTGGAATTTCAAGCATTTTGTCAGACTTAAATCAAAAATTGAAATAAAATTAATTTAAATCAAAATTTTGTTAAATATGGAGACTTGTCGATATAGTTTATGCTAAGTCGCGAAGTCATGAAATGAACCATGTCGCAAACTCAAGAAATGAACTACATCGCAAAGTCTCACAATTTCAACAGTTTGCGATTTAAGTCTGTTTGATTTGAACTAAGTCGTGAACTCTCAAGATCACCTATGTAGAGTTGTCTTAAAAGCTCATACTTCTCAGAAAAGTATGATTTGAAAAATATGTAGTAAAATACTGAAATATTTATAAATCATATCTCAGCTAATTTTTACTCCAAATGAATAGAGCATCTAAATACAGTGAAAATTTACTGCTACAATAATTAACTAGCATACTTACTTAGAACAACTAAATGAAGGATTGAGCATTCCAATTTCACTCACAAGTCTGTTAAAGACAACTTCATTTAGAGGTTTAGTAAATATGTCAGCTAATTGTTTCTCAATTGGAACATAAGAGACTGCTATGGTACCATTTGCAGCATGTTCCCTAATGAAATGGTACCTTATCTCAATGTGCTTTGTTGTAGAATGATTAACAGGATTGGCAACAATGGATATTGCACCAGTATTGTCACACATCAGAGGAATGTGTTCCAACACTAGTCCATAATCCATGAGTTGATTTCTAATCCAAAGCAATTGAGCACAGCAACTTCCAGCAGTAATATATTCAGCCTCAGCTGTAGATATTGCTGTGGATTGTTGTTTCTTACTGAACCAAGACACTAACCTTTGACCAAAGAATTGGCAGCTTCCAGAGGTGCTCTTCATGTCAATTCTGCATCCAACATAATCAGAATCTGTGTAACCAACCAGGTTGAACCCAGTGCCCTTTGGATACCATAGCCCAAGATTATGAGTCCCCTTCAAGTACCTGAAGATTCTTTTGATAGCCATCATGTGAGATTTCTTAGGATCAGATTGGAACCTTGCACAGAGACATGTGGCAAACATGATGTCTGGCCTGCTAGATATGAGATAGAGTAATGCTCCAACCATTCCCCTATAGACCTTGATGTCAACTCTCTTGCCCTTCTTATCTTCATCAAGCTTGATTGCAGTAGACATAGGAGTTTTTGCTGGGGATGACTCTTCTAAACCATATTTCTTTAAGAGATCTTTGACATACTTAGATTGATTTATGAAGATGCCATCCTCCCTTTGATGTACTTGCAGGCCTAGGAAGAAGGTTAACTCTCCCATCATACTCATCTCATATTTTCTTTGCATCAACTTAGAGAACCTTTCACAGAGTTTTTCATTTGAAGAGCCAAAGATGATATCATCCACATAAATTTGAACTAGAATGATATCATTACCATGTTTCTTGAATAATAGAGTTTTATCAATTGTACCCCTGGTAAACTGATGCTCAAGAAGGAATTGAGATAGAGTCTCATACCAGGCTCTTGGTGCTTGTTTGAGTCCATAGAGTGCCTTGAGCAGTCTATAAACAAAGTCTGGGAAGTCTTCCTTCTCAAAGCCAGGAGGTTGGGATACATAAACTTCTTCAGCAAGATCACCATTGAGGAAGGCACTTTTAACATCCATTTGATACACCTTAAAATCTGAGTGTGCTGCAAAAGCCAAGAAAATCCTGATGGCCTCCAATCTTGCTACAGGTGCAAATGTCACATCATAGTCAATGCCTTCTTGTTGATAGTATCCTTTGGCAACCAACCTTGCTTTGTTTCTTATCACCACTCCTTCTTCATCCATGTTTTTCCTGAACACCCATTTTGTGTCAATAACATTCTTTCCTTCAGGAGGTGGCACTAGTTCCCACATTTTGTTTTTCTCAAACCGATTCAACTCTTCTTGCATGGCAACAATCCAGTCAGAATTCTTCAAAACTTCTTCAATTACTTTTGGTTCTTCTTGTGACAGAAAGCAGCTATACAGACATGTGTTCATTGTTGCCCTCCTTGTTCTAACTGCCTCATCAGGATCTCCAATGATTTGATCCCTAGTGTGGGCTCTGTCCCATTTTCTTGTGTGGCCCTGTTCATTTCCTTGACTTGTTCCAGGATCATTTAGATTGACAGTTGCATTCTCTTCTTCTCCCCCTGTGTTTGTGTTCCCTTGCACAGGTGTTTGAAAAAGATCATCAACTTCAAGAGTTTCATTATGTGGAACAGTTGGAACAGGTGGTTCATCCTCATTTTCAGAATCCTCAAGATATCCTTGATTTTCAAATCTTAATGGCACATTGTCTTGTTCACTTGTTGCAAACCAGGAGTTTTCTTGTCATCAAATGTAACATCCATGCTTTCCATTACTTTGTGTTGTTCAGGTACAAACACTCTGTATGCTATCCTTTCCAGAGAGTATCCAATGAAGATACCTTCAAATGACTTAGCATCAAATTTTCCAACATGATCAGAAGTATCTTTCATCACAAAACACTTGCTTCCAAACACATGAAGATGCTTGAAGGATGCTCTCTTGCCAGTCATTAATGAGTAAGGAGTTTTTCCAGACTTCTTATTGATCAATGTTCTATTTTGCACATAGCATGCTGTGTTAACAGCATCAGCCCAAAAACTAGTAGGTAGCTTTGCATCCAACAACATTGTCCTTGCAGCTTCAATGAGAGTTCTATTCTTTCTCTCAACTACTCCATTTTGTTGAGGTGTTCTAGGAGCTGAAAATTGTTGAGAAATTCCTTTATCTTTGCATAACTCAAACAATGTTGAATTTCTGAACTCAGTCCCATTATCACTTCTCAAAGCAACTACAGAGGAACCAGTGCTTTGTGCTTCTCTATCAACTCTCTTAATATGCTCTATAATTGCTTGAGGTGCCTCAACCTTGGAGAACAGGAATTCCACCCAAGTGTATCTTGAATAATCATCAACCATCACTAGAGCATATTTCTTCTTGGAAAGGGACATTACATTCACAGGTCCAAATAGATCCATGTGAATTAGCTGCAGAGGTTTAGAGTTTGAATTGAGTAACTTGTTCTTGTGACTTGATCTTTTAATCTTTCCTCTTTGACATGCTTCACATGCTCCATCTTACACAAACTCCAAAGCAGGCATGTCTCTGATGAGTTCTCTCTTTGCCAGAGAGTTCATTGCCTGAACATTCAAGTGAGACAGTTTCTTGTGCCATAGACAGAATTCTTCATTTGTAGCTTTAGTGTAGAAACAACAAATTTCTCCCTCGTCTGCAGCCTTGAGATTTGCTACAAACAAGCTTCCTTTCTTCACACCCGTTAAAACAACTTCACCACTTACTCTTTTTGAGATTTGACAATGATCTTCATCAAATTCTACTTTGAAACCCCTGTTGGTGAATTGTCCAATACTCAAGAGGTTGTGCTTTAGTCCTTCAACAAATGCTACATCTTCAATAATGACATTCCCAGATTTAACACTGCCATATCCCATTGTATAACCAATGTTGTTATTTCCAAAGGTTACTGATGGGCCAGCCTTCTCCTCAAAATGTGATAGCAGGGCTATATCACCAGTCATGTGACTTGAGCATCCACTGTCCAAGATCCATATGACTCTTTTATTCCTGTTGCTCTGCATTCACAAAATGACTAAGTTGTTTTTGGTACCCACACTTGGTAGGGTCCAGTTGATTTAGAAACAGTTGTGTTAATGATTCTTCTTGCAGAAACAATATTCTTCACAGTAAGAGACTTCACTTTGTTTGTGGCTTTGGAGTTTACACTCTTAGGCTCACATGAAGTTTTCACCTCTCAACCTTGATTGGGGATCCTGTCCTGTGAGTGTGCATATGTGTGTGTGATTCACAAGATTGTGCAGAGTCAAGTTTATGCTTTAGAGATAAACAATTAGCAATCACAGTCACATAGCATGTCATGCAGTTAGAATTACCACAGAAGGAATCATGGACATAGTTCATGCCTACAGAATGGTTACTCAGGTTATCAACTTCAACATTTTCAGGTTTGCTACACTTATGAGTCAAATGATTCACTGATAAGCATTTCTGACACTGTTTCCTAGGAGCATTTTGCACATAAGCATAATTGTTACTCTTGTTGACACCTATCTTACCATTTCTGTTTTGTTTCTTCTTCTTAACAACTTCTTTCTTGATTTTGGGACTCTTGACAAGGTTGTCTTTGGTTTCTTTCTGAACAACAGACTTGGGAGAGGAAGAAGTGTCTTTAGCAGCCTCATCTTCTTCAAATAGTTGTTGTTTGATGATCAGTAGTTCTTCATCAAACTCAACAACACTCTTTTTGAAAATGGGCTTTTCAACACTTGACAAAATGGTTGGGGCATTTTTGTTTGTAAAAGATTCTTTTCCTTTGCCCTTGGCCTTCTTCCTTCCCTTATCATTCTCATAATCAAAACCAACTCCAACCTTGCAGTCTTCAGTGTGTTCCTTGTGATAGGTTTGAATAAGCTCAGAGGAGTTCTTAAAACTTCTTATCTTTAATTCATTTTCAGCAATTTGTTCTCTAAGAGCTTTTTCTATTTGTTCAGCACAAACCACTTTGTTCTTAAGATACTCAATCTCTTTCTTCAAACCATCAAGGCTCACTACCATTAACTCAAGTTCCTCATTCTTTTCTGTAAGCTCAAGATTTTTAGCAGTTAGCCTATCAATTTCTTCATTAGCAGCTAACATGCTAGTATGAATATTGAACATCTCATTACTCATATCTTCAACAGTTTGCTTATATTGAAAGGGAGTCATATCAAGAGAAGTAAGAATGAGTACCTGATTTGAAGAATCACCATCATCAGAAAATGCCATCAAGGCATAGTTTGAGTACTCCTGTTCTTCTTCTTCATCAGAATCATCCCAGCATTTTCCCTCTGCAATAAAAGCTTTACCCTGCTGTTTCTTGAGTAGAGCTTCATACTTAGCTTCAAGCTCTAAGTATGCTTTGTCCTTTTTGACCTGTTTGGGCTTCTTGCACTCTGTGGCAAAGTGCCCAAGTTCATTGCAGTTATAGCACCTTATCTTGGTCCTATCCACACTTTCAGTCTTGTATCCTCCTTTAGCAGCACCATCAATCCCTTTTCCTTTATTGAATGAGTTTGAGCCACTAGATCCACCAGTGTAATAACCCCAAATTTTGGACTTAGTTAAAATTTTTTGATGAATAGTAAAATTGCCCCTGATGAATAGTAAATTTGGTGATGGAAAATTTTTCAGACCACACTATATAGAAGACATGGAATGAATGTTTCGAAGTTATATTATTGATGTATAAGGAGAATAAGTGAATGTAAACGCGATCAGAATCGGGAGATTCCAACTTTGAATTTTGATCACTATTCATTGGACAATCGAGGATGTATTGATTTGATCGTTTTGAGAAAGTGTGTAGGATGAGAAGTCCATGATCATATCTTAAACCAAGATGAGAAACCTAAGAATATATATATTAGACAAAGGTAATGGAATGATAAAGGAAGTACCCTAGCTTTGGTACACAGAAACGTCTTTAGAACCACTGGAAACTATCGCGAAACAAAAGCGTAATAAATTATGGATTAAACCCTAACAAAAGGAGGAGTATTATATGAGATCATCAAGTGAAATATATAAAAGAATTGAGGATGCAAAGGATGACATAAGCATGATGCAAGGAGATGACATAAGCATGACAAGTGATGACAAGGTGATGAATCACCACCTTGTCACCACTTTCACCACAACCACAAGCTCAAAATGAGCCTTGTCATTGATGACAAGCACTCTTATTAGCCACACAATTAATCAGCAAAGTATTAGTGTTTATTTGACAAAGCAAAAGAAAAGAAAACCAAAAGAAAAACCAAGCAAATAACCATGTTCTTCATTTTCTTCAAAATCTGCTCAGCTTGACAATGGTGGAAAGAAAAATTTATATCTCAAAACCTACTCATCCAAAAATCACAAAATTTTAACCATAGCTCCTTCATTGTATGGAGAACAGACGTTTAAATATTTATGGCCAAAAAAGGAGTATAGCCCAGTCAAATCCCTTCCCCAAGTCGGAGGACAGAAACTGTCCAGTTTTCCCAGATCTGACCACTCACCTTAGAAAGCCAATACGTTGAGCTTTAAGCATCCCCTGGTGATGAGATAGGACTCAAAAGAAAGCCCTTGAAGAGTAGAAGGTGTGGTAAAAAGTTGAGAACCAAACTCTCAGTTTTCGATTTTATATGGAGTTTTACAAAGTGATGATGAATAGTAATGAATAGTACTTTTACTAAGAACATGTTTTTGTTTTGTAGTTTTTAGATTAATTAGCTTAATCAAGGAGCAAGGAATCCTAATATCCATCTTATATAGCTTGTATTCAGTTCCCAAGAAGGTATAAAACTCCTCCCCTTTGTGGTTAAGTTTTGATTTTTGAAGTTATAGTGATTGTATGAAGTTGATGTTGTTAATGGAGCATGTTTGTATGATTTAAGGTTGTTTAGTATATGATTTGTGCATAAATAGATGGTGGAGTATGAGATCATGTTTAGGCAGATTATAACTAGTATTAGCTTGTGGTTTGATGATTGATGGGTTGGTTGGTTGATTGGTGTTGTTTTGGAGTGTTGAAAACACGGGAATCTTAAAATAGCGTCGTTACCAAGTCGGATTTTACTTAGGTAGTTTAGACAGAAACCATGACTGCAAAACAGGGCATAAACTTGAGGTTTCTGACCATGAGCATGTAGGCTCTGTTTCCTAGATTATTTTAGCGAAAGAATCGTATCGTTTCGATTTACGGTTTAGGAGAAACGGCCGTTTTAGTAAAAGCGGTTTCGCGTAACTAGATAGTTCATTGTATGAACTTTGAGGTAGGGATCAAGCCCTTTAAAATTGGAATTGGATTGAGATATTAAAATGGATACTAGTATGGACAGTTAGGAAAGGAACCTAGAAGGTTTCGTGTTAAAAAGATGAGTTTGTGATTTTATAAAAATGCGTGAACAAAGGTTGCGCGAGTGAAATACCCTTAAGGGGATGGTTAAAACGATAAGTTTAGTAATGGTAAAGTACTTGGGTTTTGTGAATGGATTTCTACCCAAACTTTTGACTTAAGAGTTTAAGGAATGTCATAAGGTTATAAGCGGCCAAGAGCGAGACATTTGATGTTCGTTAATAGAACGTTAGTGCTTAAGTTAAATGCACTTTAAATGATTAAGCCAGGGGACTGATCGGGTATTTCTTTGTTTATAGATTTCCTGGCAAGTTCTCGAACCCATAACAACCAAGGACCCGAGGCAAGTTTTATTATTCCATGCTATGTTTTAAAGTACCATATTCTTATGATGCATATGATAGATGCACGTTTTCAAATGTAATATATGCATACAATATTATGCATGTTTTCAAACCGTACCTCGTATATGGATGTGTTTGGATTTTAAACTATGAAGATGTTAATATGCATATGATAGATGCATGCTTTCAAATGTATTATATGCATACAATATTATGCAAGTTTTCAAACCCTATACCATATAATGATGCTGTTGTGATATATGTTGTGGTATCGCTATATATGCTGCTTTATGCTGTGAAAGGACTTAATAACTGTTTTCGCTTTTTAATAAAAAGCGGTATAAGATATAAGGTTTATATGCTAGCTAAGTACTAGATATATACCAAGGTTAAGGATTAAAGACTCTAAGTATAGAGTACTTGTACAATGGTCTTAAAAACTTAGACCGGGAGTCAAATTATTATTTTGTTTTAAACTACTGTCAGAAGCTGGAAGGTTCCAGGGACGGTTATACTTTAAGGGTATATTAAATATTCCAATATCTATATAATTGGATATTTAAGGCGAGATATTTAAATAATATTATAATATATATTATTTGAATATTATTTAATTAAGTGAATATTATTTTGAATATTCACTTAAGTGTTTTATATTGAATAATAATTCAATATTTATTATTTGAATATTATTTAAATAAGTGAATATTATTTTGAATATTCACTTAAGTGTTTTATATTGAATAATAATTCAATATTTATTATTTGAATATTATTTAAATAAGCGAATATTATTTTGAATATTCACTTAAGTGTTTTATATTGAATAATGATTCAATACTTATTATTTGAGGATTATAGACTTAAAGAATATTATTTATGAATATTCATTTGAGGATTATTGACTTTAAGAATATTATTGTGAATATTCATTTGGGGATTATTTAATGAATATTATTTATGAATATTCATTTGAAGATTATTTATTTAATTAATGAATACTAGTTTTGAATATTCGTTCGAAGGTTATTTATTTATTTATTTAATGAATATTATTTTCAAATATTCATTTGAGGGTTACTTACTTAATGAATATTATTTTCAAATATTCGTTTAAGGTTACTTATTTAATAAGTATTGTTAAGTATTTTCAAATAAAAAGGAGGTTCCCATAACACTGTTTTCCATTTAAATCTGTCTTTTAAGAGGATTTAAATGCTCGCTCAACTACCAAAAATATGGGAAACCTGATTTAAGTGACTGCTACTCTTTTTAAACTCTCAACTTAAAACTGTCAAGGGACAGATATTTTCTCGGAGCAATTTAATTGTTGCAAGTCAAATGTTGTGTTACCACCTCAACGATCGAGGGGTAAATTGATGGAACAAGTCGATATCCATTAACAAGCATCGCTTGGGAAAAATTGGAGACTCTTCCGTTCCAACCTAGATATAACTACTTAGTGGAGTCGTATCAACAAGTATTACACTTGGGGAAAGGAGGACGATCTTTACGTTTCAGAGTCATGGATTTCTTCTAGTCTAATATTGTATTACCACCTCAACGCTCGAGGGGTAAATTCATGGAACAAGTCGATATCCATTAACAAGCAACAGCTTGGGAAATATTGGAGAATATTCCTTTCCAACCTAGATATAACTACTTAGTGGAGTCGTATCAACAAGTATTACACTTGGAGAAAGGAGGACGATCTTTACGTTTCAGAGTCATGGATTTCATCTGAACGGTTACAAAGTTTTTGACAAATAATTGTACTTGGGGAAAAAAAGGATTAACTTCCATTTCCCGTGACGTTGATTTTCATCTGGGGGCTGGAATTAACTCGTGCTCGTCAATGAAACAGGTGTCAGTATAGTACGAAGTCATGCTCGGCAATGAAACAGGTGCCAATATAGTATGACTCCATGTTCGGCAATGAAACAGGTGCCAGTATAGCATGAAGGGTCCAAATGCGGCCAGGGTGATAACCGAATAGGAAGTCGTCCTTCTACTAGTAGAAAAGTTAAGTTGCGATATAACGGCTGATCACCGTGTGTATCGTGTATTCCAGTATATTCCCTTCTTCCACTTGGAATTGTGCTGCACATTGTAACGAAAGCCTAGGTGCTGAGATTCCGATAATGTAACAGAAATTGAACAATGATGTTCCGTGTATAGTATTTGAACTACATTACATATTCTGACGAAAAGAGTATCCAATATATCATTCTATATACGAATGAGGTTTTAAAAGCTTTCAGCTATGATATCAACCCACATATATGATTAAGCTGCTATATCTGATTGTCGAGCTATAGTGCTCATTCTTGTTTCCTTTACAAAAGGTGTTCATTACTGATATTCTACAGTATTTTGTACAGTATGAGATATCTAAATAGATATGCGAGTGTATATGTTGAAAAGGTATTTAAGATATACAGTATGTTGAACTGTATAGTATTTTGAATCGAGGGATAGGCTTTAAGCCTTGGTTCCATTATTTGATATCTATTTTAAAAGATATGTTTTGAATCTTGGTTCATTATATCGATACCAAGGATTCCTAAATGAATTACGAAAAGTAATTGAGTATGATTATAAGTCATACGGTATTTTGAACGGTATACTATTTTGGGGTCGAACCCTAGTAGTTTTTAAATATAGGTCCTATATGGATTATCTACCCGAATGGTTTAAAGATTTAAACTGGGATAGATTTCTTGCTGAGCACTATTAGCTCATTCTTGCTTTATTAAATATTTCAGCATGAAGAAAACATTGCCGATTCACCTCGTGTTACGAGAGCAAGGGAATGGAGAGACCACCCTTGAGTTAGTTCAGCAGGACGGATACTGTCGGATTTAGCAGAACAGCTATAGACTGAGTTAGTAAGAATTGTTTTCGAATAGGTTTGTATTATTAAACCTTGTATAGAATTGTGAGGTCTATTATTTTAACTTCAGGTAGAGGTTGTAAATGATAGATGAGATCCTGGATAGTACATTTGATTTGTAATAACAAATGTTACTTATTGTTGCTCATTTCCAAGGCTATAACTTGTGTGTGTGTGCGTAAGTGATTGGGGTCTTTTGGAGTTATATTATTAGAATGTTGTAAGTAATACAGGTATTGTATAATTGATGAAGCGTGACAACCCAAATTCCTGACCCCGGGTCTGGGGGTGTTACAACCAGCATTTTTAACATTAAACTTGGACTTAAATGACTGCTTCCTTTTGAACCTAATGTTAGGATATCTCCTAGCCATGTATGCAAAAGATTTGTTTTCCATCTTGTCCAGCTCATCTATGCTGTAGAACTCATCTTCCTCAGGCAAATCATAGACAACTTGAGTCACATCACCAGTGTCTTCAACTTCCAGTTCTTCAATCTTGACTTGACTGACTTTAAGAGATTCCATTCTTTGATCTAAGTTGTCAGCAATAAGAGCACGAGAAGTATTTGCCATTAATCCTTGCTTTGCTTGAATAGATCTCTTTTGAAACAACTCTAGCTCATATGTTTTCAAAACACCATACAACACATCAAAGCCAATCTTTGTTAGATCTCTTTCTTTGAGGGAAGAGATTCTAGGTTCCAAGTGATCTGGTAGAGTTAACAAAAACTTCATGTTCAGCTCTTCTGTCTCATAGTGTTTGTCATAGAGTTTGAGCTCATTTATCAGCTTGTTGAACCTCTCAAACACTTCTGTGATTCCCTCCTTTGGCTGAGCCATCAAAGCTTCATACTGTGAGACCAGAATCTGCTTCTTGTTCTTTCTTACTTCAGGAGTTCCTTTATATAGCACTTCTATAAGATCCCACATTTTCTTAGCACTACTACAGTGAACAACAGTGCCATACATGTTGAAATCCATAGATTCACATATGATAAGTTGGAGATGTCCATCTAGTGCTACTTTCTCTTTTTCAGGATCAGTGTATTTGGAGGGATCTTTAGGAACATGTTTTGCTGGTATTATCTCAGTGCCAACGGTTGTTTCAGCAATCTCAATCATTGGAGTAAAGGGACCATGCTTTAGAATATCTAAGTACATGGGATTTGAAGCTTTGATGAAAAACAACATCTTCTTCTTCCAAAGACTGTAGTGCTCCTTGTTAAAGGGAGGAATCTTGATACTGCTTAGTTTCTGTGAACTCATTCTTGATCTTTTCCTGTTTGTATGTTAACAGCCCGCTCTGATACCACTTGTTAGTAATGAATACCACCTAGAAACTAGACAGAGGGGGGGGGGGGGGGTGAATGGATAGTTTGAAAGATTTTCTGTTTCTTGAAACTTAATTTCTGTAACTGATTGTGCTGTAAGAAAATGCGGAATTAAAATAAGCAGTACACACACAATCACTTTAATCTACTTTGTATTAAGCAAATTAAATACTACAGCTTCCAAAATCTCACAAGAGAAATTCTGGCTTCTAAACAAGAACAATTTTTATCTTGTTTTCTTACTGAGAAAGAGTGCTTAAGATAAATCTATGTGTGTCTCTCTTACAGCTTACAGTAGGGTGTGCACAATATATATAGACCTATACAAACTAGTGCACACACCTACTTACACAGTTACCCCTAGCTGAAAGTCCAACTTGTCCTGCCATAAGAAGTTCACTGTGTCAGGAAGGACCACTTGCTTTTCGGAGTCTTTCCCGTTTCTGTAGCTGCTTATCTCTTGTCTTTCTCTCCAAGTTTAGCTGTAGGTTTGCCATCTGTTCTTTGGACCACCTTACCAGAACAAATGCTTCAGTATTTGTCTCCTTTGAATTTTGGTTTTGTACCTTGATTTGTCTTGTTATAAACGGCTAAGTGTTGATATCGTGAACTCCAACATTTCCCTGACTTCACGATCTATCCTTTTAAGACTTCGCGACATAGGCAATTTGAGGACTTCGCGATCTAAGCCTTTTGAGGACTTCGTGATCTAAGCCTTTTGAGGACTTCGCTATCTAAGCCTTTTGAGGACTTCGCGATCTAAACTTTTTGAGGACTTCACGATCCAGTACATCTTGACTTTGCGGTATCAACACTTCACGATATGAGTAATGAAGACTTCACGACATAGTTCATTTAGGACTATGCGATCTTAGTACTTCACGACATAGATATATTTGGACTTCACGACATAGCTTCATTTTGACTTCACGGTATAGGGACTTAGGAAATCTTCTGCAACTTATTTCTTCAGGGCCTTATTCATCTCTATCCTGCTGCATGAACATCACTGAACTTCTATCAGGATAATTATTCCATGGCCTATGTACATTTTAGATTGCAAGAAACTTACTAAGCTTATTATAACTTTGAGCATACAAGATAAAGCTAAGTACATGAAAACAAGACAAGTACAATGGAGACCTATACTATATCCCAGTGAAAGAATTCACTAGGTCATGTAGAGTGACAAAGTCACAATGATTAGGCTTGTTAATTGTTAGATATAATTGCTGACGTTTGTTCATCAGTGTTTAAGTACCAGGTACATATCAGAGTTTATCTAGAAGCTAGTCAGAGTTTGATAAAGTCTGACTGGGTGATAGTTGACTTAGCTGTCGGTGCAAAGATAAAGATTCTAGAAGCAATATATTCTGAAGATGGAAAGAAGCAGAATATATTGATACAGCTAAGGAAACGGAATAGAAGACTGAAGCAATCCTTGATTGATATGAATTGTATAGCTAACTTATAGGAATATCAATTAGAGATGGATTGTAAGTAGCTGTGTACTATATAAACACAGATAGGTTATCCCTAGAAGGGATGCGAACATTGAATATATTATTCTTGTAACCTAGTAGCTCTTTGTGATTCTTTAACATCATTAAGAGAGAAACTGTTAATATAATTACAGTTTGTTGATTTATAAAAAGTGTTCTTGATTGTTATTCTCATATACATACTTGATTATATTGTGTATTCGGCCTAACAATTGGTATCAGAGCCAAGGCTGTTTAATATATACAGTTTTACGATTCAAACACAGTAATAATCATGTCTGAAGAAAATCAAACTGCTCCCAAGGCTGAACAGGTTAAGCCTAATTCTGTGAGTCGATATGAAACAATCAGGGTTCCAATTCTCAGACCAGTAGAGTATCCAATTTGGAAGGTGAAGATGACCATGTTTCTGGAGGCTACAGATCCAGAATATCTTGACAGAATTTATGATGGTCCTCATAATCCAACCAAACTAGCCCCTGTTGTTGATGGTCAAGAACAAAAGACTGTTCCAAAGGAAAAGAAAGATATGACTCCTGAGGACATCTCATCAATTGCAAAAGATGCAAAGGTTAGACATCTTCTTCACAGTGCTTTAGATAATGTTATGTCTAACAGAGTAATTGGCTGCAAAACTGCCAAAGAGATATGGGATGCTTTAGAAGTCAGATGCCAGGGAACAGGTGCTATTAAGAAGAACAAAAAGACAATACTCACACAGGAGTATGAGCACTTTGATTCAAGACCTAATGAAACCTTGACTGAGACTTATGACAGATTTTGCAAACTATTGAATGATCTGTCTCTGGTTGATAAAGAATATGAGCTTGAAGAGTCTAATCTCAAGTTTCTGTTATCTCTACCTGAAAAGTGGGATTTAAAGACAACCACAATAAGAGATAATTATGAGCTTGCTGATACAGATCTTGATGAAATCTATGGGTTGTTGAAAACTCATGAACTGGAGATAGAACAAAGGAATAGAAGATTAAGTAAAAAGACAAAATCTGTTGCTCTCAAAGTTGAAGAGAAGCCCATTAAGAAGGAATCATCAAGGAAGAAAGCCAAGGGAAAGGCTTTAGTCATTAAATCTGAAAGTGAGTCATCAAACTCTGATGATGACTCAAACTCTGATGAAGCTTCTGACTCTGAGGATGATGAAGAAAAGATGATGCAAATGGCTGCACTGATGGTGAAGACCTTCAAGAAGATGGGATTCAAGAACTTTAAGAAAGGAAAGAGATTCTCAAGGAAAGATTCAAATTATGAAAGGAAAGGTTTTAGAAAGTCTGATGGAAGGGAGACCAAGTCTGGCAAGAAGGATAAATCTGAAATCCAGTGCTACAAGTGTAAGGAGATGGGTCACTATGCCCCAGAGTGCAAGAAAGGCAAATCTGAGAAAGCACTCATCTCTAAAGGCAAAGACTGGGCAGATACTTCAGACTCTGATGATGGAGTAAATTATGCTCTTATGGCAACTGTCAAAGATGAGACTGAATCATCTGAAAATAAGGTACCCCTAACTACTTATGCTTATGATACTGATAATATATCTGAATTAAGAGTATATCTGAAAAGCGTACATGTTAGTTATAGGGATCAGACTTTAGAGAATGAGAGAATTAAATCTGAGAACCTTAGTCTTAAAGATAGAAACAAGTTTCTTGAAGGAAAACTTGAAAATATGAAGCAGTTTAAAAAAGAAAGAGATGATGCTGTTTATGTTGAACAGGACTTGCTCAAAAGATATAAGCAATTAGAATCTGATCTAGAAAAAGAAAGAAAAATAATCAAGACTTGGACAGACTCTGGAAGAGACACTCATCAAGTGTTTCAGACAGATTCTGTAGGTTTAGGCTATTGTGAAAATGATGAACTTAGGTTTAAAGACAAGGTTAAGGTTAAACCACAACTTAAACCTGTGAAATTTGTTCCAGAAACCAAAGTTAAAATCTGTTGTAATAAGAGAAGCTGATATGGAATCAGATGAAACCTGTGAAAAACAGGAAGATATTATAACAGAAAAACTTATGGAAATAGAAGCTGTTAGAAAACCAGTAAAAACTTGTGAAAAACAGGTTAATGTTGGCTTGATGACAGGAAAACAGTTCAATCATAAGCTGAAAGAGGTAAAGTCTGCCATGAAACCAAAAGGGTTCAAGAAGAATAGGAATGGAAAGATAGGCATAAATAATAGAAATAATCACTTGCCTAATGCTGGTGCTCCAAGGAAAACATGTTATAATTGTGGTAGTTCTAATCATCTTGCTAATTACTGCACAAAGAATAAAAATATCAATTCTTTACCTTCTACATCAGGAGAAAAGAATGATTATGTAAGGGTGAAACCACAGACTTTATGCACACATTGTGGGAGCACTTGGCATTCTATTTATACTTGTAGGAGTTATCATGCTATTTATCACAATTACTATGAGCTAAAACCCAATCTGAAGTGGGTTAGAGCAAACTCTGCAAGTGTAAAGTCTGACAATGTTAGTTTAAACTCTGTTGATAGTAATTCCGCTGCAAAAGCTAACAATGTTAAGAAAGCCAAAGGATCCAAGCAAGTCTGGGTCCTTAAAACTAACACTTAGTGTTTGTTTGTGATTGCAGGGTATAAAAGAGAGCACACTTATCTTGGACAGTGGATGCTCAGGACATATGACTGGAAATAAAGCCCTGCTATCAGATTTTAAGGAGAAGGCTGGCCCAAAGGTTTCCTATGGAGATGGCAACATAGGACACACTCTGGGATATGGCAATATTAATCTTGGAAGTGTCATCATCACAAATGTAGCTCTAGTCTCAGGACTCAAGCATAATCTGCTATCTGTGAGTCAAATCTGTGACAGAGGAAACCATGTAGATTTTCATACTGAATACTGTGAAGTTATCAGTAAATCTACTGGAAAAGTTGTTCTAGTTGGACACAGGCGCAACAACATTTATGAAGCAAGTTTGGTAACAAACTCTGATGGAAAAACAGTGTGTCTGACTGCAAGAATGTCAAATGAAGAGAGTTGGAATTGGCATAAGAAGCTCTCTCATCTCAATTTGAACAACATCAATGAGCTAATAAGAAAGGATCTTGTAAGGGGACTTCCAAAATCAATACTCAGTCTAGATGGCCTATGTGATTCTTGTCAAAAGGCAAAGCAAAGGAAGTCATCTTTCAAGAGCAAATCTGAATCTTCAGTAGTGGAACCTTATCATCTTCTACATGTTGATCTCTTTGGACCAGTGAATGTGATGTCCATGGGCAGAAAGAGATATGCTCTAGTAATTGTTGATGAGTATATACTAGATATACATGGGTGTATTTCTTATCAAAGAAGGATGAAACTGCTCAAACTCTGATGGATCATGTAAATCTACTGGACAAAGGATCACAACACAAAGTCAAAATTATAAGGAGTGATAATGGAACTGAATTCAGAAACTCAATCGTGGAAGCTTTCTGCAAGGAAAGAGGAGTGAAACAGGAATTTTCTGCACCTGGAACTCCACAGCAAAATGGTGTAGTTGAAAGAAAGAACAGAACTTTAATTGAAGCAGCCAGAACAATGCTTGATGAAGCAAAGTTGCCAACTTATTTCTGGGCAGAAGCTGTTCAAACTGCTTGTTTTACTCAAAATGCTACACTGATCAACAAGCATGGGAAAACACCATATGAGATGGTGAAAAATAAGAAGCCAAATTTGAAATATTTTCATATATTTGGATGCAAATGCTTTGTGTTGAAGACTCATCCTGAACAGTTGACCAAGTTCGAGTTAAAAGCTGATGAAGGAATTTTTGTTGGCTATCCATTGTCAACAAAAGCATTCAGAGTATACAATCTGAGAACAAAGGTGATCATGGAGTCTATACATGTGTCATTTGATGACAAGAAAATAACTGGACTTGATGACTTAGATGGATATGATCAACTGCGTTTTGAAAATGAAGGTTTATTCTCTGATGATGTAAACTCTGATGAAGCAGTACCGACAAACTCTGATGAAGCGGTTCTGACAAACTCTGACGAAGCATACTCTGAACCTCTACTGATAAATACTGTAGAAACTGGAAATTCTCAAATTGAACAAAATAGAGAACCAGTTGAGGGGGAGCATGAAGAAGCTCAACAAGACACTGCAAGTGAGTTAGTTGAGGAAACTGATTCAAACTCTGACAGTTCAAACTCTGAGCCATCCAATTCAGGGGGAGCCTCAGATGCTACAGAAAGTCAACATATGAATCAGGAGAGCATGGATCAAGGGGAGGATCCAATAATGATGCAAGAAACCACTTACCAACAGCAAGAAAGTGGACACAGGCACACACACCTGATCTCATAATTGGAGATCCTGATGCTAGTGTGAGAACTAGAAGTGCAACAAATAATGAGTGTCTATATCATGCTTTCTTGTCTCAAACAGAACCAAAGAAGGTGGAGGAAGCTCTTCAAGATGCTAATTGGATTACAGCAATGCAAGAAGAGTTAAATGAATTTGAAAGAAATGAAGTCTGGACACTTGTACCTAGACCAAAGAATAGATCAATAGTAGGTACAAAGTGGGTTTTCAGAAACAAGACTGACAGTGAAGGTGTGATTACAAGAAACAAGGCTAGACTTGTGGCTAAAGGTTATTCACAACAGGAAGGAATTGACTATGATGAAACCTTTGCTCCAGTTGCAAGATTGGAGGCCATAAGAATTTTTCTGGCCTATGCTGCACACAAGAAGTTTAAAGTCTTTCAGATGGATGTGAAAAGTGCTTTTCTCAATGGGAAGCTTGAAGAAGAAGTGTTTGTTGAACAACCACCAGGATTTGTAGATCCTAAACATCCAGATTATGTCTACAGGCTTGACAAGGCATTATATGGACTAAAGCAAGCACCAAGAGCATGGTATGAAACTCTTGCTCAATTTCTTTTAGAAAGTGGGTTCACAAGAGGTACAATTGATAAAACCTTGTTTTATTTCAATTCTGGTGATGATTTGCTTTTAGTTCAAATTTATGTAGATGATATTATCTTTGGATCTACTAATGACAAACTTTGTAAGAAGTTTGCAAAGCTTATGCAATCCAGGTATCAAATGAGCATGATGGGAGAGCTTAGTTACTTTCTAGGCTTACAGGTCAAGCAAACAGATGATGGTATTTTTATCAATCAAGCAAAATATACCAGAAATCTTCTCAAGAAATTTGGTATGCTTGATAGTTCATCTGCCACAACTCCCATGGCTACAGCAACAAAGCTAGACAAAGACACATGAGCCTCAGTAGATATGACAAACTACAGAGGAATGATAGGGTCTTTACTGTATCTTACTGCAAGTAGACCTGATATCATGTATGCAACATGTCTTTGTGCAAGATTTCAAGCAGATCCCAGAGAGCCTCATCTAACAGCTGTAAAAAGGATCTTCAAATATCTCAAAGGAACCATAACCTTGGGTTTGTGGTATCCTAGAGAATCAGAGTTTAAGCTAATTGGTTACTCTGATGCAGATTTTGCAGGCTGTAAGATAGACAGAAAAAGTACAAGTGGAAGCTGTCAATTTTTAGGTGACAGATTGGTTTATTGGTATAGCAAGAAACAAAAGTCAATTTCCACATCCACTGCAGAAGCAGAGTATATAGCTGCTGGTAGCTGTTGTGCACAGATTCTGTGGATGAAGAATCAGTTGCTGGATTATGGTCTGAGGTACTCTAAAATACCTATTTTCTGTGATAACCAAAGTGCTATTGCTATGACAGGATATCCAGTACAGCACTCCATGACAAAGCACATCAGCATAAGGTATCATTTTATCAGAGAACATGTGGAAGAAGGAAACATTGAGCTTCATTTTGTGTCTACAGACCAACAACTTGCAGATATCTTCACCAAACCTTTGAGTGAAGCTACTTTTACAAGATTGGTAAATGAACTTGGAATGATCTCTGGTTCTGACTAGAGATACGGGTTAGACTCAAAAACTATACATGCTTGATTTTTATGCTCATGATTCCTTGCATGTATTCACTGTTATGAGTACCAGTGTCATAAACTCTGAACGTAAACTCTGATGCTAAACTCTGTTAAGTCATACTCTGTCGGTTAAAGTCTGATGTTAAACTCTGATTATGATTTTTGTCTGAAACACAAGGACCAATGAAGAAATTTGTATGAAGCATAATTCTCAGTAAGTAATTATGAATCCTTAAGAGTTGTATAGATTCTGATCTCAAATATGTGCAGTAAGTTAACACAACATGATACTGTCTCTGTATTTATAGCATCTCTTAGTTTATTGATCCTATACACTGAGTCTGTATTAGCTGTTTGCATTTTCTCTCATAAATTAATTGTATTAACTGATGACAAGTCTAAACTCTGATTATTAATTGCAAATAATTCACCCTCAAATCAAAAGATGCCAAACAGAGCACAAATTCCTTTGAGATCATGTTGTGCCTAGGAAGATCCAGGAACTTATTGTATGAAATAAGGGCTAAAATCTTTGATTTTTGGTGACTAGTGCCAACCACTGATTACTGGAAAAATTAAAAATATATATATATATATATATATATATATATATATATATATCTATAAAGGGGGTGAAAAATAAAAGATATATCCAAATGAAAGGATATCAGTATTACAGAGTTTAGATATAAAAATCAGATTTTATGTTTTACATGAGAGTTTAGGCAACCAGTTTTTACTACTTTAGTTTGTGGATTTTATGCACTTTGCGATGATTTAAATATTGATTTCGGTAAACTCTGCTATTGCACACACAATTATGCACACCTGTACAGTTTGCGAAAAGTGTTTATTAACAAAGAAGGACAAATGATAAACACTGATGTATTGTGTGAAATATGCCGAGGTAACATTGTTTTAATCTCTGATGGTTAAAATGATTTCTTTGTTTCAGACATTTTATAATTTTGAGGAAAAACATTTGTTTTGGTTTTTCAAAAGAGTATGTTTGGGCATTGGTTTAAAAAAAAAAAAGTGTTAAAGAGAGGAGAGAGATTGCATACATAGGAAAGTGTAATCGGCTGTAATTATTGCTGTTTTTACTGCGCATGCGCATTGGAAACTGCCAATTACTGCTGTCAGTCATTGCATGTGTGACACGTGTCTCATTTACACAGTATACGGGGTAAGACAGTTGTGTTTTAATGATTAAAAACTGTTCAGTTTTTAATTTTTAATTTTATATTTATACATTATACACACAACCGTTACAGTTTTTCACGACTTACTCCAATTGTATTCTAGTTTCACTCACACATATTCACAAACACTTTCTTTCTTAAACTCTCTCGTGTTTTTGAAGCTATTTTCTGCTTATTTCTTGACATTACTAATGGCTTCAACTGCTTTCACTGCTTCTGGACTAGAGTTTGTCCCTAATAACTATTCAGCCCCATTAAACACTGTCAATGCACCAGAGGCGTTTCATATCATACAAAATTTTCTTGCTCAGTCAGCAATTGGGCGTGCTTTGGTGGAGCCTGCAAAACTTTCTGGTTCACAGATAAAGGCGTTCTGGGAAACAGGATTGTATGATGATGGTGGTGAGACAGGCAACCCTTCGATTATTTTTGAATATGAAGATGCAGAGTATGTAATAACTGCTGGAACCATTCGCGCTGCAATGGGGTTTCCTGAATTTTCTTCGTATACAATTGGAATGGGTGATGAGGATTTGATAAGAATGATGCGAGAGATTGGGTATTCTGGACCCTTGTCGAAGATTGGACAGCTCAAACGACCATTCTTAAGGAAGGAGTGGAGTTTTTTCTTTGATTGCATCACGAGGACTTTCAGCAAGAAATGCACAAACTGGGATGCTATTCCCACAGACAGTCTGCAAATCGGGTATTCTCTTTTATTTGATAATCATTTTGATTTTGCACGACTTGTTTTGAATAATTTAGGCGAGAAAATGAGAGAGAATAGAGGAGTAGTCTATTTCTCTAGATTCTGTCAGACTTTGTTCTCTTACTGTGTTGAAGGAGTAGAAGTAAGTGAAGAAGATGTTTCTTGTTTTAAATTACATAAGAGAATATTTTCTGATCTTGTTAACAAAGATGTTAAGAAAGGGGTTGTTGGAGACTTGTTGCTACCTCTATCTGTGCAACAGTTTTTAAATGCTCAAGTCAATCCACCAACACAAGCTTCTTCTCAACATGAGCCTCTACAACAAGAACTGCCTCCGTCAACTTTTGTTCAACCACGGACTGGTGGTAGGACTAAGCATGTTGGTACAAAACCTCCAAGGATTGCTAAGCCAAATGCTGAAGCTGGGGTATCAAATGCTGATGATATGCCTCAGAAGAAAAGGTTAAAGAAAAGAAGGGCCAACAGGGCAAAGTCTGATAATGCTGATGAGGACAGTGAAACTGATGAAGAAACTCTTCATCAGAGAAAACGAAGATTGGTGGCTGCACATCTTTTTGGTGCATCAAATGTAAATGCTGAAGCTGTCAATTTGGACAGAGTTTTTGAGGAAAATGTAAGTGCTGATAAAGAAGCTCCTACATCAAATGCTGATGATGTAGTTGAGGAAGCTGCAAATGAAGCTGCAGATGAAGCTGCAGATGAAGCTCCTGAAATTTTTGTTCAGGAGGCTACAGAAAATGTTGAGGCTGAGATTTTTGAGTCACAGGGATTTGATATGGATGTTGAAGCACACAACTCTGTAAACTCTGACCATCTTGAAGTTTATGATGAAACAGAGGGTGTGGAAGCTGATCAAGCCACAGTTATTCTTGAAGATTCTATGGCTACTCACACAGAGATTCTCTCTGTTACTCACCAGGTAATTGAAAAGGGTGAGGAAGTTGATCAGACCTTAAATACTGATGCTACTGAGAATGTTGCTAATGCTACAGAAACTGTTGCTGCAAATCCTGATGTTGCTGACAAGGATGCAACAGAGAATGTTCACATAGAAGCAGAGTTTGTTACAAACTCTGAGATTCCAGAACCTGATGCAGAGAAAGTTACTGCTGAGAATATTACTGCAGAGAATACAGCAGAGAATGCTAATGATAATGATAGTTCTGATCATTCCCAAGAGGAGTTATTTGGTAGTCAAGCAAACTCTGATGAGCTAAGAGAGGTCAATCGAGCTACGGCTGAGCATTTTCAAGATATGTACTACAATAGATGGGCTGCTGCAGATTGTATCTTTTCAGCACAGAGGGCTGCTGATTTTCTTGGTGATTCTGTGAAGACGATTTCAAATCCTGATATTCTTACAAGTCTAAAGGCTACTGTGATTCAAATTAAATCTCTCCACAACAGATTTGATGAGTCTCATAAGGAAGTCACTGCTTTGAGGAATGAAGTTAGTCTGAGGGATCTTACTCTGAAGAATGATAGAACTTATTACAATTCCATGTTCAAGAAGCAAGCTAAGGACTCTGATGACATTCAGAAGAGGCTTGGGAAATTTGAGGACAACCAGACTGCTATGTCTGCCCAACTGACTTCAATTTCTAATGCAATTGAGTTGTTGACATCAATACTACTTTCTGATGATGTCAAAAAGGGGGAGAGTGTACCAAGTGACAAATGCAAAGACACTCAAACTCTGAGACGGAGGGATGATGGTAATGATGGTGGAAACAAGGGAGATGGAAAGAGCTTAAGATTAAATGCTGATAGAAGACTACTTTCAAGAAGATCAAACACTGATAGAAGATCAAACTCTGGAAAGGGAAATGCAAACTCTGCCAGTGGTTCAAAATTCAAAAGTTTGATAATCTCTGATAAGCCATCTACTGATGAAGAGATTGCTGCTAAAGTGTTTATGGCAGAACATGGAAAAGATGTTACAATTGAAGATATCCAAGCTGAAGAGCAAATGCTTGCTGAGGAACACAAGAAGAATCTTAAAGCTGGAATCTACAAGAAGAAGGAAATCAAGGCTCCTAGAAAGAAAGAAAAAGGAATTGTTATCAAAGAGAATGTAAACTCTGATCAGAGTTTACAGTACTCAAGGAGGCCTGTGATTAAAAATGTTGACAAAGGAAAAGGTAAACTGGTAGAAGAAGAACAGTTACCTAAGAAGATTTATTCAACCTCTGACATTGCTCAAGTTGAAACAAGAATAGCTAAATCAACCTCTGACGCTGCTCAAGTTGATGTTTCTACTAAAGTTATGACAACCTCTGACGTTGCTCAAGTTGTACAGAAATCTACACAACTTCCAGGATTCAGCAAACCTAAAATTCTTGAAGACTTAAAGCTTGAAGCTGTGAATTTCTCAGAAACCAGAACTGTATTGGGAAAAGAAGCTTTTGATAAATCTGGACTGGGATCACACAGAGAGAGAAGAACAAATAACAGATCTCAAGATAACATTTCACTGGCAGAATCTGGTATTGGGGTTACACAAGAAAACCTTGATAAGTTAGAATCTGTTCAGTTGATTTTTCACAAAGTATTGAAGAAGCAGTTTTTGTTATACTTCATGAGTGATGGAAGAGTTTATAAAGTTGGAGAATCTGATGTTAATCTCAAATCATGGGAAGAACTGGAATATGTACTTTATCTTCTAAAAGTCAAAAATAGACATACTCATGATGTTGCTCAAGTTTTGAGAGAAAAGATGCTGAGATCTAAAGCTATGCTTGGAGGAGGAGTATCAAGTGTTTATATTCCAAAGTATAGGGATCATACTGGAAAGTTAGTGGAGATGAAGAAAAACAGTGCTAGATTTAGAACTGCACTTGGAATAAAAGTTTTGGAATTTAACTTGGAGTCAGATAAGTCTTATTTTATTCAGCTAGGAAATGATATGAGAAGAAACAACATATATTCTCTAAGAGCTGCTATCTACCAAACGGGGGAGAGTGATTCAGAACTTAAAGAGTTAAAAGAGATTATGGTGGATGAGCTAGAGAAGGCTGAAAGAAGACTGCTGATTGATTATCTCAGGACAGTACCTGATATTGAAGAAGTCAAGTAAAGTCTGACTGTAAGTTTTTATGTTTTCTGTTCTAAGTTAAATTTAAACTCTGTTTTAAAATTAAACTCTGTTATATTTTAAACACTGCATTTGTTATATGTTTTGACATCATCAATTATCTTTTTAACTTGTACATTTTGGTATGAACAAGTTGGGGGAGATTGTTAGATATAATTGCTGACGTTTGTTCATCAGTGTTTAACTACCAGGTACATATCAGAGTTTATCTAGAAGCTAGTCAGAGTTTGATAAAGTCTGACTGGGTGATAGTTGACTTAGCTGTCGGTGCAAAGATAAAGATTCTAGAAGCAATATATTCTGAAGATGGAAAGAAGCAGAATATATTGATACAGCTAAGGAAACGGAATAGAAGACTGAAGCAATCCTTGATTGATATGAATTGTATAGCTAACTTATAGGAATATCAATTAGAGATGGATTGTAAGTAGCTGTGTACTATATAAACACAGATAGGTTATCTCTAGAAGGGATGCGAACATTGAATATATTATTCTTGTAACTTAGTAGCTCTTTGTGATTCTTTAACATCACTAAGAGAGAAACTGTTAATATAATTACAGTTTGTTGATTTATAAAAAGTGTTCTTGATTGTTATTCTCATATACATACTTGATTATATTGTGTATTCGGCCTAACATTAATAGTGGTAATCATACATGCCTTGAGCCTAACAACTCCTAGTATGACATGATAGACAACATACTCAAGGAAGGAGGAAGTTTAGAAGAGGAATTTGAGTAGCTAGAACAGATCTTTAAAAAAGAAGAGGAAGTAAACCAGCAGAGAAATAAGGAGAATGTGATATACATGGACATGTGGCCTTCAGGAAAAAGATCCCGCGAAATCTTTGAACCCTTGGGGCTCGAGAGAGATTCTGAAGAAAAGCTGAAGCCATCTTTGGAACAACCACCCACTCTTGAGATGAAAGCGTTACCTGGGCATTTAAAGTACGTTTACTTGGGAGAAGATTCTACACTCCCGGTGAATATCTCCTCGGCGTTGACTCCTAGTCAAGAGAGCAAATTACTTCGAGTTTTGAGGGAGCACAAAACAGCAATGGGTTGGACAATAGCTGAAATCAAAGGAATAAGTCCCGCCTACTGTATGCACAATATCTTGTTGGAAGAAGGTGTTGTGTTTTATACTGAACTATTCGTTTGAAGTATATAAACATTGACCATTTTATTGAGAATCTTGATTGCATATTATTACATTGTGTGTTTATTATATACTAGCTTATATCCCGTGCGATGCACGGTTTTCTTTAATATTTTATTATTTTTATTTAGATTTTTGTAATTATATCTTTTTTGATGAAATTATAATATATATTTATATGTGTATGTAATAAATTGGATTTATATATCTAACAATATAAGTATTTTAATTTAATAAATTGTTGACGTAATCTTTAGTAGTATTTTAGGTATTAAAATAGAAAAATATTTTTAAATAAAAGATCTAACGGTTCGTATTTATTTGCTCTTAAAAAATCTAAGAGTGACTAAAGTGCAAATAACAAAATATGTGCCCTGTAATGTGCCGAGTTTCTTTTAACATATGCTATTACTTTTATTTTTTATTAATTATCTTATTTAAATTGAATATTATAAAAATTATATTAAACATGAATTTTATAAGTTTAATATAATAATATTGTCATTATTTCTATATTTTGCCCGTGTTATTTTTAATTCGAATATGAGTTGTTTCAATTAAAAAATATAAAACAGACAATGTTCTTAAAAAGTCAGTTAGTTACTTATTAATAATTTTATAAAATTATATTACATTTATATATATATATATATATGTTACCCGTGTTACTTTTAGAAAATTATTTGTTTAAATTAGAAAATTGAAAATTATATTACCTTTCTATATATATGTTGCTCGTGTTACTTTTAGAAAAATTAGTTGTTTACGTTAGAAAAAATAAAAAAAGGTTATGTGTTTAACTGAAAAGGGTAAGTGGTTATTTATTAATAATTATATATAACAATATTACCATTATATATTTATTTTGCATGTGTTATGTGTTGGTCCTTGACTCTTGCAGAGGGGCGGGGGGGGGGGGGGGGGGGGGGGTTGAATGCAATACTGATAAATCTCAATCTACGTTCCAACAACAAAAACTAAGATTAAGGATTATCAGTTTATCGAATGCAAACACAAGTAGACACACGAGTAATTCTCACAAAATAAATGTTTTATTTATTTTGCAATGGGTTGCTACAACCTCAAGAAAATGTTTGTTTTCTTGAGCTTCGGTTTCTCGAGTGATTACAGAGAATGGATTGAGCGATAGACTAAGTAGACTAAACCTATCAATATCAACACGAGTCTTGTGAAGCTGCTGACATTTTCATGTGGCAGCTTCTTACAAATTGCCTACCTGTGATTCTTTCCTAAATTGCTATACAAACAGCTTATTAGTACATAGCAAAGCAATCTAGAAACATTCTATTTTAAGCTAACACAATTTAGTAGATGTAGATTTGTCATACTCTGGAATTTGTGAGCTTTGTCATGTGATCTCTCAAGCTTCGGTCGTAGTCTTGCAAACCTGTTACAGTGTTGGGATACTGCAACACGCCTGTTTCTTGAGCATCCAATCTGTCACAAGTTTGACTGGGTTGTTCCCCAATACAAATGTTATCCCTTCATGACAGTATCCTGATGGTTGAGCTTGCTGTCACAAGAATGCGCTTTTGGTGACAGTAAGAAATCCCCGCAGAAGGCGCTGTCAGGATTTCCAAGCTTGCTGCCAGGCTAAGTTAAAGTTGATGTCCGAGGGCTTCCACCAATGTTGCTGTCAGAGTGAATGGAGTGTCGTGACTTGCAACATGCTGTCTTCAAGAAACCTTACTGTCAATGCTGTGACAGTAATATTTATTCTTGCTGTTCATCTTGAGCACTTCTTGAGGCTTGAAAAAATAAATGAACTTCTACCATGATGTACTAGAATCTTATTTGCAGCAAACAAAAACGGTTACATAGACATACTCTGGTTGTGATTTTGTTCTTCATTACTGTTAGTACTCTTGCTGGAAGACCCTGCAACAGCTGCATAGTAATGAACATGGATATTCCAGTGTTTAAGTACACATCAATAGCCCACCTCCTTTCTTCATTGATCTTTACACATACACTGATGATTTTCTCTTTAAGCAAGGTTGAACAGTTACTCAACCTTCTGCTTGGCTCCTTCATAGCTCCCTCAACTATCCTGTAGAAGTCCTCATCATGATTCTTCAAGGTACTTTCCCTGTAGTCAACCATTAGGGAATTGGCATCTTCTTGGCCGAACTCTGTTCCTTCACTCCAAGTGTTTTCTGACAGGATGTATTCTGGCATCTTGCCTTTCCCTTTTCCCACCCTATTATGCTCCTCCATTCTCTCCATTGCCTTTCAAGAGCACTCTCCTTTGGAATTGGAGTTGGCTCTGTTATTGTTACAGGAGGTAGAATTGGGTTCTTGGAAGGAACATTCCCTTGCATTGCTTCCAGGGCTTCTTTGGACATTAGAACAGTCTCTCCAGCAATCTCATATTCAAAGAGGTTTTCAGCCTCTTGCACTTGCTCCCCCTTACTTCCCGAATCTCCTCTAGTTCCCTTTTTCTTCCTTGTAGACACTGATCTTCCTTTGGCTGCAGATTCCCCCTCACTCTTTGAAGCCTTCTTAGTGACAGGCTCCCCCTGAGCAACATCCTGCTTGGGGATACCTTCTGTTCCTGATCTTTCCCTTCCTGATTCGGCCCTTTGTGATTCTGATCTTGCCCTTTTCTGCCCCTTAGGTAAGTTGGCAGCACCAAGACTGGCAGATAGAACTTGAATGGCTTCTTGAATGGTAGAGAATCCAGAGGCCACCATGGTAGACAAGCTGTCAAGTTTGGATTCCATGAACAGACACCTGTTCTCTAGAGCTTCCATCCTGAAATATGTAGAGGAGCCACCTGATCTTAACCTTCTTGGGGGTGAAGGAAAAGATTGGGGCTTGGAGGCTGTGGGGGTTCTCACACTCTCAGTGTTTTTCTGAGTGATCTCATCACTCCTCACAAAAGAACTCTCAAGGCCTAGTTCCTGGATATGTGGGGCTCCCTCAATTTCACTCTGGACATGCTCAAGTCCCTCACCTTTTGCCAGCTCATTTGGCTGCCTCTCATTTTTATGATCACCTCTCTTTTCTTTTATCTCTCTTTTCTTTTGCACACCCTCACTCATCCTAGATGCATGGGTATGAGCAGTACTTACATGCAATGAAATAGATGGTTTAGAATGTACCTTTAAGAACTGAGATAGTGGCACATCATCATCAGAGACATCCTCAAGTATGACAGCATCAAGATCAGGCTGTGGAGAGATGACATGAGCTTTGCCATGAATGTTACTGTCAGTTGAAATATTGACAGTAGGTGCCACTGCAACTTGGACAACAGGTTTGGGTTTGACAGCAACTTCAACTGAGTCCATGACAGCAGGGTCACCTGTGACAGCAACATGCACAGTGTCTTTGACATCAACTTGGGCTGTGACAACATCTTCCCTAAGGTAAGATGCTCCTTGGAGATTGAACAAGGTACTGGCTGTTTCACTTTCTAGAAGAGTTGTACCTTGCTCTTTCTTAGTGTTTGAAGGAGTGGTTTCCACCTCACTTTGAGAGATGGGTTCTTGTGGACCACTAGATGGGGGCTCATCCATGATTGGAGATGGATGATCAAAACCTGAAGGGTTGGGACTGTCCCCCTCTCTAGGTTGTGGAGAAGAAACAAATGAATGTGTAGGGAAGGAAGAAGGTGAAAGTGGAGAAGAGAATGATGGCTTCTTCTCAGATGGAACTTGAGAAGCATCAATAGGGGAAGTGAAATCCTCACCGTGTCCTGACTCCATGTGTGTTTCTGCAAGTGGAGGCTCCTCATGTGTTGGAACATGAGTTTGTGCAGACTCTTTACAAGGTGCCTTGGGAGACATGCCAATTTCAATAGATGTCCCTTGTTGAGAAGGAACACCTAAGGAGGAGTTTATTTCCCTATTTTCCTCTACAGTCTTTTGAGAGACTGCAGGGTGGCTGACAGTGGTTTTGGTCCTCTTAGCTCTCTTCTTCTTAGGCTCAGGAGGAACCACTGTGGGTTCTATTTGACTACCTTCCTTATTTGCTGCACTAGGTACAAGAACTCCCTCTTGACTCTCAACACTACCACCAACACCAGTCTCTAGGGGTCTTTTTCTGGTTTCTTGTAAGGCTTGTCTCTGTACTTTGGGAAGTCTAGAGAACCTAGGCTGAATGTATGGGGTAGAATGAGGGTTAGCTGAATTTGGGTCTAATCCAGCTTCATTCTCAATAGTGAAGGTGTCAAAACCAGAAGGTAATGAAAAATCAAGGTCAGTCACTTGATCAACCATGTGTTTGGTGAAATATAGTGGAATATGTGTGTAATAACCCGAATTTTTGGAAAAATTAAAACTTTTCTTATTATGATTAAGTGCATCAGTGAATAGTGAATTTGGTGGATGAATAGTGATTTGAGGGTTAAGAAAAAAATTTCATGCCACCTATGTACGAGACGTAGTGTGGATATTCCAAAGTCATATTAGTGATCTACGGAGTAAATAAGTGAATGCAAAGACGATCGGAATTCAGAAATTCCAAATTTTATTTTGGTGAAGTATTTGACCAGGCAGTGAATTATATGTTATTATATTCAAGAAATGAGATATTAAATTAAGGATTTGAGGATTTAATATTTTGGAATTTTATTATATTTGATTTGAGAATTTAGAACGAAAACCGCTGAGACAGTGAAACGAAGCTTCTAGAAACCGCTGATACTTTATAACGAGATTAAGCGATTAAGCGAACGAATCATGGATTAAGGATTGAAATTATGACAGGATTAAATATAGACATGGAAGTAACATGTAACAAGATTAATTCGAGAAATGCAACATTTGGATCATCCATGTGAAAAGAAACGAACTAGTAAAGCTGCTTTGCCACCATGACCCTCCAGTGCTTGACACGTGTCCTGCTTTGCCACCATGATATCTCATGGATCAACATGTGTCCTGATGATAAGGCTTAATGCTGATGACTCACCAAAACAAAGACTTGACCACAAAATATCATTTCAATTATCAAAACAACCAAAAGTAAAAACCATTCCATTTTTCTTCATTTTCGGCAAAAGTAAAACTGCCGAATTATAAATTTCATACCTCCTTCATTTCTTGGGGGAAAATGGCGATCTATAGCTCGTTGGAAAGGTCTTGAGATAACCTACATTTCCTATTTCACGAGTTTCTTCCATTTGAGCAAGGTAAGACCTTCAGTTTTCCAGTTCTTTAAACCGGTGTATAGTAACTCCGAGAATTCATAACTTGTACTTGATTTTCTTTTGCAAGTTTAAGGATGATAACCATGGATAAAGACTCTCGTAAGGCTTACCAGCTCTGGTTGTGTGTTTAAGGATTCAAGGAAGGTATAAAGATCTCTGCCCCCTTTTTGTTTATATGAGTTTTGAAGTGGTTTTGATGTTATGTAAAGTTAAGAGCATGATTAAGTAATTAGATGAATTGTTGGTTGAGTTTGGAGGATGGGTTATGAATTTATTGTGATTATTCATGGAGGATTTGACTGAGTGGAGGGTGTATAAGGTGGATGGTGAGTTTGGGATTGATTGGTATTGATTTGGTGGTGTTTTGGAAATGGAAAACGTTACGATTATAGCCATCGTAATGCCCATTTGATTTAAGACTGTTTTGAGCAAGTATTACGAACTGGTCTTGGAATATTTTTGAACAACACTGACCATGAACATGTAGGTCTCGTTTTAAGGTTTGTTTTGGTATAAAGATCATGTCTATACGATTTACGGTTTAGGAGAAAAGTGAGTTTTAGTAAACGTCGTTCGGAGGAACAACCCCTCTCTGGTCAGTCACTTTGAGGCTGTATTTGGATCCCTTAGAAGCCACATTAAAATGTGAAACTTTGAGGAATAATACTGGAGACAGTTAGGAAGGCTCAAGAAAAAGATTCGGATTAAAAAGATTATTTTTCGATTTTATAAAAATGTTTTAGTCGAGGTCGCGCAAGTGAAAACCACTGAAAACGAGACTTAGAAACCAAGGTTCCAAATGGTTAAGTATAACTTGGATTTGAGGATGGATTTCGAACCAAACTTATGATATAAGTATTTGACGAATAACATGGACTTAGTGTGACGCTAGAGCGAGCAAGTAATGCCTTGGTTGTGTTTCACTTACGTGTTTAAGCATTGAGTTATAAGTGGTTTATCGAGGGGATTAACCCTGTGTTTTCGTTTGACTTTGTCTAGATTGTCCGGCATCGTCGCGAACCCCTATCACTTCTCGAGCAGCAGGCAAGTTTTCTAAATCTATACTTTGAAGTATTGATTATATATTACTGCTTTTGCAATGTGTGGAGTTATACAGTTTTGCGATACATGTTATATATTGTATAAAATAGAGTTTGATTTTGGTTTATATATGAGGTTTGAGATAAAGTAGTTATAAACCGGCGTACCTTGTAGCTCTAGAGATAAGAGCATACTTCTTGTTTTCGACTGTAGACCGGGAGTCAGTATTTTGAGATATAGAGATAGCCGTGGAAACCCGGAGGGATTCCAGCGGCAGTGTACTGATTATCTTGAGGACTGCTATTATTAAACATTAATTATATTTCTAGAAAGTATTAATTATCTGGAAATGATTTGAGGAATGTTATTTGAATATTACCTCATTCGAAGGTTATTATTTGAAAATGATTTGATTATGGGCTTCTAAGCTAGATATGGGATATCAGCTATAAGCCAGGATTTTATATTTGCCATAGGATAAGGGCGGGTGATTTTCTCTAATATCAGAAGTAATTATATTTCGGTATATGTTAAAGGTTATTTTCCGATAAAGATATCGGGTGACTGTTATTCGAGGATTAATTATTTTATTTAAGGAATATTATTTATTAATATTCATTTGAGGATTTTCGACTTACAGAATATTATTTATTAATATTCATTTGAGGATTATTGACTTTAAGAATATTATTTATTAATATTCATTTTAAGAATATTATTTATTAATATTCATTTGAGGATTTTCGACTTACAGAATATTATTTATTAATATTCATTTGAGGATTATTGACTTTAAGAATATTATTTATTAATATTCATTTTAAGAATATTATTTATTAATATTCATTTGAGGATTTTCGACTTACAGAATATTATTTCAGATATTCATTTGAGGTTTACTTAATCGAAGAATATTATTGTGAATATTATCTGAGGATTATTTAATGAATATTATTTTGAATATTCATTTGAAGATTATTTATTTATTTAATGAATATTATTTTTGAATATTCATTTGAGGATTATTTATTAATGAATATTATTTTTGAATATTCATTTGAGGATTATTTATTAATGAATATTATTTTTGAATATTCATTTGAGGATTATTTATTAATGAATATTATTTCTAAATATTCATTCGAGGTTTGTTTATTTGATGAATATTATTTTCGAATATTCATTTGAAGGTTTACTTGTTTAATAAATGTTATTAATTGTTTTCCAATCAAAAAGAGGTTCCCAAAACAATGTTTTCCCATTTAAATCTGTCTTTTAAGAAGATTCAAATGCTCGCTCAACTATCAAAAATATGGGAAACCTGATTTAAGTAACTACTACTCTTTTTAAACTCTCAATTCAAAAACTGTCAAGGGACAGATATTTTCTTGGAGCAATTTAATTGCTGCCAGTCAAATATTGTGTTACCACCTCAACGATCGAGGGGTAAATTCATGGAACAAATCGATGTCCATTAACAAGCAATAGCTTGGGAAATATTGGAGAATCTTCCTTTCCGACCTAGATATAACTACTTAGTGGAGTCGTATCAACAAGTGTTACACTTGGGGAAAGGAGGACGATCTTTACGTTTCAGAGTCATGGATTTCATCTGAACTAGGAGTGGTGTAAGTGGTCTAGTTGCGCGGACCCATCCAACTTTTATTGGCCCAACCGTTGGCCGGGAGGTCACTGTAAGGCGGTGGACAATGTCAGGCTGTCGTGATTCTTCCATCTACATGTAGAAAACTATTTGAGCGGTGCTACCTGCTACTGATCATAGCAAGGTTAGGCACAGCGGGCGCGGTAGCAACTCCTGTATTGGTTCATCATCCAATTTGGATATTCCTGCAACATGTATTGGGGTGAAGAACTAATCATGTTGGGAGGAGGACGAAAAGTGTTTGGAAATGAAATGTCAATAAATTCTTGCAACTTCATCTTTTATTTTATGAGTTATGACTCTGTGGATACCTTACATAACAGGGGTTATGGTAAGGGAGTTGTTTATACTGAATCATCTTATAACTTCATCTTTTAAGTTATATGTTGGTATTCTGCTTACATAGCAGATAATTTTTGGAAAGGTTATATTGGTTTACTTTGAAACCTCACCTTTTATATTATACTAGAACTTTGTTCATAGTATGAATACCGAAAGTTTCCAGAATATTATGGAAATGATATTTGAAGTACAATAATGGTACTGTTTTTGGGAATACATTCCGAATGGAAGTGGGAACACATTGCGATGGACTTTGTAGTAGGATTGCCTAGAACAAAAGCTAACCATGATGCCATCTGGGTTATCGTGGATCGATTGACGAAATCTGCGCATTTTCTTCCGATTAACGAGAGATTCTCGCTGGATAAGTTAGTTCATATTTACATAAAAGAAATCGTAGTACGACATGGAGTTCCAGTATCGATAGTGTCTGATAGAGACCCTCGATTCAATTCAAGATTTTGGAGGAGTTTTCAAGAGTGTTTAGGCACCGAGTTGAGAATGAGTACGGCTTATCATCCGCAGACGGACGGTCAAAGCGAAAGGACAATTCAGACTATTGAAGATATGCTTAGGACATGTGCACTTGACTTTGAAGGCAGTTGGGACGATCATCTACCCTTGGTGGAATTTTCATATAATAATAGTTTTCACGCGAGCATCGGAATGCCACCTTACGAAGCTCTGTATGGACGAAAGTGTCGATCTCCGGTATATTGGGAAGAAGTTGGTGAACGGAAAATGATAGGACCAGAACTAGTACAACGAACAAAAAAAGTGGTTCAATTGATTCAGAGAAGATTGATAACAGCTCAAGACCGACAGAAAAAGTATGCGGATCTAGCTAGAAAGGATGTGGGATTCGAAGAAGGAGAGCAAGTGTTACTAAAAGTTTCACCATGGAAAGGATTAGTTAGGTTTGGAAAGAAAGGGAAGTTGAGTCCGAGATATGTTGGGCCGTTTGAGATTTTGAAGAAAGTGGGCGAAGTAGCTTACGAGTTGGCATTGCCACCGCATATGCAGCACGTTCATAATGTATTTCATGTATCTATGCTTAAGAAGTATCGACCAGATTCGAATCATGTAATAGAGTATGAACCCATAGAGGTCCAGGCAGATTTATCATATGTAGAACGACCGATTCAGATATTGGATCGTAAGGAGAAAGTACTAAGGAATAAGACAGTAGCGTTAGTGAGAGTTTTGTGGAGGAATCCTAAAGTAGAAGAGTCTACCTGGGAGTTAGAGAGTGAGATGTTAGAGAAGTATCCCCAGTTGTTTCCTTGATCTGATTCTGAGGACAGAATCCTATTAAGGGGGGAAGGATGTAATATCCGTGAATTTTATTATTTGATTAAATGATATATTTAATCTAAAATATTTATTTTAGAATATTGGAATATTATTATATGATATTTAGTGTGTGATTATGTGCTAAATGGTGAGTCAGAAGCCCCTTTCAAAAATTTCGTCATTTGGAATTTTCTTCAAATTTGAGCCGTTTTGATAATTCAAGGCCCCGTTGAAATTTCGTACATTCATTTTTAATTCTTCGTCTTTCGTATTCGAATCGTTATCGAAAGGGTTATGGGATTCTATTGAACCCTACCTATTTGATTCTGCAAATCAATTTCAATTTTTGATCCGAAAAAGGAAAAATCGTTCCGAACCCTAATTGCTTAAGGGGACGGATTTATCGTTCTATATCAATATTGAAGTTGTTATAGCCCTAGTATTCTTGAGCATTAGTTATATAATGATATATATCAATTTGGATAATCATCAACCTTTTTAACCCCTTATTTTTCGTAAAACGTGTTTTTGACCTAATTAGGGTTTTTTAAACGATCTAACGAATCAATATCGATCCAAAAATGTTATTTGGGGTATTATTTTTCCAGAAATATAAAAAGACAAATCAGACTTCATAACTCATAGCAAATCTTCAGCAATTACTCAAAAAAAATCCGAAATTCCCAAAAATTATTTTTGTGTTCTTGATCTTCAATCAATTCGTTCTAAGTGTTATTGAAGTCCAAATTTGAAGTTCTTATACTCAAATCAAAGCTCTAAAAATCTAGTTTCAGAATCTTCCAACCTCATCATCATCTGGTAAGTATTCAATTTTATATTGATTTTACAAGTTTCGAATTATAACTAGGGTTCTTGATTCGATTTGGGGATTTTCATTCTGTTGATTCTCCGTTCAATTGGTTGCTTCTAACATGTTCCTAGGGTTCTAATTAGCAAGAATCCATGCTTTAATTTCATGTTTATGTTCAATTTAGTCGGGTTTTGATTTCGGGTTTTGACCCAATTTCTTCTTTCGATTCGTACGTTCTTGATATTGATCTGACATTGTTTTTGATAAAGGGCTTTTATTGTGTGAGTTATAAGCTTCATTTTGGTATATTAATCTTTGAGTTTCATGTACGGAATAGGTAGATCGGGTTTCCGGCCGAGGTCGTTGCCGGAGAATTCTTTGAACGGATTCTGGGCACGATTCCGGCTAGGGACAGATGTTTTGATGTGTGGGTTTTGTTTGGCTTGAAAAGGCGAACAAAAGCCCTCTGGTTTGATTTGTGTTTGGACGGAATCGAAGAATTCCGGCGGCCGGAGACCGGCCGGATTCTGGAAAACCCAGAATCCGGTGGGTTGTTCTTGGTGACCCGGAATTGTTCTTCCCGACCCGTTTACCCGATTTTTCGACCCGGTTTCAATCTTCAAAACCCTAATTCATTTTCAGAAAACTGTTTTTGAATTTTATTTTTAAATTTAATTCGAAAATAGTTTAAAAACTTTAAAAATTCATATTTTTATTTTAAAAATATATTTTAATATCAGAAAAATTCTGATAAATTATATTTATTATTTTAAATCCGAAAATTGATTAAACTTAATTATTTTAATTATTTTTAATTAATAATTAATTTATTAATTAATTGGTTAATTCTTTTAATCAATTAATTCTTAAAAATTAATTATTAATTAGATTTAATTAATTAAAAATTCAGTTTAATTATTTTCAAGCCTATTTAATTATTTAAAAATAGCTTGAGTATTTAAAGAGTGTCAATTAATTTTATTAATTGATTTATTTTCATTTAAATGTTTATATTGGATTTAAAAATCCGATTTTTGATTTAAAAATTAGTAATGACTTATTAAAATTCGAATAAGTTCCGTATGATGTTTTAAAAATGTTTATAAGTGCTATATGGTTCATATTAATTGTGTGTTGTGTTTTATAGTCTGTATATGCCCGTACTAGGGCAAATATCTGAGTTTTAAATATCGTAAACTATACCGGACGTCCGATACGTAACCGGTTACTTGTTTAAATGTGATTATTGGTTGAATAAGTGTCGAGAGTAGAACGAGAATAGTTAGACTTATTGTGATGAGTTGTTTAATTATAGAATCGAGTTCCCGGAGCAAGGGAAAGGGGAAAGTAGAGTGAGCAGAGTCGATCCGACAGCAGCTTAGACCAGGCAAGTATCTGTGCCCTTACTTGTGATAAAATTTATTATTGTCTTGATTACTTGAATACCGTTATCCCCAGAACAATTCAAATTATCAATCTTTTAACCGCATTTGGACAACTGATTCCATTTCCTTAGAGATTCTTGATTCTTTGATTTGATCTGCATCGGAAACCCTTATTTCCAATTCACTTGATTATTGTTTACCACCTATTGTTGTTATTTATCATCCTTTGATTATCATTGACAACCATTGATTATTTGACTTCCATCTTGACTACCGATTACGGTCATTGATTAACGATTACCAATATTGATTTCCTTATTGAATGAGTACACTGTACCATTGAAATTACTCCATGATTCTTTCTCGATCTTCGTTGATACTGAACAGTTGAAGCTCTTTTGCAATTACTATACATTCAGTTTATCTTATTGAGCATGTTATTGTTTGTACCCTATTATAGATTTGGCATGTGTTTTTAAAAATGGACCAGTAATTGGTCGGGCCATATTTATGGTCGGAATAACTTAAGGCCCAGATTGGCCTGGGATCCAGTAGAGGACTATGACATGAGCTAGTCCGGGGTTGATGCGTGGCTGGCCAGCAGCACAACCTTTGATTTGAATAAAATGTATAAGCCAAATTCTAATTCTTTACTTCAATCATTATTGATACAAAGCATGTGTTAGCTAAATATTGTTGATTCTGACATCATAAATTCATATCCTTACAACTGTGATAGAAATGATTCGTTGATGTTTGCTGAGCAATTTTGGCTCACTCTTGCTTGTTGTTTTCTAACCCTATTCCAGTGAAGCGAGAGTATGAGTTGGCATAGCGTGACCGATAGTTCACCAGCAGCCAGGAGAGCCCCTCGAGTCATTGTTATTGGCAGGGTAGTTGTTGTTTTGCTTTTCTAGATTAATGTCTAGATTTGAACTTTAGTTGTGATGTAATAACTCTGATAAAACTGGTATTGTAATAATAAAAGATTGTAGTAGCTTGTGTTCATTGCCATAATCTGGATGCGGTCTTGGTCAAGGGGTAATTATGTCTTTATATATATTATGCATGTGTTAAATAGTGTTCCGTTGGTCGGATGACTCCTCAAATCTGTACCCCGGGTTTGGAGGGCGTCACAGTTGGTATCAGAGAAACAGGTTATGGCATTTGAAACAAGTTAGGACTTAGGGTCCAAGATAACATAGAGAGTTAGGAATTCACGTAAGGATATTAGGAGGTCAACTAGGGATATTACGCGTAGTAATTAAATGTGGTTATAATTGCAGCCCCCTAGTTCTAGTTCAGACTCAGACCCTTCCGAGGATACGATAGCAGAGATACCTACACCCGTTGAGAGAGCAGGACCGTCTCGGCCAGTGCGATATCAGCCTATGCATCAGGACCCAGTAGTCAGGAGAGATCAGATACCTTGTCCTATTCCACTCCGACAAGTAGCCCCAGCACCAGTGTCTCAGGCATCAGTTTGTGGGCCTTTGTATCAGTTATGTGAGCCACCAGTTCCACACCATGTGTATCAGAGGGTGAGTAGAGAGAAGGAGTACCTTTATGGACAGGTTATGGAGATGGGTAGGATTCGTTCGATCGAGGTAGCCGCTGTCAGAGAGAGAGACAGACTTAGAGATCAGATGAGAGACATTCAGATGAGGTTTAGGGTTACGAGGACTTTGGTTGAGACTCGATTGCACGGATTAGCTTCTAGTCGAGAGGGAGAGACAGTAGCAGGGATGAGACAGATTTTGGATTATGCGATGAGTGAGATTGCAGAGATTTCAGGACCCCCGTTATGGCCGGCAGGAGCAGGTGATCTGTGAGCAGGTATTAGTAGCAGACAGATGTGACATGGATGTATGGTTTCTAGATAGTTAGTATATAGATACATATTGTAGAATCAGCAGTGCACCGGGCTTATAGGAACGCCTCGGGTTGTTGTTGCATTTTTGTTGTTGTATTGCTGGTCGGCAGTTATGGTTCAGCCATGATATATTTTCTTTTGAAGCGTTCTACGCTTGTACTAACTCTATCTATATATATATGATAAACCTCCTTTATAGAACTATATTTATTCCCCTGTCATTCATTTCCAGCATCATAACCGTTATTCTACTTATTACAACGAGTGTATCCATACACCGTTGAGAAGATCTGTAAACCTTCGAGATATCAATTGTGATCCTTCCTTCTCTTATATGAACTGTTTGATTAAGCCCATTATTGTTTATTCATCAGCGATATGGCTCCTAGACGACAAACCCGTTCAACTGATACCTCTGACCAAGAAGGTCAACAAAATACACCTCCCACGGGCCGCGTGGACCCGATGGTAATCCAGTTGTTAAATACCCTTACTCAACAGACTGCCGCATTAGCACAGCAGCAACGTGCATTTCAGCAACAGCTCTTAGAACAGCAGCAACAGCATCAGCAACATCAGCATCAGCAGCATCAACAACAGCACCAGCAAGCAGCACCAACAGTTACGTTCAAATCTTTCCAGGCAGCAAAACCTCCGGAATTTAAAGGATCAGCAGACCCTGTAGAGGCTAAGGCATGGTTGAAAGAGATGGAAAAGGCTTTTACCTTGATAGAGGTGATAGAGGATAAGAAGACAGAATATGCAAGCTATTTTCTGAAGAATGAGGCTAGTTATTGGTGGGAAACGAGTAGGGCTATGGAGCCCGAGGGATTGATTACGTGGGCAAGATTTACAGAGTTGTTTTTGGAAAGATATTTTCCGGACTATATGAGAGATCAGATGGAATTGAAGTTTTTGGAATTAAAGCAGGGAAGCATGACAGTGCCCCAATATGAAACAAGGTTTACGGAGTTGTCAAGGTTTGTTCCAACCTATGTGGATACGGAAAAGAAGAAGGCCAAGAGGTTCCAGCAGGGACTGAGGTCTTGGATTCGTAGTAAGTTAGCTGTATTGGAGTTGGACACCTATGCAGCGGTGGTCCAAAAGGCAATGATTGCGGAGACAGAGAGTGATTCTTACATGAAAGAGAGGGAGAACAAGAAAAGGAAAGCAGGGATACCCGATAAGGGACAGCAGTAGGGAAGTTTTCAAGGGCAAGCAAATAAGAAACTGGGATTTCAGCACGGAAGGAATACAAGTTTTAGGAAACCAGACACCGGAAACGTAGGACAAGATAACCGTCTACTAACCGGCAGTCAGCAGGGACTTTCTAGACCCCCACTACCAGAATGCAAGACATGCGGGAAGCGACATCTAGGGATATGCCATCGATTGAATGTCACATGCTTTAAATGCAATCAGAAGGGACATTATTCCCGGGATTGCAAGATAGGCATCGTGTGTCATCAGTGTAAGAAACCAGGTCACATGATTAAGGACTGCAGAGCACCAGCAACCGTGAACAATATGATTCGGGCAATTGAAGCACCCCCAGTTGTTAACGTCCAGCCGTTAGCCAGGACCTACAATATGTCAATGGGAGAAGCAGTGAGAGATTCCGACGTGGTGGCAGGTACACTTCTAGTAAATTCTATTCCTGCACAAGTGTTAATAGATTCGGGAGCGACGAAGTCTTTTATTTCTGAAACGTTTGCTCGTAGATTGAATTGCGTAATGAAACCTTTAAGTGGAGTGTTGACTATAGAGATAGCTAATCAGGATCGTATCGCGGTCAGTTCATATTATCCCCGTTGTGAGATAGAGATTTTGGGAAATCGTTTTTATGTTGACTTGTTACCTTTTAAGTTAGGTGAATTTGATGTGATATTAGGGATGGATTGGTTGACTGAGCATGATGCAAGTATTGATTGTAAGAATAAGAGGGTTACTTTGATTACCCTAGAAAAGAAAGAGATAATATTTAGAGGAGAGAAACAAAGAAAGAGGTTCCTGACGATGATTCAGGCTAAGAGGTTATTAAGGCAAGGTTGTGAGGCGTATCTAGCTTATGTGATAGATATAGATAAGGAAGTTTCTAAGTTAGAAGATATTCCAGTCGTAAATGAGTTTCCAGATGTTTTTCCGGAAGAATTACCAGGTTTACCTCCAGATAGAGAGATTGAATTTGCGATAGACTTAGTACCAGGCGCGGAGCCAGTATCTAAGGCCCCTTACAGAATGGCACCAGTGGAGATGAAGGAATTGGCTGATCAACTGCAAGATTTGCTAGAAAAAGGAATTATTAGACCCAGCGTTTCACCGTGGGGAGCACCAGTACTGTTTGTCAAGAAAAAGGATGGAAGCATGAGATTGTGTATAGACTATCGGGAGTTGAACAAGCTGACCATTAAGAACAAGTATCCGTTACCTCGAATAGAGAATCTGTTTGACCAGCTGAAGGGAGCGGTACATTTTTCAAAGATCGACCTACGGTCAGGATATCACCAATTGAAGATTAGACCAGACGACATACCGAAGACAGCCTTTCGAACAAGGTATGGGCACTATGAATTCTTAGTAATGGCGTTTGGACTAACGAATGCACCCGCAACTTTTATGGACCTAATGAACAGGATTTTCAAGAGATATTTGGACAAGTTTGTAGTGGTATTCATCGACGACATCTTGATATACTCAAGGACAGAAGAAGAGCATGCAGACCAGTTGCGAATTGTGTTAGAAACGTTAAGACAAGAAAGACTATACGCGAAGTTTTCCAAGTGTGAATTCTGGTTGAAAGAAGTTCATTTCTTAGGACACGTGGTGAGCAGCGAAGGCATCAAAGTGGACCCAGCAAAGATAGAGGCAGTGAAAGATTGGGAGAGACCAAGGACACCGACTGAAGTCAGAAGTTTCTTGGGATTAGCCGGATACTACCGGAGATTTGTGCAAGATTTTGCGAAGATAGCTACTCCAATGACCAAGCTGACAAGGAAAAGCGAGCGATTCATATGGAACGATAAATGCGAAGAAGGCTTCCAAGAGTTAAAGAAAAGACTAACTACGGCACCGGTATTGATGTTACCAGACGATCAAGGTCATTTCGTAATCTATAGTGATGCGTCGTACAAAGGATTAGGATGCGTACTTATGCAACATGACAAGGTGATTGCTTATGCGTCAAGACAGTTGAGACCCCACGAACAGAAGTACCCTACACACGATTTGGAGTTAGCAGCTATTGTGTTTGCTTTGAAGATATGGAGACACTACTTGTATGGAGAGAGATGTGAAATTTACACCGATCACAAAAGTTTGAAGTATATCTTTACTCAGAAAGAGCTGAACATGAGGCAACGAAGATGGTTAGAACTAATCAAGGACTACGACGTTTCTATCAACTATCATCCCGGCAAGGCAAATGTGGTAGCAGATGCATTGAGCATAAAAGAGAGATTAAATACACTAATGATGACCAAAGAGTTATACAAGGAATTTGAGAAGTTATAAATCGAAGTAATTAATCCGAAGGACGCGACGGAAATGATTTATACCATGGCGTTTCAACCTGAATTGTTGGAGAAGATACGGAAGTGCCAAGAGCGAGTTATGAATGATGATGTGAGTAAAATGACAGGTGAGGAAATATGTAGCCAACCGGACGACAAAGGGATCTTGAGATTTGCTTCTCGGATATGGATACCTAACGTAACGGAACTGAAAAGTGAGATTTTGCACGAAGCACATAACTCGAAGTATTCAATTCATCCAGGGAGTACGAAAATGTATCGAGATCTTAAGACGAACTTTTGGTGGCCAGATATGAAGAGAGAGATTGCGGAATGGGTAAGTAAATGCTTTACGTGTCAAAGAGTTAAGGCGGAACATCAGAGACCAAGTGGATTACTTCAACCATTGGAAATTCCCGAATGGAAGTGGGAACACATTGCGATGGACTTTGTAGTAGGATTGCCTAGAACAAAAGCTAACCATGATGCCATCTGGGTTATCGTGGATCGATTGACGAAATCTGCGCATTTTCTTCCGATTAACGAGAGATTCTCGCTGGATAAGTTAGTTCATATTTACATAAAAGAAATCGTAGTACGACATGGAGTTCCAGTATCGATAGTGTCTGATAGAGACCCTCGATTCAATTCAAGATTTTGGAGGAGTTTTCAAGAGTGTTTAGGCACCGAGTTGAGAATGAGTACGGCTTATCATCCGCAGACGGACGGTCAAAGCGAAAGGACAATTCAGACTATTGAAGATATGCTTAGGACATGTGCACTTGACTTTGAAGGCAGTTGGGACGATCATCTACCCTTGGTGGAATTTTCATATAATAATAGTTTTCACGCGAGCATCGGAATGCCACCTTACGAAGCTCTGTATGGACGAAAGTGTCGATCTCCGGTATATTGGGAAGAAGTTGGTGAACGGAAAATGATAGGACCAGAACTAGTACAACGAACAAAAGAAGTGGTTCAATTGATTCAGAGAAGATTGATAACAGCTCAAGACCGACAGAAAAAGTATGCGGATCTAGCTAGAAAGGATGTGGGATTCGAAGAAGGAGAGCAAGTGTTACTAAAAGTTTCACCATGGAAAGGATTAGTTAGGTTTGGAAAGAAAGGGAAGTTGAGTCCGAGATATGTTGGGCCGTTTGAGATTTTGAAGAAAGTGGGCGAAGTAGCTTACGAGTTGGCATTGCCACCGCATATGCAGCACGTTCATAATGTATTTCATGTATCTATGCTTAAGAAGTATCGACCAGATTCGAATCATGTAATAGAGTATGAACCCATAGAGGTCCAGGCAGATTTATCATATGTAGAACGACCGATTCAGATATTGGATCGTAAGGAGAAAGTACTAAGGAATAAGACAGTAGCGTTAATGAGAGTTTTGTGGAGGAATCCTAAAGTAGAAGAGTCTACCTGGGAGTTAGAGAGTGAGATGTTAGAGAAGTATCCCCAGTTGTTTCCTTGATCTGATTCTGAGGACAGAATCCTATTAAGGGGGGAAGGATGTAATATCCGTGAATTTTATTATTTGATTAAATGATATATTTAATCTAAAATATTTATTTTGGAATATTGGAATATTATTATATGATATTTAGTGTGTGATTATGTGCTAAATGGTGAGTCAGAAGCCCCTTTCAAAAATTTCGTCATTTGGAATTTTCTTCAAATTTGAGCCGTTTTGATAATTCAAGGCCCCGTTGAAATTTCGTACATTCATTTTTAATTCTTCGTCTTTCGTATTCGAATCGTTATCGAAAGGGTTATGGGATTTTATTTAACCCTACCTATTTGATTCTGTAAATCAATTTCAATTTTTGATCCGAAAAAGGAAAAATCGTTCCGAACCCTAATTGCTTAAGGGGACGGATTTATCGTTCTATATCAATATTGAAGTTGTTATAGCCCTAGTATTCTTGAGCATTAGTTATATAATGATATATATCAATTTGGATAATCATCAACCTTTTTAACCCCTTATTTTTCGTAAAACGTGTTTTTGACCTAATTAGGGTTTTTTAAACGATCTAACGAATCAATATCGATCCAAAAATGTTATTTGGGGTATTATTTTTCCAGAAATATAAAAAGACAAATCAGACTTCATAACTCATAGCAAATCTTCAGCAATTACTCAAAAAAACTCCGAAATTCCCAAAAATTATTTTTGTGTTCTTGATCTTCAATCAATTCGTTCTAAGTGTTATTGAAGTCCAAATTTGAAGTTCTTATACTCAAATCAAAGCTCCAAAAATCTAGTTTCAGAATCTTCAACCTCATCATCATCTGGTAAGTATTCGATTTTATATTGATTTTACAAGTTTCGAATTATAACTAGGGTTCTTGATTCGATTTGGGGATTTTCATTCTGTTGATTCTCCGTTCAATTGGTTGCTTCTAACATGTTCCTAGGGTTCTAATTAGCAAGAATCCATGCTTTAATTTCATGTTTATGTTCAATTTAGTCGGGTTTTGATTTCGGGTTTTGACCCGATTTCTTCTTTCGATTCGTACGTTCTTGATATTGATCTGACATTGTTTTTGATAAAGGGCTTTTATTGTATGAGTTATAAGCTTCATTTTGGTATATTAATCTTTGAGTTTCATGTACGGAATAGGTAGATCGGGTTTCCGGCCGAGGTCGTTGCCGGAGAATTCTTTGAACGGATTCTGGGCACGATTCCGGCTAGGGACAGATGTTTTGATGTGTGGGTTTTGTTTGGCTTGAAAAGGCGAACAAAAGCCCTCTGGTTTGATTTGTGTTTGGACGGAATCGAAGAATTCCGGCGGCCGGAGACCGGCCGGATTCTGGAAAACCCAGAATCCGGTGGGTTGTTCTTGGCGACCCGGAATTGTTCTTCCCGACCCGTTTACCCGATTTTTCGACCCGGTTTCAATCTTCAAAACCCTAATTCATTTTCAGAAAACTGTTTTTGAATTTTATTTTTAAATTTAATTCGAAAATAGTTTAAAAACTTTAAAAATTCATATTTTTATTTTAAAAATATATTTTAATATCAGAAAAATTCTGATAAATTATATTTATTATTTTAAATCCGAAAATTGATTAAACTTAATTATTTTAATTATTTTTAATTAATAATTAATTTATTAATTAATTGGTTAATTCTTTTAATCAATTAATTCTTAAAAATTAATTATTAATTAGATTTAATTAATTAAAAATTCAGTTTAATTATTTTCAAGCCTATTTAATTATTTAAAAATAGCTTGAGTATTTAAAGAGTGTCAATTAATTTTATTAATTGATTTATTTTCATTTAAATGTTTATATTGGATTTAAAAATCCGATTTTTGATTTAAAAATTAGTAATGACTTATTAAAATTCGAATAAGTTCCGTATGATGTTTTAAAAATGTTTATAAGTGCTATATGGTTCATATTAATTGTGTGTTGTGTTTTATAGTCTGTATATGCCCGTACTAGGGCAAATATCTGAGTTTTAAATATCGTAAACTATACCGGACGTCCGATACGTAACCGGTTACTTGTTTAAATGTGATTATTGGTTGAATAAGTGTCGAGAGTAGAACGAGAATAGTTAGACTTATTGTGATGAGTTGTTTAATTATAGAATCGAGTTCCCGGAGCAAGGGAAAGGGGAAAGTAGAGTGAGCAGAGTCGATCCGACAGCAGCTTAGACCAGGCAAGTATCTGTGCCCTTACTTGTGATAAAATTTATTATTGTCTTGATTACTTGAATACCGTTATCCCCAGAACAATTCAAATTATCAATCTTTTAACCGCATTTGGACAACTGATTCCATTTCCTTAGAGATTCTTGATTCTTTGATTTGATCTGCATCGGAAACCCATATTTCCAATTCACTTGATTATTGTTTACCACCTATTGTTGTTATTTATCATCCTTTGATTATCATTGACAACCATTGATTATTTGACTTCCATCTTGACTACCGATTACGGTCATTGATTAACGATTACCAATATTGATTTCCTTATTGAATGAGTACACTGTACCATTGAAATTACTCCATGATTCTTTCTCGATCTTCGTTGATACTGAACAGTTGAAGCTCTTTTGCAATTACTATACATTCAGTTTATCTTATTGAGCATGTTATTGTTTGTACCCTATTATAGATTTGGCATGTGTTTTTAAAAATGGACCAGTAATTGGTCGGGCCATATTTATGGTCGGAATAACTTAAGGCCCAGATTGGCCTGGGATCCAGTAGAGGACTATGACATGAGCTAGTCCGGGGTTGATGCGTGGCTGGCCAGCAGCACAACCTTTGATTTGAATAAAATGTATAAGCCAAATTCTAATTCTTTACTTCAATCATTATTGATACAAAGCATGTGTTAGCTAAATATTGTTGATTCTGACATCATAAATTCATATCCTTACAACTGTGATAGAAATGATTCGTTGATGTTTGCTGAGCAATTTTGGCTCACTCTTGCTTGTTGTTTTCTAACCCTATTCCAGTGAAGCGAGAGTATGAGTTGGCATAGCGTGACCGATAGTTCACCAGCAGCCAGGAGAGCCCCTCGAGTCATTGTTATTGGCAGGGTAGTTGTTGTTTTGCTTTTCTAGATTAATGTCTAGATTTGAACTTTAGTTGTGATGTAATAACTCTGATAAAACTGGTATTGTAATAATAAAAGATTGTAGTAGCTTGTGTTCATTGCCATAATCTGGATGCGGTCTTGGTCAAGGGGTAATTGTGTCTTTATATATATTATGCATGTGTTAAATAGTGTTCCGTTGGTCGGATGACTCCTCAAATCTGTACCCCGGGTTTGGAGGGCGTCACAGTGGGTCAAGGAAAAAGTCTTGTAGAGAACGTGTTGATTGATAAAGATGTGGTATGTTACTTGAGGTCGTATAATAGGACCAGACGAACCTTCAGAGGACAAATAAGTGACGAGACGAGAATTTAGGATCGTTATGATTCATCAAGAGATATGACAAAGAAAATGGAGTAGAGTCTCCAAAGCAGAAGAGGTAGAGGCAGTACAGCCAGTATCAGTGGATTGATTCGACTTGAACGAAACCTGTTACTCGTAGTCGGTTATAGTTGCCCATAAGGAGACGGCATACGTAAGAACCAAGATGTCCAGATTTTCACAAACGATTAAGGGTACTTAGTTGCCTAGTATAGTGAAAGGAATTGCTTTGGCTATGAGGTTTCAATCCCCCACGACCAGCGATTCCACTGGAAAGAGTGTCTATTACATCATTGAGGGATTTTATTATCTCAAGGAAAATTTTGGATATATGTACCATGCAAATGTTATTGTAAGACAAGCACGCTAAGACGGAATCGAGGACGAAATTTACCACCCTCAGGAAACCAGGAAGGAATTATGAGGATAGAACAGAAAGGTCGGAAATCAGATCCGAGTATTACTAGTAGGTAAATAAATTGATCAAATTTCCCTGATTTTTGGAAAGAAATTCAGCAAATTTTGGCAAACCTTGTCTTTCTGATTACCAGAGGATGTCACCAAAGAGAGTGGAAATTAGAGCGAACCCCGTGGATTGAGTAAGATAGCCGTTATATGGGTTGGTGGACAGACCCTGATTGCTATAATTGATTATAGAGATAAAATGATGAAGTTGAGATTGGACGGTAAAGGCGAAATATATTTAAGGACCAAGACGGACTGAGAAATTCCGGGATTGACTTAAATGAAAAGGCTATTGTGCCAAAAGTGTTAAGCTTATGTAGCGCACAAGATTGATATGGGAGAAGGAATATTGGGTATAAGGATGATTGAAATAGAGACCGGATTTAAGCTTGTAGTTTCTAACGATCTTCCGAAGTACCGCCCAGTCGACATGTGGAATTGTCATTGCTATGGGCGACAACGGTATCGAAGTCTTCTTATAGAACGGAACGCTTACTTGAGATGTTTGTGCCTAGTCGGATAGAATTCCCTGCGATTGCAAAGGTCGATGGTTGAATCCTTAGCGACTATTATGAGTCGGCAATAACGTAAGTATCGAGCACCTTAGGGTGTGCATGGAGAATAAAAGCTTTGGAATCGAACGATTATCCATTAGAGGAGCCGACATAAAAGGCATCCGTAGAGACCTTGGTAGTACCCTCCCCATTTGCAAATTATGTGGGATATTTCCCCAATCTATGATCTATCTTGACCTCTTTCCAAGAAAGAATTCTGATAAAGGGTATATTCCCTCTTCGAAGTTGTTTTATAACACTTGTGATAAACCATATTCAGTTTCACTTGTGTCAGAGGCTGTCACAATGCCTACTTTCAGGTTTTCGAAGCCCTGTCAAATGATGTTATTTAAGCTTTGACTTTTCTTCAAATAATGAATGACCTTATGGTGATACCTCACCACTTGTTTGTTAAGTACCAGTATCTTTTTGGTTATTCTTTCTTTGTATTTCCTTTGGAAACCGCACCTTTGGAATCTGTTCAATTTTTAATCCAAGGTGTTCCTTTAAGAAATATTGTCGAAAGACGATAATCATTAAATTGATCTCGAATTGCTTTCATACTTTTCAACTTCCACTGAGACGAACAACCCTATACTAATAGGGGCTACAAGGACTATCTGTCTGTGTGATAGAAGTCGGATGGGACGCCATCACTTGTAAGTTGTGAAATACAAGAAGGCTAATTACCTTTAGTAATGTCTCAATCGAGGCACACAACGTTGAGTTCTTGTGATCATGTTGATCTCTCGGTAAATTCTCTTACCTCCAATAAGGTTACATTAAAACTCATAACCTTATGATCACCAGTGTGTGACGTTTTCCTTGATACGGGAGCTATCTTTTCAAGGCCCCATAATTTTTTTTATCCTCATTGAATTCTAAGGGGAGGCCAACCAGGTCAAATAAGTCAAAATTCGCTGATAGGAATTAGATTCGCAACGAAATCACCTATGACAGGAGCGAATCCCTAAGACGAATAGAATATTAGTGACATATCAATGAAATTGGTTTATTCTCCCAAGGATATTATGATAATGGAAAGCGTGTCAATCGATATAAATAGCGATGTGCCGTGAACTCCAGTGACAACGGTGATTAGATAGGTGCCCTATAGTGAGATTGAGATTTTGGAGGAGTTGTTTACGAATGGACACTACCTCTGGGTTAGCAAGATAAGTACTGACGATGGAGTCAGAGGGAGCTGGTATTGTGGCTTGGGAGAGGTGCAGCGTGTGTGGTTCTAGAGGAATAATTCTCGGAAATATATGGGGACCCGGATGAAAATGAAAGTTAAAGAGTTAAAACAAGAAACCATGACTGTGACCAAGTATGAGGCCAAGTTTTCCGGATTATTTAGGTTTGTTCCGGAGTTTGTGAACACAGAAAAAAAGAAAGCCAGTAGGCTTTAACCAGGGCTACCTCCAACAAGTAGCCCACTGTCAGGACCTTTAAATAGCAGGTGCCCTGCTGCACTGTTTAGACAGAGCTAATATATCGTTGTATATCAAGAAGTTGAATGATAATTAAACCTTAAGGCCGAGCCGCTAAAGAGAATAATTACAAGTAGAAATAGTCAATCGAGGGATTTTCCCATAAGACTGGTACATCTAGGTTGTGAACTAGAAATATGAGGTCGACACTTTTGATAGACCTGATTCCTTTCAAGTTGGGAGAAGTTGATATTATAATAAGGATGGGTTGGTTGACACCCAATGGAGCCAATTGATTGCAAAGAAAAAGAGTAATAAATAAAGGATGAAGGTAGGTTCAGAGATTCTTGAATATAGTTCAGACTAAGAAACTATTACGCCAGAGATACGAGGCTTAATTAGCTCTTATGGTTGACACCAAGAAAAGAGACACCAAGTACAAAGGGAACTACAATGGTTTTGGGAGATTGTACAAGGTTTTAATGAGCTACCAGATATCGAATTGGATGACATGAGAATGAATACTGAGTATTCAGGGTATAGTGGGAATGAAAGGGTTAGTGACTCAGTTACAAGAGTTGTTGTATAAAGATATGATAAGACCCAGTGTACCACCGTGGAGAGCCCGGTGTTGTTGTAAGAGAGAAAGATTTTAGCACGAGATTATATATCGAACCTCGAAGAGTTGTATGAGTTCGACATGGAGAATAGGTACCCTTGTAAATGATTGTTTGATCAGCGGAAGAACGCTGTGTATTTCCAAATTTATTTAAGAACTGGGTATCACCAGTTGGAAGTTAAATCCGAGGATATACCCAAGACTGCGATTCGTACTTGGAATAGACACTTCGAGTTTTCGGCGAGGCTATTTTGGGTTGACTAATGCACCCACAAATTTTATGGAATGTAATGAATTGGCTTTGAGTTATCCATGATATTAGATAACATGAAATGGAGAAATGGCTAGAATTGACCTAGAATTATGACTGTGAGATACACTACCATCCGGGGAAGGCCAGTGTGGTGGCCGATACCCTTAATTAAAATGAGATAGAGATGGATTCCGAATGATCGGGAATTAAAGGATGAGATTTTACACAAAACCCAAGTTAGTCCAACAAACTAGAAAGACAAAAGATTTCACCAACAAGCGGCTAGTGACAACCAAGACAGGCAGAGAAAGTATGCGGACTAAGCCCGCAAGTATAGAGATAGTACTGCTATTGATAAGCTAAATGGCATGTTGATGGATGACAAGCAAGTTTATGTTGGTGTATTTTCTGTACAAACAAGATAGAGAATATGAGGTTAAAGATTCGTGATGCTAAAAGATATCCATGGAAAGAATTAATGAGATTTGGAAAGAAAGGGAAGTTGAGCCCGAGATTCATTGGGCCATCTGAGATTTTAAAACGCGTCAGGAAGGTGGCCTACGAGCCAGCCTTACCCCCCCCCCCCCCCAAACTTGTAGAATGGTCATAACGGGGTTCATGTGTCAATGCTACGTCAGTATACTATAGATGCCCGGCATATGTTAGAGTACGAGCAGGTAGATATACAACCTGGTCTGACTTACAAAGAACAACCTGTGGAAATCACGGATAGAAAAGAGCAAGTGTTAAGTGACGAGGTTGCCAAGCTAGTGAGAGGTTTGTGGAAAATCAAGAGGTGGAAGAATCCACCTGGGAGTTAGAAAGTGCAATGGAAGAGAAGTACCCCAGTTACTCCTAAGTTGATTCCGGGACGGAATCCTTTTAAGGAGGGGAGACTGTAATAACCCGAATTTTTGGAAAAATTAAAACTTTTCTTATTATGATTAAGTGCATCAGTGAATAGTGAATTTGGTGGATGAATAGTGATTTGAGGGTTAAGAAAAATTTTTCATGCCACCTATGTACGAGACGTAGTGTGGATATTCCAAAGTCATATTAGTGATCTACGGAGTAAATAAGTGAATGCAAAGACGATCAGAATTCAGAAATTCCAAATTTTATTTTGGTGAAGTATTTGACCGGGCAGTGAATTATATGTTATTATATTCAAGAAATGAGATATTAAATTAAGGATTTGAGGATTTAATATTTTGGAATTTTATTATATTTGATTTGAGAATTTAGAACGAAAACCGCTGAGACAGTGAAACGAAGGTTCTAGAAACCGCTGATACTTTATAACGAGATTAAGCGATTAAGCGAACGAATCATGGATTAAGGATTGAAATTATGACAGGATTAAATATAGAAATGGAAGTAACATGTAACAAGATTAATTCGAGAAATGCAACATTTGGATCATCCATGTGAAAAGAAACGAACTAGTAAAGCTGCTTTGCCACCATGACCCTCCAGTGCTTGACACGTGTCCTGCTTTGCCACCATGATATCTCATGGATCAACATGTGTCCTGATGATAAGGCTTAATGCTGATGACTCACCAAAACAAAGACTTGACCACAAAATATCATTTCAATTATCAAAACAACCAAAAGTAAAAACCATTCCATTTTTCTTCATTTTCGGCAAAAGTAAAACTGCCGAATTATAAATTTCATACCTCCTTCATTTCTTGGGGGAAAATGGCGATCTATAGCTCGTTGGAAAGGTCTTGAGATAACCTACAGTTCCTAGTTCACGAGTTTCTTCCATTTGAGCAAGGTAAGACCTTCATTTTTCCAGTTCTTTAAACCGGTGTATAGTAACTCCGAGAATTCATAACTTGTTCTTGATTTTCTTTTGCAAGTTTAAGGATGATAACCATGGATAAAGACTCTCGTAAGGCTTACCAGCTCTGGTTGTGTGTTTAAGGATTCAAGGAAGGTATAAAGACCTCTGCCCCCTTTTTGTTTATATGAGTTTTGAAGTGGTTTTGATGTTATGTAAAGTTAAGAGCATGATTAAGTAATTAGATGAATTGTTGGTTGAGTTTGGAGGATGGGTTATGAATTTATTGTGATTATTCATGGAGGATTTGACTGAGTGGAGGGTGTATAAGGTGGATGGTGAGTTTGAGATTGATTGGTATTGATTTGGTGGTGTTTTGGAAATGGAAAACGTTACGATTATAGCCGTCGTAATGCCCATTTGATTTAAGACTGTTTTGAGCAAGTATTACGAACTGGTCTTGGAATATTTTTGAACAACACTGACCATGAACATGTAGGTCTCGTTTTAAGGTTTGTTTTGGTATAAAGATCATGTCTATACGATTTACGGTTTAGGAGAAAAGTGAGTTTGAGTAAACGTCGTTCGGAGGAACAACCCCTCTCTGGTCAATCACTTTGAGGCTGTATTTGGATCCCTTAGAAGCCACATTAAAATGTGAAACTTTGAGGAATAATACTGGAGACAGTTAGGAAGGCTCAAGAAAAAGATTCGGATTAAAAATATTATTTTTTGATTTTATAAAAATGTTTTAGTCGAGGTCGCGCAAGTGAAAACCACTGAAAACGAGACTTAGAAACCAAGGTTCCAAATGGTTAAGTATAACTTGGATTTGAGGATGGATTTCGAACCAAACTTATGATATAAGTATTTGACGAATAACATGGACTTAGTGTGACGCTAGAGCGAGCAAGTAATGCCTTGGTTGTGTTTCGCTTACGTGTTTAAGCATTGAGTTATAAGTGGTTTATCGAGGGGATTAACCCTGTGTTTTCGTTTGACTTTGTCTAGATTGTCCGGCATCGTCGCGAACCCCTATCACTTCTCGAGCAGCAGGCAAGTTTTCTAAATCTATACTTTGAAGTATTGATTATATATTACTGCTTTTGCAATGTGTGGAGTTATACAGTTTTGCGATACATGTTATATATTGTATAAAATAGAGTTTGATTTTGGTTTATATATGAGGTTTGAGATAAAGTAGTTATAAACCGACGTACCTTGTAGCTCTAGAGATAAGAGCATACTTCTTGTTTTCGACTCTAGACCGGGAGTCAGTATTTTGAGATATAGAGATAGCCGTGGAAACCCGGAGGGATTCCAGCGGCAGTGTACTAATTATCTTGAGGACTGCTATTATTAAACATTAATTATATTTCTAGAAAGTATTAATTACCTGGAAATGATTTGAGGAATGTTATTTGAATATTACCTCATTCGAAGGTTATTATTTGAAAATGATTTGATTATGGGCTTCTAAGCTAGATATGGGATATCAGCTATAAGCCAGGATTTTATATTTGCCATAGGATAAGGGCGGGTGATTTTCTCTAATATCAGAAGTAATTATATTTCGGTATATGTTAAAGGTTATTTTCCGATAAAGATATGGGGTGACTGTTATTCGAGGATTAATTATTTTATTTAAGGAATATTATTTATTAATATTCATTTGAGGATTTTCGACTTACAGAATATTATTTATTAATATTCATTTGAGGATTATTGACTTTAAGAATATTATTTATTAATATTCATTTGAGGATTTTCGACTTACAGAATATTATTTATTAATATTCATTTGAGGATTTTCGACTTACAGAATATTATTTATTAATATTCATTTTAAGAATATTATTTATTAATATTCATTTGAGGATTTTCGACTTACAGAATATTATTTCAGATATTCATTTGAGGTTTACTTAATCGAAGAATATTATTGTGAATATTATCTGAGGATTATTTAATGAATATTATTTTGAATATTCATTTGAAGATTATTTATTTATTTAATGAATATTATTTTTGAATATTCATTTGAGGATTATTTATTAATGAATATTATTTTTGAATATTCATTTGAGGATTATTTATTAATGAATATTATTTTTGAATATTCATTTGAGGATTATTTATTAATGAATATTATTTCTAAATATTCATTCGAGGTTTGTTTATTTGATGAATATTATTTTCGAATATTCATTTGAAGGTTTACTTGTTTAATAAATGTTATTAATTGTTTTCCAATCAAAAAGAGGTTCCCAAAACAATGTTTTCCCATTTAAATCTGTCTTTTAAGAAGATTCAAATGCTCGCTCAACTATCAAAAATATGGGAAACCTGATTTAAGTAACTACTACTCTTTTTAAACTCTCAATTCAAAAACTGTCAAGGGACAGATATTTTCTTGGAGCAATTTAATTGCTGCCAGTCAAATATTGTGTTACCACCTCAACGATCGAGGGGTAAATTCATGGAACAAATCGATGTCCATTAACAAGCAATAGCTTGGGAAATATTGGAGAATCTTCCTTTCCGACCTAGATATAACTACTTAGTGGAGTCGTATCAACAAGTGTTACACTTGGGGAAAGGAGGACGATCTTTACGTTTCAGAGTCATGGATTTCATCTGAACTAGGAGTGGTGTAAGTGGTCTAGTTGCGCGGACCCATCCAACTTTTATTGGCCCAACCGTTGGCCGGGAGGTCACTGTAAGGCGGTGGACAATGTCAGGCTGTCGTGATTCTTCCATCTACATGTAGAAAACTATTTGAGCGGTGCGACCTGCTACTGATCATAGCAAGGTTAGGCACAGCGGGCGCGGTAGCAACTCCTGTATTGGTTCATCATCCAATTTGGATATTCCTGCAACATGTATTGGGGTGAAGAACTAATCATGTTGGGAGGAGGACGAAAAGTGTTTGGAAATGAAGTGTCAATAAATTCTTGCAACTTCATCTTTTATTTTATGAGTTATGACTCTGTGGATACCTTACATAACAGGGGTTATGGTAAGGGAGTTGTTTATACTGAATCATCTTATAACTTCATCTTTTAAGTTATATGTTGGTATTCTGCTTACATAGCAGATAATTTTTGGAAAGGTTATATTGGTTTACTTTGAAACCTCACCTTTTATATTATACTAGAACTTTGTTCATAGTATGAATACCGAAAGTTTGCAGAATATTATGGAAATGATATTTGAAGTACAATAATGGTACTGTTTTTGGGAATACATTCCGATAAGGATATAATTTCAGTATCGAGATATTTTGACAAATTATTGTCTTATACCCGCTTTATTCTGGGGTGAGTTAAAGGCATAAATATGCCATACTTTCATTACCTTGCTGAGCTATCGCTCACTCTTGCTATTGTTTTATATATATTATATAGCAGCGAAGCAGGATGCCAATGGGTCGGCACATACCCCGCAAGGCGTTTCCATAAACAGTTTCCCGCAGTGATCCCGAGAGTAGTACGAACCAATCGAATCAGGCTACATCTTTCGGTATTCGACTTATGTATAGATATGAATGGTATGAGAGGATTGTGAGCATCAGAAGGCTAAATTGGTAATGTAGCAATACTTAGAAATTGTATCAGTAACAGATTCAAAAGACATTTGGGTATTGTAATAAAAATTATTTATTCCGCAGTTGTTGTATCGTGTCGTTTCTGAGGCTCTAACCTGTGTGTGTGTGTGTGTGAGGTATATGTATTGTGGGGTCATGAGCAGGTGAATTATGCACGGTGTGAGTAATAGAGGTAAGGCAAGGAGTAAATGGATCGTGACTACCCTAAATCCCTGACCCCAGATTTGGGGCTGTTACAATGTGCATTCATGTTGAGTGAAGTGAGAGTTGTGTGAGTGTTTCTTTTCAGTACAGGGCACACCTCTAGTCGAGGGGCATTCTCATCAAAATCACATAATGAATTAATGCACAACATTAGAAAGCGGGGATAGATGTGTACCTTCTTACCTATGGCAGCCTTGAGGTGTGCCATGAGCAGCTTTCCAACATCCACTTTGTACCCATGAACAAGAGAGTGAGTGAGCTTCTTGATGTAGGTGGGAATTCCATTCCAGCCAGTGGTCTTAGTAGAGAACACTTTCACCATTGCATCAAACACCATGCTCCACTCCTTGCAGAGATACTTCCTGTCCATTTCACCAGAAGGGTACCATTTTGTTGTTCCCTCTTCAAGAATAGGTCCAGAGTACCTAATCTTCAAGAAGAGCTTCTTCAGGGTCTCATCACTAGCAAGCTCGGTATAATTCTTTCCTGGTTCTAGCACAATTCCCAAAGCTGCATTGATGCCCTGAACATTTAGAGAGTAGCCGTGCTCTTTAATTTTGAACTGAATGGAGGAGATGTCACCATCTTCTTGAGCAACGGCTGTCTCCCAGAAATTTTCAATCTTGTCTAGGTCAAGAACAGGAGTAGAGGTAATTGCATACCCAAGGTAGGACTTATTTAGGAAATAAACAAGCCCTTTGAAACCCTCACCAGCATCACCTGGAGAGTAGATGCCAACAAAGTTGGTTTGTGAAATTGATTGTTTGGGGGCCATTTTTGCTTGTTGAGAGAAGAAAGAAGGTTGAAGATTAATTGCTTGGAGAGAAGAGAAAGGAGAGTGTTGTGTTTTCTTTTTGAGAATAGTTGTATGTTTGATGAATTTAGAGGGAAGTTCAAGCGTTTAACTGACAAAGTAGAAAAGTGAAATCGTGTCTTAACCCAATTAACAATCACGTGGGTTACTGGCTGATTTCTCTCTCCTCGTGGAGGATGTGTGTCCAATTTTAACGGTCCACTACTTTGACAGTAACCTGTGCGCTCAAAACAACCGTGTCAGTAACTTTGGTGTGATGACATCATGTTTTGCGTGACAGAAACATTCCGCGCAAAACGTACTGTCATCGTTAAGTTCTCACATGACAATATCTTTTACAAGTCATGACAGAAGGTTGTTTACTGCTGTCGAGAAGCTAACTATCAAAGAACCATGACAGCTACTTTTCTTGATGACAACAACCTTTTCAGGAAAATAACAACTGTCAAGACTTTGTATTGAAACTGTTATGATTAATAACTTAACTGAAGAGACACCAGTTAAACATTTACAATATTTATTACTGATTCATCATTCATTCATAACATTCAACCAGTTAAGCAATTAACAACACATACATCAAGCAAGAAGAAAATATAGAAGAAAACTGATAAACTTTATTAATTAAAGAGGGTTAAATTACTACAATTGGTGAGATTAACTATTTATTACAGTCTTTCTTAACAGATTCTAGAACTTCTGCCCTAACTTCCTCTTCAGAGGTTCCTTCTTCCTTGAGGAGTGTTTGAAACTCCTTTTCTTCTTCTTGAACCTTAGCCTCCTCAGTGGCCTTGGCTGCAAGTTCTTTTTCTTATTCTTCATCGAGGGCATCCCACAACTCATCAAACAAAGCTTCTACTTCTTCACTGTAGGGCTCACTTCCACAAGGCTTAGGCCTGTAGTCGATTCCTACTTTGTTTTCCATTTTACCCTTTTTCTAAATGATTCACTAATATGGCCTAAGATTCATTTTATAGGCATACTAGGTTAAGAGGGATGCAAACGATCAACAGTTTGGAGTACCCATACAACTACCACAGATTGAAATTAAGTGATGTCTACCACTAATTCAACAATCAAAGCAAAACTGACCAATTAAGGAGAATCCTTGACCAATTTCAGCAGTAAAAACCATGCAAGTTAATGTCATACAAGATCAAACTATCAAATGTAAGACTAGCACAAAATTCTATTTAACAAAGTCAATGTAAACATGTTGTCGAAAACAGATAGAGACTTAAGTAGACAGTAACTTTCTCATGACAACAACTTCTGGAGATGTTACTGTCACAAGCTACATTTGAATAAAGGAATGAAAAACTAGTAAGTTAACATACCAGATTCAGCATTCCCAATTCACTTACCAACCTGTTAAAGGTTGCTTCATCCAGTGGTTTTGTAAAAATGTCTGCAAGTTGCTTTTCTGTGGGCACATAGATCAACTTCACAGTTCCTCTTTCAACATGCTCTCTTATGAAATGATGTCTGTTATCAATGTGCTTTGTCCTAGAGTGTTGAACAGGATTGTCTGAGATGGCTATGGCACTAGTGTTGTCACAGTAGATAGGGATATTATTTAACACCAAGCCATAATCCAACAGTTGATTCTTCATCCACAAGATTTGTGCACAGCAACTTCCAGCTGCAATGTATTCAGCTTCTGCTGTTGATGTAGAAACTGAGTGTTGCTTTTTACTGAACCAGGATACCAATCTTCCACCAAGAAATTGACAGCTTCCTGTAGTACTCTTTCTGTCAATTCTGCACCCAACATAGTCTGAATCAGAATACCCCACTAGCTCAAATCCAGTATTTTTAGGATACCAAAGGCCTACTAGGTGTGATTCTTTTGGATCAGCCTGAAACCTTGCACAGAGACATGTAGCAAACATTATGTCAGGTCTGCTAGCAGTTAGATAGAGAAGTGATCCAACCATGCCCCTGTATGCACTAGAGTCCACTTTCTTCCCTTTGGAGTCTAGATCCAAACTTGTTGAAGTAGAGATGGGGGCTTGGTAGGTGATGAATCTTCTAGGTTAAACTTCTTGAGAAGTTCCTTGACATACTTTGCTTGACAAATGAAGATTCCATCATCTTTCTGAAGAACTTGTAAGCCAAGGAAGAATGACAGTTCTCCCATCATACTCATCTCATACTTGTTTCTCATTAGAGATGAAAACTTCTCACACAACTTCTCATTTGATGAACCAAAGATGATATCATCAACATAAATTTGAACCAGAATGATGTCTTTGCCATGATGCTTGTAGAATAGAGTCTTATCTACTACACCTCTTGTAAACTGGTTTTCCAATAGAAAGGCAGAGAGGGTATCATACCATGCTCTTGGAGCTTGTTTCAATCCATAAAGTGCCTTGAATAGTTTGTACACAAAATCATACATTTCAGCATCTTCAAAACCAGGTGGTTGTTCAACATACACTTCTTCTTCCAACTCTCCATTTAGAAAGGCACTTTTGACATCCATTTGGAACACCTTGAAGTTAAAGTGTGAGGCAAAGGCTAAAAAAATCTTGATAGCTTCAAGTCTGGCAATAGGTGCAAATGTCTCATCATAGTCTATTCCTTCCTGTTGACAGTAACCTTTAGCTACTAGCCTTGCCTTATTTCTAGTCACATTTCCATTTTCATCTAGTTTGTTTCTGAAAACCCACTTTGTCTCAATAACTGATTTGCCTTTAGGTCTTGGAACCAATTTCCACACATTGTTCCTTTCAAACTGGTTGAGTTCCTCTTGCATAGCAATCACCCAATCAGAATCTAACAATGCTTCATCAATTGCTTTAGGCTCCATTTGAGAAAGGAAACAGGTGAACATGCTGTCAGCAGAGACATTGTTCCTGGTCCTCACCCCAAAAGTAGGATCTCCAATAATTAAATCATTTGTGTGATCCTTGTTACACCTTGTGGTTCTGGGCAAGCTTCTTGTTTAATCTGAAACAGTAGCCTCAATTTGAGGAACTGAGTCTTCACCAGGACAATTATCTCCACCATTTTCTTCAATGTCTCCAGAGTCACCATCAATTTGAGTATTTCCTGTGATAGTTTGTGATTGGGCTGGAGTTTGATTAGAATCAACTTCAATGACAATTTTTTCATCAACAATTTCTTCCTCCTCCAAGTATCCTTGATTCTCAAATCTAAGAATTTGCATTTAACCTTCTTCATGCAATCCAGGAAACTTGGTTTCATCAAATGTGACATTAACACTTTCATCTATGATTCTGTGTTCCAAGAGATAGACTCTGTAGGCAGTCCTTTCTAAAGCATACCCCATGAAGATACCTTCATAGGCTTTGGTGTCAAATTTCCCTTTCTTTTCATGGTTATCTTTCATCATGAAACATTTGCTTCCAAACACTTGAAAATATTTGACAATAGGTTTCTTTCCATTTAGCAGATAGTAAGGAGTGGTCCCATGAGTCTTGTTGATCAAGGTTCTGTTCTGTGTGTAGCAGGCTGTGTTGATAGCTTTTGCCCAGAAGTATGTAGGTAACTTTGCATCATGTAGCATAGTTCTGGCAGCTTCAATGAGAGTCATGTTCTTCCTTTCTACAACTCCATTCTACTGGGGAGTCCTTGCAGCAGAAAATTGTTGTACAATTCCTTCATCTTTACAGAAATTACCAAGAGTGGCATTTCTGAACTCAGTCCCATTTTCACTTCTCAACATTTGAACTTTGGCATTTGGAGCTCTTTCAAGAACTCTTAAGTGATCAATGATGACTTGAGCAACTTCATCTTTTGATTCTAGATACTTCACCCAAGTATACCTAGAATAATCATCCACCATAACTAATGCATATCTCTTCTTGGCTAATGATGGAACATTGACTGGTCCAAAGAGATCCATGTGGATTAGTTTGAGTGGTTCAGTGTTGGTGTTGACTTGCTTTGACCTGTGCACAGCTTTCTTCAATTTTCCCATTTGACAATCCTCACACAGTCCTTCTTGACAGAATTCCTGTTGAGGTAGTCCTCTCACTAGTTCCTTCTTCATCAGCATATTCATTGTCTTGAAGTTGAGGTGTGAGAGTTTCCTGTGCCAAAGCATGCTGTCACCAACAGTAGATTTACTGTAAAAATAGTAAATCTTGTCCTTCTTTGTTGAGCTTAGGTCAGCAACAAACAAGCTTCCTTTTCTTACCCCTTTCAGAGAGATGCTTCCATCTTTCTTGTGATAGATGTTGCACACCATCATGTCAAAGTCAACCTTGAATCCCCTGTCACTGAATTGGCTGACACTGAGCAGGTTGTGCTTCAATCCATCAACAAGTGCAATATAATTAATGACAACATTTCCAATTTCCAAACAACCATATCCCACTGTGTAACCCTTGCTGTTGTCTCCAAAGGTTATGATTGGACCAGCTTTCTCTACAAATTGTGATAGCAGGGCTTTATCACCAGTCATGTGTCTAGAGCAGCCACTGTCAATGATCCATATGACCTGCTCTTTATTCTTACCCTGCAAAACAAATTGTATTTAAGAGGCATATGGTACCCAATCCTTGTTGGGTCCAGTTACTTCAGTATCACAAGCATAATCAACATTTTCAACTTTAATCATCACAGTAGGAATCTTCTGTTGGACTCCTTTCTTCACCCACTTATCTTTAGAATTAGACCTGGTCTTCTTCTTAGTGGATGAAGCCTTCTTACTGTTTCCAGTAGGCTCAGAAGTCTCAACAGTTTGCATATAGAGACATGGTTCAGTAGATGAAATAGGCAAGTTGAAACAAGTACTCATGGCAGTCACTTTACAAGGCATACAGTCAACATTATTGCAGACTACCATAGATCTATGCATAATGGGGGTTCTGTGTAAGTTACCATCTATCATGGTCACATTGTTCTTGACCTCCTTTGGTTTCTTATAAACATGAGTTAAGTGATATGAAGAGCCACAATTATTGCATAGTTTTCTAGGAGCATTAGCATTGCCATTTCCTAACTTACCATTCCTGTTTCTAGACTTGTAGGTGATTGTGTCAACAGGATGTTCTGAAGTTGCTGTCGAGCCTTTCTTGACAGTACCTTTCACACCTTCTGTCATGACAGTAGGTTTGGAAGTCACTGTCTTTGAGGCTCTCTTGACAGTACCTTTGGGAGCTACTGTCTTGCCATTATTGACAGCATCTTTTGAACATTATGTCAGATTGTGTGGGGAAGTTACTGTCTTGGGGATTGTGACAACATCTTTTCCATCAACTATTGTACTGTCAATACCTTCATCCTCATCATCAAGTTGTTGCTTGATGAGCATGGCTTCCTCATCAAACTCAAGTTCAGAAAGCTTAAAAATGGGTTTGTTGATCTTCTTGAGAACATGAGGTTTGACAGAAGCAACAGTGGAACAATCCTGACTAACAATTTCCTTACCAGGTCTTTTGCCATACTCAAAACCTATCCCTACTTTTTGATCCTCTGTGTGTTTCTCATGATAATCCTGAAGTTGTTTGGATGAGTTTCTATAGGCTTTAATCTTGAATTCATTTTCACTAATTTCTTTCCTTAGAAACTCCTCAATTTCTTTAGCACAGACTAATTCATTTTTAAGTTTGGCATTCTCATGTGTTAAAGATTCTAAACGACTGGTCTTCAACAAAAGCAAATCGTTTTCAGAAGTGAGTGTTTCATTCAATTTAGTTAACCTAGAAATTTCTTCATTAACTACAGTTAGACTAGTGTGAACATTGAACATTTCTGCACTCAATTCCTCAATAGTTTGTTTGTATTCATCTTTAGACAGATCTGTTAGATATAATTGCTGACGTTTGTTTATCAGTGTTTAAGCAACAGGTACAGACCAGAGTTTATCAGAAGCCGGTCAGAGTTTAATTAAACTCTGACAGGGTGAAGAGTTTAAAGGAAGCCGGTCAGAGTTTATTTAAAGTCTGACAAGGTGATAGTTGAATTAGCTGTCGGTGCTGAATTGAAGATTCTAGAAGCAATATATTCTGAAGATGGAAAGAAGCAGAATATATTGATACAGCTAAGGAAACATAATAGAAGATAAGAAGCAATCCTTAATTGATAACAATTGTATAGCTAATTTGTAGGAATATCAATTAGATAAGGATTGTGTAACTGTGTACTATATAAACACAGATAGGTTATCCCTAGAAGGGATGCGATCATTGAATACTTTATTTCTTGTAACCTAGAAGCTCGTTGTGATTCATTAACATCACTAAGAGAGAATTATTTAATATAATTCAGTTTGTTGATTTACAAACCTGTGTTCTTAATTGTTATTCTCATACCTACTTGATTATATATTGTGTATTCGGCCTAACAATTGGTATCAGAGCCAAGGCTGTTTAATATATACAGTTTTACGATTCAAACACAGTATTAATCATTTCTGAAGAAAATCAAACTGCTCCTAAGGCTGAACAGGTTAAGCCCAATTCTGTGAGTCGATATGAAACAATCAGGGTTCCAATTCTCAGGCCAGTAGAGTATCCGATTTGGAAGGTTAAGATGACCATGTTTCTGGAGGCTACAGATCCAGAATACCTTGACAGAATCTATGATGGTCCTCATATGCCAACTAAATTGTCCCCTGTTGTTGATGGTCAAGAACAAAAGACTGTTCCAAAGGAAAAGAAAGATATGACTCCTGAGGACATCTCATCAATTGCAAAGGATGCAAAGGTTAGACATCTTCTCCACAGTGCTTTAGATAATGTTATGTCTAACAGAGTAATTGGCTGCAAAACTGCCAAAGAGATATGGGATGCTTTAGAAGTCAGATGCCAGGGAATAGGTGCTATTAAGAAGAACAGAAAAACAATACTCACACAGGAGTATGAGCACTTTGATTCAAGAACTAATGAAACCTTGACTGAGACTTATGACAGATTTTGCAAACTGTTGAACGATCTGTCTCTGGTTGATAAAGAATATGAACTTGAAGAGTCTAATCTCAAGTTTCTGTTATCTCTACCTGAAAAGTGGGATTTAAAGGCAACAACAATCAGAGATAATTATGATCTTGCGGATACAGATCTTGATGAGATCTATGGATTGTTAAAGACTCATGAACTTGAGATAGAACAAAGAAACAGAAGATCCAGCAAGAAGACAAAATCTGTTGCTCTCAAAGTCGAGGAGAAGCCCATTAAGAAGGAATCATCAAGGAAGAAAGCCAAGGGAAAGGCTTTAGTCATTAAATCTGAGAGTGAGTCATCAAACTCTGATGATGATTCAAACTCTGGTGAAGCTTCTGACTCTGATGATGATGAAGAACAGATGATGCAAATGGCTGCATTGATGGTGAAGACCTTCAAGAAGATGGGGTTCAAGAACTTCAAGAAGGGAAAGAGATTCTCAAGGAGAGATTCAAATTCTGAGAAGAAGAATTTCAGAAAGTCTGATGGAAGGGATACCAAGTCTGGAAAGAAGGACAAATCTGAGATCCAGTGCTACAAGTGCAAAGAGATGGGTCATTATGCCCCAGAGTGCAAGAAAGGCAAATCTGAGAAAGCATTCATCTCTAAAGGCAAAGACTGGGCAGATACTTCAGACTCTGATGATGGAGAAAATTATGCTCTTATGGCAACTGTCAGAGATGAGACTGAATCATCTGAAAATAAGGTACCCCTAACTACTTATGCTTATGATACTGATAATATATCTGAGTTAAGAGTATATCTGAAAAGTGTTCATGTTAGCTATAGGGATCAGACCTTAGAGAATGAGAGAATTAAAGCTGAGAATCTTAGTCTTAAAGATAGAAACAAGTTTCTTGAAGGAGAACTTGAAAGAATGAAGAAGATTCAAAAAGAAAGAGATGATGCTGTTTATGTTGAACAGGAGTTGCTTAAAAGGTATAGGCAACTAGAATCTGATTTAGAAAAAGAAAGAAAAATAATCAAGACTTGGACAGATTCTGGAAGAGACACTCATCAAGTGTTTCAGACTGATTCTGTAGGTTTAGGTTATTGTGAAAATGATGAACTTAGGTTTAAAGACAAGGTTAAGGTAAAACCACAACTTAAACCTGTGAAATTTGTTCCAGAAGCCAATAAGTTAAAATCTGTTGTAATAAGAGAAGCTGATATGGAATCAGGTGAAGCCTGTGAAAGACAGGAAAATATTAAAACAGAAAAACTTAAGGAAAGAGAAACTGGTAGAAAGCCAGTAAAAACTTGTGAAAAACAGGTTAATGTTGGTTTGATGACAGGGAAATAGTTTAATCATAAGCTGAAAGAGATAAAATCTGCCATGAAACCAAAAGGGTCCAAGAAGAATAGGAATGGAAAGATAGGCATAAATAATAGAAATAATCATTTGCCTACTGGTGCTGCTCCAAGGAAAACATGTTATAATTGTGGTAGTTCTAATCATCTTGCTAGATTTTGCACTAAAAACAAACATATTAATTCTTTATCTTCTACATCAGGAGTAAAGAATGAGTATGTAAGGGTTAAACCACAAACTTTATGCACACACTGTGGGAGCACTTGGCATTCCATTTATACTTGCAAGAGTTATCATGCTATCTATCATAACTATTATGAGCTAAAACCCAATCTGAAGTGGGTTAAAGCAAACTCTGCAAGTGTAAAGTCTGATAATGTTAGCTTAAACTCTGTTGATAGTAATTCCGCTGCAAAAGCTAACACTGTTAAGAAAGACAAAGGATCCAAGCAAGTCTGGGTCCTTAAAACTAATACTTAGTATTTGTTTGTGATTGCAGGGTATAATAGAGAGCACACTTATCTTGGACAGTGGATGCTCAGGACATATGACTGGAAATAAAGCCCTGCTATCAGACTTTAAGGAGAAGGCTGGCCCAAAGGTTTCCTATGGAGATGGCAACATAGGACACACTCTGGGATATGGCAATATCAATCTTGGAAGTGTCATCATTACAAATGTAGCTCTAGTCTCAGGACTCAAGCATAATCTGCTATCTGTGAGTCAAATCTGTGACAGAGGAAACCATGTAGATTTTCATAGTGAATACTGTGAAGTTATCAGTAAATCTACTGGAAAAGTTGTTCTAGTTGGACACAGGCGCAACAACATTTATGAAGCAAGTTTGGTAACAAACTCTGATGGAAAAACAGTGTGTCTGACAGCCAGAATGTCAAATGAAGAGAGTTGGAACTGGCACAAGAAGCTCTCTCATCTCAATTTGAACAACATCAATGAGCTAATAAGAAAGGATCTTGTAAGGGGACTTCCAAAATCTATACTCAGCCTAGATGGCTTGTGTGATTCTTGTCAAAAAGCCAAGCAAAGGAAGTCATCTTTCAAGAGCAAATCTGAATCTTCAGTAGTGGAACCTTATCATCTTCTACATGTTGATCTCTTTGGACCAGTGAATGTGATGTCCATGGGCAGAAAGAAATATGCTCTAGTAATTGTTGATGAATATACTAGATATACATGGGTGTATTTCTTGTCAAAGAAGGATGAAACTGCTCAAACTCTGATGGATCATGTAAATCTACTGGACAAAGGATCACAGCACAAAGTCAAAATTATAAGGAGTGATAATGGAACTGAATTCAGAAACTCAATTATAGAAGCTTTCTGCAAGGAAAGAGGAGTGAAACAAGAATTTTCTGCACCTGGAACTCCACAGCAAAATGGTGTAGTTGAAAGGAAGAACAGAACTTTAATTGAAGCAGCCAGAACTATGCTTGATGAAGCAAAATTACCAACATACTTCTGGGCAGAAGCTGTTCAAACTGCTTGTTTTACTCAAAATGCAACATTGATCAACAAGCATGGGAAAACACCATATGAGATGGTGAAAAATAAGAAGCCAAATTTGAAATATTTTCATATTTTTGGATGCAAATGCTTTGTGTTGAAGACTCATCCTGAACAGTTGACAAAGTTCGAGTTAAAAGCTGATGAAGGAATCTTTGTTGGCTATCCATTGTCAACAAAAGCATTCAGAGTTTATAATCTAAGAACTAAGGTGATCATGGAATCTATACATGTGTCATTTGATGACAAGAAAATAATTGGACTTGAAGACAAGGATGGATATGATCAACTGCGTTTTGAAAATGAAGATCTATTCTCTGATGATATAAACTCTGATGAAGCAGGGTTGACAAACTCTGACGAAGCATACTCTGAACCTCTACTGGTAAATACTGGAGAAACTGGAAATTCTCAAATTGAACAAAATAGAGAACCAGTTGAGGGGGAGTGTGAAGAAGCTCAACAAGACACAGCAAATGAGTCAGTTGAGGAAACTGATTCAAACTCTGACAGTTCAAACTCTGAGCCATCCAATTCAGGGGGAGCCTCAGATGCTGCAGAAAGTCAACATATGAATCAGGAGAGCATGGATCAAGGGGGAGGATCAAATAATGATGCAAGAAACCACTTACCAACAACAAGAAAGTGGACACAGGCACACACACCTGATCTCATAATTGGAGATCCTGATGCTAGTGTGAGAACTAGAAGTGCAACAAATAATGAGTGTCTGTATCATGCTTTCTTGTCTCAAACAGAACCAAAGAAAGTGGAAGAAGCTCTTCAAGATGCAAATTGGATTACAGTAATGCAAGAAGAGTTAAATGAGTTTGAAAGAAATGAAGTCTGGACACTTGTACCTAGACCAAAGAATAGATCAATAGTAGGTACAAAGTGGGTTTTCAGAAACAAGACTGACAGTGAAGGTGTGATTACAAGAAACAAGGCTAGACTTGTGGCAAAAGGTTATTGTTAGATATAATTGCTAATGTTTGTTTATCAGTGTTTAAGCAACAGGTACTGACAAGAGTTTATCAGAAGCCAGTCAGAGTTTAGTTAAACTCTGACAGGGTAAAGAGTTTAATTGAAGCCGGTCAGAGTTTATTTAAAGTCTGACAAGGTGAAAGTTGAATTAGCTGTCGGTGCAGAATTGAAGATTCTAGAAGCAATATATTCTGAAGATGGAAAGAAGCAGAATATATTGATACAGCTAAGGAGATTGGAATAGAAGACTGAAGCAATCCTTAATTGATATGAATTGTATAGCTAACTTATAGGAATATCAATTAGAGATGGATTGTATGTAGCTGTGTACTATATAAACACAGATAGGTTATCCCTAGAAGGGATGCGTGAATATTGATATATTATTCTTGTAACCTAGAAGCTCTTTGTGATTCATTAACATCATAAAGAGAGAAGCTGTTAATACGATTACAGTTTTATTGATTCATAAACAGTGTTTTTAATTATTGTTATTCTCATACATACTTGATTATATTGTGTATTCGGCCTAACAATTGGTATCAGAGCCAAGGCTGTTTAATATATACAGTTTTACGATTCAAACACAGTAATAATCATGACTGAAGAAAATCAAACTGCTTCCAAGGCTGAACAGGTTAAGCCTAATTCTGTGAGTAGATATGAAACAATCAGGGTTCCGATTCTAAGGCCTGTAGAGTATCCGATTTGGAAGGTGAAGATGACCATGTTTCTGGAGGCTACAGATCCAGAATACCTTGACAGAATTAATGATGGTCCTCATATGCCAACTAAATTGTCCCCTGTTGTTGATGGTCAAGAACAAAAGACTGTTCCAAAGGAAAAGAAAGATATGACTCCTGAGGATATCTCATCAATTGCAAAGGATGCAAAGGTTAGACATCTTCTCCACAGTGCTTTAGATAATGTTATGTCTAACAGGGTAATTGGCTGCAAAACTGCCAAAGAGATATGGGATGCTTTAGAAGTCAGATGCCAGGGAACAGGTGCTATTAAGAAGAACAGAAAAACAATACTCACACAGGAGTATGAGCACTTTGATTCAAGAACTAATGAAACCTTGACTGAGACTTATGACAGATTTTGCAAACTGTTGAACGATCTGTCTCTGGTAGATAAAGAATATGAACTTGAAGAGTCCAATCTCAAGTTTCTGTTATCTCTACCTGAAAAGTGGGATTTAAAGGCAACAACAATCAGAGATAATTATGATCTTGCTGATACAGATCTTGATGAAATCTATGGATTGTTAAAGACTCATGAACTTGAGATAGAACAAAGAAACAGGAGGTCAAGCAAGAAGACAAAATCTGTTGCTCTCAAAGTCGAGGAGAAGCCCATCAAGAAGGAATCATCAAGGAAGAAAGCCAAGGGAAAGGCTTTAGTGATCAAATCTGAGAGTGAGTCATCAAACTCTGATGATGATTCAAACTCTGATGAAGCTTCTGATTCTGAGGATGATGAAGAGGAGATGATGCAAATGGCTGCCTTGATGGTCAAGACATTTAAGAAGATGGGATTCAAGAACTTCAAGAAGGGTAAAAGATTCTCAAGGAGAGATTCAAATTCTGAGAAGAAGAATTTCAGAAAGTCTGATGGAAGGGATACCAAGTCAGGTAAGAAGGACAAATCTGAGATCCAGTGCTACAAGTGCAAAGAGATGGGTCACTATGCTCCAGAGTGCAAGAAAGGAAGAACTGAAAAAGCACTCATCTCTAAAGGCAAAGACTGGGCAGATACTTCAGATTCTGATGATGGAGTGAATTATGCACTCATGGCAACTATCAAAGATGAAGTTGAGTCATCAGAAAATAAGGTACCTCTAACTACTTATGCTTATGATACTGATAATATTTCTGAATTAAGAATTTATCTTAAGAATATACATGTTAGTTATAGGGATCAGACTTTAGAGAATGAGAGGATTAAATCTGAGAATCTTAGTCTTAAAGAAAGAAACAAGTTTCTTGAAAGAGAACTTGTGAATATGAAGCAGATTCAAAAAGAAAGAGATGATGCTGTTTATGTAGAACAGGAGTTGCTGAAAAGATATAAGCAACTAGAATCTGATTTAGAGAAGGAAAGGAAAATAATCAAGACTTGGACAGATTCTGGAAGAGACACTCATCAAGTGTTTCAGACTGATTCTGTAGGTTTAGGTTATTGTGAAAATGATGAACTTAGGTTTAAAGACAAGGTTAAGGTAAAACCACAACTTAAACCTGTGAAATTTGTTCCAGAAGCCAATAAGTTAAAATCTGTTGTAATAAGGGAAGCTGATATGGAATCAGATGAATCTTGTGACAAACAGGAAAATATTATAACAGAAAAACTTATGGAAATAGAAGCTGTTAGAAAACCAGTAAAAACTTGTGAAAAACAGGTTAATGTTGGCTTGATGACAGGAAAACAGTTCAATCACAAGCTAAAAGAGGTAAAGTCTTCCATGAAACCTAAAGGTTCCAAGAGAAATAGGAATGGAAAAGTAGGCATAAATAATAGAAATAATCATATGCCTAATGCTAGTGCCTCAAGAAAAACATGTTACAGTTGTGGTAGTTCTAATCATCTTGCTAGATTTTGCACTAAGAACAAACATATTAATACTTTACCTTCTACATCAGAAGTAAAGAATGATTATGTTAGAGTAAAACCACAGACTTTATGCAAACATTGTGGGAGCACTTGGCATTCTATTTACACATGTAAGAGTTATCATGCAATTTATCATAACTATTATGAGCTAAAACCCAACTTGAAATGGGTTAGAGCAAACTCTGCTAGTGTAAAATCTGACAATGTTAGTTTAAACTCTGATAATACAGATTCCGCTGCAAAAGCTAACACTGTTAAGAAGGACAAAGGATCCAAGCAAGTCTGGATCCTTAAAACTAACACTTAGTGTTTGTTTGTGATTGCAGGGTATAATAGAGAGCACACTTATCTTGGACAGTGGTTGCTCAGGACATATGACTGGAAACAAAGCCCTGCTATCAGACTTTGAGGAGAAGGCTGGCCCAAAAGTTTCCTATGGAGATGGCAACATAGGACACACTCTGGGATATGGCAATATTAATCTTGGAAGTGTCATCATCACAAATGTAGCTCTAGTCTCAGGACTCAAGCATAATCTGTTATCTGTGAGTCAAATCTGTGACAGAGGAAACCATGTAGATTTTCATAGTGAATACTGTGAAGTTATCAGTAAATCTACTGGAAAAGTTGTTCTAGTTGGACACAGACGCAACAATATTTATGAAGCAAGTTTGGTAACAAACTCTGATGGAAGTACAGTGTGTCTGACTGCAAAAATGTCAAATGAAGAGAGTTGGAATTGGCACAAGAAGCTCTCTCATCTCAATTTGAACAACATAAATGAGCTTATTAGAAAGGATCTTGTAAGAGGACTTCCAAAATCAATACTCAATCTAGATGGTCTATGTGATTCTTGTCAAAAGGCCAAGCAAAGGAAGTCATCTTTCAAGAGCAAATCTGAATCTTCAGTAGTGGAACCTTATCATCTTCTACATGTTGATCTCTTTGGACCAGTGAATGTGATGTCCATGGGCAGAAAGAAATATGCTCTAGTAATTGTTGATGAATATACTAGATATACATGGGTGTATTTCTTGTCAAAGAAGGATGAAACTGCTCAAACGTTGATGGATCATATAAATCTACTGGACAAAGGATCACAGCACAAAGTCAAAATTATAAGGAGTGATAATGGAACTGAATTCAGAAACTCAATCATGGAAGCTTTCTGCAAGGAAAGAGGAGTCAAACAAGAATTTTCTGCACCTGGAACTCCACAGCAAAATGGTGTAGTTGAAAGAAAGAACAGAACCTTAATTGAAGCTGCCAGAACTATGCTAGATGAAGCAAAATTGCCAACTTATTTCTGGGCAGAAGCTGTTCAAACTGCTTGTTTTACTCAAAATGCTACTCTGATCAACAAGCATGGAAAAACACCATATGAGATGGTGAAAAACAAGAAGCCAAATTTGAAATATTTTCATATATTTGGATGCAAATGCTTTGTGTTGAAGACTCATCCTGAACAGTTGACCAAGTTCGAGTTAAAAGCTGATGAAGGAATCTTTGTTGGCTATCCATTGTCAACAAAAGCATTCAGAGTTTACAATCTGAGAACAAAGGTGATCATGGAATCCATACATGTGTCGTTTGATGACAAGAAAATAATTGGACTTGAAGACAAGGATGGATATGATCAACTACGTTTTGAAAATGAAGATCTATTCTCTGATGATATAAACTCTGATGAAGCAGGGTTGACAAACTCTGACGAAGCATACTCTGAACCTCTACTGGTAAATACTGGAGAAACTGGAAATTCTCAAATTGAACAAAATAGAGAACCAGTTGAGGGGGAGCGTGAAGAAGCTCAACAAGACACAGCAAGTGAGTCAGTTGAGGAAACTGATTTAAACTCTGACAGCTCAAACACTGAGCCATCCAACTCAGGGGGAGCCTCAGATAATGCAGAAAGTCAACATATGAATCAGGAGAGCATGGATCAAGGGGGAGGATTCAATAATGATGCAAGAAACCACTTACCAACAGCCAGAAAGTGGACACAGGCACACACACCTGATCTCATAATTGGAGATCCTGATGCTAGTGTGAGAACTAGAAGTGCAACAAACAATGAGTGTCTGTATCATGCTTTCTTGTCTCAAACAGAACCAAAGAAAGTGGAGGAAGCTCTTCAAGATGCTAATTGGATTACAGCAATGCAAGAAGAGTTAAATGAATTTGAAAGAAATGAAGTCTGGACACTTGTACCTAGACCAAAGAACAGATCAATAGTAGGTACAAAGTGGGTTTTCAGAAACAAGACTGACAGTGAAGGTGTGATTACAAGAAACAAGGCTAGACTTGTGGCTAAAGGTTATTCACAACAGGAAGGAATTGATTATGATGAAACCTTTGCTCCAGTTGCAAGATTGGAGGCCATAAGAATTTTTCTGGCCTATGCTGCACACAAGAAGTTTAAAGTCTTTCAGATGGATGTAAAGAGTGCTTTTCTCAATGGGAAGCTTGAAGAAGAAGTGTTTGTTGAACAACCACCAGGATTTGTAGATTCCAAGCATCCAGATTATGTCTACAGGCTTGACAAGGCATTATATGGACTAAAGCAAGCACCAAGAGCATGGTATGAAACTCTTGCTCAGTTTCTTTTAGAAAGTGGGTTCACAAGAGGTACAATTGATAAAACCTTGTTTTATTTCAATTCTGGTGATGATTTGCTTTTAGTTCAAATTTATGTAGATGATATTATTTTTGGATCTACTAATGACAAACTTTGTAAGAAGTTTGCAAAGCTTATGCAATCCAGGTATCAAATGAGCATGATGGGAGAGCTTAGTTACTTTCTAGGCTTACAAGTAAAGCAAACAGATGATGGTATTTTTATCAATCAAGCAAAGTATACCAGAAATCTTCTAAAGAAATTTGGTATGCTTGATAGTTCATCTGCTACAACTCCCATGGCTACAGCAACGAAGCTTGACAAAGACACAGGAGCCTCAGTAGATATGACTAACTACAGAGGAATGATAGGGTCTCTACTGTATCTTACTGCAAGTAGACCTGATATCATGTATGCAACATGTCTTTGTGCAAGATTTCAAGCAGATCCCAGAGAGCCTCATCTAACAGCTGTAAAAAGGATTTTCAAATATCTCAAAGGAACCATAACCTTGGGTTTGTGGTATCCTAGAGAATCAGAGTTTAAGTTAATTGGTTACTCTGATGCAGATTTTGCAGGCTGTAAGATAGACAGAAAAAGTACAAGTGGAAGCTGTCAATTTTTAGGTGACAGATTGGTTTCTTGGTACAGTAAGAAACAGAAATCAATTTCTACATCCACTGCAGAAGCAGAGTATATAGCAGCTGGTAGCTGTTGTGCACAGATTTTATGGATGAAGAATCAATTGCTGGATTATGGATTAAGGTACTCTAGAATACCTATTTTCTGTGATAATCAAAGTGCTATTGCTATGACAGGTAATCCAGTACAGCATTCCATGACAAAGCACATCAGCATAAGGTATCATTTTATCAGAGAACATGTGGAAGAAGGAAACATTGAGCTTCATTTTGTGTCTACAGACCAACAACTTGCAGATATCTTCACCAAACCTTTGAGTGAAGCTACTTTTACAAGATTGGTAAATGAACTTGGAATGATCTCTGGTTCTGACTAGAGATACGGGTTAGACTCATTTTTTTTGTTTTGTTGATTCATGATTTCTTACATGTGTTAACTGTTATGTGAATCAGCATGTTAAACTCTGATGATAAACTCTGTGAAGTGTCAGTCATACTCTGAACGGAAACTCTGATGTTAAACTCTGTTGGTCATACTCTGGTAATTACAATTTAAATGCTATACTCTGATTGTAATTTTGTCTGAAACATATTGACCAATGAAGAAATTTGTATGGAACATAATTCTCAGTAAGTAATTGTGAATCCTTAAGAGTTGATAGATTCTGATCTCAAATATGTGCAGTAAGCTAACACAGCATGATACTGTCTCTATATTTATAGCATCTCTTAGTTTATTGATCCTATACACTGAGTCTGTATTAGCTGTTTGCATTTTCTCTCATAAGTTAACTATAATCACTGATGAAAAGTCTAAACTCTGATTATTCATTGCAAATAATTCACCCTCAAATCAAAAGATGCCAAACAGAGCACAAATTCCTTTGAGATCATGTTGTGCCTAGGAAGATCCAGGAACTTATTGTATGAAATAAGGGCTAAAATCTTTGATTTTTGGTGACTAGTGCCAACCACTGATTACTGGAAAAATAAATTAAAAAAAAAAAAAAAAAAAAAATTAATAAAAAAAGGGGGTGAAAAATAAAAGACATATCCAAATGAAAGGATATCAGTAATACAGAGTTTAGATAGAAAAATCAGTGTCTATGTTATACATGAGAGTTTAGGCAACCAGTTTTTACTACTTTAGTTTGTGGATTTTATGCACTTTGAGATGATCTAAATACTGATTTCGGTAAACTCTGCTACTACACACACATTTTTCACAACTGAACAGATTGAGAAAAGAGTTTATTGACAAAGAAGGACAAATGGTAAACACTGATGTATTGTGTGAAATACGCCGAGGTTACTTTGTTTTAATCTCTAATGGTTAAAATAACTTCTTTGTTTCAGACAGTTAATAATTTTGAGATTAGCCATTTGTTTTTCGGAAAAAGTATGATTGGACGGAGAACAGAAAGAGTATGTTTATTAAGTCCTGTTTGTGATTTGTATTGCTGCTGAGTATGTTAGTTAATTGGTTAAAGTTTTTTTTTCCAATTACTATGCAATATTGATAATACTGAAATGTAAAGAAACAAATTTTTCATTAATTGATTCAAATTTACATTCAGACAATTTCATACTCATGTTAAGCTAATCTTTCTGGTACATACTAATCACTATGGTTACAAAAGAGAAGATCTATTTAACCAGGACAAGTACTTGAATGCTACATCTGAAGCAGAAGAGCTAGAGCCAGAAGTTATTGTGCTCTACTACTTCTGATGAGAGCTACCCAGTTGTTCATCTAATCATTATACCATCTGGGATTGCTTGACAACATCCTGAAGATGAATCATCATCATCATCATCATCTTCCTGGATTCGCTTTCTGCCTTGCAGCTTGCAGGATTCCAAGAAGATTGTCTCCTCAGTACCCATCAGGAAGCTCTGCTGGAAGAGCATCATACAAATCTCCATAGTATCATCGTCTGCCAGGATGGGCACATCATATGGACCGGGACGGATGATGTGCACATAAGGATTAGAGATTGGTCCTTCTGCTATTTCATCATCTGCTATAAGACCTTCATCATTCAGAAAAGAAAGAACAAGAAACTCATCGATGATGTAGTTTGCTTGTTGAGGCCAGTTCATGTTCACGAATGATTCGACATCCATGAACTCAAAGGTTCCTGCCATTTGGTGTATGGTAATTTTAAGGTATGAAGCCTGTTGATAACATGCTTCGGTTTTTAAAGCATTCAACAGGGTAACTGAAAGGTTTTTTTTCTAGAATCGAAGCGCTTGGGATACTAAGGTGCGGAGTTTCGAGACAGTCATTATTATTCTGACTGTTGAGTTCCTTTGTACTTTATTATTGAAATTGATAATTTTATTATTATTGATTTTTTTTCTTTTAAGCGAATATTTTGAGTGTTATATGTGATGACAGGTGTCTCCACGTTTGCACGTGTGTATTGGAAGTTGTTAGATACAGCTGTCAGCGTATTTACGTCTGACATCTGTCCCACTAACATACTTCTAATCTTAACAGTTATTATTTAATACACTACATACACACGATTCAATCTTTTACGCATTTCATCTTTTCATAACATTTTACTCACACACAAACACTCAAACACTTTCTGAGCCCAGTATTTCTTGTTTTCAAATCTTACTAATGGCAACTACAGCGTTTATTGCATCTGAATTAGAATTTGTCCCAAATAACTACTCAGCTCCTGTAGCAAATGAGAACGCACCGGAGGCGTTTCATTTGATTCAGAGTTTTTTGTCAAACTCTGATATTGGTACTGCTCTCACCGCACCATCGAAGCTGTCTGCGACTCAAATTCGAACTTTTTGGCAGACAGGTACTTATGATAATGGAGGAGAGTCTGGATCTCCATCTATCATTTTTGAGTTTCAAGAAGATCAATTTATTGTTACTCCTACTACTGTTCGTGATGCTTTGGGTCTTGAAGATTTTAATGCTTTCACGATATCTGTTGGTGATTCTGAGTTGGTTAGGATGATGAGAGAAATCGGCTACTCTGGATCTTTGTCAAAGATAGGTCAACTCAAAAGGCCATTTTTGCGCAAGGAGTGGAGCTTCTTTTTCGATTGCATTACTCGGGCTTTTGGAAAGAAGTGCACTAATTGGGATGCGATTCCCACGGATAGTCTACAGATCGGGTATTCTCTTCTCTATGGCAGTCAATTTGATGTTGCTAGATTAGTTTTAACTAATATTGGTGAGAAAATGCTAGAGAATAGAAATGTTGTTTACTTCTCTAGGTTTTGTCAATTGATATTCAATCATTGCTGTCCAAATGTTGAGATTGTAGAGGATGATGTTATACTTTCATTTAAATTACACAAACGTATATTCTCTGACCTTATCAACAAGGACAACAAGAAAGGAGAAGTTGGTCCTTTAATGTTACCTGCATCTGTGCAACAATTTCTTGACAACTCACAACAACACCGTGTCTCAACTGCTGAAGCTGGACCTTCTGTATCTCAACCACAGAGGTCAAAGAGATCTAAAGTTCGAGCAGTTAAGTCTGTTGAAGCTGAGGTATCAAATGTTGATGCTGTGCCTCAGAGAAAAAGAATGACGAAAAGGCGAGCCCACAGGGCAAAGTCTGTTGCTGCTGCTTCTAGTGCAGACTCAGAAACTGAAGCTGATGAAGAAAATCTTCATCAGAGAAAGAGAAGATTAGTTGCTAATCAACTTTTTGGTGATATTATTGCCAATTTGGATAAAGAACCCGAGGACACAGAAGCTCCTACATCAAAAACTGATGATGTAGTTGAGGAAGCTGCTGCATACTCTGACAGCAGGATTGTGGATCATGAAGATACTATACCGGAAGCTGATCAAGCATCTACTGAGTTAGTAGAACCTATTGCTTCTCACACAGAAATCATTTCTATTGATTTTGAGAACGGTGATGAAGTAGATCAGATTAGAGTTGATCCAGTTCCAGAAGCTGTTGCTGTACATGCTGATGCAACAGATAATGATCATGAGGATATTATCATTCTTGAAACTTTGCAACAATCAGTTGTTGAGATTGTTCAAAGAGAAGCAGAGGTTACTGCTCCAGCAAACTCTGATGTTCCTCAAACTGTAGCAGATCAAGTACCTGATGCGACTGCACAGTTAATTGATGAAATCACTGCTGAAAATGTGCTTGAAGATATTCACAGAGAGGATGACAATGCTGAAGCTAGTCCTGTTCATTCAAACTCTGATATTCATGTGGAAATTTCTGATATTCAAGCAAATTCTACTGAAGAAAGGGAAGTTCAAAGGGCTGCTTCTGAGCATTTTCAGAATATGTACTACAATGCATGGGCTAATGCAGATTGTATCTTTCCAGCGCAAAGGGCTGCAGAATTTTTATCTGATTCTGTCAAGAAGATTACAAATCCTGATGTCCTTACGAGCTTACAGGCAACTGTTATTCAAGTCAAATCTCTCAATAATAGATTTGATGAGAATCAACAAATGCTTACAAGTCTGAGGAATGAAGTAAGCTTGAGGGATCTTACTTTAAAGGCTGACAGAACTTATTATTATACCATGTTCAAGCAGCAAGCCAGGGATTCTGAAGAAATCAAGAAGAGGCTTGGGACAGTTGAGGACAACCAGAATGCTATGTCTGCTCAACTGACTTCTATTTCTACTGCGCTTGAATTGTTGACATCAGTACTACTTTCTGATGATGTCAAAAAGGGGGAGAGTGTACCAAGTGACAAATGCAAAGACACTCAAACTCTGAGACGGAGGGATGATGGTAATGATGGTGGAAACAAGGGAGGAGATGGAAAGCGCTTAAGATCAAATGATGATAGAAGATTACTTTCAAGAAGATCAAACTCTGATAAAAGATCAAACTCTGGAAAGGGACATGTAAACTCTGCCAGTGGTTCAAGATATAAAAGTTTGATAATCTCTGATAAGCCATCTACTGATGAGGAAATTGCTGCTAAGATGTTTATGGCAGAACATGGAAAAGGTATTACAATTGAAGATATCCAAGCTGAAGAGCAAATGCTTGCTGAGGAACACAAGAAGAATGTTGAAGCTGGAATCTACAAAAAGAAGGAAATCAAGGCTCCTAGAAAGAAAGAAAAAGGAATTGTTATCAAAGAGAATGTAAACTCTGATCAGAGTTTACAGTACTCAAGGAGGCCTGTGATTAATAATGCTGACAAAGGAAAAGGTAAACTGGTAGAAGAAGAACAGTTACCTAAGAAGATTTATTCAACCTCTGACATTGCTCAAGTTGAAACAAGATTACCAAAATCAACCTCTGACGCTGCTAAAGTTGATGATACTATTGAAGTTAAGCCAGCCTCTGACAAGGCTCAAGTTGTGCAAACTCAGCTAGCTCCTCAACTCAAAGGTTTCTTAAGACCTGTACTCTCTGAAACTCTGACACTTCAACCTGTGGATTTTTCTCAAACCAGGACTGTACTTGGAAAAGAATCTTATGATAAGTCTGGTTTAGGTTCACATAGGGAGAAGAGAATAAATAACAGATCTCAAGACAATATTTCACTGACAGGATCTGGTATTGGGAATACACAAGAAAATCTTGATAAGTTAGAATCTGTTCAGTTGATTTTTCACAAGATCTTGAAGAAGCAGTTTCTGTTATATTTCATGAGTGATGGAAGAGTTTATAGAATTGGAGAATCTGATGTAAATCTCAAATCATGGGAAGAACTTGAATATGTACTTTATCTGTTAAAAGTTAAGAACAGACATACCCATAATGTTGCTCAAATCTTAAGAGAAAAGATGCTGAGATCAAAAGTGATGCTTGGAGGAGGAGAAGTCTCAAATGCTTATATTCCAAAGTATAGAGATCATACTGGAAAATTGGTGGAGATGAAGAGAAACAGTGCTAGATTTAAAACTGCACTGGGATTAAAAGTCTTAGAATTCAACTTAGAGTCAGATAAAGCTCAGTACATTCGGCTAGGGAATGATATGAAGAAGAACAGTATCTATTCTCTGAGGGCTGCCATATATCAAACTGGTGAAGGAGATCCAGAGTATAAGGAGCTGAAAGAGATTATGATAACTGAACTTGAGAATGCTGAGAGAAGACTGCTGATTGATTATCTCAGGACTGTGCCTGATATTGAAGAAGTCAAGTAAAGTCTGACTGTAAGTTTTTAATATTTTCTATTCTAAGTCAAATTTAAACTCTGTTTTAAATTAAACTCTGTTATATGTTAAACACTGCATTTGTTAAAAGGTTTTGACATCATCAATTATATGTTTTAACTTGTACATTTTATTATGAACAAGTTGGGGGAGATTGTTAGATATAATTGCTAATGTTTGTTTATCAGTGTTTAAGCAACAGGTACTGACAAGAGTTTATCAGAAGCCAGTCAGAGTTTAGTTAAACTCTGACAGGGTAAAGAGTTTAATTGAAGCCGGTCAGAGTTTATTTAAAGTCTGACAAGGTGAAAGTTGAATTAGCTGTCGGTGCAGAATTGAAGATTCTAGAAGCAATATATTCTGAAGATGGAAAGAAGCAGAATATATTGATACAGCTAAGGAGATTGGAATAGAAGACTGAAGCAATCCTTAATTGATATGAATTGTATAGCTAACTTATAGGAATATCAATTAGAGATGGATTGTATGTAGCTGTGTACTATATAAACACAGATAGGTTATCCCTAGAAGGGATGCGTGAATATTGATATATTATTCTTGTAACCTAGAAGCTCTTTGTGATTCATTAACATCATAAAGAGAGAAGCTGTTAATACGATTACAGTTTTATTGATTCATAAACAGTGTTTTTAATTATTGTTATTCTCATACATACTTGATTATATTGTGTATTCGGCCTAACAGTTATTCACAACAGGAAGGAATTGACTTTGATGAAACCTTTGCTCCAGTTGCAAGATTGGAGGCCATAAGAATTTTTCTGGCCTATGCTACACACAAGAAGTTTAAAGTCTTTCAGATGGATGTAAAGAGTGCTTTTCTCAATGGGAAGCTTGAAGAAGAAGTGTTTGTTGAACAACCACCAGGATTTGTAGATTCCATGCATCCAGATTATGTCTACAGGCTTGACAAGGCATTATATGGACTAAAGCAAGCACCAAGAGCATGGTATGAAACTCTCGCTCAATTTCTTTTAGAAAGTGGATTCACAAGAGGTACAATTGATAAAACCTTGTTTTATTTCAATTCTGGTGATGATTTGCTTTTAGTTCAAATTTATGTAGATGATATTATTTTTGGATCTACTAATGACAAACTCTGTAAGAAGTTTGCAAAGCTTATGCAATCCAGGTACCAAATGAGCATGATGGGAGAGCTTAGTTATTTTCTAGGCTTACAGGTCAAGCAAACAGATGATGGGATTTTTATCAATCAAGCAAAATATACCAGAAATCTTCTAAAGAAATTTGGTATGCTTGATAGTTCATCTGCTACAACTCCCATGGCTACAGCAACGAAGCTTGACAAAGACACAGGAGCCTCAGTAGATATGACTAACTACAGAGGAATGATAGGGTCTCTACTGTATCTTACTGCAAGTAGACCTGATATCATGTATGCAACATGTCTTTGTGCAAGATTTCAAGCAGATCCCAGAGAGCCTCATCTAACAGCTGTAAAAAGGATCTTCAAATATCTTAAAGGAACCATAACCTTGGGTTTGTGGTATCCTAGGGAATCAGAGTTTAAGTTAATTGGTTACTCTGATGCAGATTTTGCAGGCTGTAAAATAGACAGAAAAAGTACAAGTGGAAGCTGTCAATTTTTAGGTGACAGATTGGTTTCTTGGTACAGTAAGAAACAGAAATCAATTTCTACATCCACTGCAGAAGCAGAGTATATAGCAGCTGGTAGCTGTTGTGCACAGATTTTATGGATGAAGAATCAATTGCTGGATTATGGGTTAAGGTACTCTAGAATACCTATTTTCTGTGATAACCAAAGTGCTATTGCTATGACAGGTAATCCAGTACAGCATTCCATGACCAAGCACATCAGCATAAGGTATCATTTTATCAGAGAACATGTGGAAGAAGGAAACATTAGGCTTCATTTTGTGTCTACAGACCAACAACTTGCAGATATCTTCACCAAACCTTTGAGTGAAGCTACTTTTACAAGATTGGTAAATGAACTTGGAATGATCTCTGGTTCTGACTAGAGATACGGGTTAGACTCACTTTTTATGTTCATGATCTCTTACATGTGTTAACTGTTATGTGAACCAGCATGTTAAACTCTGATAATAAACTCTGTGAAGTGTCAGTCATACTCTGAAAGTAAACTCTGATGTTAAACTCTGTTGGTCATACTCTGGTAGTTACAGTTTAATGCTATTCTCTAATTGTAATTTTGTCTGAAACATATGGACCAATGAAGAAATTTGTATGAAGCATAATTCTCAGTAAGTAATTATGAATCCTTAAGAGTTGTATAGATTCTGATCTCAAACATGTGCAGTAAGTTAACACAGCATGATACTGTCTCTGTATTTATACCATCTCTTAGTTTATTGATCCTATACACTGAGTCTGTATTAGCTGTTTGCATTTTCTCTCATAAGTTAATTATATCTACTGATGAAAAGTCTAAACTCTGATTCTTAATTGACAATAATTCACCCTCAAATCAAAAGATGCCAAACAGAGCACAAATTCCTTTGAGATCATGTTGTGCCTAGGAAGAACCAGGAACTTATTGTATGAAATAAGGGCTAAAATCTTTGATTTTTGGTGACTAGTGCCAACCACTGATTACTGGAAAAATAAAATTAAAAAAAAATAAATATATATATATATATATATATATATATATATATATATATATATATATATAAATATATAAAGGGGGTGAAAAATAAAAGACATATCCAAATGAAAGGATATCAGTATACAGAGTTTAGATATAAAATCAGATTTTATGTTATACATGAGAGTTTAGGCAATCAGTTTTTACTACTTAAGTTTGTGGATTTTATGCACTTTGAGATGATCTAAATATTGATTACGGTAAACTCTGCTATTACACACACATATTTTCACACCTGTACAGTTTGAGAAAAGAGTTTATTGACAAAGAAGGACAAATGGTAAACACTGATGTATTGTGTGACATATGCCGAGGTAACTTTGTTTTAATCTCTAATGGTTAAAATAATTTCTTTGTTTCAGACATTTTATAATTTTGAGATTAGACATTTGTTTTTCGAAACAGTATGATGGTAACGAATATATTTTACATTAAACAGAGAAAAGAAAGAGTGTGTTTGATAAGTCCTGATGGTGATTAGTAGCGCTGATGAGTATGTAAAACAAAACAATGGATTTTTCTCATTAAATGATTCAAACTTTGTTTACATTTATACAACTTTATACTCTTGTATAGCTACTGTTTGATTAACAGGCTACTATAACATCTGGGATTTCCAAGGCTTGACAACCCCCTGATGTTGAATCATCATCATCATCCTCTCGACTTCTCTTTCTGGTTTGCAGCTTGCAGGATTCCAAGAAGACATTCTTTTTCGAACCCTTCAAGTAGCTCTGATAGAAGAGCATCATACAGATCTCCACAGCCTCATCATCTGCAAGGATGGGCACATCATATGGTCCAGGACGGATGATGTGCACATAGGGGTTGGAGATAGGTCCTTCCGCTATTTCATCATCAGCGATGAGCCCTTCATCATTCAGAAATGACAACACAAGAAACTCATCGATGATGTAGTTTGCTTGTTGACGCCAGTTCAAATCCAAGAATGATTCTACATCCATGAATTCAAAGGTTCCTGCCATTTGATGTATGGTAATTTTTTTTATATGTGTATTGCCTGTTGTTACAATGCTCCAGCTTTTATAGCATCCAACAGGGCAACTGAAAGGTTTTTGCGTGGTTCGAAGCTTGGGAACATGAAAGTGCTGAGTTCCAAGACAGTCATTATTCTTCTGACTATTGAGCTCCTTCGTACTTTATTATTATGTTTCTGAGATATTCAAATCGATAATTTTATTATTATTGATTTTTTTTATAAGCGGATATGTGATGCAAGGTGTCTTCTCGTTTGCACGTATGTATTGGAAGTTGTTCAATACAGCTGTCAGCGTCTGTACGTTTGACATGTGTCCCACTCACATGATTATAGGAGTAAGTCAGTTGTGTATTAATGATTAAAAACTCTTCAGTTTTTCATCTTTAATTTTCTTTTAAATACAATACACACATCTTCAGTTAAACTTTTCACATCTTACTCATTTACATCTATTATCACACACACATATTCACAAACACCTTTCTACACATAAACTCTGTTATTTCTTCAAAATCTTCTAATGGCAACCACAGCTTTCGTTTCGTCTGGGTTAGAGTTCGTTCCAAACAACTATACCGCACCACTAAACACTGCAAACGCTCCAGAATCATTTCATATGATTCAACAGTTTCTTGCTCAGTCAGCGATTGGGCGTGCTTTAGTTGAACCAGCCACACTTTCTGGTTTACAAATCAAAGCGTTCTGGGAGACAGGGGTTTATGATGATGGTGGTGAAACTGGGAGCCCATCCATAATCTTTGAGTTTGACGAAACAGAGTATGTTATTACTGCTGGTACTATTCGCGCTGCAATGGGGTTTCCTGAGTATTCTTCTTACACTATTGGAATGGGTGATGAGTATTTAATCCGAATGATGCGAGAGATTGGCTACTCTGGGCCGTTGACAAAGATTGGGCAACTCAAAAGGCCGTTTCTGCGCAAGGAATGGAGTTTCTTCTTCGATTGCATTACCAGGACATTTGGCAAGAAATGCACAAATTGGGATGCTATTCCCACAGACAGTCTGCAAATCGGGTATTCCTTATTATATGATAATCATTTTGATTTTGCACGACTTGTGTTGACTAACTTAGGGGAGAAGATGACCAAGAATAGAGGAGTTGTTTATTTTTCTCGATTCTGTCAGCTTTTGGTTTCTTATTGTGTTGAAGGAGAAAATGTATTTGAAGCAGATGTTTCTTGTTTTAAATTACATAAGAGAGTATTTACTGATCTAGTAAATAAAGACATTAAGAAAGGCATTGTTGGAGATCTTTTGCTACCTACTTCTGTGCAACAGTTTGTGGATGCTCAAGTAAATCCACAACCACAAGCTGAATCTCAACCAGAACCTCCATCAACTTCTGTTAAACCTGCAAGGGGAGGTAGGACCAAGCACATTGGTACTAAACCTGCAAGGAAACCATCTGCCGAAGCTGGGGCATCAAGACCTGAAGAGCTGCCTCAGAAGACAAGGCTAAAGAAAAGAAGAGCCAATCGGGCAAAGTCTGTTGTTGAAACCTCAGAGACTGAAACTGATGAAGAAACTCTTCATCAGAGAAAAAGAAGACTAGTGGCTGCACATCTTTTTGGTGCTATAAATGTAACCATGGACAGAGTCTCTAAGGACACTGAAGCTCCTGCATCAGAGAATGAGGAGATTGTGGCTGAAGCTGTTCCTCAAGCTACTCCTGAAATTGTTGTTGAGGAGAATATTATAAATGCTGATGAGGACAGAGTGTTTGTAAACTCTGAAGCTCCTGAAGTGTTTGTTCAGGAGGATGCTGCAAATGCTGAAGCTGTCAATCTAGACAGATTAAATACTGATGCTACTATGGATTTAGATGCTCCTACATCAAAGGCTAATGATGTAGTTGAGTAAGCTGCTACTCATTTTGATAGCAGAGTTTTTGATCTTGAAGCACACACATCTATCTATTCTGATCTTTATACAGAGGGTGTGGAAGCTGATCAAGTAACTGATCAGGTAGAAGAATCTTTGGCCACTCCCACTGAAATTATTTCTTGTGATCTTGACAAAGGTGAGGAGGTTACTCAGCTGATTAAAGTCACAGAGAAAATTGATGAAGCTGTGATGGAAAAGGAACAAGAGGCTACTGATGAGCTAAACTCTGAGAACATTATTCTTGAAGCTTTGCAACAATCTGTTGTTGAGATTGTTCAAAGAGAAGCAGAGGTTTTTGCTCAGGCCACCTCTGATATTCCTGAAGCTGTCGCAGAGGAGAACATTGATGAAGCTGCACAGTTTACTGCTGACAATATTCTTAATGCAAATGAAGCAGCAAATAATGAAGAAACTGGAAATGATGCTGAGGGTTCTCATTCACACCCTAGTATTCAAGTTTCATTGGCTGATGATGTCAATAGTGCTGACGCAAGGGAAGTCCATAGACAGACCAATGAGCATTTCCAGAATATGTACTACAAAAATTGGGCTGATGCAGATTGTGTCTTCCCAGCACAAAGGGCTGCAGATTTTCTATCTGATTCTGTCAAGAAGATCTCAAATACTGATGTACTTACGAGCTTACATGCAACTGTTGTTCAAGTCAAATCTCTTAATAATAGATTTGATGAGAATCAACAAATGCTTACCAATCTAAGGAATGACGCCAGTATGAAGGATCTTACTTTCAAGTCTGACAGAACTTTTTATTATACTATGCTCAAGCAGCAAGCCAAGGATTCTGAGGAAATCAAGAAGAGGCTTGGGAAAGTTGAGGAAAATCAGACTACAATGTCTACTCAACTGTCTTCCATTTCTACTGCCATTGAATTGCTGACATCAGTACTACTTTCTGATGATGTCAAAAAGGGGGAGAGTGTACCTAAAGACAAATGCAAAGACACTCAAGCTCTGAGACGGAAGGATGATTCTACTGATGGGGGAAACAAAGGAAATAAAAGAAAGATTTTTGCTCCAAGGCAAAGCAGGACAAGAGTAAACTCTGAAAAGATAAACTCTGGTGGCCAATCTACTTCTGGTGGCCAATCTACTTCAAATCTCAAGAGTTTAGTTGTTTCAACTAATCCATCTACTGATGAAGAGATTGCTGCTAAGATATTCATAAAAGAGCATGGAAAGAATGTAACTATTGAAGATATCCAGGCTGAAGAGCAGATGCTTGCTGAGGAACACAAGAAAAATCTTGAAGCTGGAATCTACAAGAAAAAGGAAATCAAGGCTCCTAGAAAGAAAGAAGTTGGTATTTCTATCAAAGAGAATACACAACAGAGTATACAAAATACAAGGAGACCTGTGATTAAAAACTCTGATAAGGGTAAAGGCATAATGATTGAAGAGCCTAACCTGAATAAGAAGTTTAAATCAACCTCTGACATTGCTCAAGTTGAAACAAGATTAGATAAATCAACCTCTGACGCTGCTCAAGTTGATGTTTCTATTGAAGATATGACAACCTCTGACGTTGCTCAAGTTGTACAGAAATCTACACTACTTCCAGGATTCAGCAAATCAAAAATTCTTGAAGACTTAAAGCTTGAAGCTGTGAATTTCTCAGAAACCAGAACAGTATTGGGAAAAGAAGCCTTTGACAAATCTGGACTGGGTTCACACAGAGAGAGAAGAACTAATAACAGATCTCAAGACAAGTTTTCATTGGCAGAATTTGGAGTTGGAATTACTCAAGAAGGCCTTGACAAACTAGAATCTGTACAGATGATTTTTCACAAAGGAATCAAAAAGGAATTCTTGTTATATTTTATGGCTGATGGCAGAGTGTATAGATTTGGTGAATTTGATATCCAGTTAAAACTTTGGGAAGAGCTAGAGTATGTTCTATATTTACTTGAAGTAAAGAATAGAAGTACTTATGATGCTGCTCGAGTTTTGAAGGAAAGGATGATGAAATCCAAAGTTTTGAGTGGAGCTGGAGTATCAAGTGCATACATTCCTAAATACAGAGATGCACATGGAAAATTGGTAGAAATGAAAAGGAATAGTGCTAGGTTCAGAACTGCACTAAATAAAAAGGTTCTTGAGTTCAATCTAGAGTCTGATAAACCTTTTTATATCAGACTTGGCAATGAAATGAACAAAAACAGCATATATTCTTTGAGGGCTGCCATTTATCAAATTGGTGAAGATGAACCAGAAATGAAGGAGCTGAAGAAGATTATGATTGCTGAATTGAATAGAGCTGAGAAGAAACTACTGTTAGATTATATCAGGACTGTGCCTGATATTCAAGAAATCAAGTAAAGTCTGACTGTAAGTTTTTAATATATTTTCTATTCTAAGTCAAATTTAAACTCTGTTTTAAATTAAACTCTGTTATATGTTAAACACTGCATTTGTTAAATGTTTTTGACATCATCAATTATATGTTTAACTTGTACATTTTATTATGAACAAGTTGGGGGAGATTGTTAGATATAATTGCTGACGTTTGTTTATCAGTGTTTAAGCAACAGGTACAGACCAGAGTTTATCAGAAGCCGGTCAGAGTTTAATTAAACTCTGACAGGGTGAAGAGTTTAAAGGAAGCCGGTCAGAGTTTATTTAAAGTCTGACAAGGTGATAGTTGAATTAGCTGTCGGTGCTGAATTGAAGATTCTAGAAGCAATATATTCTGAAGATGGAAAGAAGCAGAATATATTGATACAGCTAAGGAAACAGAATAGAAGATAAGAAGCAATCCTTAATTGATAACAATTGTATAGCTAATTTGTAGGAATATCAATTAGATAAGGATTGTGTAACTGTGTACTATATAAACACAGATAGGTTATCCCTAGAAGGGATGCGATCATTGAATACTTTATTTCTTGTAACCTAGAAGCTCTTTGTGATTCATTAACATCACTAAGAGAGAATTATTTAATATAATTCAGTTTGTTGATTTACAAACCTGTGTTCTTAATTGTTATTCTCATACCTACTTGATTATATATTGTGTATTCGGCCTAACAAGATCAAGTAAGACAAGTGAGGGTACCTGACTTGGAGGGCTAGAGGTGGCCTCATCAGACTTAGCCATGAGGGCTAGATTCACATATTCCTTTTCCTCTTCATCATCAGAATCATCCCAGCACTTTCCTTCAGCCACATAGGCCTTTCCCTGTCCTTTCTTGAAATGTCCACTTGACCCTTTATCCATCCTCTGATTCTGCTTTGGTCTTCTGCACTCAGTGGCAAAATGACCAAGCTCATTGCAGTTGTAACACCTGAACTTGGATCTATCCACCATCCCTGTTTTGTAACCACCTCTTGTGACACCACCTTCAACCTTGGAAGAATTCCCTCTGCTGAACCTTGGTGTTTGACCTTGAGGCTTAAATGGCTTGTTTCTCTTGAATCTTATGTTCTTGAATTTCTTAGCCATGTAAGCCATAGTTGGATTATCCATCTTCTCCATATTTTCTAGGGATTAGAAATCTTCATATTCAACATCAGTTATCTGCAGTACAACTTTCTCCTCATCATCCACAACCTCTTCAATCTTAAGAGTAGGTACTGGAGCAGGTTGTGTGATTTGAGTTTCTTCACTAGGTTGAGTGATTCTTGGCACATGAGCCACGAGAGCACCTGACATATTAGCCATATTTCCTCTGGATCCAGCTAGAATAGCTCTTTTCTGGAAAAACTCTAGCTCATATGATTTAAGCACACCATATAAAGTTTCAAGAGGAATCTTGTTTAGATTTCTTCCTTCTCTTATGGCAATGACTTTGTGCTCAAGATGCTCAGGAAGTGTGAGTAAGAACTTGACATTTAGCTCCTTCCTATCATAGTACTTGCCATGAATCTGTAGCTCAGTCATCAGTTTACTAAACCTCTCAAACATTGTTGTTAGGTCTTCTCCTGACTTTGCCATGAAGGCTTCATACTGTGAGATAAGAATTTGTCTCTGATTGTCTTTCACTTCTTCACTTCCTTCACATAGCAGCTCGATCTTGTTCCACATATCCTTGGTTGATGAGCACCCAATGACATTCCCACACATGGCTTTGTCCAAAGTGAGAGCATCCAGTAGGATGAGTTGCAAGTAATCATCCAAGGCTATCTCTTTTTCTGGCTCCAGAAACTCTGAAGGTAATTTGTTGACCCAGTAGGCTGGAACAAGAACACCATCCACAGTTGAGGCTTCGATTTCTTTTCGTGGTACGAAGGGACCATTCTGGAGGATACCTAAGTATAATGGATTTGCAGCTTTGATAAACAACATGATTTTTCTTTTCCATATATTGTAGTTTTCCTTATCAAAAGCTGGAATCTTTATGCTACTTGACTTCTGCATACTTGTCATGATCTCAGATTTGTAGAACAATCTGTCCGCTCTGATACCAGTTGTTGGTCCTTGACTATTGCAGAAGGGGGGGGGGGGGGGGGGGGGTTGAATGCAATACTGATAAATCTCAATCTACGTTCCAACAACAAAAACTAAGATTAAGGATTATCAGTTTATCGAATGCAAACACAAGTAGACACACGAGTAATTCTCACAAAATAAATGTTTTATTTATTTTGCAATGGGTTGCTACAACCTCAAGAAAATGTTTGTTTTCTTGAGCTTCGGTTTCTCGAGTGATTACAGAGAATGGATTGAGCGATAGACTAAGTAGACTAAACCTATCACTATCAACACGAGTCTTGTGAAGCTGCTGTCATTTTCATGTGGCAGCTTCTTACAAATTGCCTACCCGTGATTCTTTCCTAAATTGCTATACAAACAGCTTATTAGTACATAGCAAAGCAATCTAGAAACATTCTATTTTAAGATAACACAATTCAGTAGATGTAGATTTGTTATACTCTGGAATTGGTGAGCTTTGTCATGTGATCTCTCAAGCTTTGATCATAGTCTTGCAGACCTGTTATAGTGTTGGGATACTACAACACGCCTGTTTCTTAAACATCCAAACTGTCACAAGTTTGACTGGGTTGTTCCCCAATACAAATGTTATCCCTTCATGACAGTATCTTGATGGCTGAGCTTGCTGTCACAGGAATGCGCTTTTGGTGACAGTAAGAAATCCCCGCAGAAGGTGTTGTCAGGATTTCCAAGCTTGCTGTCAGGCTAAGGTAAAGTTGTTGTCCGAGGGCTTCTGTAAGATCCGAGAAAATTTCGTGTTAATATTTGATGTGAAATGAAATTTTATTTTCGTATTAAAATTTTTAAATGATTTATATGTGAACATGTGTAGGGAATTAGAAATTATTTTGAAAAGGATGTCATACTATTTTATTCTATTTTATTTATCGAAAAGAAAATTTGGATCGTTCCCAAATTATTTGGGAAATTGGTATATCGTTCGTACCAATATTTCATTCGTTAAAGTGGGAAGTATTCGAAAATATTCGTAATGGAGGTATTTTGGTTCGTATATTTAGTATTAAACGATACTTGTAGTTATCCGTACTTTATGGATGATTATCGTCTCGTAAAACGTGTATTCTGCTTTATTAAAGATTTAAAGCGTTTATTCTGTTAAATTATATTTAAAGCGATCCATCGGATCAGTATCGATTCAAAAATGTCGTTTGGGGTATTATTTTCCGTTTATTATAAAAAGGCAAATCGTACTTTGATTTGCGTATAATAAAGCATAATTACAGTTAAAAAACTAAAAACCCCTGAAACGTGTTCTTCGTGTTCTTGAGAATCAAACCAACTTTTGGAAACGTTATCGGAATCCGATTTCGACGCTCTAGTAGTCGAATCGAAGCTCTCAACATCCTCTACTTGAATCCATAATCAATTTCCGTGTTGGTATAATTTCTGTATTTTTCTTGTTTTTATTATTTAATTCGAATTAGTTAATTTTGCGAAAAGTAGAATTTTTGATTGTTTGTACGATTTGATGGTATGAATAGATTACCCATACCTCCAAGATCACCATGGTATTTTTAGTTTGATTTTTGGATTGTTATTAATGGCTAACCGGAGTTTGGAAAATACTCGTCGGAAAATTTCGAGTTTGGCCGGATTTTTAGTTGTAATGTGAAAGGCATATGCTATAGCCTATTTGTAATTCGAGGATTCTACTCAACTTAAACAAGAATGTAATAAGTAAATATTAGATCAGATGTCACAGGAATCTCATAAGATTATATCTGTCAAAGAATGAAGATTAAAGTCATCTACAGACTTGAAGTTATTCTACATTGAAAGAAGCTCAATTTATTGATCAAGCCTCAATGAAGTATTCAAGCTCAGTGGATTTATTAAAGTGACGGAGATTTCAAGTGGTGACAGAAAAAGATACTGATTACGGAGTTCTTGAATGAGAAGGAAGTGAATCACTGCTTAAAGTCAAATAGATAAAGAACAAACATTGTCGTTAGTCACTCATGAACCAGACAGTGCATCGAGTGTCAACGTACTATTGTGTTTGTTATTTATCTAAGTTTTTAGTGATTCTGGAATTAATTGGGAAGTCAATTAATTCTATTTATTCTCTTATAAATAATTAATACCATTGAGTAAATTATTTATTAAATTAATTCTGTAAAGAATTAATTTAATACATAATTTATTTAGTTAATTATTTAAATTAGAATATAAAGAAATTAATGGAGAAGTCAACTAATTCTATTTATTCTCTTATAAATAATTAATACTATCAAGTATATTATTTATTAAATTAATTCTGTAAAAGAATTAATTTAATACATAATTTATTTAGTTAATTATTTAAATTAGAATAAAAATGAACTAGGAAGACTTAGGTTTGAACTAGGAAGACTTAGAAAAATGAACTAGGAAGACTCACAAGTGAGTCTTCCCGATTGTCTTCCTAGGCCAACCATTGTCTTCCCGAATGTCTTCCTAGGCCAAAGGGCTGTCTTCCCGGTTGTCTTCCCTTTACAAGCATTGTCTTCCCGAGAGTCTTCTAAGGCAAAGTGATTGTTTTTCTGCTAGTCTTCCTAGTGCAATTCCTATTCTGATTAGTGAATTGCACGTGGGTTTACTAAAAGAAAAGAAATGATAGATACAAGACAGAAGACAATTGGCCACGAATTAATTCAATTATTACAACAGAAAAGCAAAGACAGAAACATTCAACATTACATTTCTCTCAACTGTCTTCATAACTTTTCTTCAACTGTCAAGCTTCAAATTCTGCAGGAGTATTAATTCTTGATTGTTCTTCAACATTTAATTCATAAGAATTATATCTCTTGTACTGCTTTGACTTTCTAGCGGATCATAATCCCTAGATTTTATATCGAACTACTTTTTAGTATTCGATCCTTTTTATTACAAAAATAGATAAATTCATGTCGAATTTATTCTAGATTTGTTTTATCAAGAACCTTTGTAATCAGTGATCAAATTGTAACACTCGTCAAGTTTAATATATTTTATATTTAACTTGAATATTGTTTCAGTTTTTATTCCGCATTAATTTGTTCTAATTTGTTAAATCTTTAAAAGGACAAATTCGATAAAACGGTATAGTTTGTATTCAACCCCCCTTCTACAAACTTATCAGGACCTAACAATTGGCATCAGAGCCTTTTGATTGATATACAAATCAAAGATCCAATTGTTTGAGATTTTTTTTAACTCTGAAATTTTTATTTTTCTAAAAATCTCAAAAGATGTCTACTACACAGAAAGTGGCTACAGTAAAAATCCCAATGTTCAGCAAGGAGCACTATCCTATGTGGAAGAAGAAGATGCTCTTGTTTCTTCAAGTGGTTAATGTTGAATATCTTGAAGTGCTGAAGAATGGACCAAGAATTCCTATGTTTGCGGAGAAAGAGCTAATAGAGAATGATGTTGTTACTAGGGCTGCTAGGATATACCCTAAGGATCCCAAGGACTACACTTCTGCAGAAAAAGAAGATGTTGCCTTGGATGCCTGTCTACAGTTGATACTGATTGATTGTCTTGATCCAATCATGCATAATCATATTTTAAAATGTGTCTCTGCCAAACACATTTGGGATACGATTGAAATAATCAATGAAGGGACAGAGGAATTCAGAGAGAATAAGATGGAAATTCTCACCTCTTCATATGAGCACTTCAGATCAAATCCAAGGGAAGGAAGAGTGGTTAGTATGTCTACTTCACTGGTAGCTGGAGTCCCACAGAAACAGGAAGCGAAGGTTGTTCTACCTTCCAGTCCTAACAAGGATGTAATTGTAGCTGAATATGGTGTTACATCTACAAGTCAATCTGGTGGTGATTTTTATTCTATGGAGGAGCTTGAACAGTTGGAAGATGAGTCTATGGCCTGGGTAGTGAAGAAGTTTGGAAACTTCAGGTTCAGGAGAAATCCTAGTTTCAAGTTCAAGACATATGCTGACGAATACCAGACAGGTGGTTCTTCATCCTCAAATAGCACAAGGGGTGGCTATAAAACAGGGATGGTTGAGAAGAACAAGTCTAAAGAAAAGAGCTGGGATGATACAGACAGTGAAGATGAAGAAGTTGGGAATCTTGCACTCATGGCAATAGGAGACAAACTCTTTGATTCCATGTTATCTTCACCCAACATGTCAGAGGTAACCTTTACTGACGCTGAAATGATTTATCATCTTGGTGGCACCATAAGTTGTGCACGCACTGAAAATGATAGAATAAATCTTTTAAACACAAATCTTGAAAAGGAAATAAAAGATTTAAAACTAGTGCATATCAATCAAGATGAACTTACTAATAAGGTAGCTTTTCTTGAGAATAGGGTTAAATGTTATATTCAACTGGAAACCATTCTCAAAGATCAGATTAGTGAGCTTAAGACCAAAGCTAATGCTTATTTCAGTTCTTGTAAGACTGCTAAAGAAATTCTCAATAAGCAAGCTGTTGGTAATCATGTCAGTATAGGGTATGATTATAATGAGGCCATTGGATTGCTTGGAATTAATTCCCCTTGTAGATTCAAATCTGAAGGAAAGGTTGTTCCATATATACTTAAGGGTATTAAAACACCCTTCTGTAAGGAGTCCGAAGCAGAACCTCTGAATGAAGACTCTATCATCATTGCAGAGGAGATTCGTGAAGAAGATATTGCTTTGGAAGTTGAACAATCCAAAAAGTGTATATCTGATATTCCAGTCAAAGTTGCTACAACTAAAAAGACTAAATCAGATATCCATAAGTTGGATCAAAACAACTGTAGAACTAACATGCCTTCTGTTAATTCTTCTCATAAAGCATGTGGTGTGATTAATTGCATGTCTTGTGCTTTCAATGTTATGTATGCTTATTTTAATAGTAAGCATGTATCTAGTGATAAGACTGCTCCACGTCAACATGTTAATAATAAGAAGCATGTTAAAGCAAAGACTACTAGTCCTCCTCAGACTAGAGTGGATTCATTTATCCCTAAGCCTACTCAGAAATGTGTTAAGGCTGGCTATAAATGGAAACGCTCTTATGTGAAAGAGGTTGAAGTAGTTTCAGTTAAAAATGTTGTTTTGCCTGACAAAGGCCAATTCTTTAAGTATGCCGGACCCAATCAATTTTGGGCTCCGAAGAAGGTCTAATCAATTTGATATTGCAGGGAGTTAAATAGGTAAACCGTGTTATATGGATTCTTGACAGTGGCTGTTCAAGGCATATGACCGGAGATAGAGCCCTGCTATCAGATTTGGTTGAGAAAGCTGGCCCAGTGCTTACCTTTGGAGATAACAGCAAGGGTATAACTGAGGATATGGCCTGTTTGAAATCAAGAAATGTTATCAGTCAATAATAACATCAATGTTACATTTGATGACACCTACCTCCCTAATATCCAAAAAGAAGATTCATCTGAAAAGCTGAAGGTTGATAACTTGCCAGACTCAGAATCAGATGATGAAGCCCCACCTGAAGTTGTTGTTGGTGATAACAATGATAATGGTGAGAGTGATGGTGGTGGAAACATTGGTTACAATGGAGATACCACTAACACTGGAAAAGAATCACCAAGACAATCTGCCAACAACTCAGGGGGAGGAAATGAAGGGTCAACTAGTCATTCACAACACCATAATGTAGAACAAGGCGAATCATCAAGATCAAATCTTCCAAGATAAACAGTTTGGATTAGAGCTCATCCTTTTGAGTTGATTATTGGTGATCCAGGTGTTGGAGTCAGAACTAGAAGTGCTACTCAAAATGAATATCATTATTCAGGGTTTCCTTCTGAAATGAAACCAAAGAAGATTGAGGAAGCACTGGGTGATCCTGATTGGGTGATTGCTATGCAAGATGAACTCAATCAAATTGAACAACAACAAGTTTGGAAGCTGGTACCTAGACCGAAGAACAAGAAAGTAGTTGGTACTCGGTGGGTATTCAGAATTAAATTAGATGAAGATGGCATAATCACAAGAGACAAAGCACATTGACATCAGGTATCATTTTATCCGAGAGCATGTCATGAATGGTACTGTGGAGTTACTCTTTGTACCCACAGAGGAACAAACATCAGATATTTTCACTAAATCTCTTGATGAATCCATGTTTACCAGATTGGTTGGTAAATTGGGTATGTTAAATAGTTTTAGTGATTAACTTTGTTTATTTTTATGTTTGTTCTTAATTAAATTTACAAGTGTTCATTTGTTGCATATATTTTTAAATCACTTGTAAATTTATTTTATCATCTCATTTTCTCTTATGCATGTTGATTGTAGATTATTGCCATGTCTTGTCTAATTGTTAAGCTTCTTAGGTTGAGTAAGTTAAGATGAATTATTTTCTTTAAAAATATTTTTCTCAAATTTTACAAGTTAAAATTGTAGAGAAATCTATTTTTATTGAAAATTTTTTATTTTAAAATATTCAAATATTCTTGTTTAGTTTCATGTAAATAGTTTCCTGTAAATATTTTTTCTGCATTTTATTTTATTTTTCTTTTCTTTCTTTAGTTTTCCTCTAATAGTTTTTATATGTATATATATATTATTGTATTTTATTTTGATTATTATTATTTATTATCTTTTATTTTCTATTTTTCTTAGTTGTTTTTGTAAATATATTGTATATATTATTTCTGATCTAGCTCTTGCTTAGCTGGAAATTCAGTGCCAAATCCAATTCAGGTATTACTTTCTATCTCTCAATCCACTTCTTTTACTGTTGCTGAACCCAAGTGGTTGTTAGGGCTGACCAAGGGATTGTAGATCCGCAATCTCTATCCCAGGTCTTAGAGCCAAATAATGAGTCTACAACTTAATTACTTGACCTCTCAGCCTAAACAGAAATCAAATGTTAAACAAAGAAGTATTTTGATTGAAACAGTGAGTGATCCCACAGCTCTGCCTCCTCTAAAGAAATTCAATATATACTGAGGCATCTGTCAGCCCATCTGTATCCTCTCAATAGGATATGGACTTTGAAATGGCCAATGAACTGTATCTAGAGACATTCTCTCAACAGGATGAATCTATTGAAATTCGCCATAGGGCCATGGCACTTTGTACTGAGTCAAGCACACTCTCATTACTCACAATGGGAGAAAACAATTTCATTAGATGAAGCTCAGGACACAGTGAAAGCAGAGCACCTGCAACTGGTTACAGTGCCTACCATTGTTACGGTAGAAGTGCCTTCATAGGCATCTGAGGGAAAATTTGATTCTTTGCCAAATCAAATAGAATCATTTTCTCCCCTCCCAGAGTGAACACCTCTGGCTCCCTAAGGGATTTTCCACTCGCAGATTTATCTAGAGAAAGTGGAAGGCAACTTGGTCAGTCTATCACTGAAGCAATTCAGATTTCAAATCCAAGTGATTTGATAGATATGATTGAGGATCGGGATTTGCGAACTCCCATTGCACCACCACTGACCTCTCTTGAAGAGGCTAGGGTGAGTTTCAATGCAGGTACTGATCAAAAAGGAGCAAACAGACAGCTAATGTTGAGTGATAAGAGTCAAACACTGAGTGAAACACATGCACGTGAGATGAGTGATACACTTACAAGATAAATTCAAGTGAGTGCACACACAGACACATACACTGCAATGTAGTTAGCTCACATAGCTGATCTACAGGAACATCTATTCAAAACCCAGGCTGATAAAGAATTTTTGCAAGCACAAGTGGTTGAACGGTCTTCTTCTTCCACCTCTGTCAACAATCAGCTGGGACTGCTCAAGGAAATCTTGAAGACAAAGTTACTACCCAAGATCAACTCCATCAACTATCTCAACTCCTACTGGCTTCAGATACTCATAAAGTTAAATCTGTAGAGAATTCCTCAACTAAGGGGGAGAAGTTTCTAGACAAGTTTCTACAGAAGTTTGGGGAGAAGTTTCTATCTACTTCTAAGGGGAAGAAGTTTCTAGAGACTTTTGGTGAATCTAGTAAAAGGGGAGCTGAAAAAGATATAAAAGGTAAAGAGGGAGTTTCAGGGGAGTAAAGGTAAGTTAGCTCTGTTTTGTAACTGTTATATGTATAGAGCTTAGATAAATCAAGACAGGTTCAATGTTATCATATGTTCAGTCTAGAGGAACATCTGTCTTGTATTTATCTTTACTGGTGAAATCTGGAAATGTCATATTTGATCCAGAACTTTCTAGTATTTACTTAGGCTTAAGAGTCTTATCTTTTTCTTGGTTTTAGTTGAGTGATCCTCTAGGTATTTGGTTGTTATTTTCTAACAAACAAATAGGGGGAGATTGAAAGGCATATGCTATAGCCTATTTGTAATTCGAGGATTCTACTCAACTTAAACAAGAATGTAATAAGTAAATATTAGATCAGATGTCACAGGAATCTCATAAGATTATATCTGTCAAAGAATGAAGATTAAAGTCATCTACAGACTTGAAGTTATTCTACATTGAAAGAAGCTCAATTTATTGATCAAGCCTCAATGAAGTATTCAAGCTCAGTGGATTTATTAAAGTGACGGAGATTTCAAGTGGTGACAGAAAAAGATACTGATTACGGAGTTCTTGAATGAGAAGGAAGTGAATCACTGCTTAAAGTCAAATAGATAAAGAACAAACATTGTCGTTAGTCACTCATGAACCAGACAGTGCATCGAGTGTCAACGTACTATTGTGTTTGTTATTTATCTAAGTTTTTAGTGATTCTGGAATTAATTGGGAAGTCAATTAATTCTATTTATTCTCTTATAAATAATTAATACCATTGAGTAAATTATTTATTAAATTAATTCTGTAAAGAATTAATTTAATACATAATTTATTTAGTTAATTATTTAAATTAGAATATAAAGAAATTAATGGAGAAGTCAACTAATTCTATTTATTCTCTTATAAATAATTAATACTATCAAGTATATTATTTATTAAATTAATTCTGTAAAAGAATTAATTTAATACATAATTTATTTAGTTAATTATTTAAATTAGAATAAAAATGAACTAGGAAGACTTAGGTTTGAACTAGGAAGACTTAGAAAAATGAACTAGGAAGACTCACAAGTGAGTCTTCCCGATTGTCTTCCTAGGCCAACCATTGTCTTCCCGAATGTCTTCCTAGGCCAAAGGGCTGTCTTCCCGGTTGTCTTCCCTTTACAAGCATTGTCTTCCCGAGAGTCTTCTAAGGCAAAGTGATTGTTTTTCTGCTAGTCTTCCTAGTGCAATTCCTATTCTGATTAGTGAATTGCACGTGGGTTTACTAAAAGAAAAGAAATGATAGATACAAGACAGAAGACAATTGGCCACGAATTAATTCAATTATTACAACAGAAAAGCAAAGACAGAAACATTCAACATTACATTTCTCTCAACTGTCTTCATAACTTTTCTTCAACTGTCAAGCTTCAAATTCTGCAGGAGTATTAATTCTTGATTGTTCTTCAACATTTAATTCATAAGAATTATATCTCTTGTACTGCTTTGACTTTCTAGCGGATCATAATCCCTAGATTTTATATCGAACTACTTTTTAGTTTTCGATCCTTTTTATTACAAAAATAGATAAATTCATGTCGAATTTATTCTAGATTTGTTTTATCAAGAACCTTTGTAATCAGTGATCAAATTGTAACACTCGTCAAGTTTAATATATTTTATATTTAACTTGAATATTGTTTCAGTTTTTATTCCGCATTAATTTGTTCTAATTTGTTAAATCTTTAAAAGGACAAATTCGATAAAACGGTATAGTTTGTATTCAACCCCCCTTCTACAAACTTATCAGGACCTAACAATTGGCATCAGAGCCTTTTGATTGATATACAAATCAAAGATCCAATTGTTTGAGATTTTTTTTAACTCTGAAATTTTTATTTTTCTAAAAATCTCAAAAGATGTCTACTACACAGAAAGTGGCTACAGTAAAAATCCCAATGTTCAGCAAGGAGCACTATCCTATGTGGAAGAAGAAGATGCTCTTGTTTCTTCAAGTGGTTAATGTTGAATATCTTGAAGTGCTGAAGAATGGACCAAGAATTCCTATGTTTGCGGAGAAAGAGCTAATAGAGAATGATGTTGTTACTAGGGCTGCTAGGATATACCCTAAGGATCCCAAGGACTACACTTCTGCAGAAAAAGAAGATGTTGCCTTGGATGCCTGTCTACAGTTGATACTGATTGATTGTCTTGATCCAATCATGCATAATCATATTTTAAAATGTGTCTCTGCCAAACACATTTGGGATACGATTGAAATAATCAATGAAGGGACAGAGGAATTCAGAGAGAATAAGATGGAAATTCTCACCTCTTCATATGAGCACTTCAGATCAAATCCAAGGGAAGGAAGAGTGGTTAGTATGTCTACTTCACTGGTAGCTGGAGTCCCACAGAAACAGGAAGCGAAGGTTGTTCTACCTTCCAGTCCTAACAAGGATGTAATTGTAGCTGAATATGGTGTTACATCTACAAGTCAATCTGGTGGTGATTTTTATTCTGTTGGTGAGCCACCCCCACTTGATTTTAATCTATCTTTTTCCACTCTTGATCAGTCTTTGGTAGTTGATAATGAAACTCGTCATGTTGTTATCTCTAGTGACATAGTTCATAACCAAGAATTCCAAGTAATTAATCTGCTTAAACAACATAAAGAAGCATCTACTTGGTCTATGAATGTTGTTAGTGGTATGAGTTTTATTCTGGTTCAAAATCATCTTTCTCTAGTGGATAATGTTTTTTTTGTGGGTGAGTTTTACATGTTTGATGATTCTGTTAAGAAAGAAGTTTTCCTTCGATCTGGTATTGGTTAGTATGTGCTTTTGTTTTGTGTCTCCTATAGTTAAGTGTAGGTATGGGGGATTGTGTGTGTGTGTGTTTTTTGTGTTTGTGTGTTATAGGTATTGTTCAATTTCTCTGTCATTCCCTTATCAGGTATTCTCGTCCTTTTACTTTTTCATTTTTCTCTTGCATTTGCATACATTGAGGACAATGCATGATTTAGGTATGGGGGAGGGTTTTAGTGTAAATAAAAAAATAAATCAGAAAATCCAAAAAAATTAAAAATGAAAAAATCACAAAAAGAGTTATAGTGTTGTAAATAGTAGAGTCCTAGTCTTATTCTAGTCTTGTTAAATGATTGTTAGTTGCTTGATGCACCCTTACATGCTATGATAATCTTGTGTTCCTGATATTTAGGATTGAGAAGTGATTTGCTAAGTTCTAGTCCACACACACACACTAGCAAGGTGAAACTAGTAGATTTATTGAATTTTGCAAGTAATTAGAAGGACATGAATATGTGCAAGATGACTTGGTTTTCATGCTTTGAGTACAAGTAGGTGCATTAATGAGACCATTGCTTGAGATTGATTATGCTTTACCACACCAAGTGAGTTTTTGAGCCTATATGCACATCTTTTGCATTTATATTCATTTGCTTGAGTGTCCACATGTCATTTGCATTGCTAGCACTTGTTTGAGGTCTTTCTTGAAATACATGACATCATTGATGATAAGATGATAAAGGCATTTAGGAATAACCCATATTTCCAAAATTTCCACACCATTCTTCTTTGATCATTAGTTACCCATTTGAGCTTAATCCTATTTTTTCGGTGACACACCACATTACTCGCCTAAGACCTTTTTCTTGTACAACCTTACTTATTCTTGATCCCAATTTGTCAAAGGCTAGTAGGAACTTGAGGGAGAAATAAGGTGTGTGAGATGGGTTTATTTTTGTTCATTACTTTCGGGAAATATCTATTTTGGTTGTTCACTTGTTAGTCGATGTTCAAGCTAAATTTTAAGGAGGATTATGGTTGTTTATACTTATCTTAGCTCTCATAGAAAAAAAATACAAAAAAAAAAAAGCAAAAAAAAAAAGAAGCAAAAAAAAAAAAAAGAAAAAAAAAAGAAAAAAAAGAAAAAAAAAAGAGAGCATACTAAAGTTTTTGTAATCCTCCTTCATTCATCTAATCAAGCCTTTTTGTTGAAAAATAAAGTAGAAAATAAATGTGCGGGGAGAATGTTTGGTGATGTATTTGATTTATCATGGTGACTACTAGCTTTTGACACTTCACCTCATTTGGCCTTTCTTGACATACCTTGTCCCTAGCCCCCATTACAACCCCAAATAAAGACCTTTTGATTGTCATTATTGATGTATGTTGTGTTAAAGATAGATCGATATCAAGTGTCAAGCATGCTTATGATTTTGTTGGAATTGAGTGATACACTTACCCTTGTTCTTGAGTGAATATTCTTTTGTGAGTGAAATGTGAGGTATTGCTTGTTTCTTTTGCATATGAGATCTCAAGTTTGGACTCTAAGGTGTGCTCTTGTGTACTTAGCATATTTTCCAACTATTTTTGCACTTGACATGGACTTTTAAGCACTTTTGCATACTTCTTTTAGTCTACTATGTGAATCCTTGCACCTTCCACACCAAGACTTTGCAAATTCACTTTGATTCTTAAGTTGATGTAACATGAGAGGACATGTATGTGTGGCGCTGCATTGTCATGCAATCTTTTATATGAGCTAGATGGATTTTGTGGGTACATTCACTATAGGCCCTCACGAGACCTCACTCGTCCACTAGGGCTGCCTAGGGGTTTAAAGGGCTTGTTGCATATGCCAAATGCAACCGTGATCACCTACGGAAGTGGTATTAGTGTTTTTAATAGTTTTGTTTTTGTTTTACTCGAGGACGAGCAAAAGATAGGTATGGGGGCATTTGATTAGTGCATAATTTTGCATTCTCTTGTACCTATTTTATTGTTAGTTTTCGTATTTTTAAATAAATTAACTAGTTGTATTTTCATATTTTGTAGATATTTGGAAAAATAAAGAAAAGAAGAAAAAAGAAGAAAAAGGGACAAGGAAGGGCAAAAGTGGAAAAGAAAAATCAAGGATGGAAGAAAAAGACAAAATAAGGTGTTGGTTGATTAGATTTCAAGATGAAGGGCCAAGATTAACCCAATCTTTCCCCAAAACCCTAATTTTCCCCTATAAATACCCCCCTCCTTCCCCTTTGTAAATAACCCTAGTTTTAGCTTAGTTTAAATTTTTAGTTGCATCTCTTTTATTTTCCTAGATCTAGTATTCTCTTTCATTGTAATAGCTTAAATTTTGTAAACTCTCTTTCATTTTAATGTTAATTCAAGCCTTTACTTTAATTCTCCATCTTGTTCTTTTAATTTCTTGGCTGTGAACTTTTGTAAATCCAATAAAGTGGGTCAAATAGCCTTTGTGCTACCACTTGAGGTATAAAGGAGCCTTTTCATTTAATGTTTTGTAGTGTTTAATCTCTAGATTTACTTTTTATTATGTTCTTGAGTTGAGTCTCTTTAAATTCAATTTTAATGTTAGGTTTGATGATTTAGACTTTAGATTTACTTTTCTTGTTGAATTTGGTATAATTTGGTAGTGAGTTTGTTAATTTAGTGGTAGATTTGATGTTGGGTATTGGAAGTAGTTTGTAGATTTAATTTTGGTGCTTGAATTTGTTGATTGGAGGTAATGTGTTTGATAGTTTAGAGCTTGATTTGGTTTTGTTAGTGTTAAATTTAGTGTCCTTAATCTTTAGATTTAATTTTAGATAGTTTGTTGGGTGTTTTTACATTTTTCCGGTGAGCTTGAATTTTACGGTGAAGTTAATTTTCCGGCAAGATTTGAACATTCCGGCCAAGATTCTTGCATAAAATTAATTTATGGTGGGATTTGTTTTTTTCTCCATTTTTTAAATTAATCGAGTAGAAGTAGATTTTTTTTTAGTTTTGCCTGCGTTTTAATTTTGTTAGCTGCCAGAGTTTTCGTCTTTCAGTTACTGTTATCGCTATAGAATTAAAATAGTCGACTAGCCAACCAGTTTCTAGTTATGCCAGTAACCAGTTTCACGCGCATGCCCACCTTCGAAATGTTTTCCCGCATCTGTCTGTTGCTATCATTTCTGCCCTGTTTCGTTTTCTTTTAGTCCATTTGCAGGCCCAAATTCCTGGCCCAACTATTTTCCCTTGTTTTTTTTAGTTTAATGATTGTTGGCCCATGTAAAAATTTAAAGCCCAATTCTCCTTTAGTTGCACCCGTAGGTTTGTTATTTGCATAGTTTAGTCTAGTAATAACTAATCCTTAAATTCTAATAATTAATGGCTTTTCCATTTTACTCATGTTTTCAATTTTTGTTTTCCTAACCTATAATTAATTCAATTTCATTTCTGGTTAGTTAAATTTTCTCACCTAGTATTTAGTTTGGTTTTCGTCTTTTTTATTGATTAGTAAAAAGAATCTCATCTCAAAATTCATTGTTCTAGTCCGCCTAAATTAGAAATTAAGTTTTGTGAAAAATAAAATAGTCTCTGTGGAACGAATCACAAATATTAAAACGATGATCGTGCGCTTGCGATAATTAAATGTTTATTTTTGGCACATCAAAGGACGAAAATAGAGAATCGTGCGATAAGACAGAATAAGGAAGGAATCGTATTATTTCAGTTGTACGAAATAGCTAAGGACCAGAGGCAAGTGTTTATACCCTTGCTTATTAATTGATTGAGATTTCCTTGAATTATTATTATGCAATTGGCATACTTTTTCCTAAAAAAATTTAATGATGACTCTTTTGCATTGAACTGCAAGTATTTTATTTAAACTCGTAAATTGACGAGTATTCCTTTATACTTTATGAACTTAGATTCATATTTTTATGATTGATTGGAAAGATATACTTATTATATTGAAACGTTGGAAAGGATAGTTATGGGCCGTATACTAAGGCTTTCTTTCAAAAGTCATGATTTTAAAATATTAGGTTGGAATATTGCCAACCCTAGATGAGTGGGAACTTGTGAACCCTATGATGAAAATGTTATTTTGATATTCTGAAGTTGTGGTACTTGTTCTACAAGTATTCAATTCTCCATCTTGTACCTATGCAAGCCTTGAGTTTCCCTAATTATAAACTTACCTTGATTTTTTCTTAAACTCGGATTTGACTTTCTTGTCAATTGTTGAGGCCATCTAGAGCCTGTTCTTTGAACCCTGCTCTATATTGATCTGTTACACTTTCTGTTGATATCATATTGTCTGTTTCATATCAGACTTAACCTTGTTGAGCATGTCATTGTTTATTCTTCATTATCATCCCAGTTGTTGCATCGATCTCGTCGATGTTTATTATGTTGTTACTTGTCATGTGTACCCCCCATTGTTGTGTCGATCTCGTCGATACTTGATTATATTGCTATCCCTTTATTGATTCTTCATAATGGAACTGTTTCCTGGAACGTGAGTTTTCCAGCAATTGTTGTATTAAGGTTGTCGATTCTTCCGACACCTGATTGTCGAAGTAAGGTTGTCATTTGTGCTGACACCTGACGTATATAAAATAGAATTGGAATGTTTTTAAAAATGGACCAATTATTGGTCGGGCCATTTATGGTCGATGTAAATTAGGCCCAGATTGGCCTAGGATCCGTAGAGGACTTTACCTTGAGCAAGTCCAGGGTTGTTGCGTGGCTGGCCAACAACACAACCTTTGATTTGATAAAATGTGAAATCCAATTCTAACTTAAGTTCTTATTCTTGATATGAGTTTTATTCATACCGCATATCCAGTCGGTACCATGTTGAAGTCTTGAAGTGTGTTCTATAATTCATGATCGAGCGCGTTGGCTCATTCTTACTCCTTGATTATTCTAACCTTCCAGAGTGATGGTTTCAGAGATGTTGTGAATAGATTTTGTTATCTACAAAACTAGTATTTTGTACAAACCATGATCTTGAAGACGTATGAGTTATATTATTCTCATATTTTCTTACATATTATTGTAGTTATAAATTGTGGTAAATTACCAAAATTGATTTGAAAATTGTAGAGATTGTGAATGTATAAACCAAAAGTTGTTATTTGAAAATCCAAAGCTTATTTTGGAAACTTTTCATATTATACTTGATAATGCACTTGCTGAGCAATTCTTTCGCTCATACTTGTTTTCTTTATATATATTTTAGCCTGCCAGTAAGAAGGTATATTGGCGAGGGTTGTCTGCGGAGCTGATCAGAGATGATGAAGGATGTTAGCGTAAAGATATTTTGACTCAGAGTATTTGGAGGTAGCGATAGGTCTTGTATATAGATGTTTTCTATTGAAAGTTATATTGTTTAAGTTATTGTCTGGTATACTTCTCATAGAAGTTATAATAGTGTTTTGGAATTTATGTAAAGAGTGGTTGTAAAGAAGAAAAAATTTATGTAATGGAATTTTGGATTCTTGTTTCTAGCACTATAACCTTTAAAGATTCTTGGTAGAGTTGGGGTCACAGATATTATTATTGTGTTGATTTATTATTGAACAGGTGGTTTGAATTAAGGGTGCAGTGTGACGACCAAATCCTCTAACCCCGGATTTTGGGGCGTTACAGGTTGGTATCAGAGCTGGTTATAGGGAGACTAGAAACGAGAGTGTGAAGGAATGTATATAGTTATATAAGGAACGTCGGAGCTCATTTAGAGTTCGTGTTGGACTATTGGATGTAGTACCAATGAGTGAGTTAAGATAGGGGTATTCGATTAAGATGGTTGTGGTGAGATGGATGGAACTTCTTACGGTTGTAGATGTCTACGGTAGAATCTTCGAGGACTATTACGAGTCGGCGACAACGTACGATATTGATAACTTTACGACGTGGAAAATAAGGGCGTAGAATCGGAGAACGAGCTATCGAGGAAGTCGACAGAGAAGGCGTATGTGGAGACCTTGGCAATACCTTCCCATTCTATGAAATATTTGACATTTCTTTAAAAACTTGTGTTGGTGAATATATTCCACCTTTTGACGTTATATTTGATATTCTTGATCAATCATGTTTGCAATTGTATCGGAGGTTGTTGTGATATCTAATTCAAAATTTTGAGGCCTGTTGAAAATATGCTATTCGAATTCCAACTCCTTCATTCTTCAGGGGTGGATAACTCTAGTTATGACGTAACACTATTTGTGGATACTCCCTTTTTGTGGTTCTTCTTCTTTTTGGAATAACACCTTTGGAATCTATTCAATTGCAATCTAAGACGTGTATTTGGGGTTTCTTATCGAAAGGCCCTGGTTGTTATTCTGACTCTAAAATTCTTTTATATTTCTCTACTCCAACTGAGACAAACAACCCTATTTATAGGGGACACAAGGACTATCTATCTGTGTGATAGAAGTCTGATGGGCCGCCGTCACTTGTGTGTTGTGCGATACAAGAAGGTTAATTACCTTTAGTAATGTCTTAATTAAGGCACGCAACATTGAGTTCATGTGATCGAATTGATCTCTCAGTGATTCTTTTATTTCCAATGATGTTTGCTTTGAAATATGCAGACTTGGTAACCACAATGGTGGGACATTTGCTATGACACATAACCTTTTCATTTCAATATCATGAATCTTGTTGTCTTTAATAATCTTGAAGGTATGCCACCGGGTTGGGAATAATTTACCGACCGACCGACCGACCGACCAAAACTTTTAATGTTTCATCTTTAATAATATAGTATAGCTTGAGGATAATCTAGTATCAAATGGGATAACAGAAGATTTGATTATCAGTGTCTGTAGATAATATAATAAAGGTTCACAGTCAAAGTGGTACTAGACAAACCACTAGAATGACTGAAGTATTATTTGGGAATAGTTTATCTTGACTATTGAATAATACTTGTATACTTTGTGTATATTGAACAAGATCAAAATATTAGAATTGCTCTTCTATTCTGACAATAAAGAAGAACTTAGATTCTATGATATTATTATTGCTTAGGTTCTTAATCCGGATGTAGTCATTGACACTTGTATGCAATGCACATGCTTTGATTCATATGTGATGTAATTAATTATTAATTACAATATTATGTATTGAGCAATGACATTGCATGCATCGTGGGATATTAATTACAGAAGGAATCCATGTCCTCATAATATTCGGGTTGATGATGTCCTCTTGAAAGCTCATTAAGATAATTATGTGAAGACTTGCAAGCAGATTAATTTCTGACATAATTATAAGGTTGAGTGGATGATCAAGGATAAATAAGATATCAATTAAATTAATTGTCACTGATTAATTCAATTAATGGACATGCGATATCTTAAACGTGGGGAATTTAATAAGCAAATAATATAGGAGCCAAATTAAATATAAAAGAATTGTGATATTAGGAACGGTAGTGCAAATATTAATTCTTTAGTGGATTGAATTAATATTTAATGACATTGGGCTGGACTCAGAATGTCATTGAAAGGCCCGACCTAATTATCCATGATCCCTACTGAAGCCTACATATATTCTCGTTCTCTTTAAAGCTAGACACACAACATAAATCAAAATTGAGACCTAGAACAGCCGCACGAAGCTAGGGTTTTGGAATTTCGTGGCTTTGAAGAGAGGAAACTTTGGGAGATCGAATGCCACACTTCGCTCAAAGGGAATCAAGGAATTCTGTAGAAGACGTGGAATTGAATCGCATGCATCGTAGCGATTAAGGTTAATCTTCTTTTCGAACTCTTTAATTTATATCATAAAATGCGGTCCTATATATCGTATGTTCCAACAATTGGCATCAAGAGCCTGGTTCTAGGGTTCTGCGTTTTATGATATGATGTTCATGTCGTAATTATATATGCATGTATATAGTGGTTGCTCGTATGTATTTTGTGATGCAGGTTGTTATCCACTATTATGGCCATGTTTTATAATTATATGATTGGATCCCACGTGGTTTATCGTGGTTATTTGTTATGCGATTGGATCCCACGTGGTTTATCGTGGTTATTTGTTATGCGATTGGATCCCACGTGGTTTATTGGGTTTAATTTTCATTATGCGTTGTAAATCACGAGGGTTGATCGTGTATGTTGTTTTGATTTGTGTTATTGGTTTGTAATCTTGTAATCCGATAAATATTCAAGTTAGATTATGATTTGTTGTAATAGAATAGGTTTTACAATAAGATTGTATTAGCCCTATTTTATTTGTAATCGGTATTGGATTTGTGTATCCATGTATTGCTTACGATTGCAAAGAATCATGGTTTGGAGCCGAAAAGAGGACAATTTTCTGCTGCGTTTTAACTGATTTTCTACCCAGAATTTCTGCTGTTGGCTGGCTGGTTCTGCTGCCGTGCCACTGTCCAGAATTTGCAAACAGTGTTGGATAAGGGCATGTAATATCTTTTCGGAAAGGAAACGAGCTACTTTTCAAAACTGATAGAAAATCTATCACCCATGACGATTTTTGGCCATTCAAGCTCGTTTAGTCCTCCAAACAGCAACCTGAAGTTTTCACCGAATGATTTTCGGGCAATTTTCTTTGGGCCATAATAGTGGATGGTTTATTAATATGTTTTACATATTGATTATCCACTTGTTTTGATTATTTCTATTATATGTGCCTTACATGTGTTTCATGTCATGTATTGTTCTTTGTGATACATGTGGACTTCGAAGAAATAACATAGGACGATGCATCTAGATTAAAATCCTCACAAGTAAAATACTAAGTGAGAGAGGGGTTTAATTTGATATTAAGTCCCATGGTCATCCATTATTGTTTGTATGTACTTTAACACTAAGACAATTATGAATTGTATATATGTCACCCATCATGGCGTATGATTTATGGTGTCTGGTAGTGTTAAGGATATTACTAGAACAAACTTCTTAAATTAATCACGAATATTGAAAGGTAAGATCACCCCAACGTGACATACCAAGTTTCATAGAACTCAAGAAACTAATTGGACACTCCTTGATTGATGTTGATAATGGATATTTCTGACTAGGTTGTTGGGTATTCAGCAAGACCGATGTGACTTCTCCAAAAATATCTGGGATTTATCCATTGATACATCAAACGGAAAGGTCTGATTTAAGGGATCAATTTAAGATTTAAATAATGGTATACGCTTAGCTATGAAAGGTAGTAAGAGACCACCCTAACGTGGCATACTATTTAGTAATAGGACCGAAGTAACATTTAAACAAATATAGGTGGTATATATGTCACCCATCGTGGAGTACCAGATAATTATGGTGTTTAAGTGTTAGTACATTAATCTTAATTAATAGTTAGAGGAGTCTATATGTATTAAGTTTTTATGTGCGACATTCTAATTATGTGTTATATGTATGATTCTCAGGATATAATGGGCTTTAGTCCACTTTTCACCATACTTAAGGATAACAAACTTACCGGACCTAACTATATTGAATGGAAATACAATTTGGACATAGTGTTGACTGCCGAGGAGTACAAATTTTGTACTATTGAACCCAAATCGGATCAGCCTGCTGTCGATGCTCCGGATAAGGATAAGGAGTATTATAAGAAGTGGATTAAGGCATATGAGATGTCGCGATATTACATTATGGCAGCAATGTCGGGTGTTTTTTAGCATCAGTATAAGACCATAGCCACTGCTGGGGATATACTTTTTAATCTCAAGGAACTTTTCGGAGATCAGAATAGGGCTGCTAGGCAAGTAGCAATAAAATCTCTAATGAACACTCAGATGGCCGAAGGAACGCTTTTAAGGAACCATGTTCTTTTAATGATGTCTCATATAAATGAACTGGAGGTCCTTTGTGCTGAGATTGATGCGGAAACACAAATCGATATCATCCTTATGAGTTTGCCCAAAGGTTTTGAGTAGTTCCGCTTGAATTACAACATGAACAAGAGGTCGTATAGTCTTGCGGAACTTCTGACAGAGCTTCAGGCAGTTGAAGGATTGTTTCAACAGAATGTTAAAGTGAATGTGGTTGAGAAAGGTTCTTCTTCTAAACCAAAAGGCAAGAAGAAGAAAAAGGCTCAGGAACAGAAAGTTGTGAAACCATTGGGAGTTCGGAATGATGTGAAGGAGCCTAAGGGCAAGTGTTTCAGATGCAAGCAGTCGGGTCACTAGAAACAGGATTGTCCTCTTTCTAAGAAGAACAAAACTAGTATGTCTCATTATCTAGTTACGGAAACATTTATAGCGGCTATATCTACGAGCACTTGGTGTGTAGATACATGAACCACTGACCATGTTTGTAATTCTATGCAGAGGTTCCAGCAATCCAGAATGCTTAGAGATTGCGAGATATATGTGTTCATGGGTGATGCTACGAAAGTAGCAGTAGTTGCAGTGGGATACATTAATTTATCTTTTGGTTGTAATAAGATTTTGGTTTTGAACAATTGTCTTTATGTACCTTCTCTTAGAAGGAATTTGATTTCAGTTTCTAAACTTGCTTTGGATGGTTATAATGTTTGTTTAGATCGTAATGTTTCTATTATGATAAATAAACAAGTTATATGTTCTGGTACATTGCAAGACAATTTGTACATTATTAATCCTAGACAACCTGCACTACGACAACCTGCACTGCAACTGCAACATAGGATATTAAATAACACATCTTTTATCACTAATAAAAGAAAGGAACCTTTTAGTTTGAATCAAACACTTCTTTGGCACTTAAGATTAGGTCATATTAACTTGAGGAGGATTCAAAGACTGGTAGTAGACGGGCCTTTAAGCTCATTGACAGTGGAGCCATTTCCAGTATGCGAATCCTACTTGGAAGGTAAAATGACTAACAAGCCTTTTAAGGCAAAGGGGAATAGAGCTAAAGAAGTGTTAGAGTTGGTTCATACTGATTTATGTGGACCTATGAATATCCAAGCAAGAGGTGGTTATGAGTATTTCGTCACTTTCATTGACGATTAGTCAAGATACGGGTACATTTACTTGTTGTGCCGTAAGATACGGGAACAGATAATCCTAATGTGCCGATAGTACAAGTAGAACAACCACAAGTAAATGCACAACCTATCACTAATACCGCACCAGTGCTTCGTCGTAGTGGGAGGGTTGTTCAACAACCTGAGAGATTTATGTTTTTGGGAGAGTCTTCGGACTTAGTCTCTAGTGAACATGATGAGGATCCCAGGACATACGAAGAAGCACTACAAGATAAGGATGCAGATCGATGGCATAAGGCTATGAAATCTGAGATGGAATCTATGTATTCCAATCAAGTCTGGGAGCTCGTAGAACCACCCAAAGGTGTAAAACCCATTGGATGTAAGTGGATCTATAAGAGAAAAATAGGATCTGATAAAAATGTGAAAGCCTGGAAGGCAAGACTTGTTGCAAAAGGGTATACTCGGAAAGAAGGGATCAATTATGAGGAAACCTTTTCGCTGGTAGTTATGCTTAAGTCAATCCGGATTCTTTTGTCTATAGCAGCTCATCTCGATTATAAGATTTGGCAAATGGATGTCAAGACAGCGAATATGGAGGAGTGTGAAGCATAAATGCATCGCAGACTCAACCATGGAAGTCGAATATGTGGCAACTTCTGAGGCAGCCAAAGAGGCAGTATGGTTCCGGAATTTCCTGTTGGATTTGGATGTAGTTCCTGATTTGCCACGACATATCACAATTTATTGTGACAACACTGGTGATGTTGCAAATACGAAGGAACCACGAGAACATAAGGCAGCAAAACACATCGAGCATAAGTATCACCTCATACGATAGTTCGTTAAGCGAGGAGATATCGTTGTGACCGATATAGAATAAAAGGATGTTAGATCAGGATTCAATGATCGTCAGGATCTAGACTCAACTGATCAGGATTGCTGACGTCATCAATATTGAATAGTATCAGGATTGCATGATCGTCAGGATCAGGATTGATATCAGGATTTCATATCAGGACTGGGATCAGGATTGATCATCAGGACTGGAAGCTGATCAGGATTTCTACTTCGAGTTATATTTGGAGTCTAGTTAAATAAGGATGTTTATTTTGTCGGTTCCTGGTCTGTAGGAACGTAGCTATCAATTTAGGATAGGTTTCAATCTTTGTAATTGATTAGGACTTATCATGTAATTGATAGAGAAGCTGTGTAGTATATAAACATAGTTTAGGTTTCGATTTATATAGATCACACACTCGAGTATTTTTGGTAACCTAGAAGCTCTCAAGAACATCAGAATTTCTTGAGAGAGTTTGTAACAGTTTTATACCAGATTTAATAAAGCTGTTATTATTCTTTCATATTTGTGATACATAATTTATTAAGTCGAAAATCTTATACAATTGTATTCAACCCCCCTTCTACAATTGTTTATTACTGGGCAACAATTGGTATCAGAGCAAACTGATTTAAATTTGAATCAGATACGATCTAAGATGTCGACAACCAAGTATGAAAGCATGAAAATTCCCATTCTGAAGAAGTCTGAATATCCAACATGGAAGGTAAAGATGCTGATGTACCTGGAGGCTATGGATCCTGATTATTTGGACAGGATTCGTGATGGACCATATATTCCTACCAGGATTATAGAACGAACAAAAACTGTACCTGAACACTATGTGGTCAAGGCCAAGAGTGAATGGACTCCAGAAGAAAAAGCTCATGTACTCAGGGAGGCAAAGATAAAGAATATCCTGTACAATAGTCTTGATGCTGTCATGTCCAACAGAGTGATTGCATGCAAGTCTGCAAAAGAAATCTGGGATACTTTGGAAACTCAATGCCAGGGATCTGCATCTGTCAAGAAAAACAGAAGGGCTCTTTTGATTCAAGAATATGAACAATTCAATGCTAGACATGATGAGAGCTTGACTGATTTATATGATAGATTTCTGACACTCCTGAATAGTCTATCTTTAGTTGGCAAGGAATATGTTTCTGAAGATTCAAATACCAAGTTTCTGAGAGCTTTACCAGAAGAATGGGATACTCAAACCTCGATCATTAGACATCAGTATGATCTCAACATTGTGTCTCTTGATGAAGTCCATGGAATGCTAAGAACTCATGATCTTGAAGTTCAACAGAGAAAGAATAAGAGAAGCAGCAAGGCAAAGTCTATTGCTTTGAATGTAGAGGCTAAATCAAAAGGAAAAGATGTGGAGGTCTCTAGAAGGAAATCAAGAATGGTGGAGTCAGATCCTGATGATTCATCATCAGATATTGATGGCAATCCTGATGCCAAGACTGATGATGATTCTTCTGACTCATACATGGAAGAGATGGTTGCTATGATAGTCAGAGGCTTCAAAAAGATGAAGTTCAGGAAGGCTAGAAGACAAGACAACTTCCAGAAAAGGACCTTCAATAATAACAAAGACAAATACATAAAAAAGGACAGCAATGGTAGCAAATTTGACAAGTCAAAGGTTAGATGCTACAAGTGTAATGGTATGGGACACTTTGCTACTGAGTGCAAGAAGACAAAGGCACTCCTCATATCAAGCAAGGACTGGATGGACTCTTCCTCAGAATCTGATACTGAGGTGTTCAACTATGCCCTAATGGTCAATACTGATGATACCGCTATTCCTGATGATAAGGTACTAAATATTGTCTTTGATTTTGATACTAATAATGCTTCTGAGTTAAGACGTTTTCTAAAGTCATTGCATATTAGCTTTAGAAGTCAAACTGCTGAAAATACTAGAATCTTATCTGAAATGTCTGAACTTAGGAAAGGGAATGAGCATTTAGAAGCTGAATTTTCTTTTACGCAAAAAGTACATATAGAATGTGATAATGCTAAACACATGTACTTAGAGATGAAATTTAAATGTACTGCTCTTGAAAAGGAACTTGAATATGCTAATGAGAAAATCAGAACCTGGACAGACTCTGGTAGAAAATTTCATGAGATTAATACCTCTAAGAATTGGAAAGAGTGTCTAGGGTATAAGTCAGATGACGATAAGAAATTGAAAAAGAAAATTGTTGTTGATGAGACAGTTAGTCCAAAAACCTATAGACATGTTATAGACAAAACCAAATCTAAGATTACTCCTGTTAATTTTGTTTTTGGTAAGGATTCCAATTCAACTTTTGAAAAGGGATCTACTTCTGTTCAAAGTGTTAAAATTATTAAGTCTAAACCTGTCATGAGTAAGGTTACTAAGAATGTAGGTTTATTGTCTCAGAAACAACTCAAGGATAAAATCTGTGAAGTTACAGATGAGAAGAAGGAACCTAGTGTCAAAAGAAACAGGAATGGTAAAATTGGGATTAATAAAGAAAATGGTTATAAATATGTCCCAAATGCACCTAGAAAATGTTGCTTTAACTGTGGTAACTCTAATCATCTTGCTATTGATTGCAGAAAGAGTAAAAAGAAGGTTACTGAAATTCCTAGGTCTGATGTTAGGAATAGATCAGTATTTTATAAACCACAGAATTCCTGTTTTCATTATGGAAGTAAATGGCATTCTATTTACACATGTGAAGAATACCATGATTTGTACTATAACTTTTATGATCCTTTACCTAAGTTTAAAAATAGTGCAAATTATGGTAGCCTTAAGAATTTCAAGGTGAAGCATGCTTTTGTTAATACTGATACTGACAAAGCAAATCCTGATGGAGTAAATCCTGTCAGGACTGCTAAAGTCAAAAAGTCTCCTGCTGCTAAAATTAATAAAATGCATGGAAAAGGAACCCAACAAGTGTGGGTTCCTAAACATTCTAACTAGTGTTTTAACATTCAGATTGCAGGGTAAAAAGAAAAATGTGTTAGTCATGGATAATGGATGTTCTGTGCACATGACTAGAAACAAAGCCCTGTTATCAGAATATGAGGAAAAAGCTAGCCCAACTGTGTCTTATGGAGATGGAAACATTGGACAAACTTTGGGATATGGCAATATAATCATTGGCAATGTCATCATTGAAAAAGTAGCTCTAGTGAAGGGACTAAAACACAACCTGTTGAGTATTAGTCAAATCACTGACAGAGGTTATCATGTTAATTTCTATTCCACACATTGTGAAGTAGTCAGCAAAGAAACAGGAAAAATAGCATTGACTGGCTACAAACATGGTAACATTTATGAAGCCAACATTCTCTCAAATACTGATGGCTCCCCTACATGTCTCATCAGTAAAGCATCAGTAGATGAAAGTTGGAATTGGCATAAGAAGCTTTCTCATCTCAACTTCAGCAATATCAATGAGTTGGTTAAGAAAGATTTAGTGAGAGGATTACCTAAAGCTTTGTATACTCCTGATGGACTCTGTGATGCTTGTCAAAAGGCAAAACAAAGAAGGACATCATTTAAGAGTAAATCAGAATCCTCTATTAAAGAACCATATCACATGCTGCATCTTGATCTATTTGGACCAGTCAACATTAGGTCCATCAGTAAGAAAAGGTACACTCTTGTAATTGTTGATAAATATTCTAGATTCACCTGGGTGTATTTTCTGCACAGAAAAGATGAAACTCCTGAAATACTGTTGGATCATGTGAGAATGATTGAGACAACCACAAAGTACAAAGTCAAGATACTGAGGAGTGATAATGGTACTGAATTCAAGAATTCAAAGATGGAAGAGTTCTGCAAATACAAAGGAATTATTCAACAATTCTCTGCTCCTGGCACACCTCAGCAAAATGGAGTAGTTGAAAGGAAAAATAGAACTCTTATTGAAGCTGGCAGAACTATGTTGGAAGAAGCTAAATTACCTACATATTTCTGGGCAGAAGCAGTCAACACAGCATGCTATACTCAAAATATCACTTTAATAAACAGACATGGTGTTACTCCCTATCAAATGCTCAAGGAGAAGAAACCAAGTTTGAAGCATCTGCATGTGTTTGGCTGTAAATGTTTTGTTCTCAGAACTCATCCTGAACAGCTAGGGAAATTTGAAACAAAGGCTGATGAGGGAATTTTCATAGGCTATCCTGCATCAAGAGCCTTTAGAGTTTTTAACTTGAGAACAAGGACTGTCATGGAGTCAATACACATATCTTTTGATGACAAGAAGATAATTGGATTGAATGAAGACTCACATGATAGATTGGTTTTTGAAAATGAAGCTACCAAGGAACCTGAAGAAAATGAATCAGATTCTGACAATTCATCAGATACTGATGGGTCACCGAATCCTGATGATCCATCAAATCCCGATGACACACCAAATCTTGATGGAGCACCAATTACTGATGGTGCTAATACTAATGATGCAAATAATGATGATTCATCAAGTAGTGCAAATTTTGAGGGGGAGCAACAACAAACTACTACAAATTCAGAGTCAACTCAATCATCAGGACAAAATTCTTCAGATACTGATTCAAGTGACAACCCTGATAATTCATCAGGAGGAAATAACAATAATTCAGGGGGAGCTTCTAATGAAACAAATTCTTCTAATCAAGATAACACCAATCCAGGGAGAGCATCTACATCAAGAAATGACTTACCACCAGCAAGGAAATGGACTACAAGTCATACTCCTGATTTGATAATTGGAGATCCTGATGCAGGTGTTCAGACAAGAAGTGCAACTCAAAATGAATGTCTATATAATAACTTTCTGTCAAAGGAGGAGCCAAAGAAAGTTGAAGATGCACTTAAAGATGCTTATTGGGTTACTGCAATGCAAGAAGAATTGAATGAATTTGAAAGGAATGAAGTCTGGAAACTAGTGCCAAGACCAAAGAATAGGTCAATTGTTGGTACAAAATGGATTTTCAAAAATAAGACTGATTCAGATGGTGTAATTATCAGAAACAAAGCAAGACTAGTTGCAAAGGCGTATTCTCAACAAGAAGGAATTGATTATGATGAAACTTTTGCTCCTGTTGCAAGACTAGAGGCCATCAAGATCTTTCTGGCATATGCAGCTCATAAGAAATTCAAGGTTTTCCAGATGGATGTTAAATGTGCTTTCTTAAATGGTGAACTGGAGGAAGAAGTATATGTTGAACAACCTCCTGGTTTCATTGATCCTAAATATCCAAATCATGTTTATAGATTGGATAAAGTACTTTATGGACTAAAGCAAGCTCCAAGAGCCTGGTATGAAACTCTAGCTCAATTCTTACTGGAAAGTGGATTCAAAAGAGGTACTATTGATAAGACTCTATTCTATTTGAATCATGGTAAGGATTTTCTTTTAGTTCAGATTTATGTGGATGATATCATTTTTGGGTCAACAAACAATAAGCTCTGTGAAAAGTTTTCTAAGCTTATGCAGTCAAGATATCAAATGAGCATGATGGGAGAAATGAGTTATTTTCTTGGTCTTCAAGTTAAACAGACTGATGAAGGCATTTTTATCAATCAGTCAAAATATACAAAGAATTTATTGAAAAGGTTTAACATGCAAGATTGTGCTATTGCAAGTACTCCCATATCTACAGTTATCAAACTTGATCCTGATCAAGGTACTGAGGTAGATGTAACTCACTACAGAGGAATGATTGGCTCTTTGTTGTATCTCACTGCAAGTAGACCAGATATCATGTTTGCAACTTGTCTGTGTGCAAGATTTCAAGCAAAACCTAGGGAACCTCATCTGATTGCAGTTAAAAGAATGTTCAGATATCTCAAAGGCACTCCTTCTCTTGGCCTTTGGTATGCAAGGGAATCAGATTTTGGTTTGTGTGGTTATTCAGATGCTGATTTTGCATGAAAAAATACTTCAGGAAGCTGTTAGTTTTTGGGTGGATGATTATTCTCTTGGTTCAGTAAAAAGCAAAAGTCAATTTCTACCTCAACTGCAGAAGCTGAGTACATTGCTGCAGGAAGTTGCTGTGCTCAGATAACGTGGATGAGAAATCAGTTGTTAGATTATGGCCTGTCATACTCAAAAATCCCTATTTATTGTGATAACCAAAGTGCTATTGTAATGACAGGAAATCCAGTTCAACATTCTATTACTAAACACATCAGTATTAGATATCACTTCATAAGAGAACAGGTTCTGGAAGGACCAATTGAACTTCACTTTGTTTCTACTGATCAACAACTAGCTGATATATTCACCAAGCTACTGCCTGAAGCTACTTTCAATAAGTTGGTGAATGAACTTGGAATGATGAATTTTGAGAATTTTTGAGGAAAGCTACAGAGAGGAATTCCTGATGATTGTCAAATCCTGATGGTCATTCAGTAAGGTATGTAATTCTGATCAAATCCTGATAGGACTCAATCCTGACAGGAAGTCAACTAGTCAATCCTGATGTACAGGTCAGTATTTCATTGCTTAATTTGTGCCCAATTTTTCGTCAGTTACTAATGAGAAACGTTTGAGTTTTTATTGGACAACTGTATGCGCGCGTGTGTCACACTGATAGATATATACATATAGATACACATAAAAAGCGGTGCAGTTATGTTTAATTACACACGTAATTTGTCCACTAATCATTTTTGCACAAATCATATTTTGCCACCTGTCATTGAGAGTAATATTTTGTTTTAACAAAATAAATTTGATTTTCTAAATTACCGTTTACTCTCACATCATCAGTTTTTCATCTTCTTCTTTCTCTTTGTGCTTACGAACCCTAGTTTTTCAATCTCAATTCTCAAGTTTTTACACAGTAACAATGGCGTCTTCATCATTCATGAACAAACGGACTGTGATTAGTGGTGTTACTTTTCCCACTAATAATTTTGTAGATATTCTAGACCATCAGGAATTGCCTACTGAGTTCCATATAATCCAAATGCTCTAACAGAACCTGCGAGTGTTTCTTTCAAGTCAGTTATGCAGGTATGGAATACAGTTTCTTTTGGAAAATACAATTTTGGCTCAATCCTGATGAACTTTGAATGGAATGGAGTTAATCACTGTGTGACTCCTGCAATTGTGGAGGAAGCCCTGCATTTACCTGTTCTTGGTGATGTTGTTCCTGATAATGTTTCAGACTCGACTCTTTTTGAGTTTGTTACAAAATTAGGTTACAATGGGGAAGTTAAGAGATATGGTAATCTCTTCAGGACGAAGCTTAAACGGGAGTGGAATTACTTTTTCGACACACTCAGCAGATGCTTCCTGAATAAGACATCTAATTTTGATGCTCTGCCATCAGGATCACTCAAAATTGGGCACTCTCTTATCTACTCTAAAGTTTTTGATTATGGCAGTTTTGTGTTGAAAGCTTTAAGTGATAGAAAAGCTGATAAATTAGGCTATGTCTGTTTTATTAGATTTTTCCAATTAATATTCAATCACTTATGTCCTGGTGTTACTTTTGAGGATGATGTGGTTCTACCTATTTGTAGAATTACAGAGAACAACTTGAAGTCCTTAGTCAATTGTGATAAGGCAAATGGTTTTATAGGCAATGCCTTTATTCCTGATGAGGTCAGGCTTTTCTTGCATGAGAAAATGCCTACTTGTTATGGTTTAATTTCTAATGCTATGGGGCAAGGCCAATCACACCTTGTTCCTGACCCAAGCATGCCTCCCAAACAGTCCAAACAGTCAACAGCCACCTCTATTGTCTCCCAAAAGACTTTAGTTGTAAAACCTAAGAAATCAGCTAGATCTGATGTGTCTGGAAGACAATCAGGATCAAAGGATTTCTCCTCTACACCACACATTAAAAAGAAGGTACAAGGGGGTGTACAAGGGGTCCTGGTTCAAAAGAAGGCTGATAAGGTGATTGAGGCTGTTTCTGTGAAGAGAAAATTAGTTCTCAGGGATGAGACTGATTCTGAGGATGATTTACGTATTTCCTCATAGATCAAGATAGTCAAGGAAGTTGCTGATACTGCTGTTGTAGTTGTGGCTCCATCTGCTAAGCCACAGAAGAAAAAGAAATTATCAAAGAGCAGGTATCATATTCCTTTGGAAAAGAAGCAGGGTACTGATGGTCAGGATACTTCAAATCCTGATGAGCAATCAAATCCTGATGCTCTAGCAAATCCTGACGTTGGTATTCCTGATGCTGCACAAAGTCAAATTGTCTCTATTTCAGACTCTCCAGCAAAGGCCTCTCCAACTACCAGACTTGTTGATATTTCATGGGAGAAGGTTGCTGAGACTGCTTCTAAACTTGGATTCTCACATCCAATGGACAAAAAGAGAAAGGCAGAGGAGTTAGTCTTTCATAGACAAAAGAAGCTGAAAGGATAAAGCCCACAAGAACCTGAATCTCAATGTGATTCAGCAGCTATTGATGATCCTGCCCCACAAGAACTACTCAATCAAAGTTTGGGTGAAGGCATAACTATTGGAATGGTCCCACAAGAACCATTTTCTCAAAGGGAGAAGGAAGACATCAACATTCCAGCCACACAAGAACCATCTTTTACTTCTGAAGATGCAGGCAAAGCTACAACTTCTGAGAATTTTCCTGACAATGCTCAAGGGATTTCTGGTGAAAATAAAAGATTGGTCGAGGACACTGTCACTGAGGGAAGTACACAAGAACCTTTAACTCAAAGTGTTAAAGCAGCTTCTGAACCTCATGCTACACAAGAACCATCAGTATCATATCTTGATGCAAGCTTATCAAATCCTGACGGTGTTGCTCCTGTCGCTAGTGGTGCTCCTGATGCTGAGCCAATCCTGATACAGCCACTAAGCTCCAGACCAATGACAGATACTATCACAGAATCACAGGATAAATTAAAAGGTATTGCTATTCCTGATCCTAATGTTCCTGATGATTCTGATGCTGATGATAGTGATGACAGTGATGATAATAATGAAGAGAAGGATCAGCTTGCTACAACAATCAAAGCTAGTCTTGGAACCAACTTTGGTTCATCAAGCACATTCATGGCTGGCAAGGCTACTACTGGAAAAGATCTCAGACAAGATTTTTCTGTTCCTTCTGAAATTTCTCCTGCTGAGGCACTTAGACAATATGAATGGAAAAATTCATGGTATAGATCTTTTGAATCCGTTACCTTTCCTTCTGCTTTGGATCATGCCTATGATGTAGTGAAATTGATGTTTCTGATTCTGTACTTCATGAAAGATGGCACTGTTTGACTTGTTTGATATAGTTATAGATTGTCATGATGGTTATGAAAAGAAAGAAAAGCTTCTGTACTTCATGAAAGATGGCACTGTAAAGATTCTGTCCATTCAAGAGCTATTGATGAAAACTACAAAGGAACTGAAATATGTTCATTATTTGCTGAGATGGAAGAATAAATTGTGCAAGGAATGGAGTGACATGATTCTGTCAACTATAAGGAGAAGATTTGATGAAGGAAAGAATTATAATGGTGATTATACTCCCATGTACATAAAAGAGGAAATTACAAGAGATACAAGCTAGTTAGGAAGCCTAAAACACATAAAAAGGGTAGCCGGAAAATGACCGGAATAAGGGCTTTAAAATCTAACTTTTATGGGCTCCCAAGGTCACCTAGAGGCTGTCTAAATTCTTGTGGTTGTCTAAACAAAGGCGACCAAGGGTGTGTGCTATGGACCAAGAACGGTGAAGAAAAACGTTTTTGCAACTTTGGAGCAGTAGAGAGAGTGTTTCAAGAGTGTATTTCTTCAGCATAAGTTTGGCTCTTGGAGGCTTGATTGAATGAGGGGAAATTGGGGGAGGGGGTATTTATAGATGGAAAATAAGGTTTTTGGTTGGTAGAAAAGGATCAAACTTCCTTTAAACAAGGAGACATGTTGGGGTTATGTTTTCCAAGCTAGATAGCTATTACAAAATTCAAATATGCATGGACAATTTAACAATGCATGAAAAACCTAATACTTTACGATAAAATCTATTTTGTGAAATAAATCGAAAAATGCTTCACAAATTACAAAAATTTGGGAATCCTCTTGAAATTTTCCAAGAGGATTATGGTAAAAAATTCACCTTGAAATTCATTGGTCATCTATGACTTTTAAGCGAACGAAAAATCAATTGTGTATCGATTTTAGGGGTCCCGAAAAAAAAAGTCATGCAAATTATGAAACTTATAACAATTACAATTAGAGAGATACTAATGACAAACCCAAGTTTCAAGTCAAAATTAGTTTCAAGATACTAATGGCATGGCTTTTAGTAAGACAATTTGATTATAAATATATCAAATATAGTTTTGGCTTAAACATTTAAGAACAACACTCTTTTAAATTAATCAAACAGTTTTGGCTCGTAAAAGTAGTATGTGAAATACCTCTATTTTCGTATCTTTAGCCTAAGTGAAGACATGTCAACGGTATGAAGATCACTCTGTCAACGGTATGGAGTTTACCCATCAACGAAACGAGGGAAACACCATCAACGAAACGAAGGAAACACCATCAACGGAATGAAGAATAAAGCTATCAACGAAACACATCTCCCTGCTATCAACGAATCACTATTGCTTTTTGAACAGTTGACAAAGTGATAGTGACAGTTTACTGAACAGATCTAAAGGAGATATGGAAGTGTACTTTGCATTGGAAGCCATCAAAATGGTTACTGGAAATAAGGAAACATTCCAATTTCCAATAAGGCTCTTGGGAATGATTAAAATAAACATGAGGATAAAAGCAAAGATCTCCAAGGACCATTGGACAAAAGGAATGAAAAGCAAGCTACTGATGGTTACTACTATTGTTCTTTAGTTTAGCCAAACGTAGAATTGTAAACTTGGGGATTTATAACCAAGTGTAGCAGTTACTTTAAAGAGAAGAGAAGAAAAACAAATAGTTTGTATTAGCTATCTTTGAGAGCATACTTCTCTACAATCTTGTAACTGAGTAGCTGTGTACATTTTGTATCACAGATTATTTCCGCAATAAAAATCACTTCAGTTGGATCATCAAACAATCCAACTGAAATTATTTATGTGCTTGTGATTTTTACTTTAAGTTCAGTTTTTATTTGTAAGTTGTTTTAAGTTTAAGAAATATCAAGAATTGTATTCAACCCCCCTTCTACAATTCTGTTAGGTCATTTGGGATTAACAATTGGTATCAGAGCGAGCTTCTAACATACAAGAAGTTTAAAGATCAAGACCAAAACAGTAACCATGGTGAAGAAGGATGCAGGTGTAAAGATACCAGTTCTTGATAAGGACAATTACTTTCACTGGAAAGTAAAGATGCATTTACATCTCATGTCTATGGATGAGAGATATGTAGACTGCATTGAGAAAGGTCCACACGTTCCCATGAAGTTTGCATCTAGAGTTGGACTGCCAGATGATGCTCCTGATGTGGAAATTCCAAAACTTGTCTCAGAATGGACTATTGAAGATGTTGCAGAAGTCCATAAAGATAAAAGAACCATGAACATTCTGTTTAATGGTTTGGAGCAAGAGATGTTTGACAATGTCATAAACTGTACAACCTCCAAAGAAGTATGGGACACTGTTAGAACTCTCTGTGAAGGTACTGAGCAAGTTAGGGAAAACAAAATGCAGCTCCTTATACAACAATATGAGCATTTTCATTTTAAAGCTGGTGAAACCCTAAATGACACGATTAGTTGGTTTCAAAAGCTTTTGAATGGATTAAAGTTGTATGGGAGGATCTATCAAACCAAGGATTCAAACCTTAAATTTCTTAGAGCTCTTCCAAAAGAATGGAAGCCTATGACTGTTTCTCTCAGAAACACTCAAGAGTACAAAGACTACACTCTTGAAAGGCTTTATGGAACCTTGAAGACATATGAGTTAGAAATGGAGCAAGATGAAGAAATTGAAAAGGTACAGAAGAAAGGTGGATCTGTTGCATTGATTGCATCTGTGAACCAACTGGAAGATGACAATGAAGAAGCTGCAAAGGCCACAACTAGTCGAGCTAGTTGTAGGAGTGATGTTAGCAAGGGTAAAGGCAAGATGACAGAAGAAGAAGAATCAGAACCAGCCAACTTGGATGACTTAGATGAGATTGATGAACACATTGCTTTTCTGTCAAGAAAATTCTCTAAGTTCAAGTTCAAGAGAAACTCAGAAGCAAGGCCACCAAGGAGAGACTTTCAACCTAACAAAAGTAACTGGATTGAAAAGTCTAAATCTAAATGTTTCAATTGTGGAATGCTTGGTCACTTTGCTGGAGACTGCAGAAAGCCCAAGATTGAGAAGGGCAACAGGAAATTTGAGTCTGTTGATTATAAAAAGAAATACTTTGAACTTCTTAAGCAAAAAGAAAAGGCTTTCATGTCTCAGGAGTATGATTGGGCTGGTAATGGTGAAGATTCTGATGATGATGTTGAGTATGTCAACTTGGCTCTTATGGCTAACAATCATGAGCAGGAAGCAAGCTCCTCAAGCAACCAGGTAACAATTACTAATCTTTCTGAGCTTTCTAAAGAGAAATGCGATAGTGCAGTAAATGAAATGTCTACTGTACTATATAATTTGCGTGTTACTCTTAAATCACTTACCAAAGAGAATTCAAGAATAAAAGAGACTAATTTGCTCTTAAGTGATAGGAATGCAATGTTAGAAGCACAGCTCATTGAATTTGAGAAAATGAGATGTGTTAGTTGGGATGCTAAGAAGGAACTTGAGAACGTGTTACAAAGAGAAGAAATTCTTAAAACACAACTTGAGATAGAACAAAGTGTGATTGCAAAATGGAAAGATGCCAGGAATGTTGCCACCAACATCATTAATGTTCAAGGTATGGAATCTTTCTGTGAGCAATCATGGAAAAAGAACAAAGAGAAGCTAGGGTATGTTGGTGAAACCTTAGAATCAGAAACAGAGTCAACAAACAACAATGATCATTTGTTGAAGGTTGATATGTCAACGGAATGCAATGTTTCGTTGACAGATGAACCATCAACCGATCAGGCTGTTTCGTTGACAGAGAAAAGAAAAAATAAACTCACTAGACTTAATAACAAGTATGGTCCTGTCACCAAGAACTTTGTTCAAGGTGAGTCTAGTAATTCAAAGAAAGTTGAGAAGCCTGTTGAGAGAGCTAATGTAGGTCACTTGTCTAACAAGCAATTGAAGGACAAGTTAGAGAAAGTTCAAGTTGAGGTTAAGGGAAACAAAAAGAATAACAGGAATGGCAAAGTAGGGATTAACAAACACAACAATTACACACCTGATAAATATGCTCCTAGAAAGACGTGTGTCAATTGTGGAAGTGTTAGTCATTTATCTACTAACTGCAAATCTGTTAAGAAAACTGCTAATGTGAAAATGCCCAAGCCTGCAATGAATAGTTCTATGCCTACAATGCCTGTTATGCCTAACATGTTTGCTCCATATGCACAATTTCAGAATCCATATGCTAGCATGTCGTGTTAGGTCCTGATAAGTTTGTAGAAGGGGGGTTGAATACAAACTATACCGTTTTATCGAATTTGTCCTTTAAATGATTTAACTGTTTAGAACAAATTAGTGCGGAATAAAACTGAAACAATATTCAAGTTAAATAAAACTCTATTAAACTTGAAGGGTGTTACAATTTTGATCACTGATTACAAAGAACTTGATAAAACAAATCTAGAATAAATTCGACATGAATTTATCTATTTTTGTAATAAAAAGGATCGAATACTAAAAAGTAGTTCGATATAAAATCTAGGGATTATGATCCGCTAGAAAGCTAAAGCAGTACAAGAGAATCACTTGTTATGAATTAAATGTTAAGAACCAAACAAGAATTAATTCTCTGGCCGGAAATGATTTGCTTTTCAGTTGAAGAAGTAAAGACAGAAGATGGAATGTTGAATGCTCTGTATCTTTACTTTTCTGTTGAATGTAATTGAATGATGAGTCTTCAGTAGCCTGCCTTGTCTTTAAATACTAAAGCATTTCTTTTTGTTGACCACGTGCATTTGACAGAATGAAATGCACTAGGAAGACAAGCAGAAATACAACACTTTTACTCTTGGAAGACTCTAGGGAAGACAAGCTTGTGAGGGGAATACAACCGGGAAGACAACACTTTGTTCATGGAAGACATTCGGGAAGACAAGGCTTTGCCTAGGAAGACTCACTTGTGAGTCTTCCTAGTTCATTTTTCTAAGTCTTCCTAGTTCATTTTTATTCTAATTTAAATAATTAACTAAATAAATTATGTATTAAATTAATTCTTTTACAGAATTAATTTAATAAATAATATACTTGATAGTATTAATTATTTATAAGAGAATAAATAGAATTAGTTGACTTCTCAATTAATTTCTTTATATTCTAATTTAAATAATTAACTAAATAAATTATGTATTAAATTAATTCTTTAAAGAATTAATTTAATAAATAATTTACTCAATGGTATTAATTATTTATAAGAGAATAAATAGAATTAATTGACTTCCCAATTAATTCCAGAATCACTTAAAACTTAGATAAATAACAAACAAAATAGTACGTTGACACTCGATGCACTGTCTGGTTCATGAGTGACTAACGACAATGTCTGTTCTTTATCTGTTTGACTTTAAGCAGTGATTCACTTCCTTCTCATTCAAGAACTCCGTAATCAGTACCTTTTTCTGTCACCACTTGAAATCTCCGTCACTTTAATAAATCCACCGAGCTTGAATACTTCATTGAGGCTTGATCAATAAATTGAGCTTCTTTCAATGTAGAATCACTTCAAGTCTGTAGATGACTTTAATCTTCATTCTTTGACATATATAATCTTCTGAGATTCCTGTGACATCTGATCTAATATTTACTTATTACATTCTTGTTTAAGTTGAGTAGAATCCTCGAATTACAAATAGGCTATAGCATATGCCTTTCAATCTCCCCCTATTTGTTTGTTAGAAAATAACAACCAAATACCTAGAGGATCACTCAACTAAAACCAAGAAAAAGATAAGACTCTTAAACCTAAGTAAATACTAGGAAGTTCTGGATCAAATATGACATTTCCAGATTTCACCAGTAAAGGTAAATACAAGACAGATGTTCCTCTAGACTAAACATATGATAACATTGAACCTGTCTTGATTTACCTAAGCTCTATACATAAAACATTTACAAAACAGAGCTAAATACCTTTACTCCCCAGAAACTCCTCCTTTTCCTTTTATATCTTTTTCAGCTCCCCTTTTACTAGCTTCAACTTCTTCCCCTTAGAAATAGAAACTTCTACCCAAACTTCTGTAGAAACTTGTCTAGAAACTTCAAACTTCTCCCCCTTAGTTGAGGAATTCTCTACAGATTTAACTTTATGAGTATCTGAAGCCAGTAGGAGTTGAGATAGTTGATGGAGTTGATCTTGGGTAGTAACTTTGTCTTCAAGATTTCCTTGAGCAGTCCCAGCTGATTGTTGACAGAGGTGGAAGAAGAAGACCGTTCAACCACTTGTGCTTGCAAAATTTCTTTATCAGCCTGGGTTTTGAATAGATGTTCCTGTAGATCAGCTATGTGAGCTAACAACATTGCAGTGTATGTGTCTGTGTGTGCACTCACTTGAATTTCTCTTGTAAGTGTATCACTCATCTCACGTGCATGTGTTTCACTCATTGTTTGACTTTTATCACTCAATATTAGCTGTCTGTTTGCTCCTTTTTGATCAGTACCTGCATTGAAACTCACCCTAGCCTCTTCAAGAGAGGTCAGTGGTGGTGCAATGGGAGTTCGCAAATCCCGATCCTCAATCATGTCTATCAAATCACTTGGATTTGAAATCTGAATTGCTTCAGTGATAGACTGACCAAGTTGCCTTCCACTTTCTCCAGAGAAATCTGCGAGTGGAAAATCCCTTAGGGAGCCAGAGGTGTTCACTCTGGGAGGGGAGAAAATGATTCTATTTAATTTGGCAAAGAATCAAATTTTCCCTCAGATGCCTATGAAGGCACTTCTACCGTGACAATGGTAGGCACTGTAACCAGTTGCAGGTGCTCTGCTTTCACTGTGTCCTGAGTTTCATCTAATGAAATTGTTTTCTCCCATTGTGAGTAATGAGAGTGTGCTTGACTCAGTACAAAGTGCCATGGCCCTATGGCGAATTTCAATAGATTCATCCTGTTGAGAGAATGTCTCTAGATACAGTTCATTGGCCATTTCAAAGTCCATATCCTATTGAGAGGATACAGATGGGCTGACAGATGCCTCAGTATATATTGAATTTCTTTAGAGGAGGCAGAGCTGTGGGATCACTCACTGTTTCAATCAAAATACTTCTTTGTTTAACATTTGATTTCTGTTTAGGCTGAGAGGTCAAGTAATGAAGTTGTAGACTCATTGTTTGGCTCTAAGACCTGGGATAAAGATTGTGGATCTACAATCCTTTGGTCAGCCCTAACAACCACTTGGGTTCAGCAACAGTAAAAGAAGTGGATTGAGAGATAGAAAGTAATACCTGAATTGGAATTGGCACTGAATCTCCAGCTAAGCAAGAGCTAGATCAAAAATACTATATACAATATATTTATACAAATAACTAAGATAAATAGAAAATAAAAGATAATAAATAATAAGCAATAAACATAAAATACAATAATAATAAAAAAAACATATTTACAGGAAACTATTTACAGGCAACTATTTGCATGAACTAAACAAGAATATTTGAATATTTTAAAATAAACAATTTTCAATAAAAATAGATTTCTCTACAATTTTAACTTGTAAAATTTGAGAAAAATATTTTTAAAGAAAATAATTCATCTTAACTTACTCAACCTAAGAAGCTTAACAATTAGACAAGACATGGCAATAATCTACAATCAACATGCATAAGAGAAAATTGAGATGATAAAATAAATTTACAAGTGATTTAAAAATATATTCAACAAATGAACACTTGTAAATTTAATTAAGAACAAACATAAAAAATAACCAGAGTTAATCACTAAAACTATTTAACATACCCAATTTACCAACCAATCTGGTAAACATGGATTCATCAAGAGATTTAGTGAAAATATCTTTTGTTTGTTCCTCTGTGGGTACAAAGAGTAACTCCACAGTACCATTCATGACATGCTCTCGGATAAAATGATACCTGATGTCAATGTGCTTTGTCTCTTGTGATTATGCCATCTTCATCTAATTTATTTCTGAATACCCACCAAGTACCAACTACTTTCTTGTTCTTCGGTCTAGGTACCAGCTTCCAAACTTGTTGTTGTTCAATTTGATTGAGTTCATCTTGCATAGCAATCACCCAATCAGGATCACCTAGTGCTTCCTCAATCTTCTTTGGTTTCATTTCAGAAAGAAACCCTGAATAATGATATTCATTTTGAGTAGCACTTCTAGTTCTGACTACAACACCTGGATCACCAATAATCAGCTCAAAAGGATGAGCTCTTTTCCAAACTGTTTATCTTGGAAGATTTGATATTGATGATTCGCCTTGTTCTACATTATGGTGTTGTGAATGACTAGTTGACCTTTCATTTCCTCCCCCTGAGTTGTTGGCAGATTGTCTTGGTGATTCTTTTCCAGTGTTAGTGGTATCTCCATTGTAACCAATGTTTCCACCACCATCACTCTCACCATTATCATTGTTATCACCAGCAACAACCTCAGGTGGATTCTTATCATCTGATTCTGAATCTGACATTTCATCAAACTTCAGTTTCTCAGATGGATTTTCTGTTTGGATATTAGGGAGTTTGGAGACATCAAATGTAACATTGATGTCCTTATTGACTGATAACATTTCTTGATTTCAAACAGGCCATATCCTCAGTTATACCCTTGCTGTTATCTCCAAAGGTAAGCACTGGGCCAGCTTTCTCAACCACATCTGATAGCAGGGCTCTATCTCCGGTCATATGCCTTGAACAGCCACTGTCAAGAATCCACATAACACGGTTTACCTGTTTAACTCCCTGCACTACCAGATTGATTAGACCTTCTTCGGAGCCCAAAATTGATTGGGTCCGGCATACTTAAAGAACTGGCCTTTGTCAGGCAAAACAACATTTCTAACTAAAACTACTTCAACCTCTTTCACATAAGAGCGTTTCCATTTATAACCAGCCTTAACACATTTCTGAGTAGGCTTAGGGATAAATGAATCCACTCTAGTCTGAGGAGGACTAGTAGTCTTTGTTTTAACATGCTTCTTATTATTAACATGTTGACGTGGAGCAGTCTTATCACTAGATACATGCTTTTTATTAAAGAAAGCATACATAACATTAAAAGCACAAGACATGCAATTACTCACACCACATGCTTTATGAGAAGAATTAATAGCAGGCATGTTAGTTCTACAGTTGTTTTGATCCAACTTATGGATATCTGATTTAGTCTTTTTAGTTGTAGCAACTTTGACTGGAATATCAGATATACATTTTTTGGACTGTTCAACTTCCAAAGCCATATCTTCTTCACGAATCTCTTCAGCAATGATTATAGAGTATTCATTCATAGGATCTGCTATGGATTCTTTACAGAAGGGTGTTTCAATACCCTTAAGTATATAAGGAACAACCTTTCCTTCTTCTCTGACTCTACAAGGTGTATTAATACCAAGCAATCCAATAGCCTCATTATAATCATAACCTATACTGACATGATTACCAATAGCTTGTTTATTGAAAATTTCTTTAGCCGTTTTACAAGAGTTGTAATAGGCATTAGCTTTGGTTTTAAGCTCACTAATCTGATCTTTGAGAATGGTTTCCAGTTGAATATAACATTTAACCCTATTCTCAAGAAAAGCAACCTTATTAGTAAGTTCATCTTGATTGATATGCACTAGTTTTAAATCTTTTATTTCCTTTTCAAGATTTGTGTTTAAAAGATTTATTCTATCATTTTCAGTGCGTGCAGAACTTATGGTGCCACCAAGATGATAAATCATTTCAGCGTCAGTAAACTTTACCTCAGACATGTCTGGTGAAGATAACATGGAATCAAAGAGTTTGCCTCCTTTTGCCACAAGTGCAAGATTTCCAACTTCTTCATCTTCACTGTCTGTATCATCCCAGCTCTTCCCTTCAGCAACATAAGCCTTCTCAATCTTATTCTTCTTGCTAGAATCAAATGAGTTCCTTGTCACTTGCCTTGGCTTTTTACATTCAGTAGCAAAGTGACCCAACTCATTGCAATTGTAGCATCTGATTGAGCTCCTCTCCACAGTTCCAGTTTTGTAGCCACCCCTTGTGCCACTTGAAGATGAGGAATCACCTCTCTGAAACCTGGGCCTGAACTTAAGATTGGGATTCCTCTTGAATCTAAACTTCCCAAACTTCCTGACTATCAAAGCCAAATCACCATCCTCCAGCTGATCAAGTTCTTCTAAAGAATAGAAGTCACCACCAGATTGATCAATGGATGTTAATCCATATTCAGCATCAATAACATTCATGTTAGAACTGGAAGGTTGAACAGCCTTCACTTCCAGTTTCTGTGGGACTTCAGCAGTCAATTCAGTAGAGGTACCAACAATCTTCCCAGTTCCATACAGCTCCCTCTGTTGAATCTGCTCCAGCTCATAGGTCTTCAGAACTCCATACAATCTCTCCAAAGCAATCTCATTCATATCTCTTGCTTCTCTAATTGCAGATATTTTGTGCTCCAAATGAGGTGGAAGTGTAAGAAGGAACTTCTTGTTAATCTCCTTGTTGGTGTAGTGCTTCCCATTGAGATTCAGATCATTGATTAATTTGTTGTATCTCTCAAAAACCTGAGAGATACCCTCACCAGGGTTTGATCTGAAATGCTCATATTGTGAAGTGAGAATTTCCAGCATATTCTCTCTAACTTCCTCTGTCCCCTCATTGATTATCTCTATGGTTTCCCAAATGTGTTTGGCAGTATCACAGTTTAGGACATGATTATGCATGATAGGATCAAGACAATCAATAAGGATCAGCTGTAGACAGGAATCCAAGGTAACATCCTCTTTTTCACCAGGAGTGAAATCCTTGGGATCTTTAGGGTACATCCTAGCAGCCCTAGTAACAATGTTACCCTCTTTTAATTCTTCCTCAATAATCATAGGAAGTTTTGGTCCATTCTTCATCACATCAATGTATTTAGGATTTGCAACCTTAAGAAATAGGAGCATTTTCTTCTTCCACATTGGATAATGCTCCTTGCTGAACATTGGGATTTTCACTGTACCCACTTTCTGTGTAGTAGACATCTTTTGAGATTTTTAGGAATAAGATAAAAAAGTCAGAGTTTAAAAGAAAAATCTCAAAACAATTGGATCTTTGATTTGTATATCAATCAAAAGGCTCTGATACCAATTGTTAGGTCCTGATAAGTTTGTAGAAGGGGGGTTGAATACAAACTATACCGTTTTATCGAATTTGTCCTTTAAATGATTTAACTGTTTAGAACAAATTAGTGCGGAATAAAACTGAAACAATATTCAAGTTAAATAAAACTCTATTAAACTTGAAGGGTGTTACAATTTTGATCACTGATTACAAAGAACTTGATAAAACAAATCTAGAATAAATTCGACATGAATTTATCTATTTTTGTAATAAAAAGGATCGAATACTAAAAAGTAGTTCGATATAAAATCTAGGGATTATGATCCGCTAGAAAGCTAAAGCAGTACAAGAGAATCACTTGTTATGAATTAAATGTTAAGAACCAAACAAGAATTAATTCTCTGGCCGGAAATGATTTGCTTTTCAGTTGAAGAAGTAAAGACAGAAGATGGAATGTTGAATGCTCTGTATCTTTACTTTTCTGTTGAATGTAATTGAATGATGAGTCTTCAGTAGCCTGCCTTGTCTTTAAATACTAAAGCATTTCTTTTTGTTGACCACGTGCATTTGAAAGAATGAAATGCACTAGGAAGACAAGCAGAAATACAACACTTTTACTCTTGGAAGACTCTAGGGAAGACAAGCTTGTGAGGGGAATACAACCGGGAAGACAACACTTTGTTCATGGAAGACATTCGGGAAGACAAGGCTTTGCCTAGGAAGACTTTCGGGAAGACTCACTTGTGAGTCTTCCTAGTTCATTTTTCTAAGTCTTCCTAGTTCAAACCTAAGTCTTCCTAGTTCATTTTTATTCTAATTTAAATAATTAACTAAATAAATTATGTATTAAATTAATTCTTTTACAGAATTAATTTAATAAATAATATACTTGATAGTATTAATTATTTATAAGAGAATAAATAGAATTAGTTGACTTCTCAATTAATTTCTTTATATTCTAATTTAAATAATTAACTAAATAAATTATGTATTAAATTAATTCTTTAAAGAATTAATTTAATAAATAATTTACTCAATGGTATTAATTATTTATAAGAGAATAAATAGAATTAATTGACTTCCCAATTAATTCCAGAATCACTTAAAACTTAGATAAATAACAAACAAAATAGTACGTTGACACTCGATGCACTGTCTGGTTCATGAGTGACTAACGACAATGTCTGTTCTTTATCTGTTTGACTTTAAGCAGTGATTCACTTCCTTCTCATTCAAGAACTCCGTAATCAGTACCTTTTTCTGTCACCACTTGAAATCTCCGTCACTTTAATAAATCCACCGAGCTTGAATACTTCATTGAGGCTTGATCAATAAATTGAGCTTCTTTCAATGTAGAATCACTTCAAGTCTGTAGATGACTTTAATCTTCATTCTTTGACATATATAATCTTCTGAGATTCCTGTGACATCTGATCTAATATTTACTTATTACATTCTTGTTTAAGTTGAGTAGAATCCTCGAATTACAAATAGGCTATAGCATATGCCTTTCATGTCGTTTGTGCCTAATCCATACATGAATATGTTTAATGTGCCACAAATGCCATGGAATATGAATAACATGTTTGTTCCACCAACTATGCATGCTATGAATGAAAATGTGAGCAACTTTCAGAAATCAACACCAAGGGTAAAGATTGATTTAAATCAATCTGAGCCCAAGGTGAAAAATGATATTAAAGGAAAAGCAAAGGCTAACAAAACAGGACCCAAGGAAACTTGGGTACCAAAATCAACTTGATTTGGTTTTATTGTGTGCAGGGAGACAAAATGAATCTTTGGTACTTGGATAGTGGTTGTTCAAGACACATGACTGGTGATTCTACCCTGCTCACAGAGTTTCAGGAAAGAGCTGGCCCTTGTATTGCTTTTGGAGATGACAGCAAAGGCTACACAAAGGGATATGGCTTGATTTCAAAAGAGAATGTCATCATAGATGAGGTTGCATTGGTGGATGGTCTTAAGCACAATTTGCTTAGTATCAGCCAACTTTGTGACAAAGGATTTTTAGTTACTTTTTCTAAAGAAGCATGTGTTGTTTCTAAAGGAGGAAACAACAATGTGGTAATGACTGGATTCAGAAGAGGGAATGTGTACATTGCTGACTTTAGTAGCACAAGTCCAGAAACCATCACTTGTCTTTTCAGCAAGGCAAGCAAGGATGAAAGTTGGCTATGGCACAAGAAATTATATCATCTAAATTTTAAAGTTATGAATGATTTGGTGAGGAAAGATCTTGCTAGAGGAATTCCACAGGTGGAGTTTTCCAAGGATGGTTTGTGTGATGCCTGTCAAAAAGGGAAACAAAAGAAGGCATCATTCAAAAGGAAGACAGAGTCATCAATTGTCCATCAGCTTGAGTTGCTTCATATGGATTTGTTTGGCCCTGTAAATGTCATGTCTATTTCAAAGAAGAAATATTGTCTTGTGATTGTTGATGATTTTTCTAGATTTACATGGACTTTCTTTTTGCACTCCAAAGATGAGGCAAGTGAAATCATTATCAATCACATCAAGATGGTAAACAATCATCCTGACTTGAAAGTAAGAAGGATTAGGAGTGACAATGGGACAGAATTCAAGAATTCAAGCATGAAGGTGTTCTGTGAAGAAAATGGTATTTTGCATGAGTTTTTAGCAGCAAGGACACCACAGCAAAATGGTGTGGTTGAAAGGAAAAACAGAACACTCATTGAAGCTGCAAGGACAATGCTAGATGAATCAAAGTTACCAACTTATTTTTGGGCTGAGGCAGTTAATACAGCTTGCTTCACTCAAAATATTTCTTTGATTAATCAGGCCAAAGGAATGACCCTTTATCAGCTACTCAAAAGAAAGAAGCCACTATTGGATTTTCTTCATGTCTTTGGATGCAAGTGCTTTGTTCTGAGAAATCAAGCTGAGCATTTGGGGAAATTTGAAGCAAAGGCAGATGAAGCAATATTTGTGGGATATGCAGCAGGGAAAGCCTACAGAGTCTATAATCTCAGAACCAACATTGTTATGGAATCTGTACATGTTGTTTTTGATGATCTCAAAATTCAAGGTCTCTGTGATGAAGGTTTCCATGAAAGTCTTTCTTTTGAAAATGAGGAAGGAGATCAAGTGAATCATGTTAAGGCTACTGAGAAACAACCTAAAGTTGTTGTATCTAGCACAGATGAAAGCAGCAGTGAAGATGAAATTGCTGCATTAAGATTGAAAAGAATAGCTGCTAGCAGACCAAATGGTCATTTCGTTGACAGTCATGATGGTGGATTCGTTGACAGTCAAAATGAGCGTTTCGTTGACAGCCAAAATGGTCATACCGTTGACAGTCATAGAAATGCTTCTAGAAGTGATCAGTTAGGAACAACAAATTCAGGGGGAGTTTCTCAAGGACAAATATCCAATCAAGGCAATCATGATCATGAAGCTACCTCTTCAAGAGCAAATCTACCTCCCTCAAGGAAATGGACTAAAGATCATCCCTTTGAACTTAATATAGGTGATGTGTCTTCAAAAGTCCAAACTAGAAGAGCAAATCAAGAAGAATGTCTATATAGTAGCTTTTTGTCTCAAGATGAGCCAAAGAAAGTTGAGGATGCACTTCTAGATCCAGATTGGGTTTTGGCTATGCAAGAGGAGCTAAACCAATTTGAAAGGAACAATGTATGGAAGCTGGTGCCCAAGCCTAAGGACAGGAGTGTCATAGGCACAAAATGGGTGTTCAGAAACAAGATGGATGAAAATGGCATAGTCACAAGGAACAAAGCTAGATTGGTTGCAAAAGGCTATTCACAGGAAGAAGGAATTGATTTTGATGAAACCTTTGCTCCTGTTGCTAGACTAGAAGCAATAAGGATTTTCCTAGCCTATGCAGCCCATGCCAATTTCAAAGTCTATCAAATGGATGTGAAGAGTGCTTTTCTGAATGGGGAATTGGAAGAGGAGGTGTATGTAAGTCAACCTCCTGGTTTTGAAGATGATGATTTTCCAGAATATGTATACTTCCTCCTCAAAGCACTCTATGGTTTGAAACAAGCACCTAGATCCTGGTATGACACACTTTCACAGTTCCTCCTTGAGAATCACTTCACTAGAGGTACTGTAGATAAAACTCTTTTTCACAGGGTTGTGAATGGCTCTACTATACTTGTTCAAATTTATGTTGATGACATAATCTTTGGGTCTACAGATGTGAAACTTTGTCAAAAGTTTGCCAAGCTTATGCAAAGTAAATATGAAATGAGCATGATGGGAGAATTAACTTACTTTCTTGGTCTTCAAGTGAAGCAAGTTAATGAAGGCATTTTCATTAGTCAAACAAAATATATTCATGATTTATTAAAGAAGTTTAACTTAATGGAATGCTCTCCTGCCAAAACTCCCATGCCTACAGCCACCAAACTTGAATTGAATACTAAGGAAAAATCTGTGGACATTTCAAGTTACAGAGGCATGGTAGGCTCACTTTTGTATTTAACAGCTAGTAGACCTGATATTATGTTTGCTACATGTCTATGTGCTAGATTTCAAGCTGATCCTAGGGAATCCCATTTAGTTGCTATTAAAAGGATTTTCAGATATCTCAAAGGAACACCAAACCTTGGCATTTGGTATCCTAGAGAATCTGGCTTTGAACTAATTGGTTATTCAGATGCAGATTTTGCAGGATGTAAAATTGACAGGAAAAGCACAACAGGCACCTGTCAATTCTTAGGAAACAAGCTTGTCTCATGGTTCAGCAAGAAACAAAACTCAGTTTCTACCTCCACAGCTGAGGCTGAGTATATTGCAGCTGGAAGTTGTTGTGCACAGATTTTGTGGATGAAAAATCAACTACTTGATTATGGAATAAGAGTTGAGAAAATTCCTATTTTCCGTGACAACACTAGTGCCATTGCCATTACTGAGAATCCAGTGCAGCATTCAAGGACCAAGCACATTGACATCAAGTACCATTTCATTAGAGAACATGTTATGAATGGTACTGTGGAGTTACATTTTGTTCCAAGTGAACAACAACTTGCAGACATCTTTACCAATCCACTTGATGAATCAACATTCTCAAGATTAGTAAGTGAGCTAGGTATGCTAAATTTCTCTTAATTATTTTTGAGATATTTGCAAGTTACAATGTAGCCAGAAATTTGCTATGTTTTTCTGTGAATTAATTTTCTCAGGAAAAAGTGAAATTTTGTCTAAGTCAAAATTACTATGTCAACGAAACGCACCATTTCGTTGACAGTCTTAGCATTTTTCTGGGTGTTTCGTTGATAGCTCTTTTATATCAACGAAACGCAGCTTTATCAACGAAATAGACGGGACCTTAAACGCCCAAATCTGATTCGTTGATATAGCGCTTTTAATCTGAACCGTTGAAATTTTGACACGTCTTTTACCACGATCTATGCATACACCCCTGTAAGTATAAATCATGGTATTTCTTTAAAAGTAACGGTTATATTTTTTAAGCCAATCCAGTAATTTACATTTATTATTGGACTCTTTTTCTGAGAATTTTTGGGGGAGTATTTAAAAAATTCTATTTTCTTTAATTTCTTTTTACCTGTTCTCAAAAATTCCAAAGGCTTTTCTCTCTTCTTCTCTCTAACAAGCAATTCAGTTCGAAGCTTTTCTTCACACAACAATGGCACCCATAGTCAAGCTTATGTCTGCTGGAGGGTTCATCTATGAGAAGAACAACTCCATCCCTTTTGTTGTCAAGGAAAACCCGAACAGTATCTTTTTCAAGATGATGGACTTCATGAAGAACTCCAAGTTGAGCTATGCAATGTTTCACTCAACTCCTCTCTATAATGAGATAATCGAGGAGATCTGGATCTCATGTGAGTATAGTGGAACAAACTGCACACTGCAATTCACTCTCCAAGGTAATGAGTACATAGTTAATTCTGATGTATTGCAAGCATGTCTACATATTCCTGAAAATAACTGTGATGCTTTGCCTACAATCACTGAAATGGTTAACATGCTAAATTCAATAAACTACTCTTTGCCTACTGATAATCTGGGTAGAATAATTAGGAGAGGTCTGGTTAGGGAATATAGTTATTTAGCTGATGCATTTATCAAGGTCTTTTCTGGAAAGATTAGTAATTTTGATGCATTAACTAATTCCATGTTGATTCTTTTTACCATGCTCCTAACTGATAGATATTACAACTTTAGCACCCAACTTATGTATGAAATTGGTGCTAAGTTGGGTGACAAGGCTAATAGGAAAAAGAATATCTACTATGCTAGGTTTCTGATGATGTTGGCTAATCATGTTAGTCCAACACCATTAGTAATCTCTAACCCTGTTTCCAAGTTTGAGTGTTTTGTGCAAGAAAAGAGAGTATTGACAGACATACTGAGGCTGAACCACAATGGTGATGTTCCAGTGGTGTATCTGCCAATAATTGAGGTAACTACTGCTATCCCTTCTAGTATAGTTGTTACTTCAACTGTATCACCCAGTCCTGTTGTTGTGGAGTCTGTAGTTGTGACCCAACAGGCTCCTGCCCCTGCAACAAAACCAAAATCAAAGAAATCCTCCAAGCCAACCTCAGGTGCTTCCCAAAAGGCACCTGTTGTAAAATCCACTACACAACCTAAGGGGAGTGTTGTAGGTGCTGAGAGAGGTGAGGGAAGGGGTGAACATAAAAGAAACCCTAAGGATAAGGAAGGACAGATGAGTGAAATCCAGCCAAGCCCCATTATGTCTTCCCAACAAGGCACAATGAGTAAAATGGATTTAAACACAAGTCTAGTTGCATCCTCCCAAAAGGACGTGATTATTGAAACAAGCTCTCCTCCAAGAGCACACTCCAAAAGGGTAAGGGACACTTCAAGCCCACAGTCTACATTTTCCCAATACCAAAGGAGAGTGAAGCAAAAGTCCAAGGGTACACAGGGTGCACACACAGCAACACTTCCAGTTTCTCAAATTCAGTTTGATGTAACCCCTATTATTACTCTGGGGTTACAGTCCCATTCTCTAAACATCAACCTTGAACTATCTCCATCAAATTCACCAACTCTATCTCTAGATGTGGACATGATCCATTCATCTATTCCTGATTCTCCAACTCTAATCTTGGAGAAGCCCCACTCTGAAGCTGGTGGCCGTCACTTGTTAAGTGATTTGTTGGGCCATCAACCAATTTTTTCTGAAGTTGCAAGAGGATCTGTGGACCAATCTCTAAAATCAATCACCACAGATTCTACTGTAATTTCACTTTCTCAAAGTGCTTTATTGACTTCATCAACGAAACAGCTTCTTTCGTTGACAAGTGTTTCTCTATCAACGGTATCCATACCGTTGACAGTTCAAACTACCATTCCGTTGATAGGTCAATCTACACCCCTTATTGAAAATCAAGTTGTTTCCACAACTAGTGTAGATGACCTGGTGGTAGTTGAGACACTTTTAGGTTTGAGAGGGAGTGAAATTGAGAGGCTGGCTTGCAGTCAGGCAAAAGGAGAGACTGAGAGTGAGAGGCTGGCTATTTCTTCCAGCCAGGCAAAAGGAGAGATTGAGAGTACCACCTTAGTAGGTGAAGGTGAGGGTGTGAGAGGTGTGAGCCATGGGGAGCCCATGATGCAAGAAAAGAGTGGAGAGAGAGAAGGGACTACAGGAGCAATAAGGATGGAAGCAGCCATTGCTAGTGAGTTAATGGGGGTTAGTGAGGGAGAAAGGGAACTTACCTTCCAAGAGCATTATCAACAAACTCTGGATAGTATTTCCCTGGATCCTGAGACCTTTACTCATCCTGTGCCAGCCTATCAAGTTATGGCTCAACAGGGTAATGTGGAGGCAGAAAGGTCACTCAATTTAATTCATACTACTGCATCAATGCAAAGAGCAAAGGATGCCCTGACCAATCTATCTCCAGCAGCTGCAGCAAGTGGAGACTTCGATTTTTCTGATGATGAGGACAGCTTTGGTGACAATCTACAGGTGGCCACTACTACACAGACTGGGACTTCTGTGGTGCCTCCTAGACCAAACTGGCTTTCTCAGGATATGCATGGTAGATGCAACTTGGATGCTGCTATCACAAGGCCGTACAATGAGGCATATCTAGCTCATGAGTCTGCAGGAGCAAGGGACAAGAAATTCTACAAGGCCATAATGGATTCTCTGGAAATTCAAAGGCTACAAATGTTGCAGACAAGGATTGAGGCTACATAAATCAAGGATTCAATTAGCAACCTTAGGGATGCTACTGACAGGAGGCTAGATGAAAAGCTTCCTCTTCACACTGTCTCCAAGATGTCAAGGTTTTTCACCAAGGAACCTGAAGTGTCCTCATCTTTGAAAACTCTCTCCTTTAGAGTGGACAAAGTTGAGGCTACACTTTCTCACATGCAGAAGGAACAGGAGAAGCAAACTAGCCTACTCACCCAACTTCTGGCAGCTCAAGGAATCCCTATCATCTCACTTGATGATAACAAAAAGGGGGAGAAAAGTAAGGAGCTAGAGATACAAATCACAAAGGTTTTGGTCCCAGCCATCTCCTTGCCAGAAGAGCCATTAGAAATGGGGGAGTTTGGAAAGAAGAAAAAGGATGGTATTGACCTGATCCAGGAAGCCTCTATGAGGATGAAACTTGCAGAACAGATTAAGGATCACTGGTCAAATATAGAAGCAAAGGTCAAGAAGCTAGCTCACACTGCAAAGGCATCAACGGTTCAAGCTACTTCAATACCACCATCAACAAATGCAATGGTGATAGTACAAATGGAGCCACAGTTCAAGAGCTCTTATGCTATAGAGCCCCTTCAGCATGGAATCCTTCAAGATTCAAGAAATGAGAAAGGCCAATCTTCATGCTTTAGGAAAGTGGATGCAAGAGGGATATCTCCAATATCACCTGTCAAACCCAAAGGCAAGAACATTGAAAGGATATTTTATTCTCCATCAAAGCCAGATGAGTTCAAAGTCCTAGGGAAGCTGATCACTAAGTGCAAGGAAAGCAATCATCCAAGCATAAGGAATCAAAGGGCCATCATCTACAGGGACAGCAAGGAAATCTGCATTTGGGTTGGTCACCCAAATTTTGCTAAGGCAAAAGCTGAAGAATCTGAAAGGGCAGCAATGCAAGCATTGGCTGTTTCTCAAGCACTTGAAGATGAAGAAACCTTACAGGAAGAAAAAACCAAGGATGGAGCTAAGGAAGCTGAAAAAGCAAGGAAAAGTGTAATAACCTGAATTTTTGGTAGAATTAAAACTTTTCTTATTATGATTAAGTGCATCAGTGAATAGTGAATTTGGTGGATGAATAGTGATTTTGAGAATTAACAAAGTTTTTCATGCAACCTATGTACGAGACGTAGTGTGGATATTCCGAAGTCATATTAGTAATCTACGGAGTAAATAAGTGAATGCAAAGACGATCGGAATTCAGAAATTCCAAATTTAATTTTGGTGAAGTATTTGACCGGGCAGTGAATTATATATTATTATATTCAAGAAATGAGATATTAAATTAAGGATTTGAGGATTTAATATTTTGGAATTTTATTATATTTGATTTGAGAATTTAGAACGAAAACCACTGAGACAGTGAAACGAAGATACTAGAAACCGTTGATACTTTATAACGAGATTAAGTGATTAAGAGAATGAATCATGGATTAAGGATTGAAATTATGACAGGATTAAATAAAGACATGGAAGTAACATGTAACAAGATTAATTCGAGAAATGCAACATTTGGATCATCCACGTGAAAAGAAACGAACTAGTAAAGCTACTTTAACCAAACGCGTGCATGCGCGACACGTGTCCCGGTGACTCACCAAAAGGTGATGACTCACCACTTTTTAAACACAAAAATCAGCATCCTTATCATTATTATCAAGACAAAAAGGAAAGAAAAGAAAGAAGAAAATTCGGGAGGAGAAAAGAGGAGAAAAATGGGAGAGAAAGAAACGATCGTAACTCGAGATTCCGTGATCCGTTTTTGGCGTTCTACCACTCAAATCGAAGCTCTCGAGAAGCCCGACGTAACCATGGTAAGCAATCACCTCAACCCTGTGATTTACCCCTTCGATTTCAGTGATTAACAGTCGGAGAAGATGATGAATAGTAACTTGTGTTTTGTTTTGTTTTTGGATATTGAGTTTGTAGCTTGCAAAGGTTGTATTAAGCAAGGATCTAAGGTTACATAAGGTATATAGCAGCAAGCAAGCTTGGAGAAGGTATAAAACCTCTGCCCCTTTTGTTTGTATGAGTTTCGAAATGGTTTTGATGTTTATGTAGAGTTAAAAGCATGATTAAGTAATTAGATAAATTGTTGGTTGAGTTTGGAGGATGGGTTATGAATTTTGTTGTGATTATTCCTGGAGGATTTGACTGAGTGGAGGGTGTATAAGGTGGATGGTGAGTTTGGAATTGATTGGTATTGATTTGGGTGTGTTTTGAAAATGGAAAACGTTACGATTATAGCCGTCGTAATACCCATTTGATTTAGGGCTGTTTTGAGCAAGAATTACGAACTGGTATGGTAATATTTTTGAACAGAACTGACCATGAACATGTAGGTCTTGTTTTAAGGTTTGTTTTGGTATAAAGATCATGTCTATACGATTTACGGTTTAGGAGAAAAGTGAGTTTTAGTAAACGCCGTTTGGAAGAATGACTCATCTCTGTCCAGCAACTTTGAGGCTATATTTGGACCACTTCGGAGCCGTATTAAAATGTGAAATTTTGAGGAATAATACTAGAGACAGTTAGAAAGGCTCACGAAAAAGATTCGTATTAAAAATATTAGTTTTCGATTTTATAAAAATGTTTTAGTCAAGGTCGCGCAAGTGAAAACCACTAAGAACATGACTTAGAAACCAATGTTGTAAATGATTAGGTATAACTTGTATTCGAGGATCGATTTCGGACTAAACCTACGACTTAAGAAATTGTCGATTAACATGGACTTAGTATGAGCCTATAACGAGCTAGTAATGCCTTGGTTGTGTTTCGCCTACGTGTTTAAGCATTGAGCAAGTGGATTATCCAGGGGATTAATCGTACGTTTTCTTTGACTTTGTCTAGATTATCCGGCATCGTCGCGAACCCCTATCACTTCTCGAGCATCAGGCAAGTTTACTAAACCTTACTCTATTGTTCAGAGTAGGTATATTTTCAAATATTCAATACTTGTGTATTCCCAAGTTATATATATCAAATCTTAGTTGTGAGTATTGTGGCAAGTTTCCTAATTCTATACTTTGAAGTATTGATTATATATTACTGTTGTTGCCATGTGAGGAGTTATACAGTTTTGCGATACATGTTATATATCGTGTTCAATAAGATTTGACTTTTGGATATGATACGAGCTGTGAGATAATGTACTTATGAACCGGTATACCTCGTAGCTCTATAGATAAGAGCATGTTTATTGTTTCGACTCTAGACCGGGAGTCGATATTTGTGTTATATAGATAGTCGTGGAGACCCGGAGGGATTCCAGCGGCAGAGTACTATTCATCTTGAGGAATATTATTATTAAACATTAATTATATTTCTAGAAAGTATTAGTTACCTGGAAATGATTTGAGGAATGTTATTTGAATATTACCTCATTCGAAGGTTATTATTTGAAAATGATTTGGTAATTGGCTTATATGTTAAATATGGGATATCAGTTATAAGCCAGTATTCTTATATATGCCCTAGGATAAGGGCGTGTGATTTTCATTAAGGATCAGAAGTGATTGTATTTCTGTATATGCTAAAGATTATTTTTCCGATAAAGACATCGGGTGACTGTTATTTGAGATTTATTAATTAATGAATATTATTTATGTATATTCATTTGAGGCTTACTTGTTCGAGGGTTAATTATGTATTTAATGAACATTATTTATGTATATTCATTTGAGGACTATTGACTTTAAGAATATTATAGTGAATATTCATCTGGGGATTATTTAATGAATATTAATGTCGAATATTCATTCGAGGATTATTTATTTATTTAATGAATATTAGTTTTGAATATTCATTCGAGGATTATTTATTTATTTAATGAATATTAGTTTTGAATATTCATTCGAGGATTAATTATTTATTTAATGAATATTGCTTTTGAATATTCATTTGAGGCTTATTTATTTAATGAATATTATTTCCTAATATTCATTTGAGGTTTATTTATTTAATGAATATTATTTTAGAATATTCATTTAAGAGTTATTTATTTAATGAATATTACCTTTGAATATTCATTTAATCTATATTTACTTAATGAATATTATTTTCGAATATTCATTTAATCAGTATTTACTTAAGGAATATTATTCCGAATATTCATCTAAGCTTTACTTACTTAATCAATGTCATTGATTATTTTAAAAATCAAAAGAGGTTCCCAAAACAATGTTTTCCATTTAAATCCGTCTTTTAAGAAGATTCAAATGCTCGCTCAACTATCAAAAATACGGGAAACCTGATTTAAGTGACTACTACTCTTTTTAAACTCTCAATTCAAAAACTGTCAAGGGACAGATATTTTCTTGGAGCAATTTAATTGCTGCCAGTCTAATGTTGTGTTACCACCTCAATGATCGAGGGGTAAATTCATGGAACAAGTCGATATCCATTAACAAGCATAGCTTGGGAAATATTGGAGAATCTTCCTTTCCAACCTAGATATAACTACTTAGTGGAGTCGTATCAACAAGTGTTACACTTGGGGAAAGGAGGACGATCTTTACGTTTCAGAGTCATGGATTTCATCTGAACTAGGAGTGGTGTAAGTGGTCAAGTTGCGTGGGCCCATCCAACTTTTATATTGCCCCAAATGGGCCGGGAGGTCATAGTAAGGCGGTAGACAATGTCAGGCCGTCGTGATACTTCCATCTACATGTAGAAAACTATTTGAGCGGTGCGACCTGCTACTGATCATAGTAAGGTTAGGCACAGCGGACGCGGTAGCAACTCCAGTATTAGTTCATCATCCAATTTGGATATTTCCTGCAACATGTATTGGGGTGAAGAACCAACCATGTTGGCAGGGGGTTGAAAAGTGTTTGGAAATGAAGTGACAATAAATTTGTGCAACTCCATCTTTTACTTTTGAGTTATGACTCTGATAAAACCTGATTAAAGATATATATGCATAAGTGGAGTTTGGGTTACGGAAATATTATATTAATTTTCCTCGTAACTTCATCGTTTATATTATACTAGTTTCTTATCCGCTTAAAGCATATCATATGACTCTGTGGATACCCTACATAACATGAGTTATGGTAAGGGAGTTGCTTATATTGAATTTTCCTTATAACTTCATCTTTTAAGTTATATGTTAATATTCTGCTTATATAGCAGATAATTTTTGGAAAGGTTATATTTGGTTTATTTTGAAACCTCATCTTGTATACAAGAACTTTGTTCATAATATAGCAAAAGAGTTGCAGAAATATTATGAAATGATATTTGAATTACAATAAAGGTACTATTTTTGGAATATCTTCCGATAAGGAAATAATTTCAGTATCGAGATATTTTGACAAATTATTGTCTTATACCCGCTTTATTCTGGGTTGAGTTAAAGGCAGAATTAGGCCATACTTTCATTACCTTGCTGAGCTATCGCTCACTCTTGCTATTGTTTTATATATATTATATAGCAGCGAAGCAGGATGCCAATGGGACGGCACATACCCCGCAAGGCGTTTCCACAAACAGTTTCTAGCAGTGATCCCGAGAATAGTACGAACCAATCGAATCAGGCTACAACTTTTGGTATTCAACTTATGTATAGATATGAATGGTATGAGAGGATTGTGAGCATCAGAAGGCTAAGTTGGTAATGTAACCTTACTTAGAAATTGTATCAGTGACAGATTCAAAGACATTTGGGTATTGTAATAAAGATTATTTATTCCGCAGTTGTTGTATTGTGTCGTTTCTGAGACTTTAACCTGTGTGTGTGTGTGAGACATATATTGTGGGGTCATGAGCAGGTGAATTATGCACGGTGTGAGTAATACAGATAAGGCAAGGAGTAAATGGATCGTGACTACTCTAAATCCCTGACCCCGGATTTGGGGCTGTTACAGAAATGGTATCAGAGAGTTAGGTTACAGTCCTCAGAAACGATAGGAGATCGAGTCTTACAATACCCTTAAGAATGATAAGAACATCTAGAGCCCAAATTGAGTTCGTAGTCGGGTTAGAGGACATGACCCTGACTGTTTAAGATGAAGCCCGAGATGGGACTTCTTCTGGGAAACCGTACTTAGGACTTCATGGTTAGTCACCTCGATTCGTATGAGTTATAGAGTGATGGGATTCTGAGATACCAGACCCCGAGGCCTTCGAGTAGGCAATTGATGATGCGTTCCTTGAAATGGACGGAGACCCGATAAAGGAAGATCCATAGGAGGATCTTGAGGAAGACCCCATAGTGGGTCAAGGAAAGAATCTTATAGAGAACGTGTTGATTGATAAAGATGTAGTATGTTACTTGAGGTCGTATAATAAAGACCGGACGAACCTTCAGAGGATAAATAAGTGACGAGACGAGAGTCTAAGGTTCGTTCATGATTTATCAAGAGATATGACAAAGAAGATGGAGTGGAATCTCCAAAGCAGAAGAGGTAGAGGCAGTATAGCCAGTATCAGTGGATTGATTCGACTCGAACGAAACCTGTTACTCGTAGTCAGTTATAGTTGCCCATAAGGAGGCAGCATACGTAAGAACCAAGATGTTCAGATTTTCACGAACGATTAAGGGTACTTAGTTGCCTAGAATAGTGAAAGGTATTTCTTTGGCTATGAGGTTTCAATCCCCCACGACCAGCGATTCCATTGGAAATAGTGTCTATTACATCATTGAGGGATTTTATTATCTCAAGGAGAATTTTGGGTATATGTACCATGCAAATGTTATTATAAGACAAGCACGCTAAGGCAGAATTGAGAACAAGATTTACCACCCTCAGGAAACCAGGAAGGAATTATGAGGATAGAACCTAAAGGTCGGAAATCATATTCGAGCATTACTAGTAGGTAAATAGATTGATCGAGTTTCCCTGGTTTTGGAAAGAAATTCAGCAAATTTTGGCAAACCTTGTCTTTCTGATTACCAGAGGATGTCACCAAAGAGAGTGGAAACTAGAGCGAACCCTGTGGATTGGGTAAGATAGCCGTTATATGGGTTGGTGGACAGACCCTGATTGCTATAATTGATTGTGGAGATAAAATGATGAAGTTGAGATTGGACGGTAAAGGCGAAATATATTTAAGGACCAAGACAGACTGAGAAGTTCCGGGATTGACTTAAATGAAAAGGCTATTGTGCCAAAAGTGTTAAGCTTATGTAGCACATGGGATTGATATGGGAAAAAGGAATATTGGATATAATGATGATTGAAATAGAGACCGGGTTTAAGCTTGTAGTTTCTAACGAGCTTCCGTAGTACTGCCCAGTCGACATGTGGAATTGTCATTGCTATGGGCAACAACGGTATCGAAGTCTTCTTATAGAACAGAACGCTTACTTGAGATGTTGCGTCTAGTCGAATAGAACTCCCTACGATTGCAAATGTTGATGGTTGAATTCTTAGCGACTATTATAAGTCGGCAATGACGTAAGTATCGAACACCTTAGGGTGCGTGGAAAAGAAAAGCTTTGGAATTGAACGATTATCCATCAGAGGAGCCGACATAAAAAGGCATCCGTAGAGACCTTGGTAGTACCCTCCCCATTTGCAAATTATGTGGGATATTTCCCCAATCTATGATCTATCTTGACCTCTTTCCAAGAAAGAATTCTGATAAAGGGTATATTCCCTCTTCGAAGTTATTTTATAACACTTGTGCTAAACCATATTCAGTTTCACTTGTGCTAGAGGCTGTCACAATGCCTGCTTTCAGGTTTTTGAAGCCCTGTCAAATGATGTTATTTAAGCTTTCACTTTTCTTCGAATAATGAATGACCCTATGGTGATACCTCACCACTTGTTTGTTAAAGTACCAATATCTTTTTGATTAATCTTTTCCTTGTATTTTCTTTAGAAACCGCACCTTTGGAATCTGTTCAATTTTAATCCGAGGTGTTCCTTTGAGAAATATTGTCGAAAGACGATAATCATTAAATTGATCTCGAATTGCTTTCGTACTTTTCAACTTCCACTGAGACGAATAACCCTATACTTATAGGGGCTACAAGGACTATCTGTCTATGTGATAGAAGTCGGATGGGACGCCATCACTTGTAAGTTGTGAAATACAAGAAGGCTAATTACCTTTAGTAATGTCTCAATCGAGGCACACAACGTTGAGTTCTTATGATCATGTTGATCTCTTGGTAAATTCTCTTACCTCCAATAAGGTTACCTTAAAACTCATAACCTTATGATCACCAGTGTGTGACGTTTTCCTTGATATGGGAGCTGTCTTTTCAAGGCCCCGTGATTTTTGTTATCCTCATTGAATTCTAAGGGGAGGCGAACCAGGTCAAATAAGTCAAAAATTCGCTGATAGGAATTAGATTCACAACGAAATCGCCTATGACAAGAGCGAATCCCTAAGACGAATAGAATGTTAGTGACGTATCAACGAAATTGGGTTATTCTCCCAAGGATGTTATGATAATGGAAAGCGTGTCAATCGACATGTGTGAAAGGAATAGCGATGTGTCGTGTACTCCAGTGACAACGGTGTTAGATAGATGCCCTATAATGGAATTAAGATTTTGGAGGAGTTGTTTACGAATGGACACTACCTCTGGGTTAGCAAGATAAGTACTGGCGATGGAGTCAGAGGGAGCTGGTATTGTGACTTGGGAGAAGTTGATATTATTATAAGGATGGGTTGGTTGACACCCAATGGAGTCCAGACTGATTGTAAGAGAGAGAGAGTAATAAATAAAGGATGGAGACAGATTCAGAGATTCTTGAATATAGTTTAAACTAAGAAACTATTACGCCAGAAATGCGAGGCTTAATTAGCTCTTATGGTTGCCGCCAAGAAAAGAGATACCAAGTATTAAGGGAACTACAATGGTTTTGGGAGATTGTACAAGGTTTTAAGGAGCTACCAGATATCGATTTGGATGACATGAGAATGAATACCGAGTATTCCGAGTATAGTGGGAATGAAAGAGTTAGTGACTCAGTTACAAGAATGGTTGGGCAAGAATATGATAAGACCCATTGTACCACCGTGGAGAGCCCGGTGTTGTTGTGAGAGAGAAGGATATTAGCACAAGATTATGCATCGAACCTCGAGAGTTGTATGAGTTCGACGTGGAGCATAGGTACCCTTGTAAATGATTGTTAGATCAGCGAAAGAACGCTGTGTATTTCCAAATTTATTTAAGAACTGGATATCACCGGTTGGAAGTTAAATCCGAGAATATACCCAAGATTGCGATTCGTATTAGGAATAGGCACTTCGAGTTTTCAGCGAGGTTGTTTTGGGGTGATTAATGCACCCACAAATTTTATGGAATGTAATGAATTGGCTTTGGGTTACCCGTGATAGTAGATAACATGAGATGGAGAAATGGCTAAAATTGACCTAGGATTATGACTGTGAGATACACTACCATCCGGGAAAGGCCAATGTGGTGGCCGATACCCTTAATTAAAATGAGACTGAGATGGATTCCGAATGATCGGGAATTAAAGGATGAGATTTTACACAAAACCCAAGTTAGTCCGACAAACTAGAAAGACAGAAGATTTCACCAACATGCGGCTAGTAACAGCCAAGACAGACAGAGAAAGTATGCGGACTAAGCCCGCGAGTATAGAGATAGTACTGCTATTGATGAGCTAAATGGCATGTGGATGGATGACAAGCAAGTTTATGATTGGTGTATTTTCTGTGTAAACAAGATAGAGAATATGAGGTTAGAAATTCGTGATGCTAAAAGATATCCTCGTGGGAAGAATTAATGAGATTTGGAAAGAAAGGGAAGTTGAGCCCGAGATTCAATGGGCCATCTGAGATTTTAAAACGCGTCAGGAAGGTGGCCTACGAGCCAGCCTTACCCCCCCAAACTTGTAGAATGGTCACAACGGGGTTCATGTGTCGATGCTACGTCAGTATACTATAGATGCCCGTCATATGTTAGAATACGAGCAGGTAGATATACAACCTGGTCTGACTTACAAAGGACAACCTGTGAAAATCACGGATAGAAATGAACAAGTGCTAAAAGACGAGGTTGCCAAGATAGTGAGAGGTTTGTGGAAAATCAAGAAGTGGGAGAATCCACTTGGGAGTTAGGAAGTGCAATGGGAGAGAAGTACCCCCAGTTATTCCTAAGCTGATTCCGGGACGGAATCCTTTTAAGGAGGGGAGACTGTAATAACCTGAATTTTTGGTAGAATTAAAACTTTTCTTATTATGATTAAGTGCATCAGTGAATAGTGAATTTGGTGGATGAATAGTGATTTTGAGAATTAACAAAGTTTTTCATGCCACCTATGTACGAGACGTAGTGTGGATATTCCGAAGTCATATTAGTAATCTACGGAGTAAATAAGTGAATGCAAAGACGATCGGAATTCAGAAATTCCAAATTTAATTTTGGTGAAGTATTTGACTGGGCAGTGAATTATATATTATTATATTCAAGAAATGAGATATTAAATTAAGGATTTGAGGATTTAATATTTTGGAATTTTATTATATTTGATTTGAGAATTTAGAACGAAAACCACTGAGACAGTGAAACGAAGATACTAGAAACCGTTGATACTTTATAACGAGATTAAGTGATTAAGAGAACGAATCATGGATTAAGGATTGAAATTATGACAGGATTAAATAAAGACATGGAAGTAACATGTAACAAGATTAATTCGAGAAATGCAACATTTGGATCATCCACGTGAAAAGAAACGAACTAGTAAAGCTACTTTAACCAAACGCGTGCATGCGCGACACGTGTCCCGGTGACTCACCAAAAGGTGATGACTCACCACTTTTTAAACACAAAAATCAGCATCCTTATCATTATTATCAAGACAAAAAGGAAAGAAAAGAAAGAAGAAAATTCGGGAGGAGAAAAGAGGAGAAAAATGGGAGAGAAAGAAACGATCGTAACTCGAGATTCCGTGGTCCGTTTTTGGCGTTCTACCACTCAAATCGAAGCTCTCGAGAAGCCCGACGTAACCATGGTAAGCAATCACCTCAACCCTGTGATTTACCCCTTCGATTTCAGTGATTAACAGTCGGAGAAGATGATGAATAGTAACTTGTGTTTTGTTTTGTTTTTGGATATTGAGTTTGTAGCTTGCAAAGGTTGTATTAAGCAAGGATCTAAGGTTACATAAGGTATATAGCAGCAAGCAAGCTTGGAGAAGGTATAAAACCTCTGCCCCTTTTGTTTGTATGAGTTTCGAAATGGTTTTGATGTTTATGTAGAGTTAAAAGCATGATTAAGTAATTAGATAAATTGTTGGTTGAGTTTGGAGGATGGGTTATGAATTTTGTTGTGATTATTCCTGGAGGATTTGACTGAGTGGAGGGTGTATAAGGTGGATGGTGAGTTTGGAATTGATTGGTATTGATTTGGGTGTGTTTTGAAAATGGAAAACGTTACGATTATAGCCGTCGTAATACCCATTTGATTTAGGGCTGTTTTGAGCAAGAATTACGAACTGGTATGGTAATATTTTTGAACAGAACTGACCATGAACATGTAGGTCTTGTTTTAAGGTTTGTTTTGGTATAAAGATCATGTCTATACGATTTACGGTTTAGGAGAAAAGTGAGTTTTAGTAAACGCCGTTTGGAAGAATGACTCATCTCTGTCCAGCAACTTTGAGGCTATATTTGGACCACTTCGGAGCCGTATTAAAATGTGAAATTTTGAGGAATAATACTAGAGACAGTTAGAAAGGCTCACGAAAAAGATTCGTATTAAAAATATTAGTTTTCGATTTTATAAAAATGTTTTAGTCAAGGTCGCGCAAGTGAAAACCACTAAGAACATGACTTAGAAACCAATGTTGTAAATGATTAGGTATAACTTGTATTCGAGGATCGATTTCGGACTAAACCTACGACTTAAGAAATTGTCGATTAACATGGACTTAGTATGAGCCTATAACGAGCTAGTAATGCCTTGGTTGTGTTTCGCCTACGTGTTTAAGCATTGAGCAAGTGGATTATCCAGGGGATTAATCGTACGTTTTCTTTGACTTTGTCTAGATTATCCGGCATCGTCGCGAACCCCTATCACTTCTCGAGCATCAGGCAAGTTTACTAAACCTTACTCTATTGTTCAGAGTAGGTATATTTTCAAATATTCAATACTTGTGTATTCCCAAGTTATATATATCAAATCTTAGTTGTGAGTATTGTGGCAAGTTTCCTAATTCTATACTTTGAAGTATTGATTATATATTACTGTTGTTGCCATGTGAGGAGTTATACAGTTTTGCGATACATGTTATATATCGTGTTCAATAAGATTTGACTTTTGGATATGATACGAGCTGTGAGATAATGTACTTATGAACCGGTATACCTCGTAGCTCTATAGATAAGAGCATGTTTATTGTTTCGACTCTAGACCGGGAGTCGATATTTGTGTTATATAGATAGTCGTGGAGACCCGGAGGGATTCCAGCGGCAGAGTACTATTCATCTTGAGGAATATTATTATTAAACATTAATTATATTTCTAGAAAGTATTAGTTATCTGGAAATGATTTGAGGAATGTTATTTGAATATTACCTCATTCGAAGGTTATTATTTGAAAATGATTTGGTAATTGGCTTATATGTTAAATATGGGATATCAGTTATAAGCCAGTATTCTTATATATGCCCTAGGATAAGGGCGTGTGATTTTCATTAAGGATCAGAAGTGATTGTATTTCTGTATATGCTAAAGATTATTTTTCCGATAAAGACATCGGGTGACTGTTATTTGAGATTTATTAATTAATGAATATTATTTATGTATATTCATTTGAGGCTTACTTGTTCGAGGGTTAATTATGTATTTAATGAACATTATTTATGTATATTCATTTGAGGACTATTGACTTTAAGAATATTATAGTGAATATTCATCTGGGGATTATTTAATGAATATTAATGTCGAATATTCATTCGAGGATTATTTATTTATTTAATGAATATTAGTTTTGAATATTCATTCGAGGATTATTTATTTATTTAATGAATATTAGTTTTGAATATTCATTCGAGGATTAATTATTTATTTAATGAATATTGCTTTTGAATATTCATTTGAGGCTTATTTATTTAATGAATATTATTTCCTAATATTCATTTGAGGTTTATTTATTTAATGAATATTATTTTAGAATATTCATTTAAGAGTTATTTATTTAATGAATATTACCTTTGAATATTCATTTAATCTATATTTACTTAATGAATATTATTTTCGAATATTCATTTAATCAGTATTTACTTAAGGAATATTATTCCGAATATTCATCTAAGCTTTACTTACTTAATCAATGTCATTGATTATTTTAAAAATCAAAAGAGGTTCCCAAAACAATGTTTTCCATTTAAATCCGTCTTTTAAGAAGATTCAAATGCTCGCTCAACTATCAAAAATACGGGAAACCTGATTTAAGTGACTACTACTCTTTTTAAACTCTCAATTCAAAAACTGTCAAGGGACAGATATTTTCTTGGAGCAATTTAATTGCTGCCAGTCTAATGTTGTGTTACCACCTCAATGATCGAGGGGTAAATTCATGGAACAAGTCGATATCCATTAACAAGCATAGCTTGGGAAATATTGGAGAATCTTCCTTTCCAACCTAGATATAACTACTTAGTGGAGTCGTATCAACAAGTGTTACACTTGGGGAAAGGAGGACGATCTTTACGTTTCAGAGTCATGGATTTCATCTGAACTAGGAGTGGTGTAAGTGGTCAAGTTGCGTGGGCCCATCCAACTTTTATATTGCCCCAAATGGGCCGGGAGGTCATAGTAAGGCGGTAGACAATGTCAGGCCGTCGTGATACTTCCATCTACATGTAGAAAACTATTTGAGCGGTGCGACCTGCTACTGATCATAGTAAGGTTAGGCACAGCGGACGCGGTAGCAACTCCAGTATTAGTTCATCATCCAATTTGGATATTTCCTGCAACATGTATTGGGGTGAAGAACCAACCATGTTGGCAGGGGGTTGAAAAGTGTTTGGAAATGAAGTGACAATAAATTTGTGCAACTCCATCTTTTACTTTTGAGTTATGACTCTGATAAAACCTGATTAAAGATATATATGCATAAGTGGAGTTTGGGTTACAGAAATATTATATTAATTTTCCTCGTAACTTCATCGTCTATATTATACTAGTTTCTTATCCGCTTAAAGCATATCATATGACTCTGTGGATACCCTACATAACATGAGTTATGGTAAGGGAGTTGCTTATATTGAATTTTCCTTATAACTTCATCTTTTAAGTTATATGTTGATATTCTGCTTATATAGCAGATAATTTTTGGAAAGGTTATATTTGGTTTATTTTGAAACCTCATCTTGTATACAAGAACTTTGTTCATAATATAGCAAAAGAGTTGCAGAAATATTATGAAATGATATTTGAATTACAATAAAGGTACTATTTTTGGAATATCTTCCGATAAGGAAATAATTTCAGTATCGAGATATTTTGACAAATTATTGTCTTATACCCGCTTTATTCTGGGTTGAGTTAAAGGCGGAATTAGGCCATACTTTCATTACCTTGCTGAGCTATCGCTCACTCTTGCTATTGTTTTATATATATTATATAGCAGCGAAGCAGGATGCCAATGGGACGACACATACCCCGCAAGGCGTTTCCACAAACAGTTTCTAGCAGTGATCCCGAGAATAGTACGAACCAATCGAATCAGGCTACAGCTTTTGGTATTCAACTTATGTATAGATATGAATGGTATGAGAGGATTGTGAGCATCAGAAGGCTAAGTTGGTAATGTAACCTTACTTAGAAATTGTATCAGTGACAGATTCAAAGACATTTGGGTATTGTAATAAAGATTATTTATTCCGCAGTTGTTGTATTGTGTCGTTTCTGAGACTCTAACCTGTGTGTGTGTGTGAGACATATATTGTGGGGTCATGAGCAGGTGAATTATGCACGGTGTGAGTAATACAGATAAGGCAAGGAGTAAATGGATCGTGACTACTCTAAATCCCTGACCCCGGATTTGGGGCTGTTACAAAAAGTGTAAGGCAACCAAAGGCTAGAGCTAAAAGGAATCTGGATTTTGATAAAGAGGATTCTCAGGACACTGCTCAAGCCACTTCCACAACAAGTGCACATCAAATTCTTGCTGATCAACCTCATGAAGGAAAATTGGCATGTGATCCTGCACATCCTGTCAACTTTCATGATCAGCCAATCATGCCAAAAGAGGAGCCTATTGAATTTGACGAAGCCTATTTTCCAAGGTTCCTATTTGAAAAGGATCAGCCAATAAAGTCAAAGAAAAGGGCTGTCAAGGCAAAGCCAGTATTTGTGAGAAAGCCACAACCTCAGAAACCCCCTGCAAATCCAGAGGACTGCATGTACATTGCTGACATCAGGGAAGAATCTAGCTTACATCTTGATTTAGACAACCTGGTGGAAGTAAGGGGCATTGCAGCTTCTCAAAAGTTGCCTGAAAGATTAGTTTTCACATTCAAGGGTGGTAGAGATCAAGTGTGGCCTCTCTACAGGATTTTAGGAGAAGACTACCAAACACTACTCACAGTGTTTAGATGCTTGAAGAAGGACTTTGGCTTCACCAAAACAGCCAAGTCTGAGGTGGTCTCCAAAATATGTCAAATAAAGGCTAGCTGGAACAAGCCTGAGGCTCTTCCCAGAATGCTTAGAGTGCCCTCAACAGGAAAGAAGATCCATCTTCAACCTTACTGGATGATGGAATTTAAGGACAAGGACAACTGCAGAAGGTTCTTCAGGATGGAAGACCAGCTGGATAAGGCATCTAATCAAACTCTAAAGTTTATGCAATCCAAGCTTGGTGATCAAGATGAGGAAGAGAAGATCTTCTACAGAAGGCTACAGGTCCAGATTGAGGAAAACAACTCGAAGAGAGGGAAGAAGACTATGCCACAAAGAAGACCAAGATGAATCATGTGCTCAGTCTAGAGGAGCATTTCTGGGCATCAGTCTTGTAAGTCTTGTACTTTGTTCAAAATATTATGAAGCTTAATGCATTTTCTATTTTTGTAATTTATAATGTATCTGAGTGTTTTTGTTATCATCAAGTCTCTTGATTTATGGCTGTTATTCTATCAGTCATAAATTGGGGGAGATTGTTAGGAATATGTTGTTCTTGATGATAAACATAAAACACTTAGTAGAATTTGTGTAAAGTCATTTTGTAGCTGTCAACGAAATGGCATGCTTTGCAGCATTCCGTTGACAGGAAGCTCATCAACGAAATGAGTAATGTAGCAATTGCACTGTACAATACTTCATAGTTTGATATGCATTTTGTTGTATGTATTAGATAGGTTTTCTAAGTCATGTTGACTAAGTACTAGATAGGCAAAATAGGTTGGTTAATTGTAAATATATTATGCCTTGTAATTTTGCCTAAGTGAAGACATGTCAACGGTATGAAGATCACTCTGTCAACGGTATGGAGTTTACCCATCAACGAAACGAGGGAAACACCATCAACGAAACGAAGGAAACACCATCAACGAAATGAAGAATAAAGCTATCAACGAAACACATCTCCCTGCTATCAACGAATCACTATTGCTTTTTGAACAGTTGACAAAGTGATAGTGACAGTTTACTGAACAGATCTAAAGGAGATATGGAAGTGTACTTTGCATTGGAAGCCATCAAAATGGTTACTGGAAATAAGTAAACATTCCAATTTCCAATAAGGCTCTTGGGAATGATTAAAATAAACACGAGGACAAAAGCAAAGATCTCCAAGGACCATTGGACAAAAGGAATGAAAAGCAAGCTACTGATGGTTACTACTATTGTTCTTTAGTTTAGCCAAACGTAGAATTGTAAACTTGGGGATTTATAACCAAGTGTAGCAGTTACTTTAAAGAGAAGAGAAGAAAAACAAATAGTTTGTATTAGCTATCTTTGAGAGCATACTTCTCTACAATCTTGTAACTGAGCAGCTGTGTACATTTTGTATCACAGATTATTTCCGCAATAAAAATCACTTCAGTTGGATCATCAAACAATCCAACTGAAATTATTTATGTGCTTGTGATTTTTACTTTAAGTTCAGTTTTTATTTGTAAGTTGTTTTACGTTTAAGAAATATCAAGAATTGTATTCAACCCCCCCCTTCTACAATTCTGTTAGGTCATTTGGGATTAACAATGTTGGGGTTATGTTTTCCAAGCTAGATGGCTATTACAAAATTCAAATATGCATGGACAATTTAACAATGCATGAAAAACCTAATACTTTACGATAAAATCTATTTTGTGAAATAAATCGAAAAATGCTTCACAAATTACAAAAATTTGGGAATCCTCTTGAAATGTTCCAAGAGGATTATGGTCAAAAATTCACCTTGAAATTCATTGGTCATCTATGACTTTTAAGCGAACGAAAAATCAATTGTGTATCGATTTTAGGGGTCCCGAAAAAAAAAGTCATGCAAATTATGAAACTTATAACAATTACAATTAGAGAGATACTAATGACTAACCCAAGTTTCAAGTCAAAATTAGTTTCAAGATACTAATGGCATGGCTTTTAGTAAGACAATTTGATTATAAATATATCAAATATAGTTTTGGCTTAAACATTTAAGAACAACACTCTTTTAAATTAATCAAACAGTTTTGGCTCGTAAAAGTAGTATGTGAAATACCTCTATTTTTGTATCTTTAGCCGTTACCTATATTTGTTTGACAAAAATAACCTAGTATAGAAAATATCATTAGGTTAATATTTCTATCCCAAGTCCATGTCAAGTAAGATGTGTCGGAAAATATTTTGGATCAGTCTGACTATTTTGACTCGATTCCGGTAAGTGCCACAAAGGACCCCTAAGAGATGATTTACTATGTGACTTAGTTATCTAATTTAATTTTCACTTTTATTTTGACAAATCACCAAAACCTAAAGAATAAAAAGCTGACTATGTCACCCTGCATAGCTAGAGTCTCAGTAGCCAATTAATGAAAAACCAGAGTGTAATAACCCCAAATTTTGGACTTAGTTAAAAAACAATTGATGAATAGTGAATTTGCTGATGAAAAATATTTTCAGACCACACTATATGGAAGACATGTAAAGAATGTTTCGAAGTTATATTAGTGATGTATAAAGAGAATAAGTGAATGTAAACGCGATCAGAATCGGGAGATTCCAACTTTAAATTTTGATGACTATTCATCGGACAATCAAGGATGTATTGATTTGATCGTTTTGAGAAAGTATGTAGAATGAGAAATCCATGATCATATCTTAAGCCAAGGTGAGAAATCTAGGATCATATATTAAGCCAAGGTAATGGAAAGATCAAGGAAGTATCTCCTAACATTGGTACAGAGAAACGTTTTCAAAATCACTTGAACCTATCGCGAAACAGAAGCGTAACGAATTATGGATTAAACCCTAACCGAAGTGGAAGTATCATATAAGATCATCAAGTGCATCATGTAAGAGGATTAATGATACAAAAATGACATAAGCATGACACAGGAGGATGACATAGGTGATGACAAGTGATGACAAGGTGATGAATCACCACCTTGTCACCACTTTCACCACCAAACCACAACAAGTTGACATGTGGCAAGGGGGTGACAAAACTCAACCAAAACCACACAAAAGAGATGCATCCAATTAGAGTTATTTGCCAAAAGAAAAGAAAAGAAAAATCAAGAACAATATCAAGAAGAAGAAGAGTAACATTCGGCCTTTTCTTTTCTTCCATTCCTTAAGAAATTTTCTACAAGCTACACACCTCCTAAAATCATGGTTATGGATTCTAAAGCTTTCATATTTCTAAATTAAGGTAATCTCTAAATCCTAGCTTCATCCATGGATGATATCATATCCAAATCTTGATTATAAGATGAGCATGAATATTGTTTTGAATAGTAACTTATGATTTTCTTGATTTGTTCTTGAAGATTAAGGCTTGTTAAGGTTGATTAAGGATCAAGAAAGGGTATATAAGCTACTGTTAGGGTATACCAAGCATCAAGGAAGGTATAAACATCTCCCACCCTTGGTTATACTTTGATTATTATGTTAAGTTTGATGATAGTTTGAGATAGTATGGATTAAAGGTTGAATCCTTGGTTATAATGATTGTTTAGTGATTATCTTGATGGTTGAACAAATAAATGTTTGAATGGACTTGTTGGTTAAAGATCATGGGTTAGTTTAGATGATGAATGAGGAGTATTGATGATTGGTTGATGTTATTGGATTGACTTGAGTGTTTTAAACACGGGAATCACGTTTAAGCGTCGTTACCATGTCGGATTTCACTTAGGAAGGTTGGACAGAGACCACGGTTACCTTCTAGGCATAACAAAAATTCTTTCTGACCATGATCATGTAGGCTCTGTTTTGTATTTTATTTTGGCTAAATAATCGTATCGTTTTGATTTACGGTTTAGGAGAAACACCCGTTTTAGTGAAAGCGGTTTCGAGTAACTAAGTAGTTCACTGTATGAACTTTGAGCTTATGATCAAGCCCCTTAAAAATGGAATTGGGTCATGATATTAATGTGGATACTAGTATGGACAGTTAGGAAAGGAACCGAGAAGGTTTCCTGTTAAAATGATGATTTTTCGATTTTATAAAAATGCGAGAACCAAAGTTGCGCAAGTGAAATACCCTTAAGGGGATAGTTTAAACCATGAGTTTAGTAATGGTAAAGTGCTTGGGCTTTGTGAATGGATTATCAACCAAACTTTTGACTTAAGAGTATAAGGAATGTCATGATGTTATAAGTGACCAAGAGCGGGACATTTGATGTTCGTTAATAGAACGTTAGTGCTTAAGTTAAATGCACTTTAAATGATTAAGCTAGGGGACTGATCGAGTATTTCCTTGTTTATAGATTTTCCGGAAAGTTCTCGAACCCCTAACAACCAAGGACCCGAGGCAAGTTTTCTCATTCCATGCTATGTTTTCCATTACTTATACTGATGATGCATATGATATGATATCATGCATGCTTTCAAACCTTACATCGTATATAGATGTGATGGTATTAAAAATGTTGAGATATAGTATATGCATATGATATGATATCATGCATGCTTTCAAACCTTACATCGTATATAGATGTGATGGTATTAAAAATGTTGAGATATAGTGTATGCATATGATATGATATCATGCATGCTTTCAAACCTTACATCATATATAGATGTGATGGTATTAAAAATGTTGAGATGTAGTATGTGCATATGATAGATGCATGTTAGTTTTCAAATCATGCATCTGATATAAGATGCTGTGTATTTTAATGATGCGATTATGTTATAATGTTTTAATGCTGTAAAGAAGATTATAAACGGTTTACGCTTTTGATAAAAAGCTTTATAAGATATAAGGTTTATATGCTATGTAAATACTAGATATAAACCGAGGTTTTAAGGGCTCTAAGGGTAGAGCACTCGTACGATAATTCTAAAACATTAGACCTGGAGTTAAATTACTATTTTGGTCTTGATTATACTGTCAGAAACTGGAGGGTCCAGGGACAGCTATGTTTTAAATATGTTGATTAAATAATCCAATATATATATTATTGGATATTTAATTTTAAATATTAAATAATATTATTAAAAATATTATTTGAATATTTATTTAATTAAGTGAATATTAATTTGAATATTCACTTAAGTGGAATTATATTGAATCATAATTCAATATTTATTATTTGAATATTTATTAAATATTCCAAATATGATTTAAAAATCATAGAACCTTATTTAAATATTACGTAAGGTTCCAATAGTTATTTAAAATGTTTTTCTGATCTCAAAAAGGATTTATGAGAATATAGTAGGGGTTCCCAACTACTTTAATTATTTATCTCGAATGATGATTTTGATTTGAAATTATCAAAAATTGGGAATCCATCTCACGAAGTGAACATATGATTTCACTTGTCTTTTTCATTAAAAGTGAGTATGTTTTCGAGTTCTGATTTATCAAAACTAAAGGTATTTTACAAAAACTCCCAGGTCGTAATTTCAAAATACATGGTAATCATTCGTAGTTTCGTTGACTGATGTCAACCCACATTGTGACTTTCTCCCTTCAAATATTCTGGAGTAAGAAAATCTGAACTATTGCAACGTTTTGACAAGTATTTGTACTTAGGGGAAATAGGATTAAATTCTGATTCCCGTTTCATTGATTTTTCATCCGGGACCAGGAGGAAACGTGAAGGAGGCTGTGGGACAGTACCTCTGAATAATAGTGTAAGAGGCTGCTGGGCAGTCCAGCACTTATCTCGCGTAGGAGGCTGTGGGACAGTCCAGCAGATACAAAGCCCGTATGCGGCTAGGGTGATAATCGTGTCAAGCTGTCGTCCATCTACTAGTAGAAAAGTGTGAGTACGATACAACGACTGATCATCGTGTATCGTGGTGTGCTCCGGAAAAAGGCCCCTTCCCTCTAATTGGAGTTGTGCTGCACATTGTAACAAAAGCCTTGGCGCGGAGTTACTGATAATGTGACAGTGATGAGTAATGATGTTCCTCATACAGTAGTTGTACTGTATGGCATGTTTTGACGAAAAGAATGTTTAAACATATTGTTCTGTATATGAACGGAGTTTCAAAGGTTTTCAATTATGATATCAGCTTACATATATGATTATGATGCTATATCTTATTGTCGAGCTATAGTGCTCATTCTTGCTTCTTTTATATAACACAATACAACAGCTTCAAAAAGGTGTTCATTACTGATATTTCACAGTATTTTGAACAGTATGAGATATCTAAATAGATATGCGTGTATATATGTTTAGAAGGGATTTAAGATATACAGTATATTGAACTGTATAGTGTTTTGAATCAATGAATAGGCTTTAAGCCTTGATTCCAATATTTGATATCTATTTTAAAAGATATGTTTTGAATCTTGGTCCATTATATCGATACCAAGGATTTCTAAATGATTTACGAAGAGTATTTGAGTATGATTATAAGTCATACAGTATTTTGAACGATATACTATTTTGGGGTCAAACCCTAGTAGTGTTAAACCTTTGATCCTATATGGATTATCTACCTTAAAGGTTTAGAGATTTAAACTGGGATAGATTTCTTGCTGAGCGCTATTAGCTCATTCTTGCTTTATTAAAACTTCCAGCATGAAGAAAATATTGCCGATTCACCCCATATCATGGGAGCAAGGGAATGGAGAGACCACCCTTGAGTTAGTTCAGCAGGATGGATACTGCCGGTGTGAGCAGAATACTTGCAGCTTGAATTAATAAGGATTGTATTATTAAACCTTATATAGAATGTCGAGGTCTATTATTTTAACTTCAGGTAGAGGTTGTAAATGATAGATGAGATCATGGATAGTACATTTGATTGTAATAACAAATGTTAATTATTGTTGCTCATTTCCAAGGCTATAACTTGTGTGTGTGTGCGTAAGTGATTGGGGTCTTTGGAGTTGTATTATTAGAATGTTTTAAGTAATGCAGGTATTGTATAATTGATGGAGCGTGACAACCCAGATTCCTGACCCCGGACCTGGGGGTGTTACACAGAGTCTCTAGGGTACCATAGTCCAAGACTAGGTGTTCCCTTGAGATATGTGAAAATTCTTTTCACATCAATTAAGTGAGATTCCCTTCGAATCTAGCACACAGAAAAGTTGAGAACATTATACACGGTCTACTAGCAGTAAAATAGAGCAATGAGCCTATCATGCCTCTATAACTAGACACATTAATTTATTTATTTTTGGATCAGAGTCTGTTAGGAATGAATATCACCTAGAAACTAGACAGAGGGGGGGGGGGTGAATGGATAGTTTGATGAATTTTTGCTTTCTTGAAACTAAATGTAAACTGTATATGATTATGCTATGTAATATGCAGAAAGTAAACAACACGCACAATCACTTTAATCTACTTTGTATAAGCAAATTAAATACTACAGCTTTACAAGAAATTCACAATCGAATTTCTGGCTTCTAAACAAGAACAGTTTGTACTTGCTTGCTTACAGAGAAAAGAGCTTGAGATAAAAAACTATGTGTGTCTCTCTTGCAGCTTACAGTGGTGTGTGCACAATATATATATTCACGTATACAAACTAGGTACACACAATATTACACAGCTACCCCTTCTGAAAGTCCAACTTGTCCTGCCATAAGAAGTTCACTGTGTCAGGAAGGACCACCTGCTTTACGGAATCTTTCCCGTTTCTGTAGCTGCTTGTCTCTTATCTTTCTCTCCAAGTTTAGCTGTAGATTTGCCATCTGTTCTTTGGACCACCTTGCCAGAACAAATGCTTCAGTATTAGTCTCTTTTGATTCTTGGTTCTGTACCTTGATTTGTCTTGTTATAAACGGCTAAGTGTTGATATCGTGAACTCCACTTCATTCCTGACTTCGCGAACTCCCTTGTGAGGACTACGCGATATAGCCTTTGAAGACTTTGCGACATAGGCCATAAGATGACTATGCGACATGGGTCATTTGACGACTATGCGACATAGGTCATTTGACGACTATGCGACATAGGTCATTTGACGACTATGCGACATAGGTCATTTGACGACTATGCGACATAGGGCTACTGAGGACTTCACGATCTAGGCTTCTTTGACTTTGCTGACTTCAACACTTCACGACATGTGTCTTGAGGACTTCTCGACATAGTACAAAATGGACTATGCGATGTAGCACTTCACTACATAGATATTGGTGACTTCACAACATAGCTTTCTTCTGACTTTGCTATATAATGCCTTAGACAAATTTCTGCAACTTATTTCTTCATGGCCTTATTCATTTCTATCCTGCTGCATGAACACTTCTGAACTTCTACCAGGACAATTATTCAATGGCCTATATACAATCTAGATGCAAGAAACTTTGCTAAGCTCATTATAACTTTGAACATACATGATCAAGCTAATGTTCATGAGAACAAGACAAGTACATATAGAGACCTATACTATATCCCAGTGATAGAACTCACTAGGTCATGTAATGTGACATAGTCACATAGTGTAGGCTTGTTAATAGTGGTATTCAGACATGTCTTGAGCCTAACAATCTCCCCCAAATTGTGAGTAAGATCCTTAGGCACAATTTCATGTCTGATAACAAGCCTAACTTACATAGAAGGAAATTAAGTAACAGAGAGGACAATTTATGAACATTGAGATCAGGAATTTGATTACATAGAAAAATTGAAAGCTTACAGACTATCTTTGTTGCTCAGTAGCTTCAGCTTCCAATTGCTTCTCTTGAAAATCATCATAAATCTTCTTTTTCCTTATCTCTTCTCTTCTTTTCATGTCTATGATGGCTTCTTGAAGTTCTTCTCTTGCAATCAGTTCTTCAATGAGAGGGGAGTCTTTTAGATCATCAATTGCAGCTTTAAGAGCACTTTCCACATATGAATCCAGAAACTCCATCCTTATCTTGCTCATGCCTCCATAAGAATTTTTGTATTCCACAACATAAGGATTTTGTTTTACCCTACAAGGCCCTTTCTTTCTCAGCTCCTTTGCTCTTTCCTCCATTTCAGCCATTTCTTTCTCTTTCTGAATTATCTTCTCTTCATTTTCCTTTCTCAGGTTTTCTTCATAATCAGCATGCATTTTCAAGAACCTGGCAATATCTATCTTCCATGTCCTTTCTTCTTTTTCTTCAAAATTCAGTAAGGCATTTATCCTTTCAAGCTCATACATATAGAAATATTGCCAGCCTCCTTGCTTCATTATCCTTTCTCTTCCATCAGTGTACTTGATCTCTAGATGATCCAACTTCACTTTGACTTCAAAGATCCTTTGAGCCCTCAAAAATGCTAGGGCATCTTCATCATAGTCCTCATCTAGTGGAAGCACATTGATGCCAATAACATTTGTGAGTTTTCCAGTCTTCTTTGTTATCCTTATCCTTCTGGGTACACTCTTGATCTTCAAATGCTTCACAAGAGATACCTTTCTGGAACAAGGAGAATCAGTCTTCAGTGCCACGTCACTTGAAAGTAGCTTCATTCCTTTTCCCTTCATCCACTGTAACACTCCACTAGCTGTGACTTTGTGGAAGTGTCTTTTTGATGTTTCTTTTGTGGCTCCTTCTTTCTTCTGTGGCAATTCAGGTTCAGAAGTCTTAGATAATGATTTTGGAGGATCATTACTAACAGTACCCACCCTAGACTTAGAGTCTTGTGTTGTGGTTAAAGTACTGCTAGCAATGTCCTTGACTTGCTGAATTCCACTTCTTGTTCTCTTGGTTGTTTCCTTTGTCCCCTTAGAATCCCTCTTGTCATCATCAGCACCTTTTGTCTTCTTTGAGGATTTGCTCCTGCTACTTTCACTTGGTCCATCCTTATCACTCCTTGAATGAGATCTCCTTCTGTAGGTTTTCTCCTCATCATCATCCTCACCATCCTTCTTCTTGCTCTTTTCTTTGACAGATTCAGGAATGACTCCATGAATCAGAAAAGATTGTAGAGTGTGAATCATTTCTAGTTCCTCAACTGTCCTAACTCCTTTCTTAGATCTCAGCATCTGCAGCACCTGGTTGATCTTTGCATTGTTTTTCATTTTCAGGTCTGAGGGAATGACAAGTTGGTCAATGATGTTATCTTGAGATAGAATTTGGTAGATAATTGTCCTTGGCTTGGAGATAACCTCAGGAAATCTTTGATTTTGATCTATCTTCAAGTCATTGTATAGACTTTCATTGTTCACTCCATGCTTTTCAATCAACTCCAGAATGATTGACAGCTCAGTAAATCTCAGTCTCTCTAGAGTTTGAAATGATAGATGCCACAGGCAATTGTCCTTGCACACCATGATAACCTCTCTTAGATGAACATCCCTGATTTTCTTTACTGCAACTGTGAAGTACTTGATGCTTTCCTTGAGCTTCTCTCTGTAGTCTCTTACATCTTCATGAGCATTTCTGTAGATGGCTTTCAGAAACTCCAGGAAGGCCTCATCATGATAGATGTGAGAACTAGCAACTTCCTGTAGCTTGGCCTCTGTGATAATTGTAGCTTTGACAGGTTGAGCATTAGGAGTAGGTTGAGCAGGTTGAGTAGCTGAAGTGTCTTTGGGCATTGTGGATGGATAGTAGGTGGTTGTGACTGTGCTTTTCTGACCTTGTGCACTTATGACCTCTACAGGGGGTAGGATTATTGGTTTGATTGTTTCTTCAGAAATTTTGCCCTTAAGCTTCTGTTGCTTGGCAGGTACTCCCCCTTTCTTTTTCAGACTGATCTCCTTTACTTTCTCCCCCTTAGGCTTGGAATCAGACAAGATGTCTTGAGCTTCCCCAGGGATAGGCAGGTTCATGTGTCTCATCATGGAAGTCATCATTTGCTGTTGTACCAGCAGGATATTGGAGGTGTTGTTGCCTTGGTCATCCAGCTTGGCATTGAGCTGGTTTAAGGATTGAGCAAGCATCCTGTTTTCATCTTTCAGAGAGGCCACTTCTCTTTCTAGACCACCCACCTTGGAGAATAGATGTTGAGACTTGAAAGAATTGAGAGATTGATCTTTGAGCTTGGCAAAATCAAATTTGGAGATGTTTGACATAAGAATCTCATCTACCCATTTGTCACCATATTGATTCTTCCAAATAACATTTAGCATGGCATTAGAGTTGATGTTGGCCTTGACTTGATTTTCCAATGTAGTAGCCAGTTTCTTGATGTTGTCAGTGACCATGGCTAGAGAGATATCCATCCTGTTGACATTAGAATTTGTTTTCTGGATTTCTTTGAGGATGCCATCCACCTTGGAAAAATCAGAGAGATATGAGTTTCTTAGCTGAGTGAGGGATCTTTCTGTCTCCTCCTGGATAGAATAAATCTCTGATTGAAGCCCTTTCCCAAGATAGTGCAGAGCCTTTATCTGATTCTTGTAGACATCATTTATAGCATCATAAACTGCAGCAGGAGAGAGATCATTTGCATTGGAGCCCAGAGAGGTGAGATAATTCTCTCTCAGAAAAGCTAGGGCCTCCTTGAGTTTGATAGATCTCTTAGCATCCAACCAGGCATCCACATTTCCCTCTGGTTCAGCTGCATCCACTATCTTCTCCTGCTGAGCTGCAACATCCTCCTTGTGGCAAAGTAGAATAGCTTCATAATCAGCATTTGGCAAGTTGGAGGTGAGGAGGTGTTGAGCTATTTTTGAGAACTCATCAATCTGTGCCACATGGAGATCTTGAATAGCTTCTTCTATCATTTGGGAAGGCACAGTTGATGATCCTGAAGGCCTGTCATGTTGCACAGGCTTCAGCCATTCTGACAGAGTGGCCTGAGCCAAGTGAGAGCTAGTGCTAGGCACTTCATGAGATGTGAGTTTTTGAGTCTCCTCCAGCCTTGGAATGGCTGTAGAGTCTGATGTTGTCTCCATTGAAATGGGATGTGTTACAACATCATCCCTATTTGTCTGTGAAGACAGTTCCACATCCCTGAGGATGGGAGAATTTGGCATAGAGTCTCCAGTAAAAACTGGTGAATCCTCCATGTTTGTGTTGGTGTCATTAGGATATGCCCCAACATGCATTCCCTGACCAACTGAATGTGGTTCCTGGGTGGTGAGCACAGTGTCATGCACCATGTCACTTGAGTTTGGCTCAATCACAGTATTGGATTGTGATTGATCAATTTCAGAAAAGTCATGAGAATGACTAATCTATTGAGAAGAAATGTTAGATGTAGATTCTGGAAGAGAAGTGTGGTGTAGATTGGATTGTGGCAACTCCCCCTGAGAAATAGGAGGAGTTTCAATAGTGATGTGCTCTCCACTCTGTGTATGATCATCCTTATTTCTCCTAGGGTCAAGAGTGAGTTCTTGACCCTATGCAGACTCTGTACAGGTTGCAGTGGGGAGGCTACTCTTTTCAATGCCAATGACCTGTTGAGAGGCCATAGACAGTAGCAAGTGTACCCCTTTTTCCACATCTGAATCCTGTTGGGAGGATTCAGTGGTAGGTATTGGTTTTGACTTCTTCTTTTGTCTGGTGAGAGGTGACTCAGGAGTCTCACTTTCTATTTCTATAGATTCATTTATCACTTCTAGGGCTCTCTTCTTGGTCTTCTTTTTAGTAACACCAACCTTTTGAGAGATTGATGCACTTGGCTGCCTAGCTTCTAAAGTGGTGTTTGCAATTGGGTTACTGGATGGGATGGGAAGGCTGGGGTTAGACTGTGTAGCTCCTTCAGTCTCAGCCTCCCCTGTCCAGGAAAGTGCATGGTATATGGGCTTATCAAGTGGATAAGACTCAAATGTGTCCTGCATATGCTTGGTCACACTTAGAATCACATCCACTTGATTCCTTGTGTCCAATGAGCCAAATAGAACTTTGGACATGGACTTGGAATAAGCCATTTTAGTTTTATCTATACCCTCCAATTCATGGATATTTGCATCAAGATAATTTAAAATAACTTGAAGGAAACGAGGGTAAAAGATGTCATTACCTCTACCACGAACGGTCATGCCTAGCCTCTGAGCCAATTCCTTGAGAATTATGGCTCCCACATTGATCTCCTGGTTGTTGGCCAGGGAGTAGGCTAGCTTCACAGCAATGTGACTGATATGGTCCCATCCCGTCTTCCTGCATAGAAACACCTTCTGGAGTGCGTCAAACAGAAATGACCACTCCCTTCTCACAAACTTCTTATTGAGCTTTCCAGTATCTATCTCATCAGCATACAGAATGAAGGTCATGAAGTCTACGATTTGAGCATCTGTAGCTTCTTGGTCATGACCCTCCACCTTGAACCCCAAAGCTTCATTGATTTCCTTTTCACCAAACTGGAAGTGTTTGCCTCCAATTGAACAATTAACCTCCTGGAATGAGGTTCCATCTTCCCTAGCCATTGTTGATACCAACGCCGTTCTCCAGAATCCTTCCAACACATCGACATACAAGGTAGGGTTCGGGGTTAGGGCTTGGCGTAGGTAGGAAGTGTTCAAGAACCGTAAAAAACACTTGTACCTTGGGTTAGCCTCAGCCTCAGAGGGAATGGTGAGAAGATTTGTTTCTTTGGGAATGGTTAAAGGGTTTGAAGAGGAAGCTGTTTGAGATTTGGGTGCCATTGAAATTGAGATTGAGATTGAAGAAGAGAGAGAAGAGTTTAGGTTTTAGAAATTGAGAGCAATAGACAAGATGAAAAGTTGTGAACGGTCGACAAAAAAAAAGTATTTATATGATAGAGACACTGCGATATGGAGTTATGAATATGTACAGACTAATTGTATGTCGCGAAGTCTCAAAATGGCTTGTACCGCAAAGTCCTTGCAAAGTATATCGCAGAGTCCTGAATTGAACTATGTCGCAAAGTCTTGAGGATATCAGAATTTGGATGACTTTGCGATATAGTGAAAATACCCTGTCTAAAACTCTCTTTTTGAAATTTTAAGATTTTGTCAGACTTAAATCAAAAATTGAAATAAAGTAAATTTAAATCAAAATTCTGTCAAATATGGAGACTTGTCGATATAGTTATTCTAAGTCGCAAAGTCATTAAAATGAACTATGTCGCAAACTCATGAAATGAACTATATCGCAAAGTCTCACAATTTTAACAGTTTGCGATATAAGTCTGTTTGATTTGTACTATGTCGTGAACTCTCAAAATCATCTATATCGAGATGTCTCAAAAGCTCACAGCTCCACAACCAAATATGATTTTGAAAAATATGCAGTAAAATACTGAAATATTTATAGATCATATCTCAGCTAATTTTCACTCCAAATAAATAGAGCATTTATATACAGTGAAAATTTATTGCTGCAACAATTAACTAGCATACTTACTTAGAACAACTAAATAAAGGATTGAGAATTCCAATTTCACTCACAAGTCTGTTGAAGACAACTTCATTCAGAGATTTAGTAAATATGTCAGCTAATTGTTTCTCAGTTGGAACATAAGAGACTTCTATGGTACCATTTGCAGCATGTTCCCTAATGAAATGGTACCTGATCTTAATGTGATTTGTAGTAGAATGATTAACAGGATTGGCAACTATGGATATTGCACTAGTATTATCACACATTAGAGGAATGTGTTCTAACACTAGTCCATAATCCATGAGTTGATTTCTAATCCAAAGCAATTGAGCACAGCAACTTCCAGCAGCAATATATTCAGCCTCAGCTGTGGATGTTGCTGTGGACTGTTGTTTCTTACTGAACCATGACACTAACCTTTGACCTAATAATTGGCAGCTTCCAGAGGTGCTCTTCCTGTCAATTCAGCATCCAGCATAATCAGAGTCTGTGTAACCAACCAGGTTGAACCCAGTTCCCTTTAGATACCATAGCCCAAGATTAGGAGTCCCTTTCAGATATTTTAAAATCTTTTTGATAGCCATCATGGGAGATTCCTTGGGATCAGACTGGAACCTTGCACAAAGGCATGTGGCAAACATGATATCAGGCCTGCTAGCAGTGAGATAGAGTAGTGATCCAACCATGCCTCTGTAAACCTTGATGTCTACTCTTTTGCCTTTCTTGTCTTCATCAAGCTTGATTGCAGTGGACATGGGAGTTTTTGCAGGGGATGAGTCTTCTAAACCATATTTCTTCAAAAGATCTTTGACATACTTTGATTGGTTTATGAAGATGCCATCCTCCCTTTGATGTACTTGCAAACCTAGAAAGTAGGTTAATTCTCCCATCATACTCATCTCATATTTGCTTTGCATCAACTTAGAGAACCTTTCACAGAGTTTTTCATTTGAAGAGCCAAAGATGATATCATCCACATAGATTTGAACAAGAATGATATCATTTTCATGCTTCTTGAAGAATAGGGTTTTGTCAATTGTACCCCTGGTAAATTGATGCTCAAGAAGGAATTGAGATAGAGTCTCATACCAGGCTCTTGGTGCCTGTTTGAGTCCATAGAGTGCCTTAAGCAGTCTGTACACAAAGTCTGGGAAGTTTTCATTTTCAAAGCCAGGTGGTTGAGATACATAAACTTCTTCAGCAAGATCACCATTGAGAAATGCACTTTTCACATCCATTTGATACACCTTGAAATTTGATTGAGCTGCAAAAGCCAGGAAGATTCTAATGGCTTCCAGTCTAGCTACAGGTGCAAATGTCTCATCATAATCAATGCCTTCTTGCTGACAGTATCCTTTGGCAACTAGCCTTGCTTTGTTTCTTATTACCACTCCTTCATCCATCTTGTTTCTGAACACCCATTTGGTGTCAATAACATTCTTTCCTTCAGGAGGTGGCACTAGCTCCCATACTTTGTTTTTCTCAAATTGATTCAATTCTTCTTGCATGGCAACAATCCAATCAAAAATCTTCAAAGCTTCTTCAACTACTTTAGGTTCCTCTTGTGACAGAAAGCAGCTATACAGACATGTATTCATAGTCGCCCTTCTTGTTCTAACTCCCTCACTAGGATCTCTAATGATTTGATCCCTAGTATGGGCTCTGTCCCATTTCCTTGTGTGCCCCTGTTCATTTCCTTGATTTGTTCCAAGCTCATTTTGGTTGACAGTTGCATTCTCTTCTTCTCCCCCTGTGTTTGTAAGCCCTTGCACAGGTGTTTGAAGAAGATTGTCAACTTCAAGAACTTCATTTTCTAGAACAGTTTGAACAGGTGGTTCATCTTCACTTTCAGAATCCTCAAGATAACCTTGATTCTCAAATCTTAATGGCACACTGTCTTGATCACTTGTTTTAAGTCCAGGAGTTTTCTTGTCATCAAAGGTAACATCCATGCTTTCCATGACTTTGTGTTGCTCAGGTACAAACACTCTGTATGCTTTCCTTTCCAGAGAGTATCCAATAAAGATACCTTCAAATGCCTTTGCATCAAATTTTCCAACATGCTCAGAGGTATCTTTCATCACAAAACACTTGCTTCCAAAAACATGCAGATGCTTGAAGGATGCTCTTTTTCCAGTCATTAATGAGTAAGGAGTTTTGCCATACTTCTTATTGATCAATGTTCTATTTTGCACATAGCATGCTGTGTTAACAGCATCAGCCCAAAAGCTAGTAGGTAGCTTTGTATCCAATAACATTGTCCTTGCAGCTTCAATGAGAGTTCTATTCTTTCTCTCAACTACTCCATTTTGTTGAGGTGTTCTAGGAGCTGAGAATTGTTGAGAAATTCCTTTATCTTTGCAAAACTCATACAATGTTGAATTTCTGAACTCAGTTCCATTATCACTTCTCAAAGAAACTACAGAGGAACCAGTGCTTTGTGCTTCTCTATCAACTCTCTTGATATGCTCTATTATGACTTGAGGTGCTTCATCTTTGGAGAATAGGAATTCCACCCAAGTTTATCTTGAATAATCATCAACCATCACTAGAGCATATTTCTTTTTGGAAAGGGACATTACATTCATAGGACCAAATAAATCCATGTGAATTAGCTGCAGAGGTTTTGAGTTTGTATTGAGCAACTTGTTCTTGTGACTAGATCTTTTAATCTTTCCTTTCAGACAAGCTTCACATGCTCCATCTTGCACAAACTCCAAGGCAGGCAAATCCCTGATGAGTTCTCTCTTGATTAGAGAGTTCATTGCCTGAACATTCAAGTGAGACAGTTTCTTGTGCCATATCCATAATTCCTCATTTGTGGCTTTAGTGTAGAGACAACAAATTTCTCCCTTGTCTGCAGCCTTGAGATCAGCTACAAACAGGCTTCCTTTCTTCACACCAGTTAGAACAACTTCACCACTTTCTCTTTTTGAGATTGAACAATGATCTTTATTAAATTCCACTTTGAAACCCCTGTTTGTAAATTGTCCAATGCTTAAGAGATTATGCTTCAGTCCTTCAACAAATGCTACATATTCAATAATGACATTTCCAGATTTTATACTGTCATATCCCATTGTATAACCGATGTTGTCATTTCCAAAGGTTACTGATGGGCCAGCCTTTTCCTCAAAATGTGATAGCAAGGCTATATCACCAGTCATGTGACTTGAGCATCCACTGTCCAAGATCCATATGACTCTTTTATTCCTGTTGCCCTGCATTCACAAGGTAACTAAGTTGTTTTTGGTACCCACACATGGTAGGGTCCAGTTGATTTAGAAACATTTTTGTTACCAATTCTTCTGTCATAAGTTGCATTCATCACAGTAGGATACTTCATATTGTTTGTGGCTTTGGAGTTCACACTCTTAGGCTCACATGAAGTGTTCACCCTCTCAATCCTGATTGGGGATCCTGTCCTGTGAGTGTGCATGTGTGTGTGTGATTCACTAGATTGTGCAGAATCAAGTTTATGTTTTAGAGATAAACAGTTAGCAATCACAGTCACATAGCATGTCATGCAATTAGGCTTACCACAGAAGGAATCACGACTAGAGTTTATGCTAGCAGAATGGTTACTTAGGTTATCAACTTCAACATTCACTTGTTTGTTACACTTATGAGTCAAATGATTAACAGATAGTCATTTCTGACATTGTTTCCTGGGAGCATTTGGCACATAAGCATAGTTGTTACCCTTGTTGACACCTACCTTACCATTTCTGTTTTGTTTCTTTTTCTTTACAACTTCTTTCTTTGCTTTAGGACTCTTGACAAGATTGTCTTTGGTCTCTTTCTGACTGACAGATTCAGGAGAGGAAGAAGTGTCTTTAGCAGCCTCATCTTCTTCAAGAAGTTGTTGTTTGATGATCAATAGTTCTTCATCAAACTCAACAACGCTCTTTTTGAAGATGGGCTGTTCAACACTAGATAGAATGGTTGGGGCATTTTTGTTTGTAAAAGATTCTTTTCCTTTGCCCTTTGCCTTCTTCCTTCCTTTATCATTCTCATAGTCAAAACCAACTCCAACCTTGCTATCTTCAGTGTGTTCCTTGTGATAGGTTTGAATGAGTTCAGAGGAGTTCTTAAAGCTTCTTAGTTTCAATTCAGTTTCAGCAATTTTTTCCCTAAGAGCTTTCTCTATTTGTTCAGCACAAACCACTTTGTTTTTAAGATACTCAACCTCCTTTTTCAAACCATCAAGGTTCACAACCATTAACTCAAGTTCCTCATTCTTTTCTGTAAGCTCAAGATTTCTAGCAGTTAGTCTATCAATTTCTTCATTTGCTACTAACATGCTAGTATGAATATTAAACATCTCAGTACTCATATCTTCAACAGTTTGCTTATATTGAAGGGGAGTCATATCAAGAGAAGTAAGAATAGGTACCTGACTAGAATCACCATCATCAGAAAATGCCATCAAGGCATAATTTGAGTACTCTTGTTCTTCTTCTTCATCAGAGTCATCCCAGCATTTTCCCTCAGCAATAAAAGCTTTACCCTGTTGTTTCTTGAGTAGAGCCTCATACTTAGCTTCAAGCTCTAAGTATGCTTTGTCCTTCTTGACCTGTTTAGGCTTTTTGCACTCAGTGGAAAAATGTCCAAGTTCATTGCAGTTATAGCATCTTATTTTGGACCTATCCACACTCCCAGATTTGTATCCTCCTTTAACTGCACCAGCAATCCCTTTTCCTTTGTTGAAAGAGTTTGAGCTACCTGAACCACCAACATTTCCATTATTGAATCTAGACTTGAATGGCTGCTTCCTCTTAAACCTGATGTTGGGGTATCTCCTAGCCATATAAGCAAAAGATTTGTTTTCCATCTTGTCCAGTTCATCTATGTTGTAGAACTCATCCTCTTCAGGTAAATCATACACAACCTGAGTTTCATCACCAGTGTCATCACTTTCCAGTTCCTCAATCTTGACTTGACTGATTTTTAGAGAATCCATTCTTTGACCTAGATTGTCAGCAATAAGGGCACAAGAGGTATTGGCCACTAATCCTTGCTTTGCTTGAATAGATCTCTTTTGAAACAGCTCTAACTCATATGTCTTCAAAACACCATACAACACATCAAAACCAATCTTTGTTAGATCTCTTTCTTTAAGGGAAGAGATTCTTGGTTCCAAGTGATCTGGAAGAGTTAGTAAGAACTTCATATTGAGCTCTTCTGTCTCATAGTGTTTGTCATAGAGTTTGAGCTCGTTTATCAGCTTATTGAATCTCTCAAACACTTCTGTGATTCCCTCTTTTGGCTGAGCCATGAAGGCTTCATATTGTGAGACAAGAATCTGCTTCTTGTTCTTTCTTACTTCAGTAGTTCCTTCACAGAACACTTCTATAAGATCCCACATCTTCTTGGCACTAGTACAGTGAGAAACAGTGCCATACATGTTGAAGTCCATAGATTCACAAATGATGAGTTGAAGATGTCCATCCAGTGCTACTTTCTCCTTTTCAGGATCAGTGTATTTTGAGGGGTCTTTGGGCACATGTTTTACTGGTACTATCTCAGTGCCATTGGTTGTTTCACCAATCTCGATCATTGGAATAAAGGGACCATGCTTTAGAATATCTAAATACATGGGGTTAGAAGCTTTGATGAAAAGCAACATCTTCTTTTTCCATAAACTGTAGTGCTCCTTGTTAAAGGGAGGAATCTTGATACTGCTCAGTTTCTGTGAACTCATTCTTGATCTTTTCCTGTTTGTACGTTAACAGCCTTTGTGACGCCCTCCAAACCCGGGGTACAGATTTGAGGAGTCATTCGACCAACGGAATACTATTTAACACATGCATAATATATATAAAGACACAAATACCCCTTGACCAAGACCGCATCTAGATTATGGCAATGAACACAAGCTACTACAATCTTTTATTAATACAATACCAGTTTTATCAGAGTTATTACATCACAACCAAAGTTCAAATCTAGACATCTAATCTAGAAAAGCAAAACAACAACTACCCTGCCAATGACAATGACTCGAGGGGCTCTCCTGGCTGCTGGTGAACTATCGGTCACGCTATGCCGACTCATACTCTCGCTTCACTGGAATAGGGTTAGAAAACAACAAGCAAGAGTGAGCCAAAATTGCTCAGCAAACATCAATGAATCATTTCTATCACAGTTGTAAGGATATGAATTTATGATATCAGAATCAACAATATTTAGCTAACACATGCTTTGTATCAATAACAATTGAAGAAAAGAATTAGAGTTTGGCTTATACATTTTATTCAAATCAAAGGTTGTGCTGCTGGCCAGCCACGCATCAACCCCGGACTAGCTCATGACATAGTCCTCTACTGGATCCTAGGCCAATTTGGGCCTTAAGTTATTCTGACCATGAATATGGCCCGACCAATTACTGGTCCATTTTTAAAAACACATGCCAAATCTATAATAGGGTATAAACAATAACATGCTCAATAAGATAAACTGAATGTATAGTAATTGCAAAAGAGCTTCAACTGTTCAGTATCAAATGAAGATCGAGAAATAATCATGGAGTAATTTCAATGGTACAGTGTACTCATTCAATAAGGGAATCAATATTGGTAGTCGATAATCAATGACCGTAATCAATAGTCAAGATGGAAGTCAAATAATCAATGGTTGTCAATGATAATCAAAGGATGATAAACAATAACAATAGGTGGTAAACAATAATCAAGTGAATTGGAAATAAGGGTTTCCGATGCAGATCAAATCAAAGAATCAAGAATCTCTAAGGAAATGGAATCAGTTGTCCAAATGCGGTTAAAGGATTGATAATTTGAATTGTTCTGGGGATAACGGTATTCAAGTGATCAAGACAATAATACATTTTATCACAAGTAAAGGCACAGATACTTGCCTGGTCTAAGCTGCTGTCGGATCGACTCTGCTCACTCTACTTTTCCCTTTCCCTTGCTCCGGAAACTCGATTCTATAATTAAACAACTCATCACAATAAGTCTAACTATTCTCGTTCTACTCTCGACACTTATTCAATCAATACTCACATTTAAACAAGTAACCGGTTACGTATCGGACGTCCGGTATAATTTACGATATTTAAAACTCAGATATTTGCCCTAGTACGGGCATATACAGACTATAAAACACAACACACAATTAATATGAACCATATAGCACTTATAAACATTTTTAAAACATCATACGAAACTTATTTGAATTTTAGATAAGTCACGATTAATTTTTAAATCAAAAATCGGATTTTTAAATCCAATATAAACATTTAAATGCAAATAAATCAATTAATAAAATTAATTGACACTCTTTAAATACTCAAACTCTTTTTAAATAAATAAATAGGCTTGAAAATAATTAAACTGAATTTTTAATTATTTAAATCTAATTAATAATTAATTTTTAAGAATTAATTGATTAAAATAATTAACCAATTAATTAATAAATTAATTATTAATTAAAAATAATTAAAATAATTAAGTTTAATCAATTTTCGGATTTAAAATAATAAATATAATTTATCAGAATTTTTCTGATATAAAAATATATTTTTAAAATAAAAATATGAATTTTTAAAGTTTTTAAACTATTTTCGAATTAATTTTAAAAATAAAATCCAAAAACAGTTTTTAGAAAATGAATTAGGGTTTTGAAGATTGAAACCGGGTCGAAAAATCGGGTAAACGGGTCGGGATGAACTGGAACAGGTCGCCAAGAACTCGCCGGAAATTTTCCAGAATCCGGCGACCTGCCCAGAATCCGGCGACCAAAATACACGTTAAAAATTGGGGATTTTTATATCAAAACATTCCAAATAAACACAGCAACCCATTCCGATCTAAAACGTACCAAAAACATCGCCGGAATCAAAAACCCGACTATTTTCCGGCGAGCTTAAACAAATTTTCCGATCTGTAAAAATCCTACATGTTAGGTCCTGATAAGTTTGTAGAAGGGGGGTTGAATACAAACTTTACCGTTTTATCGAATTTGTCCTTTAAATGATTTAACTGTTTAGAACAAATTAGTGCGGAATAAAACTGAAACAATATTCAAGTTAAATAAAACTCTATTAAACTTGAAGGGTGTTACAATTCTGATCACTGATTACAAAGAACTTGATAAAACAAATCTAGAATAAATTCGACATGAATTTATCTATTTTTGTAATAAAAAGGATCGAATACTAAAAAGTAGTTCGATATAAAATCTAGGGATTATGATCCGCTAGAAAGTCAAAGCAGTACAAGAGAATCACTTCTTATGAATTAAATGTTTAAGAACAATCAAGAAATAAATCTCTGGTAGAAATTGAATGCTTTCCGTTTGAAGAAGTAAAGAAGACAGTTGAGAGAATGTAATATTTTTGGTTGCTGTGTCTTTTCTTTTCTTTTTGTTGTAATGTCTTGTAATCATTTTCCTGGCCAATTGTCTTCTGTCTTTATATTGATCATTACTTTTCTTTTAGTAAACCCACGTGCAAGCCAAATCAACTGACTGGATTTTGCTCTTGGAAGACTAGCAGAAAAACAATCAATTTGCCTTGGAAGACTTTCGGGAAGACAATCTTTGTACATGGAAGACAACCGGGAAGACAGTGCATTGGTCTAGGAAGACATTCGGGAAGACTATGGTTGGCCTAGGAAGACAATCGGGAAGACTCACTTGTGAGTCTTCCTAGTTCATTTTTCTAAGTCTTCCTAGTTCAAACCTAAGTCTTCCTAGTTCTTTTTTATTCTAATTTAAATAATTAACTAAATAAATTATGTATTAAATTAATTCTTTTACAGAATTAATTTAATAAATAATATACTTGATAGTATTAATTATTTATAAGAGAATAAATAGAATTAGTTGACTTCTCAATTAATTTCTTTATATTCTAATTTAAATAATTAACTAAATAAATTATGTATTAAATTAATTCTTTACAGAATTAATTTAATAAATAATTTACTCAATGGTATTAATTATTTATAAGAGAATAAATAGAATTAATTGACTTCCCAATTAATTCCAGAATCACTTAAAACTTAGATAAATAACAAACAAAATAGTACGTTGACACTCGATGCACTGTCTGGTTCATGAGTGACTAACGACAATGTCTGTTCTTTATCTGTTTGACTTTAAGCAGTGATTCACTTCCTTCTCATTCAAGAACTCCGTAATCAGTACCTTTTTCTATCACCACTTGAAATCTCCGTCACTTTAATAAATCCACTGAGCTTGAATACTTCATTGAGGCTTGATCAATAAATTGAGCTTCTTTCAATGTAGAATAACTTCAAGTCTGTAGATGACTTTAATCTTCATTCTTTGACAGATATAATCTTCTGAGATTCCTGTGACATCTGAACTAATATTTACTTATTACATTCTTGTTTAAGTTGAGTAGAATCCTCGAATTACAAATAGGCTATAGCATATGCCTTTCAATCTCCCCCTATTTGTTTGTTAGAAAATAACAACCAAATACCTAGAGGATCACTCAACTAAAACCAAGAAAAAGATAAGACTCTTAAGCCTAAGTAAATACTAGAAAGTTCTGGATCAAATATGACATTTCCAGATTTCACCAGTAAAGATAAATACAAGACAGATGTTCCTCTAGACTGAACATATGATAACATTGAACCTGTCTTGATTTATCTAAGCTCTATACATATAACATTTACAAAACAGAGCTAACTTACCTTTACTCCCTTGAAACTCCCTCTTTACCTTTTATATCTTTTTCAGCTCCCTTTATACTAGCTTCACCAGAAACTTCTAGAAACTTCTCCCCCTTAGAAACTTCTCCCCCTTAGTTGAGGAATTCTCTACAGATTTAACTTTAAGAGTATCTGAAGCCAGTAGGAATTGAGATAGATGATGGAGTTGATCTTGGAAGTAAATGTCTTCAATATTTCCTTGAGCAGTCCCAGCTGATTGTTGACAGAGGTGGAAGAAGAAGACCGTTCAACCACTTGTGCTTGCAAAATTTCTTTATCAGCTTGGGTTCTGAATAGATGTTCCTGTAGATCAGCTATGTGAGCTAACTACATTGCAGTGTATGTGTCTGTGTGTGCACTCACTTGAATTTCTCTTGTAAGTGTATCACTCATCTCACGTGCATGTGTTTCACTCAGTGTTTGACTTTTATCACTCAACATTAGCTGTCTGATTGCTCCTTTTTGATCAGTACCTGCATTGAAACTCACCATAGCCTCTTCAAGAGAGGTCAGTTGTGGTGCAATGGGAGTTCGCAAATCCCGATCCTCAATCATGTCTATCAAATCACTTGGATTTGAAATCTGAATTGCTTCAGTGATAGACTGACCAAGTTGCCTTCCACTTTCTCCAGATAAATCTGCGAGTGGAAAATCCCTTAGGGAGCCAGAGGTGTTCACTCTGGGAGGGGAGAAAATGATTCTATTTAATTTGGCAAAGAATCAAATTTTCCCTCAGATGCCTATGAAGGCACTTCTACCGTGACAATGGTAGGCACTGTAACCAGTTGCAGGTGCTCTGCTTTCACTGTGTCCTGAGTTTCATCTAATGAAATTGTTTTCTCCCATTGTGAGTAATGAGAGTGTGCTTGACTCAGTACAAAGTGCCATGGCCCTATGGCGAATTTCAATAGATTCATCCTGTTGAGAGAATGTCTCTAGATACAGTTCATTGGCCATTTCAAAGTCCATATCCTATTGAGAGGATACAGATGGGCTGACAGATGCCTCAGTATATATTGAATTTCTTTAGAGGAGGCAGAGCTGTGGGATCACTCACTGTTTCAATCAAAATACTTCTTTGTTTAACATTTGATTTCTGTTTAGGCTGAGAGGTCAAGTAATGAAGTTGTAGACTCATTGTTTGGCTCTAAGACCTGGGATAAAGATTGTGGATCTACAATCCCTTGGTCAGCCCTAACAACCACTTGGGTTCAACAACAGTAAAAGAAGTGGATTGAGAGATAGAAAGTAATACCTGAATTGGATTTGGCACTGAATTTCCAGCTAAGCAAGAGCTAGATCAGAAATAATATATATAATATATTTACACAAACATCTAAGTCAAATAGAAAATAAAAGATAATAAATAATAATAATAATAAACTAAAATAATAAATAATATATATATAAACAAAAAACTATTTACAGGAAACTATTTACATGAACTAAACAAGAATATTTGAATATTTTAAAATAAACAATTTTCAATAAAAATAGATTTCTCTACAATTTTAACTTGTAAAATTTGAGAAAAATATTTTTAAAGAAAATAATTCATCTTAACTTACTCAACCTAAGAAGCTTAACAATTAGACAAGACATGGCAATAATCTACAATAAACATGCATAAGAGAAAATGAGATGATAAAATAAATTTACAAGTGATTTAAAAATATATACAACAAATGAACACTTGTAAATTTAATTAAGAACAAACATAAAAAATAAACAGAGTTAATCACTAAAACTATTTAACATACCCAATTTACCAACCAATCTGGTAAACATGGATTCATCAAGAGATTTAGTGAAAATATCTTTTGTTTGTTCCTCTGTGGGTACAAAGAGTAACTCCACAGTACCATTCATGACATGCTCTCGGATAAAATGATACATGATGTCAATATGCTTGGTCTCTTGTGATTATGCCATCTTCATCTAATTTATTTCTGAATACCCACCAAGTACCAACTACTTTCTTGTTCTTCGGTCTAGGTACCAGCTTCCAAACTTGTTGTTGTTCAATTTGATTGAGTTCATCTTGCATAGCAATCACCCAATCAGGATCACCTAGTGCTTCCTCAATCTTCTTTGGTTTCATTTCAGAAAGAAACCCTGAATAATGATATTCATTTTGAGTAGCACTTCTAGTTCTGACTACAACACCTGGATCACCAATAATCAGCTCAAAAGGATGAGCTCTTTTCCAAACTGTTTATCTTGGAAGATTTGATATTGATGATTCGCCTTGTTCTACATTATGGTGTTGTGAATGACTAGTTGACCTTTCATTTCCTCCCCCTGAGTTGTTGGCAGATTGTCTTGGTGATTCTTTTCCAGTGTTAGTGGTATCTCCATTGTAACCAATGTTTCCACCACCATCACTCTCACCATTATCATTGTTATCACCAGCAACAACCTCAGGTGGATTCTTATCATCTGATTCTGAATCTGACATTTCATCAAACTTCAGTTTCTCAGATGGATTTGCTGTTTGGATATTAGGGAATTAGGTGTCATCAAATGTAACATTGATGTTCTTATTGACTGATAACATTTCTTGATTTCAAACAGGCCATATCCTCAGTTATACCCTTGCTGTTATCTCCAAAGGTAAGCACTGGGCCAGCCTTCTCAACCAAATCTGATAGCAGGGCTCTATCTCCGGTCATATGCCTTGAACAACCACTGTCAAGAATCCACATAACACGGTTTACCTGTTTAATTCCCTGCAATACCAGATTGATTAGACCTTCTTCGGAGCCCAAAATTGATTGGGTCCGGCATACTTAAAGAACTGGCCTTTGTCAGGCAAAACAACATTTTTAGCTAAAACTACTTCAACCTCTTTCACATAAGAGCGTTTCCATTTATAACCAGCCTTAACACATTTCTGAGTAGGCTTAGGGATAAATGAATCCACTCTAGTCTGAGGAGGACTAGTAGTCTTTGTTTTAACATGCTTCTTATTATTAACATGTTGACGTGGAGCAGTCTTATCACTAGATACATGCTTTTTATTAAAGAAAGCATACATAACATTAAAAGCACAAGACATGCAATTACTCACACCACATGCTTTATGAGAAGAATTAATAGCAGGCATGTTAGTTCTACAGTTGTTTTGATCCAACTTATGGATATCTGATTTAGTCTTTTTAGTTGTAGCAACTTTGACTGGAATATCAGATATACACTTTTTGGATTGTTCAACTTCCAAAGCAATATCTTCTTCACGAATCTCCTCTGCAATGATGATAGAGTCTTTATTCAGAGGTTCTGCTTCGGACTCCTTACAGAAGGGTGTTTCAATACCCTTAAGCACATATGGAACACCCCTTCCTTCAGATCTGACTCTACAAGGGGAATTTATTCCAAGCAATCCAATGGCCTCATTATAATCATAACCTATACTGACATGATTACCAACAGCTTGTTTATTGAGAATCTCTTTAGCCGTCTTACAAGAGCTAAAATAAGCATTAGCTTTAGTCTTCAGCTCACTAATCTCTTTCTTAAGAATGGTTTCCAGTTGAATATAACATTTAACCCTATTCTCAAGAAAAGCTATTTTCTCAATAAGTTCATCCTGATTAACATGCACTAGTTTTAATTCTTTTATTTCCTTTTCAAGATTTGTGTTCAAAAGAATTATTCTATCATTTTCAGTGCGTGCACAACTTATGGTGCCACCAAGATGATAAATCATTTCAGCGTCAGTAAGTTTTACCTCAGACATGTCTGGTGAAGATAACATGGAATCAAAGAGTTTGCCTCCTTTTGCCACAAGTGCAAGATTTCCAACTTCTTCATCTTCACTGTCTGTATCATCCCAGCTCTTCCCTTCAGCAACATAAGCCTTCTCAATCTTATTCTTCTTGCTAGAATCAAATGAGTTCCTTGTCACTTGCCTTGGCTTTTTACATTCAGTAGCAAAGTGACCCAACTCATTGCAATTGTAGCATCTGATTGAGCTCCTCTCCACAGTTCCAGTTTTGTAGCCACCCCTTGTGCCACTTGAAGATGAGGAATCACCTCTCGGAAACCTGGGCCTGAACTTAAGATTGGGATTCCTCTTGAATCTGAACTTCCCAAACTTCCTGACTATCAAAGCCAAATCACCATCCTCCAGCTGATCAAGTTCTTCTAAAGAATAGAAGTCACCACCAGATTGATCAATGGATGTTAATCCATATTCAGCATCAATAACATTCATGTTAGAACTGGAAGGTTGAACAGCCTTCACTTCCAGTCTCTGTGGGACTTCAGCAGCCAATGTAGTAGAGGTACCAACAATCTTCCCAGTTCCATACAGCTCCCTCTGTTGAATCTGCTCCAGCTCATAGGTCTTCAGAACACCATACAATCTCTCCAAAGCAATCTCATTCATATCTCTTGCTTCTCTAATTGCAGATATTTTGTGCTCCAAATGAGGTGGAAGTGTAAGAAGGAACTTCTTGTTAATCTCCTTGTTGGTGTAGTGCTTCCCATTGAGATTCAGATCATTGATTAATTTGTTGTATCTCTCAAAAACCTGAGAGATACCCTCACCAGGGTTTGATCTGAAATGCTCATATTGTGAAGTGAGAATTTCCAGCATATTCTCTCTAACTTCCTCTGTCCCCTCATTGATTATCTCTATGGTTTCCCAAATGTGTTTGGCAGTATCACAGTTTAGGACATGATTATGCATGATAGGATCAAGACAATCAATAAGGATCAGCTGTAGACAGGAATCCAAGGTAACATCCTCTTTTTCACCAGGAGTGAAATCCTTGGGATCTTTAGGGTACATCCTAGCAGCCCTAGTAACAATGTTACCCTCTTTTAATTCTTCCTCAATAATCATAGGAAGTTTTGGTCCATTCTTCATCACATCAATGTATTTAGGATTTGCAACCTTAAGAAATAGGAGCATTTTCTTCTTCCACATTGGATAATGCTCCTTGCTGAACATTGGGATTTTCACTGTACCCACTTTCTGTGTAGTAGACATCTTTTGAGATTTTTAGAATAATAAAAATTTCAGAGTTGAAAAAATCTCAAAATAATTGGATCTTTGATTTGTATATCAATCAAAAGGCTCTGATGCCAATTGTTAGGTCCTGATAAGTTTGTAGAAGGGGGGTTGAATACAAACTTTACCGTTTTATCGAATTTGTCCTTTAAATGATTTAACTATTTAGAACAAATTAGTGCGGAATAAAACTGAAACAATATTCAAGTTAAATAAAACTCTATTAAACTTGAAGGGTGTTACAATTCTGATCACTGATTACAAAGAACTTGATAAAACAAATCTAGAATAAATTCGACATGAATTTATCTATTTTTGTAATAAAAAGGATCGAATACTAAAAAGTAGTTCGATATAAAATCTAGGGATTATGATCCGCTAGAAAGTCAAAGCAGTACAAGAGAATCACTTCTTATGAATTAAATGTTTAAGAACAATCAAGAAATAAATCTCTGGTAGAAATTGAATGCTTTCCGTTTGAAGAAGTAAAGAAGACAGTTGAGAGAATGTAATATTTTTGGTTGCTGTGTCTTTTCTTTTCTTTTTGTTGTAATGTCTTGTAATCATTTTCCTGGCCAATTGTCTTCTGTCTTTATATTGATCATTACTTTTCTTTTAGTAAACCCACGTGCAAGCCAAATCAACTGACTGGATTTTGCTCTTGGAAGACTAGCAGAAAAACAATCAATTTGCCTTGGAAGACTTTCGGGAAGACAATCTTTGTACATGGAAGACAACCGGGAAGACAGTGCATTGGTCTAGGAAGACATTCGGGAAGACTATGGTTGGCCTAGGAAGACAATCGGGAAGACTCACTTGTGAGTCTTCCTAGTTCATTTTTCTAAGTCTTCCTAGTTCAAACCTAAGTCTTCCTAGTTCTTTTTTATTCTAATTTAAATAATTAACTAAATAAATTATGTATTAAATTAATTCTTTTACAGAATTAATTTAATAAATAATATACTTGATAGTATTAATTATTTATAAGAGAATAAATAGAATTAGTTGACTTCTCAATTAATTTCTTTATATTCTAATTTAAATAATTAACTAAATAAATTATGTATTAAATTAATTCTTTACAGAATTAATTTAATAAATAATTTACTCAATGGTATTAATTATTTATAAGAGAATAAATAGAATTAATTGACTTCCCAATTAATTCCAGAATCACTTAAAACTTAGATAAATAACAAACAAAATAGTACGTTGACACTCGATGCACTGTCTGGTTCATGAGTGACTAACGACAATGTCTGTTCTTTATCTGTTTGACTTTAAGCAGTGATTCACTTCCTTCTCATTCAAGAACTCCGTAATCAGTACCTTTTTCTGTCACCACTTGAAATCTCCGTCACTTTAATAAATCCACTGAGCTTGAATACTTCATTGAGGCTTGATCAATAAATTGAGCTTCTTTCAATGTAGAATAACTTCAAGTCTGTAGATGACTTTAATCTTCATTCTTTGACAGATATAATCTTCTGAGATTCCTGTGATATCTGAACTAATATTTACTTATTACATTCTTGTTTAAGTTGAGTAGAATCCTCGAATTACAAATAGGCTATAGCATATGCCTTTCACTACATGATACTCTACGTTCTTTATGTTAAAATGAAGCTAAGAACACATACAATGAAAGCCCTCTACCAAAAATAATGTTAGATCATTCATATGAACGGACTATTCAAAAGAAGAATTCGGGTCAAAACCCGAAAATCAAACCCATCAAAATCGAACATAAACATGAAATTAAAGCATGGATTCTTGCTAATTAGAACCCTAGGAACATGTTAGAAGCAACCAATTGAACGGAGAATCAACAGAATGAAAATCCCCAAATCGAATCAAGAACCCTAATTTAATTCGAAGCTTGAAAAATTCATAAAAAATCGAAAACTTACCAGATGATGATGAGGTTGGAAGATTCTGAAACTAGAAGTCAAGAGCTTTGATTTGAGTACAAGAACTTCAGATTTGGATTTCAATAACACCTCGAACGAATAGTTTGATTATTCAAGAACACGAAGAACACATTTCGGGAATTTTTACTTTTTGATAATACGCAATGCAGATTATGAAGGTTATAAGGTACGATTCGTCTTTATATATTTTTGGAAAAATAATACCCTAAGGAACACTTTTGGATCGTTATAGATCCACTGGATCGTTTAAAACCCTAATTAGGTTAAAATACGTTTTACGAGAAGATAATTATCTACAAGGATTGATAATTATCCAAATCAATACATATCATTATATAACTAATGCTCAAGAATACTGGGGCTATAACAAATGAAATACTGATATAAAATGATATATCCGTCCCTTAAGCAATTAGGGTTCGGAACAATTTTTCCCTCTTTGAACAAAATGAATTATTCTTGCAGAATCAAATAGGTAGGAATGAAATGATACGAATATCTCTCCCGATAATGATTCGAATACGAAAGACGAAGAGATAATAATTAATGTACGAAATTCCAATGGGGCCCTTAAATTATCAAAACGGGGCTCAGATTTGAAGAAAATTCAAAATGAGGAAATATTTGAAAGGGGCTTTCGACTCACCATTTAGCACATAATCACACAATAATTATCATTTAATAATATTCCAATATTCCACAATAAATATTTTAGATTAAATATATCATTTAATCAAATAATAAAATTCACGGATATTACAGCCTTCGCTCTGATACCACTTGTTAGGAATGAATATCACCTAGAAACTAGACAGAGGGGGGGGGGTGAAGGGATAGTTTGATGAATTTTTGCTTTCTTGAAACTAAATGTAAACTGTATATGATTATGCTATGTAATATGCAGAAAATAAACAACACGCACAATCACTTTAATCTACTTTGTATAAGCAAATTAAATACTACAGCTTTCCAAGAAATTCACAATCGAATTTCTGGCTTCTAAACAAGAATAGTTTGTACTTGCTTGCTTACAGAGAAAAGAGCTTGAGATAAAAAACTATGTGTGTCTCTCTTGCAGCTTACAGTGGTGTGTGCACAATATATATATTCACCTATACAAACTAGGTACACACAATATTACACAGCTACCCCTTCTGAAAGTCCAACTTGTCCTGCCATAAGAAGTTCACTGTGTCAGGAAGGACCACCTGCTTTACGGAATCTTTCCCGTTTCTGTAGCTGCTTGTCTCTTATCTTTCTCTCCAAGTTTAGCTGTAGATTTGTCATCTGTTCTTTGGACCACCTTGCCAGAACAAATGCTTCAGTATTTGTCTCTTTTGATTCTTGGTTCTGTACCTTGATTTGTCTTGTCATAAACGGCTAAGTGTTGATATCGTGAACTCCACTTCATTCCTGACTTCGCGAACTCCCTTGTGAGGACTACGCGATAAGCCTTTGAAGACTTTGCGACATAGGCCATAAGATGACTATGCGACATGGGTCATTTGACGACTATGCGACATAGGTCATTTGACGACTATGCGACATAGGTCATTTGACGACTATGCGACATAGGGCTACTGAGGACTTCACGATCTAGGCTTCTTTGACTTTGCTGACTTCAACACTTCACGACATGTGTCTTGAGGACTTCTCGACATAGTACAAAATGGACTATGCGATGTAGCACTTCACGACATAGATATTGGTGACTTCACGACATAGCTTTCTTCTGACTTTGCTATATAATGCCTTAGACAAATTTCTGCAACTTATTTCTTCATGGCCTTATTCATTTCTATCCTGCTGCATGAACACTTCTGAACTTCTACCAGGACAATTATTCAATGGCCTATATACAATCTAGATGCAAGAAACTTTGCTAAACTCATTATAACTTTGAGCATACATGATCAAGCTAATGTTCATGAGAACAAGACAAGTACATATAGAGACCTATACTATATCCCAGTGATAGAACTCACTAGGTCATGTAATGTGACATAGTCACATAGTGTAGGCTTGTTAATAGTGGTATTCAGACATGTCTTGAGCCTAACAAAGTCTAATTTAGTAACAGTTGTCATAGGGGTTTTACAATAGCACAGTCCTGCAAGTCAAACTTTTTCAAAAGTTCTTTTACATATTTAGACTAATTAATGAAAATACCATTATCATTTTGTTTGTCTTGGAGGCCTAAAAAATAATTTAATTCCCCCATCATGCCCATCTCACATTTTGACTATGTAAATTTGCTAAATTTTGCACAAAGTTTCTCATTTGTGGAGCCAACTATAATATCGTCAACATAAATTTGGACTAAAAGAAATTGGCCTTTTAACTTTCTAAAGAAGAGAGTTTTATCAATTGTACCTCTAATGAAGTGATTCTCCAAAATAAATTTTGAAAGAGTCCCATATCATACTCTAGGTGCATGCTTTAGTCGATAAAGTGCCTTGACCAGCTGTATACATGATTTGGAAACTTAGGATCAACAAAATCAAGGGTTGTTCTACATATATTTCCTCATCAAGTTTGTCATTCAAGAATGAACTATTCACATCCATCTGGTATACTTTAATCCTTGAGTGAGTAGCAAAGGCAAGAAACATCCTGATTGCTTCCAGTTTAACTACAAGTGCAAAGGTTTCATGAAAGTCTTTCTTCTTCCTGAGAGTAACCTTTTGCTACTAACTTTGCCTTGTTTCTCAATACTGTACCAGTTTTATCCAATTTATTTTTGAAAACCCATTTTGCACCAATAATAGATCTATTCATTGGTTTTGGTACAAGGTTCTTGACCTTGTTTCTTTCAAATTGATTTAATTTCTTTTGCATTGTAACAATCTAGTCAGGGTCTTGCAGTGCTTCTTCCACTTTATTTGGCTCAATTTTTTTTAAAAAACAATTATGAAGACATTCATTTTATGTAGCTCTTCTTGTTTGCACACTTTTGTTCTGATCAACAATGATTAAGTCCTTCTGGTGATCTCTAGTCCATCTTCTAGTTGGAGGCGGATTACTTCTACTAGACTCTTCCCATAAGTTTGTGGCATCTTCTCCCATTTGAGAAGCGTTTTCAAAAGAAGAACTGTTTGGCTCTCTCCTAAGTCATACAACTCATTTGTTGTTACATATTCTGAGTGTCTAGTCTCTGAAGAGTTAGACCCGAATGGACTAGATTCTGATTTACTAGACTCTGCATTTTTGGTACTTGAAGTTGAAGTAGTTTGCGTTTCATTTTCATGTCTCTCCCCCCCTCAGTTGAAAGCTTGGGTTGAGATTTAATAGAACTAGGGGGTGATATGTCTTCTTCATCACTGGACTCTTCCATAATAGTATAATCTTGATTGATATAGGTTAAAAGGGAGATTAATTATTATATTATTAACTATTTTTTAAAATCCCTCCATTATTTATAATAGCATAATCGTGATTGTTTTTAAAAATAAAAAGTGATTTATTAGTAAATATATTTTGCCTATAAAAGTATGTAATATATGAATGTATTAAATCAAATAATTACTATGTTTAAATTAAAATTGTTAACTAATCATGGTTTGTAAAGTACAGTAAGATGATAGTGGTTGATGTGTAAAAATAATGTAAACTGCAAGCGCACAGTGTTTAGTTGTAGCAATCACAGATCGATCCACAAAGACTATGTATTTTCAAAACCCTAAAAATTAACTCAGGCGAACTAGACAAATAAGATTTGAGATAGATTTGTTTAACCTAATTAACAATTAAAATCAAATAAGGAAAACCTAGGAATCCGAATCCATTAATCAATCACAATTAATATCAACTCGCCCTAAAATCAATTCTCTTTACTTCACAAATAAGTTATATCAATTAACGAGACAAGCATATACTATGAAACTTATTATCTAACAATAACCTATCAAAACTTCATGGAGCAAGCATAGACTATGAAAAATAAATCCGGTAACAATAATATATCAAAATCACTTTGTTAATTGACCAATTAAGCTCCAAGAAAAATTATGAGAACCAATTAATAGGAATGAGAAGATATCAAGAATAATCGAATTAACTTCATCTTCATCCTAGAGCAAGAGATTTAGCTATGCATGATTATATAATTAACAAGAGAATTAAAACAAAAAGTAAACATAAACAACGAATTAAACAAACCTAAATTAATAGAATATGGCCACGAACTTAACAAGTTAAAGTTATTAAATCTAAAAAAACTAACGTGAATGGAAAGGTAAGGTATATAACCATTATTATTAAACTAAGTAACCAACCAGGCATGTACCGAAAATTAAGAAACGCGGGTGTAAAAACAAGTAATAAATATATTTATAATAAGGAGCAGAAGAGTAATGCTGGATAAGCCACCGGCGATAGTAAAAATAGAAAAATAAAAGAGCTATAAAATTCTAGGTGTCTCAAATACAAGAGGGGAGATCTATATATACAGGAAAAATAACGGGCTTGGGCTCTTTGACTACAAATCAGATTCTAGAAATATTTCCTCAATTCCTTTTTCTTCTCCGATAAGTTTTCCAATTTTTCTCCAATTTCCTTTTGACTTCAAGTATTTCCATCTCCTTGCCTTTTTTACCTTTTCCTGCTTGAAATATGATTTTATTTATTTTCCTACAAAACAAAAGAATTTTTTTTATTAAATAATAAAATTACGAAAACGGACATAAAATAGGTATTAAAAATGTATTAAATTATGGACCTATCAAATGCCCCCATACCTATCTTTTGCTCGTCCTCGAGAAAAACTGATATATTATAAATTACTAACTAATAGATAATACCACTTCTGTAGGTGATCACGGTTGAATTTGGCATATGCAACAAGCCCTTTAAACCCCTAGGCAGCCCTAGTGGACGAGTAAGGTCTCGTGAGGGTTTATAGTGAATGTACCCACAAAATCCATCTAGCTCATGTAAAAGATCGCATGGCAATGCAACGCCACACATACAAGTCCTCTCATGCTGCATCAACTTAAGAATAAAAAATGACTTTGCAATGTCTTGTCGTGGAAGATGCAAGGATTCACATAATCTACTCAAAGAAATATGCATAAGTGCTCAAAAGTCCATGTCAAGTGTAAGAATAAGTTGGTAATCATGCTAAGCCCACAAGAGTAGACATTTGAGTCAAAACTTGGGATCTCAAATGCAGAAACAAGCAATAACTCACCTTTCACTCACAAAAGAATATTCACTCAAGAACAAGGGTAAGTGTATCACTCTATTCCAACAAAATCATAAGCATGCTTGACATTTGGTATCAATCTAACTTTAACACAACATACATCAATGATGATAATCAAAAGGTCTTTATTTGGGTTGTAACGGGGCTAGAGACAAGGTATGTCAAGTAAGGCAAAAGAAGGTGAAGTGTCAAAAGCTAGTAGGCACCATAATAAATCATACACATCACCAAACATCCTCCCCACACATGATTTTTCTAATTTTCTTCCAACAAAAGGCTTGATTAGTCGAATGAAGAAGGATCACAAAAACATAAGTATGCTCTCATAATATTTGGTTTGATTGCTTACTTTATAGTCGTTGTTCAAGAAATTTTTGAAGGAGGATTGTGGTTGCTTATATCTATCTCTTAGCTCTCGAAATATATATAAGAGATAGATATAAGCAACCACAATCCTCCTTCAAAAATTTCTTGAACAACGACTATAAAGTAAGCAATCAAACCAAATATTTCCTCAAAAGTAATGAACAAAAGTAAACCCATCACACACACCTTATTACTCCATCAAGTTCCTACTAGCCATTGACAATTTGGGATCAAGCATAAGTAAGGCTAAACAAGAAAAAGGTCTAGGCAAATAATGTGGTGTGTCACCGAAAAAATAGGATTAAGCTCAAGAGGGTAACTAATTGATCATATATAAATGGTGTGGTAATTTGGAAAATATAGGTTATTCCTAAATGCCTTTATCATCTTATCATCAAATAATGTCAAGCGTTTCAAGAAAGGTCTCAAACAAGTGCTAGCAATGCAAACACATGTGGACACTCAAGCAAACGAATATAAAATGCAAAAGATATGCATATAGGCTCAAAAACTCACTTGGTGGTAAAACATAATCAATCCCAAGTAAAAATCTCTTTAATGCACCAACTTGTACTCAAAGCATGAAAACCAAATCATCTTGCACATATTCATGTCCTTCTAATTACTTGCAACATTCATAAGTCTACTAGTTTCAACTTGCTAGTGTATGTGTGTGAACAAGAACTTAGCAAATCACTTCTTAATCAAAAGTATCAGAAACACAAGATTACTATAGCATGTAAGGGTGCATCAAGCCACAAGAAATCATTTTACAAACTAGAATTCTAAAATTTACAAGACTAAAATTCTTTTTGGAATTTTTTCATTTTTCAATTTTTTTTGGTTTTTTTTTTAATAATACTACTAAACCCCTCCCTCATACCTAAATCATGCATTGTCCTCAATGTATGCAAATGAGAGAAAAATGACAGAGTAAAAGGACAAGAATGCCTGATAAGGGAATGACAGAGGAATAGAACTATCTACTATATACAACAAGGGAACTTACTTGGATCACGAATCAAGAAGGTGGATCACCTCCTCCTCAGAATCAACTGGCAGTTCTAAAAATGGTTTAAGCCTTTGACCATTAACCTTAAATGTTTCACCAGTTGTAGGATGTTCAATTTCAATAGCACCATGAGGAAAAACAACTTTAACAACAAATGGTCCCTCCCACCGAGATCTCAATTTTCCAGGAAACAAATGCAGCCTAGAGTTGTATAAAAGAACTTTTTGACCAGGAGAAAAAATATTTTCTCAAAATAGATTTATCATGCAAAAGTTTAGTTCTTTCCTTATAAATCTTAGCATTTTCATAGGCATCATTCCTAAGTTCTTCTAACTCAGATAGTTGTAACTTCCTATGGCTACCAGCAGTGGGTAAATCAAAATTCAATTCTTTAATAGCCTAAAACGCTCTATGTTCAAGTTCAACAGGGAGATGACATGCTTTACCAAACACAAGCCTATAAGGAGACATACCCAAAATAGTTTTAAAAGCAGTGTGATTAGCCCAGAGTGCATCTATCAACTTAACAGACTAATCTTTCCTATTTGAATTGACAGTTTTCTCTAGATTTTGTTTAATCTGCCTATTAGAGACCTCAACTTGACCACTAGTTTGAGGATGATAAGGTGTAGCTAACTTGTGAGTGATGGAATACTTCTTCAAAAGAGACTCAAACTGATGGTTTTTGAAATGCTTACCTTGGTCACTAATTATAGCTCTAGGCGTACCAAATCTAGAAAAGATATTCTCCTTTAAGAACTTAAGAACTACCTTGTTATCATTAGACTTAGTTGGTATGGCTTCGACCCATTTAGACACGTAATCGACCGCTAAGAGAATGTAGAGGTTACCAAAAGAATTAGGAAAGGGACCCATAAAATCTATACCCAAACATCAAAAATCTCAATAACTAAGATTGGATTCATTGGCATCATGTTTCTTCTAGTGATCTTTCCTAAATGTTGACACCTACTACAAACGGCACAAAATTCTGCAGAATCTTTAAACAGATTGGGCCAATAGAAACCAGATTGAAGTATTTTAGCAACAGTCTTTGTAGCACTAAAGTGACCTCCACAAGCCTGATCATGACAAAAGGAAAGTACACTTCTAAACTCATGGTTTGAAACACACCTCCTAATGATTTGGCCTGGACAATACTTAAAAAGATAGGGATCATCCCAAAATAAGTACTTGACTTGTGAGAGAAATTTGGATTTATCTTGCTTAGACCAATGAGAAGGAATTTCACCAGTGACAAGGTAGTTAACAATATCAGCAAACCAAGGAGTGGTAGAGATGGAAAGAAGGTGTTCATCATGAAAAGACTTATTCAAAGGAATATCCATGGAGGACTCCACTACTAATCGGGAAAGATGATCAAGAACAACATTTTCAGAACCCTTCTTATTCCTAATTTCTAAGTCAAACTCTTGGAGCAACAAGACCCACCTAATCAATCGGGCCTTTGAGTCTTTCTTAGAGAAAATATATCTAAGAGCAGAGTGGTCAGTGTAAACAATGATTTTAGAACCTATAAGATACGATCGAAACTTTTCAAGAGCAAAAACTACAGCTAGAAGTTCTTTTTCTGTGGTGGAGTAGTTAAGTTGAGCATCATTTAGAGTCTTACTAGCATAGTATATGACATGAGGTATCTTATTTATTCTTTGTCCTAAGACTGCACCTACGGCATAATCAGACGCGTCGCACATAAGCTCAAAAGGTTGATTCCAATCGGGGGATTGAATGATAGGGGCTGAGGTCAACTCTTTCTTAAGATGTTCAAAAGATTGGAGACATTCACTAGAAAACTCAAATTTTATGTCCTTAGAAAGAAGATTAGTCAATGGTCTTGCCTTTTTGCTAAAATCTTTAATAAAACGCCTATAAAAACCAGCATGTCCTAAAAAGGAACGAATTTCTTTGACAGGCTTTGGTGGAGATAAATTAGCAATGAGATCAATTTTAATTTTATCAACTTCAATGCCCTTTGAAGATATTTTATGACCAAGAACAAATCCTTCTTTAACCATGAAATGACATTTTTCCCAATTAAGAACAAGATTTGTTTCTTTACATCGTTTTAAAACTAAGTCAAGATGGTGAAGACACTGATGAAAAGAAGAACCAAAGATGGAAAAGTCATCTATAAAGATTTCTAGGAACTCTCCTACCATATCGGAAAAAATGCTCATCATGCATCTTTGGAAGGTGGCAGGGGCAGTGGTTAGACCAAAAGCTAAACAACGATAAGCAAAGGTTCCAAAAGGACATGTGAAAGTGGTCTTTTCTTGATCCTCGGGAGCAATGGGAATTTGGAAATAGCCAGAAAAACCATCTAGAAAACAATAGTATGAGTGACCTGCTAACCTTTCTAACATTTGATCAATGAAGGGTAGAGGAAAATGGTTTTTCCTAGTAGCAACATTTAGTTTCCTATAATCAATACACATTCTCCAACCAGACTGAACACAAGTGGGAACTAATTCATCATCCTCATTAACAACTATAGTGATCCCTGACTTTTTAGGCACTACTTGAACAGGACTGACCCAAGAGCTATCAGATATATGATAGATGATCCCATTATCTAGACATTTAAGGATTTCTTTCCTAACAACTTCCTTAAGAGTCGGGTTCAACCTCCTTTGCGGTTCTCTAACTGGTTTAGCATCATCAACTAAGTGAATCCTATGTTGGAAAATGGCAGGGCTAATTCCCTTGATATTAGATATGCTCCACCCTATGGATTCCTTATTCTTTCTAAGTACAATTAAGAGTTCCTCCTCTTGAGAAGGTGTCAAATCAAATGCAATGATGATTGGAAAAGAATCAGAAGGACCTAGAAACATATACTTGAGAGTTTCGGGAAGAGGTTTAAGTTCTAATTCTGGTGGACTTGTCTCAACTGATTTATTAGCTTCATAAAGTGGCAAAGGAAAAGGTTCCAACTCTCGATTGGAACTAGGAATAGTGGACTCTAACATTTCATTAACCTCATTTTTATGACCTGTATCATCCCAATCTTGACCAAAGTAATTTTGACAAAAGTTAAGAACATCATCAACATTCATGATTTCATTATCAGCTAACTCATCAATCATGTTAATTTCTATGGGTTGGTCAAAAAGCTCATTGGGTTGATTTCCTATATTGAAAATGTTGAGATCAATTTGCATGTTTCCAAATGTAAATTTCATTAATCCATTCCTACAGTTAATCAAAGGATTAGAGGTGGCAAGAAAAGGTCTTCCTAGAATGATGGGAATTTGATTTTTGAGATTTTGGACAGGCTCAGTTTCTAGAACAATGAAATTGACGGGGAAGACAAAATCACCAACCTTAATCAACACATCTTCCACCATACCCTTAGGAATTTTGACAGAACGGTCAACTAACTGAAGAGTGATAGTAGTCTCTTTAAGTTCACCTAAACCCAGGTCTTGATAGACAAATAATGGAAGAAGATTCACACTAGCTCCTAGATCGAGTAAAGCTTTATCAATGAAAGTATTACCAATGACACAAGAAATGGTAGTATAGCCAGGATCCTTATACTTCGAGTAAAGCTTGAGTATTGACACCAGTATGGTTATTGAATTGGTTACCAGACCTTAGAGAGATAATAGAATTCACATTTTCATGAGACTTTTGATTTGGATGAAATTTAGGATTAATCTCGGGTTGACTAGGAAATCGATTTTTCTCTCTCTCGCTGATGGTGTTTGCCAATTGACTAACTTGGACCTCTAGCTTAGATATGGCTTGAGCGTTGGAATTTAGCAATTGCCTATCTTGGGTCATAGAGTTCATGAAATTTTGTTGGGATTGAGTTAAATTAGCTTGAGATTTCAATGACGCCTCAATACTCTTTTCTAAAGAATTAAATCTCTTATCAGATTCACTAAAACCAGGAGGATTCAAAGGGACTGAATTTGGATATTGACTGAGATTTTGTGGAGGATATGAGTTAGGATTTTGAGTTGAGTATGGACCAGAATTGGGCTTTTGAAAAGCATGTTGAGAATTTTGGTTATACTGATTGTATTGACCTTGGTTCCATGAGAAATTTGGATGATTTTTCCAACCAGGATTGTATGTGGATGAATAGGGATCATTCCTAACTCTAGATTGAAACATGGCATTGGCTTGTTCAATTTCAGGACAATTTTCTATCAAATGAGTGGGAGAATTACAGTTTGCACACAGAAACACTTGTGAGGCCACCTTGTTGGTTTCTAAAGCTTCTAGACGTCTAGTGAGTGTAGCTAACTTAGCTTCGGTTGCAATAGAATTACCAACTACATGTACGCCCCTAGATTTTTCAGTTTCCTGACTGGGTTCCCTAGTTGACTCCCACAACATTGTTCTTTCAGCTAACTCCTCAAAAAATTTCCAAGCTTCTTCATCGGTTTTATCCATAAACCTACCATTACACATAGACTCTAACAAGGCAGTGGTTTGGCTATCTAAGGCTTCATAGAGAATTTTACAAAGTCTCCATTTTTCTATACCATGTTGAGGACACTTAGACAACAACTTTTGAAATCTATCAAAATATTTCCAAAAAGGCTCATTTCGATTTTGTTGAAATTGGTTGATTTCATTCCTAAGCTTGTTAGCCTTATGATTGGGAAAATATTTTTTAAGAAATATAACAACAAATCCCTCCTATGTGGAAAAAGAATTAACAGGTAGACTATACAACCACTGTTTAGCATCTTCTTTTAAAGCAAAGTTAATGAGTCTAAGCCTAATGGAATCCTCACTTAGTTGTTGAAGTTTTTGTAAGGCACACACTTCCTCAAATTCTCGAATGAAAAGATATGGATCCTCTCCCTCTACCCCAGCAAACCTAGGTAACATGCTAATGTTATGATGTTTAATTTCAAAATTGTTTGCGGTTACTGCTGGTAGCACTATGCATGAGGGTTGAGCGGTACGAGCGGGGTAACAACGTTCTTTAAGAGAGACAGTCATGACGGTTGTTGGAACTTCTACTTCTTTTGACTCAATTTTAGTGGGTGAAGAGAAATCGAGTTGTCTTGCTACTCTAGGTGATGAAAGGTCGGATTGTCTCACTAATCTAGATGTATTATCTCGAACCCAAATACTGTGCATACAAGAGAAACAATCAACTAAGCACGTAGCAGACAAGAGCTATAAGTAAACACCCAAAAATATGGAAAATCAAAAGAAAAATCTATCTTATCCTAAAAAAAATCTAGACCTTTCTCCTAACAATAAGATACTACTAAAAGTAACAGCTCAAAAAGCATTCTTCGTGACTGGCCAGGCAGGATGAAGCATTTCCAATAGGCTAACCACCATTCTAGGCACCAGTCTAAAGGCTAGGTAAGCTTTCGCTAGCCTAGACACCACCAAAAAATGCTTAGTGATTTGTTCCTTCTAGATTATCTTCCTAGTTGAGCGTGATATCCTAGGGGCTAACGTCTAATTGATTTTATTAAGGAAAGGGAATGCAAGATGAATGAATTAGTGATTTGTGAGCCAAGGAAAGGGTGATGAAATCCCTCACCTTATCTTGAAATTGGGTGGCGCCCTTAAGATTGATTAGATGATGCAACACACAAAGAACGAGAAATAAACACTTATGGATGCACTACACTACGTGTTCTATTCTAAATTGTACGTACCTTTTTCCTCCAGCAATCACCACAATTGTATAATATGGAAAGCGATAAAGACAATAAAGAAATCTAGATGATGTGCTTCTATGTGAGAGAATGAATGATGCAACAAATTGGTTTTTAACAATTAACTAACTAATATTTTTGGATTTTTCAAATATTTTTTTTTTTTGTGTTTTTTCAATAATGATGGAAAGAAAATAGAGAGAGGTGATACAGAATACCGAAAAGCGCTTCCAAAAATTTCACAAGAGACAACGAGGCCTTCTAGCAATCTTCTTGTCCAAGCTTTCCTCCGCTTCAATGTACCCTAAAAGACAAACAATGCAGAACAAGAAACTAATCCGAAGAATTAAATATCAAGGAGTGAAAATTACCAATAATCCCCGGCAGAGGCGCCAAAAACTTGGCGTGTAAAAATAATGTAAAATGCAAGCGCACAGTGTTTAGTTGTAGCAATCACAGATCGATCCACAGAGACTATGTATTTTCAAAACCCTAACAATTAACTCAGGCGAACTAGACAAATAAGATTTGAGATAGATTTGTTTAACCTAATTAACAATTAAAATCAAATAAGGAAAACCTAGGAATCCGAATCCATTAATCAATCACAATTAATATCAACTCGCCCTAAAATCAATTCTCTTTCCTTCACAAATAAGTTATATCAATTAACGAGACAAACATATACTATGAAACTTATTATCTAACGATAACCTATCAAAACTTCATGGAGCAAGCATAGACTATGAAAAATAAATCCGGTAACAATAATATATCAAAATCACTTTGTCAATTGACCAATTAAGCTCCAAGAAAAATTATGAGAACCAATTAATAGGAACGAGAAGATATCAAGAATAATCGAATTAACTTCATCTTCATCCTAGAGTAAGAGATTTAGCTACGCATGATTATGTGGGCGTTTGGGGTATCAAACAAAAGTTGACTTATAGCTTAAAATGAGTAAGTGCTTTATAAGTGATAAGTTGATGGATTCTTATAAGTGTTTGGGAGAACTTAAAAAAGTGAACTTATGTCTTATAATGAGTAAGTGGTATATAAGTGATAAGTTGATGCAAACTTATAAGTTACGTAAGTGTTTGGATAAATTTACTTATAAGTTAAATTTTTTTTTGTTAAATTAAATTGAAAAAATAATTAATTAATATAATGATCTCGATAAATGCATTTTAGATTAAAAAACATTTAAAAGTATAAATATAAAAATATAAACTACTAAAATGTTAGTATAAATATAAAAATATAAACTACTAAAATGTTAGTAAAATATAAAAATAACATTTTAGATTAAATATAAACATTTAAAAGTATAAATAGATAAAGAAATCATGAAAAATGAAATAAGTTGAGCAAAATGTTAGTATTTTCTAACATTCAACTTATCATCTTATAAGTTATAAGTTAGATTATAAGTTGGGTAGACAAACACCCCCCATAAGTCATAAGCTAAAAAAATAAGTTATAATTTATAAGTTAATGAAATAAACTGAGTACACAAACACCCCTCATAAGCTGAAATGGGTTTATAAGTCATAAGCGGACTTATAAACCCTCAGCCAAACAAGCCCTATATAATTAACAAGAGAATTAAAACAAAAAGTAAACATAAACAACGAATTAAACAAACCTAAATTAATAGAATATGGCCACGAACTTAACAAGTTAAAGTTATTAAATCTAAAAAAAACTAACGTGAATGGAAAGGTAAGGTATATAACAATTATTATTAAACTAAGTACCCAACCAGACATGTACCGAAAATTAAGAAACGCAGGTGTAAAAACAAGTAATAAATATATATTTATAATAAGGAGCAGAAGAGTAATGCTGGATAAGCCACCGACGATAGTAAAAACAGAAAAATAAAAGAGCTATAAAATTCTAGGTGTCTCAAATACAAGAGGGGATATATATATATATATATATATATATATATATATATATAGGAAAAATAACGGGCTTGGGCTCTTTGACTACAAATCGGATTCTAGAAATATTTCCTCAATTCTTTTTTCTTCTCCGATAAGTTTTCCAATTTTTCTCCAATTTCCTTTTTGATTTCAAGTATTTCCATCTCCTTGCCTTTTTTACCTTTTCCTGCTTGAAATATGATTTTATTTATTTTCCTACAAAACAAAAGAAAACAATTTATTAAATAATAAAATTACGAAAACGGACATAAAAGAGGTATTAAAAATGTATTAAATTATGGACCTATCAGTGGTAAATAAGGTTATTAGGAAAACTTTTAATATGATATTATTGGTCTAAATTTTAGAAGTGGCGTCTGATTAATTCTAAAATAATTCATATTTTTCTGACTAGTTAATTGGATATTGTGGTATATTCAAGTATTATAATAAATAGAGGATTAACATTATTAAAGTTTAAGTAATAAATATGTATATGAGAACAAATGAGAAAATGACCAAAATAAATACTTTCTAATATGCTTTCGTCCATATTACAAATTGGCTGGTTTTGCGCTCGAAATACCCACAACATGCGCCACTTACAGTAACGCATCTGAAAAGTAAATTTAGTCTATTACCCCTTCTCCATCTCCCCTCTCGCCACACTCTTCGCCTTACTCATATGAAATCTTAGCAGCTGCCAATAACACACATATTCTCCACTTGGGCCACTAGGGTTTGGTCCAATATAACTTGTGTGTGAAATTAAGTGACATTTAGAACATGGGGTGGTGGAATCTTGAAGTGGGGAAGTGGAGTTGTAACGGGAGAAGCAAATTGGGCAAAATAATTGAGAGTTGAAACGGAGAATACAAGTCGTGCAAAGACTACGTGTTAGGAATATGTTGTTCTTGATGCTAAACATAAAACACTTAATAGAATTTGTGTAAAGTCATTTTGTAGCTGTCAACGGAATGGTATGCTTTGCAGCAATCCGTTGACAGGTAGCTCATCAACGAAATGAGTGATGTAGCAATTGCACTGTACAATACTTCTAGTTTGATATGCATTTCATTGTAGATATTGGATAGGTTTTCTAAGTCATGTTGACTAAGTACTAGATAGGCAAAATAGGTTGGTTAATTGTAAATATCTCATGCCTTGTAATTTTGCCTAAGTGAAGACCTGTCAACGGAATGAAGATTATCCTATCAACGGTATGGAGTTTACTCATCAACGGAATGAAGATTATCCTATCAACGGTATGGAGTTTACTCATCAACGAAATGAAGAATAAAGCTATCAACGAAACACATCTCCCTGCTATCAACGAATCATTATTGCTTTTCTGAATAGTTGACAAAGTGATAGTGACAGTTTACTGAACAGATCTAAAGGTGATGTGGAAGTGTACTTTGCATTGGAAACCATTAAAATGGACATGGGGAATAAGGAAACATCCCAGTTTCCAATTGGGCTCTTGGGAGTGATCATAATAAGCATGAAGACAAAAGCAAATATCTTCAAGGACCACTAGACAAAGGGATGAAAAGCAAACTATTGGCGGTTACTCATTGTACTTTTAGTGTAGCCAAAAATAGAGTTGTAAACTTGGGTTTATATAACCAAGTGTAGCAGTTACTTTAGAAAGGGGAGAAGAAAAACAAATAGATTGTATTAGCTATTTTTGAGAGCATTTTTCTTCTCTACATTATTGTAACTGAGCAGCTGTGTACTTTTGTATCACAGATTATTTCCGCAATAAAAATCACTTCAGTTGGATCATCAAACAATCCAACTGAAATTATTAAGTGCTTGTGGTTTTTATTTTATAAGTTCAGTTTTAATTTGTAAGTTGTTTTTAAGTTTGAGAAATATCAAGGAATTGTATTCAACCCCCCCCCCCTTCTATAATTCTGTTAGGTCATTTGGGATTAACAATTGGTATCAAAGCGAGCTTCTAACATACATGAAGTTTAAAGATCAAGACCTAAAACAGTAACCATGGTGAAGAAGGATGCAGGTGTAAAGATACCAATTCTTGATAAGGACAATTACTTTCACTGGAAAGTAAAGATGCATTTACATCTCATGTCTATGGATGAGAGGTATGTAGACTGCATTGAGAAAGGTCCACACGTTCCCATGAAGTTTGCATCTAGAGTTGGAGTGCCAGATGATGCTCCTGATGTGGAAATTCCAAAACTTGTCTCAGAATGGACTATTGAAGATGTTGCAGAAGTCCATAAAGATAAAAGAACCATGAACATTCTGTTTAATGGTTTGGAGCAAGAGATGTTTGACAATGTCATAAACTGTACAACCTCCAAAGAAGTATGGGACACTGTTAGAACTCTCTGTGAAGGAACTGAGCAAGTTAGGGAAAACAAAATGCAGCTCCTCATACAACAATATGAGCATTTTCATTTTAAATCTGGTGAAACCCTAAATGACACATTTAGTAGGTTTCAGAAGCTTTTGAATGGATTAAAGTTGTATGGGAGGATCTATCAAACCAAGGATTCAAACCTTAAATTTCTTAGAGCTCTTCCAAAAGAATGGAAGCCTATGACTGTTTCTCTCAGAAACACTCAAGAGTACAAAGACTACACTCTTGAAAGGCTTTATGGAACCTTGAAGACATATGAGTTGGAAATGGAGCAAGATGAAGAAATTGAAAAGGTATAGAAGAAAGGTGGATCTATTGCATTGATTGCATCTGTGAACCAACTGGAAGATGACAATGAAGAAGCTGCAAAGGCCACAACTAGTCGAGCTAGTTGTAGGAGTGATGTTAGCAAGGGTAAAGGAAAGATGACAGAAGAAGAAGAACCAGAACCAGTCAACTTGGATGACTTAGATGAGATTGATGAACACATTGCTTTTCTGTCAAGAAAATTCTCTAAGTTCAAGTTCAAGAGAAACTCAGAAGATAGGCCACCAAGGAGAGACTTTCAACCCAGCAAAAGTAACTGGATTGAAAAGTCTAAATCTAAATGTTTCAATTGTGGAATGCTTGGTCACTTTGCTGGGGACTGCAGAAAGCCCAAGGTTGAGAAGGGCAACAGGAAATTTGAGCCTGTTGATTATAAAAAGAAATACTTTGAACTTCTCAAGCAAAAAGAAAAGGCTTTCATGTCTCAGGAGTATGATTGGGCTGGTAATGGTGAAGATTCTGATGATGATGTTGAATATGTCAACTTGGCTCTAATGGCTAACAATCATGAGCAGGAAGCAAGCTCCTCAAGCAACCAGGTAACAATTACTAATCTTTCTGAGCTCTCTAAAGAGGAATGCGATAGTGCAGTAAATGAAATGTCTACTGTACTATATAATTTACGTGTTACTCTTAAATCACTTACCAAAGAGAATTCAAGAATAACAGAGACTAATTTGCTCTTAAGTGATAGGAATGCAATGTTAGAAGCACAGCTCATTGATTTTGAGAAAATGAGGTGTGTAAGTAGGGATGCTAAGAAGGAACTTGAGAACGTGTTAGAAAGGGAAGAAATTCTTAAAACACAACTTGAAATAGAACAAAGTGTGATTGCTAAATGGAAAGATGCCAGGAATGTTGCTAACAACATCATTAATGTTTAAGGTATGGAATCTTTCTGTGAACAGTCATGGAAAAAGAACAAAGAGAAGCTAGGGTACGTTGGTGAAACCTTAGAATCAGAAACAGAGTCAACAAACAACAATGATCATTTGTTAAAGGTTGATATGTCAACGGAATGCAATGTTTCGTTGACAGATGAACCATCAACCGATCAGGCTGTTTCGTTGACAGAGAAAAGAAAAGAAGAACTCACTAGACTTAATAACAAGTATGGTCCTGTCACCAAGAACTTTGTTCAAGGTGAGTCTAGTAAATCAAAGAAAGTTGAGAAGCCTGTTGAGAGAGATAATGTAGGTCACTTGTCCAACAATCAATTGAAAGATAAGTTAGAGAATGTTCAAGTTGAGGCTAAGGGAAATAAAAAGAATAACAGGAATGGCAAAGTAGGGATTAACAAACACAACAATTACACGCCTGATAAATATGCTCCTAGAAAGACATGTGTCAATTGTGGAAGTGTTAGTCATTTATCTACTAACTGCAAATCTGTTAAGAAGACTGCTAAAGTGAAAATGTCTAAGCCTGCAATGAATGGTTCTATGCCTACAATGCCTGTTATGCCTAACATGTTTGCCTCATATGCACAATTTCAAAATCCATATGCCAGCATGCCATTTGTGCCTAGTCCATACATGAATATGTTTAATGTGCCACAAATGCCATGGAATATGAATAACATGTTTGTTCCTCCAACTATGCATGCTGTGAATGAAAATGTGAGCAACCCTCAGAAATCAACACCAAGGGTAAAGATTGATTTAAATCAATCTGAGCCCAAGGTGAAAAATAATATAAAAGGAAAAGCAAAGGCAAACAAAACAGGACCCAAGGAAACTTGGGTACCAAAATCAACTTGATTTGGTTTTGTTGTGTGCAGGGAGACAAAAGGAATCTTTGGTACTTGGATAGTGGTTGTTCAAGACACATGACTGGTGATTCTACCCTGCTCACAGAGTTTCAGGAAAGAGCTGGCCCTTGTATTGCTTTTGGAGATGACAGCAAAGGCTACACTAAGGGATATGGCTTGATTTCAAAAGAGAATGTTATCATAGATGATGTTGCATTGGTGGATGGTCTTAAGCACAATTTGCTTAGTATCAGCCAACTTTGTGACAAAGGATTTTTAGTTACTTTTTCTAAAGAAGCCTGTGTTGTTTCTAAAGGAGGAGACAACAATGTGGTAATGACTGGATTCAGAAGAGGGAATGTGTACATTGCTGACTTTAGTAGCACAAGTCCAGACACCATCACTTGTCTCTTCAGCAAGGCAAGCAAGGATGAAAGTTGGCTATGGCACAAGAAATTATCTCATCTGAATTTTAAAGTTATGAATGATTTGGTGAGGAAAGATCTTGCTAGAGGAATTCCACAAGTGGAGTTCTCCAAGGATGGTTTGTGTGATGCCTGTCAAAAAGGGAAACAAAAGAAGGCATCATTCAAAAGCAAGACAGAGTCATCAATTGTCCATCAGCTTGAATTACTTCATATGGATCTGTTTGGCCCTGTAAATGTCATGTCTATCTCAAAGAAGAAATACTGTCTTGTGATTGTTGATGATTTTTCTAGATTTACATGGACCTTCTTTTTACACTCAAAAGATGAGGCAAGTGAAATCATTATCAATCACATCAAGATGGTAAACAATCATCCTGATTTCAAAGTAAGAAGGATTAGGAGTGACAATGGGACAGAATTCAAGAATTCAAGTATGAAGGTGTTCTGTGAAGAAAATGGTATTTTGCATGAGTTTTCAGCAGCAAGGACACCACAGCAAAATGGTGTAGTTGAAAGGAAAAACAGAACACTTATTGAAGCTGCAAGGACAATGCTAGATGAATCAAAGTTACCAACTTATTTTTGGGCTGAGGCAGTTAACACAGCTTGCTTCACTCAAAATATTTCTTTGATTAATCAGGCCAAGGGAATGACCCCTTATCAACTACTCAAAGGAAAGAAGCCACTATTGGATTTTCTTCATGTCTTTGGATGCAAATGCTTTGTTTTGAGGAATCAAGCTGAGCATTTGGGGAAATTTGAAGCAAAGGCAGATGAAGCAATATTTGTGGGATATGCAGCAGGGAAAGCTTACAGAGTCTATAACCTCAGAACCAACATTGTTATGGAATCTGTAAATGTTGTTTTTGATGATCTCAAAATTCAAGGTCTCTGTGATGAAGGTTTCCATGAAAGTCTTTCTTTTGAAAATGAGGAAGGAGATCAAGTGAATCATGTTAAGGCTACTGAGAAACAGCCTAAAGTTGTTGTATCTAGCACAGATGAAAGTAGCAGTGAAGATGAAATTGCTGCATTGAGATTGAAAAGAATAGCTGCTAGCAGACCAAATGGTCATTTCGTTGACAGTCATAATGGAGGATTCATTGACAGTCAAAATGAGCGTTTCGTTGACAGTCAAAATGGTCATACCGTTGACAGTCACAGAAATGCTTCTAGAAGTGATCAATTAGGGACAACAAACTCAGGGGGAGTTTCTCAAGGACAATTATCCAATCAAGGCAATCATGATCATGAAGCTACCTCTTCAAGATCAAATCTTCCTCCCTCAAGGAAATGGACTAAAGATCATCCCTTTGAACTTATTATAGGTGATGTTTCTTCAAAAGTCCAAACTAGAAGAGCAACTCAAGGGGAATGTCTATATAGCAGCTTTCTGTCTCAAGATGAGCCAAAGAAAGTTGAGGATGCACTTTTAGATCCAGATTGGGTTTTAGCTATGCAAGAGGAGTTAAACCAATTTGAGAGGAACAATGTTTGGAAGCTGGTGCCCAAGCCTAAGGACAGGAGTGCCATTGGCACAAAATGGGTGTTCAGAAACAAGATGGATGAAAATGGCATAGTCACAAGGAACAAAGCTAGATTGGTTGCAAAAGGCTATTCACAGGAAGAGGGAATTGATTTTGATGAAACCTTTGCTCCTGTTGCAAGACTAGAAGCAATAAGGATTTTCCTAGCCTATGCAGCCCATGCCAATTTCAAGGTCTATCAAATGGATGTGAAGAGTGCTTTTTCTGAATGGGGAATTGGAAGAGGAGGTGTATGTAAGTCAACCTCCTGGTTTTGAAGATGATGATTTTCCAGAATATGTATACTTCCTCCTCAAAGCACTCTATGGTTTGAAACAAGCACCTAGAGCCTGGTATGACACACTTTCACAGTTCCTCCTTGAGAATCACTTCACTAGAGGTACTGTAGATCAAACTCTGTTTCACAGGGTTGTGAATGGCTCTACTATACTTGTTCAAATTTATGTAGATGACATAATCTTTGGGTCTACAGATGTGAAACTTTGTCAAAAGTTTGCCAAGCTTATGCAAAGTAAATATGAAATGAGCATGATGGGAGAATTAACTTACTTTCTTGGTCTCCAAGTGAAGCAAGTTAAAGAAGGCATTTTCATTAGTCAAACAAAATATATTCATGATTTATTAAAGAAATTTAACTTAATGGAATGCTCTCCTGCCAAAACTCCCATGCCTACTGCCACCAAACTTGAATTGAATACTAAGGAAAAATATGTGGACATTTCAAGTTACAGAGGCATGGTAGGCTCACTTCTATATTTAACAGCTAGTAGACCTGATATTATGTTTGCTACATGTCTATGTGCTAGATTTCAGGCTGATCCTAGGGAATCCCATTTAGTTGCTATTAAAATAATTTTCAGATATCTCAAAGGAACACCAAACCTTGGCATTTGGTATCCTAGAGAATCTGGCTTTGAACTAATTGGTTATTCAGATGCAGATTTTGCAGGATGTAAAATTGACAGGAAAAGCACAACTGGCACCTGTCAATTCTTAGGAAACAAGCTTGTCTCATGGTTCAGCAAGAAACAAAACTCAGTTTCTACCTCCACAGCTGAGGCTGAGTATATTGCAGCTGGAAGTTGTTGTGCACAGATTTTATGGATGAAAAATCAACTACTTGATTATGGAATAAGAGTTGAGAAAATTTCTATTTTCTGTGACAACACTAGTGCCATTGCCATTACTGAGAATCCAGTGCAGCATTTAAGGACCAAGCACATTGACATCAAGTACCATTTCATTAGAGAACATGTTATGAATGGTACTGTGGAGTTACATTTTGTTCCAAGTGAACAACAACTTGCAGACATCTTACCAAGCCACTTGATGAATCAACATTCTCAAGATTAGTAAGTGAGCTAGGTATGCTAAATTTCTCTTAATTATTTTTGAGATGTTTACAAGTTAAAATGCAGCCAGAAATTTGCTATGTTTTTCTGTGAATTAATTTTCTTAGGAAAAAGTAAAATTTTGTCTAAGTCAAAATTACTATGTCAACGAAACGAACCATTTCGTTGACAGTCTTAGCATTTTTCTGGGTGTTTCGTTGATAGCTCTTTTATATCAACGAAACGCAGCTTTATCAACGAAATAAGACGGGACGTTAACCGCCCAATCCTGATTCGTTGATTTAGCGCAATTAATCTGAACCGTTGAAATTTGACACGTCCGTTACCACGATCTATACATACACCCCTGTAAGTATAAATCATGGTAATACTTTAAAGGTAACAGTTATATTTTTTTAAGCCAATACAGTAATTTACATTGATTGTTGGATTTATTTTCTGAGAATTTTTGGGGGAGTATTTAAGAAATACTATTTTCTTTAATTCTTTTTTACCCGTTCTCAAAAATTCCAAAGGCTTTTCTTTCTTCTTCTCTCTAACAAGCAATTCAGTTCGAAGCTTTTCTACACTCAACAATGGCACCCATAGTCAAGCTTATGTCTGCTGGAGGGTTTATCTATGAGAAAAACAACTCCATCCCCTTTGTTGTCAAGGAAAGCCCGAACAACATCTTTTTCAAGATGATGGACTTCATGAAGAATTGCAAGTTGAGCTATGCAATGTTTCAATCTACACCACTCTACAATGAGATAATCGAGGAGATTTGGACCTCATGTGAGTATAGTGGGACAAATTGCACTTTGCAATTCACCATCCAAGGTAATGAGTATATAGTTAATTCTGATGTATTGCAAGCATGTCTACATATTCCTGAAAATAACTGTAATGCTTTGCCTACAAACACTGAAATTGTTAACATGCTAAATTCTATAAACTACTCATTGCCTACTGATAATTTGGGTAAGATTATTAGGAGAGGTTTGGTTAGAGAGAATACAGTTACTTAGCTGATGCATTCATAAAGGTATTTTCTGGCAAAATTAGTAATTTTGATGCATTAACTAATTCCATGTTAATTCTCTTAACCATGCTCCTAACTGATAGATATTATAACTTTAGCACCCAACTTATGTATGAAATTGGTGCTAAGTTGGGTGATAAGGCAAATAGGAAAAAGAATATCTATTATGCTAGGTTTCTGATGATGTTGGCTAACCATGTTAGTCCAGCACCATTAGTTATCTCTAACCCTGTTTCCAGGTTTGAGTGTTTTGTGCAAGAGAAGAGGGTTTTGACAGATATCCTGAGACTTAACCACAATGGTGATGTCCCAGTGGTGTATCTGCCCATCATTGAGGTAACTTCTTCTAACCCTGTTAGTATAGTTGCTACTTCTATTGTTTCCCCTACCAATGTTGCTATGGAGTCTGTAGCTATGTCCCAACAGGCTCCTGCCCAAGCAGCAAAACCTAAATCTAAGAAATCCTCAAAGCCAACCTCAGGTGCTTCTCAAAAGGCACCTGTTGCAAAAACTACTTCACAACCTAAGGGGAGTGATTCTGGAGCTGTAAGAGGCGAGGGAAGGGGTGAACATCAAAGAAACCCCAAGAATAAGGAAGGAAAGGATAGTGTGTCCCAACCAAGCCCCATTGTGTCTTCCCAACAAGGCACAATAAGTAAAATGGATTTAAACACAAGTCTAGTTGCATCCTCCCAAAAGGATGTGATTATTGAAACAAGCTCTCCTCCAAGAGCACACTCCAAGAGGGTAAGGGACACTTCAAGTCCACAATCTACATTTTCCCAATACCAAAGGAGAGTGAAGCAAAAATCCAAGGGTACACAGGGTGCACACACTCTGGAAGCAACACTTCCAGTTTCACGAATTCAGTTTGATGTAACCCCTATTATTACTCTGGGGTTACAGTCCCATTCTCTAAACATCAACCTTGAACTATCTCCATCAAATTCACCAACTCAGTCTTTAGATGTGGACATGATCCATTCATCTATTCCTGATTCTCCAACTCTTATCTTGGAGAAACCCCACTCTGAAGCTGGTGGCCATCACTTGTTAAGTGATTTGTTGGGCCATCAACCAACTTTTTTTGAGGTTACAAGAGGATCTGTGGACCAATCTCTAAAATCAATCACCACAAATTCTACTGTAATTTCACTTTCTCAAAGTGCTTTATTGACTTCATCAACGAAACAGTCTCTTTCGTTGACAAGTGTTTCTCCATCAACGGTATCCATACCGTTGACAGTTCAAACTACCATTCCTTTGATAGGTCATTCTACACCCCTTATTGCAAATCAAGTTGTTTCCACAACTAGTGTAGATGACCTGGTGGTAGTTGAGACACTTTTAGGTTTGAGAGGGAGTGAAATTGAGAGGCTGGCTTGCAGCCAGGCAAAAGGAGAGAATGAGAGTGAGAGGCTGGCTATTTCTTCCAGCCATGCAAAAGGAGAGACTGAGGGTTCCACCTTAGTAGGTGAAGGTGAGGGTGTGAGAGGTGTGAGCCATGGGGAACCCATGATGCAAGAAAATAGAGGAGAGAGAGAAGGGACTACAGGAGCAGCAAGGGAGGAAGCAGTCATTGCTAGTGAGTTAATGAGGGTCAATGAGGGAGAAAGGGAACTTACTTTCCAAGAGCATTATCAACAAACTCTGGATAGTATTTCCCTGGATCCTGAGACCTTTACTCACCCTGTGCCAGCCTATCAAATTATGGCTCAACAGGGCAATGTGGAGGCAGAGAGGTCACTAAACCTAATTCATACAACTGCATCAATGCAAAGAGCAAAGGATGCCTTGACCAATCTATCTCCAACAGATGCAGCAAGTGGAGACTTTGACTTTTCTGATGATGAGGACAACTTTGGTGACAATCTACAGGTGGCCACTACTTCACAGACTGGGACTTCTGTGGTGCCTCCTAGACCAAACTGGCTTTCTCAGGATATGCAAGGAAGATGCTCTCAAGATGCTGCTATCTCAAGGCAGTACACTGAGGCATATCTAGCTCATGAGTCTGCAAATGCAAGGGACACGAAATTCTACAAGGCCATCATGGATTCTCTGGAAATCCAAAGACTACAGATGCTACAGACAAGGATTGAAGCTACAGAAATCAAGGATTCCATTAGCAACCTCAAGGATGCTACTGACAGGAGGCTAGATGAAAAGCTTCATCTTCTAACTGTGTCCAAGATGAACAGGTTTTTCTTCAAGGAACCTGAAGTGTCCTCATCTTTGAAGACTCTTTCCTCTAGAGTGGACAAAGTTGAGGCTACACTTTCTCACATGCAAAAGGAACAGGAAAAACAGACACAGCTACTCACCCAGCTTTTGGCAGCTCAAGGACTCCCTATCATCTCACTTGATGATAACAAAAAGGGGGAGAAATCTAAGGAGCTAGCGAAATCTAAAGAGCTTGAGATACAAATCACAAAGGTTTTGGTTCCAGCCATTTCCTTACCAAATGAGCCACTAGCAATGGGGGAGCTTGGACAGAAGAAAAAGGATGGTATTGACCTGATTCAGGAAGCTTCTATGAGGATGAGACTTGCAGAACAGATTAAAGATCATTGGTCCAACATAGAAGCAAGGGTCAAGAATATTGCTGAAACTACAAAGAATTCAAATCCATCAACGGATCAACCATCAACGAATGCCATGGTTGTAACATCAACGGAATGGGAGCCACAGTTCAAGAGTTCTTATGTAATAGAACCCCTTCAGCATGGACTCTTTCAAGATTCAAGAAATGAGAAAGGGCAAGCTTCATGCTTTAGGAATGTGGATGCAAGAGGGATATCTCCAATATCACCTGTCAAACCCAAGGGCAAGAACACTGCAAGGATATTTTATCCTCCACCAAAGCCAGATGAGTTCAAAATCCTAGGGAAGCTGATTATTGAAAGCAAAGAAAGCAATCATCCAAACATAAGGAACCAAAGGGCCATCATCTACAGGGATAGCAAGGAAATCTGCATTTGGGTTGGTCACCCAAATTTTGCTAAGGCCAAAGCTGAAGAATCTGAAAGGGCAGCAATGCAAGCTCTTGCAGTTGCTCAATCACTTGAAGATGAAGAAACCCTAAAGGAAGAAAAGGCCAAGGATGAAGCTGAGGAAGCTGGAAAGGAAAGGAAGAGTGTAAGGCAGCCAAAGGCTAGAGCAAAAAGGAATCTAATCTTTGATAAAGATGATTCTCAGGACACTGCCCAAGACTCTTCCACAACTAGTGCACATCAAATTCCTGTTGATCAACCTCATGAAGGAAAGTTGGCCTGTGATCCTGCACATCCTGTCAACTTTCATGATCAACCAATAATGCCAAAAGAGGAGCCTTTTGAATTTGATGAGGCCTACTTTCCAAAGTTTCTATTTGAGAAGGATCAACCAATGAAGACAAAGAAAAGGGTTGTCAAAGCAAAGCCAGTATTTATGAGAAAGCCACAACCTCAGAAACACCCTGCAAATCCAGAGGACTGCATGTACATTGTTGACATCAGGGAAGAATCCAGTCTACATCTTGACTTAGACAACCTGGTGGAAGTAAGGGGCATTGCAGCTTCTCAAAAATTGCCTGAGAGACTGGTCTTTGTATTCAAGGGTGGTAGAGAACAGGTGTGGCCTCTCTACAGAATTTTAGGAGAAGACTACCAAACACTACTCTCAGTGTTTAGATGTTTGAAGAAAGACTTTGGCTTCACCAAAACAGCCAAGTCTGAGGTGGTCTCCAAAATTTGTCAGATAAAGGCTAGCTGGAACAAGCCTGAGGCTCTTCCCAGGATGCTTAGAGTGCCCTCAACAGGAAAGAAGATCCATCTTCAACCATACTGGATGATGGAATTTAAGGACAAGGACAATTGCAGAAGATTCTTCAGGATGGAAGACCAGCTGGATAAGGCATCTAATAAATAGAGGATTAACATTATTAAAGTTTAAGTAATAAATATGTATATGAGAACAAATGAGAAAATGACCAAAATAAATACTTTCTAATATGCTTTCGTCCATATTACAGATTGGTTGGTTTTGCGCTCGAAATACCCACAACATGCGCCACTTACAGTAACGCATCTGAAAAGTAAATTTAGTCTATTACCCCTTCTCCATCTCCCCTCTCGCCACACTCTTCGCCTTACTCATATGAAATCTTAGCAGCTGCCAATAACACACATATTCTCCACTTGGGCCACTAGGGTTTGGTCCAATATAACTTGTGTGTGAAATTAAGTGACATTTAGAACATGGGGTGGTGGAATCTTGAAGTGGGGAAGTGGAGTTGTAACGGGAGAAACAAATTGGGCAAAATAATTGAGAGTTGAAACGGAGAATACAAGTCGTGCAAAGACTACGTGTTAGGAATATGTTGTTCTTGATGCTAAACATAAAACACTTAGTAGAATTTGTGTAAAGTCATTTTGTAGCTGTCAACGGAATGGTATGCTTTGCAGCAATCCGTTGATAGGTAGCTCATCAACGAAATGAGTGATGTAGCAATTGCACTGTATAATACTTCTAGTTTGATATGCATTTCATTGTAGATATTGGATAGGTTTTCTAAGTCATGTTGACTAAGTACTAGATAGGCAAAATAGGTTGGTTAATTGTAAATATCTCATGCCTTGTAATTTTGCCTAAGTGAAGACCTGTCAATGGAATGAAGATTATCCTATCAACGGTATGGAGTTTACTCATCAACGGAATGAAGATTATCCTATCAACGGCATGGAGTTTACTCATCAACGAAATGAAGAATAAAGCTATCAACGAAACACATCTCCCTGCTATCAACGAATCATTATTGCTTTTCTGAATAGTTGACAAAGTGATAGTGACAGTTTACTGAACAGATCTAAAGGTGATGTGGAAGTGTACTTTGCATTGGAAACCATTAAAATGGACATGGGGAATAAGGAAACATCCCAGTTTCCAATTGGGCTCTTGGGAGTGATCATAATAAGCATGAAGACAAAAGCAAATATCTTCAAGGACCACTGGACAAAGGGATGAAAAGCAAACTATTGGCGGTTACTCATTGTACTTTTAGTGTAGCCAAAAATAGAGTTGTAAACTTGGGTTTATATAACCAAGTGTAGCAGTTACTTTAGAAAGGGGAGAAGAAAAACAAATAGATTGTATTAGCTATTTTTGAGAGCATTTTTCTTCTCTACATTATTGTAACTGAGCAGCTGTGTACTTTTGTATCACAGATTATTTCCGCAATAAAAATCACTTCAGTTGGATCATCAAACAATCCAACTGAAATTATTAAGTGCTTGTGGTTTTTATTTTATAAGTTCAGTTTTAATTTGTAAGTTGTTTTTAAGTTTGAGAAATATCAAGGAATTGTATTCAAACCCCCCCCCCCCCCCCTCTACAATTCTGTTAGGTCATTTGGGATTAACACTACGAAAAATACCTCAGTGTTTTAGGTAGTGGAGAAAATGGGTTGTTTCTATTTTGCATTGGTTGCAGATGGTGGTGGTTGCCGGAGTTGAGTCGATGACGCCAAAGGTGTTTGTTTGTTTCGAGTTTGGTACAACCCTGAAGCTGGCGTATCGTGGAGATGCGTTCTTTGCAGAAGCTTATCCTGAAGATATGTTCTCAGCAGAAGCGTATATACTTATGTTGTTTGAAGAAGTGTATTATCTGATACGTTAGCATAGTAACATATATCCTTATGTTGTTTGAAGAAGTGTATTATCTGATACGTTAGCATAGTGTGGTGTGTCCCTTCAATAATTTAGGCAGCCCACGCACCCATAGGTATTTTAACTAATTCTTTTTAAAATTTAATTATTTTGGGATTTCACCCCGAACAAATAAAAAAAATAAGAATAATAAATAAAGATAGAGAAACAAATCTACATAGAAAACAAATTCTAGAATCTAATTAAAAAAAAGTTAATAAATCAAAATTTTAAAGTAAAAGAACTCGGAGAAAAGCTAAAAATCATAAAATTTATTTCCTCTGTCCGAATTTATCTATTTTTTTTTGATTTTTTATGGTTAAATTAACTCAACTTTGACCATAAATTACAATTTTTTTTATTATTTTGAAAAACTGAAATATGTATATTAAAATAGAAAAAAAACATAAAAAATATATTTGGAGTCGAAATTAAGAAAAGAAAACCTACTCCGATTGTGTATCTTGTAAAAATGTTCCTATACTGAACATGTAGAGAGAGAGAGAGAGGGGGGAAGGAGATGACGAAGAAGAAACAATTGTGGTCGTTGAGACCACTCTCCCAAACCCTAACCCTAATTTACCGAACCTTCTCATCATCATCATCATCATCATCATCTTGTGCTAGTACTAGTACTAGCAACAGCAGCTTTAGCATTAAAAATGTGACCAAATCAAACTTCGATTCCGCGCTTGTCGGCCTCCGCCAACACATTCGGGGCGCTGATTTTGTGGCAATTGATCTTGAAATGACAGGAATCACCAGCGCCCCCTGGAGAGAATCCTTTGAATTGGACCGTTTCGATATCCGGTATCTCAAAGTTAAAGACTCCGCGGACAAGTTTGCTGTTGTGCAGCTTGGTGTTTGTCCTTTTCGATGGGACCCTTCCGTCTCCTCCTTCGTTGCTCATCCGTTGAGTCCCCCCTCCCCTTAATTATTTACTTGTTATATATCGTTTTACACAACACTTTACTATTGTTCTACAATGTTGCATAAATTCTTCTCCCAACCCTATATATAATTGTTTTGCATTTCACTATATATGCCTTTTTGCATTGCATTTTAGTGCGTACGGGTCACAATAATACAAATTAACAGATTAATCCTAGTAATGTGAAATCATTAATTTGCACTAAATTAGGAACTTGAAAGATACTTGCCAATTCTGGGGTCTTTGTTATTAGTTCTAGCTGTGGAGAGTGCTGTCTATTTATTCTAGCATTCTTTAGAATTAGGAGAGAGTGTCTGTTGGTTTTTAATTAGCTATTATTCTGCAAAACTGGAACTTTAGGATTGTTCAACATGTTGAATTGGCCTATTTCTTGCGTGTATGGATGGATAGTAAATTTGTCTGTGGACAGATGATTTAGAACAGGCCTTATAAAATTTCGTTCTACTTGTTTTCCCTTTGTCTTGTTGTTGCTAGTTTCTTAGCTAGGTATTTTTTTGTCCCCTTGCTTAGGTTATTGAATGAAAGGATAATTCTTTTTAAAACTAAATTATTTTCTTTGACTCTTTGGCAGATAGCCCAGCTGTAGAAAGAACTTAATCACAATAATGTGCTCTGTGAAAATAATTGTAAAAGTGGTGTCACATAATTAATTACATATAGAATAGAGTAAAAATAGCATCTGTTTTATCAATTTTTATCTACAAGTATTTAATTCAGTGCTGCTTAGTGCCTTCTGTGGTTAGTACACTACAGCAATTTGTGGTTATCCTGTGCTTATGAGTGTAGCATTCTAAGTTCAAGCTATCTTGTCAGTGTGACTTACATTGCCTCTGAAATCCATTAACAGGCACAACTTCTATGTTTTTCCACGTCAAGAGCTTCCAATTAGTAGTCCTTATGAATTCATGTGCCAGACAGCGTCACTTGATTTCTTGGCAAAGTACCAGTTTGATTTTAATACTTGTATAAATGAAGGTAGCTCTCTTTCCCTTTCAAGTAATTGTTTGGTCTGTAGCATGTAGTTCTGGACAGAAGCTAATCAAGCCGCTATATTCTACTGATGTCATGCTTTAGCTAAACTCATAGGTTTTGGGTCTCGCAAATAAGTGATACCATAATAAGGATAATTTTGCTTTTATTTTCTTTTGTATACCTCAATACAATTCCTCTGAGTACTTGGTTCCCACACTGTATTCAGGGCGGTCCCAAATGATATGCAGCTATGTGCAAAATTTCAATGTTAGGCCTCTAACTAAATTTATACAAAAACAATGTTAAGTGTTTGTTTTGCGGCATTGAAGGTAGAAACTTGTGGGGTGTGCCGTGTGTGTTAATTTTTTAATGAAGGCGGTCTGACAGAGAATAATAAAAGACACATTTGTATAAGAATACTAGAGTAGCCACTGGACTTGTGTCATGGCATTTCTCCTCTACAGGAGATAGTGGGTTCAAAACCAGCGAGCTTGTGTGATATTTAAACTTTAAAATGGAAGCAATCTGAGTATCTGACTGAAAAGTAGACCGAGGTATGCTAATAGACATATTTACATAAGAATAATATCAAGTGCCTATTAGACCAGTATCGTTACCCCCCCCCCCCCCCCCTTCCCCTGTACCAGTGATCTTATGGTGATATCTAGGCAGGCCAGGAACATACAAAACAGTTGTAGTTGATTGCATTTAGGTAATTTACTATGCTTGTTATTGTGTGTTCTGATCTTTTGCAGTTTCAATTGATCTCAGGAATATCATATCTGTCCAGAGGACAAGAAGAAGAAGCGCGGAGATTGTTTACTAATTTGTATGATAATGAGTTCCTAGAGTCACATTCTAGTTTCAAAGATATAAAAGATAAGGGAATATTTAGGATGGCTGATGTTCTTTTCACTGAGAGAATGAAGAGCAAAATCAGTGAATGGAGAAATGGACTATTACAAGTTAGAAATGGGGACCATGAAAGTCAGGATAGCACAAAGGAATCTGTTAAACAGTTTGAAACTATCTTTTACATGATGCGTCCAGCTGTCAAGCTGCATGGTTTTACTTCCCGCCAACTCAGGTTGATTCAGTTGGTAATGTTTTTAACTGAGTGTAGTTTAGCAGGAAGAAGTGTTTTTGCTAGTGTTTTGTTTTTGTTTATTACATATTTTAGTGCATGCTTGCACAGTTAGTTGCATCTTTGAACTTACATTCTTATAGTCATTGCAAATGACACCGTTTATCTAAGATATGATAACGTGTTCAAGAACAGCCTAATGTATAGTTAATTAATTGATGACTTTTTAAGATTTCAGTTGTACTGCCTACGAGTTCATGAAGAAAAAGAATTGGAATATACCTTTATAAAGTTAGCTATTATTTCACCCCCTTGTTGAGGTTTAAAGTGTTTGGAAGCAAAGGTTGTACCTTTTACCAGGATCTGTAAACTATTTGCCTTATATTTTGTAGTTCACCACTTCCTCTCCTATTCGGCGGAAATGATTTAGGTGTTCTAATATTCTAATTGGGCAGACAACTTCCATTCTGTGATAACTTAATATCTAAGCAGTTCCATACTTGTTTCTTCTTGTTTATCCCTGTTATTGTTTATGTTCCTCGACGATCTATAAAAAAAATTGGACTATTTTTCTTCTTCAATGCTTGTGGTTTCTTATGATTGCTGACATTAGTATTGCAACTGGTGCAGGTAACTAAGAATCATTTTAAAGATCTTGCTTACATTTGTGTTAGTGGAGACGGCACTAGTTTGCAACAGTTACTTGTCTATACGGACTCTATAAATGACAAGGATTTGCTTATGGTATGATGCATTTGCGAAATTTGTTGAGTTTTTAAGTGACTTAATTATGTTTATAATTTCAATCATCTAGGGTGCGAGGAGGGTGGGTATGCAGGCTTACCCCTACTTTAGTGAGTAGAGAATCGAAACCATGACCCCCGACATGTCAGATGAGAGAATCTGAATCGAACCCATGACCATTTGATCATGAGTTCGGGCACCTGACCACTGGGCCAACTCAACTTCTCACCAAACTCTATCTCTTTCGAAACAGTAAAAAAGAGTCGCTTTTCTGTTTGAATAAACAATCCTACTTATATTACAATAATCTCAGATTTAAACTTATTTCCATTTGTTTAGGGGTAATAGTACAACACGCTATATGTTTAATATTTGTTGATGTTACAAATGCAACTATTTTGTGTGGAAGTAAGGGAGTATTTTCTTAGAGGGAAGTATTAATATTCAATCTTTCTTTGCTGTTTACGAAATGCAGACAGAGGTAAAAGGTTCACTTCATAAAGACACAGAGCTGAAGATAAAAAATGCTGTTGGATTGCGTCACGTGATTGATCTTCTTTCTTCGGAAAAGAAGTTAATTGTTGGTCATAATTGTTTTCTCGGTACAGAATTTCTACTGCAAGATGTTAATATATATATATATATATATATATATATATATATATATATATATATATATATATATATATATATATATTAAAATTGAAGATTATATAGTTCATGTGCAGCAAAACTATAGCTCCTGAAGATTATACTTACTCGTTTTTCTACTTGATACAGATTTAGCACATTTGTACAGCAAATTTATAGCTCCTCTTCCTTCCACCGGTGAAGACTATATTTCTTCTATTGCCAAGCACTTCCCGCACATAATTGACACAAAACTGCTCTTGAATAATAATGATGTATTTCAAGTTTTGAAACGGAAGAGAAGTACATCACTAGCCAAAGCATTTGCTTTTCTGTGCCCTGAAATTGTGTCAGGTGTCAAAGCCTCTAGATCAGCATTTAAGCCTTGCATTAAAGTGGAGGTCCAAGTAGATGATACGAGGTTTACTTTCTTTACTATTTCTGTGTTTTTTTCTTAGTTTTGTTTGCTTTTTTATCCATTTGCTACTGCAAGCTGTATTCTTTTTCTACTTTCCGTTGGGCTTGTTCTTGCTGTTCCAATTGCTTTCACTTTCATTTAGTTTTGCGTACCCAATATCTAAGTGGAAGAAAATTGGAGTTCTGTTTAATCACATGTTAGCCAATGGGGTGCCTGAACAATTTTTCAACTTACTTTTTTTTTCCTGACAGAGTTTCTAAGTACGATACAATTAAGTTGTGATTTTAATTGGCAAAGTGGCCCTTCATTCTCTGAGGCAATAAGAACTGACTTTGAGATTGCTAGCATCACCTTTGATTAATTATACTAAGAAGGTAGATTCATCCCCATATTCATGGTCGCCATCTCACTTTCCCCTCCCCTCGCCAAGAGCTCCCCGGTGACGACAGAGGAAGTCATTTACAGAAGGATATGAGAACCCTCCCTCCATTGTAAAATTAGTTATGTTTCTGTAAACTGAAATTTTGAGGTTTAATGATTAATAAATTAACGAAGTCTTTTTGCTTCATCCTTATATATTTCTAATTTTATTCACCCACGGAGTGCATCTGAGATGTATATAGTTATGGTATATATATACCGTTAAACCTTGATAAATGAATACCTTTGGGACCAGAGAATTTTATTCAATTATCGAGATTATTCTTTTATTTAAAAATACATTGACTCTATTACGTTGGGATCCAAAAAAATTATTCATGTATCGAGGTTCTACTGTATTTAAACTGCTACAAACCTTTACCATAAATTTATTAAATTTTTTGATTTTTAGTTTTGGGTATGACTGCTGGGTACTAAGAGTGATTTTTTCTTACCAGGTCATCTAATTGGAACTCAGGGGCCAAGCATGAAGCTGGTTATGATGCGTTTATGACTGGTTGTGTTTTTGCGCAGGCATGCAGTCATCTAGGTATAAATTTTGAATCCCGGATAACCTCTTCAAATTTAGCTCTGGAAGAGAAGCTTCAAGGATGCATAAATACTCTTTATCTTAGTTGGATCAATGGAGACATCATTGATCTTATGACTGGCATACGGACAGTGGAGTCTTCAGATTCTAGTGACTACAAATACCGCCACTCAAAAATTTTATTCTCAAATATTGTCTTGCTGTGGGGATTCCCGTCTAAGCTCAAGGCTGCAGAAATAAAAGAATGTATATTAAAAGTATTTGGGCAAAGCTCTGTTACATCCATTTACCACTTGGATGAAACTGCGGTGTTTGTTCAGTTCATCAAGGCTGAACTCGTGTCAGATTTTTTGGATTTGAAGGCTACCTTAGAAAGAAACAATGACCCAATCTCAGTTTTGCATCCACTTTCAAAAATTTTGGATGGTGGATGTACTTGTGCTGCCAATTATGAAGTTTATAAAGAAATTTGTGAGTCTCCCATTTCAGAAATGTTGTTTGCAGATCAAGCTGAGGCAATTGGTATTAAATGGAAGACGAAGATGTTCGCACCTAAACCAGAAGAACCGCACCAAGAAACTTCAGGTCCAGAAGACGGACAAATTACAGGTTCTAATCCTCCAAGTTCGAAAGAGTTTGAGAAACTAGTTAGTGTGCTTGATGGATTATCGAGCCGCCGTATTGCAAGCAATGGACTTGAAGATTCATTGGCCCAGGCTCAGATTGGCAGATAGCACATCATTTGTTAGTTTGTCTTTTCCTAATTGTAGCAGCCTGTAACCAATTTTTCAGTGACTTGGTTTACTTGTAAAAGGGAAGAGCTCTATTTTTTGTTATAATTAGAAATATTATCAGAATTTGTGTGCATCAAGGCAGTGTATGCATTAGAATTTCTTAGGATGATCTTTAATTGAACGACTTGAATGGATTTTTAATGTACTTATATTTGATGAAATATGATGCTCAATTTCAATAGAATAATAAAAATCATCAATCTCGAATACAATACCAACAAATCTGAAACTAATCTTCAACATGAAGTAAAAATAACAAGGAAATTTGACTAAAAAAATAACATAGAATGAAATAGTTCCTACATGAAGAAATAAAGGATGGCCATCAAGGTGGCAAGAACAGTAATGACAAAAGTTGCTAGTGCTGAAATCCTGGTGGTAGAGCTATTAAAGCTAGATGGTCCCAAGGCATGAACAGCAGGGGATGGCGCAGATTCGGGTGGATGAGCAAGTCCAGGTTTATATTCAGAAGGATGCATGACACGAATGATCATCTTCTGGCCTGCTGTGCAGTGATCAGGTTGTCCACTGATGAAATAAAAGAATCCAGATCGCTTAAATTTAAACACAGTGTTGCCATCGTCGAATTCAGAGATGGCGTTCCATGTTGTGCAGTTTTCATAGTCCTCATAGCCCACAACCAACACAGAGTCATTCTCATACTTGAAATCTGAAATATACAACATTGAAAAATTTAAAAAAAAACAAAACAATGCTATGCTGAATGTGCAGAAAGAAGAACAGTTAAAAAAAGGTGTTGCAGACTTACAAATAGTATCACCGATACGAAATCTGTTTTGGGCAGCCCAGAGATTGTAAGGATCATCAAGATGAGTAGTGAAGTTGGCAGAAGAAGGTTGAATCCAGCCAATGTCACCTCCAACTTGAAACTGAAATGAGAACACACAACACATTAGCATAGCAATGTGAAGCAGGAAAATAAGTTTAGAGAAAGCAGCTAAAGCCATTGGAATATGTGTAGTCAAAATGAATGAAAGGTGATTGATTTGTATAGCAAATTACAAGTGCATATATAGTGGATGTGTGGGAGGGAGTGGGGGATCAAGTGCATGGAAGTTTTTTTTTTTACCGAGTGGAGGGGAAGTGGGAACTGGTAGTTACTTCACCTTAAGTTATGTGCCAGCTTTCATGGACTCACTTACTATTATTTTTTCCCATTTATTTATGAAAAGAGTTTAAGGTGTAAGGAGGCATTATTCTGAAATTCGAAGATGTCAAGATAAAATCCATCTGATCATCTCACTTCCTTGTTCTCTTCTTTGACCTTTATCGGACAGAAGAAGAAACATTAAGGTGGTCAAGATAATTGCAGGATGCTTTGGCAACTCTAATAAAGGATGCGTGCATGTCTGTGTAGTAGCAACTCTAACCAGAGGGTGCTCACACTGTTGAAGCAGCAGTTCGGGAGACATATTCATAATGTAGGTTATACAATGCAATTAACTGTAAATATATTAGATATGCTACAAAATTAATATATATTTTTTTACATTTGTGCATTTTGTTTATACAATAATTATGAAAGCATCAAGATATCTGAAAACATGAGATATTTGGTCTACTTTATATTAAAACACTGTTGAGTAACCAGCTCATCCAGAGCTCTGATACCATGTTGAGTAACCAACTCATCTAAAACCTTAAGGTGTTAGAGGAAGGCCTCAAATGGATCTTATGCTATATTTCAACAAACACGTTTACATATATTGTACTTTTATAAAAAATAACCTGATACAACCTTTTAGTGTAAAGTATTCAAGATACAGTAAAAGAAAAAACAGTTCAATGATGCTTTGAACTTGCACCAGTGAACCATCATAACCTTCCATCTGCCTTGGCTGTGATACAAACTATTCCTTCTATCGTATAATAAAAGAATATAGGACTACAACTACTTGCATTTTGCTTTGTGGTTATTCAACATTGATCTCCAACATGCGCTCCGGGGTCTGACTTTCTTCACAATCAGAAACAATGTCCTCAAGACTTAATAGCAAATGATTTGAAAAAGAGAGAGTTGGTTTCATCTTTGGCACCAACATAGGCTCTGCCTCCCCATTAAGAATCTGGAACACTCTTCTCATTGTAGGCCTCTCACAACTATCTGGATTAGCACAGCTCAGACCTACAAGCAACAACATCTTTGCTTCTTCCACATTCAACTCGCCATTCAAGCGTCTGTCAACAGCTTCTACAAGCCTTCCCTGAGAATGCAATCCCCATACCCAATCAACCAAATTCACCATTCTCTGGCCTTCTATTTCCTTATCAATTGGCCTCCTTCCACATGCCAGCTCAAGTATAACGACACCATAGCTAAACACATCAGTTTTCTCAGTTGCTTTTCCATACTGAAGATACTCAGGAGCCAGGTACCCCATTGTTCCAGCAGTCAGTGTCGAGACAGGGCTTTTGTCATGATCCATCAGCCTTGCCAACCCAAAATCTCCGAGCCTGGCATTGAAATTTGAATCCAGCATAATGTTACTGGTCTTTATGTCTCTGTGAATCACTTGTTGCTCACATTCTTGATGCAAATAAGTCAAAACAGAGGCCAATCCAACAGCAATATTATATCTGTGTAACCATTTCAGTGTGGACCCTTGTTCAGATTCCAGATACAACACATTATCAAGACTTCCATTAGGCATAAACTCATAGACAAGCAACAATTCTCCCTTTTCAGCACACCAACCTTGAAGCTGAACCAAATTCTTATGCCTCAAACAAGCTATAATCGACAATTCAGCAAGAAACTCAGTTTTACCTTCATGAGAATGCTTCGATCTTTTAACTGCGGACATCGTACCCAATGACATAAAAAAGGCCTTGTAGACAGTGCCAAATGCTCCATGACCTACAATCCTACTGGCATGAAACCCTTTAGTAGCAACTTTTAGTTGTTTGTAACTAAATTGTCTAGGACCTGTCACAAGCTCAGCCATGAGAGACTTGTCCATTCTCATCCCCTTCCATTTCTTAACAGAAATATAACCAAACAGGCCAAGAAAAACGCAAAAGAACGCTGGACCAGCAATCCCAAGACCCCAGCCAATCCTCTTATGATGTTTACTATCTTTCCCAGAAACTGGAATCTTGGGAGGACTAACAATCACAGAATTATCAGACACATTATGAGGGGGAAATCTTGGCCTAAGCCCAAACGTGGAGAAACTCCAACTTTGAAGAAGATGGATTTCTGTACTTCCTTCAGTAGAAGCTGAAAACCCAACATACTTAAACTCTCTAAGATACTCAGAAAGATCAATATCCACAACCAAAACTGGCTCTACAGGTTTACTACTAGAGTAACTCAAATAAACCCGTAAAATGTTTTGGACATGTTCATAATCAATCCAAGCTGTAATCAAATTCCCACTTTTAAGATCAATCCCAATAGTAATAACATGAGCAGTCTTGATAGAAGTAAGACTATCAATGTCTAATCCTACATGATTCTCATCAGGGTCATTAAAATGCAAATCTTGTCGAGTATCGAATTCAATAGCAACAAACTTCTTCTTAGTGAACTGAGTTGAATTGACAAGGCCTAAATACCCACCTGGACTACCTAAAGTCTGATTATCAGGTGAAATAAAGAAAGCTAGCCCATCTCCGAAAGAGCCCGGATTGAGATTATTAATCGAAAAAGAGAAACATGTGGAAAAAGAAGCAGTGTGATTGGAATCTTGATTAGAGAATTGAATAGGGTGATTGTAAATGATGGTGCCTGAGCTTGATGAGGGAACGCCAAGTTGTTTAGTGAGGCCGATAACGCCATCACGGAGATAAGAGTCACCGAGGAGAGTGAGGTTTCGCAGAGAAGTGAATGATGGGAAGTTGAAACTCACATTATCTTGGGAACAAACAAGTAAAGGCAACAAGACGATGAAGAAGAAAATTAAAGGGGGTGTTGAAGAAAAGAGGATCATGGTTGAAGAAAGATCAAAGGAGTGATTTTGATTTTTGAGAGGTGGAGATGTGATTCTTGGAAATGTAAGTAAAGTGGGGGGAGGAGGTGGAGATGGTGCCAAATATGGGGTTTAAACGGTTGGGGTTGCCAAATGGGCCGCTTCTTTTAGAAGAAAAAGTTTTCAAAGTAGAAGACAATAATATTAACGGTAATATAACAAATATTTTGGATGGGAAATTATAGTTTTAGTTGAATTATTGTTAAGTACGTTGTGCAGATTAGGGTCGTCGATGGATGGGAAATCCGATCTGATCCGAAACCTAATGGAGTGGATATGGATTATTAAAAAAAATTGATTCGATAAAAATATGATCCGGTAACGATCTGATCCGATAAGTATAAGATATGGATTTAATACGATCTGATCCGTTAATGATCTCATCCGACTATTTATATTATATATATAGGGTCCTATTCAGCTAGAAATAGTGCTGTAATTCGAGCCGAGTCGGGCGAGTTCGAGCCGGGTATTTATTCGAGCCGAGCTTTTTTTCACGAGCCGAGTCGGCTCGTTTAATTAAACGAGCCTAATCTTCTGCCCGAACTCGGCTCGTTTAATTTCACGAGTCGAGTCGAGCCGGCTTGTTTAGTTAAACGAGCCTATTTAAACGAGTCGGGCGAGCCGGCTCGTGTAAAATCGTACTTAAACGAGCCTAATCTTCTGCCCGAACTCGGCTCGTTTAATTTCACGATTCGAGTCGAGCCGACTCGTTTAGTTAAACGAGCCCGGTCTTATGTTCGAGCTCGGCTCGTTAACGAGTTCGAGTCGAGCCGAACCTTATTAAACGAGCCGAGTCGGGTCGGGCTCGCGAGCCGCCCGACTCGAATTACAGCCTTAGCTAGAAACCAACACTAATTAGAAACTAGAAACAGTCTAGCCCATATCAAAGAGTCCGGCCCAATTGAACTAATTGAACTTTTGTACAGACAAAAAACTATTTATGTAGTTTAAATGTAGTTTAATATGTACAAAAAACTATTTTGTACAGTCCACCATTGATTCTGATGACACCTCGGACAATCAATGCTTCCAGCACACCTCCGACCAACAATGATTTTGGTCACAATGTTCAACTGCCATTAATTCCGATAACTTTCCTTTTCCCCTTTTCGATCTATAAATCTCTCACCCTAATAAATTCAATTTCCAGCAATCAACATCCATAAACAACCATCATCTACTATAAAAATTATCAAATCTGAAACATGAAACTTGGCATAGGAACATAAATTATCGGACATGCGTTGAAATCATTAATTTAGATAACAAAAATCACTAATTTGTAGTAGAAAAATCACTAATTTGTGTTGCATCAATCACCAAAATATACGTCTGTTCCTTCATTTTTCCTCTTCAAACTCTATCTCCATCAACTCTATAAATCTGGTCTTCATGTGCAAAAACCATCATCTCCGATCAAAATCAATATCTCCGATAATCACTTCACATCAACAAAATTCAAAAAAATAATCAAAACAGTAATAATTCAATCACCAATTCTAATTCACACAATAACTATTGATTCATATCACTCTCATCCCTGTAAATCACCACCAACAACTTGAATAGTTTGAGCACTATCAAATGAATGGGTGGGAAAGTCGAAAATTGTAATATCATCGCAATTTACGATGATTGGTGACGGAATTCATGAAAATCTCGACAAAATCTATGATACTTGTGATGTATTGGAGGGGGTGACATATACACATATGTTTGTATGTATTATGTATAGGTAGTGTGTAGATGGGTAAGTAACAGTGAGGTCACGTGAAAATGGAGACGTATATGATAATATTTGTGTGGCTTAGATTTATTTGAATTTAAAAGACTAGTGGCCAGGATTTAGTTTCTAGTTTTTATTTAGGAAAAGGTTTCTAGTTGAACAAAAGCCTATATATATACATAGGGAGAGAGAGAGAGAGAGAGAGAGTTGCACTCTAGGAAGAACACCTTATATAAAGAACAATAAAGAACACCATCATAAACACTTTATTTTTCATAAAAATTGATTTTTTAAAATTAGAATCATAAAATTGAACAACAATTAAGCCTAACATATCGAATTTAACGTAGAATCTCATCTAAATTTAAAAATTAAACATTACATATAATCCAGTACAAAATCTTGTATATATATTTATCACAATGAAATTACATGTAATCATGTTTTATTTGATTCTAATTTTTTGTTAGATTCTATTTTTATTCGTAATAAACCTTTTTTGGTGAGAAAATTAGAATCAACATGCAATTTATATAAGATTCTATGGTGTTCTTTATATAAGAGTGTTCTTCATATATATATATATATATATATATATATATATATATATATATATATATATATATATATATATATATATACTAGCCTATAACTCGTGCAAGGCACGGGCCTTAAAAAATAATAAACTAAAAAATTTAATGTGAACGGAAGATATTAAAATAAAAGTAAAAATTAATATGATAAATTATAAAATGAGAAACTTAAATATTAATTGGAACATAAAAAATATAAAAAATACAGATGTGGCTGAGGAAGATAAATGAGGTATTATTAATATTATTTTATAATAAAATAATACTAATAATAAGGACAGATAGAAAATCTAACATATTTTAATTAAAAAAATTAATTGCTCGTGATATTTTTAGAAGTATTTTAATTATTTTAATTGTATTTATTAAAAAAATAAGTTAACATGTTAAAATAAGTAAGTTTTTTTAATAAGGACAAATAGAAAAGTTAACATGTTTTAATTAAAAAAAAAGTAACTACCCGTAATATTTTTAGATTTGTTTTAATTATATTAATTGTATTTATTAAAAAAATACGTTCACTTGTTAAAATAGGTAAGTTTTTTTAAATAATTAAAAGTATTAAAATATGTTCTAAAATATATAAGTAAGGGTTGCACTTGATATTTTTGGAAAATATAGATTTTAGTGATAACAAATATAAAAGGTAATATATTTTAATTTAAAGATAATTGTCCGTGATATTTTTGGAAAAGAAGTAGATTTTGTTAGAAAAAATTGTTTTAATTATAAAAGACAATCAGCTAGTTACTATTTTTATATTATTTTATTATTTATTAAATAGAGTATTAAAATATGTTTTAAAATAAATAGGTAAGGATTGCACCTCATATTTTTGGAAAATAGGGATTTTAGTGATAACAAATATAAAAGATAATATGTTTTAATTTATTATTATTGACTTACTTAGCTTAGTATTTTAGGTGAAAAAAGTAATTGATTATAAGTAGGTAATATTACTATTTAATAATATATTTCTATAAATAAGTAAGGTTAATTAAGTAAAAACACGAAGTATAGTTAAGTAATGACAATTAAGTAAAATCACAACGTACCATACTGACCGACCAAACTTTTAATGTTTCGTCTATTATATAATAGTATTGATATATATATATTAGCATTCCACCCGGTAATAGCAGGATAGAGTTATTGATTTATTATCATTCCACACGGTAATCATTGAGTTATTGAGTAACTATTCCTGCTTTTCGTTCATCACTAGTGTTTTACAACTGCTTCCTATTATCTTTTAGTTATTCTGCTAATTTAGTCACCAATCTTACTGTAGACCACCTAGTGTCGTTGCCAGGAAATCCTTTTGTAAGTCTCAGGGTAGAGCGGTGTTGGATAAGGGCGTTAGTGTAACACCCCAGTCCCACATCGAGGAGATTTGGGACTTCTGTTCAGTTTATAAGGCAAAGTACTACTACCAATAAGCACCAAAAAAATCATGATATTTCGGGGCCTGTGGTGGACTTGTTGTTACCCAAGTTGGCTGCATTTAGGCAGGCCACCGATGTAAAAGATCCTAATTAACATCAGTTTCAAAATAACTGATGTATTTGTATTGTTACAACATCAGATTACATCCGAACCAATGTATAAACGTTGTCTTTAAAAATTTTTAAGACCCGCTAATACTTCCCCCTTGTACCAAATGTTTTCCCTCTACAATTTCCCTCCTTAGCCATTTTTTCTTCCCCCCATTTTTTTAGCTGCTGTACCCTTCTCCCCTAAATCATAGTACTACAAAAGTAAAAACATAATATAATTAAAACAAAAACTAATTAAACTGAAAAAACACCCCTCTCTCTCACTCACCCCTCTCTCTCGAGAACTGAAGAACCCCTTTTTCTTCGGTTTGTCTCTGTCTCTATTCTCTCACTGCTCTTTCTACCGCCTCTCTCAATCGCGCACAAATTCACATTCACTGCCCTAATTCGACGACGACGACAACGCTATGGCAGTGTTCGTGAATTCGAGCGACGCACTGGTGGAATGGAATTCTATTCCCATCAATCGTTACGACGTTCGCCACCTCCTCTCTTCCCCTCCTCCTCCCAGACGCCGCCATCATCATATTGTTGACTCTTTTGAATCCGAGCTCAATCAGGAACGCTATCTCGATCTCTCTTATAACCAACAAGGTCAGTTTAGGTTCCTTTCTTATATTCAAATCCCCAAACAAACTTTATATTTGGCGGTTATACTCAATAGCTTAACTGTTGCATTTTCTTATGGAAATTCACCTATTCATAGAGTATAGGTAGTGAAGAAGTATTGAGTTTGGTTTGATAAATTTTGTACATGCAATGGCTGAAAAGATTGAGCGCATAGAACTTGATTTTGAATCAAGAGACAAGGTAATTCCTGTTTTTTGACATTATAAAAGCTTTCTACCAATAAACTTTTAGTGATTAAAATTTGCTTAACAATTTTACTTTTAATTTATACAGCAATTTATGGAGCTCCAGGGACTTCACAATTCTCAGCAGAATTAAGTGATAAGCTAGAGAAAACTGAGGTATTAACTTGTACAATATTTCATTTCCTCTTGTTTTTTTTCCTAAAAATGATCATATCATTGCATTTTTTTTAATTCAGAAAAAGCTCCATGAAACCGAACTTGCATTGGCTGATCTTGAAGAAAGACATAAACAAGCAAATGCAACCATCAAAGAGAAAGAATATTTGATTTCCAATCTTATAAAGTCAGGTAAGTTGAATTTTCTCTGTTGTACTTGGCATAATTTAGCCAGAGGTACTTTGCATAATTCTGTTCCGTAAAAGAATGCTTTAAATTTTAATTTTATCTCCTTCCAAAATATTACCAACCATATATTTTTACATGTTAGTGCTTACCATCTAATGCTGAATTTAAACATGTATTATTTTAAGGGGTATTTGTTGGGATTTATGGGTGATAGCATAGAAACAACTTAACTTTGATTGTACTTAAATTTTCAAATTAAGTAGAACATACTGTCATAGCCAAAGTATGTTCTTGTAATCAGTATGTAATGTTATTCTAGTTGTATTGTTTGAAAGAAGTTCACTTATGTGTTCAAGCCTCAAAGAATGCTTTTTGGATGACAACATGAATAAAGGTTACTGTCCTAAAGCTGTGACAGTAAGATTACAAGAAGACAGAATGTTGCAAGTCACGACAGCATATTCACTCTGACAGCAACATTGGCGGAAGACTACGCGACAGCAACTATTGTCCTCGACAGCAAGTTTGGGATCCTCGACAGCACTCTATGCGGGGAACTCATACTGTCACCAAAAGATCATTCCTGTGACAGCAAGCTTTGCGGCAAAAGTAACTGTCTCAATAAAGATCCTTATGCTAGGTATCTTTCTCAGTCAAATCCCGTGACAGTTTAAATGTTCAAGAAACAGGCGTGATGCAGTATCCCTAAGCTGCACCAAGTCTGCAAGACTACGACAGAAGCTTCAAGCACTGCAAAACAAAAGCGAATCAATTCAAGAGCAAGGTCAAGTCTTTATCTGCTGAATTGGTTTAGCTGGAAATGGAATGAATCTAGGTTGCTTTCTTTGTAATGTATATCTGACATGTTAGCAATTTAGGAAAGTCACATGGGTAAGACAATCTGTAAGAAGCTGCCACTTGACAGTGACAGCAGCTTCACAAACCCGTGACTGACAGTGATAGGGTTAGTCTTATACCTACTATCAATTCATTCTAAAAATGTAACGAAGACAAGCAAGTGTCTTGGAAGAAAACCTGAAGCTCGAGAATTCTTTCTTGAGGTTGTAGCAACACTTTGCAAAATAAATAAAACATTTATTTTGTGAATCTTGTTCTTACTGAATACTGTTCGTGATTGCATATATTGCTGATAACGTTTAATCTTGATTTTAGTTGTTGAAATTTAGATTGAATTTTATCAGTATTGCATTCATTCCCCCCCCCTTCTGCAATACACAAGGACTAACAACTGGTATCAGAGCTTTCAGATTAACTTACATATCTGAGATCCCGAAGAAAATGCAGAAATCAAACAGTATCAAGATCCCAGCATTTGATAAAGAGAACTACAACATTTGGAAAAGAAAAATCTTGTTGTTTATCAAAGCTGCAAATCCACTATACCCAGGTATACTCGAGAATGGTCCTTTCATACCAAGAAAGGAAATTGAAGCCACAACAGTGAATGGTGAGATTGTTCCTGCACATTGGGTTCCCAAAGATCCCTCAGAAATCTTGGAACCTGAAAAGGAGAAAATGGTGCTAGATGATCATTTGCAACTTATCTTGCTCGATTCTCTCACGCTGGATAAAGCCATGTGTGGAAGTGTGATAAGCTGCACATCAGCCAAGGAGATGTGGATCAGGTTAGCCTTACTCTGTGAAGGAAGTGAAGAGGTTAAGGGCAACCAAAGGCAAATTCTAATATCTCAATATGAGGCATTCATGGCCAAGCCTGGTGAAGACTTAACCTCCATGTTTGAAAGGTTCAGTAAGCTCTTAACTGAATTACAGATACATGGCAAGTACTATGATAGAAAAGAATTAAATGTCAAGTTCCTGCTCACACTGCCTGATCACCTTGAACACAAGACAACAGCCATACGAGAAGGAAGAGATCTCAACAATATAACCTTTGAGACACTTTATGGTATTCTGAAATCTTATGAACTCGAACTCTTTCAAAAGAGAGCCATACAAAGTGGAACAAGGAACAAGATGGCTAATATGTCAAGTGCCCTAGTAGCACATGTGCCAAGGATCACACAGCCAAGTGAAGTACTACAGATCACACAATCAACCCCAACACAGACCTTGAAGATAGAAGAGGTGGTTGAAGATGATGAGAAAGTGGTACTACAGCTCAAAGATGTGGAAGATGAAGACTTCTACACAATGGAGGAACTGGAAAGTATGGACAACCCTACTATGGCTTACATGGCCAAAAAGTTCAAGAACTTTAGGTTCAAGAAGGATAGGTCATACAAGCCTCAAGGCCAAGCATCCAAGTTCAGCAAAGGAAGCTCATCAAAGGCTGCTGTGGGAAGCTCAACCAAAGGAGGATACAAAACTGGATATGTGGATAGATCAAAGTTCAAATGTTACAACTGTGGAGAACCGGGTCATTTTGCTACTGAATGCAAAAGACCCAAACAGGTTCAAAGATATGAGAAAGGAACTGGTGGATACTCCAAGAAAAATCAAGGTAGAGCCTATGTGGCTGAAGGAAAGTGTTGGGATGATTCTGATGATGAAGAAGAGGAAGAATATGTCAACCTAGCTCTCATGGCTAGCACTGATGAGGTAGCATCAACACCTTCAAGTCAGGTACCTTCACTTGTCTTACTTGATATGTCTACTGATGAGTATAAGAAAACCATTAAAGACTTAAGTGCTGAAATGTTCAATGTCTATACTAGCTTATCTGCTGCTAATGAGGAAATCTCTAGACTAAGTAAGCTAAATGAAACACTTCAGTCTGAAAATGATTCTCTTGTTCTCAAAACCAGTTCACTAGGCTCTTTAGCTCAAGAGAATGCTAAACTTAAAAATGAATTAAAATGTGCTAAGGAGGTTGAGGAATTCCTGAGGAATGAGATTGCTGAAAATAAATTTAAGATTAAGGCCTATAGAAACTCATCAAAGATAGTTCAGGATTACAATGATAAGCATACAGAAAATCAGTCTGTTGGTATAGGTTTTTCTTATGGTAGAAGACCTGGAAAGGAAACTGTGATTCAAGATTGTCCTGGAAATGCTGCTGTCAAACCCACCATTCTCAAGAAAGTTAAAACTCCTATTTTCAAAGCTGCTGAAATTGAGTTTGATGAAGAAGCCATGCTCATCAAACAAGAAATTCTTGATGAGGATGAAGGTGTTGACAGCACATTCAAGGATGGAAAGGATACTGTCACAATCTCCAAGACAGTAAACTTACCAAGCAATCAGACAGTAAGTTCAAAAGATGCTGTCACAGTTGGCAAGACAGAATCTTTCAAAGATACTGTCAAGAATGGTTCCAAGACAGTAACTTCAAAACCTTCTGCCAAGACAGTAGGAATAAAAGATACTGTCAAGGAAAGTTCGACAGCAACTTCTGAACATACTGTCAATCCAGTAACTCCCAAGTCTAAAAACAGGAATGGTAAGGTAGGTGTCAATAAAGGAAATGGATACACTAATGTTGGAGGTGCTTCTAGGAAACTGTGCAATAACTGTGGATCTACTCATCACTTAACACATGTTTGTAAGAAACCAATTGAGGATAAGATCAATGCTACTGAACTCAATGGTAACTTACACAGAACCCCCCTTATGCATAGAACCATGAGTGTCTGTAATAACATTGATTGTATGCCATGCAAAATCACTGCCATGAGTACATGCTTTAACTTACCTGTTCTCTCTACTGAAAAATGCTCATACCTAAACACTGTTGAGACTTCTGAGCCTGCTGGCAACAGCAAAAAGGCTTCATCCACTAAGAAAAGGACCAAGTCCAATTCTAAACCTAAGTGGGTGAAAAGAGAAGTCAAACAGGAAGTCTTTGATAATGCTTGTGATGTTGTGACTGAAAGAAACTCAGGAAACACTGAAACTGCAGGACCCAACAAAGATTGGGTACCATATGCAACTTAGAAACATTCTGTTTTGCAGGGTAAGAAGAAAAATCAGGTCATGTGGATTATTGACAGTGGTTGCTCAAGACACATGACAGGTGATAAAGCCCTGCTATCACATTATGTAGAGAAAGCTGGCCCAATCATAACCTTTGGAGACAACAGCAAGGGTTACACAGTGGGATATGGCTGTCTGGAAATTGGAAATGTTGTCATTGAAGATATTGCTCTTGTGGATGGATTGAAGCACAACCTACTCAGTGTCAGCCAATTCAGTGACAGAGGATTTAAGGTTGACTTTGACATGATGGTGTGCAACATCTATCACAAGAAGGATGGAAGCTTCTCTCTAAAAGGGGTCAGAAAAGGAAGCCTGTTTGTTGCTGATCTAAGCTCAACAAAGAAGGATAAAGTTTACTGTTTTTACAGCAAAGCTACTGTTGGTGACAGTATGCTTTGGCACAGGAAGCTCTCACATCTCAACTTCAAAACAATGAACATTCTAATGAAGAAAGAGTTAGTGAGAGGTTTGCCCCAACAGGAATTCTGTCAAGAAGGATTGTGTGAAGATTGTCAAATGGGCAAATTGAGAAGAGCTGTGCACAAGTCCAAGCAAGTAAACACCAACACAGAAGCACTCAAGTTAATTCACATGGATCTCTTTGGACCAGTCAATGTACCATCTATGGCCAGAAAGAGATATGCCTTAGTAATGGTGGATGATTACTCAAGGTACACTTGGGTGAAATTTCTTGAATCCAAAGATGAAGCTGCTCAAGTGATTATTGATCAAGTCAGAGTTCTTGATAGAACCCCAAACTCAAAAGTTCAAATCTTGAGGAGTGACAATGGTACAGAATTCAGAAATGCCACACTTGGAAATTTCTGCAAAGATGAAGGAATTGTACAACAATTCTCTGCTGCAAGAACTCCACAGCAGAATGGAGTTGTAGAAAGAAAGAACAGGACTCTCATTGAAGCAGCTAGAACTATGTTGCATGATGCTAAGCTGCCAACATATTTCTGGGCTGAAGCTATCAACACAGCCTGTTATACTCAGAACAGAACCATGATCAACAAAACTCATGCAAGTACTCCTTACTGTCTGTTAACTGGAAAGAAACCTACTGTCAAATATTTTCATGTGTTTGGGAGCAAATGCTTTATGATGAAGGACAATCATGAGAAGAAAGGAAAATTTGACACCAAGGCATTTGAAGGACTATTCATGGGTTACAGCACAGAAAGGACTGCCTACAGAGTTTATGTTATGGAACACAAGATAATTGAAGAAAGTGTTAATGTCACATTTGATGAAACCAAGTTTCCAGGACTGCATGAAGAAGGAAAGATGCAGACATTCAGATTTGAGAATCAAGGATACCTGGAAGCTGAGGAGATTGTAGATGAAGAACCTAGCTTCACTCAAATTGTTGAAGTTGACAAAGATGCTGTCAACACCACTACTGTCAATCAAACTCCAGCTCAATCACACACCATAACATCTAACATTCAGAACAGTGATGACTCTGGAGACAATGAAGAACATGGCGGAGACAATGGAATTGATGAGCATTCAACTCAACAAGCTGAAGCAAATGTTCCTGTTCAGTCAAGTAGCTTGCCCAGAATCACCAAGTGGAACAAAGATCACTCAAGTGACCTTATCATTGGTGATCCTAATTCTGGAGTGAGAACAAGGAACAAAGTCTCTGCTGACAGCATGTTTTCATGCTTCCTGTCTCAGATGGAACCTAAGACAATTGATGAAGCATTGTTGGATTCTGACTGGATGATAGCCATGTAGGAAGAGCTAAATCAGTTTGAAAGAAACAATGTATGGAAATTGGTTCCAAGACCTAAGGGAAAGTCAGTTATTGAGACTAAGTGGGTTTTCAGAAACAAACTTGATGAAAGTGGATTAGTGACAAGGAACAAAGCAAGGCTAGTGGCTAAAGGTTACTGTCAACAGGAGGGAATAGATTATGATGAGACATTTGCTCCTGTTGCAAGACTTGAAGCTATAAGAATCTTTCTAGCTTATGCTGCACACTGCAACTTCAAAGTATTTCAGATGGATGTCAAAAGTGCCTTTCTAAATGGAGAGCTGGAAGAAGAAGTGTATGTGGAACAGCCACCAGGGTTTGAGGATGCTGAAATGCATAATTTTGTGTACAAACTCTTCAAAGCTTTGTATGGACTAAAGCAAGCACCCAGGGCATGGTATGACACACTTTCCACCTTTCTTCTGGAAAACCAGTTTACCAGAGGAGTTGTGGACAAGACACTTTTCTACAAGCATCATGGCAAGGACATCATTCTGGTACAAATCTATGTGGATGACATCATTTTTGGTTCTACAAATGAGAAGCTGTGTGAGAAGTTTTCCCATCTCATGAGCAACAAATATGAGATGAGCATGATGGGAGAACTGTCATTCTTTCTGGGGTTACAAATTCTTCAACAAACTGATGGAATCTTCATAAGTCAAGCTAAGTATATCAAGGAACTTCTCAAAAAGTTCAACTTGGAAGATTCATCTCCTGCAAAGACACCAATGTCCACAGCAACTAGTCTGGATCTTGATCCTAAAGGAAAGAAAGTTGACTCAAGCACCTATAGAGGCATGGTAGGATCCCTCCTATACCTAACTGCTAGCAGACCTAACATCATGTTTGCTACATGTCTCTGTGCATGGTTTCAAAGTGATCCAAAGGAGTCACACTTGGTAGCCATCAAGAGAATCTTTAGATACTTAAAAGGCACTCCTAACCTAGGCCTTTGGTATCCTAAGAATACTGGATTTGATCTAATTGGTTACTCAGACTCAGACTATGCTGGATGCAAGATTGACAGAAAGAGTACTACTGGTAGCTGTCAATTTCTTGGTGGAAGATTGGTCTCATGGTTTAGCAAGAAGCAGCATTCGGTTTCTACCTCAACTGCAGAAGCTGAGTACATTGTTGCAGGCAGTTGCTGTGCACAAATCCTATGGATGAAAAGTCAACTTCTAGATTATGGTCTAGTGTTAAGAGAAATTCCTATTTACTGTGACAACACTAGTGCCATAGCCATCTCAGACAATCCAGTTCAACACTCTAGGACAAAGCACATTGATATAAGACATCACTTTATCAGAGAGCATGTTGAACAAGGAACTGTGAAGCTGATTTATGTCCCAACTGACAAGCAACTTGCTGACATCTTCACTAAGCCATTGGATGAAGCAACCTTCAACAGGTTGGTAAGTGAATTGGGAATGCTGAATCTGGTATGTTAATTTACTAAGGTTTCTAAATTTTCAATTCTTATTGAAGCTCATGACAGCAACTTCAAACCTGCTGTCAAGAGAAGTTACTGTCTACTTGGTTTATGTCTGTTATGCGACAGCATGTGTTGATTTGACTTTTCATGTCAGTATTTTGTGCTAGTCTCATACTTTTAAACCGTGTATGACTTTAATGTGGTTATCCGTTAAGTTTGAGAGTTAAAAATCTGTTCCATTGGACTTTCACACTCTTTTGCATTAATCTGTAGGATTAAAGGAGGACACGACCATTAATTACTTTTGTGGTAGTTGTATGGGTACTCTAACTGTTGACCATTAGACTTTAATCCTTAGACGGTTTTGCCTATAAATTAACCTTAGGTTTCACCAGTCTGCTCTCAGTTTTAAAGTAAATAATGGAAAACAAAGTAGGAATCGAAGTTGGTCTAAAGAAGTGTGATAGTGAACCCGACAATGAAGAGATCGATGAGCTCTTTGAAATACTGTTGGACGCCATGGATGAGATAGACGAGGAAAAGGAGGCCAAGGCTAAGGAAGAGGAGGCCAAGGCTATGGAAGAAGAGAAGGAGCTTCAGGCACTTCTTGAAAAAGAAGGTCGCTCTGAAGAAGAGATTAAGGAAGAAGTCTTAGAACTAGTTGATAAAATCATAGAATGATGTACTCAATGTTCAATATTAATGATTTTATTAACAATAATAAAAGTTCATGTTTATGTGGTTACTGAGTTTATGACTTGTCTGTGTAACTTGTTTAATATCTGTGTTTGAAAGATTACATTGCTAAATTCATATTCTGTTAATTTTAGGTGAAGTATATGAGCAACGCATTCTAATTAGTTCATGACAAAAACAATTTCCCATTTCAATTACTGTCACAAAGAAGGATACTGTCCTGTGTCTCTTGACAGCAACCTTCTTGACAGCAGGGAAAGACTTTCTGTCACGACCTTTAAAGGATACTGTCACTCAAATGCTTAACGGTGACAGCAAGTTTTTGCGCAATAGTTGCTGTCGCGCAAAACCTACTGTCACCACCACTTATTACTGACAGATTGTTTCTAGCGCACAGGTTACTGTCAACAATAGTGGACCGTTGTAATTGGATATTCACCCCACGTTTGACAGTGAATAACGGGCAGTAACTCACGTGTTAAGAGAGTGGGTTAAGACACGTCCTTTAACTCCACTTTTTGAGCAAACGTTTGAGATACCCATATTTATTCTCCAGTTACTCAGACATATCACTCTCACAAAACTCAAGGCAAAATACTTTTCTTCAAGCAAAAAGCTACTTTCTCACTTTCTTCTTTTCTTGAAATCTCAATGGCCCCCAAACAGACTCTCTCTCAAACAAACTTTGCTGGCATCTTTTCCCCAAATGATGCTGGTGAAGGTTTCAAAGGACTAGTGTTTTTCTTGAACAAGTCCTATCTCGGTTATGCCATAACCTCAACCCCCATTCTCGACTTAGACAGACTTGAGGCGTTTTGGCAAACTGCTGTTGCTCAAACTGAGGGTGAGAACCCTGGTATTCAATTCACAATCTCTGGGCAACAATACATTCTCACAGCTGAGGTCATCAATACTGCTCTTGGAATTACACTGGAAGAAGGTCAAAACTTTGCTCCACTTGCTAATGATGACACTCTGAAGAAGCTCTTCTTGAAGATTGGGTATGCAGGCCCTATTCTCGAAGAGGGAACAACCAAGTGGTACCCGTCTGGTGAAATGGACAGGAAGTATCTAATGAAGGAGTGGAGCATGATATTTGATGCAATGGTCAAGGTGTTCTCTACCAAGTCCACAGGCTGGAATGGGATACCCTCCTACATCAAGAAACTGACACATTCTCTTGTCCATGGATACAAGGTGAATGTTGGAGCTCTCCTCATGGCACAACTCAAAGCTGCCATAGGTAAGAAGGTATCACACTACCCTCGCTTTCTTATGTTGTGCATTAATTCATTCTGTGATTTTAATGATGCTGCTCCTCGTTTAGAGGCTTGCTCAGTTTTGAAAAAGAACACACACACACACTATTATCATCACAAAATCTCAATGCACATATTCCAATTTGTTTCACTCAGCACATGGTTGATCAAGTGTCCAACCTTGATTATCCATTACCTTCTGGTTATGATTCTTTTTCTCTTGAGAATGAAACTGAATTAGACCCAAATTCAGTTAACCCCCATTCAACACCATACACTCAGCCTAGGCCCTCTAGACTTCCCAAAGCCCAAAGAGAAGCCTTGCAAGAATCCAGAAAAAGATCCTTAGAAGCTGATGTTGGTGGTAGCTCTGTTAGTCAAGAGGGAGACACTGCACCTAGTGCAGCAAATAAGGAAGGTAGTCAAACAGAACCCCCAGTGGTTCCCCCTGAGCCTAAGAAGAAGAGAGCTAGGAGGACCAAAACCACTGTTAGCCAACCTGCAGTTTCCCAACAAACTGTAGTTACTGAAAGAGATTCAAACATCTCCCTAGATGTGCCTTCTCAACAAGGTGCATCTATTGAAATTGGCCTGTCTCCCAAGGCACCCTGTACAGAGTCTGCACAAACTCATGGTTCCCAACCTGAGATACCCCCACTTGAAGAAACACACAGTGAGTTAGGGCACAATGAGGATTTCTCTACTCCTATTGATGGTTCACATGTTTCATCTGTGAATCAGCCCCCACTCTCTACTACACTTTCACCTTCTTCCTTCCCTACACATTCTTTTGTTTCTTCTCCACAACCTAGAGAAGGGGACAGTCCCAACCCTTCAGGTTTTGATCATCCATCTCCAATCATGGATGAGCCCCCATCTAGTGGTCCACAAGAACCCATTTCTCAAAGTGAGATGGACACCACTCCTCCAAACACTGAGCTAGGGCAAAGTGGTATTTTGTCAGAAAATGAAACAGCCAACACTTTGTCTGATCTCCAAGGAGCATCTTACCTTCAGGAAGATGCTGTCACAGCCTCTGTTGCTGTCAAAGACACTGGGAATGCTACTGTCCTGGCCACAGCTGCTGTCATAGGTGGAGAGAAAGATACTGTCACTACAGAACCTACTGTCACTCCACATCCCAAAGTTGCTGTCATGCCAGAACCTGCTGTCCAGACTCCAACTGACAGTAACATTCCTACTCAACATGCTGTCAAGCCCTCCCAGCCTAATTTTGATGATGTACTTGTTGAGGATGCCTCTGATGATGACCTACCTCTTGCCAAACTCCTAAAGGTACATTCTAAATCTTCTCCTTCCATGCATGTTAGTATTGCTCATACCCATGCATCTAGGTTGAGTGAGGGTGTGCAAAAGAAAAGAGAGATAAAAGAAAAGAGAGGTGAGCATAAAAATGAGAGGCAGCCAAATGAGCTGGCAAAAGGAGAGGGACTTGAGCATGTCCAGAGAGATATTGAGGGAGCCCACACTATTCAGGCACTAGGCCTTGAGAGTCAAACTGTGAGGGGTGATGAGATCACTCAAAAACACCCTGAGAGTGTGAGAACCCCCATAGCCTCCAAGCCCCTGTCTTTTCCTTCCCCTCCAAGAAGGTTAAGGTCTGGTGGCCCCTCTGCTACTTTTGGTAACAGGATTGCAGCTCTTGAAGGACAGTGTGCTACTTTGGACTCCAAACTGGACTCTCTCTCTCAACTGGTGGTTGATGGTTTTGCTGCTACTCAACTCTCTATTCAGTTCCTTACTGACCTGGTAGCTGCCAACTCAACTAAGGGGGAGAAGTTAGCAAGATCAGAATCATTGCCTATTCAAGAATCAGGTGGAACTCAGGGGGAGCCTGTAGCTGTGGAGACCAGAGGGGGAGCTAAAAGGAAAGCAATGTCTAAGGGGGAGCAAGTCAAACCAAGCAGTGCAAAACCACAGGATAAAGCTGAAAAGCCTGTTGAAGTGGAAATGGATGGAGAAAGGGTGTTAATGTCAAAGGAAACTCAAGATGCATTGCAAAGAAGACCTGCATCTAGACATCCAATCTTGCCTCCTGTGGTGATTAGAGAACCTACTCCAGAAACTCAAGAAACTGCTTTACAGAAGAAATGGAGAGAAATGGAGGAACAAAACAAACTTGGGAAAGGCAAAGGGAAACTGCCTGAAGCCATTCATGGTGGAATTATATGGACAAATGGCACTGAATTTGATCAAGAGGAAGCCAATGTCTTGATGGTGGATTACAGGGAGAGCACATTACACAACCATGACAGTAAGTTTAGCAGTTTGGTGGAAAAAGCAATGAATGCTCCAAGCAACCGTCCAACCAACACCACAAAACTGTTAAAGGAACAAATTACTAGTGTCAGTGTAATGGTGAATGATGAGAAAAGATGGGCTGTAAGTATTTATCTCACTTCTGGCATATCTTATTTCATCACAATGCAGCTATTGCAGAGTCTACCAGCAAAGGTGTTGTGTGCTTTGAAGGGAAAGATCAGGGCAACTCAAACACCATTCAATGAAATATTGGATATGCAAATCCAGAACCTGATCATACAGAAGCTACCTGAAGTCTACTCAAATCCATCAAGTGTTTTCTACAGATCTAAAACTAAGGATGGCACAAGAAGGAACAGCTTCATGAATTTGGGTAGCCCATCCAGAATGGAAACCAAGTCAATTCTGAAGGCACTAGATGGAATACTCAGTTCAAATGCCAATCCAGGAAGAGTTCATGCTGTTCAAGAAATCTACAAAATGCTGGTGTTGAGAGACAAGGCACTGGGAGCTAGAATGAAGGAGCTAATCACTAGAGCCAATGCCAAAAGAAATGATCAAGGTGGAAGTTGCTTCTATAACATTCCTCCCCATGATGATGATGATGATGATGATGAAGATGGTGAGGATGGAGGTGGTGAAGCTGCTGGAAATGCTGGTGGAAGTAATTCTGGGAATACTGGTATTCAATCTCAGAATGAAGGCAATGAAGAAACTCCTAGCCAGGAAAAGAAAGATGCTGGTGCAACAGATGAAGAGGAGTCAAGAATACTGGAAGCTTTGGAGGCAAGCATTCTTAGATGTGCTATTGACTGCATAAATGCTGAAAAAGATGCTGTCACCAAAGGTACTGTCGACAAGGATACTGTCATAGAAGATGCTGTCTTGGAAGATGCTGTCGACAAGGGTACTGTCAAGGAAGGTTCTGTCAAGGATGAAGCCAAGGCTACTGTCAAATCCAAAAGACTGAAAGCTAAAGCTAAGGCATGGTTTTCTAGACAGAAACCTACAGGGAAGCACAAGTACTCAGGAAAGGAAAAGGCCACTGGATTTGGCAGGAATCTCAAAAAGCCAATTCAATCAATTCCTCCCAACAGTCTTAAAATTCAACAAATGCAATCAAGAGAAATCAAGAGCGTTGAGGTTAAGCTGGATGCAAATCAAGAGGCCACTGAGTACATTCTGTGGTGGGAAGAATCAAGGTCAGCCAAGATTGACAAGGACTTCAATCTGGTAGCCACATCAACCAAGAAAAGTACATCAACCATAGATAAAAGAAGAATTGATTTCTTCTACCTGGAAAGAATGGTAGAGTTGCTGGAGAGCTATGATGATGTTTCAAAGGCTGTCATGGAACATGTTCTAAAATATCAGGCAGATAGGGATGCTGAATTTTATCAGAAATTTGGCTATAACTTTGCAGATTTTGATGATGCTGATATTCTTACTGATCTCCCAGCCTCTCCTATACCATACCACTGGTACTATGAGTTTGATGACTTACCCACAGAAGAAGGGCAAACCCAACCAACTCAGGAAGGGGAACCCAAGCCAAGCAAACAACCTGAATCTTCTGAATATTCTCAAACTCAGTCAGAACTTGATAAGAAGGAAGCTGAATTACTGGAAAAACACAAGGCCTCTAACAAGGCAGAAAGTGAAGCTCCAAATTATCAACCATATATGCTGGAAAATCCCCTAAGAGTCAAGTTCCTAAAAGAAGAAATATATGTTTGCAGCTTGCATAAGCTTAAAACATCCACTCTGAAGGATTTACAGTATATGGTAGCTGGATCAATTCATCCCTTGGAACAGATTTGTTCTGATGAGATAGAGAAGTTATTGGAAGGGAGAAAAGGAGAAGACTCAAAACTGGACAAGCAAAGAAGGAAGTCTCTCAATGCTTATCCTGGAAGTAGATTCAAGCTCATTAATGAAGAACTTCATTTCAGAACCTATCCATATGATATAGAGCAATGGCTGAATCTCAGGGATGTTAGTTCTCTCATATCACCTTCCATAAAGAAGATCATTGATGAAGTAGAGGATGATGCAGTGTCTTCTGCTGAAATTTCTCTTGTAGAAAGTCTAAGAAGCTGCTTGGCAGAAGCTCTCAAAAGAGAGGATGCAGCAAGACAGAAGAGGAGATCTCAAGCTAAGTGAAAATTCTTAACCCATTCTGATCTTGTTAGTTAAGTTGTCAGCACATATTGTAAATTTGTTGTTATTTTCCATAAAAACAAATTGGGGGAGATTGTTGGGATTTATGGGTGATAGCATAGAAACAACTTAACTTTGATTGTACTTAATTTTTCAAATTAAGTAGAACATACTGTCATAGTCAAAGTATGTTCTTGTAATCAGTATGTAATGTTATTCTAGTTGTATTGTTTGAAAGAAGTTCACTTATGTGTTCAAGCCTCAAAGAATGCTTTTTGGATGACAACATGAATAAAGGTTACTGTCCTAAAGCTGTGACAGTAAGATTACAAGAAGACAGAATGTTGCAAGTCACGACAGCATATTCACTCTGACAGCAACATTGGCGGAAGACTACGCGACAGCAACTATTGCCCTCGACAGCAAGTTTGGGATCCTCGACAGCACTCTATGCGGGGAACTCATACTGTCACCAAAAGATCATTCCTGTGACAGCAAGCTTTGCGGCAAAAGTAACTGTCTCAATAAAGATCCTTATGCTAGGTATCTTTCTCAGTCAAATCCCGTGACAGTTTAAATGTTCAAGAAACAGGCGTGATGCAGTATCCCTAAGCTGCACCAAGTCTGCAAGACTACGACAGAAGCTTCAAGCACTGCAAAACAAAAGCGAATCAATTCAAGAGCAAGGTCAAGTCTTTATCTGCTGAATTGGTTTAGCTGGAAATGGAATGAATCTAGGTTGCTTTCTTTGTAATGTATATCTGACATGTTAGCAATTTAGAAAAGTCACATGGGTAAGACAATCTGTAAGAAGCTGCCACTTGACAGTGACAGCAGCTTCACAAACCCGTGACTGATAGTGATAGGGTTAGTCTTATACCTACTATCAATTCATTCTAAAAATGTAACGAAGACAAGCAAGTGTCTTGGAAGAAAACCTGAAGCTCGAGAATTCTTTCTTGAGGTTGTAGCAACACTTTGCAAAATAAATAAAACATTTATTTTGTGAATCTTGTTCTTACTGAATACTGTTCGTGATTGCATATATTGCTGATAACGTTTAATCTTGATTTTAGTTGTTGAAATTTAGATTGAATTTTATCAGTATTGCATTCATCCCCCCCTTCTGCAATACACAAGGACTAACAGTATTCCGCAGCGAAATCGTATGATAAAGTCAGTGAAGTTTCTATGGTGTTCTACCTTTGCGTAGTCTCGCCTTCCCCTGACATGACAAAGAAAGGCCGGTTTCTCGCATAGGCTTTTTTTGGCATCGCCCTATCTCATGTATGAAATTCTGACTGATATTTGACAATAGAACTGCAAGTACTCATCACTTATTATAATCTGATGATGAAATTTGGTTGTTTGTTAATTGTCAGAGCGATCAATTATTAAGCGGGCATTCGAGCTACGAGCAGAGCTCGAGAGTGCTACATTAGATGTGTCTAGCCTGTTCACCAAGATTGGTCTGTATGCGACATTAAGATATCAGAACTGCTTTAGTGATTGATTAATCATGCTAATTTATTAACAACTTCTGCTGATTACTCAGAGCGCAAAGACAAGATAGAAAATGGGAATCAGATCCTTATTCAGAAATTCCAAGATCAATTATCCTAACAACTTGAAATCTTGCACAAGAAGGTGGCAGCTTCTGTCACACAACAAGAGCAGCAATTAAGAGGCATGGAGGAAGATATGCAATCATCACACAACATCACACAAAAACTTCTCATGACCCTCATAATAAGTTACTAGAAATTATTTCTTAATTAATTATTACAGCAAGATGTATAGAACTGAGAATCAGTAGAATCAAAATATAATATATAATATCAGTTTACTGGAATATATAATATCAGTTTGGATCTAGATGTACTAGTACACTTCTCTCATTTCTCTTTTCCAAAGACGTGAATATCAATTTCTGCAAAACATGAATCTTTTGTGTTGTCAATCTGAAAATTCTTATCTTTGTTAAAGTTACTGCATGATATACTTAAGTGAGTTATTTTATTCTTACATCCTGATCAAGTTGTTGTATCACTGTATTCAAAGACTATCTGCTACAGATTCAATGTGGTTAATCAGTATTTGGTACAAGCTTTTGTTGACGAATTGGAGTTGTTGCATGTCTTTTATGCAGATATGTAATGTCGTTGTTGTGGCAAAAATTATGAATGCCACCCTTATCTTACCATGTTAAAGCAGGATCAAATCTGGAAAGACCAAACATTAGTTTTCTTATACTATTTCTTTGGTGGTGTAATAGTCATCTTGCAGAAACACAATAAATAACAGTATCAGATATGATTGGTTTCTTTCTCCCCCAATTCACAAGGGATTGATTTAACATTGACGTGTACTTCATGTGTGTGTGTGTGTTATTACCGGGATTAGTTTGATACTTTATGTGATATATTTGATACTTTATGAATTTGTTATGTTTCATTCTGAAGTTTTCTAGTACCTCAACCAGTAGTTGATATGTTTGTACACGGGCATGTAAATTCCAAATCTTGTAGAAGTGGTAGATTCTTCATTTTCTAATCAGGTCTGATTTTCTTGTGCACAAATATGATTGAAGAATTGATTAGTAAAGGTCAACAGGTTGACGCTGTGCATTTCACTTATAAAGTTGGACTTATGGACAGATTCCCCCCCGTGCCACGGCTAAAAGCCTTCCCGAAGGACGCCAAAAAGGCTGCAACTTAACTGAGTTGTAAGCATTTCTCCGCTGCATGATGTTTGGTAATTTTATCTTACATATGTCTTTACAAAATGATATAGCATCTAATGGATGTATGCTTCTATTCTATGCAGTGGGATAGATCTTTCTTACAATAATTTTTTTTTCAAGCCACAACCTTGCAGGGATTCATTGTAAGCTTCAAAGTCCACATGTTTTTCTTCTTTCTTGACATTCGTAATAAAATCAAGTACTAAGACTTCAATGTTTTCTTCTAAACAGAAACTTGTTCAGAATCTATGGGAATAACTTGTAAGCTCTAAAATTGATTCTTATTGCATTAGATTATGATATCTTAGTTTAACTTTTCATGTCTTGCTGAGGCTTTTCCTGCTTACCTGCTCCGAGTAATTTTTACCAGGTCGCATGGAAATTGCCTTGATTACAATCCTTGTTCAGCGGGTAAGTATGTAACCTCATTTTTGTGCTTTTGTTTTCTCTTCATATTTTTCTAATAGCTTCTGCCTTTTTTAATCTACTACTTTATCCGATCTTTCCATTTGTTTCTCTGGTGTTTTATAGATCAATATTCGCTGTATATTAATTGTGGGGGGGAAAGAAGTTACAATCGGCAACAGAACTTATGAAGGGGATGAAGCTTCAATAGGTCCAGCAAAATATGATTATCAAGAAGGAAGTTGAGGAGCAAGTAATACAAGATTCTTTTATTGGATTAACACAACCTCCTATGAGTATACATCAAACAATTTGGTTTCTTTTGTTGATTTGTTGTCCTAGTGTACTTTTGTACTCTTTCAAGTTGGATGATATGTAAGGTGGATGATAGGTACAATGTTGAAAGTGAATGGTTTTTTGTAAATGATGATGGTATGTAATGAGTTGGAATTGTCGGATGAAATGTTATGGTTTGGTGCCTTTATTTTTGTTGAATGGTTTTTGTTATTTATCTACGATCATTATAGTTTGTTCTTGTTTTTGGCATGATTTTGGTATTTTATGGTTCTGATTTGGTCTTTGTAGTATCTTAGACATCGGTTTTTGACTGACGTCTTGAAGTACCTTAGACATCAGTTTTTGACCGATGTCTAAGAGAACTTACTAGATCAGTTTTGGAACCAAAACTGATGTTAAAGGGACCAATTATACATTGTTTTTCTTCAAACACTGATGTTTGATTATGTTTATAACATCAGTTTGATGCCAATAAACGATGTCAAAAATGGTCTAATACATCGGGCAAAAACCGATGTCAAAACCTTGGACCTTTATCTACACCGACAAAGACATCGGTTCAAAAGTTGCCAGACATCGGTTTTTACCCGATTTCTATTGACATTTTTCTAGTAGTGTTTTCGGACTCGTGATCGGGACTTGACCCGATTTTCGAAAAAGGCTCAGGATTTGACCCGGGTTGTCACATATAGTATCAGAGCCGACTCTCGAAAGCTTGATTCGTCAAGTTGCCGGAGTCGAGGACACAAAGGCTGGTGGTATTATCCCACAATGGACAGAGGTCCGGAGGTGGGGACACGAAACCAACCGGTACGATCTTGGCCCTATGAGATATCCGTTCAGGCCTGACGTGGACGTCAGGAGTTTAAGTGAGGGAGTTTGTAACACCCCAGTCCCACATCGAGGAGATTTGGGACTTATGTTCAGTTTATAAGGCAAAGTACTACTACTAATAAACACCAACAAAATCATGATATTTTGGGGGCCTGTGGTGGGCTTGTTGTTACCCAAGTTGACTGCATTTAGACCAGTAGGCTTCGACTTATTCAGACTCGTGATCAGACCAACTTGGGTAACGACTAGCCCACCACAGGCCCCCAAAAGATCATGATTTGTTGGTGCTAATTAGTAGTAGTAGTACTTTGCCTTATAAACTGAACAGAAGTCCTAAATCTCCTCCATGTGGGACTGGGGTGTTACAGTTAGACATAGGTATGTATAGACATAAGTTAAGAAGGTATGTACTAATATTCCCAGAATCACTTTAGGTAATAAAAACAGTTAAAAACAAGATTAATGAATAGACTCTTTAGGTCTAGTTCCTCATTAATCTTGTTTTTAACTGTTTTTATTACCTAAAGTGATTCTGGGAATATTAGTTCATACATTCTTACCTTATGTCTACACATACCTATCTCTAACGCCCTTATCCAACACCGTTCTACCCTGAGACTTACAAAAGGATTTCCTGGCAACGACACTAGGTGGTCTACAGTAAGATTGGTGACTAAATTAGCAGAATAACTAAAAGATAATAGGAAGCAGTTGTAAAACACTAGTAATGAACGGAAAGCAGGAATAGTTACTCAATAACTCTTACATTATATATATTACATATTATATACAATATGTTATATATTAAATATATCATATTTTTTAAGCAATTAAATCAAACAGTCAAGAGCCAAATAAAAAAAGAATACTGATTCATTTCTCCTGATACTGTTATATAAAATGGCTATTGGACCTCTCTTTTACTTATATAATTGACAAAAAAGACAATAAAATGTAAGCTATAATGCTTGTCCATTCTCCCTTTTCATTTTAGGTGATTGATTACAAAACATGCTTTTTCCTTCGTTGGTTTGTGCTATGGCTTCAGATTGAATTCAGTGTTTAAGTTTCCGTATTGTAATTGAATTTTAATTTATTGTGTAACCTCTGAATTTGCATTGGTGTTAAATTTGCATTTCAACTTTGTTAAAATATTCAGTGTTACAGGAATTTGAATTTGAGTAAAGTATTTTTTTTATTAATATTAACGGATCGGAGCTCCGATCCGTTAACCGTGATCCTAACAGATTCGAATATGGATCGGGCTATATAAAATTCGGCTATAATCCGATCCGAATTCGGTCAAATTAAACGGATCAGGATATGGATCAAGGCCGATCCAGATCCGATCCACTGACGATCCTTCCGCAAATTACAGCACATCTTGGAGATGGATACACATGAGTCATCATCATAGCCTGCTAAAGAATATTGGATGGGGGCCGGCGGGCCTAATTCTTTTGCTCAAGCGCTTGATTGTTCGTCCCATAATTTTTGATTTGTTTGATTTTTAATGGTTAAATTAATCATACTTTTACCACAAATTACATATATTATATAATTAAAAGTAATTATAAAAATTATAGGATTAGAAAGTATATTTAACCTACTATAAGATGTATTTTTTAGATTTATAAAATTATAAAAGAATATGATGCAAATTATAATCAAAATTCGATTAATTTGATCATTATGTTCACGAATCACTTAAACTAAGCACAAATCATGCACATCTCACGTGCCCTATAAAGCCTAACCAACGGCCTACTTTGACTAATTATGACAAATCAAATCTATTTTAATTACTTAAATAAAATATCTTTTTTGTTTCATAATTTTTGATTTGTTTAATTTTTAATTAATGATCAAATTAATCAAACTTTGACCATTATGGTAAACTAACTTCTTTCAACTATTGTAGATTTTAATTAACACTACTAAAAGTTAACCATATATTCGGTTACCCAAAAAAAGAGGTAACCATATATTATTTTGTCTGAAAAATAACAAAAGAGCTGAAAAGTAAAGAGTACATCTTAATATCACTACAAAATATTACTACAAAAGTCATTATTCTTATTTTATGATTAGAAATGATAATAGTCCAACTTTTTTAAAAATAATATGTATATCCTCAATATAATAATAGTAACTGACAAAGATTTATTCATATAAAAAAACAATCTTGATATCAGTACAAAAATATTTTTTGTATTGATGCATAGATTTGCTGAAAGTTAAAAGGCAAAAAAAAGAAAGAAGAAATGAGATTCTAATATATCGCTGATGAACTTCTTTCGCCCGCCCGCTGGGGGAGCCTGAAAACATAAGGGAACATTGGAACACTGCCCCAGATAACATCTCAATAATTGCACTCAAGACCATGTGCCCAAACTTCAATATCAACTTTTTAGTTGCCCACCTTAAAAGTAGCCGTTATAGACTTAGTAGTCTACGTACTTATAATATTCCGCTAATGCCCCACATGTAAAGCTGTATCAGTTACTAGTATAAGAAAATACACTGGTATAATATCTAGTAGCAGCAAGTAATATATTTCATTTAGTTCCTGATATATTATTTTACTTAACAAAAACTAGAGCTAAGATGTGAAACAAATTTCTACATGTGCGTTTTTTGTTATGCATGTTTTCTAAGCTATACAGTGGAAGCATCCATCCCTTCACAACTGCTAATAACAGGGTACTTGTTCTCTCAGGGGAAATCATATTACTGCATATGAAATATATACACGATCATACTTAGACCCTGCTCCCGAGTTTTTTAATGAGAAGGAAGAAAGTGGTGAGAGAGTAAAATATTTGTATCTCATTTTTAGGATGAAAGGGAGCTTAATTTGCATTCATTTTCACTTACTTCCTTCCCTATTTAAAACTCGAAAGCAGTGAGTTAGCGAATATATTCCTAGTTTTCTATTATACAGAGCCATCATGGCAGAAGTTCCAAAGCTTTAATCACGTCTCCTTCACTAAACTGCTTCAGCTCCATACTTCCATTGTTTTCCAAAGCTGTAAGATATCGCAAAACACAAACTCTTAATCACGATTCTCCTCACATATTAGTACTACTTTTAAAAAACACAAAAATATTAACCAAATTGTCCAAAGTAGCCTATGGCCAGCCATATATCAAGGGGGTGCTATTTTTAACATATTACTGTCAAATTCAAGCTTTAATATGGATGTGCATACACATGCAAGGTTGACGAACATGGTGTGGACCTTGATTTTCAAAACACCAACACCCCTGGAGTCAAATTGAACATTTGGACTTATCCAGTTCCTCTAAGTTTTGTGGTAATGGTCGATTGCTAAATTAATATAGGCTTGAACCATTGGCCTCTTGTTACCAAGAGAAGAGGGACATCCACTAGTTTACACAGAAACACCAATGTATACAAAAATGAAAGAGAAGGCTCTTTAACAAAGGTTTACTTAACAAAAAAAAAACACAAAGATTCTCGGCAGTAATTGCAAAATCAAATGCTAGAAGTCATTAACTTGTGTCTTGCAAACTTACAGGGTGACTATGGCCAAACGACAATGAAATAGAACATGCATACATAACGAAGAAAGGTAGGTGGCATAATACGAATCTGAGAGAAACAAAGTTTGAAAGCTGGTACCCAAACCTAAAGACAGAGGTGTTATAAGAACAAAGTGGGTATTCAGAAACAAGATGGATGAAAATGGCATTGTCACAAGGAACAAAGCAAGATTGGTTGCTAAGGGCTATTCTCAAGAAGAAGAAATAGATTATGATGAAACATTTGCCCCTGTTTCTAGATTGGAAGCAATAAGGATATTCCTAGCCTATGCAACTCATGCCAATTTCAAGGTTTATCCAATGGATGTCAAGAGTGCTTTCTTGAATGGGGAATTGAAAGAGGAGGTGTATGTCAGTCAATCTCCTGGTTTTGAAGATCCAAATTAGATCGTTAAATGTGAAAGATTCGACTCAGATTCTAAACCCACCACACTCATGTCATGTCTAGTTGAAACGGGTATGAGGACATAATTGCAGAGTCCGGGTAATGGGAGGATAAAACTCATTATAACACTCTCTCTCATCTTACTCATTTCTTCTACCTTTGATTTTGTTCACAATTTTCCATTCCATTATCCCTCGTGCCATATGTTACAAACAAAATGTGGCTTTAGCAGTTTCTCTATGGAGTTTGATGAGCATGAGACATTGAATATTTTACTTACATGTACTGGGCAGTTCATGAGCATAGCTATGGCACAATATGGTGTTTGGTTTGTGTTGAATAATAGGTGAATTATTTAACTTTATGCACGGGCTGTTGAAGGAGAACATCCAACTAAACAGGAAGGTACTGTCAGAACTATGTATGCATGAACCATATAGTTTCAAGGCCATGGTTGATGTATCACGCTCAACCTTTCCTGGAAACAAGAATGCGGTACCACCTCTGAAGAAAGAAGGCGTCCAGATGCTTGTTTAACATGTTTGTATGGGGTATGGCCTTTTTAACTCGGTATGTATTTCTTTTATGGATCAGCGAGGCTATCCATTTAAATATATGTATTCATCAAGTTTCTCAAGTAGAAATTCAGATTGTAGGGGTGGTGGATTGATATACCTGTTTTTTATTTAAGGTAATTGGGACGAAATCCCGTTAAAATATAGAGTAAACTACATAGTGATGGCTGTATTTTACATCAATTTACAAAAAAAGTGACTGAATTTCCGAGTTTGTAAATTAATGGCCAAATTTTATATACGTCTTTTAAAAGAATGGACACTAATTGTTAACGTGAAAAAGAACCATTCTTTTAAAAATTTGAAATAAAATTTGGCCATCGTTTTGAAAAAAAGTTAACGAAAGCCACTCTTTTAAAACACGGGAACTAAAGCTGGCCATTAATTTGCGAACTTGAAAGTTTGATCACATTTTTGAAATTCGATGTAAAATACGGTCACCAGTCTAGATTTTCCTCTAAAATATATTAATCAGGAAAAAGGTATAGGACACAAGAGAGGGTAGCATCACTCGGAAGAAGCTTCCAAAGAGAAAAAAGAAAAACCAGACAAGACATTATTAACTATAACTAAACAAGGACTTTGATTTGGAAAGCAAACAAGCACAAGCTAAAACCAACTGAATAAACTCTGAACCCAGAAACCACAGCACAGGAATTTCCAGAAAACCGAAACTGATACAGCAAATATGCAGTCCATATCTCAGCTCCATTAAAACTCAATCGTGTCAGCAATAGCCTCAACACAAAACTAAAACAGAGTCCTCCATGTTCACAGATGAATTCCGGCCACTATAATATCTGTCACTTTATCCGGGATAAAATCAACTGTGATACTCTCATTACTAAACATGTGTAATTCTAGCTGATGTTTAGAAGCTAATGATAATTGAAATTCTCTTCTGAGAGAGTAAAGAACAAAACAACGATATTTCATAACAAACATAAATATATCCTATCTTCGAAAATTATTGTTCGACCACTAAATATAATAACAGAAGTAATTGATATATGAGAGTGTGGATAGAGGGCAAAACTTCATTTGTATTGTTTTCATAAATCCCTTATCCAACCCAAGAAGCAGATTTTCTCATTGCCGTCTGCACTTGTTTGTCTTCCTCCATTGAAATCATTCCTAGATGAGATGGTTCCTCAAGCATCATTTTAGCCACCAAGTAGCCAGCAATGGACCATGTTTGGTTTCCACGCGACTGCTTTCCCACGTACCGGCCACTCTTTCCGTCATAGTATTCAGGCCAATTATCCTTCATCAAACGACTCTCTGTAAGTTCTATGGCACGCCTTGCAATCTCCTGTCTCCCCGTCTTGATACATGCAGCAGTTAGCAGCCACAGGAGCACTGCACTTGCAACAACTCATCATGTTTATCTTTTTCGTTTTAGATATGTCATGTTTTTGGACAAAATACATTATTTTGTCAAGGCAAGAGGCGAAATGCCACAACATTGATTTAATAAAAAAATCCAGGTAATTTAATAAACATATTTGACAAGAAGCTCACCTGGCCAAGAACCTCCATTATGATAACTCCAACTAGTGTTCTTTGGATCATAGCCTGTCACAATGCGCCATTCATGACCTTCCATTGCCGGATAAGAAATCTTCAAAGGCATTTCTCCCACCAGATCGTCCCACCGTGCTTCAATAAGATCCATTATAGCTGAGGCTTGTTCAGGAGTAGCCATAGATGACAAGATTGCAACACAATTTCCCAAGCAAAACCAGCGAAAATCCATTCTTGCTGGACTTACATTTCCCACAAAGTAACCGCCACGAGTTGGCATGAAATCAAACACCCAATCTGGAAGGGAATCCGGCATCACATTGAACTTGTTCACTGCAGTATTAGAGTACTCCTCGGTCTTGTACCGATATACGTTGTTCAGTTGCTTCAGGTCCAACCAGAAGTAACTGCGCATATGATACGTTAGAGCGGTGAGCCGTTTTTTTATTCTGTCTGCCAACTTTTTCCCCTCAGCATCAGTCTTGAGTAAAACCAAGGCACATTTTAAGGCCATAAAGAATAGTGCTTGTATCTCGATGGGATAACCATAAACACCCTGAGATATAGTACACCAAACAACGGAATGCGTTTAGAATTGTCACAGTTGTGCTTTAATTTTCACAAATAATTATTCTTTTGCAGTGAGAGAAACCTAAGGACCTGTGTAATTTCATCTATTCGTTCGTCTAAAAGCTTATAGATTAAGATTATAAGCTTTTGTTCCGCTAAAAGTCCACAATTGCAAAAATAAGTAGTAAATAGCTAAAAGTTGGAAGAAACAGAAAAAAGTTGGTAGTTCATACTAACCATTCTACGGTCAATCATGGAGCATCCATCAGCGCAGAGAAGGGTTGGGAAAGTATCAAAGCCTTCAGCAAGACATAAATTCAAAATAAGGCGCATACCCTTTTGACATTCAGGCAGTTCAGCTAAAGACATGTCCCCTGTTGATTTTGTGTATGCACGAAGCAATATGATCCACCAAAAACCAGAGTCCACAGGGGTCACTCTTCCTATAGCAGTTTCACCAAAGTCTGCAATAAGAATTTCCAAATCCCGAACAGAATCACGATGTACTTTAAAGCTTGCTGGCATCACTCCTTCAGCTAACTCAAATCGGTCTACCGTCTTCTCCCATGATTGCAGGCGAAGAGTTTTCAGAATAAAATTCTTGACTATTTCAGGCTCTCCATTCATCATAAAGGCCAGGGCACTTGGAACAAAGTCTCTCACGAAAACCTAATAAAGATATAAGCTTTTAGAACCTAAGTAACAAAGCAATTACGATTTTATGGGGGGTGAAGTATATTATTTTACCTGGTTGTAGTTAAGTTCTTCGGAAGAATGATCCATTGCAGCAACGGTCCCAACAGCTTGTCCACGGAAAAAAACTAATGATCGCCTCAATGCGTTCCATGCTTCTTCAAACATGGGACAAAAAGATCCATCGTCAAAAGACCCATTCCTTTCCGTGTTTACAAGCAGAGGACTGTGGAGCAAATCAGAGTGTTGAGTACCAACTGAAGAGGTTCTCCCATTGAGGTGTTTTCCGTTTCCATTCTGTGCTATATCTTTGGACAAAGGATACATATTTGTAAAGAAGTCTGAATTGATTCAGGGATCTGCTGCACATTCGTAAAAGAAGGTGATACATATAGCAGTAGTAGTTTCAGAGTTTTAAACGTAGATATAACAAGTCGTTACAATTCTTGAAACAAATAAAAAAATTATTACTAACTGTGCTTGTTCAATCATCTACAACCTTAAACCGCAAGATAGGTGCAACCAACAATTGAATATAAAAAAAATAAGTGAACAGCAAAGACATGAGTATAGCTGCGAAAGAACAAACCTGTTATCAAAGCTCGAAAGATGAACGATGTTAAGAAAACAAGTAGGTGGCTCCTTAGTTTATATAGGCCCCCGTTAATGGAAGCAAAAGTCGATTTGCCTGGTTAATGGAAGCAATTAATTAACTCCTTATATATAATAAGCGTAAGGGAGATCTTATCCAAAACTTTGGTCGGTCACTGTACTACCAAAAGTATACGATCCGTTGGATTATAAAACTATAAATATTCAAATCGATGAGGACCGTCAGATATAATATTAAAAACTGTATTTGATTAATAATAGGATAGTATTTAAATACTAAAAGGTGTATTTTGATAATTTAAACCTATTATAAATGGGTTTTCTATATTGAATAGAAATCATTATGTAAAAATTCGTAATTATATTTTCTCCTTATTTTATGGATAGTTCCAGTTAGATAATAATTATTAAACCATCATTGAATTAAAGATAATTTTGTAAGCATCGCGTGGGCTGTAAAATCGTTAAAATCTGTTGTCTAAAACTCAAGATAGAGCCCAAGAGCCAAATAGTAAAGTTATTATCTAAATTTTAATAAATATTTTTTTATTATTGTAGCACCAATTTAATTTTTTTTCCTAATTCTTTTAGATTTATAAATTCTTTGTTTATTTCAATAAAATATTAAAATCAATTTAAGAAAAAATTAAAATCGATCTGGTCCGTGTACGATCAGTATACGACCAAATTAATAATTATAGTTAGATCTTAAATAGATCGATGATAATTGTTAGATCTAATATTAAAAAGTGTATCCGATTAATAATAGAATTATATTTAAATACTAAAAAGTGTATTTTGATAATTTAAAAATTTTCTATGTAAAAATTCTTAAATATCTTTTCTCTTGAATTCATGTACAGTTCCAGTTAGATAATAATTGTTAAACCAAATATCAAGATAACAATTCATATCGATTATAATGACACCCTACTTAGGAGAACTCCTGTACATGAATAAATTTAAACACTTTTTTTTTTCTGAAAGAACGTAACAATTCGATTAATCCAAATTATAATTATATTATTTTACATATAACAAACGGATAATATCAAAATATTATTAAAATGTTGAGGGTTTCATATTCATAAACGATAATTTTGAATATAATACTTATATTAAAATGTGTATTTGATTAAATGTAGGATTATATTTAAATACTAAGAAGTGTGCTTTGATAATTTAAACCAATTATAAATTGGTTTTCTATATTGAATTGAATTCTTTGTGTAAAACCAATTTACAAAAAATATTATCAAATAACATATGTCTGTAAGAAAAAATGAAAAAATTCTTATTTTTCAAAAAAACCTATAAATTTTAATATGTTGTTGGTAGATTCAAATATTAGATCATTCTACATGATAAATGATAATTTTACTGTTATATCTAACGTTTTTCAACAATTTAATTTGAAAGATTCAACAATTATGGATTGAGTGATCAAACAAAGCGACCAAACTTAACTTATAAGGAAGCTTTCATTATTTAGTCTTTAATATAATAACATAGATATTTACCGGATATACTATAAAAAAATGAAATTTATACACAATTTTGATCACGGTGTACTACTTTAAAAGAAGAACTATTACAAAAAAAATTAGATTTTAATTGATAATTTATTTTCTCAAAAGTTCAAAGTTCCCGCATCTTTAACATATTACAAAAAAGAGTATATTATATTTTAGCAATAAATATTTAAAAAAATTATAAATATTAAGAAAAATTAATGATGTTATCATGTTAGTTTGGTCCTAAATACCGCCAAAACATTCTCAACCGTTAGATCCAATACTTTTAAAAATACATGATCAAGATTATATCATATAAAAAGAAGTTATTATCTAAAAATGATATAAGTTAAAAGATATTATATTAGGATTGTATTTTCTAAAAAGTCAAAACATAAAAACAGTTTAATTAAATAAGGAATCTCATTTAATACCAAAATAATAAAAATCTTTTAATGTTAAATAGATAGGTGAAAACCGTTAGATTTAACATTAAAAACTGTATTTGGTTAATAAAGGGTATTCTAATAATCTAAACTACATATAAGTAGATTTCCTAAATCGAATAGAATTCTCAACATTAAATTTCGTCACTTTATTCTCTTTTTAGTTTTAGAATAGTTTTTAATTGAAAAAGAACTATTAAACCACAACTAAATTAAAAATTATTTTGTGAATTTCATGTGGACTATAAAATTGGCAAAATCTAATTTTTATAACTCAGTATAAACAAATATTAAATTGAGCATGTAAAATATAATAAATATCAAATTTTTAACTATAATTTTTTTGGCTAAATAGTTTTTAACAATAATTTAATCATGTAAACTAATAACTTTTAAATATTAAAATATTCATAAATAAATATAATTATAAATTTTAAAAAAACAATCGTGTGTTGCATGGGTAATAAAAATATAATTATAAACAGAATAATTATAAATAAAATTTAAGTAAGCGTGCATCGCACGGGCTATAAACTAGTATAACAAAAGTTGGTAAGTTGCCCCAACATTGTTTAGGAAAATTTTCCGACAGTTTTTCCTATTTCTTGTTTTACAAACCTGTCTCTTTTATCATGATAATATATATTAAAATTTGCCAAAACCTTGGGTGGATATTGTGCAAGTTTTTATGTAATAAAACAAGAAACATATTTGAATTACTTAAATTATATTTATTACTTTTTTTGTCCATTCTTTTTCTCCATTTACAATACTTTATATTTTATCTATACTAGCCTATAACCCACGGCCTTAAAAAATAATAAACTAAAATTTTTAATGTGAACGGAAAATATTAAAATAAAAGTAAAAATTAATATAATAAATTATAAAATGAGAAACTTAAATATTAATTGGAACGTAAAAAAAAATATTAAAAAATACAAATGGGGATGATGAAGATAAATGAGGTATTATTAATATTATTTTATAATAAAATAATAGTAATAATAAGGACATATAGAAAATCTAACATGTTTTAATTAAAAAAAGTAATTGCCCGTGATATTTTTAGAAGTGTTTTAATTATATTAATTGTATTTATTAAAAACATACGTTGACATGTTAAAATAAGTAAGTTTTGTTAATAAGGACAAATAGGAAATCTAACTTGTTTTAATTAAAAAAAAGTAACTACCTATAATATTTTTAGATGTATTTTAATTATATTAATTGTATTTGTTAAAAAGATATGTTCACTTGTTCAAATAGGTAAGTTTTTTTTAAATAATAAAAAGTATTAAAATAAGTTTTAAAATATATAAATAAGGGTTGCACTTGATATTTTTGGAAAAGAGAGATTTTAGTGATAACAAATATAAAAGGTAATATATTTTAATTTAAAGGTAATTGCCCGTAATATTTTTGGAAAAGAAGTAGATTTTGCTAGAAAAAAAATGTTTTAATTATAAAAGGCAATCAACTAGTTAATATTTTTATATTATTTATTAAATAGAGTATTAAAATAAATTTTAAAATAAATAAGTAATGATTGCACCTCATATTTTTGAAAAATAGAGATTTTAATGATAACAAATATAAAATATATTATGTTTTAATTTAAAGGTAATTGTCATAATATTTTTGGAAAAGAAGTAGATTTTGTTAGATTTTTTTTAATTATAAAAGGCAATCAGTTAGTTAATATTTTTATATTATTTTATTATTTATTAAATAGAGTTTAAAAGTAGGTTTTAAAATAAATAAGTAAGGATTGCACCTCATATTTTTGGAAAACATAGATTTTAGTAATAACAAATATAAAAGGTAATATGTTTTAATTTAAAGATAATTGTAATGATATTTTTGGATAATGAGTAGATTTTGTTAGAAAAAAATATATTTTAATTATAAAAGCCAATCAGCTAGTTACTATTTTGGTAACTTGACAATAATACAATTCCATAAAAGATTTGATTTGTAGTAGCTTTCGATATCCTAAAAAGAAAGAAGTATATTTGTAATAGTGTATCCTAAATTTAAACAAATTATATCCCACATTTCCATTTTTTTGATTAGATTTCAATATTATTTGATTTTTATGTAGTAAAATATAGTGAAATATTAATGTAGAATAAAACTTTCCCGAATTTTGATTATATTATTAATTTATTAATTAGAAAAAGTATCGAAAACCAAAAACTAACCGAAAACTAAAACTTTTAATGTTTCGGTTTTAATAATTTTAATAGTAACGTATAGATTCTTTCCTCAGTACTTTAATTTTGTCAGCTTCTCACAAAGCTAAGTCCGAAAATAGTGCCGCCCTTCTGCCTACTTTTCCTCTAGCTAAACTTCTTTCCACTTCTTATTCGCCTGGTTTTATTTGTTTCAAAGTTTATTTTTACAACTTTTTTTTTTGTCAGGATATATACATTCCGTATATAATTTCTATCGAAATACAATATCGGATAAAATTAAAAAGGAATTCAGTTTCTTTCATTCAAGAAAGTTTATCATCTAGCCAAAAAACATGCATAGATGTCTCCGGAATTTAGATAATAAATCTTTAATGTTCGAAAAGAGACTTTCCAGAATCTTCGCACCTGAAAAATATCAAAGAAAATCTCATTAACAATAATATTAAAACAAATAAAATAACAAAGAAATATAATTCTCAAAATATTAATATTATTTATATACTAATTAAAACCAAAAAAGAAAAAGAAAATAGTCAAATATGACCGAAAATACCATCATAAGTGATCAACAAGTCATCTTCAATGACACCCCATATAGGTACAAAAGCATAAATACAAATGATTTTCAATAATCATTAAAATTATAAACTAATTAAAATTACAACTAACATTAAAATATTATCAAGGGAGGAGATAAAAAAACCAATTAAAAAAATTTATAAACTAAAAAGGAGTTATTAACAACCTTTTAATGAGAATAAATGCAAAAAAAAAGTTAGAAAACAAAAGACATGTCAATTATGAAAAAAAAAACTATTCTTTTCTGCTATGAAACATACTTTTGAATATCATAAACAAACAAAGAGTAAAGGTACAGAAAATTGGGTCAAGGAGAAACTGGATAGAGCTTTTGCAACTGAGACATGGTGGGGGAAATTTCCACTATGTAGACTATCTGTTCATACAGCCCCGGTGTCAGATCACGATCCTATAACTTTAGACTTGTTTAATGTGGCGATTTCTCGGAGGGAATTTAGGTTTAAATTCGAGAATACATGGCTGAAAGAACCATCATTCCTGAAGGATGTTTCTACTCATTGGGCTTCGATTCCAGCCATTCATTTGCTGCCGAAATTGGTGTCTGCTTCAGGCTATATGGCGAAGTGGGGTCGTGTTTTCTTTAACAAATTCAAAGAGAAAGTTAGGAGTCAGAAACGTGTTTTGGATTCTCTTCGTGATAGGACTGATGATGGGAGTGTGAGACAGTTTTTGATTGAAAAAGATAAACTTAATGAAATTCTATTACATGAGGAAATCTATTGGAAGCAAAGAGCTAAACTTTTCTGGTTAAGGGAGGGCGATGACAATACTAAGTTTTTTCACGCTTCTGCGTCTGCTAGGAGGAAAACAACGCATTTGAGTTTTCTGGAAACAGAAGAGGGCCATCGTGTTGAGTCATTGGGGGAGATGGGAGAGGTAATATTGGAGTATTTTCGTGGGGTGTTTATGGAGCCAGATAGCCATGTTGTGCGTAGTCCCGATCAATGTCCGAGGTTGGTTACTCAAGAACAAAACAGGATGTTGACAGAAGATGTTACGTATGACGAATTCACAGCTGCTTTAAAACAAATGCACCCGGATAAGGCATCCGGGCCTGATGGCCTTAATCCAGCATTCTACCAAAGTTTCTGGCAACTGATGGGAAAGGAGGTGTTTGAGTGTTGTCGAGGGTGGTTAAGAGACTGCAAATTCCCTGCAGAGGTAAACAATACTAACGTGGTTTTAATTCCTAAAATTGATCAAGCTTGTCGTATGAAAGATTTAAGACCCATAGCGTTGTGCAATGTGCTTTATAAGATCTTGGCAAAGGTCTTGGCGAATAGGTTACGTGTGATTCTCCCTGGCATTATTTCGGGGACACAGTCAGCCTTTGTAGCAGGTAGAAATATTACTGATAACGTGGTGGTAGCTTTTGAAATTATTCATCACATGAGGAGAAAGAGTCGAAGTCAGGAGGGAGAGGTGGCTTTAAAATTGGACATCAGCAAAGCTTACGACAGGGTTAATTGGCAGTACCTAAAGCAGCGAATGATAGACATGGGTTTTTGTAAGAAATGGATCGACTGGATCATGCTATGCGTAACAACAGTATCTTATGATTTCTGTTTGAATGGGTCAACTGTTGGTCCTATTTATCCATGTAGAGGGCTCAGACAAGGAGACCCGTTATCTCCCTATTTATTTTTATTTTGTGTGGAGGGCTTGTCTAATGCTCTAGATAGAGCTCAGGAGAATGGGGTGATTCATGGCTGTCGTATAAGCCCTTCTGCACCTGAAATTAACCACCTGCTTTTTGCGGATGATAGTTTCTTATTTTTTCGTGCATCTAGGGAGGAAGCTAGTCAAGTGAGGAACATTCTGCAGGGGTATGAAGCTATGTCAGGCCAATCTGTAAACCTTCTGAAGTCAGGTGTCTTTTTTAGTGCGAATGTTCGACGAGATAAGCAGGAGGAGTTGAAAGACATTTTGGGAGTACGGAATGACATCACGAACATTAATTATTTGGGGCTTCCTTCTTTGGTAGGGCGATCGAAGAAAAGAATATTTGGGTTTGTCAAAGAGAGAGTTAGTAAAAGAATCCAAGGCTGGAGAGCTAAACCTATCTCAAGAGCAGGTAAAGCAGTTTTGATTAAGAGTGTGGCACAGTCCATTCCCTCATATTGTATGTCTTGTTTCATTTTGCCTAAGTCTCTATGTTTAGAGATCGAGCGCATGTTTAATCAGTACTGGTGGGTTTCAAACTCGTCTCAAAGTCAAGGAATTAAATGGCACTCATGGGATAAAATGAGCATGTCCAAAGACAAAGGGGGTATGGGTTTCAAAAGTCTTCAGGGTTACAATATAGCTCTGGTTGGAAAGCATGTCTGGAAGTGTTTAAGTGACCCAAATCTACTGGTTTCTCGTGTGCTGAAAGCTCGGTATTTTCCGGATGTTAATATCTTAAAGGCTGCAAAGGGTCAAGGGTCGAGTTACATTTGGGAGGGTATATGGACTGCAAAAGAATCTCTTAAATCTGGATTTAGATGGGTTGTTGGAGATGGGAAGGATATAGTGGCTGTGAAGGATCCTTGGTTGAGAGCAAAGAAGGACTATCGTGTTGAGTGTCTTCATATTTATGCAGGAAGAAGTGAACACGTCTCGTCTTTATTTTATCCTGGTACGAAAGTTTGGGATGAGAGAAAAGTTAGAGATCAATTCAGTGAGGTAGATGCAAATGCTATTTTGGCGATTTCTGTGCCCCAACGTGATGTTGGAGATAGAATAGCATGGTCCAGGTCTAAGAACGGGATTTACGATGTTAAGACTGGATATCACTTATGGTTTGATCAACACAGTGCTGCAACTCTGGTATCTCAATCAAACGGATGGAGTCGTCTCTGGAAAATTCTTGTTCCGAATAAGATTAAGATCTTCTTATGGCGTATCTGCAGAAACAACCTTCTAGTTCGTATTCGTCTTAGTGGTAAAGGGATACAAGTTCCTACTTCGTGTCCTATGTGTAGTACAGACGATGAGCACCTACTGCACCTCTTTTTTACTTGTCAATTTGCAGATAGTTGTTGGAGATCAGTTGGAGTAGTGTATGATATGGGAGATGTTCTTTCTGTTCAAGAGTGGCTTCTCTACAAGTTGACTGAGGCTTCTTACGAGGAATTGAAAACTATTTGTGTTGTTGTCTGGGGGATTTGGCATTGGAGGAACAAAAGAGTTTGGGAGGGAAAGTTGATGAATCCAGCTCTAGCTATGGAGGACAGTTTTCGCACAGTTGATGAGTGGATGAAAGCTAGGACCAAGGAGAAGACTACTGCAGGATCGGTCGATAGGTCTGAGAAGCCTGAGGTGAAGTGGGTTAAACCAGAAAATGGCAAGTTGAAACTCAATGTGGATGCATCGTTCTACAAAAATGCTGAAACTTTCACTATAGGTATGCTCATCCGCGACCATACAGGTCAGTTTGTAGAGGGTAGATCAATCACGAGGGCTGCTCCTGGTGATGCTTTAGAGGCAGAAAGTATGGGTATTAGAGAAGCTCTATCTTGGGTAAAGGAGAGGCAGGATGATAATGTGTTGATTGAATCAGATTCGCTTACAACAGTTAAGGCAATAGTGGGTGACAATGTTAGTGTTTTGGAAGTTGGACATGTTCTTGAGCACTGCAAAATCATCTTACAAAGCATGACTGGGATTTCTGTTCGGCATATTCGAAGACAAGCAAACGGGATGGCTCATGGTTTAGCTAAAATTCCTTGTTTGATTGATTGTTTTTCTGTTTTTACGTCTCCTCCTACACATCTGTTGGAGACTTATTTGCATGACATTGCTTATTAATGAAGAAGTTCTCTTTTGGTTTTCAAAAAAAAAAACAAAGAGTAAATTAAGGAAATAATTGAAAGTCTTTATTACCTAATTCTCTAACTTAATCTAATACAAGAGAAAAGAAAAGAGTGAAACAGTCATCTAATTTAAACTCAAACGGAAAATAGAAACATAAATATTTTTACAACTTCTAGTTACCTATATTGTTAAGTTCTTTTTTGTTTCTTTTAATATAAACTAGTTTATTAAGCCGCGCTTCACAGCAGTTCTGTAATAATTTCACTAAATGTTTTTTAAAAAAATGTTTTACAAAATATGTTTTTAGATAAAATAATATTTCTAACATAAAATTAAGGTTTCTTTTGAATTATTCGTTTCATCTTGATCATTTACCGAAATTTTGAATAAATATTGAAAAGGTCAATTGTATAATATTTGTTTTTTAATATTACATCAAATATTAGTATATTTATAACCATTTTTATTTTTCTCAAAATTCATATTTCAACTTCTATTTTAAAATACATAATATAACATCAATATTAAATTCTAGCATACAATTTTCTACTCCTAATTAATCGCACTCTCGTTAAATATGTTTTCTGCAAATGACCTGTTTTCTCGTTGTTACCAATTCTAAACACATAACAAACTAATTTACTAAATAAATTATATCATCTATTAATCAATTTTATTATATCTTAAAAATTACTTTAATTTTTTTTAAAATTCTAATTTTTATTATTTAAAATATAGGTACTCGAGAAAATAAATGAAAAGAAAATAAGATTTCTACATTTTATTTTACAGAAACTTGCATTTTCTATAAGTATTATCTTCAATATAAATTAGAAGGTGAAGCTTAAAAAATGATTTTTAATATATATATATATATATATATAATATAGATAAATTAAACGTGAGTTTTAAAAAAAATATGAGAACATAATTTTTAATAGTTTTTAGGAAAATATTAAGATGATAATCTGATTTCAAGATAAATTTTAGAACTTGAAAAAAAAAATATATAGAATATTAAGATGGTAACTTTGAGTTGAAGAGAAAGTTTAAGAAAATTGTTAGTCATAGATACATTCATGTAAACATCTAATAACAAGCCTATAATATTGTGTCACTTTATGTCACTTACTTGACTTTTTAACTAGGGATCCCTTTGTTTCCAAAGATTCTACATTGTATTTAGTTAAATTGTGTAGGAAGTATAGAGAAAGAACATACCTGAAATCAAGATTACAAAAACAAATATACCGAAAAATCGTTCGAGGCACGTGAAAACCACGCTATCCTTAAAACAGATAAGTCCCTTCCGTGTGGTGCTTGAAGGTGTGATGACTTATGTCTCCCAGGATACAACGAACAAAGGTGATCTTAATCACTTGACCCGCCTTCTATGAACCAAACAGATATGGCTACTATCTCACAGAAAACTGAACCTAGAGCTCTAAGAAGAATGCAAGACAATGCATGGAAAGCTTGTATATTTTTGTGTGTAAAACAATGAACCCAAGGTCTCCTTATATAGGGGTAGAAATATGTAACTTACATTTCAAAATAAAAATGTAATCCCTACAATAATGAGCTCCAATAAAGAACACATCAATATCTTTCTCATTATTAAGGGAGTTACAAAATCAAATACATAAGTTACAAATCAAAAAATAAAAATGCAATTTAATTTTTATTCAAAATCTTCCAACAAATTGTAAGCTCAGTTTTGTAACCATTAAATAAGTCCTAAAATTGACTTAGAAGAAGATCATAAGATCATGTCTCAAGGATTTTGAAGACAAATTGAAGAATAAAGGAGTGAAGAATTGAAGATTGAAATTTATCTAAGTCATGATTAGAGAAGTGCAAAATGAACTGATTTGAGAAGTCATCAATTCGAGAAGTCAAGTGTATTGGTTCGAGAAGTAAAGAAATGAGCTAATTCGACATGTCTCAGTTAGTGAAGTCAAAATACACTAGTTCGAGATGTCAAGGATTCGAGATGTCAATATACTGATTCGAGAAGTGCTAGAAACACTAATTCGAGAGGTGAAGATAGTTGATTCGAGATGTGCTTGTAATACTGATTCGAGAAGTCAATCTGAGAAATCAGTTTGTACTGATTCGAGAAGTCAAGATATCGAATCAAGCCTTTCAGAGATATTGCAAGTGATGTCTTGAGTAAAGTGTGAGTACATAAAATGCAATTTACTCCCTACATTATAAACAAAGTTAACCCAAGTTAACATAATGCAACGAAGCGTATTAAAAAACAAACATTAATATTTCAAGTGCTTGATTTTAAACTACAGTATTGCAAGTGATGTCTTGAATAAAGTGCGAATACACAAAATGCAGTTTACTCTGGGTAATAATATAGCGATCATCGTCTCTTCCTTAAAAGTGTAAATATATAGTATTGTTATATAATATATATATAATATATATATATATATATATATATATATATATATATATATATATATATATATATATATATATATATATATATATATATATATATATATATAGGGAAGGTCTCAGTGAGTAACCACTTAAATGAGTAACCTAGGAACTAACACACACGTCAAAACTTCCGTTTGTGTCTACTTTAACTGTCATGTCTCATGTCTTTTCTTTTCTTCTTTTTCAGTATTTCATCATAAAATAATTGTGTAAAACGATAAAATATTCTGTACAATAACTAGATTATATTGTGTATAAAAAGTATATAATTCCCGTGTTCTGTATATTTTTTATATTCTATATTTTTGTGTTCTGTAAATTTGTAGTATTTTGTGTTTCTAATTTTTTTATATTCTGTATTTTTGTTTTATAAATTAATTTTATGTACTGTAAAAACACAATATTTTTTTAATGTATTTTGTAAAAATATTACTATTTACAGGTAATTATGTGTTCGGCAAAAAAATCAAATTATAATTATATAGTAATTGATGTGTCTTTTGAACATTATTATAAAAATAATTAAAATAGTAAAAAATTTGTATGTTAATATTTACAAAATTAATATATATAATAGATTTAATTAAAATATTGATTGAAAAAGTAGTTAAACACATGTACTGTACCTGTAAAAAAAAAAAACGTGTAATGTAGGTTTGTTTTGTTCTGTATATTTTTAAAATATTATGTATTTTTGTGTTATGTAAATTTGTAGTATTTTGTGTTTCTAATTTTTTTATATTCTGTATTTTTGTTTTATAAATTAATTTTATGTACTGTAAAAACACAATATTTTTTTAATGTATTTTGTAAAAATATTACTATTTACAGGTAATTATGTGTCCGGTAAAAAAATCAAATTATAATTATATAGTAATTGATGTGTCTTTTGAACATTATTATAAAAATAATTAAAATAGTAAAAATTTTGTATGTTAATATTTACAAAATTAATATATATAATAGATTTAATAAAAATATTGATTGAAAAAGTAGCTAGTGTACTGTACCTGTCAAAATAAACGTGTAATGTAGGTTTGTTTTGACAGAGGTGTTAACCCCACGTCATGTTAAATAAGATTGATCCAACGGCTGAAAATAAAAGTTCCTAAGTTACTCAATTTAAAGAGTTCCTCACTGAGACTTTCTATATATATATATATATATATATATATATATATATATATATATATATATATATATATATATATATATATATATAAAAGAAGAACTAGAGAGAGCTAGATAGAAATGAGGAGATCATCATCTTATTCATGTCCTAAAACAATGTGCATACAAGTCTTTATATAGGCTTCCTATACATAGGTTACAAGAGAAGTGAAAAGCCAAAAGTTGTACTAATTACAAGATAGGTGAAAAGCCAATGGAGTTAGAAACTCTAAGAGTCATACAATTTATTTCATAACTGAAATTGCTGCTCCTCGATTTAGCCATCATAAATTGTTGATCCTTTTTATCTTTAAGGATAATTTTGTTATGGAACCTACTAGTCTATCACGCTTCAGGCGTTCTTAGACACATAGCATCTTGAGGTTGTCCTTCTAGGACATATTTATTTGGAGCATTTGTAGCTGGTATATGTGATATAGGCAATCTTTTATGTCAGCATATATGTCTGAAAATAATTGAAACATATGTATGAATTATCTTCTGAACTTCTAGTTCAGATTCTTTACTATGAGGATCAAAACGAGGCAATGATAATTCATTCATACTGAATATCACCAGCAATTCATTTTCTCCCCCTAATTTTGAGAAAATAGACTCAATAAATTGAGTCATAGCCAAATACACATAGATGGCTCCAAAAATATATAATTATTGATAACCACTCATTTGTAATGTATATCGAACTACATCTTTTTGTTGTGGTAAAACAATTACAGCTGACCAAACTTAATTTATAATAGGGAGACCTTATGATAACTGGATGGCTAGATGTGCATCAATAAATGTCACAAGATATTCGAAAATTTTCATTGTACAATAATTTTCATTGAACATTTGGGTAGTAGACTCACCAACATCATATAAATGCATATGCTTGATAATATGATTAACTAAACAATCAAACTCACAAGCTTCTGGTTGTGAGTATATAACAACTATGCATGTAACCATATAGTTCATGTATCAATCATATAATAATATATATATAACAATGGAGAGAGCTAGATAATAGAGAGAGAAGGGAGATTATCATTTTATTCATATGTGTAAACAATGAACAAGCAAGGCTTTATATAACCTCCCAAATCATAAGTTACAATGATATGAAAAGCCAAGAGTTGGAGGAGTTACAAGGATAGTGAAGAGCTAAGGTTGGAGTTACAATGGTAGTTGTAAAGCTAAGAGTCATACAATATTATATAACACTCCCCCTTGGATGACTCGCACAAACATCATGACTCATTAAAACCTTACTAGGAAAAACTCTGTGGGAAAAACCCTAGTGAAGGAAAACGAGTACATGTGTTGTACATAATGTAATGTAAAAGAAGTATCATATCTCCCCCTCACTTCAATATATCTCGAAGCTTACGCATTCCAATCTTATTTACCAATTTCCTGAAGGATGATGTAGGAAGTGCTTTTGTGAACAAATCTGCTGGATTCTCACATGAGCGAATCTGACAGACATCAATTTATCCCATTTTCTGAAGCTCATGAGTGTAGAAAAACTTTGGATCAATGTGCTTCGTCCTATCACCTTTAATGTCAGATCTCCAATCTTAACCATATACATAAATGACCATCCTCATGGGTTGCACGATACAATCATAAGAAGTGCCTCCAATTGTTAATTTCATAGCATACCAAAATAATAACATCTCCGCCATATGTGAAAACATATTCAATTCTGAGACGCAAATTATGATAATCATGTAAACACTTTGCACCTGAAAAATCAATATAAACCTTTGTCGAATAGGTTAGTGGAGATCAAATAAAAATTTCTCATCAAGATTCTCATGTCTTCATATTCGACTTGCTTTAAACTCCGCTAGTGAATTTATTAATTAATAAATCGAAACATGTATAATTATTAAGATAAATGAATATCTTACGCATTATGATATGTGGTACTTCATGACCGAAAATTGTCTTTTTAAGTGTGCAGAGCGGTGACTATCATCTTCCTTCAGGGAAGAAGTTGTATTTCAGAATGTATTAGCATCTCTTGCATATATATTAAACATAATCATGTATTTATAATCCTTCTGGGATCTTGTTAGATCAGGATTCAATGATCATCAGTATCTGCACTACTGATCAGGATTGCTGACGTCATCAGGATTGCATGAGCGTCAGTATCAGGATTGCTATCAGGACTGTGATCAGGATTATCATCAGGATTGGAAGCTGATCAAGATTACTACTTCAAGATAATTATCGAGTCCGTAAAAATAAGGAAAGATGATTTGTCGGTTCCTAGTTTATAGGAATGCAGTTGTCGATTAGGATATGTATCAATATAGTTTGTAATTGATTTGGTGTTATCTTGTAATTGATAGAGCAGCTGAGTGTACTATATAAACACAGTTTAGGTTTTGATATTATATAAATCGCTTACACGAGTATCATTGTAACCTTGCAGCTTTCAAGAACATCAGAATTTCTTGAGAGAGTTTTGTAACAGTTTTATATCAGATTTAATAAAGCTGTTATTATTTTCATATTTGTGTTTATTAAGTCGAGAATCTTATACAATTGTATTCAACCCTCCTTCTACAATTGTTAATTATTGGGCAACAATTGGTATCAGAGCAAACTGATTTAATTTGAATCAGAAACGATCTAAGATGTCGACAACCAAGTATGAAAGCATGAAGATCCCCATCCTGAAGAAAACTGAATACCCTACATGGAGGGTAAAGATGTTGATGTACCTGAAGGCTACAGATCCTGATTATCTGGACAGGATTCGTGATGGACCATATATCCCTATGAGACTTGTTGGTCAAACAGATACTGTAACTGAACACTAAGTGGTCAAGGTAAAAAGTGAGTGGACTCCAGAAGAAAAGGCTCACGTTCTCAGGGATGCTAAGGTAAAGAACATACTGCATAATAGTCTTGATGCTGTCATGTCTAACAGGGTGATTGCATGCAAATCTGCAAAGGAAATTTGGGACACCTTGGAAACTCAATGTCAAGGATCTGCATCTGTCAAGAAGAACAGAAGGGCTCTACTGATTCAAGAGTATGAACAATTTGATGCAAGATCTGATGAGAGCCTTACTGATATGTATGATAGATTCCTGACACTATTGAATAATCTATCTCTAGTTGGCAAATAGTATGTAACTGAGGACTCAAACACCAAGTTTCTGAGAGCTTTACCTGAAGAATGGGATACTCAAACCTCAATCATTAGGCACCAGTATGATCTAAACACTGTGTCTCTTGATGAGGTTTATGGAATGCTAAAAACCTATGATCTTGAGGTTCAACAAAGAAAGAATAAGAGAAACAGCAAGGCAAAGTCCGTAGCCTTGAATGTTGAGACAAAATCAAAAGGAAAAGATGTGGAGGTCTCTAGAAGAAGGACAAGAGTGGTGGAGTCAGATCCTGATGACTCATCATCAAATACTGATGGCAATCCTGATGCCAATACTGATGATGATTCTACTGACTCTGACATGCAGGAGATGGTTGCTATGATAGTCAAGGGCTTCAAGAAGATGAAGTTCAGGAAGGCTAGAAGACAAGGCAACTTTCAGAAAAAGACCTTCAATGCTGACAAAGACAAGTACAACAAGAAGGACAGCAAGAGTGGCAAATTTGACAAGACAAAGATAAGATGCTACAAGTGTAATGGAATGGGGAACTTTGCAACTGAGTGCAAGAAGGCTAAAGCACTCATCACATCAAGCAAGGATTGGATGGACTCTTCCTCAGAATCTGATACTGAGGTGGTCAACTATGCCCTAATGGCCAATACTGATGAGACTGCTATTCCTGATGAAAATGTATCAAGTACTGTTTTTGATTTTGATACAAATAATGTCTCTGAGTTAAGATGTTTTTTAAAGTCATTGCATATTAGCTTTAGAAGTCAATCTGCTGATGTTAGGAAAATGTTGTTCTTGATGATAAACATAAAACACTTAGTAGAATTTGTGTAAAGTAATTTGTAGTTGTCAACGGAATGGTATGCTTTGCAGCAATCCGTTGACAGGTAGCTCATCAACGAAATGAGTGATGCAGCAACTGCATTGTACAATACTTCATAGTTTGATATGCATTTTGTTGTAGGTATTAGATAGGTTTTCTAAGTCATGTTGACTAAGTACTAGATAGGCAAAATAGGTTGGTGAATTGTAAATATATTATGCCTTGTAATTTTGCCTAAGTGAAGACATGTCAACGGATTGAAGATTGCTCTATCAACGGAATGAAGATTACTCTATCAACGAAACGAGGAATACACCATCAACGGAATGAAGAATAAAGCTATCAACGAAACACATCTCCCTACTATCAACGAATCATTGTTGCTTTTCTGAATAGTTGACAAAGTGATAGTGACAGTTCTCTGACTGCTCAAAAGGTGATGTAGAAGGGTACAGTGCATTGGAAACCATTAAAATGGACATTGGAAATAAGGAAACATCCCAGTTTCCAATTGGGTTCTTGGAATGAACTATTATAGACAGAAGACAAAGATCTCCAAGGACCACTGGACAAAGGGATGAAAAGCAAACTATTGGCGGTTACTCATTGTACTTTTAGTGTAGCCAAAAATAGAGTTGTAAACTTGGGCTTATATAACCAAGTGTAGCAGTTACTTTAGAAGAAAGAGAAGAAAAACAAATAGGCTATATTAGCTATCTTTGAGAGCAATCTTCTCTACATTCTTGTAACTGAGCAGCTGTGTACATCTTTGTATCACAGATTATTTCCGCAATAAAAACACTTCAGTTGGATCATCAAACAATCCAACTGAATTATTTACTTCTTGTGTTTTTATTTAATCAGTTCAGTTTTCATTATTTAATTTGAAGTTCAAGAAAATATCTAGAATTGTATTCAACCCCCCCTTCTACAATTCTGTTAGGTCATTTGGGATTAACAATTGGTATCAAAGCAAGCTTCTAACATACAAGAAGTTTAAAGATCAAGACCAAAACAGATACCATGGTGAAGAAGGATGCAGGTGTGAAGATACCAGTTCTAGACAAGGACAATTACTTTCACTGGAAAGTAAAAATGCATCTACATCTCATGTCTATGGATGAGAGATATGTAAAATGCATTGAGAGAGGTCCACATGTTCCTATGGGAATTGGATCTAGAGTTGGACTGCTAGATGATGCTCTTGATGTAGAACTTCCTAAACATGTCTCAGAATGGACTGCTGAAGATGCTGCAGAAGTCCATAAGGATAAAAGAACCATGAACATTCTGTTCAATGGTTTGGAACAAGAGATGTTCGACAATGTTATCAACTGTACCACTTCTAAAGAAATATGGGACACTGTTAGAACACTTTGTGAAGGAACTGAGCAAGTAAGGGAAAAAAAATGCAACTCCTCATACAACAATATGAGCATTTTCATTTCAAAGCTGGTGAAACCCTAAATGACACGTTTAGTAGGTTTCAAAAGCTTCTGAATGGATTAAAGTTGTATGGGAGGGTCTACCAAACTAAAGACTCAAACCTCAAATTTCTTAGAGCTCTTCCAAAGGAATGGAAGCCTATGACTGTTTCTCTAAGAAACACACAAGAGTACAAAGATTACACACTTGAGAGGCTTTATGGAACATTAAAGACATATGATCTGTAAATGGAGCAAGATGAAGAAATTGAGAAGGTACAGAGGAAGGGTGGATCTGTTGCATTGGTTGCATATGTGAACCAACTTGAAGAAGACAATGAAGAGACTGTTAAAGCTACAACTAGTCGAGCTAGTTGCAAGAGTGATGTCAGCAAGGGCAAAGGAAAATTGATAGAAGAGGAAGAGCCAGCCAACTTGGATGACTTAGATGAGATTGATGACCATATTGCATTTCTGTCAAGAAAATTCTCTAAGTTAAAGTTCAAGAGAAACTCAGACTCAAGACCACCAAGGAGAGACTCTCAACCCAACAAAAGTAATTGGGTTGACAAGTCTAAGATTAAATGTTTCAACTGTGGAACCCTTGGTCATTTTGCTGGGGATTGCAGAAAACCTAAAGCTGAGAAGAGCAACAGGAGTTTTGAGCCTGTTGACTACAAGAAGAAATATTTTGAACTTCTCAAGCAAAAGGAAAAGACTTTTGTGTCAAAAGAGTATGATTGGGCTGGTAATGATGAAGATTCTGATGAAGATGTTGAATATGTCAATCTGGCTCTAATGGCTGACAATCATGAGCAAGAAGCAAGTTCCTCAAGCAATCAGTGAAACAAAAGGAATCTTTGGTACTTGGATAGTGGTTGTTCAAGACACATGACTGGTGATTCTACCCTGCTCATAGAGTTTCAGGAAAGAGCTGGCCCTTGTATTGCTTTTGGAGATGACAGCAAAGGCTACACAAAGGGATATGGCTTGATTTCAAAAGAGAATGTCATCATTGATGAGGTTGCATTGGTGGATGGTCTAAAGCACAACTTGCTTAGTATCAGCCAACTCTGTGACAAAGGATTTTTAGTTACTTTTTCTAAGGAAGCCTGTGTTGTTTCAAAAGGTGGAAACAACAATGTGGTCATGACTGGATTCAGAAGAGGGAATGTGTACATTGCTGACTTTAGTAGCACAAGTCCAGATACAATCACTTGTCTTTTTAGCAAGGCAAGCAAGGATGAAAGTTGGCTGTGGCACAAGAAATTATCGCATCTGAATTTCAAAGTTATGAATGATTTGGTGAGGAAAGATCTTGCTAGAGGAATTCCACAGGTGGAATTTTCCAAGGATGGTTTGTGTGATGCCTGTCAAAAAGGGAAACAAAAGAAGGCATCATTCAAAAGCAAGACAGAGTCATCAATTGTCCAACAGCTTGAGTTGCTTCATATGGATCTATTTGGCCCTGTAAATGTCATGTCCATTTCAAAGAAGAAATACTGTCTTGTGATTGTTGATGATTTTTCTAGATTTTCATGGACTTTCTTTTTGCACTCTAAAGATGAGGCAAGTGAAATCATTATCAATCACATCAAGATGGTAAACAATCATCCTGATTTCAAAGTAAGAAGAATCAGGAGTGACAATGGGACAGAGTTCAAGAATTCAACAATGAAGTTGTTCTGTGAGGAAAATGGAATTGTGCATGAGTTTTCAGCTGCGAGAACACCACAGCAAAATGGTGTAGTTGAAAGGAAAAACAGAACACTCATTGAAGCTACAAGGACAATGCTAGATGAATCAAAGTTACCAACTTATTTTTGGGCTGAGGCAATTAATACAGCTTGCTTCACTCAGAATATTTCTTTGATTAATCAAGCCAAAGGAATGACCCCTTATCAGTTACTCAAAAGAAAGAAGCCACTACTGGATTTTCTTCATGTTTTTGGATGCAAGTGTTTTGTTTTGAGAAATCAAGCTGAGCATTTGGGAAAGTTTGAAGCAATATTTGTGGGATATGCAGCAGGGAAAGCTTACAGAGTCTATAATCTCAGAACCAACATTGTTATGGAATCTATACATGTTGTTTTTGATGATCTCAAAATACAAGGTCTCTGTGATGAAGGTTTCCATGAAAGTCTTTCTTTTGAGAATGAGGAAGGAGATCAAGTGAATCATGTCAAGGCTATTGAGAAATAGCCTAAAGTTGTTGTATCTAGAACAGATGAAAGCAGCAGTGAAGATGAAATTGCTGCATTAAGATTGAAAAGAATAGCTGCTAGCAGACCAAATGGTCATTTCGTTGACAGTCATGATGGTGGATTCGTTGACAGTCAGAATGAGCGTTTCGTTGATAGTCAAAATGGTCATACCGTTGACAGTCACAGAAATGCCTCTAGAAGTGATCAATTAGGGACAACAAACTCAGGGGGAGTTTCTCAAGGACATTTATCCAATCAAGGCAACCATGATCATGAAGCTACTTCTTCAAGAACAAATCTTCCTCCCTCAAGGAAATGGACTAAAGATCATCCCTTTGAACTTATTATAGGTGATGTTACTTCAAAAGTCCAAACTAGAAGAGCAACTCAAGAGGAATGCCTATATAGTAGCTTTCTGTCTCAAGATGAGCCAAAGAAAGTTGAGGATGCACTTCTAGATCCAGATTGGGTTTTAGCTATGCAAGAGGAGCTAAACCAATTTGAGAGAAACAATGTTTGGAAGCTGGTGCCCAAGCCTAAAGACAGGAGTGTCATAGGCACAAAATGGGTGTTCAGAAACAAGATGGATGAAAATGGCATAGTCACAAGGAACAAAGCTAGATTGGTTGCAAAAGGCTATTCACAGGAAGAAGGAATTGATTTTGATGAAACCTTTGCTCCTGTTGTAAGACTAGAAGCAATAAGGATTTTCCTAGCCTATGCAGCCCATGCCAATTTCAAAGTCTATCAAATGGATGTGAAGAGTGCTTTTCTGAATGGGGAATTGGAAGAGGAGGTATATGTGAGTCAACCTCCTGGTTTTGAAGATGATGATTTTCCAGAGTATGTATACTTTCTCCTCAAAGCACTCTATGGTTTGAAGCAAGCACCTAGAGCCTGGTATGACTCTCTTTCACAGTTTCTTCTAGAGAATCACTTCACTAGAGGTACTGTGGATAAAACTCTCTTTCACAGAATTGTGAATGGCTCTACTATACTTGTTCAAATTTATGTAAATGACATAATCTTTGGGTCTACAGATGTGAAACTTTGTCAAAAGTTTGCCAAGCTTATGCAAAGTAAATATGAAATGAACATGATGGGATAATTAACCTATTTTCTTGGTCTTCAAGTAAAACAGGTTAATGAAGGCATATTCATTAGTCAAACAAAGTACATTCATGATTTGCTGAAGAAATTTGATCTAATGGATTGCTCTCCTGCCAAAACTCCCATGCCTACTGCTACTAAACTTGAATTGAATACTAAGGAAAAATCTGTGGACATTTAGAGTTACAGAGGCATGGTAGGCTCACTTTTATATTTAACAGCTAGTAGACCTGATATTATGTTTGCTACATGTCTATGTGCTAGATTTCAAGCTGATCCTAGGGAATCCCATTTAGTTGCTATTAAAAGAATTTTCAGATATCTCAAAGGAACACCAAACCTTGGCATTTGGTATCCTAGAGAATCTGGCTTTGAACTAATTGGTTATTCAGATGCAGATTATGCAGGATGTAAAATTGACAGGAAAAGCACAACTGGCACCTATCAATTCCTAGGAAACAAGCTTGTGTCATGGTTCAGCAAGAAACAAAACTCAGTTTCTACCTCCACAGCTGAGGCTGAGTACATTGCAGCTGGAAGTTGTTGTGCACAAATTTTATGGATGAAAAATCAACTACTTGATTATGGATTAAGAGTTGAGAAAATTCCTATTTTCTGTGACAACACTAGTGCCATTGCCATTACTGAGAATCCAGTGCAACATTCTAGGACCAAGCACATTGACATCAAGTACCATTTCATTAGAGAACATGTTATGAATGGTACTGTGGAGTTACATTTTGTTCCAAGTGAACAACAACTTGCAGACATCTTTACCAAGCCACTTGATGAATCAACATTCTCAAGACTAGTAAGTGAGCTAGGTATGCTAAATTTCTCCTAATTATTTTTGAGATTTTTGCAAGTTACAATGCAGCCAGAAATTTGCTAGGTTTTTCTGTGAATTAATTTTCTAAGGAAAAAGTGCAATTTTGTCTAAGTCAAAATTACTATGTTAACGAAACGCACCATTTCGTTGACAGTATTAGCATTTTTCTAGGTGTTTCGTTGATAGCTCTTTTATATCAATGAAACGCAGCTTTATCAACGAAATAGACGGGACCTTAAACGGCCAATTCTGATTTGTTGATATAGCGCTTTTAATCTCAACCATTGAAATTACATGTCCTTTACAACGATCTATGCATACACCCCTGTAAGTATAAATCATGGTAATATTTTAATTGTAACGGTTATATTTTTAAGCCAATCCAGTAATTTTCATTTATTATTGGACTTAATTTCTGAGAATTTTTGGGGGAGTATTTAAGAAATTCTATTTTCTTTAATTCTTTTCTACCTGTTCTCAAAAATTCCAAAGGCTTTTCTTTCTTCTTCTCTCTAACAAGCAATTCAGTTCAAAGTTTTTCTTCACTCAACAATGGCACCCATAGTCAAGCTTATGTCAGCAGGAGGGTTCATTTATGAAAAGAACAACTCCATTCCTTTTGTTGTCAAGGAAAGCCCGAACAACATCTTTTTCAAGATGATGGATTTCATGAAGAATTGCAAGCTAGGCTATGCAATGTTTCACTCAACTCCGCTCTACAATGAGATAATCGAGGAGATTTGGACCTCATGTGAGTATAATGGAACAAACTGCACACTACAATTCACCATTCAAGGTAAAGAGTATATAGTTAATTCTGATGTATTGCAAGCATGTCTACAAATTCCTGAAAATAACTGTAAGGCTTTGCCTACATATACTGAAATGATTAACATGCTAAATTCTATAAACTACTCTTTGCCTACTGATAATTTGGGTAAGATTATTAGGAGAGGTTTGGTTAAGGAATACAGTTATTTAGCTGATGCTTTCATTAAGGTATTTTATGGAAAGATTAGCAATTTTGATGCATTAACTAATTCTATGTTGATTCTCTTAACCATGCTCCTAACTGATAGATATTACAACTTTAGCACCCAACTTATGTATGAAATTGGTGCTAAGTTGGGTGATAAGGCTAATAGGAAAAAGAATATCTATTATGCTAGGTTTCTGATGATGTTGGCTAATCATGTTAGTCCAGCACCATTAGTTATCTCTAACCCTGTTTCCAGGTTTGAGTGTTTTGTGCAAGAGAAGAGGGTTTTGACAGATATACTGAGACTTAACCACAATGGTGTTGTCCCAGTGGTGTATCTACCCATCATTGAGGTAACTACTTCTAACCCTGTTAGTGTATTTGTTACTTCTATTATTTCACCCACCCATGTTGCTATGGAGTCTGTAGCTGTGTCCCAACAGGCTCCTGCCCCAGCAGCAAAATCTAAATCTAAGAAATCCTCCAAGCCAACCTCAGGTGCTTCTCAAAAGGCACCTGTTGCAAAAACTACTTCACAACCAAAGGGGAGTGATTCTGGAGTTGTGAGAGGTGAGGGAAGGGGTGAAAATCAAAGAAACCCCAAGAATAAGGAAGGAAAGGATAGCGTGTCCCAGCCAAACCCCATTGTGTCTTCCCAACAAGGCATAATGAGTAAAATGGATTTAAACACAAGTCTAGTTGCATCCTCCCAAAAGGATGTGATTATTGAAACAAGCTCTCCTCCAAGAGCACACTCCAAGAGGGTAAGGGACACCTCAAGCCCACAGTCTACATTTTCCCAATACCAAAGGAGAGTGAAGCAAAAATCCAAGGGTACACAGGGTGCACTCACTCTGGAAGCAACACTTCCAGTTTCACAAATTCAGTTTGATGTAACCCCAATTATTACTCTCGGTTACAGTCCCACTCTCTAAACATCAATCTTGAACCAACTACACTAAATTCACCAACTCAGTCATTAGATGTGGACATGATCCACTCATCTATTCCTGATTCTCCAACTCTTATCTTGGAGAAGCCCCACTCTGAAGCTGGTGGTCATCACTTGTTAAGTGATTTGTTGGGCCATCAACCAATTTTTTCTGAAGTTGCAAGAAGATCTGTGGACCCCAATCTCATATCAATCACCATAGATTCAATTGTAATTTCACTTTCTCAAAATGCTTTATTGACTTCATCAACGAAACAACCTCTTTCGTTGACAAGTGTTTCTCCATCAACGGTATCCATACCATTGACAGTTCAAACTACCATTCCGTTGATAGGTCATTCTACACCTCTTATTGAAAATCAAGTTATTTCCACAACTAGTGTAGATGACCTGGTGGTAGTTGAGACACTTTTAGGTTTGAGAGGGAGTGAAACTGAGAGGCTGGCTTGCAGCCAGGCAAAAGGAGAGAATGAGAGTGAGAGGCTGGCTATTTCTTCCAGCTAGGCAAAAGGAGAGGTTGAGTGTACCACCTTAGTAGGTGAAAGTGAGGGTGTGAGAGGTGTGAGCCATGGGGAGCCCATGATGAAAGAAAAGAGTGGAGAGAGAGAAGGGACTACAGGAGTCATAAGGGAGGAAGCAGCCATTGCTAGTGAGTTCATGGGGGTCAATGAGGGAGAAAGGGAACTTACTTTCCAAGAGCATTATCAACAAACTCTGGATAGTATTTCTCTGGATCCTAAGACCTTTACTCATCCTGTGTCAGCCTATCAAATTATGGCTCAGCAGGGCAATGTGGAGGCAGAGAGGTCACTACACCTAATTCATACAACTGCATCAATGCAAAGAGCAAAGGATGCCTTGACCAATCTATCTCCAGGAGCTGCAGCTAGTGGTGACTTTGATTTTTCTGATGATGAGGACAACTTTGGTGACAATCTATAGGTGGCCACTACTTCACAGACTGGGACTTCTGTGGTGCCTCCTAGACCTAGCTGGCTTTCTCAGGATGGTCATGGAAGAATCAACCTGGATGCTGCAATCAGTAGACAGTACAATGAAGCCTCCTTGGCTCATGAATATGTTAGTGTTGAAAACAAGCCTTTCTACAAAGCCATTATGGACTCCTTGGAGATTCAAAGGCTACAAATGTTGCAGACCAGGATGGAAGCAAGGGACATCAAGGACTCTGTTGAGAACTTGAAGAATGCTACAGAAAGGAGGCTTGATGAGAAGCTTCCCCTTCTTACTGTATCCAAGATGAACAGGTTTTTCTCCAAGGAACCTGAAGTGTCCTCATCTTTGAAGACTCTTTCCTCTAGAGTGGACAAAGTAGAGGCTACACTTTCTCAAATTCAAAAGGAACAGGAGAAACAGACTCAACTCCTAACTCAGCTTTTGGCAGCTCAGGGACTCCCTATCATCTCTCTTGATGATAACAAAAAGGGGGAGAAATCTAAGGAGCTTGATATACAAATCACAAAGGTTTTGGTCCCATCCATTTCCTTACCAGAAGAGCCATTAGCTATGGGGGAGTCAGGGAAAAACAAGCTTGATGGCATTGACCTAATTCAGCAAGCATCAATGAGGCTTCAGCTTGCAAAACAGATACAAGACCACTGGTCCAGCGTAGATGCAAGGGTCAAGAAAATTGCTGGAACTTCAAAGACAATTCAGCCATCAACGGATCAAGCTACCTCTACAGAACCATCAACAAATGCAATGGTGATAGTATCAATGGAGCCACAGTTCAAGAGTTCATATGTTATAGAACCCCTTCAACATGGAGTCTTTCAAGATTCAAGAAATGAGAAAGGGCAATCTTCATGCTTTAGGGATGTGGATGCAAGAGGGATATCTCCATTATCACCTGCCAAACCCAAGGGCAAAAACATTGCAAGGATATTTTATCCTCCACCTAAGCCAGATGAGTTCAAAGTCCTAGGGAAGCTGATCACTGAAAGCAAAGAGAGCAATCATCCAAGCATAAGGAACAAAAGGGCCATCATCTACAGGGATAACAAGGAAATTTGCATTTGGGTTGGTCACCCAAATTTTGCTAAGGCCAAAGCTGAAGAATCTGAAAGGGCAGCAATGCAAGCACTTGCAGTTGCTCAATCACTTGAAGATGAAGAAACCCTACAGGAAGAAAAGGCTAAGGATGAAGCTAAGGAAGCTGAAAAGCAAAGGAAGAGTGTAAGGCAACCAAAGGCTAGAGCTAAAAGGAATCTGAACTTTGATAAAGATGATTCCCAGGACACTGCTCAAGACTCTCCCACAACAATTGCACATCAAATTCCTATTGATCTACCTCTTGAGGGAAAGTTGGCTTGTGATCCTGCACATCCTGTCAACTTTCATGATCAACCAATAATGCCAAAAGAGGAGCCTTTTGAATTTGATGAGGCCTACTTTCCAAAGTTCCTATTTGAGAAAGATCAACCAATGAAGACAAAGAAAAGGGCTGTCAAGGCAAAGCCAGTGTTTGTGAGAAAGCCACAACCTCAGAAACCCCATGCAAATCCAGAGGACTTCATGTACATTGTTGACATCAGGGAAGAATCCAGTTTACATCTTGATATAGACATCCTGGTGGAAGTAAGGGGCATTGCAGCTTCTCAAAAATTGCCCGAGAGACTAGTTCTCAGTGTTTAGATTCTTGAAGAAGGACTTTGGCTTCACCAAAACAGCCAAGTCTGAGGTGGTCTCCAAAATTTGTCAGATAAAGGCTAGCTGGAACAAGCCTGAGGCTCTTCCCAGGATTCTTAGAGTGCCCTCAACAGGAAAGAAAATCCATCTTCAACCATACTGGATGATGGAATTTAAGGACAAGGACAATTGCAGAAGATTCTTCAGGATGGAAGACCAGCTGGATAAGGCATCTAATCAAACTCTAAAGCTTATGCAATCCATGCTTGGTGATCAAGATGAAGAAGAGAAAATCTTTTACAGAAGGCTACAGGTCTAAATTGAGGAAAACAACTCTAAGAGAGGGAAGAAGACTATTCCACAAAGAAGACACAGATGAATCATTTGCTCAGACTAGAGGAGCACTTGTGGGTATTAGTCTTGTAAGTCTTGTATTTTACCTAAAACATTATGAAGCTTAATGCATTTTCTAATTTTGTAATTTATGATGTATCTGAGTGTTTTTGTTATCATCAAGTCTCTTGATTTATGGCTGTTATTCTATCAGTCATAAATTGGGGGAGATTGTTAGGAAAATGTTGTTCTTGATGATAAACATAAAACACTTAGTAGAATTTGTGTAAAGTAATTTGTAGCTGTCAACGGAATGGTATGCTTTGCAGCAATCCGTTGACAGGTAGCTCATCAACGAAATGAGTGATGCAACAACTGCATTGTACAATACTTCATAGTTTGATATGCATTTTGTTGTAGGTATTAGATAGGTTTTCTAAGTCATGTTGACTAAGTATTAGATAGGAAAAATAGGTTGGTGAATTGTAAATATATTATGCCTTGTAATTTTGCCTAAGTGAAGACATGTCAACGGATTGAAGATTGCTCTATCAACGGAATGAAGATTACTCTATCAACGAAACGAGGAATACACCATCAACGGAATGAAGAATAAAGCTATCAACGAAACACATCTCCCTACTATCAACGAATCATTGTTGCTTTTCTGAATAGTTGACAAAGTGATAGTGACAGTTCTCTGACTGCTCAAAAGGTGATGTAGAAGGGTACCGTGCATTGGAAACCATTAAAATGGACATTGGAAATAAGGAAACATCCCAGTTTCCAATTGGGTTCTTGGAATGAACTATTATAGACAGAAGACAAAGATCTCCAAGGACCACTGGACAAAGGGATGAAAAGCAAACTATTGGCGGTTACTCATTGTACTTTTAGTGTAGCCAAAAATAGAGTTGTAAACTTGGGCTTATATAACCAAGTGTAGCAGTTACTTTAGAAGAAAGAGAAGAAAAACAAATAGGCTGTATTAGCTATCTTTGAGAGCAATCTTCTCTACATTCTTGTAACTGAGCAGCTGTGTACATCTTTGTATCACAGATTATTTCCGCAATAAAAACACTTCAGTTGGATCATCAAACAATCCAACTGAATTATTTACTTCTTGTGTTTTTATTTAATCAGTTCAGTTTTCATTATTTAATTTGAAGTTCAAGAAAATATCTAGAATTGTATTCAACCCCCCCTTCTACAATTCTGTTAGGTCATTTGGGATTAACAGCTGAAAATGCTAGGATCTTATCTGAGATGTCTGAACTTAGGAAAAGAAATGAGCATCTAGAAGCTGAATTTTCTTTTATGCAGGAAGTACAAAAAGAGTGTGATAATGCTAAACACATGAAACTTGAAATGCAATTTAAATGTACTGCTCTTGAAAAGGAACTTGAAAATGCTAATTAGAAAATCAGAACCGGGACAAATTCTGGAAGGAAATTTCATGAAATCAATACTTCTAAGAATTAGAAAGAGTGTCTAGGGTATAAGTCAGATGAAGATAAGAAATTGAAAAAGAAAGTTGTTATTGATGAGACAGTTAGTCCAAAAACCTACATACATGTTATAGACAAAACCAAATCTAAGATTAAACCTGTTGATTTTGTTTTTGGTAAAGATCCCAATTCAACTTTTGAAAAGGGATCTACTTCTGTTCAACCAATCAAGGTTCCTAAGTCTAAACCTGTCAAGAGTAAAGTAAATAAGAATGTAGGTCTATTGTCTCAGAAACAACTTAAGGATAAAGTTTGGGATGAAATAGGTAGACAAAAGTCACCTATTGTCAAGAGAAACAGGAATGGTAAAGTTGGGATTAATAAAGAGAATAATTATAAGTATATCCCAAATGCACCAAGAAAATGTTGTTTTACCTGTGGTAACTCTAATCATCTTGCTATTGATTGCAGGAAGAGTAAAAAGAAGGTTACTGAAATTCCTAGGTTTGATGTTAAGAATAGATCAGTATTTTATAAATCACAGAATTTCTGTTTTCATTGTGGCAGTAAATGGCATTCTATTTATACTTGTGAAAAATACCATAATTTGTACTACAACTTTTATGATCTTTTACCTAAGTTTAATAAAAGTGCAAATTCTGGTAAACTTAAGAATGTCAAAGTGAAGCATGCATTTTTCAATACTGAAACTGACAAAGAAAATCCTGATGGACACAATCCTGACAGGACTGCTAAAGTCAAAAAGTCTTCTGTTGCTAAATTTAGTAAAATGCATGGAAAAAGAGCCCAACAACTGTGGGTTCTTAAATATTTTGACTAGTGTGTCTTTGTCTGATTGTAGGGTAAAAAGAAAAATGTGTTAGTCATGGATAGTGGATGCTTTGTACACATGACTGGAAACAAAGCCCTGTTGTCAGAATATGAGGAAAAAGCTGGCCCAACAGTGTCCTATTGAGATGGCAACATTGGACAAACTTTGGGATATGGCAATATAATCATTGGAAATTTCATCATTGAAAAAGTAGCTCTTGTGAAGGGACTAAAACACAACCTGTTGAGTATTAGTCAAATCACAGACAGAGGTTATCATGTCAACTTCTATTCCACTCATTGTGAAGTAGTCAGCAAAGAATCAGGAAAGGTTGCACTTATTGGCTACAGGCATGGTAACATATATGAAGCCAACATTCAATCAAATACTGATGGCTCCTCTACTTGTCTCATCAGTAAAGCATCAGTAGATGAAAGTTGGAATTGGCACAAGAAGCTTTCTCATCTCAACTTCAACAATATCAATGAGTTGGTTAAGAAAGATTTGGTTAGAGGATTGCCTAAAGCTTTGTATACTCCTGATGGACTCTGTGATGCATGTCAAAAAGCTAAACAAAGAAGGACATCATTCAAGAGTAAATCTGAACCCTCTATTGGAGAACCATATCACATGTTACATCTTGATTTATTTGGACCAGTCAACATAATGTCCATCAGTAAGAAAAGGTACACTCTTGTAATTGTTGATGAATTTTCTAGATTCACCTGGGTGTATTTTCTACACAGAAAAGATGAGACTCCATAAATACTGTTGGATCATGTGAGAATGATAGAGACTGGCACAAAGTATAAAGTCAAGATACTGAGGGGTGATAATGGTACTGAATTTAAGAATTCAAAAATGGAAGAGTTCTGCAAATACAAAGGAATTTTACAACAATTCTCTGCTCCTGGCACACCCCAGCAAAATGGAGTAGTTGAAAGAAAGAATAGAACTCTTATTGAAGCTGGCAGAACTATGATGGAAGAAGCAAGATTGCCTACATATTTTTGGGCAGAAGCAGTCAATACAACATGTTATACTCAAAACCTCACACTGGTAAACAAACATGGTGTAACTCCCTATCAGATGCTCAAGGAGAAGAAACCTAGTTTGAAGCATCTGCATGTGTTTGGCTGTAAATGTTTTGTTCTCAGACCTCATCCTGAACAGCTAGGCAAATTTGAAACCAAGGCTGATGTAGGTATCTTTATAGGCTATCCAGCCTCAAGAGTTTTTAGAGTTTTCAACTTGAGAACAAGGACTGTCATGGAGTCAATACATGTATCTTTTGACGATAAGAAGATAACTGGAATGAATGAAGATTCGCATGATAGTTTGATTTTTGAAAATGAAGCTACCAAGAACCCTGAAGAACAAGAATCAGATACTGACACTTCATCAGATACTGATGGGTCACCAAATCCTGGCGACACACCAAATCCTGATGATGCACCAAATACTGATGATGTTACAGATGGTGTTACTGATGATGCTACTGACAGTGCAAATATTGAGGGGGAGCAACAACAAACTGTTACTAATTCTGAAACTACTCAATCATCAGGAGGGGAATCATCAGATACTGATTCAAGTGACAATCCTGATAACCCATCATGAGGAGACATCGATAATTCAGGAGGAGCTTCTACTGATTCAAACTCTTTTAATCAAGACAACACCAATCCAGGGGGAGCATCTACTTCAAGGAATGATTTACCACCAACAAGGAAATGGACTAAAAGTCACACTCCTGATTTGATAATTGGAGATCTTGATGCAGGTGTTAAGACAAGAAGTGCAACGCAGAATGAATGTCTATATCATAACTTTCTATCCAAGGAGGAACCCAAGAAAGTTGAAGATGCACTTAAGGATGCTGATTGGGTTACTGCAATGCAAGAAGAGTTGAATGAATTTGAAAGAAATGAAGTCTGGAAACTAGTGCCAAGACCAAAGAACAGGTCAATTGTTGGTACAAAGTGGGTATTCAAAAACAAGACAGATTCAGATGGAGTAATAATCAGGAACCAAGCTAGGCTAGTTGCAAAGGGGTATTCTCAACAAGAAGGGATTTACAATGATGAAACTTTTGCACCTGTTGCAAGACTAGAAGCCATCAGGATCTTTCTGGCATATGCAGCTCACAAGAAATTTAAGGTTTTCCAGATGGATGTGAAAAGTGTTTTCTTAAATGGTGAACTGGAGGAAGAAGTTTATGTTGAACAACCTCCTGGTTTCATTGATCCAAAATATCCAAATCATGTCTATAGATTGGATAAAGCACTTTATGGACTAAAGCAAGCTCCAAAAGCCTGGTATGAAACCCTAGCTCAATTCTTACTAGAAAGTGGATTCAAAAGATGTACTATTGATAAAACTCTGTTTTATTTGAATCATGGTAAGGATTTGCTTTTAGTTCAGATTTATGTTGATGATATCATTTTTGGGTCAACAAATAATAAGCTATGTGAGAAGTTTTCAAAGCTTATGCAGTCTAGATATCAAATGAGCATGATGGGAGAAATGAGTTACTTTCTTGGTCTTCAAGTTAAACAGACTGATGATGGCATCTTTATCAATCAGTCAAAGTATACAAAGAATTTATTGAAAAGGTTTAACATACAAGATAGTGCAACTGCAAGTACTCCCATAACTACAGCTACCAAACTTGATCTTGATCAAGGTACTGAGGTAGATGTAACTCACTACAGGGGAATGATTGGCTCTCTTTTATATCTCACTACAAGTAGACCAGATATCATGTATGCAACCTGTCTTTATGCAATATTTCAAGCAAATCCCAGGGAACCACATCTGATTGCAGTTAAATGAATTTTTAGATATCTTAAAGGTACTCCTTTATGTGGCCTTTGGTATGCAAGGGAATCAGATTTTGGTTTATGTGGTTATTCAGATGCTGATTTTGCAGGGTGCAAAATAGACAGGAAAAGTACTTCAGGAAGCTGTCAGTTTTTGGGTGGTAGACTAGTTTCTTGGTTCAGTATAAAGCAAAAGTCTATCTCTACATCAACTGTAGAAGCTGAGTACATTACTGCAGGAAGTTGCTGTGCTCAGATAATGTGGATGAGAAATCAGTTGTTAGATTATGGCCTGTCATACTCCAAAATCCCTATTTACTGTGATAACCAAAGTGCTATTGCAATGACAGGAAATCCAGTTCAGCATTCTCTTACTAAGCACATCAGTATCAGGTACCATTTTATAAGAGAACAAGTACTGAAAGGAACAATTGAACTGCATTTTGTTCCTACTGATCAACAACTAGCTGATATATTCACCAAGCCACTGCCTGAAGCTACTTTCAACAAGTTGGTGAATGAACTTTGAATGATGAACTTTGAGAATTTCTGAGAAAAGCTACAGAGAACAAGTCCTGATGACTATCAAATCCTGATGGTCATTCAGTAAGGTATGTAATTTTGATCGAATCCTGATAGGACTAAATCCTGACAGGAAGTCACTTGGTCAATCCTGATGGACAGGTCAGCATTTCAATTTTGCTTAATTTGTGTCTAATTTTTCGTGAGTATTTGATGAGAAACGTTTAAGTTTTAGTTGGACAACTGTATGTGCGCGTGTGTCACACTGATAAATACATACACATATATACACATAAAAAGCGGTGCAGTTATGTTTAATTACACACGTAATTTGTTCCACTGATTATTTGTGCACAAATCATAGCTTGCCACCTGTCATTGAGAGTAAATTTTTGTTTTAACAAAAATACAATTCTTTTCTAATTTTCTAATTACTCTCTCACTTCATCAGTTTTTCATCTTCATTCTCTCTGTGCTTACGAACCCTAAACTCTAAATCTCAATTCTCAATTTTCTACACTTTATCAATGGTGTCTTCATCATTCATGAACAAACAGACAGTGATTAGTGGTATTACTTTTGCCACTAATAATTTTGTAGCTATATTAGATCATCAGGAACTACCACATGAGTTTCGCATAATACATGATTTCTTAGCTTCAAGTCCATTGAAGTATGCTCTAACAGAACCTGCAAGTGTTTCTTTTAAGTCAATGATGCAGGTATGGAACATAGTTGTTTTTGATAAAGGACACTCAGGCTCAATTCCTATGAATTTCGAGTATGATGGGGTTACTCACTATGTAACTCCTGCTACTGTTGAAGAGGCTCTTCATTTGCCGATTCTGGGTGATAGTGTTCCTAATACCTTTACAGACTCTACACTCTTTGAGTTTGTTACTAAGTTGGGCTACAATGGTGAGGTTAAGAGGTATGGAAGCTTATTCAGGACAAAGCTTAAGAAGGAGTGGAATTTCTTCTTTGACACAATTAGCAGATGTTTCCTGAACAAGACATCTAATTTTGATGCTCTACCATCAGGATCACTAAAGATTGGGTATTCTCTTCTCTACTCTAAAGTCATTGATTATGGCTCTTTTGTGTTAAAAGCTTTAAGTGATAGAAAAGTAGATAAATTAGGTTATGTCTATTTTATTAGATTTTTCCAATTGATATTTAATCACTTATGTCCTGTTGCTACTTTTGAAGAGGATGTAATTCTACCAATCTGTAGAATTACTGATAATAACGTGAAGTCCTTAGTCAACAGTGATAAGGCAAATGGTTTTCAAGGCAATGCCTATATTCCTGATGAGGTCAGGCTTTTCTTGCAAGAGAAAATGGCTACTGAATATGGATCAGTTACTGATGCTATGGAACAAGGCCAAACACACCTTGTTTCTGACACAAGCATCCAACCCAAACAGTCCAAACAGTCCACAACCACCTCTACTGTCTCTCAAAAGACTTTAGTTGTAAAAACAAAGAAATCAGCTAGATCTGATGTGTCTAGAAGGCAATCAGGATCAAAGGATTTCTCCTCTACACCACTCACCAAAAAGAAGATACAAGGGGGTGTACAAGGGGTCCTGGTGCAAAAGGCTAATAGAGTGGAGGAGGTTGATGTTAAAAGAAAGTTGATTTTGGGTGCTGATTCTGATTCTGAGGATGATATGGTACTATCCTCCAAATTCAAGATTCAAAAGGAAGTTGCTGATACTGTTCCTGAAGCTGTGGCACAAACTGATAAGCCACGGAAGAAATGAAAATTGATAAAGAGCAGGTATCATATTCCTTTGAAGGTGAGGGATACTGATGGTCAGATGACAAATCCTGATGAGTCATCAATTCCTGATGCTCAAGCCAATCCTGACGTTAGTATTCCTCATACATCACCACAGAAGACTGTCTTAATCTCAGACTCTCCAGCCACTCCATCTAAAAGGATTGTTGTGTTGCCCAGTAGATATCGATTATAGAAGGGGGGTTGAATTTAATCGTACTAAATAATCGATTAAAACAGATATGTAAAACAATCAATACCAACTTTTATTAATCTTTATAAAAACTGATACAAACTCTCTCAAGAAACTATAAGTTCTTAAGAGCTGCTAGGTTTACAAAATACTCGTGTAAGTTATTACTCTCGTAAAACCTATTCTGTGTTTATATACATACACAGCTACACAGTCTGTTACAAAAGATAATCTCTGTTTAATTAGATTGATCTCCTTGTCGCTTATCTCCTGTAACAGCTGCGGTGATATATATATATATATCTCAGCAAATCAATCCTCTCCTGAAATCATGGAACATTATCAATCATCATAACTCCTGACTTGACCAGCTACTGATGATGACATCATCAATCGTTAGCTCTTGTTGATGTAAGTACCGATGCTACCTGATCCTGACGCACTCATTAAATCAACATTATCCAACAATCTCCCCAATTTATACTTTCTGAAATAAAGCATAAATTCTCTTGATTTAATGATGCCAAAACTTCCATCAAATGCTCGCAGGATAAATGTGAGGATTTTGCCTTAGATATTTTTCAAAATCAGACACTCTTATGAACCCTGTATTTCTCTGAAGAAACTTCTTCATCAACTCGTCTTCCTCCTTCAACAACAAGTCAATCATCTCTATTCTCAGCTTCTTCAAATCTTCATTATCTTTATCTGTCTGATAAATTGCTGCTCTCAGATCTTCAATGGGACTTTTCAACATCCTTTCATCTAGATATATACATTTGAACCTCTCACTATCAAGACTAAAGGTCAAGTATGTAATACCTAGAGATGTTTCAATGAACACACTACCCTTCTTCATCTCCACCTCAGGTCCTTCCATGTCGATATACTTAGGAACATATCCAGTATTCTTAGAATTCAATCCTATCAGCTGTAAGTCAATACTGGACTAGATCTTCTTTCTCCACTTGACACATAGATCATATGTTAGGTCCAAAGTATCGTAAAGGGGGGGGGGGTTGAATACGATACTCACAAATTATTCAATTGCATTCGCGGATAATTCTTTAGGTTCTAATATGAAATCAAATGCACCAAATCAAAACACGAGTCGAGGAATATATCATTTTATAAATAAAACCGCGAGGGGTGCTACAAATCTAATCCGTAGATTAGCTTCAATGAGTTCAGGTTAACGTAATCAATACAAACAATAGAAATTAAGGCACTATAAATTTTCTCTAGTAATCGTTCTTGAGCTCTTAAATTCTTCTGAGTAAATATGATCACAACTGCTAACCAACTAAAGAAGAACGTTGTTTTCATTCTCTATTTGTAGTCTTTGTTTTGAAAAACTATCGAACCAAAATCAAGTTAATCCTGGCCGTCCATTTTTCAATCAACCTGACAAAGTAAAATACTTTTCACCTGCTCCTTCAATTGAAAAACCATCGAATGACAAAATACTTTTCCATGGTTTTTCTAATAGATTCTCTTGATCCCTTTCGATGGATTTTCTAAAAGAAAACCATCGAATTCCTTTCTCTATTTCACTTTGACCCTTGAAGTTTCTTCTCTTTTTCACCAAGTGATTTGTACTTTCATTTAAACCTAAACATACCTTGTAATATTCTTTTCACTTTCAGGATGTTTCTAATTTATACTTCAAATCAACTTCTTCCGAGACGATAAACATCTTGATCTTTTAGGTGTTGACAACTAGTGCAACTGGTCTGGTTCACAGATGACTAACACTCGATCAATACTTCCATGTCTTCAATTCAATGTTGTTGATAAGTCCTTTGTCGTTCTGGTTGCTTCAATTAAATCACTGGAATCCTATGGTACTAACTCTTAATCATTCAAATACTTCTGCAGTCTTGAAAGTCTTGTTTCTTTATTTGTCACAGAGGCTTGAACATATTAATGAACTTCTTTCCGTGACCTATTTACGGACTTCAAGAATACATACCATATTTTGATTTTTTGAGTTTACCTTTTCTTCTTTACTTCTGAATTCCTGTGCTTCTGTTAATATTATTGTCTGTCTTGTCCTTTGCTGAGTTGTAGTTATCTCTGTTACATCTTATGTTACATTATGCTTTACAATCTCCCCCTATTTGATTGTTAGAGTTCGACAAGCAAATACCTCGAGGATAACTCAACTAACTAAGGAAACGTGAAATTAATTAAAGTAAGACAGTTTAATAATATTAAATGCATTCTGGATAAAATATATACATTTCCAGATTTCAAAAATTCAAAGAACATTAAACTTTTACAATGAAGTTGATCCTCTAGTCTGAGCAGATAGTTCTTGTGTTCTTTGCTTCAAGTCTTCAGTCCATCTCAATCTCACCTTCTTCAATCACTGGATTGGAGTTAGCAGCTTGATAATCAATCACAGAAGGATAGTGCAGTGGTTCTCCAAGTTTAAGGATTGCTCCTTTGATGTGTCTTTCAATGTACTCAACCTCTTGACCCACTCCAGCCCATACCCATGCAATACTAACATCTTTCTTGTTTTGTCTTGGCATGTTTGGCAGTCTGGTATGCACTTTCAATCCTTTCTCCACTCTCTTCCTATAGTAGGGAACATTCTCCATCATATATCTTCTTAGAGTGTCTGCTGCTTTGTCCTTCTCCGTTGATGTGAATCCAGTGGATCTAAGATACTTCTAACTGATATTAGATAGTTATTTGGATAGTCTCTCAGTTTGTCCTCCGTCAGATAGCAGATTCTGAACAAGTCATTCGTCATGAATCTAACCATAGGAGGGTCTTAAGTAATCTCTGGACTGACCTTCATCAAGATTTCCTTAACATGCTCACGGAGCAGTTCATCTAGCCTTGTGGTTCTCTGGATCTTGATGAGCATCACCTGCAGTTCTGTATATGTTCTCTGTTCGAAAAACTTAGTGGAAATCACAAATGTACCTTTGTCAATAAAATTGATCAGTATGTTCCAGGCACCATTTGCTTTAACCCCAGCTTTCAGAAAGATAATAGAATGTCTCAATGCAGTGAAGTAAGTATTATTTTCTTGATTTACACTTCTTAGATCTTGAATGATAACTTCCACCTCAGCATTTTCGTTGACTTCTAAACCGTCTTCAACTCCGCAGAAAGTGTTGTAGCTACCTCCCAATCTTTTCCTTGTTTCTGTGCCAAATCAATCATCTTCTTCTTCCTTGCTTCATTATACATCTTGAATCTCTTTAGCTTTTCACTCCTCAGAACTGCTTGGTGGGTTTCCTTCTCAGCTTGCCTGGCATCTCTTTCTGCTTTTTCAGCTTTCAATCTTTCCAAGGCAGCTTCTTGTTCAAGTGACAGAGGATTTGCTTCTTCCATATCATCATCCAAGAAAGGATGTTCTATTGGCTCTGGATAATATGGTTCATGCTCTTCTGGTGATTGTTGCTCGTGCATGAATTCAAATCCCTCTTCAACTTCTTTCTCTACAATGTCTTCAATCTAGTATTGTCTCACTGTGTTAGGTCCAAAGTATCGTAGAGGGGGGGTTGAATACGATACTCACAAATTCTTTAATTTCGTTCGCGGATAAATCATTCAGTTCAACTACGAAATCAAATGCACCAAATCAAAACAAGAGTTGGGGAATATATCCTTTTATAAATATAAACCTTAAGGGGTGCTACAATTCTAATCTGTAGATTAGCTTCAATGAGTTCAAGGTTATACACAATCAATACAATGATAAAATTCTGAGCAATATTAATTTCTCTGATTTTCTCTCTGGCTCAAACTCTCTCTTCGTAATTTCTTCTGTGATCAACCTCTTAACTGAAGAAGACACCACTTCTTTCCTCTGTTAATTGTAGAATTCAATTAGAAAACTATCGAACCAAAATTAATCAAATAATCTTGGCCGTCCATTTTCTAATCAACCTGACAAACAAACACCTTTTCACCTGCTCCTCAAATTGAAAACCATCGAATGGATTAAAGTATTTTTCCATTCGATAGTTTTTTAAATAAAACTATCGAATGACAAATACTTATTAATGATTTTCTAAATAGATTCCATTTATCTAATTCAATAGTTTTCCTAAAGGAAAAACCATCGAACCATTTTCTTTTTGTCCTTGATCTTTTCATAAAATCTTTTGAGTTTCAGGGTGTTTAGTTTTAGACCAAATCAATTTCTTCTGAGACGATAAAACAACTTGATCTTTTTAAGTGCTGTCAACTGGTGCAACTGGTCTGGTTCACAGATGAATAACACTTTATCAATTCTTCTATGTCTTCAATTCAATGCTGCTGATAAGTCCTTTGTCAATCTAGTTGCTTCAAATAAATCACTGGAACCCTGTGGTACTAACCCTAAATCATTCACATACTTCTGTAGTCTTGAAAGTCTTGTTTCTTTAGTTGTCACCGAGGCTTGAACATTTTCATGAACTTCTTTCCGTGACCTGTTTACGGACTTCAAGAATACATACCATATTTCGATTTTTTGAGTTTACCTTTTCTTCTTTGATTCTGGATTCCTGTGCTTCTGTTAATATTATTGTCTGTCTTGTCCTTTATTGAGTTGTAGTTATCTATGTTACATCTTATATTACATTATGCTTTACAATCTCCCCTATTTGATTGTATAGAGTTCAACAAGCAAATACCTCGAGGATAACTCAACTACCTAAGGAAACATGAAACTAATTAAAGTAAGACAACTTAATAATATTAAATGCATTATGGATAAGATATATACATTTCCCGATTTCAAAATTCAAAAAACATTAAAACTTTATACAATGAAGTTGTTCCTCTAGTCTGAGCTGATAGTTCTTTTGTTCTTTGCTTCAAGTCTTCAGTCCATCTCAATCTCACCTTCTTCAATCACAGGATTGGAGTTAGCAGCTTGATAATCAATCACGGATGGATAGTGCAGTGGTTCTCCAGGTTTAAGGATTGCTCCTTTGATGTGTCTTCCAATATATTCAACCTCTTGTCCCACTCCAGCCCACAACCATGCAATGTTAACATCTTTCTTGTTTAGCTTTAGCATGTTTGGTAGTCTGGGACGCACTTCCAATCCTCTCTCCACTCTCTTCCTATTGTAAGGAACATTCTCCATTAGAAATCTTCTCAGAGTGTCTAATGCTTTGTCCTTCTCCGTTGATGTGAATCCAGTGGATCTAAGATACTTCTCCACTGTTATTAGATAGTTACTTGGATAATCTTTTAGCTTGTCCTCCGTCAAATAGCAGATTCTGAACAAGTCATTCGTCATGAATCTAACCATTGGAGGGTCTTCAGTAATCTCTGGACTGACCTTCATCAAGATTTCTTTAACATGCTCACGGAGCAGTTCATTTAGCCTTGTAGTTCTTTGTATCTTGATGAGCATCACCTGCAGTTCCGTGTATGTTCTCTGTTCGAAAAACTTAGTAGAAATCACAAATGTACCTTTCTCAAGAAAATTGATCACTATGTTCCAGGCACCATTTGCTTTAACCCCAGCTTTCAGAAAGATCAGAGAATTTCTCAATGCAGTGAAGTAAGTCTGATCTTCAAGATTTGCACTTTTGATGTTCTGAATGATAACTTCCACCTCCGCATTGTCGATGACTTCTAATCCGTCTTCAACTCCACAGAAAGTTTTATAAGCCATCTTTTACCCGTGCTTGACCATACCGGATAACCAGAATGTCTTCTTTCAAAGCTTCTTGTCCTTGCTATAGGGTATATACTTCATTCATGAATCCATCTTTCAGTTCTTTGACGTCTCCTCTCAAGTCGACCTATTCCTCCATTGCTTCCTTCCTCAAGGAGTCCACTGCCTGTTTAGTACCTGTTATAGTGCCAGATGCACTGCCTAAGACCCTGTAGGTTCTTCTGGAATCAGCTGCAGCCAAGTCAACCTTCTCTTGAATAGTCATTAAAGAAGCATTGGCTTGACCAGAGGAGATCCCTTGGTCAAAGGAAGGTCTCAGTGGAACCTTGAATAGTGTATTTCCTTCACGATCATGGACTGTCATCTCCTTGAGAGTGGATTGTACCTGTAGCTCTCTGTCTGTAGGTCGTAGCAAATCATCAATGTTTGTAAGGGTTTGGGTGTCACTCCTCACATTTGGCTCTTGGTGTTCACTCAACGTTTCTGTTGGTGTTTCACTCATCTTTCCTTTCCCATTCAGGCCAGGTGTATGTGTTTTTGTTTCACTCATTCCCTTTGTGCTAGTTGTACCTGCATCAGAATTCACCGTATCCATCCTTAAGGAGGTCACCGGTGGTGCAATGGGGCTTCGCAAGTCCCCGTCCTTGGATATACCAAGTTACTGATCATCCGTAGATGATGTATCCTTTGTAGGATCTAGAGTTTGAATCTTTAGGAGGCTAGAATCAGGCTCTATTAACAGCAGAGATCCTAAAACTCCCTCTAAAGTCTGTGAAGACTTTTCCTCAGTTAACTCCTCAATTAAAATTGATTCATTGTCACCGAGTTGCCGATTTGCACCTACGTCAGACCCTTTACCCGCAGGATCCAGATATGTTCCAGCTGGGGAGCTAGGCAATGACCCTTTAGATTGTGCATTTAGGTCAGAACGTTCTCTCAACGTCTGTGAAGACTCTTGGTTCTTAGAACCTTCAACCAGTGAACCTGACCGTAAAATGGTCGGAACACCAGTTTCTTCCGTCAATTCATCCTTGCTTGATTGAGCTATAGGTTCAGATATAGCTTTGGTTAGTGTAGCCCAATCAGCATCAGAAAAATCTGTGAAGGGCTCTTTGGAGGTTTGAAATGAAGTTTCAACAGTTGCCTCGTTTTCTAGTCTTCTACTTTTAGAGGAAGGCAGAGCTGTTGTTGAATAGCGTATCTCCTTATGTGGTGCTTCTGAGGCACTATCTCCCTCTACACTCAAGGATGTCTGTATGTTGGGTATAGTAGGGGAAGGAGGTTCATTTATGGTTTCATTTGGCTCGTCCAAAGGCTCTATGACCGTGGTTAGAGATTGTGGGTTTGCAATCTCTTGGACAAGAATGGCCACTAAGGGCTCTGGATCAACATCCATGGGTTGCGGTTGTGGAGCCACAACAGGTTCAGGGATATTACCTTCATTTACATGTTCCCCTGGGGGTAGAAGTGGTAGGGGTACCGTTCTTATATAATCAGTTAGAACAGCAGGCACCCCTGGAAGATGATTCTTCTTTATCAGAGTTTTTATGGCATTGCTCTTCATCTTCATGCACTCCATGGTCTCCACACCTTCAAAGGTCTCCCGCTCTTCATCTGTTAACACATCATTCAGAATTAGCTGTAGGAACCTAGGATAGAAACAAAGCACATCATCTATGCTTGTTCTTTCATCCAGTGGTCCCATGCATAAAATAATATGATCAATCACAAGCTTTCCAATGTTTATATGCCTATTGTTGGCAATAGAAAACCCTATTTTTTGAAGAAACAGAGGAATTCCATGCAGATTTGTAAGCTTAGCAGTAAAAACAAGGATTAAAGTGTGAAAGAAAAAATTCCATGGCTTGGTCAGGTAATGCTTTAGGAACTCTCCCACAAAGAAGTTAGGTTGTTGACTTCTAATGAGAGTGAAGAAAGCATGTATTTCTTCAGTATTGGGATCAGGGATAAGGTTTTTTGTTGGAAAATGTAAAACCCTATTAACGTTATGTTCCGTCACCCTTATTGCTCTGCCCCTTGGCACAACAAAACTGAAGGCACTTACATTATTCTCTGATGTGTCAGTGGCTGTAGTGTACAGATCAGTCAATTGATCAATGCAAAGGACCGCCGGAGTACTCAGTGCATATGCCACTAAAGAACGTGTGTTCAGAAATTGTGCCCATGCACGAAACTGTAAGTTCGTAATGGATTGCACATTCTGATACGAGACATGATTAGTCTTAGTTACGATAAATTCTCCGGCCATTATTTTTCAATTTCCAGAAAATTTAAGTTAAACCAAAATTATTTTTTTTAATTAATTATTTCTAATTAATCAAACTTGAAACAAAATAACCCTTTTTATCACTTTAACAACTTCGAACAATTAAAACTTCCAAATAAAGAACCCTAATTTTCTAATTCAAGAAAAGTAATTTTAATTGAAACATACTTTAGAAGAGAATGATGTCAATCAAAAAGTACCATTCAAGAACAATTCCAATCACTTAAGGTTCGAAAACTTGCTTTCGATAGAATTTTTTAACCACAACCAAGATTAGAAAACACAGAAGTCACAAAGTACAGAGGTTTCACTGTTAAAAATGAAATCACTGTGGTTAAACTGGATTTACTGTGTGTAATTCTCGGTTAAAAATGAAAACTATCGAGTTCTTATTGTTCTTAATCAAAAATATATGTAAGTATATATGTATTCCTTCTTAGATTTGAAAAATGAGTAATGAAAAACGTCTAAGGGCTATATAAATACTTACTGATATTTCAGGGGTATTTTTGTCCTTTCATGTTCGATAGTTTTATAAAGAACTATCGATGGTTTTATTTAGGGGGTAAAATGGTCAACTGTACTTCGATAGTTTTTTGAAAAACTATCGAAGTATTTGATATAGAATTCAAACAGACCTTTCTCAAAAACCATCGATAGCTTTTTCTGTAAAATCAAAAAAAAACTATCGAACATCTTTTTATGAAAAACTATCGAGAATTTTAATTATAAATTGAATTAAATTCACTTCGATATTTTTCAATTGAATTTCAAAAACTGTCGATAAATGTTTTCAATGGTTTTTCTTTTCCTTTCCAAAAACCGTCGAAATTACTTTCGATGGTTTTCTTTCAGTACTTAGAAAAACTATCGAATTTTCTAAATTCGATATTTTTTGCTTCTCATTCAATTTCTAAAACCTGTTCTGTTTTAAAAATCAAACATTTTTTTTTCTGTCAACTTTTAATCTGTATAAACTTTTTCAAATTTACCAAAATCAAGGTTAACAGAAAATTCACAATTTTCTTAGAAAAAATCGACTAAATATCATTAAATGATATTAACCAATTAAAATCCAATAAATTATGCTGCATTAATCTACAATGTTTAAAACAAATTAAATTAATTCGAATTAAATAGATGCTTAAATATTTAGAACAAATATTAGCACCTAAATAATTTTAGAATTAATAACCAATTAAATGCCAGAAGATATATCATCCATAAATATGACATAAAATTAGTACAATAATCCTAACTACGAGAATTGCTCCAGAAAATAAATTCACGAGTCCTAAGGATATGACAATTCTTAAACTCATGTATTCACTAGGACTATCTTGCAGTTACTGACTTCTAATCAAAATCAATTAGAAAGATTTAACATCCCAAGTTCACCAAAGAGCTTAGAAAAAGTGGATTCATCAAGCGGTTTAGTGAAGATGTCTGCAATTTGTTCCTCTGTGGGTACAAAGTGTAACTCCACAGTTCCATTCATGACATGCTCTCGGATAAAATGATACCTGATGTCGATGTACTTCGTCCTCGAGTGTTGCACTGGGTTCTTGGAGATTGCTATGGCACTTGTGTTGTCGTAAAATATTGGAATCTTAGTCAACAAAAGCCCATAGTCACGGAGTTGGTTCCTCATCCACAAGATCTGAGCACAACATCTACCAGCAGCTATGTATTCAGCCTCAGCTGTTGATGTGGACACTGAGTGTTGCTTCTTGTTGTACCAAGAAACTAACCTTCTTCCAAGAAACTGACAGCTTCCTGAAGTACTCTTCCGATCAATCTTACAACCTGCAAAATCTGAGTCTGTATATCCAATAAGATCAAATCCTGTATCTTTAGGGTACCAAATTCCAAGGTTTGGGGTTCCCTTAAGATATCTAAATATTCGCTTAACAGCTATTAGATGAGATTCTTTAGGATCAGACTGAAACCTAGCACACAAGCATGTTGCAAACATTATATCTGGTCTACTTGCAGTGAGATATAGTAAGGAGCCTATCATACCTCTGTAGCCTATGATGTCAACCTTCTTACCAGTTTCATCCTTATCAAGCTTAGTGGTAGTTGGCATTGAAGTCTTTGCGGTAGATGAGTCTTCCATTTGATACTTCTTCAGAAGATCTTTGATGTACTTGGACTGGCAAATGAATATTCCATCTAGCCTTTGATACACTTGCAGTCCAAGAAAGAATGACAATTCACCCATCATGCTCATTTCATATCGACTCTACATTAACTTAGCAAATCTCTTGCATAGATCATCATTAGTAGAACCAAATATTATGTCATCAACATATACTTGCACCAATATCAAATCATTTTTATGCTTTTTGTAAAAGAGAGTTTTATCTACGACACCTCTTGTAAAGTTATTTTCAAGTAAAAATTCAGAGAGAGTGTCATACCATGTCCTTGGAGCTTGTTTGAGTCCATAGAGAGCTTTGAATAGAAAGTACACAAAGTCTGCCAGTTTTGAATCCTCAAACCCTGGAGGTTGTTCCACAATCACTTCTTCTTCTATCTTCTTCTAACTCCTCGTTCAGAAAAGCACTCTTCACATCCATTTGATATACTTTGTAATTGGAATGTGCTGCGAATGCCAGAAACATTCTGATGGCCTCAAGTCTTGCTACTGGTGCATAGGTTTCATCATAGTCTATACCCTCTTCTTGAGAGTAACCTTTAGCAACCAGTCTGGCTTTATTTCTCGTTACAATGCCATCTTCATCCAATTTATTTCTGAATACCCATCTTGTTCCTATAACAGATTTTCCTTTAGGCCTGGGTAACAGCTTCCAAACTTTCTGCCTTTCAAACTGATTGAGTTCATCTTGCATTGCAATCACCCAATCTGGATCATCTAGGGCATCTTCAACTTTCTTAGGTTCTGTTTCTGAAAGAAACCCAGAATAGTGACATTCATTTTGTGATGTCCTCCTAATTCTCACTCCTGTGTCCGGATCACCAATGATCAAGTGAAAGGGATGATCTCTATTCCATACCCTTTGTCTTGGCAGATGCGATCTTGATGATTCTCCTTGTTCTAGATGTTGTGGAGTGTGACTAGTTGATCCTTCTCCTGCTCCCCCTAAGTTGTTGACGGTTTGATTTGCTGACCCTGTTGATTGACTAGTGGATCCTGTAGTAGTTTGAGGATCTCCACCACTTTCACCACTTGGTCCAGAATCATTATCATTATGATTATTATTAATAACTGTAACAACTTCAGGTTCTTCTTCAATGTCAGAGAGATCTCCCGATAGATTTTCAAATACCAAGGATTCAGAGTTCTCTCTTGTTTGCAGGCCTGGTCTTTTGGTGTCGTCAAATGTTACATTAAAGCTTTTCAACACCTTCTTATCATCAATCACATACACCCTGTAAGCCTTAGATTCCAGAGAATAGCCCAGAAAAATGCCTTCATCTGCTTTGGCATCAAACTTGCCTAGATGTTCTCCATCTTTAAGTACAAAGCACTTTGCACCAAACACATGAAAGTACTTCAGTGTTGGTTTCTTGTTGGCCATTAACTCATACGGAGTCTTTTCATGATCTTTGTTGATCAGGGTTCGATTCTGAGTGTAGCAAGCTGTATTCACTGCTTCAGCCCAAAAGTAAGTGGGAAGTTTTGATTCATTTAACATAGTCCTTGCTGCTTCAACCAAGGTTCTGTTCTTCCTTTCCACTACTCCATTCTGTTGAGGAGTTCTTGGTGTTGAATACTGTCTTGATATTCCTTTCTCTGAGCAGAAATCATTTAGAACTGCATTCTTGAATTCAGTTCCATTGTCTGATCTGATTGTCCGCACAGGTAGCTTAGCTTCCACTTCTATCTTCTTGATGTGATCAATGATTAGTTGTGTTGCTTCATCCTTTGATTGTAAGAACAACACCCACGTGTACTTGGAGTAGTCATCCACCATCACCAATGCATATCTTTTTCTTGGAAGTGACATAACATTGACTGGACCAAATAAATCCATATGAATCAGCTGAAGAGGTTCAACAATGCTTGTCATTGCTAGTGAGTTCATGGGGGTCAATGAGGGAGAAAGGGAACTTACTTTCCAAGAGCATTATCAACAAACTCTGGATAGTATTTCTCTGGATCCTGAGACCTTTACTCATCCTGTGTCAGCCTATCAAATTATGGCTCAGCAGGGCAATGTGGAGGCAGAGAGGTCACTACACCTAATTCATACAACTGCATCAATGCAAAGAGCAAAGGATGCCTTGACCAATCTATCTCCAGGAGCTGCAGCTAGTGGTGACTTTGATTTTTCTGATGATGAGGACAACTTTGGTGACAATCTACAGGTGGCCACTACTTCACAGACTGGGACTTCTGTGGTGCCTCCTAGACCTAGCTGGCTTTCTCAGGATGGTCATGGAAGAATCAACCTGGATGCTGCAATCAGTAGACAGTACAATGAAGCCTCCTTGGCTCATGAATATGTTAGTGTTGAAAACAAGCCTTTCTACAAAGCCATTATGGACTCCTTGGAGATTCGAAGGCTACAAATGTTGCAGACCAGGATGGAAGCAAGGGACATCAAGGACTCTGTTGAGAACTTGAAGAATGCTACAGAAAGGAGGCTTGATGAGAAGCTTCCCCTTCTTACTGTATCCAAGATGAACAGGTTTTTCTCCAAGGAACCTGAAGTGTCCTCATATTTGAAGACTCTTTCCTCTAGAGTGGACAAAGTAGAGGCTACACTTTCTCAAATTCAAAAGGAACAGGAGAAACAGACTCAACTCCTAACTCAGCTTTTGGCAGCTCAGGGACTCCCTATCATCTCTCTTGATGATAACAAAAAGGGGGAGAAATCTAAGGAGCTTGATATACAAATCACAAAGGTTTTGGTCCCAGCCATTTCCTTACCAGAAGAGCCATTAGCTATGGGGGAGTCAGGGAAAAACAAGCTTGATGGCATTGACCTAATTCAGCAAGCATCAATGAGGCTTCAGCTTGCAAAACAGATACAAGACCACTGGTCTAGCGTAGATGCAAGGGTCAAGAAAATTGCTGGAACTTCAAAGACAATTCAGCCATCAACGGATCAAGCTACCTCTACAGAACCATCAACAAATGCAATGGTGATAGTATCAATGGAGCCACAGTTCAAGAGTTCATATGTTATAGAACCCCTTCAACATGGAGTCTTTCAAGATTCAAGAAATGAGAAAGGGCAATCTTCATGCTTTAGGGATGTGGATGCAAGAGGGATATCTCCATTATCACCTGCCAAACCCAAGGGCAAAAACATTGCAAGGATATTTTATCCTCCACCTAAGCCAGATGAGTTCAAAGTCCTAGGGAAGCTGATCACTGAAAGCAAAGAGAGCAATCATCCAAGCATAAGGAACAAAAGGGCCATCATCTACAGGGATAGCAAGGAAATTTGCATTTGGGTTGGTCACCCAAATTTTGCTAAGGCCAAAGCTGAAGAATCTGAAAGGGCAGCAATGCAAGCACTTGCAGTTGATCAATCACTTGAAGATGAAGAAACCCTACAGGAAGAAAAGGCTAAGGATGAAGCTAAGGAAGCTGGAAAGCAAAGGAAGAGTGTAAGGCAACCAAAGGCTAGAGCTAAAAGGAATCTGAACTTTGATAAAGATGATTCCCAGGACACTGCTCAAGACTCTCCCACAACAATTGCACATCAAATTCCTGTTGATCTACCTCTTGAGGGAAAGTTGGCTTGTGATCCTGCACATCCTGTCAACTTTCATGATCAACCAATAATGCCAAAAGAGGAGCCTTTTGAATTTGATGAGGCCTACTTTCCAAAGTTCCTATTTGAGAAAGATCAACCAATGAAGACAAAGAAAAGGGCTGTCAAGGCAAAGCCAGTGTTTGTGAGAAAGCCACAACCTCAGAAACCCCCTACAAATCCAGAGGACTGCATGTACATTGCTGACATCAGGGAAGAATCCAGTTTACATCTTGATATAGACAACCTGGTGGAAGTAAGGGGCATTGCAGCTTCTCAAAAATTGCCTGAGAGACTAGTTTTTATATTCAAGGGTGGTAGAGAACAATTGTGGCCTCTCTACAGAATTTTAGGAGAAGACTATCAAACACTACTCTCAGTGTTTAGATGCTTGAAGAAGGACTTTGGCTTCACCAAAACAGCCAAGTCTGAGGTGGTCTCCAAAATTTGTCAGATAAAGGCTAGCTGGAACAAGCCTGAGGCTCTTCCCAGGATTCTTAGAGTGCCCTCAACAGGAAAGAAAATCCATCTTCAACCATATTGGATGATGGAATTTAAGGACAAGGACAATTGCAGAAGATTCTTCAGGATGGAAGACCAGCTGGATAAGGCATCTAATCAAACTCTAAAGCTTATGCAATCCATGCTTGGTGATCAAGATGAAGAAGAGAAAATCTTTTACAGAAGGCTACAGGTCCAAATTGAGGAAAACAACTCTAAGAGAGGGAAGAAGACTATTCCACAAAGAAGACACAAATGAATCATTTGCTCAGACTAGAGGAGCACTTGTGGGCATTAGTCTTGTAAGTCTTGTATTTTACCTAAAACATTATGAAGCTTAATGCATTTTCTAATTTTGTAATTTATGATGTATCTGAGTGTTTTTGTTATCATCAAGTCTCTTGATTTATGGTTGTTATTCTATCAGTCATAAATTGGGGGAGATTGTTAGGAAAATGTTGTTCTTGATGATAAACATAAAACACTTAGTAGAATTTGTGTAAAGTAATTTGTAGCTGTCAACGGAATGGTATGCTTTGCAGCAATCCATTGACAGGTAGCTCATCAACGAAATGAGTGATGCAACAACTGCATTGTACAATACTTCATAGTTTGATATGCATTTTGTTGTAGGTATTAGATAGGTTTTCTAAGTCATGTTGACTAAGTACTAGATGGGAAAAATAGGTTGGTGAATTGTAAATATATTATGCCTTGTAATTTTGCCTAAGTGAAGACATGTCAACGGATTGAAGATTGCTCTATCAACGGAATGAAGATTACTCTATCAACGAAACGAGGAATACACCATCAATGGAATGAAGAATAAAGCTATCAACGAAACACATCTCCCTACTATCAACGAATCATTGTTGCTTTTCTGAATAGTTGACAAAGTGATAGTGACAGTTCTCTGACTGCTCAAAAGGTGATGTAGAAGGGTACAGTGCATTGGAAACCATTAAAATGGACATTGGAAATAAGGAAACATCCCAGTTTCCAATTGGGTTCTTGGAATGAACTATTATAGACAGAAGACAAAGATCTCCAAGGACCACTGGACAAAGGGATGAAAAGCAAACTATTGGCGGTTACTCATTGTACTTTTAGTGTAGCCAAAAATAGAGTTGTAAACTTGGGCTTATATAACCAAGTGTAGCAGTTACTTTAGAAGAAAGAGAAGAAAAACAAATAGGCTGTATTAGCTATCTTTGAGAGCAATCTTCTCTACATTCTTGTAACTGAGCAGCTGTGTACATCTTTGTATCACAGATTATTTCCGCAATAAAAATACTTCAGTTGGATCATCAAACAATCCAACTGAATTATTTACTTCTTGTGTTTTTATTTAATCAGTTCAGTTTTCATTATTTAATTTGAAGTTCAAGAAAATATCTAGAATTGTATTCAACCCCCCCTTCTACAATTCTGTTAGGTCATTTGGGATTAACAGCTGAAAATGCTAGGATCTTATCTGAGATGTCTGAACTTAGGAAAAGAAATGAGCATCTAGAAGCTGAATTTTCTTTTATGCAGGAAGTACAAAAAGAGTGTGATAATGCTAAACACATGAAACTTGAAATGCAATTTAAATGTACTGCTCTTGAAAAGGAACTTGAAAATGCTAATTAGAAAATCAGAACCGGGACAAATTCTGGAAGGAAATTTCATGAAATCAATTCTTCTAAGAATTAGAAAGAGTGTCTAGGGTATAAGTCAGATGAAGATAAGAAATTGAAAAAGAAAGTTGTTATTGATGAGACAGTTAGTCCAAAAACCTACATACATGTTATAGACAAAACCAAATCTAAGATTAAACCTGTTGATTTTGTTTTTGGTAAAGATCTCAATTCAACTTTTGAAAAGGGATCTACTTCTGTTCAACCAGTCAAGGTTCCTAAGTCTAAACCTGTCAAGAGTAAAGTAAATAAGAATGTAGGTCTATTGTCTCAGAAACAACTTAAGGATAAAGTTTGTGATGAAATAGGTAGACAAAAGTCACCTATTGTCAAGAGAAACAGGAATGGTAAAGATGGGATTAATAAAGAGAATAATTATAAGTATATCCCAAATGCACCAAGAAAATGTTGTTTTACCTGTGGTAACTCTAATCATCTTGCTATTGATTGCAGGAAGAGTAAAAAGAAGGTTACTGAAATTCCTAGGTTTGATGTTAAGAATAGATCAGTATTTTATAAACCACAGAATTTCTGTTTTCATTGTGGCAGTAAATGGCATTCTATTTATACTTGTGAAAAATACCATAATTTGTACTACAACTTTTATGATCTTTTACCTAAGTTTAATAAAAGTGCAAATTCTGGTAAACTTAAGAATGTCAAAGTGAAGCATGCATTTTTCAATACTGAAACTGACAAAGAAAATCCCGATGGACACAATCCTGACAGGACTGCTAAAGTCAGAAAGTCTTCTGTTGCTAAATTTAGTAAAATGCATGGAAAAAGAGCCCAACAAGTGTGGGTTCTTAAATATTTTGACTAGTGTGTCTTTGTCTGATTGTAGGGTAAAAAGAAAAATGTGTTAGTCATGGATAGTGGATGCTTTGTACACATGACTGGAAACAAAGCCCTGTTGTTAGAATATGAGGAAAAAGCTGGCCCAACAGTGTCCTATTGAGATAGCAACATTGGACAAACTTTGGGATATGACAATATAATCATTGGAAATTTCATCATTGAAAAAGTAGCTCTTGTGAAGGGACTAAAACACAACCTGTTGAGTATTAGTCAAATCACAGACAGAGGTTATCATGTCAACTTCTATTCCACTCATTGTGAAGTAGTCAGCAAAGAATCAGGAAAGGTTGCACTTACTGGCTACAGGCATGGTAACATATATGAAGCCAACATTCAATCAAATACTGATGGCTCCTCTACTTGTTTCATCAGTATAAAGCATCAGTAGATGAAAGTTGGAATTGGCACAAGAAGCTTTTTCATCTCAACTTCAGCAATATCAATGAGTTGGTTAAGAAAGATTTGGTTAGAGGATTGCCTAAAGCTTTGTATACTCCTGATGGACTCTGTGATGCATGTCAAAAATCTAAACAAAGAAGGACATCATTCAAGAGTAAATCTGAACCCTCTATTGGAGAACCATATCACATGTTACATCTTGATTTATTTGGACCAGTCAACATAATGTCCATCAGTAAGAAAAGGTACACTCTTGTAATTGTTGATGAATTTTCTAGATTCACCTGGGTGTATTTTCTACACAGAAAAGATGAGACTCCATAAATACTGTTGGATCATGTGAGAATGATAGAGACTGGCACAAAGTATAAAGTCAAGATACTGAGGAGTGATAATGGTACTGAATTCAAGAATTCAAAAATGGAAGAGTTCTGCAAATACAAAGGAATTTTACAACAATTCTCTGCTCCTGGCACACCCCAGCAAAATGGAGTAGTTGAAAGAAAGAATAGAACTCTTATTGAAGCTGGCAGAACTATGCTGGAAGAAGCAAGATTGCCTACATATTTTTGGGCAGAAGCAGTCAATACAACATGTTATACTCAAAACCTCACACTGGTAAACAAACATGGTGTAACTCCCTATCAGATGCTCAAGGAGAAGAAACCTAGTTTGAAGCATCTGCATGTGTTTGGCTGTAAATGTTTTGTTCTCAGACCTCATCCTGAACAGCTAGGCAAATTTGAAACCAAGGTTGATGCAGGTATCTTTATAGCCTATCCAGCCTCAAGAGTTTTTAGAGTTTTCAACTTGAGAACAAGGACTGTCATGGAGTCAATACATGTGTCTTTTGATGATAAGAAGATAACTGGAATGAATGAAGATTCGTATGATAGTTTGATTTTTGAAAATGAAGCTACCAAGAACCCTGAAGAACAAGAATCAGATACTGACACTTCATCAGATACTGATGGGTCACCAAATCCTGGTGACACACCAAATCCTGATGATGCACCAAATACTAATGATGTTACAGATGGTGTTACTGATGATGCTACTGACAGTGCAAATATTGAGGGGGAGCAACAACAAACTGTTACTAATTCTGAAACTACTCAATCATCAGGAGGGGAATCATCAGATACTGATTCAAGTGACAATCCTGATAACCCATCAGGAGGAGACATCGATAATTCAGGAGGAGCTTCTACTGATTCAAACTCTTTTAATCAAGACAACACCAATCCAGGGGGAGCATCTACTTCAAGGAATGATTTACCACCAGCAAGGAAATGGACTAAAAGTCACACTCCTGATTTGATAATTGGAGATCTTGATGCAGGTGTTAAGACAAGAAGTGCAACGCAGAATGAATGTCTATATCATAACTTTCTATCCAAGGAGGAACCCAAGAACGTTGAAGATGCACTTAAGGATGCTGATTGGGTTACTGCAATACAAGAAGAGTTGAATGAATTTGAAAGAAATGAAGTCTGGAAAGTAGTGCCAAGACCAAAGAACAGGTCAATTGTTGGTACAAAGTGGGTATTCAAAAACAAGACAGATTCAGATGGAGTAATAATCAGGAACCAAGCTAGGCTAGTTGCAAAGGGGTATTCTCAACAAGAAGGGATTGACTATGATGAAACTTTTGCACCTGTTGCAAGACTAGAAGCCATCAGGATCTTTCTGGCATATGCAGCTCACAAGAAATTTAAGGTTTTCCAGATGGATGTGAAAAGTGTTTTCTTAAATGGTGAACTGGAGGAAGAAGTTTATGTTGAACAACCTCCTGGTTTCATTGATCCAAAATATCCAAATCATGTCTATAGATTGGATAAAGCACTTTATGGACTAAAGCAAGCTCCAAAAGCCTGGTATGAAACCCTAGCTCAATTCTTACTAGAAAGTGGATTCAAAAGATGTACTATTGATAAAACTCTGTTTTATTTGAATCATGGTAAGGATTTGCTTTTAGTTCAGATTTATGTTGATGATATCATTTTTGGGTCAACAAATAATAAGCTATGTGAGAAGTTTTCAAAGCTTATGCAGTCTAGATATCAAATGAGCATGATGGGAGAAATGAGTTACTTTCTTGTTCTTCAAGTTAAACAGACTGATGATGGCATCTTTATCAATCAGTCAAAGTATACAAAGAATTTATTGAAAAGGTTTAACATACAAGATAGTGCAACTGCAAGTACTCCCATAACTACAGCTACCAAACTTGATCTTGATCAAGGTACTGAGGTAGATGTAACTCACTACAGGGGAATGATTGGCTCTCTTTTATATCTCACTACAAGTAGACCAGATATCATGTATGCAACCTGTCTTTATGCAATATTTCAAGCAAATCCCAGGAAACCACATCTGATTGCAGTTAAATGAATTTTTAGATATCTTAAAGGCACTCCTTTATGTGGCCTTTGGTATGCAAGGGAATCAGATTTTGGTTTATGTGGTTATTCAGATGCTGATTTTGCAGGGTGCAAAATAGACAGGAAAAGTACTTCAGGAAGCTGTCAGTTTTTGGGTGGTAGACTAGTTTCTTGGTTCAGTATAAAGCAAAAGTCTATCTCTACATCAACTGTAGAAGCTGAGTACATTACTGCAGGAAGTTGCTGTGCTCAGATAATGTGGATGAGAAATCAGTTGTTAGATTATGGCCTGTCATACTCCAAAATCCCTATTTACTGTGATAACCAAAGTGCTATTGCAATGACAGGAAATCCAGTTCAGCATTCTCTTACTAAGCACATCAGTATCAGGTACCATTTTATAAGAGAACAAGTACTGAAAGGAACAATTGAACTGCATTTTGTTCCTACTGATCAACAACTAGCTGATATATTCACCAAGCCACTGCCTGAAGCTACTTTCAACAAGTTGGTGAATGAACTTTGAATGATGAACTTTGAGAATTTCTGAGAAAAGCTACAGAGAACAAGTCCTGATGACTATCAAATCCTGATGGTCATTCAGTAAGGTATGTAATTTTGATCGAATCCTGATAGGACTAAATCCTGACAGGAAGTCACTTGGTCAATCCTGATGGACAGGTCATCATTTCAATTTTGCTTAATTTGTGTCTAATTTTTCGTGAGTATTTGATGAGAAACGTTTAAGTTTTAGTTGGACAACTGTATGTGCGCGTGTGTCACACTGATAAATACATACACATATATACACATAAAAAGCGGTGCAGTTATGTTTAATTACACACGTAATTTGTTCCACTGATTATTTGTGCACAAATCACAGCTTGCCACCTGTCATTGAGAGTAAATTTTTGTTTTAACAAAAATACAATTCTTTTCTAATTTTCTAATTACTCTCTCACTTCATCAGTTTTTCATCTTCATTCTCTCTGTGCTTACGAACCCTAAACTCTAAATCTCAATTCTCAATTTTCTACACTTTATCAATGGTGTCTTCATCATTCATGAACAAACAGACAGTGATTAGTGGTATTACTTTTGCCACTAATAATTTTGTAGCTGTATTAGATCATCAGGAACTGCCACATGAGTTTCGCATAATACATGATTTCTTAGCTTCAAGTCCATTGAAGTATGCTCTAACAGAACCTGCAAGTGTTTCTTTTAAGTCAATGATGCAGCTATGGAACATAGTTGTTTTTGATAAAGGACACTCAGGCTCAATTCCTATGAATTTCGAGTATGATGGGGTTACTCACTATGTAACTCCTGCTACTGTTGAAGAGGCTCTTCATTTGCCGATTCTGGGTGATAGTGTTCCTGATACCTTTACAGACTCTACACTCTTTGAGTTTATTACTAAGTTGGGCTACAATGGTGAGGTTAAGAGGTATGGAAGCTTATTCAGGACAAAGCTTAAGAAGGAGTGGAATTTCTTCTTTGACACAATTAGCAGATGTTTCCTGAACAAGACATCTAATTTTGATGCTCTACCATCAGGATCACTAAAGATTGGGTATTCTCTTCTCTACTCTAAAGTCATTGATTATGGCTCTTTTGTGTTAAAAGCTTTAAGTGATAGAAAAGTAGATAAATTAGGTTATGTCTATTTTATTAGATTTTTCCAATTGATATTTAATCACTTATGTCCTGTTGCTACTTTTGAAGAGGATGTAATTCTACCAATCTGTAGAATTACTGATAATAATGTGAAGTCCTTAGTCAACAGTGATAAGGCAAATGGTTTTCAAGGCAATGCCTATATTCCTGATGAGGTCAGGCTTTTCTTGCAAGAGAAAATGGCTACTGAATATGGATCAGTTACTGATGCTATGGAACAAGGCCAAACACACCTTGTTTCTGACACAAGCATCCAACCCAAACAGTCCAAACAGTCCACAACCACCTCTACTGTCTCTCAAAAGACTTTAGTTGTAAAAACAAAGAAATCAGCTAGATCTGATGTGTCTAGAAGGCAATCAGGATCAAAGGATTTCTCCTCTACACCACTCACCAAAAAGAAGATACAAGGGGGTGTACAAGGGGTCCTGGTGCAAAAGGCTAATAGAGTGGAGGAGGTTGATGTTAAAAGAAAGTTGATTTTGGGTGCTGATTCTAATTCTGAGGATGATATGGTACTATCCTCCAAATTCAAGATTCAAAAGGAAGTTGCTGATACTGTTCCTGAAGCTGTGGCACAAACTGATAAGCCACGAAAGAAATGAAAATTGATAAAAAGCAGGTATCATATTCCTTTGAAGGTGAGGGATACTGATGGTCAGATGACAAATCCTGGTGAGTCATCAATTCCTGATGCTCAAGCCAATCCTGACGTTAGTATTCCTGATACATCACCACAGAAGACTGTCTTAATCTCAGACTCTCCAGCCACTCCATCTAAAAGGATTGTTGTGTTGCCCAGTAGATATCGATTATAGAAGGGGGGTTGAATTTAATCGTACTAAATAATCGATTAAAACAGATATGTAAAACAATCAATACCAACTTTTATTAATCTTTATAAAAACTGATACAAACTCTCTCAAGAAACTATAAGTTCTTAAGAGCTGCTAGGTTTAAAAAATACTCGTGTAAGTTATTACTCTCGTAAAACCTATTCTGTGTTTATATACATACACAACTACACATTCTGTTACAAAAGATAATCTCTGTTTAATTAGATTGATCTCCTTGTCGCTTATCTCCTGTAACAACTGCGGTGATATATATATATCTCAGTAAATCAATCCTCTCCTGAAATCATGGAACATTATCAATCATCATAACTCCTGACTTGACCAGCTACTGATGATGACATCATCAATCGTCAGCTCTTGTTGATGTAAGTACCGATGCTACCTGATCCTGACGCACTCATTAAATCAACATTATCCAACAATCTCCCCAATTTATACTTTCTGAAATAAAGCATAAATTCTCTTGATTTAATGATGCCAAAACTTCCATCAAATGCTCGCAGGATAAATGTGAGGATTTTGCCTTAGATATTTTTCAAAATCAGACACTCTTATGAACCCTGTATTTCTCTGAAGAAACTTCTTCATCAACTCGTCTTCCTCCTTCAACAACAAGTCAATCATCTCTATTCTCAGCTTCTTCAAATCTTCATTATCTTTATCTGTCTGATAAATTGCTGCTCTCAGATCTTCAATGGGACTTTTCAACATCCTTTCATCAAGATTTATACATTTGAACCTCTCACTATCAAGACTAAAGGTCAAGTATGTAATACCTAGAGATGTTTCAATGAACACACTACCCTTCTTCATCTCCACCTCAGGTCCTTCCATGTCGATATACTTAGGAACATATCCAGTATTCTTAGAATTCAATCCTATCAGCTGTAAGTCAATACTGGACTAGATCTTCTTTCTCCACTTGACACATAGATCATATGTTAGGTCCAAAGTATCGTAAAGGGGGGGGGGGGGGGTTGAATATGATACTCACAAATTATTCAATTTCATTCACGGATAATTCTTTAGGTTCTAATATGAAATCAAATGCACCAAATCAAAACACGAGTCGGGGAATATATCATTTTATAAATAAAACCGCGAGGGGTGCTACAAATCTAATCCGTAGATTAGCTTCAATGAGTTCAGGTTAACGTAATCAATACAAACAATAGAAATTAAGGCATTATAAATTTTCTCTAGTAATCATTCTTGAGCTCTTAAATTCTTCTGAGTAAATCTGATCACAACTGCTAACCAACTAAAGAAGAACACTGTTTTCATTCTCTATTTGTAGTCTTTGTTTTGAAAAACTATCGAACCAAAATCAAGTTAATCCTGGCCGTCCATTTTTCAATCAACCTGACAAAGTAAAATACTTTTCACCTGCTCCTTCAATTGAAAAACCATCGAATGACAAAATACTTTTCCATGGTTTTTCTAATAGATTCTCTTGATCCCTTTCGATGGATTTTCTAAAAGAAAACCATCGAATTCCTTTCTCTATTTCACTTTGACCCTTGAAGTTTCTTCTCTTTTTCACCAAGTGATTTGTACTTCCATTTAAACCTAAACATACCTTGTAATATTCTTTTCACTTTCAGGATGTTTCTAATTTATACTTTAAATCAACTTCTTCCGAGACGATAAACATCTTGATCTTTTAGGTGTTGACAACTAGTGCAACTGGTCTGGTTCACAGATGACTAACACTCGATCAATACTTCCATGTCTTCAATTCAATGTTGTTGATAAGTCCTTTGTCGTTCTGGTTGCTTCAATTAAATCACTGGAATCCTATGGTACTAACTCTTAATCATTCAAATACTTCTGCAGTCTTGAAAGTCTTGTTTCTTTATTTGTCACAGAGGCTTGAACATATTAATGAACTTCTTTTTGAGTTTACATACCATATTTTGATTTTTTGAGTTTACCTTTTCTTCTTTACTTCTGGATTCCTGTGCTTCTGTTAATATTATTGTCTGTCTTGTCCTTTGCTGAGTTGTAGTTATCTCTGTTACATCTTATGTTACATTATGCTTTACAATCTCCCCCTATTTGATTGTTAGAGTTCGACAAGCAAATACCTCGAGGATAACTCAACTAACTAAGGAAACATGAAACTAATTAAAGTAAGACAGCTTAATAATATTAAATGCATTCTGGATAAAATATATACATTTCCAGATTTCAAAAATTCAAAGAACATTAAACTTTTACAATGAAGTTGATCCTCTAGTCTGAGCAGATAGTTCTTGTGTTCTTTGCTTCAAGTCTTCAGTCCATCTCAATCTCACCTTCTTCAATCACTGGATTGGAGTTAGCAGCTTGATAATCAATCACAGAAGGATAGTGCAGTGGTTCTCCAAGTTTAAGGATTGCTCTTTTGATGTGTCTTTCAATGTACTCAACCTCTTGACCCACTCCAGCCCATACCCATGCAATACTAACATCTTTATTGTTTTGTCTTGGCATGTTTGGCAGTCTGGTATGCACTTTCAATCCTTTCTCCACTCTCTTCCTATAGTAGGGAACATTCTCCATCATATATCTTCTTAGAGTGTCTGCTGCTTTGTCCTTCTCCGTTGATGTGAATCCAGTGGATCTAAGATACTTCTAACTGATATTAGATAGTTATTTGGATAGTCTCTCAGTTTGTCCTCCGTCAGATAGCAGATTCTGAACAAGTCATTCGTCATGAATCTAACCATAGGAGGGTCTTAAGTAATCTCTGGACTGACCGTCATCAAGATTTCCTTAACATGCTCACGGAGCAGTTCATCTAGCCGTGTGGTTCTCTGGATCTTGATGAGCATCACCTGCAGTTCTGTATATGTTCTCTGTTCGAAAAACTTAGTGGAAATCATAAATGTACCTTTGTCAATAAAATTGATCAGTATGTTCCAGGCACCATTTGCTTTAACCCCAGCTTTCAGAAAGATAATAGAATGTCTCAATGCAGTGAAGTAAGTATCATTTTCTTGATTTACACTTCTTATATCTTGAATGATAACTTCCACCTCAGCATTTTCGTTGACTTCTAAACCGTCTTCAACTCCGCAGAAAGTGTTGTAGCTACCTCCCAATCTTTTCCTTGTTTCTGTGCCAAATCAATCATCTTCTTCTTCCTTGCTTCATTATACATCTTGAATCTCTTTATCTTTTCACTCCTCAGAACTGCTTGGTGGGTTTCCTTCTCAGCTTGCCTGGCATCTCTTTCTGCTTTTTCAGCTTTCAATCTTTCCAAGGCAGCTTCTTGTTCAAGTGACAGAGGATTTGCTTCTTCCATATCATCATCCAAGAAAGGATGTTCTATTGGCTCTGGATAATATGGTTCATGCTCTTCTGGTGATTGTTGCTCGTGCATGAATTCAAATCCCTCTTCAACTTCTTTCTCTACAATGTCTTCAATCTAGTATTGTCTCACTGTGTTAGGTCCAAAGTATCGTAGAGGGGGGGTTGAATACGATACTCACAAATTCTTTAATTTCGTTCACGGATAAATCATTCAGTTCAACTACGAAATCAAATGCACCAAATCAAAACAAGAGTTGGGGAATATATCCTTTTATAAATATAAACCTCAAGGGGTGCTACAATTCTAATCTGTAGATTAGCTTCAATGAGTTCAAGGTTATACACAATCAATACAATGATAAAATTCTGAGCAATATTAATTTCTCTGATTTTCTCTCTGGCTCAAACTCTCTCTTCGTAATTTCTTCTGTGATCAACCTCTTAACTGAAGAAGACACCACTTCTTTCCTCTGTTAATTGTAGAATTCAATTAGAAAACTATCGAACCAAAATTAATCAAATAATCTTGGCCGTCCATTTTCTAATCAACTTGACAAACAAACACCTTTTCACCTGCTCCTCAAATTGAAAACCATCGAATGGATTAAAATATTTTTCCATTCGATAGTTTTTTAAATAAAACTATCGAATGACAAATACTTATTAATGATTTTCTAAATAGATTCCATTTATCTAATTCAATAGTTTTCCTAAAGGAAAAACCATCGAACCATTTTCTTTTTGTCCTTGATCTTTTCATAAAATCTTTTGAGTTTCAGGGTGTTTAGTTTTAGACTAAATCAATTTCTTCTGAGACGATAAAACAACTTGATCTTTTTACGTGCTGTCAACTGGTGCAACTGGTCTGGTTCACAGATGAATAACACTTTATCAATTCTTCTATGTCTTCAATTCAATGCTGCTGATAAGTCCTTTGTCAATCTGGTTGCTTCAAATAAATCACTGGAACCCTGTGGTACTAACCCTAAATCATTCACATACTTCTGTAGTCTTGAAAGTCTTGTTTCTTTAGTTGTCACTGAGGCTTGAACATTTTCATGAACTTCTTTCCGTGACCTGTTTACGGACTTCAAGAATACATACCATATTTCGATTTTTTGAGTTTACCTTTTCTTCTTTGATTCTGGATTCCCGTGCTTCTGTTAATATTATTGTATGTCTTGTCCTTTATTGAGTTGTAGTTATCTATGTTACATCTTATATTACATTATGCTTTACAATCTCCCCTATTTGATTGTATAGAGTTCAACAAGCAAATACCTCGAGGATAACTCAACTACCTAAGGAAACATGAAACTAATTAAAGTAAGACAACTTAATAATATTAAATGCATTCTGGATAAAATATATACATTTCCAGATTTCAAAAATTCAAAGAACATTAAACTTTTACAATGAAGTTGATCCTCTAGTCTGAGCAGATAGTTCTTGTGTTCTTTGCTTCAAGTCTTCAGTCCATCTCAATCTCACCTTCTTCAATCACTGGATTGGAGTTAGCAGCTTGATAATCAATCACAGAAGGATAGTGCAGTGGTTCTCCAAGTTTAAGGATTGCTCTTTTGATGTGTCTTTCAATGTACTCAACCTCTTAACCCACTCCAGCCCATACCCATGCAATACTAACATCTTTATTGTTTTGTCTTGGCATGTTTGGCAGTCTGGTATGCACTTTCAATCCTTTCTCCACTCTCTTCCTATAGTAGGGAACATTCTCCATCATATATCTTCTTAGAGTGTCTGCTGCTTTGTCCTTCTCCGTTGATGTGAATCCAGTGGATCTAAGATACTTCTAACTGATATTAGATAGTTATTTGGATAGTCTCTCAGTTTGTCCTCCGTCAGATAGCAGATTCTGAACAAGTCATTCGTCATGAATCTAACCATATGAGGGTCTTAAGTAATCTCTGGACTGACCGTCATCAAGATTTCCTTAACATGCTCACGGAGCAGTTCATCTAGCCTTGTGGTTCTCTGGATCTTGATGAGCATCACCTGCAGTTCTGTATATGTTCTCTGTTCGAAAAATTTAGTGGAAATCATAAATGTACCTTTGTCAATAAAATTGATCAGTATGTTCCAGGCACCATTTGCTTTAACCCCAGCTTTCAGAAAGATAATAGAATGTCTCAATGCAGTGAAGTAAGTATCATTTTCTTGATTTACACTTCTTATATCTTGAATGATAACTTCCACCTCAGCATTTTCGTTGACTTCTAAACCGTCTTCAACTCCGCAGAAAGTGTTGTAGCTACCTCCCAATCTTTTCCTTGTTTCTGTGCCAAATCAATCATCTTCTTCTTCCTTGCTTCATTATACATCTTGAATCTCTTTATCTTTTCACTCCTCAGAACTGCTTGGTGGGTTTCCTTCTCAGCTTGCCTGGCATCTCTTTCTGCTTTTTCAGCTTTCAATCTTTCCAAGGCAGCTTCTTGTTCAAGTGACAGAGGATTTGCTTCTTCCATATCATCATCCAAGAAAGGATGTTCTATTGGCTCTGGATAATATGGTTCATGCTCTTCTGGTGATTGTTGCTCGTGCATGAATTCAAATCCCTCTTCAACTTCTTTCTCTACAATGTCTTCAATCTAGTATTGTCTCACTGTGTTAGGTCCAAAGTATCGTAGAGGGGGGGGGGGGGGGGTTGAATACGATACTCACAAATTCTTTAATTTCGTTCGCGGATAAATCATTCAGTTCAACTACGAAATCAAATGCACCAAATCAAAACAAGAGTTGGGGAATATATCCTTTTATAAATATAAACCTCAAGGGGTGCTACAATTCTAATCTGTAGATTAGCTTCAATGAGTTCAAGGTTATACACAATCAATACAATGATAAAATTCTGAGCAATATTAATTTCTCTGATTTTCTCTCTGGCTCAAACTCTCTCTTCGTAATTGCTTCTGTGATCAACCTCTTAACTGAAGAAGACACCACTTCTTTCCTCTGTTAATTGTAGAATTCAATTAGAAAACTATCGAACCAAAATTAATCAAATAATCTTGGCCGTCCATTTTCTAATCAACCTGACAAACAAACACCTTTTCACCTGCTCCTCAAATTGAAAACCATCGAATGGATTAAAGTATTTTTCCATTCGATAGTTTTTTAAATAAAACTATCGAATGACAAATACTTATTAATGATTTTCTAAATAGATTCCATTTATCTAATTCAATAGTTTTCCTAAAGGAAAAACCATCGAACCATTTTCTTTTTGTCCTTGATCTTTTCATAAAATCTTTTGAGTTTCAGGGTGTTTAGTTTTAGACTAAATCAATTTCTTCTGAGACGATAAAACAACTTGATCTTTTTACGTGCTGTCAACTGGTGCAACTGGTCTGGTTCACAGATGAATAACACTTTATCAATTCTTCTATGTCTTCAATTCAATGCTGCTGATAAGTCCTTTGTCAATCTGGTTGCTTCAAATAAATCACTGGAACCCTGTGGTACTAACCCTAAATCATTCACATACTTCTGTAGTCTTGAAAGTCTTGTTTCTTTAGTTGTCACTGAGGCTTGAACATTTTCATGAACTTCTTTCCGTGACCTGTTTACGGACTTCAAGAATACATACCATATTTCGATTTTTTGAGTTTACCTTTTCTTCTTTGATTCTGGATTCCTGTGCTTCTGTTAATATTATTGTATGTCTTGTCCTTTATTGAGTTGTAGTTATCTATGTTACATCTTATATTACATTATGCTTTACAATCTCCCCTATTTGATTGTATAGAGTTCAACAAGCAAATACCTCGAGGATAACTCAACTACCTAAGGAAACATGAAACTAATTAAAGTAAGACAACTTAATAATATTAAATGCATTCTGGATAAGATATATACATTTCCAGATTTCAAAATTCAAAAAACATTAAAACTTTATACAATGAAGTTGTTCCTCTAGTCTGAGTTGATAGTTCTTTTGTTCTTTGCTTCAAGTCTTCAGTCCATCTCAATCTCACCTTCTTCAATCACAGGATTGGAGTTAGCAGCTTGATAATCAATCACGGATGGATAGTGCAGTGGTTCTCCAGGTTTAAGGATTGCTCCTTTGATGTGTCTTCCAATATATTCAACCTCTTGTCCCACTCCAGCCCACAACCATGCAATGTTAACATCTTTCTTGTTTAGCTTTGGCATGTTTGGTAGTCTGGGACGCACTTCCAATCCTCTCTCCACTCTCTTCCTATTGTAAGGAACATTCTCCATTAGAAATCTTCTCAGAGTGTCTGCTGCTTTGTCCTTCTCCGTTGATGTGAATCCAGTGGATCTAAGATACTTCTCCACTGTTATTAGATAGTTACTTGGATAATCTTTTAGCTTGTCCTCCGTCAAATAGCAGATTCTGAACAAGTCATTCGTCATGAATCTAACCATTGGAGGGTCTTCAGTAATCTCTGGACTGACCTTCATCAAGATTTCTTTAACATGCTCACGGAGCAGTTCATTTAGCCTTGTAGTTCTTTGTATCTTGATGAGCATCACCTGCAGTTCCGTGTATGTTCTCTGTTCGAAAAACTTAGTAGAAATCACAAATGTACCTTTCTCAAGAAAATTGATCACTATGTTCCAGGCACCATTTGCTTTAACCCCAGCTTTCAGAAAGATCAGAGAATTTCTCAATGCAGTGAAGTAAGTCTGATCTTCAAGATTTGCACTTTTGATGTTCTGAATGATAACTTCCACCTCCGCATTGTCGATGACTTCTAATCCGTCTTCAACTCCACAGAAAGTTTTATAAGCCATCTTTTACCCGTGCTTGACCATACCGGATAACCAGAACGTCTTCTTTCAAAGCTTCTTGTCCTTGCTATAGGGTATATACTTCATTCATGAATCCATCTTTCAGTTCTTTGACGTCTCCTCTCAAGTCGACCAGTTCCTCCATTGCTTCCTTCCTCAAGGAGTCCACTGCCTGTTTAGTACCTGTTATAGTGCCAGATGCACTGCCTAAGACCCTGTAGGTTCTTCTGGAATCAGCTGCAGCCAAGTCAACCTTCTCTTGAATAGTCATTAAAGAAGCATTGGCTTGACCGGAGGAGATCCCTTGGTCAAAGGAAGGTCTCAGTGGAACCTTGAATAGTGTATTTCCTTCACGATCATGGACTGTCATCTCCTTGAGAGTGGATTGTACCTGTAGCTCTCTGTCTGTAGGTCGTAGCAAATCATCAATGTTTGTAAGGGTTTGGGTGTCACTCCTCACATTTGGCTCTGGGTGTTCACTCAACGTTTCTGTTGGTGTTTCACTCATCTTTCCTTTCCCACTCAGGCCAGGTGTATGTGTTTTTGTTTCACTCATTCCCTTTGTGCTAGTTGTACCTGCATCAGAATTCACCGTAGCCATCCTTAAGGAGGTCACCGGTGGTGCAATGGGGCTTCGCAAGTCCCCGTCCTTGGATATACCAAGTTGCTGATCATCCGTAGATGATGTATCCTTTGTAGGATCTAGAGTTTGAATCTTTAGGAGGCTAGAATCAGGCTCTATTAACAGCAGAGATCCTGAAACTCCCTCTAAAGTCTGTGAAGACTTTTCCTCAGTTAACTCCTCAATTAAAATTGATTCATTGTCACCGAGTTGCCGATTTGCACCTACGTCAGACCCTTTACCCGCAGGATCCAGATATGTTCCATCTGGGGAGCTAGGCAATGACCCTTTAGATTGTGCATTTAGGTCAGAACGTTCTCTCAACGTCTGTGAAGACTCTTGGTTCTTAGAACCTTCAACCAGTGAACCTGACCGTAAAATGGTCGGAACACCAGTTGCTTCCGTCAATTCATCCTTGCTTGATTGAGCTATAGGTTCAGATATAGCTTTGGTTAGTGTAGCCCAATCAGCATCAGAAAAATCTGTGAAGGGCTCTTTGGAGGTTTGAAATGAAGTTTCAACAGTTGCCTCGTTTTCTAGTCTTCTACTTTTAGAGAAAGGCAGAGCTGTTGTTGAATGGCGTATATCCTTATGTGGTGCTTCTGAGGCACTATCTCCCTCTACACTCAAGGATGTCTGTATGTTGGGTATAGTAGGGGAAGGAGGTTCGTTTATGGTTTCATTTGGCTCGTCCAAAGGCTCTATGACCGTGGTTAGAGATTGTGGGTTTGCAATCTCTTGGACAAGAATGGCCACTAAGGGCTCTGGATCAACATCCATGGGTTGAGGTTGTGGAGCCACAACAGGTTCAGGGATATTACCTTCATTTACATGTTCCCCTGGGGGTAGAAGTGGTAGGGGTACCGTTCTTATATAATCAGTCAGAACAGCAGGCACCCCTGGAAGATGATTCTTCTTTATCAGAGTTGTTATGGCATTGCTCTTCATCTTCATGCACTCCATGGTCTCCACACCTTCAAAGGTCTCCCGCTCTTCATCTGTTAACACATCATTCAGAATTAGCTGTAGGAACCTAGGATAGAAACAAAGCACATCATCTATGCATGTTCTTTCATCCAGTGGTCCCATGCATAAAATAATATGATCAATCACAAGCTTTCCAATGTTTATATGCCTATTGTTGGCAATAGAAAACCCTATTTTTCGAAGAAACAGAGGAATTCCATGCAGATTTGTAAGCTTAACAGTAAAAACAAGGATTAAAGTGTGAAAGAAAAAATTCCATGGCTTGGTCAGGTAATGCTTTAGGAACTCTCCCACAAAGAAGTTAGGTTGTTGACTTCTAATGAGAGTGAAGAAAACATGTATTTCTTCAGTATTGGGATCAGGGATAAGGTTTTTTGTTGGAAAATGTAAAACCCTATTAACGTTATGTTCTGTCACCCTTATTGCTCTGCCCCTTGGCACAACAAAACTGAAGGCACTTACATTATTCTCTGATGTGTCAGTGGCTGTAGTGTACAGATCAGTCAATTGATCAATGCAAAGGACCGCCGGAGTACTCAGTGCATATGCCACTAAAGAACGTGTGTTCAGAAATTGTGCCCATGCACGAAACTGTAAGTTCGTAATGGATTGCACATTCTGATACGAGACATGATTAGTCTTAGTTACGATAAATTCTCCGGCCATTATTTTTCAAATTTCCAGAAAATTTAAGTTAAACCAAAATTATTTTTTTAATTAATTATTTCTAATTAATCAAACTTGAAACAAAATAACCCTTTTTATCACTTTAACAACTTCGAACAATTAAAACTTCCAAATAAAGAACCCTAATTTTCTAATTCAAGAAAAGTAATTTTAATTGAAACACACTTTAGAAGAGAATGATGTCAATCAAAAAGTACCATTCAAGAACAATTCAAATCACTTAAGGTTCGAAAACTTGCTTTCGATAGAATTTTTTAACCACAACCAAGATTAGAAAACACAGAAGTCACAAAGTACAGAGGTTTCACTGTTAAAAATGAAATCACTGTGGTTAAACTGGATTTACTGTGTGTAATTCTCGGTTAAAAATGAAAACTATCGAGTTCTTATTGTTCTTAATCAAAAATATATGTAAGTATATATGTATTCCTTCTTAGATCTGAAAAATGAGTAATGAAAAACGTCTAAGGGCTATATAAATACTTACTGATATTTCAGGGGTATTTTTGTCCTTTCATGTTCGATAGTTTTATAAAGAACTATCGATGGTTTTATTTAGGGGGTAAAATGGTCAATTGTACTTCGATAGTTTTTGCAAAACTATCGAAGTATTTGATATAGAATTCAAACAGACCTTTCTCAAAAACCATCGATAGCTTTTTCTGTAAAATCAAAAAAAAACTATCGAACATCTTTTTATGAAAAACTATCGAGAATTTTAATTATAAATTGAATTAAATTCACTTCGATATTTTTCAATTGAATTTCAAAAACTGTCGATAAATGTTTTCAATGGTTTTTCTTTTCCTTTCCAAAAACCGTCGAAATTACTTTCGATGGTTTTCTTTCTGTACTTAGAAAAACTATCGAATTTTCTAAATTCGATATTTTTTGCTTCTCATTCAATTTCTAAAACCTGTTCTGTTTTAAAAATCAAACATTTTTTTTTTCTGTCAACTTTTAATCTGTATAAACTTTTTCAAATTTACCAAAATCAAGGTTAACAGAAAATTCACAATTTTCTTAGAAAAAATCGACTAAATATCATTAAATGATATTAACCAATTAAAATCCAATAAATTATGCTGCATTAATCTACAATGTTTAAAACAAATTAAATTAATTCGAATTAAATAGATGCTTAAATATTTAGAACAAATATTAGCACCTAAATAATTTTAGAATTAATAACCAATTAAATGCCAGAAGATATATCATCCATAAATATGACATAAAATTAGTACAATAATCCTAACTACGAGAATTGCTCCAGAAAATAAATTCACGAGTCCTAAGGATATGACAATTCTTAAACTCATGTATTCACTAGGACTATCTTGCAGTTACTGACTTCTAATCAAAATCAATTAGAAAGATTTAACATCCCAAGTTCACCAAAGAGCTTAGAAAAAGTGGATTCATCAAGCGGTTTAGTGAAGATGTCTGCAATTTGTTCCTCTGTGGGTACAAAGTGTAACTCCACAGTTCCATTCATGACATACTCTCGGATAAAATGATACCTGATGTCGATGTACTTCGTCCTCGAGTGTTGCACTGGGTTCTTGGAGATTTCTATGGCACTTGTGTTGTCGCAAAATATTGGAATCTTAGTCAACAAAAGCCCATAGTCACGGAGTTGGTTCCTCATCCACAAGATCTGAGCACAACAGCTACCAGCAGCTATGTATTCAGCCTCAGCTGTTGATGTGGACACTGAGTGTTGCTTCTTGTTGTACCAAGAAACTAACCTTCTTCCAAGAAACTGACAGCTTCCTGAAGTACTCTTCCGATCAATCTTACAACCTGCAAAATCTGAGTCTGTATATCCAATAAGATCAAATCCTGTATCTTTAGGGTACCAAATTCCAAGGTTTGGGGTTCCCTTAAGATATCTAAATATTCGCTTAACAGCTATTAGATGAGATTCTTTAGGATCAGACTGAAACCTAGCACACAAGCATGTTGCAAACATTATATCTGGTCTACTTGCAGTGAGATATAGTAAGGAGCCTATCATACCTCTATAGCCTGTGATGTCAACCTTCTTACCAGTTTCATCCTTATCAAGCTTAGTGGTAGTTGGCATTGGAGTCTTTGCGGTAGATGAGTCTTCCATTTGATACTTCTTCAGAAGATCTTTGATGTACTTGGACTGGCAAATGAATATTCCATCTAGCCTTTGATACACTTGCAGTCCAAGAAAGAATGACAATTCACCCATCATGCTCATTTCATATCGACTCTACATTAACTTAGCAAATCTCTTGCATAGATCATCATTAGTAGAACCAAATATTATGTCATCAACATATACTTGCACCAATATCAAATCATTTTTATGCTTTTTGTAAAAGAGAGTTTTATCTACGACACCTCTTGTAAAGTTATTTTCAAGTAAAAATTCAGAGAGAGTGTCATACCATGTCCTTGGAGCTTGTTTGAGTCCATAGAGAGCTTTGAATAGAAAGTACACAAAGTCTGCCAGTTTTGAATCCTCAAACCCTGGAGGTTGTTCCACATTCACTTCTTCTTCTAACTCCTCGTTCAGAAAAGCACTCTTCACATCCATTTGATATACTTTGTAATTGGAATGTGCTGCGAATGCCAGAAACATTCTGATGGCCTCAAGTCTTGCTACTGGTGCATAGGTTTCATCATAGTCTATACCCTCTTCTTGAGAGTAACCTTTAGCAACCAGTCTGGCTTTATTTCTCGTTACAATGCCATCTTCATCCAATTTATTTCTGAATACCCATCTTGTTCCTATAACAGATTTTCCTTTAGGCCTGGGTAACAGCTTCCAAACTTTCTTATAACGACTAGGAAAAATGCTTGTACAGTATTAATATTTAAATAATATTTGAGATCTATGATATGTGAATATTGTGTGAAAGGTGGATATTTGACAATGTGATAATTAGATGTTTACTTGGTGAATGATATGGATTAAAATATATGTGTATGCTTTTAAATGCATTTTATATGAATTTCTTATTAAAAATCAATTCTTTTTTACCTTCCGGGAATTTTATAAAATCATCGGAGACTCTTTTTATTGTGAAATCTTTTTCACAACCTTTAGTTTATATTCTAGTATTTTCTAAAATTAATGGAGGAATTTATTCTTGGCTTTAAGGATTTAAATTTGATTTTATGAGTTAAATGTCATTTAAGTGATCAAAACTTTGAAAATTCATATTTAATTCAATTTTGATCCTAAAAATATTTTAAAAATATGGGTGAGCTTGTAAATTCGTATTCTTTGTTTTACAAATAAAATTGTGATTTTTAGATATTATCTTCATTTTATTTCGAATTTTAGAAAGGGTATTATGTTGGTTTTGTTTATTAGAAATCAGATTTTGGAATTAGCAAGTTACTATTTTGCCCCTGGGCTTATAAAACCCTGCACCCAGTTTTCCCCTTTTCTTCAATTGCCGATCAACTCTCTCTTCTCTCTTTCTCTCTCGATTTTTCTCTCTCGGCAAAATCGCTCTCTCTCGATTTCTCTTCTCTGTAAAAATCTCTCTCTCTCTCTCTCACATATGTTGATGATTATATGTATATATATATATTCGTGTATGTGTATGAGTGTATGGTTGTGTGTATATGTGCGTGCATCAGTTTTTGCATGCAAAGGGTTTCGGCAATTTTGATTTAATTCAAACCCGAAAGCTTGCTTGTGATGACTTCGTGATTAATTGGTTGATTTATATTGCTTATTGGTGAGGTTTGTTGAAGGAAACCCGATTTTCCGGGCACCTCCAAATCATGCCGTCGTCGGCAATGAGCTCCGGCGAGCCGACGGGGACGATGATGATATTTTTGAGTCCAAATTATGTATTAATAGCTATGTTAGTTAAGATTTTGGGTTGCATGTAAAGAAATCGAAATGCATGTATATTTTCGATTTTCCCCTTTAGTAAATTCGGTTTGAAAATTTGTTTATGATGATGATTGGTTGATGATTTCAAGTGATAGTGATTGCATGTTGATTAAATGTGTTAAGTTTAGTTAGTTCGAAATTTTTGATGGTTAAAGGTTTTGATTTGGGAATTTTAGTGAAGTTCCAAGTATTTGGATTGTTGGTTTAATTAGTGTTGGTATTTGCTAATTGCATGTGTAAGTTTTAGTAATTTCTTAAGAATATGAGTTTTAGTTTTGATATGGGATGGTTAGTTGTGGTAGAGATTATAATGGTGGATTGGTTTTGTATAGACATACATCATGCTGAATTTTCCAAAAAACTGTCTGCCCTGTTCTGTTTTGATTGTTTGCATAATGTTGCTGCCTGTTTTAGACAGAGAGCTTAGGATGTCACTGTTCTAAATTGAATCTAGTTTGTGCACGCGCTAACCTTGTATCGATAGGGTTAACGAATAAAAAGTTATGCTTATTTTACTAAAAGTTGCGCAGCAGGGATTTTCTGTGCTTTAGTACCTACTTTATACAGTTCGTTTTTAATCTAAATAAAATGTTCTGAAGTTGAAACTTTTATTCTAAGTTGAGTTAGTAACCAGGAAGTAGCCTGTCAAATATGGTATTTGTTTGATTATTTTTGGATTTATGATAAATGTTTTGGTAAGGCTTGCGCAGCAGATTTTTCAGCTTTTGAGATGAAAACATTGTTTGTAAAGGTGTTAAGGATATGGTTAGCATTGATCAAGTTGATTTAAAAGAATACCAAGGGTGGTATGATCTGAAAGTTAGATTATATATATATGTATTAAAGGAGTATGTTATGTGAACTTGAATGGCAATGTGCGCTTATGTGAGTTTTGTGCTTAAATATATGGTTAAGAGTTATAAGTGATATAAATATTATGTGTTTACGCGTTTAGAGAACGTTGGGTAGTTTAGAATAAGGATTAGAATTTTGAGAGGATCATTCTAAGATAGTATATACTCTTTTGTAGAGTCACGAGATGTGGAACATAGAGATAAAGGAAAGGCGAAGGCAGAAATTCAGTGAGTACGGTTGTTCTAAAAGCTACTTAAGAATCCAAAGAAGTAGAGCCTAGAAATAAAGGCAAGACTAAGGTGGAGAACCAGTGAATCTGATTACTCTTTTTAGCTACTTAAGGCAAGTAATTCTGACTTGCTTTTGCTTCTAAATGCCATTCTTTCATTTTGACATATATGAATTTCTATCTTGTTTATATGCCCTTTTAATCCTGAAAACATATCATGTTCATTTGGTAATCCTTATTTCTGTTCATATACCTTGTGGGTTGATACACCATACTATGTTTAGTTCTTTCTTTGAACCTTTACACCCAAGGGTGAATATACCAGAACTCACATTTTAGTACATATCCAAAACATACCTATGACATTTACTTCTTGATTTCCCATTGATAGAAATCCAGATTGATCAGATTGAACTTATCCAATTCCCAAAAGACTCTTTTATATACAAACATTATAGACACAATACAATGTCTTGTGAACCATATCTTGCTCAAACTTTTCTTCAGACCTTATCATTATCCTTTGATTATACTTACATTTTAACCTGAGATGCTATTGCATTAGATTTGAACTTGTACCTATGAATCACATACTTACTTGAAATTGAGAATATATGAACCTTCACTTGGGTACTATACAAACACACATCCAATGATTTACAAAGGATTTCTTTCATAAGAATGATTTTAAAAGAAAGGAAGTTTCAAAGTTTGGATTCATTTAAATTCTGATTTATGGTTTCCACGGATTCCTAAGATTGGAGGCGTAAGAGGCCGAGTGACGCCGGCCCAGCACTTTTTAATTATAATAAATGGACTAGGGATGGACTAGTCTAAAGGCCAATGTGTGCCTATTGGGACCCAATACAAGGACCAGAGGGACTGTGTGTCCGGTATGGGGACTTTACGTGGCTGATCACCCGTATTGTCCGGTGCGTTGTGAAAAATCTCCAAATTACTTATTGCTTTTCTTGAAATCATATATCTATATAAGGAAATTGGTTTACCCTTTGAAATTGCATATTTATGTCATTGTTCTGATAATCCCTTGATATGGATTCTGCTATACCCATGACATACAGATTGATATTGGAAATTGTTTCACAGTGGTTAACTATTTGGTTATATTATTACTTGCTGAGCATTTGGCTCATTCTTTTTCCCTATTCTAACCCACAGTTAAAAGAGAAGATGGTACACACTTTTCAGTCAGCTAGGAAGTCTTCCTATAGGGTTATTTTTGGGATGCCAGCTCAGGCAGGTGATGAAGACTTGTAGAAGGTGTTTTGTATAAGGGAATGTAGAACTTTTAAGACACGGTTGTAATAACTTTTGAGACTTTTATTATGAAATAAAATGAAGTAGATAGTTGATGCTTGTTTCATACCATTACCTGTTAAAGATCCAGGGTAAAGATGGGGTCGCGTCTACATGTTTATATTATTATTCACAGGTTCATAAGTATAGAGGTTGTAGTGACTCCCCAATCATGACCCCAGATTGGGAGGGCGTCACAGGTTGGTATCAGAGCGGTCAGTTTTTGGTCACTGAAACAAGCCAGGATTAGGTGTAACAATAATAAGGGAATATAAGGTGAGAAGTAGGACTTAAGCTTATTACGTAAGATAGGATTTTTAGATGCAGGTTACTTTTTGGATGAGTATTAGTAGAATTAAGATAACCCTTACCGTTTAAGTATTTTCTTGGCTTATTACTGTGTTTTTACAGATAAAGGCTATTTTGAGAGATTACCCTTCATCTGAGATTCCTTTTCCTAAGCCATATCCGTCAGTATCAGTGTATACATCCGACCAAGTGGAGATTTCCATTACCCTTTGGGTAAATTTCTTTTCTGATAGTATAGCTGCAAGTCAAGGCAGATTTATATTTTTTGTATAAAGTGAAAGGGATTGGAGATGGATGGAATATTGAATGGATTATGGATTATGTGTGGATGATTGAGTTAGTATTTGAGATATTTTTAAACAGGGCATAGTCCATTTTACGAATAGGTCATGCCGAATTTTCTACAGAAATATTAGCTTAAGTTACGCACTTTCATGTTAAATAGTATTCCGACATATCGAGCGAGTATACGCTGGAACCATCTGAAGATAGGGATTACGGACGAGGAAACTAATTCGAAGCTGGAGGAATCAATCGGAGAACCAGACTACTAGTTCGGAAGACATCACTTGTAGATCCTTATGTACTTTACAGAATTTCATCTGCACCGCGGAAGCTATAGGAAACACCACGCCAGGTGTCGTATCAAGTGTGGTTAGAGTTGAGCGAGAGTAGAATCCCCAAGATAACGTCTAGAAACACTTAGATAGATTCTTTACGATATAATAACGATTTTCCCCCACGATAGAGACATTTGCCCAGAGTAGTGGCCTAAGTGTAGATTCTTTCTTTATTCAAGATTTCATACAGTTGATTTACTATCGGGACATACCTATAACCTCAAACTAGAAATTAACTCCCCTAAGGACCATCTACATGAGACAAGGCGTGATTATCTCCATACGTTCAATGTAAGGATAAGTCGGTTCATAACTAGCCATTGATTTTATTCAATTTACCTTTTTAAAAGATTCAAATTTTCATTTCTATTATTTTATTCTTTACGAAATACCTCTATTGTTCAGAGGCTAATTGATCCAATATTATATATATATATAATAGAAACTTTTGAAACTCTTAAACCTTTCATATGTTCCTCTTAAATTTTTGATCCTCCTTGTTGTAACTGAGATGAACAACCCTATATATATAGGGGATTCAGGTACTTTCTATATGTGTGATAGAAGTCCGGTGGGACGCCACCAGTGGTGTGTTTGTCATGGAAGTACTAAAGGTTGGCCACCTTCTGTACCTTGTTGTTTAAATTGACAAATGCAACATGATAAAGTTCGATGATCATTTTGATCTCTTAGTTTGATTCTTTTTACCAGAAATTCTTACTAAACATACTTGTCATATATCCATATCTATTGACACCTTCCTATCTATTGATTCATTCTATCGGAAACTCTTAGAGGTATCAGCGATTTGAAATTGCAAAGGCGAATGACGGTATTCTGAGTGTCAAGCTGTACTTATATTGACGGGAAACTGTTTTGATCAAAAATGGGAAATTGCTTTAAAAAGAGGGATTGGTTGTCGAGTTAAATTGCTCATTAGACTTACAATACGATGTCAAGGTTTATTATTACCGAGAGTTTGGTATGGACAAGGAGAAGGTAACAAGGATATACGAATACTAATCATGTTGAAGTATGAAGTAAAGTGATATTGGATATACTAAAAAGGAGTTGATTATTGTTGATGAAAGACTGTTATTCTACTGGTCAGAAAAGTATATATAAGCACCTGTTTATCCTATATTTCACTTTGGATATAGTAGTTAAAACATTACAAGGTTTTGAACGTCGTGAGACCAAATGTTGGACATAAATTTTAGAACCGAAGCATGATAACTTGAGCGTAACATGGTTTGAACCAAAATTTATAGATCTGGCCAGGTTTGTGTCCGAATACGTGAATATTGATGAGAAGAGAGTTAAGAGACTCCAACAGGGGAAATGAGGTCGTGGATTAGGAGTAAAGTGATTGATCACAAACAGAAGAAGCTAGAAAAAGGGAAGCCAGAGACACCGGAAGGAAACCAACAAATAGGGAACTTTTAGAACCATTTCAATATAAGGCATGAGTTTCAGTCAAATAGGAATGTTGGATTTGGAAGACCAGAAACTGGAAATGATAAGCAAGGGAACCGTCCATAAAATATGGATTAACCAAGACCTCCAAAACCTCCGATACCAGAATGTAGAACTTGTGGAAAGAAGCAACTGGGAGTTTGTAATAAGATCAATATGGTACGTTACAAGTGTACACAGAGAGGACACTACGCCAATGAGAGCCATAAACTGAAGGCAAGAGTTACGTGTAACAAGTGTGGAGAGGTGTGGCATTTCTTAAGAGGTTGCAATCGTTAAGTCCAGTAATCAATATGTTAAGGGGTGACATGACCACCACATACTAAGTAACCAAGGACAAGAATCCTCAATATAACCATGAGTGATACAGTAAAGAACAAGGATGTGGTTACAGATACGTTTAATATTAACTACATAAGTGCCAAAGTGTTAACTGATTCGAAGCCACAAAGTATTTTATTTTCAGAGAATTTGCTCATAAGTCGGACTGTAAAACGCAACTGTTAAGTAAAGTTTTGACTACATGAATAGCTACTCAGGAGCATATATCGATTAATCTAGCTTGTCCTCACTGTGCGATTGATATAATAGAAATCTGATGTAAAGTTTAAGAATGGATTGGTTGACAGAATATGAAGAAAATGGAAATTTTGAGCCCTAGATAATGTAAAAATTGTTATCCGAGGCCGGAAGCAGACGAAGAGGTATCTAACTATCAAATAGGTAAAAGATTATTGTGTCAAGGTTGAAAAGCTTATCGTCATACGAGGTAAATGTTAGGAAAGAAACACCTTGGATAGAGAAGATTCTAGTAGCTAACGAATTTCAAATTGTATTACTTGACAATCTTTTTGTTTTACCTCCCGCCAGGGAAGTAGATTTGTTGAAGACTTAGCACCCGGGACAAAACCAGTTTCGACGGCTCCATATAGAATGGCATAAGTAGAAATGAAAGAGTTAGCAATTCAATTGCAAGATCTTAGGAAAAAGGGAGTTATAAGGTCTGGTGTATTCCTATTGGGTGCGCCAAGTTGACCATTAAGAAAAAAATACCCATTGTCAAGGATTGATGATCAGACCAGTTAAAGAACACAGTGTGCTTTTCAAAATTTATTTATGATTTGGTTACCGTCATTTAAAAATAAAACCCGAAGATATTCCTTAGACGACGTTCTGAACCTGATATATATATGGACCCTATGAGTTCGTAGTGATGGAGTTCGGTTTGATGGATATAACTGCCACTTTTATGAACATGATGAATAGAAATTTTAAGAAATACTTGGATAAGTTTGAGAATGTTTTCATAAATGACATCTTAAGGTATTCAAAGATGGAAGAAGAGCATACAGATCATTTGAGAATAACCCTAGAAATTTTAAGAAAAGAGATATTGTGCGCAAAGTTTTCTAAGTGCGAGTTTTGGTTGAAAGAATTACAATTACTAGGACAGGTAATTAGTAGAGAAGGAATCCAAGTGGATCCAGCTAAGGTTGAAACGTTAATGAATTGAGTAAGGCCTAAGACACCTACAGAAGTTAGAAGTTTTATGAGATTGGATGGAGATTATCGAAGGTTTTTCAAGGATTATACCAAGATAGCCACACCATTAACCAAGCTTACTAGAAAGCATCCAAGAGTTAAGATAAATGGAAAAGGAAGTATTTAAATTGCTAGAGGAACGGAACTCTTTAGTCAAGCCATAATGGTAAAATAGATTCATTGTTACTGGAAAATGATGACTCATGTACCTTAGGACAATATAAATAACTAAATTGAGATGACAGCTTTGTGTTAAGAATCAAGACTGATTTAACATGTTAAGATGACTGTATATGTTTCTAGACAGCTGAAGAACCACGAGCGGAAACACCCGACACATGACTGAGAACTAGGCACAATAGTCTTCGCATTGATTTGGAGGCCTACTTGTATGAAGGAAAGTATGAAATCTATTCGGAGCATAAGCATTTGAAATATATTTTCACCGAAAAGGAGCTATATACATAAGGTAGAGGAAATGGTTAGGACTGATCAAGGAATTTGAGAAAGTAGGAATAGAGGTTCGTATTTCAGATCAAGCTACGGAGATGATAAACATATATACAATGACTTTTTAACTTGAGCTGCTAGAGAAAAGTAGAAAAAATGTTAAGCGGAAGTGATGAGCGATAACATGAGTAACTTTACAGGAGAAAGTAGAAGGAGTCAAAAGGATGATAAAGAATTTTTAGGTTTTTCTCTAGGAATTGGATACCTAGTGTGACATGGTTAAAGAATGAAATACTAAATGATGCACGTGAATTCGAAGTATTCAATCCATCCCAGAAGTACGAAGATGTAACAAGGCTTAAAAGAAAATCTTGGTGGACATATATGAAAGAGATATTACTAGATGAGTGATTAAGTGTTTTACCTGTCAGAGATTTAAAACTGAACATCAAAGACCTAGCGGATAATTACAACCAGTAGAAATTCCCGAGTTGAAATAGGAACATCTCATGATGCCAATTGAGTCATGTTCGACAGATTAAACAAATCGGTACATTTCCTTTTTCCATCAACGAGAAACATTCATTGGATAAATTGGTTTTATCTCTAAGAGACAGTAGTAAAGCAGGAGGTTCAAGTAGCAATCGAATCTTACCAAGACCCTCATTTTAATTCAAGATTTGGAAGAAAGTTTTGACATGGTCAGAAACCAAGTTAAATATGTGTGCCGTTTATCGTCCCTAAGCATATAGTCATAGTGAATAGACTATCTAAACAATCGAAGATATACTTAGAATTTGTGCGATGGATTTTGAAAGCAATTGAGGTGATCATTTACCATTAGTGGAATTCTTTTGCCGCAACAGCTATCACACAAGTACTGGAACGCCCCCGTATGAAGCATTGTATGGAAGGAAATATAGGTCACCTGTGTATTGGAAAAAGTGGGAGAACGAAAAGTTTTGGGACCCGAGCTAGTACAACAAACGAAGGAAAAGATTAAAATCATTCGAAAAAGACTAGTTACGGCACAAGACAGACAACGGAAGTACGCTGACCAAGACAGGAAGGATCTGAGTTTTGCAGAAGGAGATCAAGTGTTGCTAAAAGTGTCGTCATGGAAAGGAGTTACAAGATTTGGCAAAAAAAAAAAGGGAAACTTAGCCCGAGATATGTAGGACCGTTTGAGATACTGAGGCGTATCGGAAAAGTTGCATATGAGTTAGCGTTACCACCCCACATGGAGCATGTTCATAACATTTTTCATGTGTCGATGCTTAAGGGATTTAATCCTGATGCGAATCACGTGATCGAATATGAACCTATCGAGATTCAACCTGATTTGTCATATGTAGAACAACCTGTAGAAATTCAGGATTATATGGATAGGAAATTAAGGAATAAGATTGTTAAGCTAGTTAAGGTTTTGTGGAGGAATCCCAGAGTTGAAGAATCGACTTGGGAACTTGAGAGCGAGATGCTTGAAAAGTATCCGCATCTATTTTCATAAGGTTAGATTCTGGGGACAGAATCGTTTTAAGGGGGGAAGGTTATAACGACTCGGAAAAACGCTTGTACAGTATTAATATTTAAATAATATTTGAGATCTATGATATGTGAATATTGTGTGAAAGGTGGATATTTGACAATGTGATAATTAGATGTTTACTTGGTGAATGATATGGATTAAAATATATGTGTATTCTTTTAAATGCATTTTATATGAATTTCTTATTAAAAATCAATTCTTTTTGAACTTCCGGGAATTTTATAAAATCATCGGAGACTCTTTTTATTGTGAAATCTTTTTCACAACCTTTAGTTTATATTCTAGTATTTTCTAAAATTAATGGAGGAATTTATTCTTGGCTTTAAGGATTTAAATTTGATTTTATGAGTTAAATGTCATTTAAGTGATCAAAACTTTGAAAATTCATATTTAATTCAATTTTGATCCTAAAAATATTTTAAAAATATGGGTGAGCTTGTAAATTCGTATTCTTTGTTTTACAAATAAAATTGTGATTTTTAGATATTATCTTCATTTTATTTCGAATTTTAGAAAGGGTATTATGTTGGTTTTGTTTATTAGAAATCAGATTTTGGAATTAGCAAGTTACTATTTTGCCCCTGGGCTTATAAAACCCTGCACCCAGTTTTCCCATTTTCTTCAATTGCCGATCAACTCTCTCTTCTCTCTTTCTCTCTCGATTTTTCTCTCTCGGCAAAATCGCTCTCTCTCGATTTCTCTTCTCTGTAAAAATCTCTCTCTCTCTCTCTCACATATGTTGATGATTATATGTATATATATATATATTCGTGTATGTGTATGAGTGTATGGTTGTGTGTATATGTGTGTGCATCAGTTTTTGCATGCAAAGGGTTTCGGCAATTTTGATTTAATTCAAACCCGAAAGCTTGCTTGTGATGACTTCGTGATTAATTGGTTGATTTATATTGCTTATTGGTGAGGTTTGTTGAAGGAAACCCGATTTTCCGGGCACCTCCAAATCATGCCGCCGTCGGCAATGAGCTCCGGCGAGCCGACGGGGACGATGATGATATTTTTGAGTCCAAATTATGTATTAATAGCTATGTTAGTTAAGATTTTGGGTTGCACGTAAAGAAATCGAAATGCATGTATATTTTCGATTTTCCCCTTTAGTAAATTCGGTTTGAAAATTTGTTTATGATGATGATTGGTTGATGATTTCAAGTGATAGTGATTGCATGTTGATTAAGTGTGTTAAGTTTAGTTAGTTCGAAATTTTTGATGGTTAAAGGTTTTGATTTGGGAATTTTAGTGAAGTTCCAAGTATTTGGATTGTTGGTTTAATTAGTGTTGGTATTTGCTAATTGCATGTGTAAGTTTTAGTAATTTCTTAAGAATATGAGTTTTAGTTTTGATATGGGATGGTTAGTTGTGGTAGAGATTATAATGGTGGATTGGTTTTGTATAGACATACATCATGCTGAATTTTCCAAAAAACTGTCTGCCCTGTTCTGTTTTGATTGTTTGCATAATGTTGCTGCCTGTTTTAGACAGAGAGCTTAGGATGTCACTGTTCTAAATTGAATCTAGTTTGTGCACGCGCTAACCTTGTATCGATAGGGTTAACGAATAAAAAGTTATGCTTATTTTACTAAAAGTTGCGCAGCAGGGATTTTCTGTGCTTTAGTACCTACTTTATACAGTTCGTTTTTAATCTAAATAAAGTGTTCTGAAGTTGAAACTTTTATTCTAAGTTGAGTTAGTAACCAGGAAGTAGCCTGTCAAATATGGTATTTGTTTGATTATTGTTGGATTTATGATAAATGTTTTGGTAAGGCTTGCGCAGCAGATTTTTCAGCTTTTGAGATGAAAACATTGTTTGTAAAGGTGTTAAGGATATGGTTAGCATTGATCAAGTTGATTTAAAAGAATACCAAGGGTGGTATGATCTGAAAGTTAGATTATATATATATGTATTAAAGGAGTATGTTATGTGAACTTGAATGGCAATGTGCGCTTATGTGAGTTTTGTGCTTAAATATATGGTTAAGAGTTATAAGTGATATAAATATTATGTGTTTACGCGTTTAGAGAACGTTGGGTAGTTTAGAATAAGGATTAGAATTTTGAGAGGATCATTCTAAGATAGTATATACTCTTTTGTAGAGTCACGAGATGTGGAACATAGAGATAAAGGAAAGGCGAAGGCAGAAATTCAGTGAGTACGGTTGTTCTAAAAGCTACTTAAGAATCCAAAGAAGTAGAGCCTAGAAATAAAGGCAAGACTAAGGTGGAGAACCAGTGAATCTGATTACTCTTTTTAGCTACTTAAGGCAAGTAATTCTGACTTGCTTTCGCTTCTAAATGCCATTCTTTCATTTTGACATATATGAATTTCTATCTTGTTTATATGCCCTTTTAATCCTGAAAACATATCATGTTCATTTGGTAATCCTTATTTCTGTTCATATACCTTGTGGGTTGATACACCATACTATGTTTAGTTCTTTCTTTGAACCTTTACACCCAAGGGTGAATATACCAGAACTCACATTTTAGTACATATCCAAAACATACCTATGACATTTACTTCTTGATTTCCCATTGATAGAAATCCAGATTGATCAGATTGAACTTATCCAATTCCCAAAAGACTCTTTTATATACAAACATTATAGACACAATACAATGTCTTGTGAACCATATCTTGCTCAAACTTTTCTTCAGACCTTATCATTATCCTTTGATTATACTTACATTTTAACCTGAGATGCTATTGCATTAGATTTGAACTTGTACCTATGAATCACATACTTACTTGAAATTGAGAATATATGAACCTTCACTTGGGTACTATACAAACACACATCCAATGATTTACAAAGGATTTCTTTCATAAGAAAGATTTTAAAAGAAAGGAAGTTTCAAAGTTTGGATTCATTTAAATTCTGATTTATGGTTTCCACGGATTCCTAAGATTGGAGGCGTAAGAGGCCGAGTGACGCCGGCCCAGCACTTTTTAATTATAATAAATGGACTAGGGATGGACTAGTCTAAAGGCCAATGTGTGCCTATTGGGACCCAATACAAGGACCAGAGGGACTGTGTGTCCGGTATGGGGACTTTACGTGGCTGATCACCCGTATTGTCCGGTGCGTTGTGAAAAATCTCCAAATTACTTATTGCTTTTCTTGAAATCATATATCTATATAAGGAAATTGGTTTACCCTTTGAAATTGCATATTTATGTCATTGTTCTGATAATCCCTTGATATGGATTCTGCTATACCCATGACATACAGATTGATATTGGAAATTGTTTCACAGTGGTTAACTATTTGGTTATATTATTACTTGCTGAGCATTTGGCTCATTCTTTTTCCCTATTCTAACCCACAGTTAAAAGAGAAGATGGTACACACTTTTCAGTCAGCTAGGAAGTCTTCCTATAGGGTTATTTTTGGGATGCCAGCTCAGGCAGGTGATGAAGACTTGTAGAAGGTGTTTTGTATAAGGGAATGTAGAACTTTTAAGACACGGTTGTAATAACTTTTGAGACTTTTATTATGTAATAAAATGAAGTAGATAGTTGATGCTTGTTTCATACCATTACCTGTTAAAGATCCAGGGTAAAGATGGGGTCGCGTCTACATGTTTATATTATTATTCACAGGTTCATAAGTATAGAGGTTGTAGTGACTCCCCAATCATGACCCCAGATTGGGTGGGCGTCACATTTCTGCCTTTCAAACTGATTGAGTTCATCTTGCATTGCAATCACCCAATCTGGATCATCTAGGGCATCTTCAACTTTCTTAGGTTCTGTTTCTGAAAGAAACCCAGAATAGTGACATTCATTTTGTGATGTCCTCCTAATTCTCACTCCTGTGTCCGGATCACCAATGATCAAGTGAAAGGGATGATCTCTATTCCATACCCTTTGTCTTGGCAGATGCGATCTTGATGATCCTCCTTGTTCTAGATGTTGTGGAGTGTGACTAGTTGATCCTTCTCCTGCTCCCCCTGAGTTGTTGACGGTTTGATTTGCTGACCCTGTTGATTGACTAGTGGATCCTGTAGTAGTTTGAGGATCTCCACCACTTTCACCACTTGGTCCAGAATCATTATCATTATGATTATTATTAATAACTGTAACAACTTCAGGTTCTTCTTCAATGTTAGAGAGATCTCCCGATAGATTTTCAAATACCAAGGATTCAGAGTTCTCTCTTGTTTGCAGGTCTGGTCTTTTGGTGTCGTCAAATGTTACATTAAAGCTTTTCAACACCTTCTTATCTTCAATCACATACACCCTGTAAGCCTTAGATTCCAGAGAATAGCCCAGAAAAATGCCTTCATCTGCTTTGGCATCAAACTTGCCTAGATGTTCTCCATCTTTAAGTACAAAGCACTTTGCACCAAACACATGAAAGTACTTCAGTGTTGGTTTCTTGTTGGCCATTAACTCATACGGAGTCTTTTCATGATCTTTGTTGATCAGGGTTCGATTCTGAGTGTAGCAAGCTGTATTCACTGCTTCAGCCCAAAAGTAAGTGGGAAGTTTTGATTCATTTAACATAGTCCTTGCTGCTTCAACCAAGGTTCTGTTCTTCCTTTCCACTACTCCATTCTGTTGAGGAGTTCTTGGTGCTGAATACTGTCTTGATATTCCTTTCTCTGAGCAGAAATCATTTAGAACGGCATTCTTGAATTCAGTTCCATTGTCTGATCTGATTGTCCGCACAGGTAGCTTAGCTTCCACTTCTATCTTCTTGATGTGATCAATGATTAGTTGTGTTGCTTCATCCTTTGATTGTAAGAACAACACCCACGTGTACTTGGAGTAGTCATCCACCATCACCAATGCATATCTTTTTCTTGGAAGTGACATAACATTGACTGGACCAAATAAATCCATATGAATCAGCTGAAGAGGTTCAGCAATGCTTGTCATTGCTAGTGAGTTCATGGGGGTCAATGAGGGAGAAAGGGAACTTACTTTCCAAGAGCATTATCAACAAACTCTGGATAGTATTTCTCTGGATCCTGAGACCTTTACTCATCCTGTGTCAGCCTATCAAATTATGGCTCAGCAGGGCAATGTGGAGGCAGAGAGGTCACTACACCTAATTCATACAACTGCATCAATGCAAAGAGCAAAGGATGCCTTGACCAATCTATCTCCAGGAGCTGCAGCTAGTGGTGACTTTGATTTTTCTGATGATGAGGACAACTTTGGTGACAATCTACAGGTGGCTTCTGTGGTGCCTCCTAGACCTAGCTGGCTTTCTCAGGATGGTCATGGAAGAATCAACCTGGATGCTGCAATCAGTAGACAGTACAATGAAGCCTCCTTGGCTCATGAATATGTTAGTGTTGAAAACAAGCCTTTCTACAAAGCCATTATGGACTCCTTGGAGATTCAAAGGCTACAAATGTTGCAGACCAGGATGGAAGCAAGGGACATCAAGGACTCTGTTGAGAACTTGAAGAATGCTACAGAAAGGAGGCTTGATGAGAAGCTTCCCCTTCTTACTGTATCCAAGATGAACAGGTTTTTCTCCAAGGAACCTGAAGTGTCCTCATCTTTGAAGACTCTTTCCTCTAGAGTGGACAAAGTAGAGGCTACACTTTCTCAAATTCAAAAGGAACAGGAGAAACAAACTCAACTCCTAACTCGGCTTTTGGCAGCTCAGGGACTCCCTATCATCTCTCTTGATGATAACAAAAAGGGGGAGAAATCTAAGGAGCTTGATATACAAATCACAAAGGTTTTGGTCCCAGCCATTTCCTTACCAGAAGAGCCATTAGCTATGGGGGAGTCAGGGAAAAACAAGCTTGATGGCATTGACCTAATTCAGCAAGCATCAATGAGGCTTCAGCTTGCAAAACAGATACAAGACCACTGGTCTAGCGTAGATGCAAGGGTCAAGAAAATTGCTGGAACTTCAAAGACAATTCATCCATCAACGGATCAAGCTACCTCTACAGAACCATCAACAAATGCAATGGTGATAGTATCAATGGAGCCACAGTTCAAGAGTTCATATGTTATAGAACCCCTTCAACATGGAGTCTTTCAAGATTCAAGAAATGAGAAAGGGCAATCTTCATGCTTTAGAGATGTGGATGCAAGAGGGATATCTCCATTATCACCTGCCAAACCCAAGGGCAAAAACATTGCAAGGATATTTTATCCTCCACCTAAGCCAGATGAGTTCAAAGTCCTAGGGAGGCTGATCACTGAAAGCAAAGAGAGCAATCATCCAAGCATAAGGAACAAAAGGGCCATCATCTACAGGGATAGCAAGGAAATTTGCATTTGGGTTGGTCACCCAAATTTTGCTAAGGCCAAAGCTGAAGAATCTGAAAGAGCAGCAATGCAAGCACTTGCAGTTGCTCAATCACTTGAAGATGAAGAAACCCTACAGGAAGAAAAGGCTAAGGATGAAGTTAAGGAAGCTGGAAAGCAAAGGAAGAGTGTAAGGCAACCAAAGGCTAGAGCTAAAAGGAATCTGAACTTTGATAAAGATGATTCCCAGGACACTGCTCAAGACTCTCCCCCAACAATTGCACATCAAATTCCTGTTGATCTACCTCTTGAGGGAAAGTTGGCTTGTGATCCTGCACATCCTGTCAACTTTCATGATCAACCAATAATGCCAAAAGAGGAGCCTTTTGAATTTGATGAGGCCTACTTTCCAAAGTTCCTATTTGAGAAAGATCAACCAATGAAGACAAAGAAAAGGGCTGTCAAGGCAAAGCCAGTGTTTGTGAGAAAGCCACAACCTCAGAAACCCCCTGCAAATCCAGAGGACTGCATGTACATTGCTGACATCAGGGAAGAATCCAGTTTACATCTTGATATTGCACAGGTAGCTTAGCTTCCACTTCTATCTTCTTGATGTGATCAATGATTAGTTGTGTTGCTTCATCCTTTGATTGTAAGAACAACACCCACGTGTACTTGGAGTAGTCATCCACCATCACCAATGCATATCTTTTTCTTGGAAGTGACATAACATTGACTGGACCAAATAAATCCATATGAATCAGCTGAAGAGGTTCAGCAATGCTTGTCATTTCTTTGCTTCTATGTGATGCTTTCTTCGACTTCCCTTTTTCACATGCTTCACATAGTCCCTCCTGATTGAATTCCATCAGGGGCAACCCTCTCACTAACTCTCTCTTTACCAAAGAGTTCATAGTTTTGAAGTTCAAGTGTGAGAGCTTCTTATGCCATAGCCAACTTTGTTCTGAAGATGCCTTATTGTAGAAACATGTAACTTCTCCTTCACTGGTAGAACTTAAGTCAGCTATAAACAAATTTCCTTTTCTCACTCCCAGTAGAGCAAGCTTCTCATCCTTCCTGTTTATGATCAAGCACATGTCCTTTCTGAAATCCACATTGTATCCTTTATCACAGAATTGACTGATACTTAGAAGATTGTGCTTCAATCCTTCAACAAGAAAGATGTTTTCAATGATGACATTCCCAATTCTCAGTTTACCATATCCCGTAGTGAATCCTTTGTTGTCATCTCCAAAGGTTACAATCGGGCCGGTCTTCTTAACCACCTCTGTAAGCAGGGACTCTTCACCTGTCATGTGTCTAAAACAGCCACTATCCAGAATCCACACGACCTTTGAGCTTTTAACCTTACCCTGCAATCACAGATTGATTAAGCAGACTTTGGTACCCAAACTTGTTTGGGTCCTGAAGGTTTAGATCCTTTAACAGGAGTAACATACAAGTCAGTCTTAACTTGTTTGACTTTCATGTTGTCTGTGGATTTATCATTTACAATACTAGTGCTACTAGATGCATTCATCAACTTAAAATAAGCATGCATGATATTGTATGCACAAAGTAAACACTATTTCTTTCCACATGGTTCATGAAGATCAGGCATGTCAGACATGTTATGCATTTCAGAAGTAACAGCAGTTTCTACTTTAACATTTTTACATGCATGTGTAAGGTGTCCAGTAGAATTACAATTAGTGCACAACTTCCTAGATGCAATGGGAGAAGATGAAACAATATTCTGATTAACACTATCTTTCCCATTCCTGTTCTTTTTAGCCTTACTAACCTTATTGCCTACATCAGTTTTAGGTAATTCAATTTTTACTGACTTCCTAGGCAACTTAGTCTTTATCTCTACTTCCTTCAATAAATCCTCCTCAAGCAATTCTTGGCTTATGATTAGATCATCCTCATTGAAAAGTGCTGGAAACGGCTTAACAAAAACTGGACAGTCTAATTCTTAAGAACATGTGGAGTATCCTTCTTGACAGCTGAAGATGTCACAGGAAATTCCACAATCTTCTTTCCAGTTCTTTTGCTGTAGTCAAATCCTATGGCAGTTTTATTCCCTAAGGTCTGAGTATCAATTATTTCCTTAGCAATTAGGGCGAGTTCTTATATGCATTCAGCTTCAAATCTAGGTCTGAAATCTGCTTCCTGAGGATTGTCTCTATCTCATCATTACACTTGACCTTGTTCTCTAAGTACTCATTCCCCTGTTTAAGATCTTCTAATGTGACAGCTACAAGCATTAGTTCTTCATTCTTAGATTCTAGATTTTTAATCTTAAGAACTAACTTAGCATTTTCAATTTCTGATGCTAGCATGCTTGTGTGAACATTAAACAATTTTACACTAAGATCTTTCACAGTTTTCTTGTACTCAGAATTAGACATGTCAATTGTTGTTAAGATAGGTACCTGAGATGATTGTGGTGATTCCTCTGAAGAGTCGGCCATTAGGGCAAGATTTACATACTCTTCCTCTTCATCTGAATCAGTATCATCCCAAATTTTACCCTCTGCAATATAAGCTTTTCCTTTCTGCTTTCCAGATAAGGTTTCCAGTTGTTGTTTCAGCTTAGCATTCTCTTTTTTCAACTCCTCATAAGAATCTTTCTTCTCATAGACATCTTTTATGTCTCTTGCTTGATGAGGGTTCCGGCATTCAGTGGCGAAATGCCCTAACTCATTGCAGTTGTAGCATCTTGATTTGCTTCTATCAATCATGCCAGTCTTGTAGCCTCCCTTAAAGCCAGTGCCATGTGAATACATGCTCTTCTGAAATCTGTTGGTTGAGCCCTTGAACTTGTACTTAGGGTTTCTCTTGAAATGAATGTGTCTAAACTTTGCAGCTTAGTATGCCATGGTTTTGTCTTCCATTTCCTCAAGCTCTTCTAGGTTGTAGTAATCACTTTCATCAACACCCAGATTCACAGAATCCATTTCAGCTTCTATAATCACCTCCTTTCCAGCTCTAGGGGTTTGAACCTAAATATCAGAAGTTGTTGGTTCATCCACTACAAGTGCAGCTGATCTTGCGAGTGTAGAATTCTTGTTGTCCACCGTCCCTGGTCCGTAGATTATCACTCGTTGTTCTTGCTCCATCTCATAAGTTTTAAGCTTGCCATAAATCATCTCCAATGGCATCTTAGTAAAGTCAATTCTTTCCCTTATGGATGAGGACTTGTGTTCTACATGATGGGGCAGTGTCATCATGAACTTCATGTTTGTCTCTCTCAGAGGATAGGTCTTCCCTTTCATGGTTAATTCATTTAACAGCTTAGTATACTTCTCAAAGACCTGAGTTATACTTTCTCCAGGAAGTGACCTAAATGATTCATATTGAGAAGTCAGGATGTCCAATCTATTTTCCTGCACGTCTTCAGTTCCTTCCATTATCAAATTTATGGTATCCCACATTTGTTTCCCGCTCACACAGTTCATTAACTGATAGCTCATTTCCTTGTCTGCGGAGTCTGTCAATATCAGCATCAAACCTGTATCCAATCGAATCAGTTCTTTATCTGTATCTGTGAACACAGATAATTCCTTTGGGATTGAGCCTTGAGGAATTTTGGTGCCATCAGGAGATGATGATTCACCAACTGGTTTCATTGGTACAAACGGTTCGTTCTCTAATATGCCAATATACAATAGATTAGATGCCTTGATAAATAACAGCATCTTCATCTTCCACAAACCGAAATCATCTCTAGTGAAGGGGAAACTTTAATACAAGCAGTTGTCTTTGGAGCACTCATGGTTTCTGAAAATTTCAAACTGTTTAAAATTCAAGAAATTCCAATCAAATGAAAAATTTTGAAAGTTAAATAATTTGCTTCAAATTTTCAAGCCTTGTTTGATTTTGGTCTCATTCACCGGATCTGATTTGCACATCAATCAAATAGCTATGATGTCAATTGTTAGGTCCAAAGTATCGTAGAAGGGGGGTTGAATACGATACTCACAAATTATTCAATCGGGGAATATATCGTTTTATAAATATAAACCGCGAGGGGTGCTACAAATCTAATCCGTAGATTAGCTTCAATGAGTTCAGGTTAACGTAATCAATACAAACAATAGAAATTAAGGCACTATAAATTTTCTCCAGTAATCGTTCTTGAGCTCTTAAATTCTTCTGAGTAAATATGATCACAACTGCTAACCAACTGAAGAAGAACACTGTCTTCATTCTCTATTTGTAGTCTTTGTTTTGAAAAACTATCGAACCAAAATCAAGTTAATCCTGGCCGTCCATTTTTCAATCAACCTGACAAAGTAAAATACTTTTCACCTGCTCCTTCAATTGAAAAACCATCGAATGAATAAAACAAATTTTCTTTCGATAGTTTTTAAATAAAAACTATTGAATGACAAATTACTTTTCCACGGTTTTTCTAATAGATTCTCTTGATCCCGTTCGATGGATTTTCTAAAAGAAAACCATCGAATTATTTTCTCTATTTCACTTTGACCCTTGAAGTTTCTTCTCTTTTTCACCAAGTGATTTGTACTTTCATTTAAACCTAAACATACCTTGTAATATTCTTTTCACTTTCAGGATGTTTCATATTTAGACTTTAAATCAACTTCTTCCGAGACGATAAACATCTTGATCTTTTAGGTGCTGACAACTAGTGCAACTGGTCTGGTTCACAGATGACTAACACTCGATCAATACTTCCATGTCTTCAATTCAATGTTGTTGATAAGTCCTTTGTCGTTCTGGTTGCTTCAATTAAATCACTGGAATCCTATGGTACTAACTCTTAATCATTCAAATACTTCTGCAGTCTTGAAAGTCTTGTTTCTTTATTTGTCACAGAGGCTTGTACATATTAATGAACTTCTTTCCGTGACATGTTTACGGACTTCAAGAATACATACCATATTTTGATTTTTTGAGTTTACCTTTTCTTCTTTACTTCTGGATTCATGTGCTTCTGTTAATATTATTGTCTGTCTTGTCCTTTGCCGAGTTGTTATTATCTCTGTTACATCTTATGTTACAGTATGCTTTACATCATCTTTAGGAACAAACAAATATAACACATACCTCAATTCTTCCAGATTCTTCATTGAGATGTCCAAAGCTGTCAATACAAACGTAGTTCCATCCTTGAGAAAATACACCAACTTTTTTTGAGGCAGATTTCCATCATAAACATCATAAACCATTTGAACAAATATCAGTTTGTCAAGATGTCTTTGAGTCAATTTCTCACTCAGATTTTCTGTTAAACATGCCTGATCATATGATGTTGCTTGAGGAATTATTTCTGCATCAGGATGTCCAATTCCTCCATGAGTTCCTGCACTTCGACATTCATTCTTCTTTTTCACAAATTCTTCATAAGAACTTTTGAATCTTCCAGGTTCACCAATCCCAGGAATATCAGAAAGACTTTTGAGATGTCCACTTGACTTGAATATTTCATTGATATGAAGATTAGATTTATCTTCCCTGACATCATAGCCTTTTTCCATGTAACTTTTATGCTTCTTGAAACCATAAGCATTCCTTGAGCTCCTAGCAGCACACTACGCCATAGATGGCCTTTTACAACATCTGGGTAGGGGTGTTACCCTGTTGCATGTTACCTTAGCTTTGAAATTTTGGACCTATTACAACATCGTAGTTTTGGTGTTACCATATCCATAAACCCATGTTACTCTAGCTGTAAAAAGGTGTTGTAACTGAGTAACACAGTGAGGGTGTTACCTTAGAGTATTAATTTTGAATTTTTTATGTAAAATTAATAATTCAATAATTATTTCACTTTAAAAGTATTTAATTTTTAAAAAATCATTGAATAATAAAAGTAATATTTTTATAAAAGTAATATTCTGTGAAATAATTGAATTATTTATATTTTATAAAATGTTTTTAATCAATTTATATTAGAATAGGTTTTTAAAAAAAATTAAATTTTGATTAAAGCCAATAAAAAATTTATTAGAGAAAGTAACAGCTTGCAAAACTAATTTTAACAATAGATTTAAAAATAGATTGTAAGAACGAAATAATTAAAATAATAAATTATAATTATAATTTAATATCAAACTTATTATAATAAATTTGTAATAATTTTGTTTAAAGAAAATTAATTATATCAGTGAGCGGCAAAATGAAATTGAGGCAACAACACCGAGCGGCAAACGAAATTGGGGAAAACACGGGCGGGGGAAAATTGGGGGAAAATTATATCACTCTCACTCTCATTCTCTCATTCTCACTTCTCATCCTCTTTTCTCGCTTCTCACTTCCTAGTCTCTGTCTATTAAGTTTTAAATTAGGGTTCGCGCTGCTTAAATTAGGGTTTAATTAAGGAATTAAATTAGGGTTTGAGCTGGGTTTAATTCAAGCTTGGTGGAGCTGGGTTTAATCGAAGTTTAGGGTACTCGAAAGTGTTTAAGGTATGCTTGATATGCTTCGATTTGTGCCTCTCTCTCTTTCTTTTTCTATCTCTCTCTCTCTCTCTGTCTCTCTCTCTGTAGCTATATATGCATATATTTGCTTGTTGAAGTATCAGTGAGTTTGACATAGGAACTTAAACCATAAAGTAACTTCGATTTTGGTTCTATTTATAACTGTTTCATCTTGTAGTTAAATCCAGAGATTATATATTCTATTGGTTTAATGAAGATTTAAAGGTTTTCTGCAACTTACGGCCATGTGTATTTGGAGTAATAATTTAGAGTAAGAACCATAAACTAGTATGTGAATGTGGTGCAAATTTAGTTTCATTTGATGATGGGCGCTCGTCTTTTCTGTCTATGTTTACAGTAAGAAGCTAGATGTTTCCTTACAATAATTTCTAATGGAAGTATTTCTTCCCTACTATTTACTGAAAGTAGTTTGGGTTACCGCTCTAATTTTGAGTTTCTCAATCCTATCAGTATTTCATTTTTTGGATCCTACTGAGTAGTGTGTTTTGCATTTTTAATTTATAACTAATTATTAATGCTCTCAGGTGTGGATATGGTTTCTGTTACAATGGTGCCTAGTTTCACTTCCCGAAAATTACCAGCGTCCAATTCAGTGGCCCACAAGCAGGGAAAAGGTATAGAAGCCTCAGAGACACCTGATTTCATTTTTTGGTGCTTAATTATCTTTTCCATGACAGTTTGAGATTGCTTTTGTAGTATTATTTTTTTTTGTATCCATCTCTTATCGGTTATATGGAATCTTGATCTTTGCTGTATAGATATGGTACCATAATGTCCCCCACACACAGCTCGCAGAGTATAAGGGACACCAAAATTGGGTCAAAGTTAGCGGTGAATACCTTGCATTTCCTGGTTGAGGGACTCAGATGATTCGAGGGGCTCTTACCTACATCGACACCATACAGAAGGTTACATTTCTATCTTTCTCTTATTGCATATGTCCATCTCTGCAAAAAAGTGCAGTCTATCTTAATTAACACCATTCTTTTTTAAGCACTAGATATATCGCTTTTGTATAATCATAAACAACAAATTTTTAGTTTTGTTAATGGCTTCTATGGTACATAACATCTAATATTTACATTGATAATATTTTAATATATGTTGTATTCACCTGAATCTCCATAGTATTAAATTCATTGAATCCGTGTATCCAGTATCCTGCACTACACATCTGATATTTATGCAAATTGAGCATTCTCTTTGAATTGTTGGCAGCAATTAAGAAATTACTAAAAGCGATCTGCTGGGAAGTCATTTCAATCTATAAAGATAAAAAAAATAGAGTAGGTGTTGCTGTATTTCAAAAACCCGATAGTAATGAGTGCTATGAAAAAAGATCTGAAGAAGAGCCACCCATGTGCAAAGATTCTGATGATCCAAATGCATCCTGGTATGATTCTCTTCAGCAAGTTCTTATATTTTTTTAATTAGCGTTATGTTTGACGAAAAGATATGTACGACATCTTAATATTTGTTAACAATAAGTTATCTTTTGAAAGAGAATGAATTGGATTTCAGTTTTATAATCGTTGGCAATCTTATTCGTCCTGTTTCTAGGAATGTACCATTGCAAGCATGCATGCATAAAATACCTACTGGTGCAACATAGCGTGGGTCAAAATGGCCAGAACAGTGGCCTGCAAGGATGGAAAAACCACCGTACTGGTTGTTGAGTTCACAGGTTGGAATTTATGGAAAACCTGCACCAGATGACTTTGTTGTAGACTATAAACATTGGAAACGCGTCGTTAGCACGTCATATGTAACTGGCATGGGTATAGACTGGTCCACGGTGAGGAATGTTATGGACATGAGAGCCATCTGTGGAGGGTAAGCAAAATAATTTCCATGGTTGATATATACATATATTTGATAAATATTTTAGGTGCACACTACAAAGAACTAGATATCATGCGCTTTAAAGAGGAATACAAACCAACAATTGTCCAAGATAAATAAGAGAATGTCTGCTACTCAGTTGCTGAGCCAGAATAATATAAGATACGAGTATTTAGTTTATCTAAACATGTGAAGAAACATGAACTAAAGACGCCTGTTATTTTGTGGTTTCTTATGAGACTGCTGTAATTTTTTCTAATGACCTGTTGGTACTTACATTCGAGTACAAGTAAAAGTATATTATGTTCGTAGATCGTTTTAGGATTTATCTGCTGCGTGTGCATATGATTTCATATAACTGAAGTTCTATTCTGATATATTGCAAACCGTACAAGTAATAGTATATTGCATGACTATGTTGGGATCAACACTAGTGTTGGGTTGACTCCAAACCCTACTATCAACTTCTCTGGGTGCTTGGAACTAGTGTTGCTTCACTTGGGACTGATGTCTCTTTTGACACCAAAACTGGGAATTTCACCAAGTATAAAGCTGGGCTTAGCTTCACCAAGTCTAAAGCTGGGCTTAGCTTCACCAATGCTGATATAATTGCTTCCTTGTCTGTGTAAGTAGTTCTTTAACAATATTTATGTACTGGCTAGTTTTTCTGTTAATTACTTTTAAGTAGTTTTAGTATCACTTTAAGAGTGTCATCGTTGTAAGTGGCACAACCTTTCTGCTGTCTTGTTTCCATTTGCACTGGTGCTATGCACTTAAATCTTACTTCTGTGCATAATATGACCAAGTAACTCACAACTTCTCAACCAACGAGAACACCATCACTAATATATATGTTTACTTGAATTTATTTGTGTAATCATTAGTGTCGACAATTTGCATTTTTGTATACTGTCCTCACCTAACTATCTCTTTATTTTGAAGGAAACGATTAAGAAAAAACTCAATTCATCAGAAGGAGTTGATGGTATTGAGGAGCTAGTTTCTGGTGGCAAACAATCCCATAGTCCGAGTTGGCTTATAGGCAAACATGGCTCGAGCCTCATCAAAACTTCTACTCAGGCTCCACCTCAAACATATTCGTAAATCGGAAGGTCTAGGACAACTTGGCCATTGTCCTAAAAAATCCACATAACATTACCTTTTGAACTGTTGTCATGGTTTTTCTATTGCGTTTGTTATGTCTTCTAGTACACTTTAACGTTGTAATTACTTTTGTTCTTAACTTGGTATTGGCGGATTTGATGAGATTATGTAGTTAGGTTTGTGATCGGAGACGTAGTTGGTTGTTTATGATGGGATTATGTAGTTGGATGATGTACTTGGTTTGTGTGAATTGGTTGTTTTTCTAATGGGAAATGCTATATTTAAACTTTACATTTTTATTTAGTTAAACTACAGGTGTTACCTTAGGTACTATAATGATGTTACTAAATGTCTTCATTGGCAACACCTAGCGTGTTGTAATAGGTGTTACAATATGTGTTACCCTAGACTGAAACGTGCACATTTTGTGGGCCCCACGTGTGGGCCCACTGATTTCAAAAAATTCTAATATCTAAGGTAACATAGATTTGGTGTTGAAATAGAGTGGTTACTATGTTGCTGTAGGCTATCTTTGGTAACATAAAAGGCTATGTTAGCCTAGGGTAGGCGACATGTTGCCTTTGACGCCAAAGGCAACTGGGAGAGAAACTAACCCAGCCCTGAAGTTACCTTAGCCTTTTTTGGGCCTGTAGCAATATTATATTGGGTCTAAGGTGACATAGATCAGTAGTTACCGTAGGCCATCTATGGCGTAGTGGCATCTTCCTTTTTCTTCAAATATTCTTGCAGCACAGCTCCAGATTTTGTAAAACTGTGTCGTTGCAAAGATTTAAAATAATCTTTCTCTTCTTTCTCAGATGCTTCTACATTCAACGACGTTTTCACAAAGAATATCTGCCTATCATTCTTTGAATCTTCCTTTCTTCTACTTCTTCTTTGAACCAACAGAATATCATCTTCCTTTTCTACTTCCTCGTGTGGTTCTGCAGAGATTTGTTCAGTAATAATCATTTGAGACGGACCTTCAAGAACTTTTTTTCCCTTTTCTTTCACAGAAATAGTAGGTAGCTCAAACGAAAATTTTGCACCAGGATTTGACCCTTCTCTGATCATAATACCTTTTTGAGGTTCTGAGATCAACTTGGTAGTTCTTCCTCTTCCTCTACCATGGCTTCTACCTCTAGTCATGTTCCCTCTCTTTCCACTCCTGACAAATCCTTTTTGTGATTTTAGCATCTCATACTCTATCCTTTGAGCTTCCACCATTTCTTCCACATCCTCATCAGGATACATTTCTTGAAGAAGTCTCCTTGCTTGTTGCTCATCAAATGCTTCAAGTCTGGGATCTTTATAGTGCACAATATATTCTCCTCTATCAATATTCACAGTTTGATGAAACTTCTTTGCCTGCTCAGCAGTTGTCACTATAATATCATGAGATTGCATTCTTGACCCATACCCAGAGACTTGAGTTGACTGCCATTTCTGACTTTGTTTAGGCATAGAGATTCTTGAACCAGTAACAACATCAGTAGTTGCCTGTTTCTGACTAGAGCCTCCATCAGGAGCATCATCTTTTCTCTGAAACACTAACTCCGGAGAGCATTTGGTTGACACTACTTTCTCCCCCTTTTTGGCATCAGTACCAGCATCAGGAACAAGAGCATAGATAAGTAAGTCCAGCTTAGCATCCATAGAGTCAGCCTTTTTCTCCAAAGTCGCAATCCTTTGTTCAAGGGAGACATGATCTTTGTGAACAGAAGAAAAGGTTCTTGACTAACGAGCCACAGACTGAGCATGATCTTCCACAACAGCAGCAATACTCTTGGCATTTGAAGTCTTGACATCAACAATCTCTTCAAAGATAGCTTTAAGCATGAGAGAAGTACCTTTGAGATGAGTCTGAAGATCTGCATTCTTAATGTTCTTGAAAACAGTAGCCAAGTGATGATGAACATTACTAATCCCAACAGGAGATGCAGGATCAGTCCAAGAGTGACTCCACTGAGCACGCCTATGACTTGTCAATATATCAGTGGAAGAGTCATCGGGATCAGAGTCATCAGAACCTGAACTAGAGACGTTAGACGGATCCTGAGCAAAATGAGAAGGAGAACCTGCAGGATTAGAGGATGTGCCTGCAGAAAAAGCAATGATCCCTAAATCTCTCTTTTCTTTTTCAGTGATCTCATCACTGCTCACCAACACAGTATCTGAACTTTTGAGATTCAGATTTTCCTTATTGGTATACAAAGCATCCACACTCAATTCTATCTCTCCTTTTGCTAGTTCAGGAGACTGCCTCTCAATAATTCTGTTTTTCTCTAAATCTTTTCTCTCATTCTCACAGAAAAGGCTCAGAGCACTCAGAAACGAAGAAATAAGAGATGGCAGAGAAGAGTAGAGTGCAGTCGTACTAATAGGGGTTCCCTCAAGTAATGGTCTATCAGTAGTCATACTGACACTAGGAGAATAAACAACCATAGCAGTATCAGGATTAGAGCTATTACCTGAGTCCTCAAGTTCCAAAGGAAAGGAGGATAATGGTTGAATCAAAAGAGCTTGGCTTTCATCATTTGGGCATTCTTCCATACTTTGAATGAAAGGTTCTTGTGGAGCCTGGCCAGTGAGGACTGCTTCAGTAGAGAGTACTTGAGGTTCTTGTGTGTCCTGTCCTTGAAATTGGTCTTCATCAGTAGATGGTTCTTGTGGGACCAGAGGTTCAGAAGCTGCTACACCAAATTCACATGTAGGTTCTGTTAATACCCGAATTTTAATGATGATGATTGTCTGAAAGCTTATTCAAGTGATTGATATAACTTAATCAGAAAAATGAATGTTTTAAACGAATTGATTTGATCTTACTTAATTTCAGGAGATTTGACTTGTTCAAATCTGATATTGTTATTGATGATTATCCTAACTGCTATTAAATCGATCAAGACTTATTCAAATATTTTTATATCAAATGCTTAATCTCTATAACATATTCTAATCCTTATCTTCTGTTTTATAGTCGTTTCAATTCAAATTTCATAACAGCTATTTTCAGAAAGAATATATATTCATTCAGATTGGTGACAATAGACTACTTCGAGCAATCAGATTCTATTCTTCTAAAAAGCATTCAAGATCAAATTAGTTCTGTTTTAGAAGATTCATTATTATTGAGTTGTATTAATTTTCTTTATCTATACTTGTGTCGGGTTGTGGCAAATAGATAGGATTACAAAATTCAACCAAGGTTACTAGCGAGCTAGAGTTTCTACTGCTAGTGGACAGTTGTGTCAAGGGAAGGGTTCTTCCAAGAGGTTCTTATTTTTGTAATCCGGATAAACTGTAAGTGTATTATTATTGTTAATAATATATTCTCTGTGCTAGTTGGCATAGGGACTTGGACGTAGGCCATAGATATTGATAGGGGCCGAACCAAGTGAAAAGTCTTGGTGTTATTTATAATTCTGCAGAATATCTTTATTCAGTTTTTGTTTTATATATAACATATTGAGACAGTCCCATTTAACAAAGAGACATACCCTTTGTCAATTGAGACAGACTCATTCTTATATTGTGCTTAGAACAAAATGGAGTCGTTGAACGCAAGAATAGAACTCTTCAAGAAACTGCTCGAACTTTACTGCATGAAAGTAAGCTACCTCGAAAATTCTGGGCTGAAGCGGTAAATACTTCTTGTTATGTTCTTAATAGAGTTTTAATTCGTCCTATATTATTGAAAACTCCATATGAATTATTGAAACAGAAAACTCCTAACATAGGTTACTTTCGAGTTTTTGGATCCAAATGTTTTATTTTAGATACTCAGCCTAATAAAGGTAAATTCGATGTTAGAGCTGCTGAAGGTATTTTTTGGTTATGCTGCTAACAGTAAAGCTTATCGAGTATTTAATACTGTTAAAGATAAAGTTGAAGAGACTATCAATATAACTTTCTATGAGACTCACAATGATCTAGTCAGAGACGAGGATGATTTTACAGATATTCCTTCTCAGACTCAAATGAGACAGCCTCAATCTCAAAAAGGACAATCTCTTTCTCCTCAACATAAAGCTTCTACTTCTACTTCTGGATCACCTTCATCGACTACTTTCGTTCAAGATTCTCCCAGCCGTTTTGTTTCTCCAGTACCAATGCAGGCAGATCAATTTCAAATGGACAACTCTAATACAGAAGAAATTCATTCTATTCAACTGCCAAAGTCATCCAGAACTGTGAAGAATCATCCTCATGACAACTTGCTTTCTGATCTTGATCAAGGAATCACAACTCATAGTAGATTACATAATTTATGTGCTTTCTCCGCTTTTGTTGCTGAGTTTGAGCCTACCAATGTTCAAGAAGTTGTTCATAGTGAACAATGGTCTATGGCAATGCAAGAAGAATTAAATTAGTTCGAACACTGTGATGTCTGGGAATTAGTATCTCCACCACAGGATGCTTCTATCATACTCGCTGGGTTTTCAAAAACAAGAAGGATGAAGCAGGAAATATTATTCGAAACAAAGCTCGATTAGTTGCACAAGGCTACAATCAACAGGAGGGTATCGATTACGATAAAACATACGCTCCAGTCGCTCGTCTTGAATCTATTCGCATTCTCATGGCCTATGCTGCTCACAAGCAATTCAAACTTTATCAAATGGACGTCAAAAGCGCTTTCTTAAATGGTTTCTTGCAAGAAGAGGTCTATCTCAAGCAGCCCCCAGGTTTTGTTCATGAAAAATATCCTCATTTTGTGTACAAGCTCAAGAAATCTGTCTATGGTCTTCGACAGTCCCCTCGATGTTGGTATGATCGTCTCAGTGATTTTCTTGTGACTACTGGCTTTACTCGTGGTACACTCGATCCTACTCTCTTTATTTTTCATAAAAACAATGCGCTCTTACTTGTTCAAGTATATGTCGATGATATAGTTTTTGGGTCGACTAATGAATCATTATGTAATTGGTTTTCTGATTGTATGCATAAAGAGTTTGATATGAGTCTTATGGGTGAACTTCAATTTTTTCTTGGCTTGCAAATTAATCAAACTGATGCAGGTATTTTTATTCATCAAAGCAAGTACATTCGAGATTTGCTTAAACGTTTTGATTTAGAAAATATTTCCTCTAAGACTACTCCTACGAGTGTTTCTGTCAAACTCACTGCGAACAAGGAAGGTAAATCCGTAGATATCACTAAATATCGAGGTATGATTGGTTCTTTGTTATATCTTACTGCCTCTCGTCCTGATATAATGTTTAGTGTTTGTATGTGTGCTTGCTTTCAAGCTAACCCTAAAGAATCACATTTGAATGCAGTTAAACGGATATTTAAATATTTAAAGGGCACTAGCACTTTAGGATTATATTATCCTACTGCCTCTTCTTTTGATTTAACTGGTTTCTCAGATGCTGATTATGCAGGTTCTTTAGTTGATCGAAAGAGCACTAGTGGTGCATGTGAATTTTTAGGTGATTGTTTAGTAGCATGGCATAGCAAGAAACAAACATCCATAGCATTATCCACAGCTGAAGGGGAATATATAGCCACCGGTAGCTATTGCACTCAAATTTTATGGATGCAACAAACTCTCACGGATTATGGTATCAAATTCTCGAATATTCCTATTTACTGTGATAATACCGCTGCTATTAATATTTATAAAAATCCTTTCAAACATTCACACACAAAACACATTGATGTTCGACATCATTTTATTCGTGATCATGTGGCTAAAGGTAATATACAATTGATTTTTATTCCGTCTGAAAATCAACGTGCTGATATTTTTACTAAACCTTTATCTGAAACTCGGTTTTGCATGTTAAGACGTGAGTTTGGCATGTGTACTTTATAATTATTATTTACTATTTTCTATGCCTTGGGTTTTGGTGATTTACATTAATTGCTTCTTATTGATTTAACAACTAGTCCTGTCTGTTCAACTTTACCTACTGATACACGCTTGTATTCACGTATCCCCATGCATTGTCTTTTTATTGTCAAATTTCTTCTCTTCTCTTTAATCCCTTCTTCTTCCTATTCTCTTTTATATTTTTTTTCTTCTTTCTTGATTTTAAATTTTCCTTTTCATACCAATGGCAAAAACCAAGAAAACTTCTAAATGCCCGACTACCTCTCAAACACCTTCCAAACGACAACGGTTTGCTCCGGCTTCTGTGTCTTCTGACACCTCTCATAATTCTTCTGGAAGTCCAAGCCACGCTTTGGTGAAGTCTGTGCACCGATTCATAATAAAAGAACGATTAGTTGATCTACCGTTACTCCAGGAGGCAGGTATTGTGGATTTTTTCAATTCGGTTGGTTGTGTTTCTCTATTGTCACCGGAATCTCTTATTTACCCCAACTTGGTACGCGAATTCTATGTACATCTCTCAATTCGTGGTGATTGGATTCACTCTTCTGTTAAAGATATTCCTATTGTGTTCAAGCCTCAGTTGCTGTCTTCTATTGTTGCTATCCCGGATAAAGGACCTTGTCCCTTTACTAATTCACACCAACCTGTGTCCAACATTGAAGGTTATTCTTACGAATAACAACTTGCTTTAATTCTTACTGACAGGTATGATTCTAAACCATCGGTATCTCTTCTTAATCCTAATGCTTTGTGTTTATTTCGATTAATTCATACAAATGTTTGTCCTCGTAGTAGTGGTCGAGATCTACTTACTCATCAAGATTCAATACTGTTGGCACTCTTTGTTTCAGGTGTTTCTTTTGATGTTTCCTCCTTTATTATCCAACAAATAATTCACTGTGTTAATCATGAGTCCATGCATTTGCCTTATCCTGCCTTGTTAACAAAATTATTCCGATATTTTGATGTTCTATCTACTTCTGATGTTTCTGAACCTATTGTTGACTCTTTTGATTTAAAAGTTTTGACTGCAAACAAGTTAAAAATAGAGAACAAAACTTTGGTTTTTAATCCAGTTGTTAAGTCTGTTCACTCTGCTCCTGTTGGTCCTTCTTCTGTTTCTTTTGAGAACAGTTCTCATTTTGTTGCTTTGACAAAGAAAGTTGAAGATAATTCAAACCTTTTACAGTCTGTTAACTCCAAACTTGATTTTGTTTTATCATTACTTCAGTCTTCTACTTCCCGTATTGAATCTGTTGATACTCAGCTATTTTTTTGAAATCTCTTTGCTCAAAGCTTTTCTCATCTATGAACTTTGAGTTCGGAAATGTGCAAGATGGATTAACTCATGCTGCCAAGGCTTGGGAGAAAGAATTTGTTAAGTTATTTTATATTCTCAGCTCAGAAACAAAGTTCGTGTCAAAACAAGTTTCTTCCCTGGTGCACAAGAAGGATCTCCAGTGGCACTCGCGTGAATGGATGGATGACAGTACTCTCGCTAAAATCACTACGCCACTTCCATTACCAGCTATTCCTCCACCTGAAGCTCTCGGATTTAATCCTCAAGAATACCGTGATAAGATCTTTGAATGGCTCTCTGCTCGGGATGGGAAATCGCCTCCAACAAGTTTTTATTCCAGCATGTTTACAGAATATGGACAGCCTTCAGTTGTTCCTCCATCCGCCACTCGCAAAGGAAAAGCCAAACAAACTCCAGTTGATATTGATGAATGATTTTTTTTATGATTTTGAACGGGGGAGAAATCTGACATTGTGATTTGGTTTTATGGGGTTTTATAACTTTTATGACATTATTTTTTTGTAAGACTTAAGTTATTCTATTTTGCTTGATTTTAGGTGGTTTGAACGGATTGATATTTGATCTTTATGGAATGCATAAGTTGCATTATTTCTGATTAAATGTTAGATGCTATATTTTTGATCATACATGAACTCTAAGTGTTTTATTGTTTTATATTTTATAAGTTCATTGTGATAGGGGGAGCTTCAGTTCACAATAGTTTAAGTTAGATATGGTTCATCATAATAAAAAAAGGGGAGATTGTTAATACCCGGATTTTAATGATGATGATTGTCTGAAAGCTTATTCAAGTGATTGATATAACTTAATCAGAAAAATGAATGTTTTAAACGAATTGATTTGATCTTACTTAATTTCAGGAGATTTGACTTGTTCAAATCTGATATTGTTATTGATGATTATCCTAACTGCTATTAAATCGATCAAGACTTATTCAAATCTGTTTATATCAAATGCTTAATCTCTATAACAGATTCTAATCCTTATCTTCTGTTTTATAGCCGTTTCAATTCAAATTTCATAACAGCTATTTTCAGAAAGAATATATATTCATTCAGATTGGTGACAACAGACTACTTCGAGCAATCAGATTCTATTCTTCTAAAAAGCATTCAAGATCAAATTAGTTCTGTTTTAGAAGATTCATTATTATTGAGTTGTATTAATTTTCTTCATCTATACTTGTGCTAGGTTGTGGCAAATAGATAGGATTACAAAATTCAACCAAGGTTACTAGCGAGCTAGAGTTTCTACTGCTAGTGGACAGTTGTGTCAAGGGAAGGGTTCTTCCAAGAGGTTCTTATTTTTGTAATCCGGATAAACTGTAAGTGTATTATTATTGTTAATAATATATTCTCTGTGCTAGTTGGCATAGGGACTTGGACGTAGGCCATAGATATTGATAGGGGCCGAACCAAGTGAAAAGTCTTTGTGTTATTTATAATTCTGCAGAATATCTTTATTCAGTTTTTCACTACACCATATTTGACCTATTGCAAGCCCAAAAAAGTGTATCATTAGACCCCATATGTGTTACAATAGAGGTTTATGTAACGCTTTAGCCAAAAATCGGTGTTGCATTTGCGGCCGTTGCCTACGAACCCATATAGTAACGCTTTGATGTACTTATTGCAACATTTGTCAAGTATTACAATATCGTTTTTTTTGCAAAACTTTTTCTGTTTTAGTAACACATTTAAGGTGTTACAATAGAATTATGCAACACATTTTTGCAACATTTATTGGCTTAGAATGTTACAAAATTGATTTATTTGCAACATTATGATGCAACATTTTGATGGCTGTTGCAATGTTTTTGATTTTTTTAGCAATATTTATCTGCAAAATTTTTATCCCTATTGTAATACTATATATCTTTTTGGCAACACATATTTGTAACACTTTTTGTTAGTCTAGATTGAAATATATTGTTTTAAAATTTAATATACAATGCACAAAGGCATAACAAACCAAAAATGATATTTAAAATTTTCTTGAAAACAAAACAAAAGTCAAAGAATCCCAAACAAAATTGGCTTATACCGCAACATCATCTTATATCTAATACTTAAGTGTAAAGTCGAAACACATTCGACTTACACCACAATTCACATGGAACTTGGTTTTTAAGTTAAAATATCCAATCAAAGGTGTACATATATGCGAAAAATAAGTATGGACAAGAAATTATATCACAAAACTCCTTTTAGGTTCTCGTCCTCGTCTTCACCTTCATCACATTCTTCGGCCTTTGGTGGTTTCACGGAAGCTGCCTCAGTTGTTTTCTCAGGTTCTGGCACCGGCTTAGCAACAACTTCTTTCTTCTCTTCTTCAACCGCAGAGAGCAACTTTGTTATTCGCCCTTAACAGCATGATAACCATTACAAACCACTAAGGACTCTGCAGACAACGCCTCCAAGAGACGACAACAACAAAAAACCACCAGATCCTATAGTTGATATATGACATCCTGCAAAAATAAAATGAATATTTAATTTAATTTTTCTAAATAAGGACTGGTAAAGCACGAAAAGGATCACACGTTCAGATCCTTTAAAATGAAGGAGCAAGTCAATAGATTTTCCACAAACAGAAATCTAAAAAGAAATTTCATAAAAAATCTACTTTTTGAGCCTTGAGACAAACACTGGTCACAGAAACAATATCATTGAAGATTTTTTCATCATCAGTTAACTGATTCGTGTAAAAAAAATTACAGTAAGCGCACCTGAAGAACTTCTTTCGCACGTGAAACCTGGTAAGCTTGGTAGGCAATTTTTTAATATATGCATTGTATTCAAGCTTGTGATGAAATTTTTGACCAATAGTCTCTCGATTCTAAGAAAGTGGCAAGATAGAAAAAAAATAAAAATAAGTTTCTCTCACCAATTTGTATCAACAGCAGTTTTTCTACATTAATTCTATTTTTATCTACAATTCGCCAAAAAGCTTCAGATGCAATTTATTATTGAGCAAAAGTAATGTATTGTTCACCTTTGCCAGTGCCTCAAATTTGTTGAGGAAACTCGTCTGATGTACATCAACACCATCTTCCCCATAACAGAATTGAACAATAGAACCATTTGCATCCTGGACTGTATAATCATAGCAAACTTTAAGGCACACTACGAGATGTTTTGACTGCAGTATCAACTAACCTGTAGACCAAAATATAAGATATTTGGATGTCCAGAAACGAAGACAACCTCAACAATAATTCATAATCAACTGAGCCTAAAACGCGAAGAAAAAAAACAATTTACTACACCAATCTACAGGATTTGAAGCCCTAAAAGACAAATTTATCCTAAGAAATTACAACATAGTACCTAGGATACATAATGTAGACACGCCTTATAAATAGGCTTCCTACATCTTATAACCTACACAACCTTGATTTCTTATATTCTATCTTTTTATTGCAATGATTTCTTATATTCTGTCTTTTTATTGCACACAAAACAATAAACTGTAAAATGATATGACCTGAATCTTTTTTCTTTTTATTTTGATTTGCCAAACCATTGAACTATTATTATATGATGACCACCTAAATACCCATACCAGAATCCTACTTTCTAGAGTAAACATAAATAATTGGTCTTTGACAAATAAAAAAATTCAATACTATTTCAAGTCATTTTTGTATTAAAATCGTAAATAAAGACATCTACACTCGGCCCTAATAATATATGTGGAATTTTACAAAGCAGATTTTCATGCATACAACGTTACTGACGTCGAAAACGTCAAAAAGTAGTTCACATCTTGATCTTTTTACTTAACATAGGAAGCAACATAATTCAAGTACTTGCAGCAGCTAGCAGTATCTGACATTATTCTTCAAAATGAAAAAATCCAGGTCTAGTAATGCAAGCCTATAACTCAAGTGAACCATAAGATAGTTGGATACTTGGACAGGAAAAATAAACATATGAATGTGGGTGTCTAAGCCCATATCATTTGAGCAAACATGGTGGGCACATTCTGTATTTCTTTTTGTAGATGTAAAGCACTGAATGCATTGCGCATATTACTACAATGCAGGTTTGTAAATTGTATAACTAATATACAACAAAGTACGTATCGGCCTATATAAGACCTTGTCTGAACTGCTTCTACTGTGCTGCTACCGGAGAAACAGACGTAAAACCGATCATTCAAAAAGATGGCATGTAATTATGTTTACCATAGACAAATGTTGGAGTACTCAATGTTAATTATAGGGATACCTACTTATTCAGCCTTCAATTTAGTCCGCGAATGATACAGAGTAGTCTCGTCGGGCTAATTACAGCCAGGGTCCTGTCATTAAGAGAATAGAATTTCATACTTGGTGAAAGAAACAATCAAAAACATAATCAAATTTACAAATTACAAATACGTAACGTAGCTTGTTGAGAAGTATGCCTCTATTACATAATGCAGACCTCTGCACACTTTTCTTAACAAACACCAGAACTTTGTAACTTTGAACTCAATAACCTACAAGAACTAGGCATCTTATCAGCACAATTTTAATTACGACAACACATAATTGAGGTGTAGACATAATATTGGACCTGTATATGATAAAGGCAAGCAACATTGGAGCATTTGGAGCATAAACATCACATAGACAGGGAAGATCACAGATGTACAAGCAGAAATGTATCAACAATTTAGAAATAGATGTTCAAACAATTTTTTCAGATTTTGAATTATATTGACTTGGCCTAGCTGTGAAAAAAATATATACATAACCATATTTTTAAAGTATCTAATTTCAAGGTTTCGTAGAGAAACTAAACAAAAAGCCAGTCAGCCAGATGATAAAACCAAACATTGTCTCTGACAAACAATTCCCAAGAAACAGTTTAATCAAAGAATGATTAGATCCCAACAATGTAATCTCTTATTTATGAATAACTTTATTTGAATCAGTTATATTTCCTCATTTTTTTTAAGTATCCAAAAGAAATTCCAAGAGAACTGAAATATCTTCACTTTTCGGTCTTCAACTCAAAAATAAATAAATTCAATTAGGTCTTAGTTCTTAGATTAGATTTAAGGCTATGAGCAGGAGGCAGCATAAACAGAAACAGGTACTAAACAAAAAAGAAGGAAGGCAGTCGGAAAAAATTGAGACTTAATGACCGGTTGGCGGATGACAGCCATCGCCGATCATCCTCTTTTGATTCTGTTTTAGTCTTTCAGGAGAGGTTCCCAGTCCAATCCACCTAATTGCTTATCCAGGCACTTGCACATAGCACATAGGACTGAAATTCCGATTCTGTCAACCACGTACCAAGACAGAAACATCTTTGAACTTCATAAAAGCACAGAAACCGTAATGTAAGCAAGAATTATGGTTATGGGTGAATGTTGATAGTACACGTAGTAATTTCTCCATTCTGCATAAGCTCGGAAAAGCTACCAGTGGGCACAAATTAACACAAATTTACCACAAATTTAACACAAATTTCCCACAAATTAACACAAATTTCCCACAAATTTAACACAAAAATTCTACTAATTAGAACAAAATCCCTACTACTTTAACACTTAATACTTGTTCTAATCAAACAAAAATTATGAACACATACAATCGAACATATAATCGAATCGAACATATAATCTAAAAATTTCACATGTATACACATATATACATGTATAATCCAACAAAATAGAAAAAAGTTAAGTATATTACCTCTAATTGAATCTTTAATTGAATATTTACTCTAAATCTTTCTTTAATTAGATTTGGGGTTTTGGGGTTTTGAAGTCGATTTTACGAGTTTGAGAGAGGTGTGAGACATGAGTGAGGTCAAGAGAGGTGAGGTCGAGAGAGATGGTCGAGAGAGAGGGAGGTCGAGAGGGGTGTGGTGGAGAGAGATGGTCGACAGAGAGGGATGGTCGAGAGAGAGAGGGAGGTCGTGAGGGATGTTTGAGAGAGGGGCTAGTATTTTGTGTTCTAAAATTTATTTTCGTGTAAATAACAATTTTGGTACCAAAATATTTGGTACTAAAACCGCCCGCCCAATGAAAAAATTGAACTCCCGCCAACACTATTCGGTCAAATTGACCAAAAAAGTGATATGTTATTGTAACACTTTTCTGAAGTATTGCAATAATTCTAAAATTATCGAACTGCTTCTTAGCCTTGCAACACTTTTCTATTTTATACAACACTTTGTGAAAGTATTACAATAAATATGCAAGTTTCTTATCTATAGCAACATTTTATGCAACACAAACATGTTATGGGCTTGCAAAAGGTCAAATATGGTGTAGTGTTTGTTTTATATATAACATATTGAGACAGTCCCATTTAACAAAGAGACAGACCCTTTGTCAATTGAGACAGACTCATTCTTATATTGTGCTTAGTTAATTTCAGGTTCTTGTGTGCTTCCCTCGGTAACTGGATCATCAAAGTGAGTGATGATGTCATCTTTGAGAGACCCTTGAGCAATGTCAGGAATTAACTCTGATGAGATTTGAGTAGATTTTTGCAATTGTTCCATGCCTTCATCGACCCTTTGAGTAGATGGTTCTTGTGTGGCTTGATCTACTTGGACTGATAGTTCCCTTTGAGAACCAGGTTCTTGTGGATCCAGATCAACAATAGGAGCAGAGGATGTCCATGCCTTGACATTCCTTTTCTTTGTTCTTTCGAAACAGGTCTTCCTTTTCTGACCAGCAGCCTCAGAAATTTCTTTCCTTGCTGCTTCTTCCAGTCTTTTTACTCGATCATATGACATGTCAACAGACCGTCCCTTTGGGGATACAGGTGGACTGGAGTCAGAGATTACCACTTTCTCAGGTGACATCCACACATTAGAGGCGTCATCATCAGGATCAACTACTACATCATGAGTGAAAGCACCATCCGGATCAGTACTGATAGGAGCAGCAGTAGCATCACTTTCATGAAGAGTTTTGTGTAATGCATCGACAACAGCAAAATGAGAAGTGATGATGGATTTCCTTAATCTGTGTCGTTTTGGGGATGGAGGAAGATGTCCTTCTTGTGGAACATCAACAGATGATATCTTGAATATAGAAGACAGAGGCACATTATCATCTTCATCAGTATCAGAATCAATGACAGTTGTATATTTTCTCCGTGAGGCCAATATATTTGATGCCATACCAACTGCCTGAGCACCTTGTTTCTCCATAGTATCAGAAGGGTGAGGTAACAAGGTCCTTGATCCTGACGGCTGAGAACACCGCATAGATTTAGCTAACCTTGTGTGTCTTACAACTGATTGCTGTTGAGAGCTTTCAGAGGTGGGAAGTGAGTGTTTGGAAGACTCTTTAGGTTGTGTACTTGGGTGAGATCCAGAGGGGGTATTAGCATCAGACCTTTGAATCATAGTACTAGGAACTAATCCATAAATAGTAGGCAGTCTCTGTCTCAGAAGCTGCCTGACCTGTTCAGGATACACAACATCACCAACAAACATTTGTTTACCTTTTAACATATACTCCTGAAATGAGCGAGGAGTATTCTGAAAGACAGGTAACAAGCTATCTTCTTGAAACGCAACATTAGGACACAAGTACTGAAAAATCAAGTGAAGAAATCGACCAAAGTAGACTACCTCTCGATTTTCATTTATTCTACTATCTAGGGAATCAATAATCATACTAGCAATATTAAAATCATATCCATAGATAAGAGAATACCCGATGTTTTGTGTGGCTTGAGTTAAAGCATCAAAGTTCGAGCTCTTATTCATGAAGCACTTGCCAATGGAATCAAAGAAAAAGTTCCATTCCTGACGAAGCTTAGTTCTTACCAATTTTCCCATTCGAGTCATATCACCATTATAACCAATCTTGGTGAAGAACTCCCGGAGAACAGTCTCAGAAAAAGATGGGGTAAATGAGGTAGGACTACCTAGGTGCAAAGATCGTTGAACAATAGCAGGGGTAACCTCATACAGATCATTCCTGTAGGTAAAAGTGAGGCGAGGTTGGGTATCAGAAGTACCTGGAGTGTAGGTAGCTGAGCTCCAAATCTGCATCACAGCCCGTGTAGAAATTGCTTTGGGTTCAGTCAGAGCATACCCAATTGGACTCGAGGCTAGAAAATCCTGAATGAGATGAAACTCGGATGGAGCTTTCGTCTTGTCCAAAATGGAGGAGTAGTTGTTTGTGACAAATAGGATACCATTATTTGTGATGTTCTTGTTTGTTGAGGCTGGAAAGTGAGTTGCTGCCATTGTTGAGAGAAAAGAAATTTCGATAGAGAAGAATATTGTCACACAATAGAAAATATTAGTTAACAAATTGTGAACTGAATAATATCTTTTGAGTATAATTAGCAGCAAATTTTCTCCGAAAAACAAGAATAATGATGGTAATGGAACATATATCGTGTAAAAATGACTATGCACGATTTCTGAGGTACGCGTGATTATAGTGTTATACACACAATGTTTGTATGTAACAGCGCTTGAAGATCACGCGAGTTGACACCTGTCAGTCAACCACAAATAAAGCACTCCATGCAATCAGCTATTAGAAAAAGTTAAAATCAATAAAAAAATTATCGATTTAAAAATCTCGCTCATAAAGAGAATATAGGAATGTAGAGAAGTCCAACAGTCGAGTAAGTGCAGTCTTGGAACTCCACTCTATATATTCCCCATAGCCTAAACCTGTCATCAACTATTAGACCTTTTATATTCCCAGTCTCAGCCTATAAAAGCCTGTCACATTTCACAAAATAATCTTATACCTACCAAGCACATCTTTACAAAAACACACTGCAATCCATATGGCAGGAATATTTGAGTTCATGCCTATTGAAGATTTTCTGGAGATGGGTTGGGAGCAACAAGCAAATTATCTCATCGATGAGTTTCTTGTATTAGTTTTTCTGGATGAAGAAGGACTCATCATTGACGATGAGATAGCTGAGGGTCCTATTTCAAACCCATATGTCCACATTATCCGACCCGGTCCGTTCGATGCTCCAGTCCTGGCAGAGGACGTAGTGGCTGAGGCCTGTCTTTTGCTCCTTCGCAAAAGCTACTTGGAGGGTACCGAGGATGAGATCGTCCTTGAGCCCTGCAAGTTGCAAGTAAGAAAGAGAGAACGAGACGATGATGAAGATCCAACATCGGGGGGATGTCAAGCAATTGACATCTCATCTGGTATCCTGTCCAACTGAATGTACAAGTAGTTGTCATCAGAGGGAAGAGCACACAATAGCTTTTGGCTCTAGTTGTGTTCCCTCTGATGGATAATATTCAAGTACTTGTAGGGGTTAGTAAGGCATCTCTCTTTAATAAGTACATTAGATAGGATTCAAGAGAGAGATTAGCTAGACAAAGATAGGAGATTTTGTATAAAGCAAATGTAAAGAATGTTTGAATCAATTAATGAAAAGATCCAATGTTTTCTTTAAGAATTTTACTTTATGTATTTGAATGAATGCATGTATGTCCGATGAGAGCAAATTACTTAGAAATAATTTATTTGAGCACAAAAAAAATCATCAGGACTCAACTATCAGGATCTCCCACATATTGCAAAGTGAAAGAAAATATATCACTTTATGTTGCCCAGTAATAATCTATTGTAGAAGGGGGGTTGAATACAATAGTATAAGATAATTGACTTCTTAATGTATATATCACAAATATGAAAGAAAGATAACAACTTTATTAAATCTGATATAAAACTGTTACAAACTCTCTCAAGAAATTCTGATGTTCTTGAGAGCTGCTAGCTTACAAAAACTCTCTCAAGAAATTCTATGTTCTTAAGAGCTTCTATCTTGATTCGCTTCTCTTTCGAATAATACATAAATCGAAACCAAGACTGTGTTTATATACTACACAGCTTCTCTATCAATGATAAGTCCTAATCAATTACAAAGATTGAAACCTATCTATAATTGATAGCTACATACTACAAACCAGGAACCGACAGAGTAAACTTCCATGTTTAACTAGACTCCAAATATAACTCGAAGTAGGAATCCTGATCAGCTTCCAGTCCTGATGATCAATCCTGATCCCAGTCCTGATATGCATTCTGATCCTGACGACCATGTAATCCTGATGACGTCAGCAATCCTGATCAGTTGAGTCTAGCTCCTGACGATCATTGAATTCTGATCTAACAATCTCCCCCAATCTCATACTTTGTGAAATAAAGTATAGATTCCTAAGATTCAATGATGTCAAAAACATATATACAAAATGTACAGAATCTGCAGCAACAACTTATCTGATTAAATTCTTTGATAGAACAAATTCATCTTCAAGAAGTTGGATAACAAATTTTCTTCTTTTTCTTCAAGAATTTGAATCAGTCTTTCCTTAAGATTTATGAGTTCTTCATCTTCCTCATTAATCTGGTAGATAGCTGCTCTGAGATTCAATATGGAGTTTCTCTGAAGACTATGCTCTTCAAGCAAAAGATAAGCAATTTCCTTCCCATCAGGATTGAGAGTAAGATGAGTCATGCCAAAATTTACTTCTTTAACAGCAGTACCCCTTTGCATTTCCACATACTGACCTCTTTGATTTAAGTACATGGGAGTATAATTACCATTGAAATTACTGTTTCCATCTAGTCTTCTTCTTATTGTTGACAAAATCATGTCACTCCATTCTTTGCATATTTGATTCTTCGATCTCAAAAGATAATGAACATATTTCAGTTCCTGTGTAGTTTTCATCAGCAGATCTTGAATAGATAAAATCTTCACACTACCATCTTTCATGAAGTACAGAAGCTTTTCTTTCTTGTCAAAACCATCATGACAATCTATAACTATATCAACAGCTAGTAAATTGTTCAGGTTTTCAAAAGTTAAAGTACCTCCAATTTCAGTTAAGGAGTAAGGATCAACATATGACATATTCAGATATTCAGCATCCCTGTGTCCAATACCTCCTCTTGAATTACTTGTCAATTGCTTCAGATTTGAAAACATCTTTAACCAGAGTGCTTTTGATCTAACCATCCCAGATAAATCAACAACACTTGAAGCGCTTGTAATAATTCCTCCAGACTGAAAATTGATAAGTGTATCACAACTTAATGTGCTAATATGTTTCACTTCTTATCCTTTTCCTTTTCAAAAGCATAGCTTCTTTCCAGTGAAAATTCTTGTCTGCTTGGGTTCCTCCACACTCTTCTGTTTGAGAGTTTAAGCCTTTGTACATAGAGATTGAAATCTCTATTTGTTGATCTTGTAATTTCTCTTCTTCTGGCTTCTTCTTCTTCATCTACTTCCTTGTTGTGAGAATCAACCACAGTAGATAATATTATCAAGTCAATCTCTTGCAGAATTTCAGAATCATCAGGATCTTGAATATCATTAGGAACAACATCAGGATTAGATTCTTCAATTTGATTTGTATTGCAGAGATTTGATTTTCTTGATTTTCTTCTCAATTCAGGTTCTTCTTCAATATTTCCATCATCACCAAAAGTAGATCTGTCAGGAACTACTAGAGTTTGAATAGGTTCAGGAATTTCTTCAATTCTTAACCCTCGAGACCTTGTCTGTCTAGATATTGTTTGAGTTGAAGAACCTCTTCTACTTCTTCTAGCTCCTCTCCTACCTCTGCTTCCTCTACCTCTAGTAGGAGCAGGGTTCTTAAAGCTTTCCGTCATTTCTCTTTATTGTCTTAAGAATTCTTCATGTGAGAGATCTGGATATTCTTCACTTGCTGTAGAGAGTGCTTTTCTAGCAAATAATTGTTGAACTCTTTTATCAGTGTGATATAGAGAAACAATTCTGCCATCTTTTGTAGAAAACTTCTGGAATAAATTTGATGCATCTTCAGGATTATCAATAATCACATCTTCATCACCTTCAGGAATTGTAGCAAGAATATGTCCATGACCAGGTGTCAGGATTTGTTCTTTCGTCAGGATCTGAGATTGCACCAACGTTCTTACTGTCTTAACTCCAGAATCAGAAACATGAGTTGACTGCGTTGTTTGACTTTGTGAAGTTTGAATTGTAGACTTCATAACAGCAGCATCAGAGGTTTCTCCTTGTATCACTTTGTCACTACCATCATCTCCAGTATCATCATCATTATTCCTTAATACTAGATCAGGTGTGCATTTTGTCTGACTAACCTTCTCCCCCTTTTTGACATCAGGATTTTGCAATAAAATTCAAAATTAAGGAAAGAGAGGTTTGAATGTCAGTTACCTTGGTATCCAGAGAATCAATCCGTCTGTTGATAGAGGTTTGTTCAGAAATAACAGATTTCACTTGGGATTCTACTACCCTTAGCTGAAAAGCAGTAGGTACCTTTGTAAAATTTTGAGAAATATCATTCCTCACCAACTCAGTTGAGTTCTTGATAGAATCAATCTCACTTTTTAGACTTTTGGATAACAAAGTTGTAGCCTTCAGATGATTCTTCAAGTCTTGATTCTCTATAGATTTCACTGCATCATAGGCATGTTCCAAAGCAGAAGAATAACTTACAGATTCAGCAGATCTGTGCCATAAATTGTTCCATTCATTCTGTCTAAGTGCCTCAGCAGGATTAAAGGAAGGAATAGAAAAATCTTGTCTCTGATCTTTCCCAGTGGAAGCTTTGCCAGCCATATATGTACTTGATGAACCAAAATTAGTTCCAAGACTAATTTTGAGTGCTGTAGCAAGCTGTTCCTTCTCTTTTTGATTCTCATCATCATCACTATCATCAGAGTCATTATTATCAGTACTATGAGTATCATCAGGATCAGGAATAGCTATACCTTTCATTTTATCCTGTGAATCTGTGATAGGATGATCCATTGGTCTTGAACGAAGTGGCTGTATCAGGATAGGTTCAACATCAGGAGCACCACTAGCGTCAGGATGAACACCGTCAGGATTTGATATGCTTGCATCAGTATTTACTACCAATGGTTCTTGTGGAGCTTGAGGTTCAGAAGCTTCTTCAACACTTTGAGTCAAAGGTTCTTGTGTGCTTCCCTCATTGACAGTGTCCTCGACCAATCTTTGAACTTCATCTGCACCAGAAATCCCTTGAGCATTGTCAGGAAATTTCTCAGAAACTGTAGCTTGGCCTGCATCTTCACTTTGAGAAGATGGTTCTTGTGTAGCTGGAATGTCGATGTCTTCATTCTCCCTTTGAGAAAATGGTTCTTGTGGGACCATTCCACTAGCTAAGCCTTCACTCAAACTTTGATTGAGTGGTTCTTGTGTGGCTGGATCATCAGAAAGAGCTGCTGAACCACTTTGAGGTTCAGGTTCTTGTGGGCTTGATCCTTTCAGTTTCTTCTGTCTCTGATAGACTAACTCTTCTGCCTTCCTTAGATTTTCCATTGGATGTTTTATCCCAAGATTGGAAGCAGCAGCACCATACTTCTCCCATGAAATATCAATATGTCTTTTTGTTGGAGAGTCCTGTGCTGGAGAGTCTGAAATATTAACCACTTGACTTGGTGCAGCATCAGGAATACTAACATCAGGATTTGCTTGAGCAGTTGAAACTGATTGCTCATTCAAAATAGAAGTGTCCTGTACATCAGTATCCTGCTTCTTTTCTAAAGGAATATGATACCTGCTTTTTGATAACTTCCTTTTCTTCTGTGGTGTAGACAATGGAACCACAGCTGCAGTAGCAGTATCAGCAACTTCCTTATTCACATTCATCACAGAAGATATAGGTAAATCATCCTCTGAGTCAGTCTCATCCCTGAGCACTAACTTTCTTTTAACAGAAACAGCCTCACCTCTCTTTGCAGCTGTCTCCACCAGGACCCCTTGTACACCCCCTTGTAACTTCTTTTTAGTGATAGGTGTAGAGGAAAAGTCCTTTGAACCTGATTGCCTTCCTGACACATCAGTTCTAGCTGACTTCTTTGCTTTTACAACTAAAGTCTTTTGAGAGACATTAGAGGTGGCAGTTGACTGTTTAGACTGTTTAGGATGAATGCTTGGGTTAGGAACAAGGTGTGATTGGCCTTGCCCCATAGCATTAGAAATTAAACCATAACGAGTAGGCATTTTCCTATGTAAGAAAAACCTAACCTCATCAGGAATAAAAACATTTCCTATGAAACCATTTGCCTTATCAGGATTGAGAAAAAAATATTTAAAATGAAGTAAAATAAAATTTTATTTAAGAAAACAAAATTTATTTTTATAATCCTGAAGTGCTGTTTTTATTTTAAAATAATTACAAAAACAAATAGCATAATACCCATGTAACCATTCTTACCAATTACCGAGGCAAAGTAATTATGAGAAACTGAACAGTCGCCTCGATAAACAAAAATGACCTGCATCCTCAACACACATTCTCTATAAAATAGAACTGTTAAGCATAATCATCATATATCTATTAAAACACAAACCCTCTCCAGAGAAAAACTTACGAAAACCTTTTACCTTCTTTGTTTTTCAATGGCTGCCAACCATCAAAACAACATACCTGAAGAAGAGCTTGACTTGATTTGGCAAGTGATGGATGAGGCTCTTGCTGAGATGGAGCCACAACCAGTTCCTGATCCTCAGGAACATGAAGCGTTTATAAACGCAATGTTTGATGTGATTTGGCACAACTTCCTGCAAGCCAATCCGAACTGGAATCCGCTTGATAACCTCATCTATGAAGAGGATGAGGATGATGAAGAGGATGAGGATGAAGATGATGAAGAGCTCGTCCGAGAGCTTGAGAAACGAAAGAAGAGAATCTGTGATGCTTGTATGTCATGCAAGTTGGAGGCACGGAAGCGTCCCGGTGGTCACGGTGACGATCCGCCTTCAAGTAAATCAGCTCCTCTTCTTGTCTCTTAAGGATGGAACAAGAGAAGCCCTAGATGGATCAAAGCCTGGTTATGATCCATCAGGAGTGTTCATGCTTATCTGCAGGGCACGTGTTCCTGAGTAGAAAAGTAGACTAGGAAAAGAATATGTAATTTCCATTTTCATTTGTAATGAATCTTCAAGAATTAATGAAATTTGTCCATTTTCTCAACTGTTTTTCTTTCTGTACTTACCTGCAAAATTTGTTAGTAACACTGATATTGACATATAAAATGACGAATAGTAAACTCTGATAGAAATATAATTGAAATTGAGATTTAAGACTGAAAACTTAATCAAAGACTAAGTAAAAATCTTATTTTCCAAAGTGTACCAGAAGTGTTAATGACAAAGTAGCATAGAACCTCTGGTTTTCATACCAGCTTCAACATCTGAGCATCAGGATTTGACCAATTGACTTCCTGTCAGGATTGCATCCTATCAGGATTTGATCAAAGAAAACATACCTTTCTGAATAACCAGCAGGATTTGACAGTTATCAGGATTTCCTCTCTGTAGCTTTCCTCAGAAATTCTCAAAGTTCATCATTCCAAGTTCATTCACCAATTTATTGAAAGTAGCTTCAGGTAGTGGCTTGGTGAATATATCAGCTAGTTGTTGATCAGTAGGAACAAAGTGAAGTTCAATTGTTCCTTCCAGAACTTGTTCTCTTATGAAGTGATATCGAATACTGATGTGTTTAGTAAGAGAATGTTGAACTGGATTTCCTGTCATTGCAATAGCACTTTGGTTATCACAATAAATAGGGATTTTTTAGTATGACATGCCATAATCTAACAACTGATTTCTCATCCACATTATCTGAGCACAACAACTTCCTGCAGCAATGTACTCAGCTTCTGCAGTTGAAGTGGAAATGGATTTTTGCTTTTTACTGAACCATGAAACTAGTCTTCCACCCAAAAACTGACAGCTTCCTGAAGTACTTTTCCTGTCTATTTTGCATCCTGCAAAATCAGCATCTGAATAACCACACAACCCAAAATCTGACTCCCTTGCATACCAAAGGCCAAGTGAAGAAGTGCCTTTGAGATATCTGAAAATTCTTTTGACTGCAATCAGATGGGGTTCTCTAGGTTTTGCTTGAAATCTTGCACACAAACAGGTTGCAAACATGATATCTGGTCTACTTGCAGTGAGATACAATAAAGAGCCAATCATTCCTCTGTAGTGAGTTACATCTACCTCAGCACCTTGATCAGGATCAAGTTTGGTAGGTGTAGCTATGGGAGTTGTAGCAGGAGAACTATCTTGCATGTTAAACCTTGTCAATAAATTCCTTGTATATTTAGACTGATTGATAAAAATCCCTTCATCAGTCTGTTTAACTTGAAGACCAAGAAAGTAACTCATTTCTCCCATCATGCTCATTTGATATCTTGACTGCATAAGCTTGGAAAACTTTTCACAAAGCTTATTGTTTGTTGACCCAAAAATGATATCATCAACATAAATCTGAACTAACAACAAGTCCTTACCATGATTCAAATAAAATAGAGTTTTACCAATAGCACCTCTTTTGAATCCACTTTCCAGTAAGAATAGAGCTAAAGTTTCATACCATGCTCTTGGAGCTTGCTTTAGTCCATAAAGTGCCTTATCCAATCTGTAGACATGATCTGGATAGTTAGGATTAATGAAACCAGGAGGTTGCTCAACATAGACTTCTTCCTCCAGTTCTCCATTTAAGAAAGCACTTTTAACATCCATCTGGAAAACCTTGAATTTCTTATGTGTTGCATAAGCAAGAAATATCCTGATGGCTTCTAATCTTGCAACAGGAGCAAAAGTTTCATCATAATCAATTCCCTCTTGTTGAGAATACCCCTTTGCAACTAATCTTGCTTTGTTTCTGATTATCACTCCATCAGAATCAGTCTTGTTCTTGAAAATCCACTTTGTACCAACAATTGATCTGTTCTTTGGTCTTGGTACCAGTTTCCAGACTTCATTTCTTTCAAATTCATTCAGTTCCTCTTGCATTGCAGTAACCCAATCAGCATCTTTAAGTGCATCTTCAACTTTCTTTGGCTCTTCCTTGGATAGAAATGTTGCCCAGTAAATAACAATTGTAGAAGGGGGTTGAATACAATTGTATAAGATTCTCGACTTTATATAACACAAATATGAAAGATCAATAACAATAACAATAACAGCTTTATTAACTCTGATATAAAACTGTTACAGACTCTCTCAAGAAATTCTGATGTTCTTAAGAGCTGCTAGCTTACAAAAACTCTCTCAAGAAATTCTATGTTCTCAAGAGCTTCTATTCGATTATGTTCTCTCTATAAATCGAAACCAAGACTGTGTTTATATACTACACACAGCTTCTCTATCAATAACAAGATAAGTCTAATCAATAACAAAGATAGAAACATATCTTTAATCGATAGCTACATTCTACAAACCAGGAACCGACAGAAATAAACTTCCATGTTTAACTAGACTCCATATATAACTCGAAGTAGGAATCCTGATTAGCTTCAAGTCCTGATGATCAAACCTGATCATAGTCTGAATAGGAATCCTGATGATAAACAAGTTACTGACGCTTAGTCAAATACTGATGACCATGCAATACTGATGACGTCAGTAATCCTGATCAGTTGAGTCTAGCTCCTGACAATCATTGAATTCTGATCTAACAATCTCCCCCAAGCTCATACTTTATGAAATAAAGTATAGATTCTAAAGATTCAATGATGTCAAAAACATGTATCAAAATGTACAAGTATCTTCAGAAACAACTTATCTGTTTAAACTCTTTGATAGAAAAGATTCATCTTCAAGAAATTGGATAATAAACTTTCTTCTTTTTCTTCAAGAATTTGAATCAGTCTTTCCTTTAGATTTCTGAGTTCTTCATCTTCCTCATTAATCTGATAAATAGCTGCTCTGAGATTCAATATGGAGTTTCTTCGTAGACTGTGCTCTTCTAGCATAAGATAAGCAATTTCCTTCCCATCAGGATTGAGAGTAAGATGAGTCATGCCAAAATTTACTTCTTTAACAGCAGTACCCCTTTGCATTTCCACATCCTGACCTCTTTGATTTAAGTACATGGGAATATAATTACCATTGAAATTACTGTTTCCATCCAGTCTTCTTCTTATAGTTGACAAAATCATGTCACTCCATACTTTGCACACTTTGTTCTTCCATCTTAACAGATAGTGAACATATTTCAGTTCCTTTGTAGTTTTCATCAGCAGATCTTGAATAGATAGGATCTTCACACTACCATCTTTCATGAAGTACAGAAGCTTTTCTTTCTTGTCAAAACCATCATGACAATCTATAACTATATCAACAGCTAGTAAATTGTTCAGGTTTTCAGAAGTTAAAGTACCTCCAATTTCTGTCAAGGAGTAAGGATCAACATATGACATATTCAGATATTCACCATCTCTGTGTCCAATACCTCCTCTTGTGTAACTTGACATTTGCTTCAGATTCGAAAACATCTTTAACCTGAGTGCTTTTGATCTAGCCATATCAGACAAATCAACAACACTTGAAGCGCTTGTAATAATTCCACCAGACTGAAAATTGATAGGTGTATCACAACTTAATGTGCTAATATGTTTCCACTTCTTATCCTTTTCCTTTTCAAAGGCATAGCTTCTTTCCAGTAAAGATTCTTGTCTGCTTGAATTTCTCCATTGTCTTTCATTTGAAATTTTAAGCCTTTGTAGATAGAGATTGAAATCTTCATTTGTTCTTTTTGTAATATCTCTTCTTCTGGCTTCTTCTTCTTCATCTACTTCTTTGTTGTGACAATCAACAACAGTAGATAAGATCATCAAATCAACTTCTTGCAGAATTTCAGATTCATCAGGATCTTGAATGATATCAGGATTAGAATCTTCAATTTGATTTGTATTGCTGAGAGTTGATTTACATGATTTTCTTCTCAATTCAGGTTCTTCTTCAACAATTCCATCATCACCAAAAGTAGATCTGTCAGGAACTACTAGAGTTTGAATAGGTTCAGGAATTTCTTCAATTCTTAACCCTCTAGACCTTGTCTGTCTAGGTACTGTTTGAGTTGAAGAACCTCTTCTACTTCTTCTAGCACCTCTCCTACCTTTGCCTCCTCTACCTCTAGCAGGGGCAGTATAGCTTTCCATTGTCTCTCTTTGTAATCTCAAAAATTCTTCATGTGAGAGATCTGGATATTCTTCACTTGCTGTAGAGAGTGCTTTTCTGGCAAATAATTGTTGAACTCTTTTATCAGTGTGATAAAGAGTAACAATTCTACCGTCTTTTGTAGAAAACTTCTGGAATAAATTTGATGCATCTTCAGGATTATCAATAATCACATCTTCATTACCTTCAGGAATTGTAGCAAGAGTATGTCCATGACCAGGTGTCAGGATTTGTTCTTCCGTCAGGATCTGAGACTGCATCAATGTTCTTACTGTCTTAACTCCAGAATCAGAAACATGAGTTGACTGCGTAGTTTGACTTTGAGAAGTTTGAATTGTAGACTTCAAAACCGCAGTATCAGAGGTTTCTCCTTGTTTCACAGTGTCACCACAATCATCTCCAGTATCATCATCATTATTCCTTAATACTAGATCAGGTGTACATTTTGTCTGAATAACCTTCTCCCCCTTTTTGACATCAGGATTTGACAATAATTGCAAAATTAAGGAAAGAGAGGTTTGAATTTCAGTTACCTTAGAATCCAGAGAATCAATTCTTTGATTGATGGAGGTTTGTTCTGAAACAACAGATTTCACTTGGGATTCTACTACCTTTAGATGTAAAGCAGTAGGCACCTTTGTAAAATTATTAAAAATATCAGTCCTCACTTTATCAGTTGAATCCTTAATAGAATCAATCTCACTTTTCAGGCTCTTGGATAACAGAGTTGTAGCCTTCAGATGATTCTTCAAGTCTTGATTCTCTATAGACTTCACTGCATTATAAGCATGTTCCAAAGCAGAAGAATAACTAACAGAATCTGCTGATCTGTACCAAGAGTTATCCCATTCATTCTGTCTAAATGCCTTAGCAGGATCAAAAGAAGGAATAGAAAAATCTTGTCTCTGATCTTTTCCAGTATAAGCATTGCCAGCCATAAATGTACTCGATGAACCAAAATTAGTTCCAAGACTAATCTTGAGTGTTGTAGCAATCTGGTCCTTCTCTTGTTGATTCTCATCATCATCATCACTATCATCATCAGAATCATCAGAACCATGAGATATATCAGGATCAGGAATGGCAATACCTTTCAGTTTATCCTGTGATTCTGAGATAGGATGATCCATTGGTCTTGTACGAAGTGGCTGTATCAAAATAGGTTCATTATCAGGAGCACCACTAGCGTCAGGATGAACATCGTCAGGATTTGAAATGCTTGCATCAGTATTTTCTACCAATGGTTCTTGTGTAGCTTGAGGTTCAGAAGCTGCTTCAACACTTTGAGCTAAAGGTTCTTGTGTGCTTCCCTCATTGACAATGTTCTCGACCAATCTTTCAATAGAAGCTGTAGCTTTGCCTGCATCTTCACTTTGAGAAGATGGTTCTTGTGTAGCTGGAATGTTGATGTCTTCATTCTCCGTTTGAGAAAATGGTTCTTGTGTGACCATTTCACTAGCTAAGCCTTCACCCAAACTTTGATTGAGTGGTTCTTGTGTGGCAGGATCAACAGTAGCTGCTGAATCACTCTGAAATTCAGGTTCTTGTGGGCTTGATCCTTTCAGCTTCTTTTGTCTCTGATAGACTAACTCTTCTGCATTCCTCTTTTTCTTTGACTGAGATGTAAGTCCAACCAAGGAAGCAGTTTTAGAAACCTTCTCCCAAGAAATTTCTCTAAACTGAGATGGAGAGGCCGGAGAGTCTGATATAGAGACCACTTTTGTTGTTGCATCAGGAATACTAACATCAGGATTTGCTAGAGGATCAGGAGTAGATGACTCATCAGGAATTGATGTCTGAATATCAGTATCCTTCATTTGCATTGTCAAAGGAATATGATACCTGCTTTTTGATAATTTCCTTGTCTTTTGTGGTTTTGATGATGGTACCACAGCTTTAGTAGCAGTATCAGCAACTTCCTTGTTCATATTCATCACAGAGGATATAGGTAAGTCATCCTCTGAATCACTTTCATCAATCAACCTTAACTTCCTTTTCATAGGAACATTCTTAACAACCTTATCAGCTTTCTTGACCAGGACCCCTTGTACACCCCCTTGTAACTTCTTTTTAGTGAGTGGTGTAGAGGAAAAGTCCTTTGAACCTGATTGCCTTCCAGACACATCAGTTCGAGCTGACTTCTTTTCTTTTACAACTAAAGTCTTTTGAGAGACAATAGAGGTGGCAGTTGACTGTTTAGACTGTTTAGGATGAATGCTTGTGTTAGGAACAAGGTGGGTTGAGCCTTGCCCCATAGCATTAGAGATTAAACCATAACGAGTAGGCATTTTCCTATGTAAGAAAAGCCTAACCTCATCAGGAATAAAAGCATTTCCTATAAAACCATTTGCCTTAAAAATCATTTGTCATATCAGGATTGAAAAATTCAATAAGATTAAAATAAAATTTTATTTAAGAAAACAAAATTTATTTGAACAACCCTGAATAACGATTTTTTTTTAAAATAACCAAATTAATGGCGTAGATATCATTAAAAACACGCTTACCAGCAAGCGAGGCAAAAATATTTATGGAAAACTGAACCGTCTCCTCGAGATTGTAAAAATGACCTGCATTCTTAATACACATTCTCTATAAAAGAGAACTGTTAAGCATAATAATCATTTTCCAACAAACACAAAACCCTTTTCCATAGAAAACCTTTCACCTTCTTCATTCTTGCAATGGCTGCCAACAATCAAAACAACATACCTGATGAAGAGCTTGATAGAATTTGGCAACAAATGGATGAGGCTCTAGCAGAGATTGCAGAGCAAGAGGGACCTCAGCCTATTCATGATCCACAGGAGCATCATGCTTTTGTGAATGCAATGGCTGATGTGCTTCTTCATAACTTCCATCAGGCAAATCCTGATTGGAATCCGCTTGAAAATCTCATCGTTGTCAATGAAGAGGATGAGGATCTCGTTGAAGAGCGAGAGAGGAGAAGAAAGAAAGTGCTTCATGCACGGTGGAGGCAAGGAAGCATTCCGGTGATCACGATGACGATCCGTCGTCAAGTGCATCTGCTCCCCTCCTTGTCTCTTAAGGATGGAACAAGAGACCTTCCAGTTCTGATGGACTGTGAAGCTGCTCAGGAGCATTCATGCTAATTTGCAGGGCACGTGTTCCTGAGTAGAAAATAGACTAGGAAAACAAATACGTAATTTCCCATTTTCATTTGTAATTGATATTCAAGAATTAATGAAAATTATCTATTCTCTCAACTGTTTTCTTCCTGTGTATGCCTGCAAAATTTGTTAGTAACACTCATATTGATAGAGAAATGATAAATAATAAACTCTGATAATAATGAAATTTAAATTGATAATTAAGACTGAAAACTTAATCAAAGACTAAGTAATAATCTAATTGTCCAGAGTTTACCAGGAGTGTTGATGACAAATTAGCATAGAACCTCTGGTTTGCATACCAGCTTCAATATCTGAGCATCAGGATTTGACCAGTTGACTTCCTGTCAGGATTTAGTCCTATCAGGATTTGATCAAGGATACATACCTTTCTGAATAACTATCAGGATTTGACAGTTATCAGGATTTCTTCTCTGTAACCTTCCTCAGAAATTCTCAAAGTTCATCATTCCAAGTTCATTCACCAATTTATTAAAAGTAGCTTCAGGCAGTGGCTTGGTGAATATATCAGGTAGTTGTTGATCAGTGGGAACAAAATGAAGTTCAATTGTTCCTTCCAGAACCTGTTCTCTTATAAAGTGATATCTGATACTGATGTGTTTAGTAAGAGAATGCTGAACTGGATTTCCTGTCATTGCAATAGCACTCTGGTTATCACAATAAATAGGGATTTTTGAGTATGACAAGCCATAATCTAACAACTGATTTCTCATCCACATTATCTGAGCACAACAGCTTCCTGCAGCAATGTACTCAGCTTCTATAGTTGAAGTGGAAATAGATTTTTGCTTTTTACTGAACCATGAAACTAGTCTTCCACCCAAAAACTGACAACTTCCTGAAGTACTTTTCCTGTCTATTTTGCATCCTGCAAAATCAGCATCTGAATAACCACAAAATCCAAAATCTGATTCCCTTGCATACCAAAGGCCAAGTGTAGGACTACCTTTGAGATATCTGAAAATTCTTTTGACTGCAATCAGATGAGGTTCTCTTGGTTTTGCTTGAAATCTTGCACACAGACAGGTTGCAAACATGATATCTGGTCTACTTGCAGTGAGATACAATAAAGAGCCAATCATACCTCTGTAGTGAGTTACATCTACCTCAGCACCTTGATCAGGATCAAGTTTGGTAGCTGTAGCTATGGGAGTTGAAGCAGGAGTACTGTCTTGCATGTTAAACCTAGTCAATAAATTCCTTGTGTATTTAGACTGATTGATAAAAATCCCCTCATCAGTCTGTTTAACTTGAAGACCAAGAAAGTAACTCATTTCTCCCATCATGCTCATTTGATATCTTGACTGCATAAGCTTAGAAAACTTTTCACATAGCTTATTGTTTGTTGACCCAAAAATGATATCATCAACATAAATCTGAACTAACAGCAAATTCTTACCATGATTCAAATAAAATAAGGTTTTGTCAATTGCACCTCTTTTGAATCCACTTTCCAGTAAGAATTGAGCTAAGGTTTCATACCATGCTCTTGGAGCTTGCTTTAGTCCATAAAGTGCCTTATCCAGTCTGTAGACATGATCTGGATATTTAGGATCAATGAAACCAGGAGGTTGTTCAACATAAACTTCTTCCTCCAGTTCACCATTTAAGAAAGCACTTTTAACATCCATCTGGAAAACCTTGAATTTCTTATGTGCTGCATAAGCAAGAAATATCCTGATGGCTTCTAGTCTTGCAACAGGAGCAAAAGTTTCATCATAATCAATTCCCTCTTGTTGGGAATACCCCTTTGCAACTAGTCTTGCTTTGTTTCTAATAATGACTCCATCAGAATCAGTCTTGTTCTTGAAAATCCACTTTGTACCAACTATTGATCTATTCTTTGGTCTTGGTACCAGTTTCCAGACTTCATTCCTTTCAAATTCATTCAGTTCTTCTTGCATTGCAGTAACCCAATCAGCATCTTTAAGTGCATCTTCAACTTTCCTAGGCTCCTCCTTGGACAGAAAGTTATTGTATAAACATTCATTCTGAGTTGCACTTCTTGTTTGAACACCTGCATCAGGATCTCCAATTATCAAATCAGGAGTATGATCTTTAGTCCATTTCCTTGCTGGTGTCAAATTGTTTCTTGAAGTAGATGCTCCCCCTGGATTGGTGTTATCTTGATTGAAAGAATTTGCTTGAGATGAAGCTCTTCCTGAATTATTGCTATGTCCTCCTGATGTGTTGTCAGGATCATCACTTGAATCAGTATCTGAAGAATTCTGTCCTGATGATTGAGTTAACTCCGAACTTGTAGTCGAATGCTGTTGCTCCCCCCCAACATCAGCACTACTAGTTGTATTACTATTGTTTGCATCATCAGTATTACTTCCATCAGTATCTGGTGTGTCATCAGGATTTGGTGACCCATCAGTACTGGATGAATGGACAGCTTCTGATTCACTTTCTTCAGGTTCCTTGGAAGCTTCATTTTCAAATAGTAATCTATCATGTGAGTCTTCAATGATTCCAGTTATCTTCTTGTCATCAAAAGATACATGTATTGACTCCATGACAGTTCTTGTCCTCAAATTAAAAACTCTGAAGGCTCTTGATGCAGGATAGCCTATGAATATTCCTTCATCAGCCTTCGTTTCAAATTTTCCTAGCTGTTCAGGATGAGTTCTGAGAACAAAACATTTATAGCCAAACACATGCAGATGCTTCAAACTTGGCTTCTTCTCCTTAAGGGATTGATAAGGAGTAACACCATGTCTGTTTATCAATGTGAGATTCTGTGTATAGCATGCTGTGTTGACTGCTTCTGCCCAGAAATATGTAGGTAATTTAGCTTCTTCCAACATAGTTCTGCCAGCTTCAATAAGAGTTCTATTCTTCCTTTCTACTACTCCATTTTGCTGAGGTGTGCCAGGAGCAGAGAATTGTTGAATGATTCCTTTGTATTTGCAGAACTCTTCCATCTTTGAATTCTTAAATTCAGTACCATTATCACTTCTCAGAATCTTGACTTTGTATTTTGTGGTTGTCTCAATCATTCTCACATGATCCAACAGAACTTCAGGAGTTTCATCTTTTTTGTGCAGAAAATACACCCAGGTGAATCTAGAATATTCATCAACAATTACAAGAGTGTACCTTTTCTTACTGATGGACATGATGTTGACTGGACCAAACAGATCAAGATGTAGCATGTGATATGGTTCTTCAATAGAGGATTCTGATTTACTCTGGAATGATGTCCTTCTTTGTTTTCCTTTTTGACATGCATCACAGAGTCCATCAGGTGTGTATAATACATTAGGTAATCCTCTTACTAATTCTTTCTTAACCAACTCATTGATGTTGCTGAAGTTGAGATGAGAAAGCTTCTTGTTCCAATTCCAACTTTCATCTGCTGAAGCTTTACTGATGAGACATGTAGGGGAGCCATCAGTATTTGAGAGAATGTTGGCTTCATATATGTTACCATGCCTGTAGCCAGTTAGTGCTATCTTTCCTGTTGCTTTACTGACTACTTCACAATGTGTGGAATAGAAATTGACATGATAACCTCTGTCAGTGATTTGACTAATACTCAACAAGTTGTGTTTTAGTCCTTTCACTAGAGCTACTTTTTCAATGATGACATTTCCAATGATTATATTGCCATATCCCAAGGTTTGTCCAATGTTGCCATCTCCATAAGACACAGTTGGGCCAGCTTTTTCCTCATATTCTGATAACAGGGCTTTGTTTCCAGTCATGTGCACAGAACATCCACTATCCATGACTAACACATTTTTCTTTTTACCCTGCATCAGAATAGAAACACACTAGTTAGAACACTTAGGAACCCATACATGTTGGGTTCCTTTCTCATGCAATTTATTAATTTTAGCAGCAGAAGACTTTCTGACTTTAGCAGTCCTGACAGGATTTACTCCATCAGAATTTGCTTTGTCAGCATCAGTATTAACAAAAGCATGCTTTACTATGACATTTTCCGTTCTATCAGACTTTGTACTACTTTTAAATTTAGGCAATGGATCATAAAAGTTATAGTACAAATCATGATACTCTTTACAGGTATAGATAGAATGCCATAGACTACCACAATGAAAACAGGAATCCTGTGGTTTATAAAATACTGATCTATTCCTAATATCAGACATAGGAATTCCAGCGATTTTCTTCTTACTCTTCTTACAATCAATGGCAAGATGATTAGAGTTTCCACAGTTAAAACAACTCTTCCTAGGTGCACTTGGGATATACTTATAATCATTTTCTTTATTGATCCCAATTTTACCATTCCTGTTTCTCTTAATAGTAGCTTCCTTTTTCTTATCTGTAACCTCACAGATTTTATCCTTAAGCTGTTTCTGAGACAATAGACCTAGATTCTTCATGACAAGTTTAGACTTTATGATTTTAATTCCTTGTGTAGAAGTAGATCCCTTTTCAAAAGTAGAATTGGAATCCTTACCAAAAACAAAATTAACAGGGGTAATCTTAGATTTGGTTGAGTCTATAACATGTCTATAGGTCTTTGGACTGACTGTCTCATTAATGACAATTTTATCTTTCAATTTCTTATCATCATCTGACTTATAACCTAGACACTCTTTCCAATTTTTAGAGGTATTAATCTCATGAAATTTCCTACCAGAGTCTGTCCAGGTTCTGATTTTCTCATTAGCATATTCAAGTTCTTTTTCTAGGGAAGTACATTTAGATGTTATCTCTAAGTGCATGTGCTTAACATTATCACATTCTTTTTGTACTTCTTGCATACGAGAAAATTCAGCTTCTAATATCTCATTCCTTCTTCTAAGGTCAGACATCTCAGATAAGATTCTAGTATTCTCAGCAGTTTGACTTCTAAAGCTAATATGTAATGACTTTAGAAAACATCTTAACTCAGAAGCATTATCAGTATCAAAATCAAAGATAGTATTTAGTACCTTATCATCAGGAGCAGCAGTTACATCAGCATTGGCCATTAGTGCATAGTTGACTACCTCAGTTTCAGATTCTGAGGAAGAGTCCATCCAATCCTTGCTTGATGTGATGAGTGCCTTTGTCTTGTTACATTCAGAAGCAAAGTGACCCATACCATTACACTTGTAGCATCTAACCTTTGACTTGTCAAATTTGCTACCCTTGCTGTCCTTTTTGATATACTTGTCTTTGTCTGCATTGAAGGTCTTTTTCTGAAAGTTGCCTTGTCTTCTATTCTTCCTGAACTTCATCCTTCTGAAGTTTCTGACAATCATAGCAACCATCTCCTCCATGTCTGAATCAGAAGATTCATCATCATTATTGGCATCAGGATTGCCATCAGTATCTGATGAAGAGTCTTCAGGATCTGATTCAGCTACTCTAGTTTTCCTTCTAGAAACCTCCATAGCTTTTCCTTTTGATTTGGCTTCTACCTTCAAAGCAATTGACTTTGCCTTGCTGCTTTTCTTGTTCTTTCTCTGTTGAACTTCAAGATCATGAGTTCTTAGCATCCCATAGATCTCATCAAGAGACACAATGTTCAGATCATACTGATGTCTAATGATTGAGGTCTGAGTATCCCATTCTTCAGGTAAAGCTCTTAGAAACTTGGTGTTTGAATCTTCAGGTTCATATACTTTGTCAACTAAGGATAAGCTATTCAATAGTGTCAGAAATCTATAATATAGATCATTCAGGCTCTCTTCAGGTCTTGCATCGAATTGTTCATATTCTTGAATCAAAAGAGCCCTTCTGTTCTTCTTGACAGATGCAGATCCCTGGCACTGAGTTTCCAAAGTATCCCAGATTTCCTTCGAAGACTTGCATGCAATCACCCTGTTTGACATGACAGCATCAAGACTGTTGTGCAAGATATTCTTTATCTTTGGTTCTCTGAGTACATGAGCTTTTTCTTCTGGAGTCCATTCAAATTTAGCTTTGACCACATAATGTTCAGGTACAGCATCTGTTCGTTCAACGAACTTTGTTGGTATATATGGTCCATCACGAATCCTGTCCAAGTTGTCAGGATCCATAGCCTCCAGGTACATCAGCATCTTTACCCTCCATGTAGGATATTCTGATATCTTCAAGATGGGAATCTTCATGCTTTCATATTTGGCTGTCGACATCTTAGATCGTCTCTGATTTAAAAATAAACCAGTTTGCTCTGATACCAGTTGTTGCCCAGTAAATAACAATTGTAGAAGGGGGTTGAATACAATTGTATAAGATTCTCGACTTTATATAACACAAATATGAAAGATCAATAACAATAACAATAACAGCTTTATTAACTCTGAGATAAAACTGTTACAAACTCTCTCAAGAAATTCTGATGTTCTTAAGAGCTGCTAGCTTACAAAAACTCTCTCAAGAAATTCTATGTTCTCAAGAGCTTCTATTCGATTATGTTCTCTCTATAAATCGAAACCAAGACTGTGTTTATATACTACACACAGCTTCTCTATCAATAACAAGATAAGTCTAATCAATAACAAAGATAGAAACATATCTTTAATCGATAGCTGCATTCTACAAACCAGGAACCGACAGAAATAAACTTCCATGTTTAACTAGACTCCATATATAACTCGAAGTAGGAATCCTGATTAGCTTCAAGTCCTGATGATCAAACCTGATCATAGTCTGAATAGGAATCCTGATGATAAACAAGATACTGACGCTTAGTCAAATACTGATGACCATGCAATACTGATGACATCAGTAATCCTGATCAGTTGAGTCTAGCTCCTGACAATCATTGAATTCTGATCTAACAAGAAAGTTATTGTATAGACATTCATTCTGAGTTGCACTTCTTGTTTGAACACCTGCATCAGGATCCCCAATGATCAAATCAGGAGTATGACTTGTAGTCCATTTCCTTGCTGGTGTTAAATTGTTTCTTGAAGTAGATGCTCTCCCTGGATTGGTGGTATCTTGATTTGAAGAACTTGCTTGTCTTGAAGCTCCCCCTGAATTATTGCTATGTCCTCCTGATTAGTTATCAGGATCATCACTTGAATCAGTATCTGAAGAATTCTGTCCTGATGATTGAGTTGACTCTGAACTTGTAGTAGAATGTTGTTGCTAGGGATGGCAATTTGTACCGACCCGTTCCGACCCGAATAGACCCAACCGAACCCGAAGTTTTGGGTTTGGGTCTGGCTTTGGATCTCATATATAGACCCGATTAAATTTCGGGTCGGGTTTGGATATTTCCCTAACCGAACCGAACCGGACCCGAAATCCGAAACCCGAACCGAACTCGGACCCGGTCCGAAACCCGAATAATAATTATATATATATATATATATATGAAAAATATGATGTATATATAATATATTTTAAATCATTAATATTCTAAGAATTCCACTTTAACTTTTTAACTACGTTATGTATGGTTATTGAGACATTGACGTATTATATTATAATTCATTCTCTTATTCTATTTTTTTTTTAACTTATTCCCTCACTTGATGTCTTCACTCTCCCATTGACTCTGAAAACAGAGTTAATCTACACAATTTATTGGTATATTTTTATTCTTAAACTTTCTAATTTCTTTTTGTATTCTAAACCCTAATACGAATCTTAGATTATTATGTAATTATGTATCTTTGGATAATGTAAACTAGCTTTTAAAAAACTCTTGAATTTATTTAGAATTTGGATTATGAATTTTGTTACTTAAGGATTTTTCTTAGAATTTAAGAAGCTCAATTATTTTAATCAAAATTTTAAATACAGGTTTATATTAAATTGATAAATAATTGTATAAAAGTTAAAATAAATTGGGACCCGATTCAAACCCGAACCGAACCGAAACCCGACGGGTCGGGTCTGGATCTTGACATCCGGGATCCAATCGGGTCCGGGTCCGGATCCGGGTCCAAAATATATATTTGGGTCCGGGTCTGGTTTTTACAAAACCCGAACCGACCGACCCGATTGCCATCCCTAGTTGTTGCTCCCCCTCAACATTAGCACTACTAGAAGTATTACTATTGATTGCATCATCAGTATTTGCACCATCAGCATCTGGTGTGTCATAAGGATTTGGTGACCCATCAGGATCTGATGTATGGACAGGATCTGATTCTCTTTCTTCAGGTTCCTTGGTAGCTTCATTTTCAAAAATCAATCTATCATGAGAGTCTTCATTGATTCCAGCTATCTTCTTGTCATCAAAAGATACATGAATTGACTCCATGACAGTCCTTGTCCTCAAATTAAAAACTCTGAAGGCTCTTGATGCAGGATAGCCTATGAAAATTCCTTCATCAGCCTTTGTTTCAAATTTCCCTAGCTGTTCAGGATGAGTTCTGAGAACAAAACATTTACAGCCAAACATATGCAGATGCTTCAGACTTGGTTTCTTTTCCTTGAGTGACTGATAAGGAGTAACACCATGTCTGTTTATTAATGTGAGATTTTGAGTGTAGCATGCTGTGTTGACTGCTTCTGCCCAGAAATATGTAGGTAATTTTGCTTCTTCTAACATAGTTCTGCCGGCTTCAATAAGAGTTCTATTTTTCCTTTCAACTACTCCATTTTGCTGAGGTGTGCCAGGAGCAGATAATTGTTGAATGATTCCTTTGTATTTGCAGAACTCTTCCATCTTTGAATTCTTAAATTCAGTACCATTATCACTTCTCAGTATCTTGACTTTGTACTTTGTGGTTGTCTCAATCATTCTTACATGATCCAACAGAACTTCAGGAGTCTCATCTTTTCTGTGCAGAAAATACACCCAGGTGAATCTAGAATATTCATCAACAATTACAAGAGTGTACCTTTTCTTACTGATGGTCATGATGTTGACTGGTCCAAATAGATCAAGATGTAGCATGTGATATGGTTCTCCAATAGAGGATTCTGATTTACTCTGGAATGATGTCCTTTGTTGTTTTGCTTTCTGACATGCATCACAGAGTCCATCAGGAGTATATAACACTTTTGGTAATCCTCTCACTAAATCTTTCTTAACCAACTCATTGATATTGCTGAAGTTGAGATGAGAAAGCTTCTTGTGCCAATTCCAACTTTCATCTACTGAAGCTTTACTGATCAGACAGGTAGGGGAGTCATCAGTATTTGATTGAATGTTGGCTTCATATATGTTACCATGCCTGTAGCCAGTCAGCGCTATCTTTCCTGTTTCTTTACTGACTACTTCACAATGTGTGGAATAGAAGTTGACATGATAACCTCTGTCAGTGATTTGACTAATACTCAACATGTTGTGTTTTAGTCCCTTCACTAGAGCTACTTTTTCAATGATGACATTTCCAATGATTATATTGCCATATCCCAAGGTTTGTCCAATGTTGCCATCTCCATAAGACACAGTTGGGCCAGCTTTTTCCTCATATTCTGATAACAGGGCTTTGTTTCCAGTCATATGCACAGAGCATCCACTATCCATGACTAACACATTTTTCTTTTTACCCTGCAATCAGAATAGAAACACACTAGTTAGAACATTTAGGAACCCGTACTTGTTGGGTCCCTTTTCCATGCAATTTATTAAATTTCACAGCAGAAGACTTTCTGACTTTAGCAGTCCTGACAGGATTTACTCCATCAGGATTTGCTTTGTCAGTATCAGTATTAACAAAAGCATGTTCCAACTTGACATTCTTAATGCTACCAGAGTTTGCACTATTTTTATTAACTTTAGGCATTGGATCATAAAAGTTATAGTACAACTCATGATAATCTTTACAAGTATAAATAGAATGCCATATACTACCACAATGAAAACAGGACTTCTGTGGTTTATAAAATACTGATCTATTCCTAACATCAGACTTAGGAATATCAGTAATCTCCTTCTTACTCTTCTTACAATCAATAGCAAGATGATTAGAGTTACCACAGTTAAAACAACACTTTCTAGGTGCATTTGGGATATATTTGTAACCATTCTCTTTGTTGATCCCAACTTTACCATTCCTGTTTCTCTTAACAGTAGCTTCCTTTTTCTTATCTGTCACCTCACAGATTTTATCCTTAAGCTGTTTCTGAGACAATAAACCTACATTCTTAATGACTTTATTCAAGACAGGTTTAGACTTTATGATTTTAATTCCTTGTGTAGAAGTAGATCCCTTTTCAAAAGTAGAATTGGAATCCTTACCAAAAACAAAATTAACAGGAGTAATCTTAGATTTGGTTGTATCTATAACATGTCTATAGGTCTTTGGAATGACTGTCTCATCAATGAAAATTTTCTCTTTCAATTTCTTATCCTCATCTGACTTATATCCTAGACACTCTTTCCAATTCTTAGAGGTATTAATCTCATGAAATTTCCTACCAGAGTCTGTCCAGGTTCTGATTTTCTCATTAGCATTTTCAAGTTCCTTTTCAAGAGCAGTACATTTGGATTTCATCTCTACATACATGTGATTCGCATTATCACATTCTTTTTGTACTTCTTGCATACGAGAAAATTCAGCTTCTAATATATCATTCCTTTTTCTAAGTTCAGACATCTCAGATAAGATCCTAGTATTTTCAGCAGTTTGACTTCTAAAGCTTATATGTAATGACTTTAGAAAACGTCTTAACTCAGAAGCATTATCAGTATCAAAATCAAAGATAGTATTTAGTACCTTATCATCAGGAGCAGCAGTTACATCAGCATTGGCCATTAGAGCATAGTTGACCACCTCAGTATCAGATTCTGAGGAAGAGTCCATCCAATCCTTGCTTGATGTGATAAGTGCCTTCGTCTTCTTGCACTCAGAAGCAAAGTGACCCATACCATTGCACTTGTAGCATCTAACCTTTGACTTGTCAAATTTGCTACCCTTGCTGTCCTTTTTGATATACTTATCTTCGTTTGGATTGAAAGCCTTTTTCTGAAAGTTGCCTTGTCTTCTATTCTTCCTGAACTTCATCCTTCTGAAGTTTCTGACAATCATAGCAACCATCTCTTCCATGTCTGAGTCAGAAGAATCATCATCAGTATTGGCATCAGCATTGCCATCAGTATCTGATGAAGAGTCATCAGGATCTGACTCAACTATTCTTGTTTTACTTCTAGAGACCTCCATAGCTTTTCCTTTTGATTTAGCCTCTGCTTTCAAAGCAATTGATTTTGCCTTGCTGCTTTTCTTGTTCTTCCTCTGTTGAACTTCAAGATCATGAGTTCTTAGCATCCCATAGACTTCATCAAGAGACACAGTGTTAAGATCATACAGATGTCTAATGATCGATGTCTGAGTGTCCCATTCTTCAGGTAAAGCTCTTAGAAACTTGGTGTTTGAATCTTCAGTTTCATATTCCTTGTCAACTAAAGATAAACTGTTCAATAGTGTCATAAATCTATAATATAGATCATTCAGGCTCTCATCGGGTCTTGCATCAAATTGTTCATATTCTTGAATCAAAAGAGCCCTTCTGTTTTTCTTGACAGATGCAGATCCCTGGCACTGAGTTTCCAAAGTATCCCAGATTTCTTTTGAAGACTTGCATGCAATCACTCTGTTTGACATGACAACATCAAGACTACTGTGTAAGATATTCTTTATCTTTGGTTCCCTGAGTACATGAGCTTTTTCTTCTGGAGTCCATTCACTTTTAGCCTTGACCACATAATGTTCAGGTACTGTATCTGTTCGTTCTACAATTCGTGTAGGAATATATGGTCCATCACGAATCCTGTCCAAATAGTCAGGATCCATAGCCTCCAGGTACATCAGCATCTTTACCCTCCATGTTGGATATTCTGATTTCTTCAAGATGGGAATCTTCATGCTTTCATACTTGGTTGTCGACATCTTTAGATCGTATCTGATTCAGAATTAAATCAGTTTGCTCTGATACCAATTGTTGCCCAGTAATAATCTATTGTAGAAGGAGGGTTGAATACAATAGTATAAGATAATCGACTTCTTAATGTATATATCACAAATATGAAAGAAAGATAACAGCTTTATTAAATCTGATATAAAACTGTTACAAACTCTCTCAAGAAATTCTGATGTTCTTGAGAGCTGCTAGCTTACAAAAACTCTCTCAAGAAATTCTATGTTCTTAAGAACTTCTATCTTGATTCGCTTCTCTTTCGAATAATACATAAATCGAAACCAAGACTGTGTTTATATACTACACAGCTTCTCTATCAATGATAAGTCCTAATCAATTACAAAGATTGAAACCTATCTATAATTGATAGCTACATACTACAAACCAGGAACCGACAGAATAAACTTCCATGTTTAACTAGACTCCAAATATAACTCGAAGTAGGAATCCTGATCAGCTTCCAGTCCTGATGATCAATCCTGATCCCAGTCCTGATATGCATTCTGATCCTGACGACCATGTAATCCTGATGACGTCAGCAATCCTGATCAGTTGAGTCTAGCTCCTGACGATCATTGAATTCTGATCTAACACTTATACAACGAAAATTTAGTACTAACCATCAGTACTTATCAGCAGTAGTAATCATCAGTGCCAGACATCAGTACCAGGCATCAGGACTTATTCATTTGTAATCATTCCAAGTTCATTCACAAGTTTAGTGAAAACTGCTTCTGCCAGTGGCTTAGTAAAGATATCAGCCAGTTGTTGATTAGTAGGAACAAAGTGAACTTCAATTGCTCCTTCCATCACATGCTCATGAATAAAGTGATACCTGATACTGATATGCTTGGTCAGCGAGTGCTGAACTGGATTTCCTGTCATTGCAATAGCTCTTTAATTATCACAATAAATAGGAATTTTAGTAAAATGCAAACCATAATCCAGCAGCTGGTTTTTCATCCAAAGTATCTGAGCACAACAGCTTCCTGCAACAATGTACTCAGCTTCAGCAGTTGACGTTGAGATTGACTTCTGCTTCTTACTAAACCAGGAAACCAATCGTCCCCCCAAGAATTGACAACTGCCAGAAGTACTTTTCCTGTCAATCTTGCAGCCAACAAAATCAGCATCAGAATATCCTATCAGAGTGAAGTCTGATGCCCTGGGATACCACAATCCCAAATTTGGTGTCCCTTTTAGATATTGAAATATCCTTTTAACTGCTATTAAGTGCGGTTCCCTTGGTTGTGATTGAAACCTCGCACAGAGACAAGTTGCAAACATGATATCCGATCTGCTTGCAGTGAGATATAGTAGAGAACCAATCATTCCTCTATAGCTTGTCACATCAACTTCAATTCCTTCCTTAGAATCAAGTTTGGTGGCAGTAGCCATGGGAGTACTAGCAGGAGTACTATCTTGCATATTAAACTTCTTGAGCAAGTTTCTGGTGTACTTGGACTGATTGATAAAAATCCCTTCATCAGTCTACTTTACTTGCAACCCCAAGAAATAGCTCATTTCTCCCATCATGCTCATCTGATATCTCGACTGCATCAACTTAGCAAACTTTTGACACATCTTGTCATTAGTAGACCCGAAAATGATATCATCTACATATATCTGGACTAAGAGCAAATCTTTACCTTTTTAATATAAAACAATGTTTTATCAATGGTACCTCTCATGAACCCACTTTCAAGAAGAAATTGAGTAAGTGTTTCATACCAGACCCTTGGTGCTTGCTTAAGTCCATAAAGTGTGTTGTCCAATCTATACACATGATCTGGATATTTGGGATCAACAAAACCTGGAGGTTGTTCGACATAGACTTCTTCCTCCAATTCTCCATTCAAGAAAGCACTCTTCACATCCATCTGAAAAACTTTAAATTTCATATGTGCAGCATATGCTCGAAATATTCTGATGGCTTCAAGTCTTGTAACTGGAGCAAAGGTTTCATCATAGTCAATGCCTTCTTGCTGAGAGTAACCCTTTGCTACAAGTCTAGCCTTATTTCTTGTGATAACTCCATCAGAATCAGTTTTGTTTCTGAAGACCCATTTTGTTCCCATAATAGATCTATTTTTGGGTCTTGGAATAAGTTTACAGACTTCATTCCTTTCAAACTCATTAAGTTCTTCTTGCATGGTTGTTACCCAATCAGCATCTTTTAGAGCATCTTCAACTTTCTTAGGTTCTTCTTGAGAAAGAAAGTTATGAAATAGACACTCATTCTGGGTAGCGTTTCTAGTCTAAACACCAGCGTCAGGATCTCCAATTATTAGATGATGAGTGTGAGCTTGTGTCCATCTTCTTGCTGGTTGTAAGACCCCATATTTTGGGTAGAATTAAAAACTTTTATTTTATGTTGATGTATGTGCGAATAGTAGTAATGAATTGAGAATCAAGTTATGAAATGAATATGGATTTCAGTTTTCAAGTATTCTGTGAATAGTGAGAATGGACTGACCATTTAGATAAGAATAATCTCTCTGGAAAAATAAGAATATAACACCCCAAGGAAGAAAAGTATTTTATGTCATCCAAATCGATATCTGGTATGCATCCGACAACTCCGTAAACAAGATAGCGTATTCCCGAGAAAGCTCTAGAACATTGTCTAAGTACAAGAAATAAAGCAGGAATATTGGAACGGTTAATGATCCAAATGATTATGGATGAATAGTGACTTTTGTTAAAAACCACTGATGAATAGTAACTTTTTCATTTAAAAAGTTTTTCAGACCACCCTATATACGGGACGATATAATGAACTTTCAAAGCTGTATTAGTGATCTACGATGAAAATAAAGGAATGCAAAAGCTGTCAGAATCGGAAAAATAGCATTTCCGTTTTCTCCGAAATTTCACCAATAACGGACGGATTAATTATTATTTGAGAATATTTGAAGGATTTAGATTATCAATTTTATGGATATGGATTAATAAAAGAATTAGAGATATCAAGGACGTACAAGATTAAATATATACATGGAAGTAACATGTAACAAGATTAGTTCGAGGAATGCAACATTTGGATCATCCATGTGAAAGGAAACGAACCAGTAAAGTTACTTTAACAGAGCCGTTGCATGTGCGACAAGTGTCGAAAGAAGAAGGTACCAAGGACCATGACTCACCATTTTGACCATTAAAATACCACAAATATCAAAAGTAATTAAACAAAAAGAAAAACAAAAACACCACACCACCATTGAAGAAACTTTCGGCCAAGAAGAAGGAGAAGGGAGAAGTGGAGATTTCTTCCACCAACAATTGCAAACTAGAGCTTAAAACGAAGCTAGTGATTAGTACAAGGTGAGCCATGAATCTTATAGATTTTCTTTAAGTCTTTCATGTTTAAATTTGAGGTCAAAGATGGAGATGAATAGTAATTTTCAAAAACTAACCTTTGATTCTTGATTTCTTTTGATGATTCAAGCTAGCTTAAGGTTAGATAAGGGCTACACAAGATCTAATAAGCTCATATACACACCAAGGAGGTATGGACCTTGAACCCTTGAAAGTCTTAAGTGATTTTTTGAAACTTTAATGGTGTAAAAGCATGTTTATGATCTTAGTAGCTATGATTGGGCTTTGTTATGAGTTGTATTGAGTTTTAAGAACGTAAAGGCATTGCTTGGCCTCAGTTCTTGGTTATATAAGATGTATATGTTGTGTGGAGAGATTGGTGAGCAAGTTGAATGGGTTGAAATTTTGGGATTATCCGATTCATAGCCGTTATAATGCCCGATTTCCCTTAACCATTGTTTTGTCTATGATGTTCGGACATAAGGACTTCTGTCCAGAGTCACTACTGCCTAGTATTGTGTAGGTCTTGTTTCAAGGTTCGTTTTGATATAAAGATCATGTGATTCCGAATTACGGTTTAGGAGAAACGAGTGTTTAATTAAGGACGTTTCGAGAAACCGAACTATACCACTTAGCCAACTTTGAGGCAATGATCAAACCCCTTAAGTGACTAATCAGAATGTGAAACTTTGTGTTAACATGCTAGGTATGTTTAGGAGGACCATCGAAAAGATTTCGTGTTAAAAGGATTTAATCTCTATTTTATAAAAATGTTCGAGTCGAGCGTTCGCAAGAGGATTCTTAAGGAGTTAACTAGAAATCATGTCTTGGTTTAAGTAAAGTACATACTTAGTTTCGTGCAAGTATTCAAGTGATTAACCTTGGATCTTTTGACTATGTATAGATCGCCGGATTGACTCGAGGCACACTACCCCTACCTCACCACCAGGCAAGTTTTCAAAACCTATACTACTGTTGTTGTGATAATAAACTGTTTGCATATATGAGATGTAAATGCGATATATAAATTGCATGCTTGTTTTTGAACTGCTATACATATAGCAATACTTGAGGATATGATTTGATGTGGGGCTTATAAGCTAGATATGAGATATCAGTTATAAGCCAGTTTTGTATATAATGCCCTAGGATAAGGGCGGTTGATTTTCTCTAAGAACAGGAATAATTATATTTCGGTATATGTTAAAGGTTATTTCCGATAAAGATATCGGGTAACTGTTACTCGAGGGTTAATTGTTTTATTTAAGAATATTATTTATTAATATTCATTTTAAGAATATCATTTGTTAATATTCATTTGAGGATTATCGACTTACAGAATATTGTTTATGTTCATTTGAGATTTATTTAATTAATGAATATTATTTTTGAATATTATTCGAGGATTATTTATTTGAGAAATGTCATTATTGAATATTCATTTGAGGATTATTTAGTAATGAATATTATTTTTGAATATTCATTTGAAGATTTATTTATTTATTTAATGAATATTATTGAAAATATTCATTTGAGGATTATTTATTTAATGAATATTATTTTCAAATATTCATTTGAGGATTACTTACTTAATGAATATTATTTTCAAATATTCATTTACTTATTTAATAAATATTATTAAGTATTTGTAAATCAAAAGAGGTTCCCAAAACAATATTTTTCCATTTAAATCTGTCTTTTAAAGAGGATTTAAATGCTCGCTCAACTATCAAAAATATGGGAAACCTGATTTGAGTAACTACTACTCTTTTTAAACTCTCAACTCAAAACTGTCAGGGGACAAATATTTTCTCGAAGCAATTTAGTTGCTGCAAGTCAAATATTGTGTTACCACCTCAACGATCGAGGGGTAAATTCCTGGAACAAGTCGATATCCATTAACAAGCATCGCTTGGGAAATATTGGAGAATCTTCCTTTCCAACCTAGATATGACTACTGAGTGGAGTCGTATAAACAAGTATTACACTTGGGGAAAGGGAGACGATCTTTACGTTTCAGAGTCATGGATTTCATCTGAACTAGGAGTGGTGTAAGTGGTCAAGTTGCGTGGGCCCATCCAACTTTTATTGCCCCAAATGGGCCGGGAGGTCACAGTAAGGCGGTAGACAATGTCAGGCTGTCGTGATTCTTCCATCTACATGTAGAAAACTATTTGAGCGGTGCGACCTGCTACTGATCATAGCAAGGTTAGGCACAACGGACGCGGTAGCAACTCCAGTATTAGTTCATCATCCAATTTGGATATTCCTGCAACAGGTATTGGGGTGAAGAACCAGTCTTGTTGGCAGGGGGTCGAAAAATGCTTGAAAACTAAGTGGCAATAAATTCATACAACTCCACCTTTTATGAATTATGACTCTGATAAATCCTGATTAAGGATATGTATGCATAAGTGGATTTTGGGTTACGGAAATATTTTAATAATTTTCCTTGTAACTTCATCCTTTATATTATACTAGTTTCTTATCTGTTTAAAGCATAACATGTGGCTACAGAAATATCTTTGAATTGTTATATTTTGGGTAATCTTTTATAAGTTATATTGGTGGGCTCTATTGCTCACCCTTGCTTTATTTATTTATATCACAACAACAGCTAGAGCAGATGGCCCGGTTCAAGCGCACTCTGCGCAAGCGAGTGGCAGTCGTCAGAGATCTACCCGCTGAGGTCGTGACCGCCATAGCTGAGTTAGTAGTAATCAGTAGCCTAGGTTACAGCTTTTGTTTCAGACTTATTTATATTTATGATTAATGTAATCAACGGCAAGAACTTTTAAATGCTCTGTAATCTTTTGGGTTTGTAATAATTTATAACTTGTGGATCCTATGGCTAGATACTTATTTCAATTTCATCTCTGGGACTATAACTAGTGAGTGTGTATGGTGATGTATTGTGGGGTCACAGCATGTAGTTTAATTGTTTTGATTCAAGTGCAAGTATTATTGATAAGAATTGAGACCGTAACGACCGGATCCCCGACCCCGGATCTGGGGCTGTTACACTGGTGGTAACTGAGTTCTAGTACTTGATGATCCCCCTACATCAGTGCCTTCTTCAGAAGAGCTTTCTTGAGTTGTGTGAGAAGCTCCCCCCGAATCAGTTGCTTGAGTAGCTTCGCTGGAGTTTGAATTTTCCTGACTGTTATCTCCTAATGCATCATCAGTATCAGTACTTCCATCAGTACTTGTAGAAGAACTATTGGTAGACTGTTCTCCAGTAGCAGTATCAGAAGAATATGTGACATTATCAGGCTCCCCCTCAGCATCACCACTACCATTTTCACATTCTAGTTCGTCTCCAAAAATTAGATCTTCATGAGTATCTTCAGCAATTCCAGTAATTTTCCTGTCATCAAATGATACATTTACTGAAACATTAACAATCTTGGTTCGCAGATTATATACCTTGAATGCTTTTGTTGTGTCTGGATAACCAACAAAAATTCCTTCATCTGCCTTTGTCTCAAACTTTCCAAGTTGTTCAGGATGGGTTCTCAGAACAAAACATTTGCAGCCAAACACATGTAGATGTTTTAAACTTGGTTTCTTTCCATTAAACATGTGATACGGAGTATTTCCATGCCTTGTTATCAAAGTGCAATTTTGAGTATAGCATGCAGTGTTGACAGCTTCTACCCAGAAGTAAGTATGTAGTTTAGCTTCTTCCAACATGGTTCTTCCAGCTTTAATCAGAGTTCTGTTCTTCCTTTCAACTACTCCATTTTGTTGTGGAGTACCAGGAGCAGAGAATTGCTGCACAATTCCTTTTGATTTACAAAATTCTTCCATTGTTGATTTCTTAAATTCAGTTCCATTATCACTTCTAAGAACTTTGACTTTATTGCTAGATCCATTCTCCAGCAAATTGACATGATCTATCAGAACCTCTGGAGTTTCACTCTTTTTGTGTAGGAAGTATACCCATGTGAATCTTGTATATTCATCAACGATTACCAATGTATATCGTTTCTTGTTAATGGACATCACATTCACAGGGCCAAAAAGATCCAGATGAAGCAAGTGATAAGCTGTATTTATTGAGAATTCTGATTTAGTCTTGAAGGTGATCCTCTTTTGCTTCGATTTTTGACAGGAGCCGCATAGACCATCAGGAGAATACATTACCTTTGGATGGCCATGTTGGAACGTATGATTACTGTTCTGCGTTTTACTATATGATTGATTACGAGTTCGAAAAGAAAACTTTACCTTAATCGATACGATTCTGATCCACGTCTTCTACTGAATTCCTTGATTCCCTTCGAGCGAAGTGTGGCCTTCGATCTCCCGAAGTTTTCCTCTCCTTAAAGCCTCGAAATCCCAAAACCCTAGCTCCTTGCGGCTGCCCTAGGTTTTAATCTCGAATTATGAAAAAAAAACGTTTTCAGCTTTAGGAGAACAAGAATATATATAGGCTCCAGTAGGGATCATGGACAATTAGGTCGGGCCTCCCAATGACATTCTGGGTCAAGCCCAATGTCATTAAATATTAATTCTATCCACTAACGAATTAATATTTGCACTACCTTTCCTAATACCGTAATTATTTTATTATTAAATTCGGCTCTTATATTATTTGCTTATTAAATTCCCCATGTTTAAGATATCGTATGTCCATTAATTAAATTAATTTCTGATAATTAATTTAATTAATATCTTTTTATCCTTGATCATCCACTCAACCTTATAATTATGCAAGAACAAATCTGCCTGCAGGACTAAAGCATAATTATCTTTATGAGCTTTCAAGAGGACATCATCAACCCGAATATTATCAGGACATGGTTTCCTTATGTAGTTAATATCCCACTCTGCATGCAATGTCATTGCTCAATACATAATATTATAATTAACAATTAATTACATCACATATGAATCAAAGCATGTGCATTGCATACAAGTGTCAATCACTACACTTGGATTGAGAACCTAAGCATTAATAATATCATAGAATCTTAGTTCTTCTTTATTGTCAGAATAGAAGAACAATTCTAATATTTCGATCCTGTTCAATATACACAAAGTATACATGTATTATTTAATAGTCAAGATAAACTATTCCCAAATAATACTTCAGTTATTCCAGTGGTTTGTCTAATTCCACTTAAACTGTGAACCCTTTATATTATATATAGACACTGATAATTTAATCTTCTGTTATCCCATTTGATACTAAATTATCCACAATATATAATAAACAGACAATGTAAAAATATGCAATCAAGATTCTCAATAAAATGGACAATGTTTATATACTACTAATGAATAGTTTAGTATAAAACCCAACAATCTCCCACTTATACTGAAGCTATTCTTTGAGTATATCAGTGTTTATTAATATAATCCGCTACCAGTTTAAATAACTATTTCGTGACCAGACATCTGACTCCTATCGCCTCCACGTGTTCTTCAAAAACCTTAGCTGGTAAACTCTTCGTGAAAGGATCAGCCCGGTTGTCCTTTGATGCTATATCAGTCACAATAATATCTCCTCGCTTAACGAACTGTCGTATGAGGTGATACTTACGCTCAATGTGTTTTGCTGCTTTATGTTCTCGTGGTTCCTTTGTATTTGCAACAGCACCAGTATTATCACAATAAATTGTGATTTGCCGTGGCAAATTAGAAACTACATTCAAATCCAGAGGCTGCCACATATTCAGCTTCCATGGTTGAGTCTGCGATGCATTTCTGATTCACACTCCTCCATATTACAGCTCCACCTCCTAAAGTAAAAACACACCCCGAGGTTGACTTCCTCTTATCCCTATCTGTCTGGAAATCTGAATCGGTATATCCCACAGGAAATAAGTCTGAAGCCTTGTAAATTAACATATGTTGCCCAGTAAATAACAATTGTAGAAGGGGTTGAATACAATTGTATAAGATTCTCGACTTTATATAACACAAATATGAAAGATCAATAATAATAACAATAACAGCTTTATTAACTCTGATATAAAACTGTTACAAACTCTCTCAAGAAATTCTGATGTTCTTAAGAGCTGCTAGCTTACAAAAACTCTCTCAAGAAATTCTATGTTCTCAAGAGCTTCTATTCGATTATGTTCTCTCTATAAATCGAAACCAAGACTGTGTTTATATACTACACAGCTTCTCTATCAATAACAAGATAAGTCCTAATCAATAACAAAGATAGAAACATATCTTTAATCGATAGCTGCATTCTACAAACCAGGAACCAACAGAAATAAACTTCCATGTTTAACTAGACTCCATATATAACTCGAAGTAGGAATCCTGATCAGCTTCAAGTTCTGATGATCAAACCTGATCATAGTCTGAGTAGGAATCCTGATGATAAACAAGATACTGACGCTTAGTCAAATACTGATGACCATGCAATACTGATGACGTCAGTAATCCTGATCAGTTGAGTCTAGCTCCTGACAATCATTGAATTCTGATCTAACAATCTCCCCCAATCTCATACTTTGTGAAATAAAGTATAGATTCTAAAGATTCAATGATGTCAAAAACATGTATCAAAATGTACAAGTATCTTCAGAAACAACTTATCTGTTTAAACTCTTTGATAGAAAAGATTCATCTTCAAGAAATTAGATAATAAACTTTCTTCTTTTTCTTCAAGAATTTGAATCAGTCTTTCCTTTAGATTTCTGAGTTCTTCATCTTCCTCATTAATCTGATAAATAGCTGCTCTGAGATTCAATATGGAGTTTCTTCGTAGACTGTGCTCTTCTAGCATAAGATAAGCAATATCCTTCCCATCAGGATTGAGAGTAAGATGAGTCATGCCAAAATTTACTTCTTTAACAGCAGTACCCCTTTGCATTTCCACATCCTGACCTCTTTGATTTAAGTACATGGGAATATAATTACCATTGAAATTACTGTTTCCATCCAGTCTTCTTCTTATAGTTGACAAAATCATGTCACTCCATACTTTGCACACTTTGTTCTTCCATCTTAACAGATAGTGAACATATTTCAGTTCCTTTGTAGTTTTCATCAGCAGATCTTGAATAGATAAAATCTTCACACTACCATCTTTCATGAAGTACAGAAGCTTTTCTTTCTTGTCAAAACCATCATGACAATCTATAACTATATCAATAGCTAGTAAATTGTTCAGGTTTTCAGAAGTTAAAGTACCTCCAATTTCTGTCAAGGAGTAAGGATCAACATATGACATATTCAGATATTCACCATCTCTGTGTCCAATACCTCCTCTTGAATTACTTGACAATTGCTTCAGATTTGAAAACATCTTTAACCAGAGTGCTTTTGATCTAACCATCTCAGATAAATCAACAACACTTGAAGCGCTTGTAATAATTCCACCAGACTGAAAATTGATAGGTGTATCACAACTTAATGTGCTAATATTTTTCAACTTCTTATCCTTTTCCTTTTCAAAGGCATAGCTTCTTTCCAGTAAAGATTCTTGTCTGCTTGAATTTCTCCATTGTCTTTCATTTGAAATTTTAAGCCTTTGTAGATAGAGATTGAAATCTTCATTTGTTCTTTTTGTAATATCTCTTCTTCTGGCTTCTTCTTCTTCATCTACTTCTTTGTTGTGACAATTAACAACAGTAGATAAGATTATCAAATCAACTTCTTGCAGAATTTTAGATTCATCAGGATCTTGAATGATGTCAGGATTAGAATCTTCAATTTGATTTGTATTGCTGAGAGTTGATTTACTTGACTTTCTTCTCAATTCAGGTTCTTCTTCAACAATTCCATCATCACCAAAAGTAGATCTGTCAGGAAATACTAGAGTTTGAATAGGTTCAGGAATTTCTTCAATTCTTAACCCTCTAGACCTTGTCTGTCTAGGTACTGTTTGAGTTGAAGAACCTCTTCTACTTCTTCTAGCACCTCTCCTACCTTTGCCTCTTCTACCTCTAGCAGGGGCAGTATAGCTTTCCATTGTCTCTCTTTGTAATCTCAAAAATTCTTCATGTGAGAGATCTGGATATTCTTCACTTGCTGTAGAGAGTGCTTTTCTGGCAAATAATTGTTGAACTCTTTTATCAGTGTGATAAAGAGTAACAATTCTACCGTCTTTTGTAGAAAACTTCTGGAATAAATTTGATGCATCTTCAGGATTATCAATAATCACATCTTCATTACCTTCAGGAATTGTAGCAAGAGTGTGTCCATGACCAGGTGTCAGGATTTGTTCTTCCGTCAGGATCTGAGACTGCATCAATGTTCTTACTGTCTTAACTCCAGAATCAGAAACATGAGTTGACTGCGTAGTTTGACTTTGAGAAGTTTGAATTGTAGACTTCAAAACCGCAGTATCAGAGGTTTCTCCTTGTTTCACATTATCACCACCATCATCTCCAGTATTGTTCACACAACAACACGCAAGCACACGTGGTCACAAGTAGTATATGATAAAGTTAAGTTCGTTCCCACAGAGACTGGTTATGTTGTTATAGCTATGCACTTATGCACCAATGTATGGTTATTACTCACTGCTAAGATAAGTATCAAATTTGGTTTTGTTTAACTAATTAACTAGCACTTAACAAGATTATATTAACTAAAGAGAATTACTGGAAAATTACTTATATGAATAAAGCATGGGATCCTAACATCATTAAATATTTCATCTAGAGTCTCTTGTTCTTAATTAATGCATGTGACGGTTGTGACAACTAATCAGATAACACGAAACTAGTATACGCTACCTTTCAGTATACGTATACCATACCACTTAAACATCCACAATAAAGATAGAAGTTAAATGGACACCAAATATGCATAGTCCCTATATGTAATAACCCGAATTTTTGGAAAAATTAAAACTTTTCTTATTATGATTAAGTGCATCAGTGAATAGTGAATTTGGTGAATGAATAGTGATTTTGAGGAGTAACAAAGTTTTTCATGCCACCTATGTACGAGACGTAGTATGGATATTCCGAAGTCATATTAGTGATCTACGGAGTAAATAAGTGAATGCAAAGACGATCGGAATTCAGAAATTCCAAATTTTATTTTGGTGTAATATTCGACCGGGCAGCGAATTATATATTATTATATTCAAGAAATGAGATATTAAAATTGAGGATTTGAGGATTTAATATTTTGGAATTTTATTATTTTATTAAAGTCGATTTAAGGATTCGATTGTTGGAATGAATAGTGAATAGTTACTATTCACTGCGAGAATCGCGTAAAGTTTTATTCGCTCTTTTTGGAAAATATTTCGAATCGTTTCAAGAGGAACAAGGCAACATCTACCGGATTAAATATAGACATGGAAGTAACATGTAACAAGATTAATTCGAGGAATGCAACATTTGGATCATCCATGTGAAAGGAAACGAACCAGTAAAGCGAACCAGTAAAACTACTTTATCTGGGCCAGTGCATGTGTGACATGTGTCGGAAGGAGAAGCAACCAAGGGTGATGACTCACCACTTTTGACATAAAAATCAGCATCCTTATCTAATTATCAAAACAAAAAGAAAAAGGAGAGGAAGAACTCTTCCCCCCATTTTCGGCTCAGCTTGTGCAAGGAGGAAAGAAAAATCCATAACTCCATTTCTATCCATCCTTAAATCACCAAATTTTAACCATAGCTTCTCCACTCCATGGGTAACATTCGTTCAAAATTTCATGGACAACAAAGGAGTGTAGCCTAGTCAAATCCCTTCCCCAAGTTGGAGAACCCAAACTGTGCAGTTTGTGTCCAGCGGAAAGATGGGACTCAAAACCCTAGCTAGGAAGATTTAAATGTGGCGATCTATAGCTCAAAAGCAAGCTTATGAAGATTACAAGGTCTGGTAAAAATCTTAGAACCAAACTCTTGTTTTTCGATTTTATATGGATTTTACAAAGTGATGATGAATAGTAACTTTTCATGATTCTTGATTTTGTTTCTTAAGGATTAAGCTTGATAAGGTTTGTTCAAAGCTCAAGGAAGGATTATAAACCATTGTTAGTGTATATGAAGCACCAAGGAAGGTATAAAAACCCCTGCCCCTTTTTGTTTATATGAGTTTGAAGTGGTTTTGATGTTTATGTAAAGTTAAGATCATGATTAAGTAATTATATGAATTGTTGGTTGAGTTTGGAGGATGGGTTATGAATTTGTTTTGATTATTCACGGAGGATTTGACTGAGTGGAGGGTGTATAAGGTGGATGGTGAGTTTGGGATTAATTGGTATTGATTTGGTTGTGTTTTGGAAAAGGAAAACGTTACGATTATAGCCGTCGTAATGCCCATTTGATTTAGGGCTGTTTTGAGCAAGAATTACGAACTGGTCTGGTAATATTTTTGAACAGAACTTACCATGAACATGTAGGTCTTGTTTTAAGGTTTGTTTTGGTATAAAGATCATGTCTATACGATTTACGGTTTAGGAGAAAAGTGAGTTTTAGTAAACGCCGTTCGGAAGAATGACTCATCTCTGTCCAGCAACTTTGAGGCTATATTTGGACCACTTCAGAACCGTATTAAAATGTGAAATTTTGAGGAATAATACTAGAGACAGTTAGGAAGGCTCACGAAAAAGATTCGTATTAAAAAGATTATTTTTCGAGTTTATAAAAATGTTTTAGCCGAGGTCGCGTAAGTGAAAATCCCTAAGAGCATGACTTAGAAACCGATGTTGTAAATGGTTAAGTATAACTTGGATTGGTGAATGGATTTCGAACCAAACTTGTGATATAAGTATTGGACGAATAACATAGACTTAGTATGAGCCTATAACGAGCTAGTAATGCCTTGGTTGTGTTTCGCTTACGTGTTTAAGCATTTAGTACAAGTGGATTATCCAGGGGATTAATCGTGCGTTTTCTTTGACTTTGTCTAGATTGTCCGGCATCGTCGCGAACCCCTATCACTTCTCGAGCATCAGGCAAGTTTTCTAAATCTATACTTTGAAGTATTGATTATATATTACTGCTTTTGCCATGTGTGGAGTTATACAGTTTTGCGATACATGTTATATATTGTATAAAATAGAGTTTGATTTTGGTTTATATATGAGCTTTGAGATAAAGTAGTTATAAACCGGTGTACCTTGTAGCTCTATAGATAAGAGCAGGTTTATTGTTTCGACTCTAGACCGGGAGTCGATATTTGTGTTATATAGATAGTCGTGGAGACCCGGAGGGATTCCAGCGGCAGAGTACTATTCATCTTGAGGAATATTATTATTAAACATTAATTATATTTCTAGAAAGTATTAGTTACCTGGAAATGATTTGAGGAATGTTATTGGAATATTACCTCATTCGAAGGTTATTATTTGAAAATGATTTGGTAATTGGCTTATATGTTAAATATGGGATATCAGTTATAAGCCAGTATTCTTATATATGCCCTAGGATAAGGGCGTGTGATTTTCATTAAGGATCAGAAGTGATTGTATTTCTGTATATGCTAAAGATTATTTTTCCGATAAAGACATCGGGTGACTGTTATTTGAGATTTATTAATTAATGAATATTATTTATGTATATTCATTTGAGGCTTACTTGTTCGAGGGTTAATTATGTATTTAATGAACATTATTTATGTATATTCATTTGAGGACTATTGACTTTAAGAATATTATTGTGAATATTCATCTGGGGATTATTTAATGAATATTAATGTCGAATATTCATTCGAGGATTATTTATTTATTTAATGAATATTAGTTTTGAATATTCATTCGAGGATTATTTATTTATTTAATGAATATTAGTTTTGAATATTCATTTGAGGATTAATTATTTATTTAATGAATATTGCTTTTGAATATTCATTTGAGGCTTATTTATTTAATGAATATTATTTCCTAATATTCATTTGAGGTTTATTTATTTAATGAATATTATTTTAGAATATTCATTTAAGAGTTATTTATTTAATGAATATTACCTTTGAATATTCATTTAATCTATATTTACTTAATGAATATTATTTTCGAATATTCATTTAATCAGTATTTACTTAAGGAATATTATTCCGAATATTCATCTAAGCTTTACTTACTTAATCAATGTCATTGATTATTTTTAAAATCAAAAGAGGTTCCCAAAACAATGTTTTCCATTTAAATCCGTCTTTTAAGAAGATTCAAATGCTCGCTCAACTATCAAAAATACGGGAAACCTGATTTAAGTGACTACTACTCTTTTTAAACTCTCAATTCAAAAACTGTCAAGGGACAGATATTTTCTTGGAGCAATTTAATTGCTGCCAGTCTAATGTTGTGTTACCACCTCAATGATCGAGGGGTAAATTCATGGAACAAGTCGATATCCATTAACAAGCATAGCTTGGGAAATATTGGAGAACCTTCCTTTCCAACCTAGATATAACTACTTAGTGGAGTCGTATCAACAAGTGTTACACTTGGGGAAAGGAGGACGATCTTTACGTTTCAGAGTCATGGATTTCATCTGAACTAGGAGTGGTGTAAGTGGTCAAGTTGCGTGGGCCCATCCAACTTTTATATTGCCCCAAATGGGCCGGGAGGTCATAGTAAGGCGGTAGACAATGTCAGGCCGTCGTGATACTTCCATCTACATGTAGAAAACTATTTGAGCGGTGCGACCTGCTACTGATCATAGTAAGGTTAGGCACAGCGGACGCGGTAGCAACTCCAGTATTAGTTCATCATCCAATTTGGATATTTCCTGCAACATGTATTGGGGTGAAGAACCAACCATGTTGGCAGGGGGTTGAAAAGTGTTTGGAAATGAAGTGACAATAAATTTGTGCAACTCCATCTTTTACTTTTGAGTTATGACTCTGATAAAACCTGATTAAAGATATATATGCATAAGTGGAGTTTGGGTTACGGAAATATTATATTAATTTTCCTCGTAACTTCATCGTTTATATTATACTAGTTTCTTATCCGCTTAAAGCATATCATATGACTCTGTGGATACCCTACATAACATGAGTTATGGTAAGGGAGTTGCTTATATTGAATTTTCCTTATAACTTCATCTTTTAAGTTATATGTTGATATTCTGCTTATATAGCAGATAATTTTTGGAAAGGTTATATTTGGTTTATTTTGAAACCTCATCTTGTATACAAGAACTTTGTTCATAATATAGCAAAAGAGTTGCAGAAATATTATGAAATGATATTTGAATTACAATAAAGGTACTATTTTTGGAATATCTTCCGATAAGGAAATAATTTCAGTATCGAGATATTTTGACAAATTATTGTCTTATACCCGCTTTATTCTGGGTTGAGTTAAAGGCAGAATTAGACCATACTTTCATTACCTTGCTGAGCTATCGCTCACTCTTGCTATTGTTTTATATATATTATATAGCAGCGAAGCAGGATGCCAATGGGACGGCACATACCCCGCAAGGCGTTTCCACAAACAGTTTCTAGCAGTGATCCCGAGAATAGTACGAACCAATCGAATCAGGCTACAGCTTTTGGTATTCAACTTATGTATAGATATGAATGGTATGAGAGGATTGTGAGCATCAGAAGGCTAAGTTGGTGATGTAACCTTACTTAGAAATTGTATCAGTGACAGATTCAAAGACATTTGGGTATTGTAATAAAGATTATTTATTCCGCAGTTGTTGTATTGTGTCGTTTCTGAGACTCTAACCTGTGTGTGTGTGTGAGACATATATTGTGGGGTCATGAGCAGGTGAATTATGCACGGTGTGAGTAATACAGATAAGGCAAGGAGTAAATGGATCGTGACTACCCTAAATCCCTGACCCCGGATTTGGGGCTGTTACAGAAATGGTATCAGAGCGTTAGGTTACAGTCCTCAGAAACGATAGGAGATCGAGTCTTACAATACCCTTAAGAATGATAAGAACATCTAGAGCCCAAATTGAGTTCGTAGTCGGGTTAGAGGACATGACCCTGACTGTTTAAGATGAAGCCCGAGATGGGACTTCTTCTGGGAAACCGTACTTAGGACTTCATGGTTAGTCACCTCGATTCGTATGAGTTATAGAGTGATGGGATTCTGAGATACCAGACCCCGAGGCCTTCGAGTAGGCAATTGATGATGCGTTCCTTGAAATGGACGGAGACCCGATAAAGGAAGATCCATAGGAGGATCTAGAGGAAGACCCCATAGTGGGTCAAGGAAAGAATCTTGTAGAGAACGTGTTGATTGATAAAGATGTAGTATGTTACTTGAGGTCGTATAATAAAGACCGGACGAACCTTCAGAGGATAAATAAGTGACGAGACGAGAGTCTAAGGATCGTTCATGATTTATCAAGAGATATGACAAAGAAGATGGAGTGGAATCTCCAAAGCAGAAGAGGTAGAGGCAGTATAGCCAGTATCAGTGGATTGATTCGACTCGAACGAAACCTGTTACTCGTAGTCAGTTATAGTTGCCCATAAGGAGGCAGCATACGTAAGAACCAAGATGTTCAGATTTTCACGAACGATTAAGGGTACTTAGTTGCCTAGAATAGTGAAAGGTATTTCTTTGGCTATGAGGTTTCAATCCCCCACGACCAGCGATTCCATTGGAAATAGTGTCTATTACATCATTGAGGGATTTTATTATCTCAAGGAGAATTTTGGGTATATGTACCATACAAATGTTATTATAAGACAAGCACGCTAAGGCAGAATCGAGAACAAGATTTACCACCCTCAGGAAACCAGGAAGGAATTATGAGGATAGAACCTAAAGGTCGGAAATCATATTCGAGCATTACTAGTAGGTAAATAGATTGATCGAGTTTCCCTGATTTTGGAAAGAAATTCAGCAAATTTTGGCAAACCTTGTCTTTCTGATTACCAGAGGATGTCACCAAAGAGAGTGGAAACTAGAGTGAACCCTGTGGATTGGGTAAGATAGCCGTTATATGGGTTGGTGGACAGACCCTAATTGCTATAATTGATTATGGAGATAAAATGATGAAGTTGAGATTGGACGGTAAAGGCGAAATATATTTAAGGACCAAGACAGACTGAGAAGTTCCGGGATTGACTTAAATGAAAAGGCTACTGTGCCAAAAGTGTTAAGCTTATATAGCACACGGGATTGATATGGGAAAAAGGAATATTGGATATAATGATGATTGAAATAGAGACCGGGTTTAAGCTTGTAGTTTCTAACGAGCTTCCGTAGTACTGCCCAGTCGACATGTGGAATTGTCATTGCTATGGGCAACAACGGTATCGAAGTCTTCTTATAGAACAGAACGCTTACTTGAGATGTTGCGTCTAGTCGAATAGAACTCCCTACGATTGCAAATGTTGATGGTTGAATTCTTAGCGACTATTATAAGTCGGCAATGACGTAAGTATCGAACACCTTAGGGTGCGTGGAAAAGAAAAGCTTTGGAATTGAACGATTATCCATCAGAGGAGCCGACATAAAAAGGCATCCGTAGAGACCTTGGTAGTACCCTCCCCATTTGCAAATTATGTGGGATATTTCCCCAATCTATGATCTATCTTGACCTCTTTCCAAGAAAGAATTCTGATAAAGGGTATATTCCCTCTTCGAAGTTATTTTATAACACTTGTGCTAAACCATATTCAGTTTCACTTGTGCCAGAGGCTGTCACAATGCCTGCTTTCAGGTTTTCGAAGCCCTGTCAAATGATGTTATTTAAGCTTTCACTTTTCTTCGAATAATGAATGACCCTATGGTGATACCTCACCACTTGTTTGTTAAAGTACCAATATCTTTTTGGTTATTCTTTTCCTTGTATTTTCTTTAGAAACCGCACCTTTGGAATCTGTTCAATTTTAATCCGAGGTGTTCCTTTGAGAAATATTGTCGAAAGACGATAATCATTAAATTGATCTCGAATTGCTTTCGTACTTTTCAACTTCCACTGAGACGAACAACCCTATACTTATAGGGGCTACAAGGACTATCTGTCTATGTGATAGAAGTCGGATGGGACGCCATCACTTGTAAGTTGTGAAATACAAGAAGGCTAATTACCTTTAGTAATGTCTCAATCGAGGCACACAACGTTGAGTTCTTATGATCATGTTGATCTCTTGGTAAATTCTCTTACCTCCAATAAGGTTACCTTAAAACTCATAACCTTATGATCACCAGTGTGTGACGTTTTCCTTGATATGGGAGCTGTCTTTTCAAGGCCCCATGATTTTTGTTATCCTCATTGAATTCTAAGGGGAGGCGAATCAGGTCAAATAAGTCAAAAATTCGCTGATAGGAATTAGATTCGCAACGAAATCGCCTATGACAGGAGCGAATCCCTAAGACGAATAGAATGTTAGTGACGTATCAACGAAATTGGGTTATTCTCCCAAGGATGTTATGATAATGGAAAGCGTGTCAATCGACATGTGTGAAAGGAATAGCGATGTGTCGTGTACTCCAGTAACAACGGTGTTAGATAGATGCCCTATAATGGAATTAAGATTTTGGAGGAGTTGTTTACGAATGGACACTACCTCTGGGTTAGCAAGATAAGTACTGGCGATGGAGTCAGAGGGAGCTGGTATTGTGACTTGGGAGAAGTTGATATTATTATAAGGATGGGTTGGTTGACACCCAATGGAGTCCAGACTGATTGTAAGAGAGAGAGAGTAATAAATAAAGGATGGAGACAGATTCAGAGATCCTTGAATATAGTTTAAACTAAGAAACTATTACGCCAGAAATGCGAGGCTTAATTAGCTCTTATGGTTGCCGCCAAGAAAAGAGATACCAAGTATTAAGGGAACTACAATGGTTTTGGGAGATTGTACAAGGTTTTAAGGAGCTACCAGTTATCGATTTGGATGACATGAGAATGAATACCGAGTATTCCGAGTATAGTGGGAATGAAAGAGTTAGTGACTCAGTTACAAGAATGGTTGGGCAAGAATATGATAAGACCCATTGTACCACCGTGGAGAGCCCGGTGTTGTTGTGAGAGAGAAGGATGTTAGCACAAGATTATATATCGAACCTCGAGAGTTGTATGACTTCGACATGGAGAATAGGTACCCTTGTAAATGATTGTTTGATCAGCGGAAGAACGCTGTGTATTTCCAAATTTATTTAAGAACTGGCTATCACCAGTTGGAAGTTAAATCCGAGGATATACCCAAGACTGCGATTCGTACTTGGAATAGACACTTCAAGTTTTCAGCGAGGTTATTTTGGGTTGACTAATGCACCCACAAATTTTATGGAATGTAACGAATTGGCTTTGAATTCTCCGTGATAGTAGATAACGTGAGATGGAGAAATGGCTAGAATTGACCTAGAATTATGACTGTGAGATACACTACCATCCGGGGAAGGCCAATGTGGTGGCTGATACCCTTAATTAAAATGGGACAGAAATGGATTCCGAATGATCAGGAATTAAAGGATGAGATTTTACACAAAACCCAAGTTAGTCCAACAAACTAGAAAGACAAAAGATTTCACCAACAAGTGGCTAGTGACAACCAAGACAGACAGAGGAAGCATGCGGACTAAGCCCGCGAGTATAGAGATAGTACTGCTATTGATAAGCTAAATGGCATGTTGATGGATGACAAGCAAGTTTATGTTGGTGTATTTTCGGTACAAACAAGATGGGGAATATGAGGTTAGAGATCCGTGATGCTAAAAGATATCCATGGAAAGAATTAATGAGATTTGGAAAGAAAGGGAAGTGAGCCCGAGATTCATTGGGCCATCTGAGATTTTAAAACGCGTCAGGAAGGTGGCCTACGAGCCAGCCTTGCCCCCCAAACTTGTAGAATGGTCATAACGGGGTTCATGTGTCAATGCTACGTCAGTATACTATAGATGCCCGGCATATGTAGAGTATGAGCAGGTAGGTATACAACCTGGTCTGACTTATAAAGCACAACCTGTGGAAATCACGGATAGAAAAGAGCAAGTGCTAAGTGACGAGGTTGACAAGCTAGTGAAAGGTTTGTGGAAAATCAAGAGGTGGAAGAATCCACCTGGGAGTTAGAAAGTGCAATAGAAGAAACGTACCCCAGTTACTCCTAAGTTGATTCCGGGACTGAATCCTTTTAAGGAGGGGAGACTGTAATAACCCGAATTTTTGGAAAAATTAAAACTTTTCTTATTATGATTAAGTGCATCAGTGAATAGTGAATTTGGTGAATGAATAGTGATTTTGAGGAGTAACAAAGTTTTTCATGCCACCTATGTACGAGACGTAGTATGGATATTCCGAAGTCATATTAGTGATCTACGGAGTAAATAAGTGAATGCAAAGACGATCGGAATTCAGAAATTCCAAATTTTATTTTGGTGTAATATTCGACCGGGCAGCGAATTATATATTATTATATTCAAGAAATGAGATATTAAAATTGAGGATTTGAGGATTTAATATTTTGGAATTTTATTATTTTATTAAAGTCGATTTAAGGATTCGATTGTTGGAATGAATAGTGAATAGTTACTATTCACTGCGAGAATCGCGTAAAGTTTTATTCGCTCTTTTTGGAAAATATTTCGAATCGTTTCAAGAGGAACAAGGCAACATCTACCGGATTAAATATAGACATGGAAGTAACATGTAACAAGATTAATTCGAGGAATGCAACATTTGGATCATCCATGTGAAAGGAAACGAACCAGTAAAGCGAACCAGTAAAACTACTTTATCTGGGCCAGTGCATGTGTGACATGTGTCGGAAGGAGAAGCAACCAAGGGTGATGACTCACCACTTTTGACATAAAAATCAGCATCCTTATCTAATTATCAAAACAAAAAGAAAAAGGAGAGGAAGAACTCTTCCCCCCATTTTCGGCTCAGCTTGTGCAAGGAGGAAAGAAAAATCCATAACTCCATTTCTATCCATCCTTAAATCACCAAATATTAACCATAGCTTCTCCACTCCATGGGTAACATTCGTTCAAAATTTCATGGACAACAAAGGAGTGTAGCCTAGTCAAATCCCTTCCCCAAGTTGGAGAACCCAAACTGTGCAGTTTGTGTCCAGCGGAAAGATGGGACTCAAAACCCTAGCTAGGAAGATTTAAATGTGGCGATCTATAGCTCAAAAGAAAGCTTATGAAGATTACAAGGTCTGGTAAAAATCTTAGAACCAAACTCTTGTTTTTCGATTTTATATGGATTTTACAAAGTGATGATGAATAGTAACTTTTCATGATTCTTGATTTTGTTTCTTAAGGATTAAGCTTGATAAGGTTTGTTCAAAGCTCAAGGAAGGATTATAAACCATTGTTAGTGTATATGAAGCACCAAGGAAGGTATAAAAACCCCTGCCCCTTTTTGTTTATATGAGTTTGAAGTGGTTTTGATGTTTATGTAAAGTTAAGATCATGATTAAGTAATTATATGAATTGTTGGTTGAGTTTGGAGGATGGGTTATGAATTTGTTTTGATTATTCACGGAGGATTTGACTGAGTGGAGGGTGTATAAGGTGGATGGTGAGTTTGGGATTAATTGGTATTGATTTGGTTGTGTTTTGGAAAAGGAAAACGTTACGATTATAGCCGTCGTAATGCCCATTTGATTTAGGGCTGTTTTGAGCAAGAATTACGAACTGGTCTGGTAATATTTTTGAACAGAACTTACCATGAACATGTAGGTCTTGTTTTAAGGTTTGTTTTGGTATAAAGATCATGTCTATACGATTTACGGTTTAGGAGAAAAGTGAGTTTTAGTAAACGCCGTTCGGAAGAATGACTCATCTCTGTCCAGCAACTTTGAGGCTATATTTGGACCACTTCAGAACCGTATTAAAATGTGAAATTTTGAGGAATAATACTAGAGACAGTTAGGAAGGCTCACGAAAAAGATTCGTATTAAAAAGATTATTTTTCGAGTTTATAAAAATGTTTTAGCCGAGGTCGCGTAAGTGAAAATCCCTAAGAGCATGACTTAGAAACCGATGTTGTAAATGGTTAAGTATAACTTGGATTGGTGAATGGATTTCGAACCAAACTTGTGATATAAGTATTGGACGAATAACATAGACTTAGTATGAGCCTATAACGAGCTAGTAATGCCTTGGTTGTGTTTCGCTTACGTGTTTAAGCATTTAGTACAAGTGGATTATCCAGGGGATTAATCGTGCGTTTTCTTTGACTTTGTCTAGATTGTCCGGCATCGTCGCGAACCCCTATCACTTCTCGAGCATCAGGCAAGTTTTCTAAATCTATACTTTGAAGTATTGATTATATATTACTGCTTTTGCCATGTGTGGAGTTATACAGTTTTGCGATACATGTTATATATTGTATAAAATAGAGTTTGATTTTGGTTTATATATGAGCTTTGAGATAAAGTAGTTATAAACCGGTGTACCTTGTAGCTCTATAGATAAGAGCAGGTTTATTGTTTCGACTCTAGACCGGGAGTCGATATTTGTGTTATATAGATAGTCGTGGAGACCCGGAGGGATTCCAGCGGCAGAGTACTATTCATCTTGAGGAATATTATTATTAAACATTAATTATATTTCTAGAAAGTATTAGTTACCTGGAAATGATTTGAGGAATGTTATTGGAATATTACCTCATTCGAAGGTTATTATTTGAAAATGATTTGGTAATTGGCTTATATGTTAAATATGGGATATCAGTTATAAGCCAGTATTCTTATATATGCCCTAGGATAAGGGCGTGTGATTTTCATTAAGGATCAGAAGTGATTGTATTTCTGTATATGCTAAAGATTATTTTTCCGATAAAGACATCGGGTGACTGTTATTTGAGATTTATTAATTAATGAATATTATTTATGTATATTCATTTGAGGCTTACTTGTTCGAGGGTTAATTATGTATTTAATGAACATTATTTATGTATATTCATTTGAGGACTATTGACTTTAAGAATATTATTGTGAATATTCATCTGGGGATTATTTAATGAATATTAATGTCGAATATTCATTCGAGGATTATTTATTTATTTAATGAATATTAGTTTTGAATATTCATTCGAGGATTATTTATTTATTTAATGAATATTAGTTTTGAATATTCATTTGAGGATTAATTATTTATTTAATGAATATTGCTTTTGAATATTCATTTGAGGCTTATTTATTTAATGAATATTATTTCCTAATATTCATTTGAGGTTTATTTATTTAATGAATATTATTTTAGAATATTCATTTAAGAGTTATTTATTTAATGAATATTACCTTTGAATATTCATTTAATCTATATTTACTTAATGAATATTATTTTCGAATATTCATTTAATCAGTATTTACTTAAGGAATATTATTCCGAATATTCATCTAAGCTTTACTTACTTAATCAATGTCATTGATTATTTTTAAAATCAAAAGAGGTTCCCAAAACAATGTTTTCCATTTAAATCCGTCTTTTAAGAAGATTCAAATGCTCGCTCAACTATCAAAAATACGGGAAACCTGATTTAAGTGACTACTACTCTTTTTAAACTCTCAATTCAAAAACTGTCAAGGGACAGATATTTTCTTGGAGCAATTTAATTGCTGCCAGTCTAATGTTGTGTTACCACCTCAATGATCGAGGGGTAAATTCATGGAACAAGTCGATATCCATTAACAAGCATAGCTTGGGAAATATTGGAGAACCTTCCTTTCCAACCTAGATATAACTACTTAGTGGAGTCGTATCAACAAGTGTTACACTTGGGGAAAGGAGGACGATCTTTACGTTTCAGAGTCATGGATTTCATCTGAACTAGGAGTGGTGTAAGTGGTCAAGTTGCGTGGGCCCATCCAACTTTTATATTGCCCCAAATGGGCCGGGAGGTCATAGTAAGGCGGTAGACAATGTCAGGCCGTCGTGATACTTCCATCTACATGTAGAAAACTATTTGAGCGGTGCGACCTGCTACTGATCATAGTAAGGTTAGGCACAGCGGACGCGGTAGCAACTCCAGTATTAGTTCATCATCCAATTTGGATATTTCCTGCAACATGTATTGGGGTGAAGAACCAACCATGTTGGCAGGGGGTTGAAAAGTGTTTGGAAATGAAGTGACAATAAATTTGTGCAACTCCATCTTTTACTTTTGAGTTATGACTCTGATAAAACCTGATTAAAGATATATATGCATAAGTGGAGTTTGGGTTACGGAAATATTATATTAATTTTCCTCGTAACTTCATCGTTTATATTATACTAGTTTCTTATCCGCTTAAAGCATATCATATGACTCTGTGGATACCCTACATAACATGAGTTATGGTAAGGGAGTTGCTTATATTGAATTTTCCTTATAACTTCATCTTTTAAGTTATATGTTGATATTCTGCTTATATAGCAGATAATTTTTGGAAAGGTTATATTTGGTTTATTTTGAAACCTCATCTTGTATACAAGAACTTTGTTCATAATATAGCAAAAGAGTTGCAGAAATATTATGAAATGATATTTGAATTACAATAAAGGTACTATTTTTGGAATATCTTCCGATAAGGAAATAATTTCAGTATCGAGATATTTTGACAAATTATTGTCTTATACCCGCTTTATTCTGGGTTGAGTTAAAGGCAGAATTAGACCATACTTTCATTACCTTGCTGAGCTATCGCTCACTCTTGCTATTGTTTTATATATATTATATAGCAGCGAAGCAGGATGCCAATGGGACGGCACATACCCCGCAAGGCGTTTCCACAAACAGTTTCTAGCAGTGATCCCGAGAATAGTACGAACCAATCGAATCAGGCTACAGCTTTTGGTATTCAACTTATGTATAGATATGAATGGTATGAGAGGATTGTGAGCATCAGAAGGCTAAGTTGGTGATGTAACCTTACTTAGAAATTGTATCAGTGACAGATTCAAAGACATTTGGGTATTGTAATAAAGATTATTTATTCCGCAGTTGTTGTATTGTGTCGTTTCTGAGACTCTAACCTGTGTGTGTGTGAGACATATATTGTGGGGTCATGAGCAGGTGAATTATGCACGGTGTGAGTAATACAGATAAGGCAAGGAGTAAATGGATCGTGACTACCCTAAATCCCTGACCCCGGATTTGGGGCTGTTACACTATATGTCTATAGAGATTGAAAACATAGTGGGTTAATGAGCAAGTTATCTATTCAGATTACATAAGGTAGATGAAATGGTTAAAATCATCCACGAATCATGCATGACAATTATACATGAACTTATGCTAGCATGGGTAGTTCTAAATCTCTAAATCCACTTTCGCAATCAATAGAGATTAACAATCAATCATGAATGTTAGCTACGCATCCACAACGAATAAGCACAACCATGATAGGAAATCAATTAGCCATCACACACAGAATATATAAAAACAATTAACTACTAAACTCCATAAGAAACTCCGTTAGAATCCCACGATAACGATTAGTTCATGAATGAACCGTTCATCATCGCGGGTTCTAATGAAAACATGATATAAAAACTAAGTCTTGAATTGATAATTGAAAAGCAAATAGTATCAATAGTAATAAAGGTTTTAAACTGAAAAGAAGAATCCAAGTATCGCCTAATTAAGAAGAATACAAAGATTGAATGAATATAGATCTTCTCCAATTAGCCTCTCCCTTGTTCTCCTCGATAGATACTTCATAATAAATAGAATTAGGGTAGTAGCCTCCTAAAACGTCCACAAGTATTGATAGATGCCTCAGGTTTGACCAGTCAATGCCCTAATATCAAAATCAGAGCAAAACAGAAATTGGGCCAGAGGGGGTGGCGCGGCCGCCCCACTAGTGGCGCGGGCGCCCCACATTTCTCCTGCCAAAGTGGCGCGGCCGCCCCACTAGTGGCACGGGCGCCCCACTTGTCCTGACAGAAAATTTCATTCTCTTCGCGTGGACTGTAAGATCGTCAAAATCGGACTTCTAGAACTCAAGATATGGCACAAACAGTGTAGCCAGCCCACCTAGTCCAATAAATCCGAATGTCCATCTAATTAAGCTCCAAAATCTCTAGCTTCCTTCTTCCTTAACATCAACACCACCACATTTAGCAATAAAAACAAGCACCTTGCTCCAATTTAGCACACCTGCACAAAACACTCCAAACGGATCATAACACCACATACTTGAGGCCAAGACAGTCAATTTAAGCCGATTCGAAGCGTTCCAAGTAGATATAAAACCCACTTATCACACCCCCAAACTTAAACCGATGCTTGTCCTCAAGCATAAACACAACTCTATATGAAACTAATGCAATGCATGAATGCAACTAATATGATAATGCAAGCAATCCCCTCAACCTAACCATAACCAATAAATAAGCCAAAATCTCACAGAATGCAATCTTCCAAACAGAGTTCGACCAAACTCCCCTTGATCAACCATACAAACACAGGAACGTGCGTGTGTGCAATGCTCACCAACATACTCCCAAACTTAATCAAGACCATACCTATCCTTAGCCAAAACAACCACAAGTTTATAAACAGAATGAACGCTAGACACAAGAACCTTTAGGACACACCTCCATAAACCACTCGAGTTAGACAGAAATTCATGGTTTATTACACAAACCACTATACACAACACATATGCTTATTTGATCGTGCAATGGATGAGACCTCGAAAGGATTTTACAATAATACCCATTTAACGAGCTTTAGGTCAGTGGATCCCAAACCGGAAAAGTCTAAGGCCACTAGGCACAAAGTCCCCAAAGAACTTACTTACTCGAGTATTAAAGAGCTCACCCTGATCAATTCTGCATAAACACAAAACAAACACAACTCTTTCTTTTTCCTTTTCTTTTTCAACTTTTTTTTCTTTTTTTTCTTTTTTTTCAAATTTCGGAATTTCGGAATGAGTGCCATTGCTTTTTCTCATCCCACCCTAGACTACTCATTTTTTACCAATGAGCGGCTACTAGCCATTTGACACCTAGCCTTTATTAACAACTAGCATGAAATTCCTGGTTTTCCCCAAACTTATACTTAAGTGCACCTTCATTTTCAAGAATCTAGCCAATATTCTAAATATAAACAAGTGGTTAAACTCTAACATCTAAACAAGCATGGTCTGATCAAATTCAAAAGCAACCAATGAGACTTATGGAATAGATTTGTTTCTGGCATGCAAGTCAATACTTAGGAACTTAATCAACCCTCTATTCATCACAACTACACTCCAATCAACATCGACTCACCAACGGAAATAGTCAAGTCCTACGGGATCATGACTATTCTATGCAAATGCAACTAAATGAACTCACATGATAGATAAAAACTATGCAACAGAATGCCCTAAAATGACATAAATATGCAAAACTACGAATGAACTACAACTACATATGCAATATGAATCCTACATGAGACACACTACCAACCCACACATCACCCCCAAACTTAAAATATTCAATGTCCCCATTGAATGGAAGTAAATACAAGGGATAGTAGGAAACATACCTAAAAATACCGAAACACGTGGGTTGCCTCCCACGAAGCGCTTGTTTAGAGTCAATTAGCTTGACTACGTCCAAGTCTCCATTAAGGATGATAATAGTTGGCCTGGTCATCTCTTCGTGAGACTTCATCGTCATCACGGCGGCACACTTTCTGCCCCTTCTCCTCGCTTGGCCTATTCGTATAACAACTATATCCTATTCCAATGCCTTCATCGGTTGACCCAAAATTTGTCAATTTGTAGAACAACACACATTCGCGGGCTTCGCTCGAATATAATGGAGGAGGGTAAATGTAAGTTGTTGAAGCCTTTGGTTCCTCAAAGAGAACTTCCTCCAATGGCTCTAATGCGCTACCTCCATCTTTATACTCTGAGACAAGTAGAAGACCTGCATCTTTCCCATGGTCATCAGCCTCTTGGTACGCACATACCAATTCTTGAAATTTGTGTAGCTCATTAGTGTCTGTCCCATATAGTGCCCTTTCCAAATCATCCACCATACTAGCATGATCAAATTCCTCACATGGCTTGTGAACGCTCACCTCACCTTGGAATTTGTCTTCCTCAATTATGCATGCAGTACCTTGCTCCAAGTCACCGTTATTTTCTGGAATTGCCTCTAGTATGAACTGTTGTTTCTCTTGTTCCAAGGCACTCAAAACTTGAGCAACTAGTGTCTCCAAAGATTTGATAGACTCCTCATTACTCTTTACAAGCATCCTAATCTCCTCCATATCAACAACCTCATCTGACTGAAAAGAAGAAGTATGTTGTTGATGTTGAAACTCTTCACTACCAAAGAAATATGACATTTTTGGAACATCTTGCTGGTACTGTTGAGGATGGTATTGAGAATATGGTTGTTCCTCATAAGTGACATATGGATCAACTCCTTCGTAGTAACAATATGGTGAGGTCTCATGAACGCCCAAACATTGCTCACATTGCTGAGGCATGGATGTCCTCGAATATGCCCACCATGGCAACTCCTCGCCTGCCATTTTCAAACACTCAAGTACCTGAAACACACCGAACTAAACAAGATAGGTTAGAAAAACAATCCGAGTCAGTGAACTCTAACGACCACTGATGACAAGAACATAAACTAAAAATAAAACAACACCGAGTCCCCGGCAGCGGCGCCAAAAACTTGTTCACACAACAACACGCAAGCGCACGTGGTCACAAGTAGTATATGATAAAGTTAAGTTCGTTCCCACAGAGACTGGTTATGTTGTTATAGCTATGCACTTATGCACCAATGTATGGTTATTACTCACTTCTAAGATAAGTATCAAATTTGGTTTTGTTTAACTAATTAACTAGCACTTAACAAGATTATATTAACTAAAGAGAATTACTGGAAAATTACTTATATGAATAAAGCATGGGATCCTAACATCATTAAATATTTCATCTAGAGTCTCTTGTTCTTAATTAATGCATGTGACGGTTGTGACAACTAATCAGATAACACGAAACTAGTATACGCTACCTTTCAGTATACGTATACCATACCACTTAAACATCCACAATAAAGATAGAAGTTAAATGGACACCAAATATGCTTAGTCCCTATATGTCTATAGAGATTGAAAACATAGTGGGTTAATGAGCAAGTTATCTATTCAGATTACATAAGGTAGATGAAATGGTTAAAATCATCCACGAATCATGCATGACAATTATACATGAACTTATGCTAGCATGGGTAGTTCTAAATCTCTAAATCCACTTTCGCAATCAATAGAGATTAACAATCAATCATGAATGTTAGCTACGCATCCACAACGAATAAGCACAACCATGATAGGAAATCAATTAGCCATCACACACAGAATATATAAAAACAATTAACTACTAAACTCCATAAGAAACTCCGTTAGAATCCCACGATAACGATTAGTTCATGAATGAACCGTTCATCATCGCGGGTTCTAATGAAAACATGATATAAAAACTAAGTCTTGAATTGATAATTGAAAAGCAAATAGTATCAATAGTAACAAAGGTTTTAAACTGAAAAGAAGAATCCAAGTATCGCCTAATTAAGAAGAATACAAAGATTGAATGAATATAGATCTTCTCCAATTAGCCTCTCCCTTGTTCTCCTCGATAGATACTTCATAATAAATAGAATTAGGGTAGTAGCCTCCTAAAACGTCCACAAGTATTGATAGATGCCTCAGGTTTGACCAGTCAATGCCCTAATATCAAAATCAGAGCAAAACAGAAATTGGGCCAGAGGGGGTGGCGCGGCCGCCCCACTAGTGGCGCGGGCGCCCCACATTTCTCCTGCCAAAGTGGCGCGGCCGCCCCACTAGTGGCACGGGCGCCCCACTTGTCCTGACAGAAAATTTCATTCTCTTCGCGTGGACTGTAAGATCGTCAAAATCGGACTTCTAGAACTCAAGATATGGCCCAAACAGTGTAGCCAGCCCACCTAGTCCAATAAATCCGAATGTCCATCTAATTAAGCTCCAAAATCTCTAGCTTCCTTCTTCCTTAACATCAACACCACCACATTTAGCAATAAAAACAAGCACCTTGCTCCAATTTAGCACACCTGGACAAAACACTCCAAACGGATCATAACACCACATACTTGAGGCCAAGACAGTCAATTTAAGCCGATTCGAAGCGTTCCAAGTAGATATAAAACCCACTTATCAAGTATCATCATCATTATTCCTTAATATTAGATCAGGTGTACATTTTGTCTGAATAACCTTCTCCCCCTTTTTGACATCAGGATTTGACAATAATTGCAAAATTAAGGAAAGAGAGGTTTGAATTTCAGTTACCTTAGAATCCAGAGAATCAATTCTTTGATTGATGGAGGTTTGTTCTGAAACAACAGATTTCACTTGGGATTCTACTACCTTTAGATGTAAAGAAGTAGGCACCTTTGTAAAATTATTAAAAATATCAGTCCTCACTTTATCAGTTGAATCCTGAATAGAATCAATCTCACTTTTCAGCCTCTTGGATAACAGAGTTGTAGCCTTCAGATGATTCTTCAAGTCTTGACTCTCTATAGACTTCACTGCATTATAAGCATGTTCCAAAGCAGAAGAATAACTTACAGAGTCTGCGGATCTGTACCATGAGTTATCCCATTCATTCTGTCTAAATGCCTTAGCAGGATCAAAAGAAGGAATAGAAAAATCTTGTCTCTGATCTTTTCCAGTATAAGCATTGCCAGCCATAAATGTACTCGATGAACCAAAATTAGTTCCAAGACTAATCTTGAGTGTTGTAGCAATCTGGTCCTTCTCTTGTTGATTCTCATCATCATCATCACTATCATCATCAGAATCATCAGAACCATGAGATATATCAGGATCAGGAATGGCAATACCTTTCAGTTTATCCTGTGATTCTGAGATAGGATGATCCATTGGTCTTGTACGAAGTGGCTGTATCAAAATAGGTTCATTATCAGGAGCACCACTAGCGTCAGGATGAACATCGTCAGGATTTGAAATGCTTGAATCAGTATTTTCTACCAATGGTTCTTGTGTAGCTTGAGGTTCAGAAGCTGCTTCAACACTTTGAGCTAAAGGTTCTTGTGTGCTTCCCTCATTGACAATGTTCTCGACCAATCTTTCAATAGAAGCTGTAGCTTTGCCTGCATCTTCACTTTGAGAAGATGGTTCTTGTGTAGCTGGAATGTTGATGTCTTCATTCTCCGTTTGAGAAAATGGTTCTTGTGTGACCATTTCACTAGCTAAGCCTTCACCCAAACTTTGATTGAGTGGTTCTTGTGTGGCAGGATCAACAGTAGCTGCTGAATCACTCTGAAATTCAGGTTCTTGTGGGCTTGATCCTTTCAGCTTCTTTTGTCTCTGATAGACTAACTCTTCTGCATTCCTCTTTTTCTTTGACTGAGATGTAAGTCCAACCAAGGAAGCAGTTTTAGAAACCTTCTCCCAAGAAATTTCTCTAAACTGAGATGGAGAGGCCGGAGAGTCTGATATAGAGACCACTTTTGTTGTTGCATCAGGAATACTAACATCAGGATTTACTAGAGCATCAGGAGTAGATGACTCATCAGGAATTGATGTCTGAATATCAGTATCCTTCATTTGCACTGTCAAAGGAATATGATACCTGCTTTTTGATAATTTCCTTGTCTTTTGTGGTTTTGATGATGGTACCACAGCTTTAGTAGCAGTATCAGCAACTTCCTTGTTCATATTCATCACAGAGGATATAGGTAAGTCATCCTCTGAATCACTTTCATCAATCAACCTTAACTTCCTTTTCACAGGAACATTCTTAACAACCTTATCAGCTTTCTTGACCAGGACCCCTTGTACACCCCCTTGTAACTTCTTTTTAGTGAGTGGTGTAGAGGAAAAGTCCTTTGAACCTGATTGCCTTCCAGACACATCAGTTCGAGCTGACTTCTTTGCTTTTACAACTAAAGTCTTTTGAGAGACAATAGAGGTGGCAGTTGACTGTTTAGACTGTTTAGGTTGCATGCTTGTGTCAGGAACAAGGTGGGTTGGGCCTTGCCCCATAGCATTAGAAAGAAGTTCAGAACAAGTAGGCATTTTCTGATGTAAGAAAAACCTAACCTCATCAGGAATAAAAGCATTTCCTATAAAACCATTTGCCTTATCACTATTGACTAAGGACTTAACATTATTCTCAGTAATTCTACAGATTGGTAGAACTACATCATTCTCAAAAACAACATTAGGACATAAGTGATTAAATATCAACTGTAAAAATCTAAGAAAACAGACAGAACCCAACTTATCTGATTTCCTATCACTTAAAGCTTTTAAGATAAAAGACCCATAATCAAACACTGTAGAATGGATAAGAGAGTACCCAATTTTGAGAGATCCTGATGGAAGAGCATCAAAATTTGATGTCTTGTTCAGGAAACAGCGGCTGATTGTATCAAAGAAGAAATTCCATTCCTTCTTAAGCTTTGTCCTGAAGAGATTGCCATATCTCTTTACTTCACCATTGTAGCCCAGTTTTGTGACAAACTCAAATAGAGTAGAGTCTGAAATCACACTAGGAACTTTATCACCCAAAATAGGCAAATGCAACGCCTCTTCAATAATAGCAGGGGTGACATGATGAGTTACTCCATTGAATTCAAACTGCATCAGAATAGTTCCTGTAGAACTTTGACCAAAAACAACTGTGTTCCAAACCTGCATAACAGACTTAAACGAAACACTCGCAGGCTCTGTTAAAGCATACTTCAATGGGCTCGAAGTAAGAAAATCTTGAATTATATGGAACTCAGTAGGCAATTCCTGATGGTCTAGTATGGCTACAAAGTTATTAGAGGCAAAAGTAATATCACGAAGTACTGTTTGTTTGTTCATGAATGATGAAGACGCCATTGTAATGCTTTTGAAAAATTGAGAATTAAGATTTGAAGCAATTAGGTTATGAAAGCACAGAGAGAGATAGAAAACGAAAAACTGATGATGAGAGAGTAATTAAAGATGTAGAACAATGAAAAGTAATTTGTTAAAACAAAATATTACTCTCAATAACAGGTGGCAAAATATGATTTGTGCACAAATAATTAGTGCACAGATTACGTGTGTCATTAAATAAAACTGCACCGCTTTTTATGTGAATGTATAGATATATCTATAATAGTGCAACACACGCGCGCATACAGTTGTCCTACTAAAACTCAACCATCCATTAGCAGATACGGACGAAAAATTAGGCACAAATTTAGCAATGAAAATACTGACCTGTATATCAGGATTGACCAGTTGACTTCCTGTCAGGATTGAGTCCTATCAGGATTTGATCAAAGATACATACCTTTCTGAATAACTATCAGGATTTGACATTTATCAGGATTTCTTCTCTGTAACCTTCCTCAGAAATTCTCAAAGTTCATCATTCCAAGTTCATTCACCAATTTATTAAAAGTAGCTTCAGGCAGTGGCTTGGTGAATATATCAGCTAGTTGTTGATCAGTGGGAACAAAATGAAGTTCAATTGTTCCTTCCAGAACCTGTTCTCTTATAAAGTGATATCTGATACTGATGTGTTTAGTAAGAGAATGCTGAACTGGATTTCCTGTCATTGCAATAGCACTCTGGTTATCACAATAAATAGGGATTTTTGAGTATGACAGGCCATAATCTAACAACTGATTTCTCATCCACATTATCTGAGCACAACAGCTTCCTGCAGCAATGTACTCAGCTTCTGCAGTTGAAGTGGAAATGGATTTCTGCTTTTTACTGAACCATGAAACTAGTCTTCTACCCAAAAACTGACAACTTCCTGAAGTACTTTTCCTGTCTATTTTGCATCCTGCAAAATCAGCATCTGAATAACCACACAATCCAAAATCTGATTCCCTTGCATACCAAACGCCAAGTATAGGACTGCCTTTGAGATATCTGAAAATTCTTTTGACTGCAATCAGATGAGGTTCTCTTGGTTTTGCTTGAAATCTTGCACACAGACAGGTTGCAAACATGATATCTGGTCTACTTGCAGTGAGATACAATAAAGAGCCAATCATACCTCTGTAGTGAGTTACATCTACCTCAGCACCTTGATCAGGATCAAGTTTGGTAGCTGTAGCTATGGGAGTTGAAGTAGGAGTACTGTCTTGCATGTTAAACCTAGTCAATAAATTCCTTGTGTATTTAGACTGATTGATAAAAATCCCCTCATCAGTCTGTTTAACTTGAAGACCAAGAAAGTAACTCATTTCTCCCATCATGCTCATTTGATATCTTGACTGCATAAGCTTAGAAAACTTTTCACATAGCTTATTGTTTGTTGACCCAAAAATGATATCATCAACATAAATCTGAACTAACAGCAAATCCTTACCATGATTCAAATAAAATAAGGTTTTGTCAATTGCACCTCTTTTGAATCCACTTTCCAGTAAGAATTGAGCTAAGGTTTCATACCATGATCTTGGAGCTTGCTTTAGTCCATAAAGTGCCTTATCCAGTCTGTAGACATGATCTGGATATTTAGGATCAATGAAACCAGGAGGTTGTTCAACATAAACTTCTTCCTCCAGTTCACCATTTAAGAAAGCACTTTTAACATCCATCTGGAAAACCTTGAATTTCTTATGTGCTGCATAAGCAAGAAATATCTTGATGGCTTCTAGTCTTGCAACAGGAGCAAAAGTTTCATCATAATCAATTCCCTCTTGTTGGGAATACCCCTTTGCAACTAGTCTTGCTTTGTTTCTAATAATGACTCCATCAGAATCAGTCTTGTTCTTGAAAATCCACTTTGTACCAACTATTGATCTATTCTTTGGTCTTGGTACCAGTTTCCAGACTTCATTCCTTTCAAATTCATTCAGTTCTTCTTGCATTGCAGTAACCCAATCAGCATCTTTAAGTGCATCTTCAACTTTCCTAGGCTCCTCCTTGGACAGAAAGTTATTGTATAAACATTAATTCTGAGTTGCACTTCTTGTTTGAACACCTGCATCAGGATCTCCAATTATCAAATCAGGAGTATGATCTTTAGTCCATTTCCTTGCTGGTGTCAAATTGTTTCTTGAAGTAGATGCTCCCCCTGGATTAGTGTTATCTTGATTGAAAGAATTTGCTTGAGATGAAGCTCTTCCTGAATTATTGCTATGTCCTCCTGATGTGTTGTCAGGATCATCACTTGAATCAGTATCTGAAGAATTCTGTCATCAAAAGATACATGTATTGACTCCATGACAGTTCTTGTCCTCAAATTAAAAACTCTGAAGGCTCTTGATGCAGGATAGCCTATGAATATTCCTTCATCAGCCTTCGTTTCAAATTTCCCTAGCTGTTCAGGATGAGTTCTGAGAACAAAACATTTACAGCCAAACACATGCAGATGCTTCAAACTTGGCTTCTTCTCCTTAAGGGATTGATAAGGAGTAACACCATGTCTGTTTATCAATGTGAGATTCTGTGTATAGCATGCTGTGTTGACTGCTTCTGCCCAGAAATATGTAGGTAATTTAGCTTCTTCCAACATAGTTCTGCCAGCTTCAATAAGAGTTCTATTCTTCCTTTCTACTACTCCATTTTGCTGAGGTGTGCCAGGAGCAGAGAATTGTTGAATGATTCCTTTGTATTTGCAGAACTCTTCCATCTTTGAATTCTTAAATTCAGTACCATTATCACTTCTCAGAATCTTGACTTTGTACTTTGTGGTTGTCTCAATCATTCTCACATGATCCAACAGAACTTCAGGAGTTTCATCTTTTCTGTGCAGAAAATACACACAGGTGAATCTAGAATATTCATCAACAATTACAAGAGTGTACCTTTTCTTACTGATGGACATGATGTTGACTGGACCAAACAGATCAAGATGTAGCATGTGATATGGTTCTTCAATAGAGGATTCTGATTTACTCTGGAATGATGTCCTTCTTTGTTTTCCTTTTTGACATGCATCACAGAGTCCATCAGGTGTGTATAATACATTAGGTAATCCTCTTACTAATTCTTTCTTAACCAATTGTTGCCGAAGTTGAGATGAGAAAGCTTCTTGTGCCAATTACAACTTTCATCTGCTGAAGCTTTACTGATGAGACATGTAGGGGAGCCATCAGTATTTGAGAGAATGTTGGCTTCATATATGTTACCATGCCTGTAGCCAGTTAGTGCTATCTTTCCTGTTGCTTTACTGACTACTTCACAATGTGTGGAATAGAAATTGACATGATAACCTCTGTCAGTGATTTGACTAATACTCAACAAGTTGTGTTTTAGTCCTTTCACTAGAGCTACTTTTTCAATGATGACATTTCCAATGATTATATTGCCATATCCCAAGGTTTGTCCAATGTTGCCATCTCCATAAGACACAGTTGGGCCAGCTTTTTCCTCATATTCTGATAACAGGGCTTTGTTTCCAGTCATGTGCACAGAACATCCACTATCCATGACTAACACATTTTTCTTTTTACCCTTATCATCAGGAGCAGCAGTTACATCAGCATTGGCCATTAGTGAATAGTTGACTACCTCAGTTTCAGATTCTGAGGAAGAGTCCATCCAATCCTTGCTTGATGTGATGAGTGCCTTTGTCTTGTTGCATTCAGAAGCAAAGTGACCCATACCATTACACTTGTAGCATCTAACCTTTGACTTGTCAAATTTGCTACCCTTGCTGTCCTTTTTGATATACTTGTCTTTGTCTGCATTGAAGGTCTTTTTCTGAAAGTTGCCTTGTCTTCTATTCTTCCTGAACTTCATCCTTCTGAAGTTTCTGACAATCATAGCAACCATCTCCTCCATGTCTGAATCAGAAGATTCATCATCATTATTGGCATCAGGATTGCCATCAGTATCTGATGAAGAGTCTTCAAGATCTGATTCAGCTACTCTAGTTTTCCTTCTAGAAACCTCCATAGCTTTTCCTTTTGATTTGGCTTCTACCTTCAAAGCAATTGACTTTGCCTTGCTGCTTTTCTTGTTCTTTCTCTGTTGAACTTCAAGATCATGAGTTCTTAGCATCCCATAGATCTCATCAAGAGACACAATGTTCAGATCATACTGATGTCTAATGATTGAGGTCTGAGTATCCCATTCTTCAGGTAAAGCTCTTAGAAACTTGGTGTTTGAATCTTCAGGTTCATATACTTTGTCAACTAAGGATAAGCTATTCAATAGTGTCAGAAATCTATCATATAGATCATTCAGGCTCTCTTCAGGTCTTGCATCGAATTGTTCATATTCTTGAATCAAAAGAGCCCTTCTGTTCTTCTTGACAGATGCAGATCCCTGGCACTGAGTTTCCAAAGTATCCCAGATTTCCTTCGAAGACTTGCATGCAATCACCCTGTTTGACATGACAGCATCAAGACTGTTGTGCAAGATATTCTTTATCTTTGGTTCTCTGAGTACATGAGCTTTTTCTTCTGGAGTCCATTCAGATTTAGCTTTGACCACATAATGTTCAGGTACAGCATCTGTTCGTTCAACGAACTTTGTTGGTATATATGGTCCATCATGAATCCTGTCCAAGTTGTCAGGATCCATAGCCTCCAGGTACATCAGCATCTTTACCCTCCATGTAGGATATTCTGATATCTTCAAGATGGGAATCTTCATGCTTTCATATTTGGCTGTCGACATCTTAGATCGTCTCTGATTTAAAAATAAACCAGTTTGCTCTGATACCAATTGTTACCCAGTAAATAACAATTGTAGAAGGGGGTTGAATACAATTGTATAAGATTCTCGACTTTATATAACACAAATATGAAAGATCAATAATAATAACAATAACAGCTTTATTAACTCTGATATAAAACTGTTACAAACTCTCTCAAGAAATTCTGATGTTCTTAAGAGCTGCTAGCTTACAAAAACTCTCTCAAGAAATTCTATGTTCTCAAGAGCTTCTATTCGATTATGTTCTCTCTATAAATCGAAACCAAGACTGTGTTTATATACTACACAGCTTCTCTATCAATAACAAGATAAGTCCTAATCAATAACAAAGATAGAAACATATCTTTAATCGATAGCTGCATTCTACAAACCAGGAACCAACAGAAATAAACTTCCATGTTTAACTAGACTCCATATATAACTCGAAGTAGGAATCCTGATCAGCTTCAAGTCCTGATGATCAAACCTGATCATAGTCTGAGTAGGAATCCTGATGATAAACAAGATACTGACGCTTAGTCAAATACTGATGACCATGCAATACTGATGACGTCAGTAATCCTGATAAGTTGAGTCTAGCTCCTGACAATCATTGAATTCTGATCTAACAACATATACTTCTTAGTCCTTCGCAGGTACTTAAGTATCGTTTTTACTGCACTCCAATGTTCCTGACCTGGATTGGACTGATATATACTGACCATGCCTACGGCAAAGCAAATATCAGGTCTCGTGCATAACATAACATACATTAAGCTTCCACATGCTGAAGCATAAGGAACTGCTTTCATGGTCTCTATATCCTTAGGTGTCTTAGGACACTGCTCCTTTGATAGAGAGACTCCATGTCTAAAAGGTAAATTACCCTTCTTAGAGTCCTGCATGTTAAAACGAGCCAATACCTCATCAATGTACAGTTCTTGAGATAAAGCCAACGTTCTTTTCTTGCGATCTCTTATAACTTTGATCCCAAGAATGTATGCGGCTTCACCTAAGTCTTTCATTTCAAATTGTTTGAACAACCATGCCTTAATAGATGACAACATCTCTACATTGTTTCCAATGAGCAAAATGTCATCTACATATAGTACTAGAAAAACCACTGCATTTCCTTCACTTTTCTTATACACACATGCTTCGCTTGGACTCTGATCATAACCATTTGACTGGACGGCCTGATCAAAACGAATGTTCCACTCCCTGGAAGCTTGTTTCAGTCCATAAATGGACTTCTTAAGCTTACACACTAGATGCTCTTGGCCCTCTTTGATGAATCCCTCTGGTTGCTGCATATGGATGTTTTCATCAGGACTTCCATTTTGGAAAGCTGTCTTGACATCCATTTGCCAAATCTCATAATCGAGATGAGCTGCTATAGATAAAAGAATCCGGATTGACTTAAGCATGACTACCGGAGAAAAGGTTTCCTCATAATCAATTCCTTGTTTCTGAGTATACCCTTTCGCAACAAGTCTTGTTTTCCAGGCTTTCACCTTTTTGTCAGATCCTCTTTTTCTTTTGTAGATCCACTTGCATCCAATGGGTTTTACACCATTGGGTGGTTCCACGAGATCCCAGACTTCATTGGAATACATAGATTCCATCTCAGATTGCATAGCCTTTTGCCAAAGATCTGCATCCTTATCTTGCATTGCTTCTTCGTATGTCCTGGGATCCTCATCATGTTCACCAGAGACTAAGTCCGAAGACTCTCCCAAAAACATGAACCTCTCAGGTTGTTTAACAACCCTCCCACTACGACGAAGCATTGGAGTGGTATTAGTGATAGGTTGTTCATTTACTTGTGGTTGTTCTACTTGTACCGGTGGCATATTAGAATTATCTTGTCCTCCTACTATTTCCTCTAAAACAACAATACTCATGGGTTTGTGATTCATTATATAGTCTTCCTCTAAGAATCTAGCATTGGTGCTTACAATGATATCCCGATCCTTAGGACTATAAAACAAATACCCTTTTGTTCCCTTGGGATAACCCACAAACAGCCTCACTTCTGTACGAGAATCTAACTTAGTCACGTTCTTGTTCAACACATGTGTTGGACAACCCCAAATCCGAATGTGTTTCAAACTAGGTTTGGTACTAGTCCACAATTCTTTTGGAGTTTTTGGAACAGACTTAGAAGGTACCAAGTTTAGAAGATAAGCCGCTGTTTCTAGAGCATGCCCCCAAAACGACTTGGGTAAATTCGAATAACTCATCATCGATCTAACACTCTCTAAAAGAGTCCGGTTCCTTCTTTCTGCTACACCATTCTGCTGAGGTGTGCCATGTGCAGTCAACTGGGATGAAATCCCATGTTCTGATAAATATTCTCTAAATTCTCCAAGCAGGTCTTCGCCCCCACGATCTGATCGTAGTGACTTGATACATTTTCCTGAATGTCGCTTCTCCGCACTTGCTTTGTACTCTTTTAATTTTTCAAAGCACTCAGACTTGCGGTGCAACAGATAAATGTATCCATATCTCGAATAATCATCAATGAAAGTGACAAAATATTCATACCCACCTCTCGCTTGGATATTCATAGGTCCACATAAATCAGTATGAATCAATTCTAACACTTCTTTGGCTCTATTTCCTTTTGCCTTAAAAGGTCTACTGGTCATTTTTCCTTCCAAGCAAGATTCACAGACTGGAAATGGCTCCACTGCCAACGAGCCTAAAGGCCCATCTACTACCAATCTTTGAATCCTCCTCAAGTTAATATGACCTAATCTCAAGTGCCAAAGATATGTTTGGTTCAATCCAGAAGGTTCCTTTCTTTTACTAGAGGTAGAAAGTGTATTATTAATTTCACTCGGTTGCAGCATTGGTTCTATAGGATTAATAATATATAAATTGTCTTGCAATGTACCAGAACATATAACTTGTTTATTCATCATAATGGAAACATTACGATCCAAACAAACATTATAACCATCCATAGCAAGTTTAGAAACCGAAATTAAATTCCTTCTAAATGAAGGTACATAAAGACAATTATTCAAAACCAAAATCCTATCATAACCAAAAGATAAAGAAATAACTCCAACTGCAACCACTGCTACTTTCGTAGCATCTCCCATGAACACATATATCTCGCCATCTCTAAGCAGCCTAGTTTTCTGGAACCCCTGCATGGAATTACAAACATGATCAGTGGCTCATGTGTCTACACACCAAGTGCTCGTAGACATAGCCGCTATATATGTTTCTGTAACAAGAGAAAGAGACATACCAGCATTCTTCTTCTTAGAAAGAGGACAATCCTTTTTCCAGTGACCCGACTGCTTGCACTTGAAGCACTTGCCCTTAGGCTTCTTCACTGAATTCTGAACTCCCAATGGTTTCACAACTTTCTGTGTCTGAACCTTCTTCTTCTTCTTTCCTTTCGGCTTTGAAGAAGAAACTTTCTCAGCCACATTTACCTGAACATGCTGCTGAAATAATGATTCCGCTGCCTGAAGCTCTGTCAGAAGTTCTGCAAGACTATACAACTTCTTGTTCATGTTGTAATTCAAGCGAAACGGCTCAAAGCTTTTTGGCAAACTCATAAGTATGATATCGACCTGCGTTTCCGCATCAATATCAGCACCAAGGACCTCTAGTTCATTTATATGAGACATCATCAGAAGAACATGGTCCCTTACAGGTGTTTTTTCAGCCATCTGAGTGTTCATTAGAGACTTCATTGCTACTTGCCTAGCAGCCCTATTCTGATCTCCGAAAAGCTCCTTGAGATTAAAGAGCATATCTGCAGCAGTGGTCATGGCCTGATGCTGATGTTGCAAAACACCCGACATTGCTGCCAGAATGTAACATCGCGACATCTCATCTGCCTTAGTCCACTTCTTAAAATACTCTTTATCCTCATCCGGAGCATCGGCAGCAGGCTGTTCCGGTTTGGGTTCAATAGTACAAAATTTGAACTCTTCAGCAGTCAACACTATGTCCAAATTACGTTTCCATTCAATATAGTTAGGTCCGGTAAGTTTGTTATCCTTAAGTATGGTGAAAAGTGGATTAAAGCCCATTCTATCCTGAGAATCATGCATATAACACTTAATCAGAAAATTGCATATATCTTAAAACCTATTTGTTTCCTCTAACAATTAATTAAAATTAATGCACTAATATTTAAATTCCATAAATATCTGGTACGCCATGATGGATGACATATATACCATTTAAATTTAAATATTACTTCGGTCCTACTACTAAATAATACGCCACGTTAGGGTGGACTATATATTATCTTTCATAGCTAAGTGTATACCATTATTTAGATCTTAAGTTGCCTTTAGTCAGACCCATCCGTTCGATGTATCAATGGATAAATCCCAGATGTTTTCGGTGAAGTCACAGACGGACTCGCTTAAGAACACAACCCCTAAGACAGAAATATCCATTATCAACATCAATCAAGGAATGTCCAACTTTTTTCTCGAATTCTATGAAACTTGGTATGTCACGATGGGGTGAGCTTACCTTTCAATATTCGTGATTAACTTAAGAAGATTGTCCTAGTAATATCCTTAACACTACCCAGACGTCACAAATCATACGCCACGATGGGTGACATATATCCAATTCATAATCGTCCTAGTGTTAAATTACATACAACCAATAATGGATGACCATGGGATCTAATATCAAATTAATTCCCTCTCCCACTTAGTATTTTACTTTGAGGATTTTTTTTTTTTATATCTACATGCATCGTCCTATGTCAATTCTTCGAGGTCCACATGTTATCATAATAACAAGACAAAGAACACATAACATAGAAGAACATGGCATGACGATCAACATAATTAAAGCATAGCATATAACCCTATGTCCATGTCGTTCTAGCATACTAAGGTTAGTATTGCATGACATGATAATCACGTAAGGCATATAAAATTGCAATAATTAAAATAAATAGCAGAAATTATGTAAAACATAATAAAACACATCCACTATTATGGCCCCAGAAAATTAGCTTCGAATTCTTTCGTTGAAAATTTCCCGAAATCTTCAGGAGCCCGTTTGGAGGCCTAAACAGCGTCAGAATGGGTCGAAAAATCGGGGAATGGTTCTTTAGATGCATTCCAGCCTGTTCGTCTCGTTCTGCCGTTTCCGAAAAGTGCTTATTCGCCCAAATCGGACATCGTATGCAAAATCTGCAGCCAAAACAGCGAAGCTCCCACGAAAACAGTATGGCGCAGCGGAAGAACTCTGTTTCTCGTATCTCCGATGTTTAAACGATTACATACAACATAATACAGCAAAACAAACCTATTCTATTACATACATCTGATCATAATCTTAACTATCAGGATAAACCCTCGTGATTTACAACAATCAAACATTCACGATAAACCACGTGATTTACAACAATCAAACATCCACGATAAACCACGTGGGATCCAATCACATAATCAAATAAAACATGACCATAATAGTGGATTACAACCTGCATCACAGAATCAATACAAGCAACCACCATATACATGCATATATAATTACGACATGGACATCATATCATAAAACGCAGAACTGCATAACCAGGCTCTTGATGCCAATTGTTGGAACGTATGATTACTGTTCTGCGTTTTACTATATGATTGATTACGAGTTCGAAAAGAAAACTTTACCTTAATCGATACGATTCTGATCCACGTCTTCTACTGAATTCCTTGATTCCCTTCGAGCGAAGTGTGGCCTTCGATCTCCCGAAGTTTTCCTCTCCTTAAAGCCTCGAAATCCCAAAACCCTAGCTCCTTGCGGCTGCCCTAGGTTTTAATCTCGAATTATGAAAAAAAAAACGTTTTCAGCTTTAGGAGAACAAGAATATATATAGGCTCCAGTAGGGATCATGGACAATTAGGTCGGGCCTCCCAATGACATTCAGGGTCAAGCCCAATGTCATTAAATATTAATTCTATCCTCTAACGAATTAATATTTGCACTACCTTTCCTAATACCGTAATTATTTTATTATTAAATTCGGCTCCTATATTATTTGCTTATTAAATTCCCCATGTTTAAGATATCGTATGTCCATTAATTAAATTAATTTCTGATAATTAATTTAATTAATATCTTTTTATCCTTGATCATCCACTCAACCTTATAATTATGCAAGAACAAATCTGCCTACAGGACTAAAGCATAATTATCTTTATGAGCTTTCAAGAGGACATCATCAACCCGAATATTATCAGGACATGGTTTCCTTATGTAGTTAATATCCCACTCTGCATGCAATGTCATTGCTCAATACATAATATTATAATTAACAATTAATTACATCACATATGAATCAAAGCATGTGCATTGCATACAAGTGTCAATCACTACACTTGGATTGAGAACCTAAGCATTAATAATATCATAGAATCTTAGTTCTTCTTTATTGTCAGAATAGAAGAACAATTCTAATATTTCGATCCTGTTCAATATACACAAAGTATACAAGTATTATTTAATAGTCAAGATAAACTATTCACAAATAATACTTCAGTTATTCCAGTGGTTTGTCTAATTCCACTTAAACTGTGAACCCTTTATATTATATATAGACACTGATAATTTAATCTTCTGTTATCCCATTTGATACTAAATTATCCACAATATATAATAAACAGACAATGTAAAAATATGCAATCAAGATTCTCAATAAAATGGACAATGTTTATATACTACTAATGAATAGTTTAGTATAAAACCCAACAGGCCCCTCACTAAATATTTTCTTACCAACTCATTGATGTTGTTGAAATTCAAATGAGATAGTTTCTTGTGTCAGTTCCAACTTTCATCTACTGATGCCTTTGATAATAGACACGTCATTGTCCTATCAGTAGCAGAATGTAAGTTGGCTTCATATATGTTACCACGTCTATAACTAGTAAGGACCACTTTTCCATCCTTCTTGCTAGTTATTTCACAATGACTTTCGTGAAAGTTGACATGATAACCTCTGTCAGTAATTTGACTGATGCTCAGGAGATTGTGCTTCAGTCCCTCTACCAGAGCTACGTTTTGAATGGTGACATTTCCAATCACAATATTGCCATACCCCAAGGTGTGTCCTATGTTGCCATCTCCATAGGAAACCTTTGGGCCAACTTTCTTCTCAAAATCTGACTGCAGGGTCTTGTTCCAGTCATATGTCCTGAACATCCACTATCCAGAACTAGAACATTTTTCCTGTTGCCCTGCAGTCAGTAATTCAATCAGTTAGAATTTTTAAGAACCCACACTTGTTGGGTTCTAATTTTCAATTTCTTGTTAAGAATTGCAGCGGATTTTTTCTTTAAATCACTTTCAACTGATTTTGACTCAATTGAACTTGATTTAACAGAGTTTTTCTTAACATACACATGTCTAGATGACAGAGTCAATTTGTTATCAAAATTTGCACCGTTATTGAATTTAGGCAAATGAACATAATTGTCATGATACAAATTATGATAACTAGTACATGTGTAAACTGAATGCCAACTACTACCACAGTGAGAACATGGATTCTGTGGTTTATAACTAACTTTTCTATTCCTAACATCAGAAATAGGAATATCAACTCTCCTCTTTTTATTCTTCCTGTAATCAATGGCAAGATGATTAGTATTTCCACATGTATGACATGTCTTCCTTGGAGCATTAGGAATATATTTATAGTTATTCGACTTGTCAATTCCCTGTTTTCCATTCCTATTCCTTTTAGGAATTTTCTCATTTTTAATACCAGTAACTGCATTGACTTTCTTCTTTAACTTACCAGAGGAGAGATGTCCTATGTTCTTTTCCTTTTTGACATTTTTCTTGACAGACTCAGTACTGACTTTAGCATAAATTTTGATATGATTTTCAGTGCTAGTTTTAGAGATAGATGTTTCCTGAGATTTAGTTCCTTCACTCGAGATTGACTCAATCTCTATGTCAGAAACTGATTCATCTGTCATTTCTTCCTCAGAGACTATCTTAGTACTGGAACTCGATCCTTCTTCAAAGGTAGAGTTGACTTCCATTTCACTTGCGGGAACAAACTTTATATGGGTGGATAGAGTGACCTTTTCTTTTTCTTTTTCTTTGTTCTTTTTATATCCTAAGCACTCTTTCCAATTTTTATCATTCATAAGTAAATGAGTCTGAACCAGAATGAGTCCAAACCCTTATTTGTTCTCTTTCTTTCTTTAACTCTTTTTCTAAAGACTCTATCTTTAGCATCTGTTCAATCTCTATCATTTTGAGTTTATCACACAAGTTCTGAGTATCTATTAAAACTACTAATTCAGACTCTAAATAATCATTTCTTTTCTTAATATCAGCCACTTCATTTAAGATTCTAATATTTTCCTTAGACTGATTCTTATAACTAATATGCATGGTTTTTAGAAAGGATTTCAATTCACACATATTATCAGTGTCAAAAGCATAAGTAGTTTCAGGTACCTTTTCAAAAATTTCTTCAACTTTAGCCATCAGTGCATAGTTAGTTTCTTCTTCTTCTTCAGAATCAGAAGAATCCATCCATCCTTTTCTTGAAGTAACAAGTGCCTTTCCTGAAGTCTTTCCAGCTTTGGGTTTCTTGCAATCTGTTGCATAGCGTCCCATCTTGTCACAATTGAAACATTTGATCTTGGAAAGATAATTCTTCTTGAACTTGCCTTTCTTGTTAGAGTACTGATTCCCTTTTGAAGTCCTTCCATCTTTTCTGAATTTGCCATACTTCATTTTACTGAAGCCTTTAACCATCATAGCCATCATCTGTACCAGCTCTTTGTCAGAATCATCATCTGACTCCTCATCAGTACTGTCATCCGTATCAGTATCTGATTTCACAACGACTTGTGCCTTAGCCTTCAGTTTGTTTTGACTCACATGCTTCTCCCTTGATTTGGTCTTTAAAGCCACAGACTTTGGTTTTGATTTGATACCTTCCTTCTGCTTGATTTCCAGATCATACGTTTTCAGCATTACATAGATTTCATCAAGCGTCATCAAATTCATCTTATAAGTGTGTCTTATAAGATTATGTTGGCTTATCCATTCAATAGGTAGAGACCTTAGAAACTTGACATTTGAGTCTTCAACGTCATACACCTTTCCCACAAGCGAGAGTTCATTCAGCAGAGTAAGAAATCTATCATAGATTTATGTTATATCTTCATTATTCCTTGCTTCAAATTGTTCATATTCTTGAATAAAATACCTCTCATGTTTTTCTTAATTTCTTCAGTTCCTTGGTATTGAACTTCCAAGGCATCCCATATCTCCTTAGCAGTCTTACAAACAATAACTCTGTTAGATAAAACAGTATCTAAAGTATTATGCAAAATATTTCTAACCTTTGTATCTTTTATCATTGATGCCTTGTCTTCAGGTGTCCACTCTTTCTTTTCCTTCAGAATAACACTTGCAGGAGTCGTCTCAGTTGCTGCAACCAGCTTGGTTGGAACAAATGGTCCATCATTTATCATGTTTATATAATCAGGATCTGAAGCTTCTAGATACATCATCATCTTGACCTTCCATGTTGAGAATTCAGATTTCTTCAACATTGGAATCTTCATTGTTTCATACCTGTTTCCTGACATCTTGATCGTTTCTGATTTGTAGAATTATCAGTCTGCTCTGATACCAATTGTTGCCCAGTAGATATCGATTATAGAAGGGGGGTTGCATATAATTGTACTAAATAATCGATTAAAACAAATATGTAAAATAATCAATACCAGCTTTTATTAATCTTTATAAAAACTGATACAAACTCTCTCAAGAAACTATGAGTTCTTAAGAGCTGCTAGGTTTACAAAATACTCGTGTAAGTTATTACTCTCGTAAAACCTATTTTGTGTCTATATACATACACAGCTACACATTCTGTTACAAAAGATAATCTCTATTTAATTAGATTAATCTCCTTGCCGTTTCTCTCCTGTAACAGCTGCGGTGATATATATCTCAGTAAATCAATCCTCTCCTGAAATCATGGAACAGTATCAATCATCATAACTCCTGACTTGACCAGCTACTGATGATGACATCATCAATCGTCAGCTCCTGATGATGTAAGTACCGATGCTACCTGATCCTGACGCACTCATTAAATCAACATTATCCAACATGTTGAAATTTCATGGGAGAAGGTTGCCGAGACTGCTTCCAAGCTTGGGTTTACACCTCCACTGCAAAAGAAAAGGAAGGCATATGAGATTGTTTTTAAGAGACAGAAGAAACTGAAAGGATCTAGCCCACAAGAACCTGAACCTCAAAGTGGTTCAGCAGCTACTGAAGATCCAGTCACACAAGAACCACTCACTCAAAGTGTGAGTGCAGACATAGCTGAAGGAATGGTCCCACAAGAACCATTTTCTTAAAGGGAAAATGAAGACATAAACATTCCTGCCCACAAGAACCATCTTCTCAAAGTGAAGATGCAGGAAAAACAGCTATAGTTTCTGGGGAACTTCCTGACAATGCTCAAGGGGTTTCTGGTATTCCTGAAATAGAAGTTATGGTCGAGAACAATCTCACTGAGGGAAGTACACAAGAACCTTTAACTCAAAGTGTTGAAGCAGCTTCTAAACCTCATGCTACACAAGAACCATTGGTAGTAAATACTGATGCAAGCAAATCAAATCCTGACAGTGTTGCTCCTGATGCAAGTGGTGCTCCTGATGCTGAGCCAATCCTGATACAGCCACTTGACTCAAGACCATTGATGGATCCTATCTCAGATTCTCATGATAAACTCAAAGGTATTGTTATTCCTGATCCTGATAATACTGCTGAATCTGATGATAGTGATGATGATGATGATGTTGAGAAGGATCAGCTTGCCACTGCACTTAAATCTAGTCTTGGAACTACTTATGGTTCTTCAAGCACTTTCATGGCTGGCAAGGTCACCTCAGGAAAGGCTACTGGTCAAGACTTTTCTGGTCCTTCTGCAACTGATCCTACTGAACAATTAAGAAGGCATGAATGAGAAAATGAATGGTACAGATCTGTTGATCCTGTCAGCTACCCATGTGCACTACAACATGTTTCTTATGCAGCAAGCTTAATTCAGAATGAAGATATTAGGAATCACTTGAAGGCTACCACTTTGTTAAGCAAAAGTCTCAAGGATGAGATTGATTCTGTTAAGGTTGCTAATTCTTTGGTAAGGGATGATATCTCACAGAGTTTGGCAAAGGCACCTACTACTCTTCAACAAAGAGTTGTAGAATCTCATGTCAAGTCTCTTATCACTGAACAGTCTTCTATTAATAGCAGAATAGACTCTCTGGATTCTAAGGTAACTGATATTCAAGCCTCTCTCTCTTTGATTTTAAGTTTATTATCAAATCCTGATGCCAAAAAGGGGGAGAATGTGACACCCCCAAATCTAAACTAACATAATAATTACAATTATATAATAAAGACGGGTGATACATCCACAAAATATAATACCACAACCCCACAACCTAGGATGCCAACAGGTTCAAGTATGAAAACAATATCTACCGTTATTACAACCCGCTATTACACTTCCAAATGTTTACATCCTGACAACTAGAGTGATCTAATCTGCTGCTAACACCCTACCTGTCTCACCAACTGATCTCGTAATGCTCTACCAGTCCCACCGGTTCTCTTACGGGCAGTACGGTAAGTTCGCACCATCTTCTAGACTAGATGAAAAAGGTTAGAAAGCAAGGTAATGAGCCAAATGCTCAGCAAGTGCGAATATAAAATAACAAGCTATAAAACGGCTCAAAGTGTGACAGTGATACAGTTGTCAGATTTCACATGAATGTAAAACGAGGTTTCCAACAGGAATAATAATGGAGTCTGAATTTCAATTCTGAAGAGGCAACCTTAATATACATAAGTTAAACGAATATAGTTTCGAAAATACAATAATCAGAGTTTTTTATATTAATCAGCACTTTTAAATTTACAATTAAAGTTTTGGGATTTCAATCGATCGCTACGAGCTAGCCGGGTGATCAGCCCGCGAATAGCTCCGGATATCACACCCTTACATGTGATTCCTCCTTTATTTTGGGATCCCTAGTTAGCCCTTATTGACATTGGCCATGGCTCAGTAAAGCCATAAAATTAACAGACCGGCGTCACGGTCTAAAACATTTTTGTTTTTATCCCATAGTTTCAAAAATCCATTTTAAACATTTTTTCAATCACTTTCAGTATCAAACCGCATGGCCTTCCTTATACTTACTGACAAAAGATCAGCCTAGCATAAGGGGTTTTATCTTATAAAACATGATGGAATTAAACTATACAATTTCTTCCAAGTATTAAGGTATAATTGTTCAACTGGGTCGAGATAGTGATCACAAAGTATTATATCATATTAAAATGATAGATCAGGAAGATGACAGAATCTATATCAGCAAGTAAGGAATTGTCCATCTGGTTTATAACCAAGTATAGTTTTCACAATCAGTGTGAGGGGATATTTAAAAGGTTATTCAAAGGAATTCAAGACATTGATCGAAGATATTATCCTTATGGAATTTATCAAGCAAGGTATAACAAATTTATCATTTGAAACCGATTCAAGAGTATATCAAAGGTATTACAGTAGGGTGTGAACACAATATGATAGCAATATGGAAATCTCAGGGTTATCAGGGTTCACATGATCTCAGGGTATATTTCAAATGATTTGAGCAATAACAATATGAAACTTGAGAATTCGAATTTGTTTCCAAGGGTTTAACAAAGGTATTATGACATGGCAATGACATGGTATGATAGCAGTGCATTATACTTATAATTATCAACCAATAAGGGGGTTAAAGTGATCACTTGCCATAACAGGCTGCTTCACTTCCGACTCTTGGTGTTCCTTACTGACTCAACTGCTATTTCCTTTCCTGGTCTGCTTCTGCTCGGACCTATAATCGAAAGGTAATACTTCGCGTTAGTCTCTCTTGCCTTGCCGTAAATCCTATACCTATGTATATACATATATAATTACACCTTTACACATAAGCAATTAGCACACAACACATTTAATGTGCTATAGTACTCTGATTGATAACCAAAGACTTAAATTGAGAAAGGCGCCGATAAGGTTTTTAGAAAGGTTTGTAGTTATAGAAATTTCGGCAGCACTTCCTCTATTTATAGTCTAACCAGTCGAGGATACATCCGACTAACCACCAAACAAACATAATTAAACTTAAATATTTATAAACCAACTCAAGTATTCCAATTATTAGACAACAAGTATACCTTACCTTACTAACCCTAAGCCTAATAGAACCATACACAATACCACACGACTGATACACTTGATATTACCAATGACCAGTTCTGCAAGAAGTTCAATTTACTCTAACAAGAAAATCTCAAATTGAAAAGTACCGAACACAAAACTCGAAGGAAATTCCGAGACCTTTCCAGAATGGTAAGGTTCGTTAAAAATGGATAAGTAATGAATTCTGAAACAATAAAACAAATGGACTGCTAGAACAGAGTCAGAACATATGCACACTAGTATTTCTAAGTTTAGTGTACTAAAATCACAGAATCTGGGAATGAAATGTAAATAAGAATCGTAGGTTTCGAAAAGAGATTTCCAGAATGATATGGCTCAGAAACTTTGAATGTACGATCGATTTACTATGAATTTTTGAAAACAGGGCTCACAATGACTAAACACTTCTGTTCGAATTTTTAAAGTGCAGAAATATCAAACTTTGGATTGGAATTTCAGAAAACATATAAAACGAAACTTGTAGACAATTGCAATACCTTTCTAATGACTTATAAACGAACATCATCGGATTACAACTCGATTTTATACAATTTATACAAGGCAGCAGATCACTATAATTGTCAACAAATTCACTACAAAAAGAAACATCACTTAACAACTTAAGATTTGAACTTAATAAAATCTGGAAATTTACAAGATCAACAAGAAAACCACATGCAAGTTTCTTTCTTTAACAAAATCAACTAAGGACATCCATTCAAGCATAACCCACTTTATGAACACCATTTACAAGCTATACAACTTAAGATCCTTGAATAAAAATCACATGCAACTTAATTAAATCATAAATACACTTACTACTTTATCAATCAAGCATAATAACATCAACATCATCATCATCAAGCCCACCGGATCATCTTTGGAATCATTTCCGATGGGGTTTTGGTTCGATGGTAGCCATAGGATCGGCACCCCAACACAAATCACCTTCAAACTTCGAATTTCTTGCAACCCATCCATTAACAACCTTCATTAAGCTATTAAATCTTATTGCATGCAAGGTTTGAGTTCTCTATGACACACATATACTTACACCCGAATATATACTTGCATGCAACCAACAAAACTCAAGGAAAAGCTCAACCCATCAACACTTAACACTTAAACAACCTTTAACACCCAAGAAATTTCATAAAATTTGCTTAAAAGAATCAAAGAAATGAAAAGTAAAGGGGGAGGGAGCTCACGGGGTTGAGAGAAAAAAAAAGAGAGATCTGGTGGAATGAGGAAGAAAGAGAGAAAAAAGGCTTTTATCACTTGCAAGGGTAGTCTTGTCCTTTCACACCCCACTTTTCACTTAAACACTATTTTAATAGCCATTTAAATCAAAACAAATGGGTTTTGTATAAATTCTGAAATTTTAAAATTTTAAAACAAAATACACCTAATGAGGTTCACACACATATTTTTAAAATATTTTTAGGGCTTATATATATTGAGATATGAATTTTACAAGAAGTACACTTTAATTCGAAAGTTGCTATATAAAATCATTTAAAAATCCTTAAAGCCCGAAAATAAATAAAATCTCATTTTTATAACCAAGAATATAAAATTAGGAACACATACATATGAAGATCATATTTTTTTGACTTATAGATATTTAACTAGAGATTTTAAAGTTTAATACATCTTTAAGGAAAATCATGATTTAAAAAAAAATTATAATAAATCATTGGTGCCCAATTAAAATAAACTTATATTTTTTTAAAAAGTCTCCAAATATAACATAGACATTATAGAGAAGGTTTTTATGATTTATAGACACTCTGATGATTTGATAAAAGTCCAACAGTGCTTTTAAAATGACTCTAAGATACAAACAACTCACTTAAACATTTCAATTCACACAGTTACACATTCAAATCATACAAGCACGTAAATCCATACTGACTTACACAGATAGCGTTGACTCATCAACTAGAGTACACATATATATATACATCTATATATCCCAAATGTACTATATTATCGCCGCACACGATACTCAAGCAATGTAATATTATTAAAATACCTTGGTCTATTACAATCTACCCTCCTTAAAAGGATTCTGTCCCCAGAATCAAGTTAATACAAACAACTGAGGATACCTATCTCTCATCTCATCTTCTAGTTCCCAGGTGAACTCTTCAACCTTGGGATTTCTCCATAACACTTTTACAATAGCTACTGTTTTATTTCTAAGTACTTTCTCCTTCCTATCAGTTATCCTAACAGGATATTCTTCAAAAGATAGATCTGGCTGGATTTCCACTGGCTCATATTCTATGACACAATTTGAATCTGGTATGAATCTCTTTAGCAATGACACATGAAAAACATTATGCACGTGCTGCAAACTTGGAGGTAACGCCAATTCATAGGCAACCTTTCCTATACGTCTCAATATTTCAAAAGGTCCTATATACCTCGGACTGAGTTTTCCTTTCTTACCAAACCTAGATAATCCTTTCCACGGGGATATCTTAAGTAACACATTCTCTCCTTCTTCGAATTCTATCGGTCTTCTAGCAAGATCCGCATATTTCCGTTATCGATCCTGGGCCACTTCTAATTTCTTACGAACTATCCTCACCACTTCTTCAGTTTGCTGAATCAATTCTGGACCAACTACTTTTCGTTCTCCGACTTCTTCCCAACAGATTGGAGATCTACATTTTCGACCATATAGAGCTTCGAACGGCGGCATTCCAATACTCGCGTGATAACTATTATTATAAGAAAATTCTATTAAGGGCAAGTGTTCATCCCAATTTCCTTTGAAATCCAAAGCACATGCTCGTAACATATCCTCTATGGTTTGTATTTTCCGCTCACTTTGTCCATCTGTCTGAGGATGATACGCCGTACTCATTCGCAATTGAGTTCCTAAACACTCTTTAAATTGTCTCCAAAACCTTGAGTTAAAACGAGGATCTCTATCCGACACAATCGACACTGGTACTCCATGTTTACTCACAATCTCATGTAGATACATATGAACCATCTTGTCTAGAGAATATCTTTCGTTGATAGGAAGTAAATGTGCTGACTTCGTCAGTCGATCAATAATAACCCAAATGGCGTCGTGGTTTGACTTAGTCCTGGGTAAGCCTACAACAAAATCCATAGCAATGTGTTCCCATTTCCATTCTGGGATCTCCAATGGCTGTAACAATCCGCCAGGTCGCTGATGTTCTACTTTCACTCTTTGACATGTATAGCATTTATTAACCCAATCTGCAATCTCTCTTTTCATATCTGGCCACCAAAAATTTCTTTTCAAGTCATGATACATCTTGGTACTACCAGGGTGAATAGAATGTCTAGAATTGTGTGCTTCATGCAATATCTCAGCTTTCAACTCTGGTATATCTGGAATCCAAATTCTTGAGCCAAATCTCAAAATGCCTTGATCATCCTTCTGAGTACAAATCTCTTCTCCTGTCAGTTCATTCATCTTTTGATCCATTATTTCATCCTGACTTTTCTTAATCTTCCCTAGCAATTTTGGTAGAAACGTCATCTTAAAATTCATCTCATTTTCAGCACTTGACTGACAAATCTCTATCTCCAGTTTCTCAAAATCTTCCGACAATTCCCTAGCCATCGTTAGCATATTCAATCTTTCTTTTTGACTTAATGCATCTGCAACCATATTTGCTTTTCCTGGGTGATAGTTAATCGTACAATCATAATCTTTTATCAATTCTAACCACCTTCTCTGCCGCATGTTCAATCAACTCTTTCTGTGTGAAAATATACTTCAAGCTTTTGTGATCGGTGTAGATTTCACATTTCTCCCCATAAAGATAATGTCTCCATAGCTTCAATGCAAACACAATAGCCGCTAGTTCTAAATCATGCGTAGGATATCTCTGTTCATGTGGCTTGAGTTGTCGGGAGGCATACACGATTACTTTGCCATGCTGCATCAAAACACATCCTAATCCCTTAAGTGACGCGTCGCTGAATATCACAAAATCTCCTTTATCATCAGGCAACACTAACACTGGAGATGTTACCAATCTTTGCTTAAGTTCTTGGAAACTATCCTCACATTTATTATTCCACTCAAACTTCTCATTCTTCCTGGTCAACTTGGTTAATGGCACTGAAATCTTTGAAAAGTCCTTTACAAATCTACGATAATATCCTGCCAATCCTAAGAAGCTTCTGACTTCAGTCGGTGTCCTTGGTCTTTCCCATTTCATCACAGCTTCGATCTTGGTTGGATCCACTTTTACACCTTCACGACTAATTCTATGTCCAAGAAACTGTACTTCTTTTAACCAAAACTCGCACTTAGAAAACTTTGCATATAACTTCTCTTTCCTCAAAATTTCTAACGCCAACCTTAAATGTTCCGCATGTTCTGCTTCCGTCTTTGAATAAATCAATATATCATCGATGAACACTATCACGAACTTATTTAAATATTTCTTGAACACCCGGTTCATCAAATCCATAAAAGCTGCGGGCGCATTTGTTAATCCAAAAGCCATTACTAAAAACTTATAATGCCCGTACCTAGTTCTGAACGCTGTCTTAGGCACATTTTCCGGCTTAATCTTCAGTTGATGATATCCTGAGCGTAGATCAATCTTTGAGAAACTTGTTGCTCCTTTTAACTGGTCAAACAAATCATCAATCCTTTGCAACGGATACTTGTTCTTGATAGTTAACTTATTCAACTCACGATAATCTATACACAACCTCATGCTTCCGTCCTTCTTCCTTACAAATAAAACTGGAGCTCCCCAGGGTGATGAACTTGGCCTTATAACTCCTTTATCCAACAAATCTTGCAACTACGATGCTAGTTCTTTCATTTCCGCTGGAGCCATGCGATACGGCGCTTTCGACACTGGTTCTGAACCTGGAGCTAATTCTATCGAAAATTCGATCTGTCGGTCTGGAGGTAAACCTGGTAACTTATCGGGAAAAACGTCTGGAAATTCGTTAACTACAGGAATATCTTCTAGCTTAGGTCCTTCCTTACTCTTATCTATCACATACGTAAGATAAGCTTTACACCCATGTCTCATTAATCTTCTAGCTTGCATCATAGTAAGAAACAAATTTTTCTGCTTCTGTCCTTTAAATACCACTTTCTTTCCTTTTGACGTATTTAGAATTACTTTCTTATTCCTACAATCGATTTGTGCATTATGCTCTATCAACCAATCCATTCCCAGTATAACATCAAATTCCCCTAACTGGAAGGGTATCAAATTTACAGGGAAAGGATAACCTTCTATACTAACCTCACATTTCGGACAAACTTGATTCACTTGTACTTGCTCCTGATTGGCTAATACTATATTAAACATACCTTCTGACCTTAAAGTCGCACAACCCAATTTTCCAGCAAACTCTTTAGATATAAATGACCTAGTCGCACCGGTATCAATCAATACTTTTGCTGAAATAGAATTAACAAGAAGCGTACCTGCTACTACTTCTGAACTCTGCACAGCGTCTGTCATGCTCATATTCAAGGTTCTGACCTGGTCTGAAGGAATGGGGTCTTGGTAGCCTAAGAGTCGTTGTCCTGGAGCTTGAGGCACGGAATCATAACTAACCATTGACGGAGCTGGTTGGACAAAATATGGTGTTGGGGCTGTCGCCATCCTCATCAAATTGTTGTTCTTCACCGGGACCTTACAGTCCTTAGAAATGTGTCCCACCTTTCCACACTTGAAACATGTCACATTGGTTCTCTGAACTTGACTAGCATTTGGGCATTCTTTGGAGTAGTGTCCTCTCGCATTACACTTATAACACACTATACCCGCTTTCCTGCATTCTCCCATGTGTTTCTTCAAACAAATCTTACATTCAGGGACCACCATCTGCTGAGTCTTTTGTTGTTGCCCTTGAATTTGCATCATGTTTCCTTGGTTTCTATTATTGTTATTCTTCTGAAATCTTCCTACTCCACTGGGTATCTGGAACCCTGACTTTTTCACAAACTTATTTGTCACCACATCCTGGCTTGATCCTTCATCCCTTTGTCCAAATTTCCTTTTCTTATCAAATTTTTCCTTCTGACTCTGATCACTTTCACCTTCTACAATAATCGCCTTTTGCATCACCTCTGCATATGTATTGAGTTCTAACATAGCTATTCGTCCTCTAATCCATGGTTTCAATCCTTGTTGGAATCTCCTTGCCTTCTTTTCTTCCAAATCCACATACTCTGGCACAAATCTTGCCAACTCTGTAAACTTCCTCTCATATTCATCCACACTCATATTATTCTGTTTCAATTCGAAAAACTTTAACTCCATTTGAGCCTTCATATACCTTGGAAATTATTGCTCCAAAAATAACTTCTTAAATCTATCCCAAGTTACTAATTCCTCTTCTTCTAATGCCTTAGTTGCTTCCCACCAATAATTGGCTTCACCTTTCAACATATAGCTGGCGAAGTTCGTTTTCTGTTCCTCACTAACCTGAATTAACACGAACGCTTTCTCAATTTCCTTTAACCATTTCTGAGCTTCAGTCGGATCTGTCGATCCTTGAAATTCGGGAGGTTTAACCGCTTGAAATGCCTTGAAGTTTACTACAGGCTGATTAGGTGGTTGTTGTTGCAATCGTTGCTGTTGCGTTTGGATAATTTGCTGTTGTTGGGCAAGAGTAGCAGTCTGTTGTTGTAGAAGCTGTACAAGCCGGGTTAAGTCTACCTGAGGATTTTCAGGATTATAAAGGTTATCTTGATTTGAGGTGGCGGAATGAGCTGGAGCCCTTGTGGTTGTTCTCTTTCTGGGCGGCATTATTTGATGGTAATCAAAAAAAAAAATCAATACAGGTTTACAAAATTGACAATATATGTTTGGCAAGCATCAAAAATCGAAACATTTGTTTAGATAGTTAGATGCAGGATATAATGTATACTAGGAACAAAATATACGTTATGAAATTATGGAAGTGTGAATATTGAACAACAGATTATGGAATCTGGGGAAACTATCCCACAATTAATGAACTCATGATAAAGTCTAATAGAATTCAACAACCCAAAAGTTTGCACGATAAGGTTTAGCAGAATACAACAACAACAGTAGCATAAATCTGACATCAATGGTAGATGCGAGGAAAATGATAGCTAGGCTATCCGCTATTCTAACATCGATATAACTAATAATACGACCGTCTACATCTGGAGCTGGTCCACTATGCTCTGAAGCTCGTCAGTCACCATCTGGCACACCATTCGTGCCTTACCAAACTTCACGTTCGTAGGGGGAGGCATCTCATCCATCTGGTTCCTCACAATCTGGATCAGGGTTTGGAGCCTAGTGACAATGACTGGATCCTGAGGCTGCTCGCGCATCCTATCCGTATACGTGTCCATCATGGACCTCAGTTGGTTGTTGTAATCATGCACATTATCACATTCCTTGCACATAGCCTCATAAACCAAAACTGGGACCATCTCTAGAGAACCCGAAACACTAGAACTAGAGGCCATAGTAGGGATAGCACAGGCAGATCGAGAACGAGACTGAATACCCGAAATCCCTAAGCCGGATGGGGAATCAGGAGATGAAGACCTACGAGATCTAGCATAACCACTCGAACTACCAATCTCTCGACCAGCCATGGAACCCGAGTGCACAAGAATATGGCTATCAGAATCTGAATCGTCAGAAGGTACAGGAGAGGGAACTCGCCGAGCTTGCTGCTGTAAAAATACATATATATATATATATATATATATATACTATACATTAGTATTCCCACAATTACACCTTACAACCTACATATCTTGGTCACGAGGTTTAAGGTTACGAAAAGTTCTAACGACTCACCCTTAAGGTCTAGTCCTTTTTATTACACTCATCCCAAGTATTAATTCTAATCCCGTTAACTTAAACCTATATTGCTTCAGTGACTCGAACCTGTGGCTCTGATACCAACTTGTGACACCCCCAAATCTAAACTAACATAATAATTACAATTATATAATAAAGACGGGTGATACATCCACAAAATATAATACCACAACCCCACAACCTAGGATGCCAACAGGTTCAAGTATGAAAACAATATCTACCGTTATTACAACCCGCTATTACACTTCCAAATGTTTACATCCTGACAACTAGAGTGATCTAATCTGCTGCTAACACCCTACCTGTCTCACCAACTGATCTCGTAATGCTCTACCAGTCCCACCGGTTCTCTTACGGGCAGTACGGTAAGTTCGCACCATCTTCTAGACTATCTGAAAAAGGTTAGAAAGCAAGGTAATGAGCCAAATGCTCAGCAAGTGCGAATATAAAATAACAAGCTATAAAACGGCTCAAAGTGTGACAGTGACACAGTTGTCAGATTTCACATGAATGTAAAACGAGGTTTCCAACAGGAATAATAATGGAGTCTGAATTTCAATTCTGAAGAGGCAACCTTAATATACATAAGTTAAACGAATATAGTTTCGAAAATACAATAATCAGAGTTTTTGATATTAATCAGCACTTTTAAATTTACAATTAAAGTTTTGGGATTTCAATCGATCGCTACGAGCTAGCCGGGTGATCAACCCGCGAATAGCTCCGGATATCACACCCTTACGTGTGATTCCTCCTTTATTTTGGGATCCCTAGTTAGCCCTTATTGACATTGGCCATGGCTCAGTAAAGCCATAAAATTAACAGACCGGCGTCACGGTCTAAAACATTTTTGTTTTTATCCCATAGTTTCAAAAATCCATTTTAAACATTTTTTCAATCACTTTCAGTATCAAACCGCATGGCCTTCCTTATACTTACTGACAAAAGATCAGCCTAGCATAAGGGGTTTTATCTTATAAAACATGATGGAATTAAACTATACAATTTCTTCCAAGTATTAAGGTATAACTGTTCAACTGGGTCGAGATAGTGATCACAAAGTATTATATCATATTAAAATGATCGATCAGGAAGATGACAGAATCTATATCAGCAAGTAAGGAATTGTCCATCTGGTTTATAACCAAGTATAGTTTTCACAATCAGTGTGAGGGGATATTTAAAAGGTTATTCAAAGGAATTCAAGACATTGATCGAAGATATTATCCTTATGGAATTTATCAAGCAAGGTATAACAAATTTATCATTTGAAACCGATTCAAGAGTATATCAAAGGTATTACAGTAGGGTGTGAACACAATATGATAGCAATATGGAAATCTCAGGGTTATCAGGGTTCACATGATCTCAGGGTATATTTCAAATGATTTGAGCAATAGCAATATGAAACTTGAGAATTCGAATTTGTTTCCAAGGGTTTAACAAAGGTATTATGACATGGCAATGACATGGTATGATAGCAGTGCAGTATACTTATAATTATCAACCAATAAGGGGTTAAAGTGATCACTTGCCTTAACAGGCTACTTCACTTCCGACTCTTGGTGTTCCTTACTGACTCAACTGCTATTTCCTTTCCTGGTCTGCTTCTGCTCGGACCTATAATCGAAAGGTAATACTTCGCGTTAGTCTCTCTTGCCTTGCCGTAAATCCTATACCTATGTATATACATATATAATTACACCTTTACACATAAGCAATTAGCACACAACACATTTAATGTGCTATAGTACTCTGATTGATAACCAAAGACTTAAATTGAGAAAGGCGCCGATAAGGTTTTTAGAAAGGTTTGTAGTTATAGAAATTTCGGCAGCACTTCCTCTATTTATAGTCTAACCAGTCGAGGATACATCCGACTAACCACCAAACAAACATAATTAAACTTAAATATTTATAAACCAACTCAAGTATTCCACTTATTAGACAACAAGTATACCTTACCTTACTAACCCTAAGCCTAATAGAACCATACACAATACCACACGACCGATACACTTGATATTACCAATGACCAGTTCTGCAAGAAGTTCAATTTACTCTAACAAGAAAATCTCAAATTGAAAAGTACCGAACACAAAACTCGAAGGAAATTCCGAGACCTTTCCAGAATGGTAAGGTTCGTTAAAAATGGATAAGTAATGAATTCTGAAACAATAAAACAAATGGACTGCTAGAACAGAGTCAGAACATATGCACACTAGTATTTCTAAGTTTAGTGTACTAAAATCACAGAATCTGGGAATGAAATGTAAATAAGAATTGTAGGTTTCGAAAAGAGATTTCCAGAATGATATGGCTCAGAAACTTTGAATGTACGATCGATTTACTATGAATTTTTGAAAACAGGGCTCACAATGACTAAACACTTCTGTTCGAATTTTTAAAGTGCAGAAATATCAAACTTTGGATTGGAATTTCAGAAAACATATAAAACGAAACTTGTAGACAATTGCAATACCTTTCTAATGACTTATAAACGAACATCATCGGATTACAACTCGATTTTATACAATTTATACAAGGCAGCAGATCACTATAATTGTCAACAAATTCACTACAAAAAGAAACATCACTTAACAACTTAAGATTTGAACTTAATAAAATCTGGAAATTTACAAGATCAACAAGAAAACCACATGCAAGTTTCTTTCTTTAACAAAATCAACTAAGGACATCCATTCAAGCATAACCCACTTTATGAACACCATTTACAAGCTATACAACTTAAGATCCTTGAATAAAAATCACATGCAACTTAATTAAATCATACATACACTTACTACTTTATCAATCAAGCATAATAACATCAACATCATCATCATCAAGCCCACCGGATCATCTTTGGAATCATTTCCGATGGGGTTTTGGTTCGATGGTAGCCATAGGATCGGCACCCCGACACAAATCACCTTCAAACTTCGAATTTCTTGCAACCCATCCATTAACAACCTTCATTAAGCTATTAAATCTTATTGCATGCAAGGTTTGAGTTCTCTATGACACACATATACTTACACCCGAATATATACTTGCATGCAACCAACAAAACTCAAGGAAAAGCTCAACCCATCAACACTTAACACTTAAACAACCTTTAACACCCAAGAAATTTCATAAAATTTGCTTAAAAGAATCAAAGAAATGAAAAGTAAAGGGGGAGGGAGCTCACGGGGTTGAGAGAAAAAAAAAGAGAGAGCTGGTGGAATGAGGAAGAAAGAGAGAAAAAAGGCTTTTATCACTTGCAAGGGTAGTCTTGTCCTTTCACACCCCACTTTCCACTTAAACACTATTTTAATAGCCATTTAAATCAAAATAAATGGGTTTTGTATAAATTCTGAAATTTTAAAACAAAATACACCTAATGAGGTTCACACACATATTTTTAAAATATTTTTAGGGCTTATATATATTGAGATATGAATTTTACAAGAAGTACACTTTAATTCGAAAGTTGCTATATAAAATCATTTAAAAATCCTTAAAGCCCGAAAATAAATAAACTCTCATTTTTATAACCAAGAATATAAAATTAGGAACACATACATATGAAGATCATATTTTTGTGACTTATAGATATTTAACTAGAGATTTTACAGTTTAATACATCTTTAAGGCAAATCATGATTTAAAAAAATCATAATAAATCATTGGTGCCCAATTAAAATAAACTTATATTTTTTTAAAAAGTCTCCAAATATAACATAGACATTATAGAGAAGGTTTTTATGATTTATAGACACTCTGATGATTTGATAAAAGTCCAACAGTGCTTTTAAAATGACTCTAAGATACAAACAACTCACTTAAACATTTCAATTCACACAGTTACGCATTCAAATCATACAAGCACGTAAATCCATACTGACTTACACAGATAGCGTTGACTCGTCAACTAGAGTACACATATATATACATCTATATATCCCAACTGTACTATATTATCGCCGCACACGATACTCAAGCAATGTAATATTATTAAAATACCTTGGTCTATTACAGAGAAGGTGAGTCAGACAAAATGTACACCTGATCTAGTATTGAGAAGAAAAGATGATGATAATTCTGGAAATGATGGTGATGACATGGTAAGAAAAGGAGAAACCTCTGATGCTGCTGTGGTGAAGTCCACAAGACAAACTTCTCAAAGTCAATCCATGCAGTCAACTCATGTTTCTGATTCTGGAGTGAGAACAGTTAGATCCTTAGTAAAATCTCAGATCCCGACGGAAGAGCAAATCCAGACAGGTGACCAAATCCTGACGCCTTGTCATTGAAAAACCTTATCTACAATTCCTGAAGGTGATGAAGATGTACTTATTGAAAATCCTGAGGATGCTGCTAATCTCTTCCAGAAGTTCACAACCAAAGGAGGTGATGTTGTTACTCTTTATCACACTGATAAGAGAGTTCAACAGTTGTTTGCAAGAAAAGCTCTTTCTACTGCTACTGAAGAATATCCTGATCTTTCACAAGAAGAATTTCTGATACAACAGAAAGAGATCATGGAAACCTTTACTAATCCTGCTCCTGTTAGAGGAAGAGGCAGAGGTAGGAGAGGAGCTAGAAGAGGAAGGAGATCATCAACTCAATCAGTGCCTAGACAAACAAGGTCTAGAGGAATAAGGATTGAAGAAATTACTGAAGACACTTAAACTCCAACTGTTCCTGATACTCAGGTTGTCAGGACTACTATTCATGATGAAGGAGTGGGTGAAGATTATGAACCACAAATTGTTTTGAGGAGAAGACCAAGACAATCAACTCTCATCAGTAATACAACTCAAATTGAAGATTCTAATCCTGACACTGTTCAAGATCCTGATGAATCTGAAATTCTACAAGAGGTTGATTTGTTAATTCTTTCTACTGTGGTTGATTCACATAATCTAGAAGTGGATGAAGAAGAAGAAGCTAGAAGAAAAGAAATTAAAAGAACAACAGATAGAGATTTCAATCTCTATGTGCAAAGGCTGATCAAATCAAGCAAGTTGTTGTGGAAGAATAATAGAAGACAACAACACAGGCTAGAATAGAGCTATGTTCTTGAAAGGGAGAAGGATAAGAAGTGGAAACATATTGACACTATTCAATGCAATAGACCTGTCAATTTTTAGTCAGGTGGTATTATAAAAAATGTTTCTAGTGTTGCAGACTTTTCTGGTTTACAAAGACCTAAAGCACTGTGGTTAGAAATGTTTTCAAGCTTAAAGCAGATGCCACACAATACAAGAGGAGGCATAGGTCACATGGATGCTGAATTCTTAAACATGCCATATGTTGATCCTTATGCACTGACTGAAATTGGAGGTAACTTGACTTCTGAACACCTGAACAATTTACAAGCTGTGGATATAGCTAGTTTTAGATTGTCATGATGGTACTGAAAAGAAAGAGAAGCTTCTGTATTTCATGAAAGATGGAAGTGTGAAGATAATGTTCATTCAGGAGCTGTTAGTTAAAACCACAAAGGAACTGAAATATGTTCATTATCTACTCAAATGGAAGAATGGAGTGTGCAATGAATGGTCTGATTTGATTCTTTCAACCATAAGACAAAAATTTGATGAAGGAAGAAATTATGATGGTAATTATACTCTCATGTACTTAAATCTGAAAGATCAAGAAGTTGAAATGCAAAGAGGTGGTGCTGTTAAAGAAATGTCTTTTGGTATGAAACAATTGACTCTTAATCCTGATGGGAAAGAAATTACTGTAGGAGACAAGGAATTCAGAGACAATGACAACTGTAGAAGATTCTTCAGAATAGAGGACCAATTGGAAAAGGCATCTAATGAAACTCTAAGATTTATGCAATCCAAGTTGGGTGAACAAGATGAAGAAGAGAAGATTTTCTACAGGAGGCTCCAAGCTCAAATTGAGGAGAGCAATGCTAAGAAGGGGAAGAAAACAAGGCCACAAAGACAAAGATGATAAATCTGCTCAGGCTAGAGGAGCAACTCTGTGCACCTGTGTTGTAAAAACTTCTACTTTGTTTTCAATAATTTTTTAAAATATCATGAAGCTCAATACAATTTCTACTTTTGTAATTTGTAATTTGTAATTTGTTTAAGTGTTTTTGTTATCATCAAGGCTCTTGATTTATGGTTGTTATTCTATCAGTCATAAATTGGGGTAGATTGTTAGGAATATGTTGTTCTTGATGATAATTATAAAACACTTAGTAGATTTTGTGTTAAGTCAATTTTGTAGCTGTCAACGGAATGGTCTACTTTGCAGCTTCCGTTGACAGGTAGCTCATCAACGGAATGAGTCTCATCAACGGAATGAGTAATGTAGCAATTGCACTGTACAATACTTCACTAGTTGATAGGCAATTGTTGTAGGTATTAGATAGGTTTTCTAAGTCGTGTTGACTAAGTACTAGATAGGCAAAATAGGTTGGTTAATTGTAAATATAATGTGCCTTGTAATTTTACCTAAGTGAAGACATGTCAACGGAATGGAGATTACACTATCAACGGATTGAAGAATGTACCATCAACGGATTGAAGAATAAAGCTATCAACAGAATACATCTCACTACTATCAACGGATTACTATCACTTTTCTGAACAGTTGACAAAGTGATAGTGACGGTTTTCTGACAGATCAAAAGGTGATGTAGAAGTGTACTTTGCATTGGGAGCCATCAAAATGGTTACTGGGAATGAGGAAAAATTCCATTTACCAATAAAGTTCTTGAGTGGGATCATAATAAGCATGAAGACAAAAGACAAGATCTCCAAGGACCATTGGACAAAAGGAATGAAAAGCAAGCTGTTGGCGGTTACCTTTACTACTTTTTAGTGTAGCCAAAAATAGCATTGAAAACTTGGGATTTATAACCAAGTGTAGCAGTTCATTTTATTGTAAGAAGTGAGGTAGAATAATTTTGTATTAGCTTTCTTTGAAGAGCACTCTCACTCTACATTTGGAACTGAGCAGTTGTGCTACATTTGTAACACAGATTATTCCCACAATAAAAACATCTCAGTTGGATCCTCAAAACATCCAACTGAAATTTTATATTTGCTTTTGTGTTTTTATTTTCTCTGTCAAGTTATTTAAAAGTTGTTTTAAGTTTAAATATATCTAGAATTGTATTCAACCCCCCCTTCTGCAATTCTGTTAGGTCATTTGGGATTAACAATTGGTATCAGAGCGAGCTTCTAACATAAAAGGAGTTTAAAGATCAAGGCCAAAACAGAAACCATGGTGAAGAAGGATGCAGGTGTAAAGATACCAGTTCTAGATAAGGACAATTAATTTCACTGGAAAGTAAAAATGCATCTACATCCCATGTCTATGGATGAGAGATATGTAGACTGCATTGAGAAAGGTCCACACGTTCCCATGAAGTTTGCATCTAGAGTTGGACTGCCAGATGATGCTGAAGATGTGGAAATTCCAAAGCCTGTCTCAGAATGGACTGTTGAACATGTTGCAGAAGTCCATAAAGATAAAAGAACCATGAACATTTTGTTCAATGGCTTGGAGCAAGAGATGTTTGACAATGTTATCAACTGTATAACTGCTAAAGAAGTATGGGACACTGTTAGAACACTCTGTGAAGGAACTGAGCAAGTAAGGGAGAACAAAATGCAACTCCTCATACAACAATACGAGCACTTTCATTTTAAAGCTGGTGAAACCCTAAATGATACATTTAGTAGGTTTCAAAAGCTTTTGAATGGATTAAAGTTGTATGGGAGGGTCTACCAAACCAAGGATTCAAACCTCAAATTTCTTAGAGCTCTTCCAAAAGAGCGGAAGCCTATGACTGTTTCTTTGAGAAACACTCAAGAGTACAAAGACTATACTCTTGAAAGGCTTTATGGAACTTTAAAGACATATGAGCTGGAAATGGAGCAAGATGAAGAAATTGAGAAGGTGCAAAAGAAAGGTGGATCTATTGCATTGGTTGCATCTGTGAACCAACTGGAAGATGACAATGAAGAAGCTGCAAGAGCCACAACTAGTCGAGCTAGTTGTAGGAGTGATGTTAGTAAGGGTAAAGGCAAGATGACAGAAGAAGAAGAAGAACCAGCCAACTTGGATGACTTAGATGAGTTTGATGAGCACATTGCTTTTCTTTCAAGAAAATTTTCTAAGTTGAAATTCAAGAGAAACTCAGAAGCAAGGCCACCAAGGAGAGACTTTCAACCTAGCAAAACTAATTGGGTTTAAAAGTCTAAGTCTAAATGTTTCAACTGTGGAATGATTGGTCACTATGCTGGAGATTGCAGAAAACCTAGAGCTGAGAAGGGCAACAGGAAAATTGAGCCTGTTGATTATAAAAAGAAATACTTTGAACTTCTCAAGCAAAAAGAAAAGGCTTTCATGTCTCATGAGTATGATTGGGCTGGTAATGGTGAAGATTCAGATGATGATGTTGAGTATGTCAACTTGGCTCTAATGGCTAACAATCATGAGCAGGAAGCAAGTTCCTCTAGTAACCAGGTAACAATTACTAATCTTTCTGAGCTTTCTAAAGAGGAATGCGATAGTGCAGTTAATGATATGTCTACTGTACTGTATAATTTGCGTGTTACTCTAAAATCACTTACCAAAGAGAACTCAAGAATTAAAGAGACCAATTTGCTCTTAAGTGATAGAAATGCCATGTTAGACGCACATCTCATTGAATTTGAGAAAATGAGGTGTGTTAGTAGGGATGCTAAGCTGGAACTTGAGAAAGTGTTAAAAAGGGAAGAGATTCTTAAAACACAACTAGAAATAGAATAGAGATTGATTGCAAAATGGAAAGATTCCAGGAATGTTGCTAGCAACATCATTAATGTTCAAGGTATGGAATCTTTCTGTGAGCAATCATGGAAAAAGAACAAAGAGAAGCTAGGGTATGCTATTGAAACCTTAAAATCAGAATCAGAGTCAACAAACAACAATGATCATTCGTTGAAGGTTGATACGTCAACGGAATGCAAGCTTCCGTTGACAGATGAACCATCAACCGATCATGTTGTTCCGTTGACAGAGGAAAAGAAAGAAGAACTCACTAGACTTAATAACAAGTATGGTCCTGTCACCAAGAACTTTGTTCAAGGTGAGTCTAGTAAATCAAAGAAAGTTGAGAAGCCTGTTGAAAGAGCTAATGTAGGTCACTTGTCTAACAAGCAATTGAAAGACAAGTTAGAGAAAATTCAAGTTGAGGATAAGGGCAATAAAAAGAATAACAGAAATGGCAAAGTAGGGATTAACAAACATAACAATTACACACCTGATAAGTATGCTCCTAGAAAAACATGTGTTAATTGTGGAAGTGTTGGTCATTTATCTGCTAATTGCAAATTTGTTAAGAAGCCTATTAATGTGAAAATGCCTAAGCCTGCAATGAATGCATGTATGCCTGCAATGCCTGTTATGCCTAATATGTTTGCTCCATATGCACAATTTCAAAATCCATATGCTAGCATGCCATTTCTGCCTAATCCATACATGAATATGTTTAATGTGCCACAAATGCCATGGAATGTGAATAACATGTTTGTTCCTCCAAATATGCATTCTATGAATGAAAATGTGAGCAACCCTCAGAAATCAACACCAAAGGCAAAGGTTGATTTAACTCAATCTGAGCCCAAGGTGAAAAATGATGTGAAGAGAAAATCAAAGGCTAACAAAACAGGACCCAAGGAAACTTGGGTACCAAAATCAACTTGATTTGGTTTTATTGTGTGCAGGGAGACAAGAGGAATCTTTGGTACTTGGATAGTGGTTTTTCAAGACACATGACTGGTGATTCTACCCTGCTCATAGAGTTCCAGGAAAGAGCTGGCCCTTGTATTGCTTTTGGAGATGACGGCAAAGGCTACACTAAGGGATATGGCTTGATTTCAAGAGAAAATGTCATCATTGATGAGGTTGCATTGGTGGATGGTCTAAAGCACAATTTGCTTAGTATCAACCAATTTTGTGACAAAGGATTTTTAGTTACTTTTTCAAGAGAAGCATGTGTTGTTTCTAAAGGTGGAGACAACAATGTGGTAATGACTGGATTCAGAAGAGAGAATGTGTACATTGCTGACTTTAGTAGCACAAGTCCAGACACCATCACTTGTCTTTTCAGCAAGGCAAGCAAGGATGAAAGTTGGCTATGGCACAAGAAATTGTCTCAATTGAATTTCAAGGTTATGAATGACTTGGTGAGGAAGGATCTTGCTAGAGGAATTCCACAGGTGGAATTCTCCAAGGATGGTTTGTGTGATGCCTGTCAAAAAGGGAAACAAAAGAAGACATCATTCAAAAGCAAGACAGAGTCATCAATTGTTCAACAGCTTGAGTTGCTTCATATGGATCTATTTGGCCCTGTCAATGTCATGTCCATTTCAAAGAAGAAATACTGTCTTGTGATTGTTGATGATTTTTCTAGATTTACATGGACTTTCTTTTTGCACTCAAAAGATGAGGCAAGTGAAATCATTATCAATCACATCAAGATAGTAAACAATCATCCTGATTTCAAAGTAAGAAGGATTAGGAGTGACAATGGGACAGAGTTCAAGAATTCAACTATGAAGATGTTCTGTGAAGAAAATGGTATTTTGCATGAATTTTCAGTTGCAAGGACACCACAGCAAAATAGTGTAGTCGAAAGGAAAAACAGAACACTCATTGAAGCTGCAAGGACAATGCTAGATGAATCAAAGTTACCAACTTATTTTTGGGCTGGGACAGTTAACACAACTTGCTTCACTCAAAATATTTCTTTGATTAATCAAGCCAAGGGAATGACCCCTTATCAACTACTCAAAAGAAAGAAGCCACTATTGGATTTTCTTCATGTCTTTCGATGCAAGTGCTTTATTCTGAGAAATCAAGCTGAGCATTTGGGGAAATTTGAAGCAAAGGCAGATGAAGCAATATTTGTGGGATATGCAGCAGGGAAAGCTTACAAAGTCTATAATCTCAGAACCAACATTGTTATGGAATCTGTACATGTTGTTTTTGATGATCTCAGAATTCAAGGTCTCTATGATGAAGGTTACCATGAAAGTCTTTCTTTTGAGAATGAGGAAGGAGATCAAGTGAATCATGGCTATTGAGAAACAGCCTAAAGTTGTTGTGTCTAGCACAGATAAAAACAGTAGTGAAGCTGAAATTGCTGCATTAAGATTGAGAAGAATAGCTGCTAGCAGACCAATTTGTCATTCCGTTGACAATCATGGTGGAGGATTCGTTGACAGTCAAAATGAGCATTCCGTTGACAGTCAAAATGGGCATTTCGTTGATAGTCATAGAAATGCTTCTAGGAGTGATCACTTAGGGACAACAAACTCAGGGGGAGTTTCTCAAGGACAAACATCTAATCAAGGCAATCATGATTATGAAGCTACATCTTTTAGAGCTAATCTACCTCCCTCAAGGAAATGGACTAAAGATCATCCCTTTGAACTCATCATAGGTGATGTTTCTTCAAAAGTCCAAACTAGAAGAGCAACTCAAGAGGAATGTCTATATAGTAGCTTTCTGTCTCAATATGAGCCAAAGAAAGTTGAGGATGCACTTCTAGATCTAGATTGGGTTTTAGCTATGCAAGAGGAGCTAAACCAATTTGAGAGAAACAAAGTTTGGAAGCTGGTGCCCAGGCCTAAAAACAGGAGTGTTATAGGCACAAAATGGGTGTTCAGAAACAAGATGGATGAAAATGGCATAGTCACAAGGAACAAAGCTAGATTGGTTGCTAAAGGATACTCACAGGAAGAGGGAATTGATTTTGATGAAACTTTTGCTCCTGTTGCAAGACTAGAAGCAATAAGAATGTTCCTAGCCTATGCAGCCCATGCCAATTTTAAGGTCTACCAAATGGATGTGAAGAGTGCTTTTCTGAATGGGGAATTGGAAGAGGAGGTGTATGTGAGTCAACCTCCTGGTTTTGAAGATGATGATTTTCCAAAGTATGTGTACTTTCTCCTCAAAGCACTCTATGGTTTGAAACAAGCACCTAGAGCCTGGTATGACACACTTTCACAGTTCCTTCTTGAGAATCACTTCACTAGAGGTACTGTAGCTAAATCTCTTTTTCATAGGCTTGTGAATGGCTCTACTGTACTTGTTCAAATTTATGTAGATGACATAATTTTTGGGTCTACGGATGAAAAACTTTGTCAAAAGTTTGCCAAGCTTATGCAAAGTAAATATGAAATGAGCATGATAGGAGAATTAACTTATTTCCTTGGTCTCCAAGTGAAACAAGTTAATGAAGGCATTTTCATTAGTCAAACAAAGTACATTCATGATTTGTTAAAGAAATTTAACTTAATGGATTGCTCTCCTGCCAAAACTCCCATACATACTGCTACTAAACTTGAATTGAATACTAAGGAAAAATATGTGGACATTTCAAGTTACAGAGGCATGGTAGGCTCACTTTTATATTTAAGAGCTAGTAGACCTGATATTATGTTTGCTACATGTCTATGTGCTATATTTCAAGCTGATCCTAAGGAATCCCATTTAGTTGCTATTAAAAGAATTTTCAGATATCTCAAAGGAACACCAAACCTTGGCATTTTGTATCCTAGAGAATCTGGCTTTGAACTAATTGGTTATTCAGATGCAGATTATGCAGGATGTAAAATTGACAGGAAAAGCACAACTGGCACCTGTCAATTCCTAGGAAATAAGATTGTGTCATGGTTTAGCAAGAAACAAAACTCAGTTTCTACCTCCACAGCTGAGGCTGAGTACATTGCAGCTGGAAGTTGTTGTGCACAGATTTTATGGATGAAAAATCAACTACTTGATTATGGATTAAGAGTTGAGAAAATTCCTATTTTCTGTGACAACACTAGTGCCATTGCCATTACTGAGAATCCAGTGCAGCATTCAAGGACCAAGCACATTGACATCAAGTACCATTTCATTAGAGAACATGTTATGAATGGTACTATGGAGTTACATTTTGTTCCAAGTGAACAACAACTTGCAGACATCTTTACCAAGCCACTTGATGAATCAACATTCTCAAGATTAGTAAGTGTAACACCCCCAAATCCGGGGTCAGGAATCTGGGTTGTCACGCTCCATCAATTATACAATACATGCATTACTTACAAAATTCTTATATTACAACTCCAAAGACCCCAATCACTTACGCACACACACAAGTTATAGCCTTGGAAATGAGCAACAAAAGTAACATTTGTTATTACAAATCAAATGTACTATCCAGGATCTCATCTATCATTTACAACCTCTACCTGAAGTTAAAATAATAGACCTCACAATTCTATACAAGGTTTAGTAATACAAACCTACTCAAAAATAATTCTCACTAATTCAAGCTGCAACTATTCTGCTCACACCGGCAATATCCATCCTGCTGAACTAACTCAAGGGTGGTCTCTCCATTCCCTTGCTCTCATAACACGAGGTGAATCGGCAATGTTTTCTTCATGCAGAAAGATTTAATAAATCAAGAATGAGCTAATAGCGCTCAGCAAGAAATCTATCCCAGTTTAAATCTTTAAACCTTTTAGGAAGATAATTGTTAGGAATATGTTGTTCTTGATGATAAGCATAAAACACTTAGTAGAATTTGTGTAAAGTCAATTTTGTAGCTGTCAACGAAATAGCATGCTTAGCAGTGTTTCGTTGACAGGAAGCTCATCAACGAAATGAGTGTTGTAGCAATTGCATTGTACAATACTTCACAGTATGATAGGCATTCTATTATATGTTTTAGATAGGTTTTCTAAGTCATGTTGACTATGTACTAGATAGGCAAAATAGGTTGGTTAATTGTAAATATGTTATGCCTTGTAATTCTGCCTAAGTGAAGACATGTCAACGGTATGAAGATTACTCTGTCAACGGTATGGAGTTTACCCATCAACGAAACGAGGGAAACACCATCAACGGAATGAAGAATGAAGCTATCAACGAAACACATCTCCTTGCTATCAACGAATCAATGTTGCTTTTTGAACAGTTGACAAAGTGATAGTGACAGTTTACTGAACAGATCTAAAAGGAGATATGGAAGTGTACTTTGCATTGGAAACCATCAAAGTGGTTACTGGAAATAAGGAAACATTCCAATTTCCAATAAGGCTCTTGGGAATGATTATAATGAGCATGAAGACAAAAGCAAAGATCTCCAAGGACCATTGGACAAAAGGAATGAAAAGCAAGCTACTGATGGTTACTTCTATTATTCTTTAGTTTAACCAAATGTAGAATTGTAAACTTGGGATTTATAACCAAGTGTAGCAGTCACTTTAGAAAGTGAGAAGAAAAACAAATAGATTGTATTAGCTATTTTTTGAGAGCATTCTTCTCTACAACATTGTAACTGAGCAGCTGTGAACATTTGTATCACAGATTATTTCCGCAATAAAAACACTTCAGTTGGATCATCAAACAATCCAACTGAATTATTTATATCTTGTGTTTTTATTTATTCAGTTCAGTTTAATTTCATAAAGTGTTTAGTTTCAAGAAAATATCAAGAATTGTATTCAACCCCCCCCTTCTACAATTCTGTTAGGTCATTTGGGAATAACAATTGGTATCAGAGCAAGCTTCTAACATACAAGAAGTTTAAAGATCAAGACCAAAAATAGAAACCATGGTGAAGAAGGATGCAGGTGTGAAGATACCAGTTCTTGATAAAGACAATTACTTTCACTGGAAAGTAAAGATGCATTTACATCTCATGTCTATGGATGAGAGGTATGTAGACTGCATTGAGAAAGGTCCACACGTTCCCATGAAGCTTGACTCTAGAGTTGGACTGCCAGATGATGCACCTGATGTAGAGATTCCAAAAACTGTCTCAGAATGGACTGTTGAAGATATTGCAGAAGTTCATAAAGACAAAAGGACCATGAACATTCTGTTTAATGGTTTGGAGCAAGAGATGTTTGACAATGTTATCAACTGTACAACCTCTAAGGAAGTATGGGATACTGTTAGAACACTCTGTGAAGGAACTGAGCAAGTCAGGGAAAATAAAATGCAACTCCTTATACAACAATATGAGCATTTTCATTTTAAAGCTGGTGAAACCCTAAATGACACGTTCAGTAGGTTTCAAAAGCTTTTGAATGGATTAAAGTTGTATGGGAGGATCTATCAAACCAAGGATTCAAACCTTAAATTTCTTAGAGCTCTTCTAAAAGAATGGAAGCCTATGACTGTTTCTCTCAGAAACACTCAAGAGTACAAAGACTACACTCTTGAAAGGCTGTATGGAACCTTGAAGACTTATGAGCTGGAAATGGAGCAAGATGAAGAAATTGAAAAGGTACAGAAGAAGGGTGGATCTATTGCATTGATTGCATCAGTGAACCAACTTGAAGATGACAATAAAGAAGCTGCAAAGGCCACAACTAGTCGATCTAGTTGTAGGAGTGATGTTAGCAAGGGTAAAGACAAGATGACAGAAGAAGAAGAATCAGAACCAGCCAACTTGGAGGACTTAGATGAGATTGATGAACACATTGCTTTTCTGTCTAGAAAATTCTCTAAGTTCAAGTTCAAAAGAAACTCAGAAGCAAGGCCACCAAGAAGAGACTTTCAACCTAGCAAAACAAACTGGATTGAAAAGTCTAAGTCAAAATGTTTCAATTGTGGAATGCTTGGTCACTTTGCTGGAGACTGCAGAAAGCCCAAGGTTGAGAAGGGCAACAGGAAATTTGAGCCTGTTGATTATAAAAAGAAATACTTTGAACTTCTCAAACAAAAAGAAAAGGCTTTCATGTCTCAGGAGTATGATTGGGCTGGTAATGGTGAAGATTCTGATGATGATGTTGAGTATGTCAACTTGGCTCTTATGGCTGACAATCATGAGCAGGAAGCAAGTTCCTCAAGCAACCAGGTAACAATTACTAATCTTTCTGAGCTTTCTAAAGAGGAATGCGACAATGCAGTAAATGAAATGTCTACTGTATTATATAATTTGCGTGTTACTCTTAAATCACTTACTAAAGAGAATTCAAGAATAAAAGAGACCAATCTGCTCTTAAGTGATAGGAATGCAATGTTAGAAGCACAGCTCATTGAATTTGAGAAAATGAGATGTGTTAGTAGGGATGCTAAGAAGGAACTTGAGAACGTGTTACAAAGGGAAGAAATTCTTAGAACACAACTTGAGATAGAACAAAGTGTGATTGCAAAATGGAAGGATGCCAGGAATGTTGCTACCAACATAATTAATGTTCAAGGCGTGGAATCCTTCTGTGAGCAATCATGGGAAAGGAACAAAGAGAAGCTAGGGTATGTTGGTGAAACCTTAGAATCAGGAACAGAGTCAACAAACAACAATGATCATTTGTTGAAGGTTGATATGTCAACGGAATGCAATGTTTCGTTGACACATGAACCATCAACCGATCAGGCTGTTTCGTTGACAGACAAAAGAAAAGATAAACTCACTAGACTTAATGACAAGTATGGTCCTGTCACCAAGAACTTTGTTCAAGGTGAGTCTAGTATTTTAAAGAAAATTGAGAAGCCTGTTGAGAGAGCTAATGTAGGTCACTTGTCTAACAAGCAATTGAAAGACAAGGTAGAGAAAGTTCATAATGAGGCTAAGGGAAATAAAAAGAATAACAGGAATGGCAAAGTAGGAATTAACAAACACAACAATTACACACCTGATAAATATGCTCCTAGAAAGACATGTGTTAATTGTGGAAGTGTTAGTCATTTGTCTACTAACTGCAAATCTGTTAAGAAAACTCCTAATGTGAGAATGCCCAAGCCTGCAATGAACAGTTCCATGCCTACAATGCCTGTTATGTCTAACATGTTTGCTCCATATGCACAATTTCAGAATCCATATGCTAGCATGCCATTTGTGTCTAATCCTTACATGAATATGTTTAACATGCCACAAATGCCATGGAACATGAATAACATGATTGTTCCTCCAACTATGCATGCTATGAATGAAAATATGAGCAACCCTCAGAAATCAACACCAAGGGTAAAGATTGATTTGAATCAATCTGAGCCCAAAGTGAAAAATGGTACAAAAGGAAATGCAAAGGCTAACAAGACAGGACCCAAGGAAACTTGGGTACCAAAATCGACTTGATTTGGTTTTATTGTGTGCAGGGAGACAAAAGGAATCTTTGGTACTTGGATAGTGGTTGTTCAAGACACATGACTGGTGATTCTACCCTGCTCACAGAGTTTCAGGAAAGAGCTGGCCCTTGTATTGCTTTTGGAGATGACAGCAAAGGCTACACAAAGGGATATGGCTTGATTTCAAAAGAGAATGTCATCATAGATGAGGTTGCATTGGTGGATGGTCTTAAGCACAACTTGCTTAGTATCAGCCAACTTTGTGACAAAGGATTTTTAGTTACTTTTTCTAGAGAAGCCTGTGTTGTTTCTAAAGGAGGAAACAACAATGTGGTAATGACTGGATTCAGAAGGGGGAATGTGTACATTGCTGACTTTAGTAGCACAAGTTCAGACACCATCACTTGTCTTTTCAGCAAGGCAAGCAAGGATGAAAGTTGGTTATGGCACAAGAAGTTATCCCATCTGAATTTCAAAGTTATGAATGATTTGGTGAGGAAAGATCTTGCTAGAGGAATTCCACAGGTGGAGTTCTCCAAGGATGGTTTGTGTGATGCCTGTCAAAAGGGAAAACAGAAGAAGGCATCATTCAAAAGCAAGACAGAGTCATCAATTGTCCAGCAGCTTGAATTTCTTCATATGGACCTATTTGGCCCTGTAAATGTTATGTCCATCTCAAAGAAGAAATACTGTCTTGTGATTGTTGATGATTTTTCTAGATTTACATGGACTTTCTTTTTGCACTCTAAAGATGAGGCAAGTGAAATCATTATCAATCACATCAAGATGGTAAGCAATCATCCTGATTTCAAAGTAAGAAGGATTAGGAGTGACAATGGGACAGAATTCAAGAATTCAAGCATGAAGGTGTTCTGTGAAGAAAATGGTATTTTGCATGAGTTTTCAGCAGCAAGAACACCACAGCAAATTGGTGCTAAGTTGGGTGACAAAGAAAATAGGAAGAAAAATATCTATTATGCTAGGTTTCTGATGATGTTGGCTAACCATGTTAGTCCAGCACCATTAGTTATCTCTAACCCTAATGCCAGGTTCGAGTGCTTTGTGCAAGAAAAGAGAGTATTGACAGACATACTGAGGCTGAACCACAATGGTGATGTTCCAGTGGTGTATCTGCCAATCATTGAGGTAACTACTACTATCCCTGTTAGTGTAGCTAACACCTCTACTGTTTTACCTTCCAATGTTGCTATGGAGTCTGTAGCTGTGACCCAACAGGCTCCTACCCTAGCAACAAAACCAAAAACAAAGAAATCCTCCAAGCCAACCTCAGGTGCTTCTCAAAAGGCACCTGTTGTAAAAACTACCACACAACCTAAGGGGAGTGAGTCTGGAGTTGTGAGAGGTGAGGGAAGGGGTGAACATCAAAGAAACCCCAAGGATAAGGAAGGACAGGTTAGTGTGTACCAGCCAAGCCCCATTGTGTCTTCCCAACAAGGCACAATGAGTAACATGGATTTAAACACAAGTCTAATTGCATCCTCCCAAAAGGATGTGATTATTGAAACAAGCTCTCCTCCTAGAGTACAGTCCAAAAGGGTAAGGGACACTTCAAGCCCAAAGTCTACATTTTCCCAATACCAAAGGAGAGTGAAGCAAAAGTCCAAGGGTACACAGGGTGCACACACACTGGAAGCAACACTTCCAGTTTCTCAAATTCAGTTTGATGTAACCCCTATCATTTCTCTGGGGTTACAGTCCTCTTCTCTAAACATCAATCTTGAATTATCTCCATCAAATTCACCAACTCAATCTTTGGATGTGGACATGATCCATACATCTATTCCTGATTCTCCAACTCTAATCTTGGAGAAGCCCCACTCTGAAGCTGGTGGCCATCACTTGCTAAGTGATTTGTTGGGCCATCAACCAATTTTTCCTGAAATTGCAAGGGGATCTGTGGACCAATCTCTAAAATCAATCACCACAGACTCTACTGTAATTTCTCATTCTCAAAGTGCTTTCTTGACTTCATCAACGAAACAGTCTATTTCGTTGACAAGTGTTTCTCCATCAACGGTATCCATACCGTTGACAGTTCAAACTACCATTCCGTTGATAGTTCACTCTGCACCTTTAATTGAAAATCAAGTTGTTCCCACAACTAGTGCAGATGATCTAGTGGTAGTTGAGACACTTCTAGGACTGAGAGGGAGTGAAACTGAGAGGCTGGCTTGCAGCCAGGCAAAAGGAGAGAATGTGAGTGAGAGGCTGGCTATTTCTTCCAGCCAGGCAAAAGGAGAGATTAAGAGTTCCACCTTAGAAGGTGAAGGTGAGGGTGTGAGAGGTGTGAGCCATGGGGAGCCCATGATGCAAGAACAGAGTGGAGAGAGAGAAGGGACTACAGGAGAAATAAGGATGGAAGCAGCCATTGCTAATGAGTTAATGGAGGTCAGTGAGGGAGAAAGGGAACTTACTTTCCAAGAGGTTTATCAGCAAACTCTGGATAGTATTTCCCTGGATCCTGAGACCTTTACTCATCCTGTGTCAGCCTATCAAATTTTGGCTCAACAGGGCAATGTGGAGGCAGAGAGGTCACTACAACTAATTCACACAACTGCATCAATGCAAAGAGCAAAGGATGCCTTGACCAATCTACCTCCAGGAGCTGAAGCAAGTGGAGACTTTGATTTTTCTGATAATGAGGATAGCTTTGGTGACACTCTACAGGTGGCCACTACTGCACAGACTGGGACTTCTGTGGTGCCTCCTACACCAAACTGGCTTTCTCAAGATATGCATGGTAGAAGCAATTTGGATGCTGCTATCACAAGGCAGTACAAAGAAGCATATCTAGCTCATGAGTCTGCAGGAGCAAGGGACAAGAAATTCTACAAAGCCATAATGGATTCTCTGGAAATTCAAAGGCTACAAATGTTGCAGACAAGGATTGAGGCTACAGAGATCAAGGATTCAATCAGCAACCTTAGGGCTGCTAATGATAGGAGGCTAGATGAAAAGCTTCCTCTTCTCACTGTGTCCAGGATGAACAGGTTTTTCTCTAAAGAACCTGAAATGGATTCCTCCTTGAAGACTCTCTCTTCTAGAGTGGACAAGGTGGAAGCCACTCTATCACAGATGCAAAAGGAACAGGAGAAACAAACTCAACTATTGGCCCAGCTAGTGGCAGCTCAAGGACTCCCAGCCATCTCTTTTGATGATAACAAAAAGGGGGAGAAATCTAAGGAGCTAGACATTCAGATTACCAAGGTTATGGTCCCAGCCATTTCCCTACCAAAGGAGCCATTAGCAATGGGGGAGCTTGGCAAGCAGCAAAAGGATGGTATTGACCTTATACAAGAAGCTTCTATGAGGATGAGACTTGCAGAACAAATCAAAGAACATTGGTCCAACATAGAAGCAAAGTTCAAGAAGATTACTGAAGATAAGGACTCAAATCCATCAACGGAACAGCCATCAACGAATGCCATGGCACTAGCATCAACGGAATGGGAGCCACAGACAAATTCTTTCTATCACCAAGAGCCCCTTCTACATGGAGTCACTCAAGGACCAAGGAAGGAAAAAGGACAAACTTCATGCATTAGGGATGTGGAACAAGCTACAATTCAAAGAAGTCTATCTCCCAAGTCCCCTGCTAAACCAAAGGGCAAAAACATAGCAAGGACTTTCTATCCTGCACCTTATCCAGATGAGCACAAGCTTCTTGGTCTACTCATCACAAAAAGCAAGGAAAGTAATGATTATGAGATAAGGAAGCAAAGGGCAATTGTCTACAGGAATGGACAACAAATCTGTGTTTGGGCTGGTCATCCAAACTTTGCTGAAGCCAAGGCTGAGGAATCAGAAAGAGCAGCTATGCAAGCTCTTGCAGTAGCTCAAGCTCTAGATGAAGAAGAAAGGAAGCAAGAGGAAAGCACTAGAGAGGAAAGGAGTTCAAAGAAGAGCACAAGGCAACCCAAAGAGAGAGCTAGGAGAAACATAGACTTTGAGAGTGCTGATTCTCAGAGTACTGCATCAGACTCTTCTATACCTATTGCACCTCCAACAATTGCTAATCCAGTTTTTGAGGGAAAGTTGGCCTGTGATCCTGCACATCCTGTCAATTTTCATGATCAACCAATCATGCCAAAAGAGGAACCAATTGATTTTGATGAGGCATACTTTCCAAAGTTCCTGTTAGAAAAGGACCAACCAATGAAGACAAAGAAGAGGCCTGTCAAAGCAAAGCCTGCTTTTGTGAGAAAGCCACAATCTCAAAAACCCCCTTCAAACCCAGAGGACTGCATGTACATTGCTGACATCAGGGAAGAATCCAGTCTACATCTTGACTTAGACAACCTGGTGGAAGTAAGGGGAATTGCAGCTTCTCAAAAGTTGCCTGAAAGACTAGTGTTCACATTCAAGGGTGGTAGAGAACAAGTGTGGCCTCTCTACAGAATTTTAGGAGAAGATTATCAAACACTACTCTCAGTGTTTAGATGCTTGAAAAAGGACTTCGGTTTCACCAAAACAGCCAAGTCTGAGGTGGTCTCCAAAATCTGTCAGTTAAAGGCTAGCTGGAACAAGCCTGAGGCTCTTCCAAGGATACTTAGAGTTCCCTCAACAGGAAAGAAAATCCATCTTCAACCTTATTGGATGATGGAGTTTAAGGACAAGGACAATTGCAGAAGATTCTTCAGAATGGAAGACCAGCTGGAGAAGGCATCTAATCAAACTCTAAAGCTGATGCAATCCAAGCTTGGTGATCAAGATGAAGAGGAGAAAATCTTCTACAGAAGACTACAGGTCCAGATTGAGGAAAACAACTCCAAGAGAGGGAAGAAGACTATGCCACAAAGAAGTCACAGATGAAACATTTGCTCAGACTAGAGGAGCACTTGTGGGCATTAGTCTTGTAAGTCTTATATTTTGTCTATAAAGTTTTGAAGCTTAATACATTTTCTACTTTTGTAATTTATGATGTATCTGAGTGTTTTTGTTATCATCAAGTCTCTTGATTTATGGCTGTTATTCTATCAGTCATAAATTGGGGGAGATTGTTAGGAATATGTTGTTCTTGATGATAAGCATAAAACACTTAGTAGAATTTGTGTAAAGTCAATTTTGTAGCTGTCAACGAAATAGCATGCTTAGCAGTGTTTCGTTGACAGGAAGCTCATCAACGAAATGAGTGTTGTAGCAATTGCATTGTACAATACTTCACAGTATGATAGGCATTCTATTATATGTTTTAGATAGGTTTTCTAAGTCATGTTGACTATGTACTAGATAGGCAAAATAGGTTGGTTAATTGTAAATATGTTATGCCTTGTAATTCTGCCTAAGTGAAGACATGTCAACGGTATGAAGATTACTCTGTCAACGGTATGGAGTTTACCCATCAACGAAACGAGGGAAACACCATCAACGGAATGAAGAATGAAGCTATCAACGAAACACATCTCCTTGCTATCAACGAATCAATGTTGCTTTTTGAACAGTTGACAAAGTGATAGTGACAGTTTACTGAACAGATCTAAAAGGAGATATGGAAGTGTACTTTGCATTGGAAACCATCAAAGTGGTTACTGGAAATAAGGAAACATTCCAATTTCCAATAAGGCTCTTGGGAATGATTATAATGAGCATGAAGACAAAAGCAAAGATCTCCAAGGACCATTGGACAAAAGGAATGAAAAGCAAGCTACTGATGGTTACTTCTATTATTCTTTAGTTTAACCAAATGTAGAATTGTAAACTTGGGATTTATAACCAAGTGTAGCAGTCACTTTAGAAAGTGAGAAGAAAAACAAATAGATTGTATTAGCTATTTTTTGAGAGCATTCTTCTCTACAACATTGTAACTGAGCAGCTGTGAACATTTGTATCACAGATTATTTCCGCAATAAAAACACTTCAGTTGGATCATCAAACAATCCAACTGAATTATTTATATCTTGTGTTTTTATTTATTCAGTTCAGTTTAATTTCATAAAGTGTTTAGTTTCAAGAAAATATCAAGAATTGTATTCAACCCCCCCCCCCCCTTCTACAATTCTGTTAGGTCATTTGGGAATAACAATAATCCATATGGGATCAAAGTTTTTAACACTACTAGGGTCTGTCCCCAATATAGTATACCGTTCAAAATACCGTATGACTTATAATCATACTCAAATACTCTTCGTAATCATTTGGAAATCCTTGGTATCGGTATGATAAACCAAGACTCAAAACATATCTTTTTAAAATAGATATCAAATATTGGAATCAAGGCTTAAAGCCTATCCATTGTTTCAAAACACTATACAGTTCAATGTACTGTATATCTTAAATACCTTCTCAACGTATATACACACATATCTATTTAGATATCTCATACTGTTCAAAATACTGTAAAATATCAGTAATGAACACCTTTTCATAAAAGAAGCAAGAATGAGCACTATGGCTCGATAATAAGATATAGCAGCATAATCATATGTAAGCTAATATCATAAAGGAAAACCTTTAAAACTTCATTCGTATATAAACATGCCATACAATACAACTACTGTATGAGGAACATCATTACTCATCACTGCCACATTATCCGCAACTCAGCGCCTAGGCTTTTGTTACAATGTGCAGTACAACTCCAATTGGAGGGAAGAAGGGGATATACTGGAACCACCACGATACACGATGATCAGTCGTTGTATCGTACTCACACTTTTCTACTAGTATATGGACGACATCTTAACACGATTATCACCCTAGCCGCATACGGACTTATTATGCTACCTGGCACCTGTTTCATTGTCGAGCATATGGTCATACTACCTGGCACCTGTTTCATTGCCGAGTATGACCTCATACTACCTGACACCTGTTTCATTGTCGAGTATGACCTCATACTACCTGACACCTGTTTCATTGTCGAGTATGAGTTGTTTCCAGTCCCTTAATGAATCATTTCCTTATATCTGGAACCGATTTTAAATCGTTGTTCCCCGAGCGTAGACTAGCTCGTTGATAGGTATGAAATTATTACCATACTTACTTCCGGAAATGTTGAGGAAGTAATAATACAATGTGGGTTGACTATTGTCAACTGACCTCGATCCTCGAGTAAATCATTTCGCAATCACGACCCGGGAGTTTTAGTAAAATAGCTTTAGCTCTGATAAATCAGAACTCGAAAACATATTCACTTTTAATGAAAGAGGCAAGTGAAATCATATGTTCACTTCCCGGAATGGATTCCCAATTTTTGATAAGTCCAAAACCTTAATCCTCAATCGGGATAAATAATTTAAAAGTAGTTGGGAACCCCTACTATAGTCACATAAATCTCTTTTGAGATCAGAAAATATTTTAATTAACTATTGGAACCTTACGTAATATTTAAATAAGGTTCTATGATTTTTAAATCATTTTTGGAATATTTAATAAATATTCAAATAATAAATATTGAATTATTATTCAATATAAATCCACTTAAGTGAATATTCAAAATAATATTCACTTAATTAAATAATTATTCAAATAATAAATATTGAATTATCACTCAATAAGATTCTTCTTAAGTGAATATTCAAAATAATATTCACTTAATTAAATAATATTTAAATAATAAATATTGAATTATTATTCAATAAAATTCCACTTAAGTGAATATTCAAACTAATATTCACTTAATTAAATAAATATCCAAATAATATTTATAATAATATTATTTAAATATCTCACATTAAATATCCAATAATATATATATTAGAATATTTAATCAACATTTTAAAATATAACTGTCCCTGGAACCCTCCAGCTTCTGACAGTATAATCAAGACCAAAATAGTAATTTAAGTCCCGGTCTAATATTTTAAAATCATCGTACGACTGCTCTATACTTAGAGCCTCTATAACACCTCGGTTTATATCTAATATTTATATAGCATATAAACCCTTATATAACACAAAGCTTTTTACCAAGCATAATCAGTTATAACTCCTTTCATAGTATTAAAGCAGAATATATCACAAACACAACAGCATCACTTATATGATGTAGGGTTTGAAAACTTGCATTTATCATATGCATATACATCATTAGTATAATGAAATTTGAAATACAGCATGGGATTAGAAAACTTGCCTCGGATCCTTGGTTGTTATGGGTTCGAGAACTTTCCGGGAAATCTATAAACAAAGAAATACTCGATCAGTCCCTAGCGTAATCATTCGCCCATAACAATTCACTCTAAGTCAACCATAAGTCAAACACATCATGTAGCCACGTTATTCCTCAACAATGTTTGTGTTTTAATCGACTCGAAATAATCCTTTATCTTAGTCACAACGGTTGGTCAAAGTAGTACCCTAGAGTTGACTTTTTATAGAGTTACTATTACGCGACTCGTACTCTAACACTTTTAATAAATCGGAAAATTCGTATTTAAATACGAAACCACTTCTAAAATCATCTTGAGTATTTGTAATATTTATCATAAAAGTTTTGATCTCAAAACAGGGGTTTAGCTTGGTGAAATGTATTCTCAAACTTGGATGAGCTACGGAAAGTTACTATTCGCACGCCTTTCACTAAAACGCTCATATCTCCTTAACCGTTAACCGAAATGACACACCGTTTTCGCGTGCGCGATCTAGAGAAAGAATAGAACAAAATGCTTGAAAATGTTTTTCTAGTTAAGGGGATGAAATCCCGAGAACAGCAGGTTCGAGGCAGTAGAGTGCAGAACCACATGTTTTTATGAACATGATCATGGTCAGAAAGCCTCATGTTTATGCCTTTAAGGTATTCGTAATGTTTGTCCAAACTTCCAAAGTGAAATCCGGCATGGTAACGACGCTTAAACGCGATTCCCATGTTTAAAACACTCAAATTCATTCACCAATCAATACCCAAGCAATCATAACCCAAGGATTTCATTTATACCATCTCATTTCTGTCAAAACATACTCATAACACTAATCACTAGTTCAACCATCAATCAATCCATTAAACATTATACTTAACATGCAAATCATCTCTACATCATACCATTACTAACCATTCTTAACATAATCACTAATAACAAAGTGTAAACATAAGGGTGAGAGATTTTTATACCTTACTTGGTACTTAGTATAGCCTAGCAATGGGTAGTATAACCTTCTTTGATCCTTGATTATCCTTTACAAGCTTAGAACTTCAAGATCAAAACAAGAAATCAAGAGTTACTATTCATTTCTACTATTCATCATCAACTTTGATTCCATTTTTGAGCAAGCTAACAATCATGGATGAAGCTAAGATGTAATAACCCGAATTTTTGGTAAAATTAAAACTTTTCTTATTATGATTAAGTGCATCAGTGAATAGTGAATTTGGTGGATGAATAGTGATTTTGAGGATTAAGAAAAAAAATTCATGCCACCTATGTACGAGACGTAGTGTGGATATTCCGAAGTCATATTAGTGATTTACGGAGTAAATAAGTGTATACAAAGACGATCGGAATTCAGAAATTCCAAATTTTATTTTGGTGTAGTATTTGACCGGGCAGTGAATTATATATTATTATAATCAAGAAATGAGATATTAAATTTGAGGATTTGAGGATTTAATATTTTGGAATTTTTTATATTTGATTTGAGAATTTAGAACGAAAACCGCTGATACTTTATAACGAGATTAAGCGATTAAGCAAACGAATCATGGATTAAGGATTGAAATTATGACAAGATTAAATATCCTACATGATCATCAAGAGAATTATATCAAGTGGATTCAAGGATTTAAACAAAAAGGAAGCCAACCAAGAGTTAAAGAACTCTATAAAAAAAAGAGATTGAGAATATTCGAAGAAACGCGAGAACATTTTCTAAGAACAAGGAATAAAGAGGGAATAGATAAGGGATGTTGGAGTTAATATTTATTTAAGGGATTGTGCCACAGTGGAGTAATAAAATGCAACATATAAGCTGTAACATATTGATTTTATTAAAAGGACACCAAGACGATCCAATTGGTGGAAAAAGAAAAACCAAGGTGTCATGCATGAAAGTCAACCAAAAAGCTAATGGTGTATTTGCAACATTGGCAAAAATGGAGTTGTTTGATGAGAGGCCAACACTTGGACCAACAAGAAAGTAACAAGTGGACTAATGGATGATTGACAACACAAAAGAAGAAGATGCATCCAAGTTAAACATATGAAATATGTAATAATACAACATAAAACCACTCCACCATTTCTCTTCCAAGAAGCTCTCCAATCTGCCAAACAAGAACACAACTCAAAGACAAATTCATATCTCCACTTCTATCCATCCATAAATCACCATATTTTAACCATAGCCTCCTCATTCTATGTAAATACCACGCCTAAATTTTGGTGGCAAACAAAGGGGTGTAGCCTAGTCAAATCCCTTCCCCAAGTTGAAGATTCCAATCTGCCCTGTTCCAGGCAGTTTCTGCCACCGATTTTAAAACGCCCATAAGTAGAGCTTCAAGCATTCTCTGGTGATGATCTAGGACTCAAAAGAAAGCCCGTGAAGATCAGAAGGTGTGGTAAAAGATTTGAGAACGAAACTTTTATTTTTCGATTTTATTTGATTTTTACAAGATGGTGTGTTCTAGGATGATTAGTTACTAACTTAGTTTTCATATTTTGTTTCTTGATGGTTTGGCTTCCAAAGGATGTTCTAAGCAAGGTTTAAGAGTTTTAAAGTCTTTATAGCACTTCTAAGCTTCAATCCAAGGTATAAATCTTTGAACCCCTTTGACGAATATTGTGTTTTAATGGAGTTTTGATGTGGTATGGATGTTTAGAGGCATGAATCTTGTGTGGTTGTTATGAAAATGGAAAAAATAAGTATTGTAGCTCCAAGACCTGTTGAGGTAGTGAGGAAGATGATGAATAGTGTATATGAGTCTTGGGTGTTGGTTGAATGCTTATTTGGGTTGGTTAAAAATTGAATTATTCGATTTACAGCCGTCGTAATGCCGAAATTTTCTTTAACCCTTAAGACAGTGCTTGACAGTAGGTTCGAACCCCTGTCCTTAATGAGTACATGACCTATACTTTTATATTTTGATTCATAGATCGCGTTGGTGCAAGAATCGAAATATTCTGATTTACGGTTTTTGAGTTATGGTCGTTTTAGTAAAAGTTGTTCGAGAAATGAAATTTCAGAAACACATCAACTTCATGACTATGTTTGAGACCCTTACAAGTGATTATAAAATATGAGATTTCGTGGTAAAGTGCTAAGGTCAGTTGGCAAGAGGTGTGCGAAGGTTTCGAGTCGAAAAGATTATTTTTCGATTTTATAAAAATGCGACAGAAGAGGTTACGCAAGTGAAGACCACTAAGAACACGACTTAGAAACCAATGTTATAAATGGTTAAGTATAACTTGAATTTGAGGATCGATTTCGAACCAAACTTACGACTTAAGTATTTCACGAGTAGCATGGACCTAGTACGAGGCTAGATTAAGCCATTAAGTGCTATGATTGTGATTCGCTTACGTGTTTAAGTATTAAGTTATAAGTGGATTATTTAGGGGATTAATCGTACGTTTTCTTTGACTTTGTCTAGATTGTCCGACATCGTCGCGAACCCCTACCACTTGTCGAGCATCAGGCAAGTTTTCTCATTCCATGCGGTATTTTAAAGTACCATATTCTGATGTATGCATATAATAGATGCAAGTTTTCGAAACCTATGCTTACTGTTATTGTGATAATAAACTACTTTCATATATGATATGCAAATGAGTAGTATACATGTTTTATTCCCAAGTACATTGCGATATATAAATTGCATGCTTGTCTTCGAACTGCTATATATAGTGATACTCGAGGTTATGATTTGATTATGGGCTTCTAAGCTAGATATGGGATATTAGTTAGAAGCCAGGTTTTTATAAATGCCCTAGGTAAAGGGCGTATGATTTTTATTCTTTAAACCGGAAGTAGTTATATTTTCTGTATATGTTAAAGATCATTTTTCCGATAAAGATATCGGGTAACTGTTATTCGATGATTATTTATTTAATGAATATTATTTTGAATATTCATTTAATCCTTATTTATTTAATGAATATTATTTTGAATATTCATTTAATCCTTATTTATTTAATGAATATTATTTTGAATATTCATTCAATCATTATTTATTTAATGAATATTATTTTTGAATATTCGTTTAAGGTTTATTTATTTAATAAATAGTATTCGATTATTTATTAAATACTTTTAACACGTTTTAAAATGAGTTATATTATTTAAAGTTTATCCTCGACCTTCAATAACTATGAAGGATATTCTAAGTTGTATTATTAATTATTTTAAATCAAGGGGAGGTTCCCAAACACTGTTTTTCCATTTAAATCTATCTTTTAAGAGAATTTAAATACTTGCTCAACTCCCAAAAATATGGGAAACCTGATTTAAGTGACTGCTACTCATTTTAAACTCTCAACTCAAAACTGTCAGGGGACAGATATTTTCTCGGAGCAATTTAATTGCTGCAAGTCAAATGTTGTGTTACTACCTCAACGATCGAGGGGTAAATTGATGGAACAAGTCGATATCCATTAACAAGCAATAGCTTGGGAAATATTGGAGAATCTTCCTTTCCAACCTAGATATAACTATTTAGTGGAGTCGTATCAACAAGTATTACACTTGGGGAAAGGAGGACGATCTTTACGTTTCAGAGTCATGGATTTCATCTGAACTAGGAGCGGTATAAGAGGTCGAGTTGCGCCGACCCATCCATTTTTTATTGCCCCAAATGGGCCGGGAGATCCAGCAAGCCGGTAGACAATGTCAGGCTGTCTTGTTCTTCCATCTACATGTAGAAAACATTTTTAGTTGTAAGACCTGCTACTGATCATAGTGAGGTTGGGACAATTGGCGCGGTGATTACTCTAGTATTGGTTCATCATCCAATTTTGGATATTCCTGCAACATGTATTGGGGAGACGAACCGTTCATGTTGGCAGGGGGTTGAAAAGTGTTCAAAGATGAAGTTACAATAAATCCTTGCAACTTCATCTTTTATTTTATGAGTTTTGACTCTGATAAAACCTTACTCAGATTATATATGCATAAGTGGATTTTGGGTTATGGAACATTATATGAAATTTTCCTCGTAACTTCATCTTTTATATCATATGACTCTGTGGATACCTTACATAACACGAGTTATGGTAAGGGAGTTGTTTATACTGAATCACCTTATAACTTCATCTTTTAAGTTAAATGTTAATATTCTGCTTACATAGCAGATAATTTTTGGAAAGGTTATATTGGTTTACTTTGAAACCTCATCTTTTATATTATACTAGAACTTTGTTCATAATATAGTAAAAGTTTGCAGAAATATTATGAAAATGATATTTGAAAATACAACAATGGTACTGTTTTTGGAATACATTCCGATAAGGAAATAATTTCAGTATCGAGATATTTTGACAAATTATTGTCTTATACCCGCTTTATTCTGGGTTGAGTTAAAGGCAGGATTATGCCATACTTTTATTACCTTGCTGAGCTATCTCTCACTCTTGCTATTGTTTTATAAATATTATATAGCAGCGAAGTAGGATACCAAGGATTCGGCGCACATCCCTCAAGCGAGTGGTAAGCGCAAGGCATTCTCAAGAGCAGTTTCTAGCAGTGATCCTGGAAGTAGTGTGAACCAGTCAGATCAAGCTGGAGCTTTTGGAATTCATCTTATGTATAGATATGAATGGTATGAGAGGGTGGTAAGTATTACAAGGCTAAGTTGGTAATGTACCATTACTTAGGAGTTGTATCAGTAGCAAATTCAAAAGACATTTGGGTATTGTAATAAAGATTATTTATTCCGCAATTGTGGTATTTGTGTAGTTTCTGAGACTCTAACCTGTGTGTGTGTGTGAGAGATATATACATTGTGGGGTCATAAGTAGATGAATTGTGTCTATTGTGAGTAAAGCAGGCAAGGCAAGAAGTAAGTGGATCGTGACTACTCTAAATCCCTGACCCCGGATTTGGGGCTGTTACAGAAATGGTATCAGAGCGTTAGGTTACCGTCCTCAGAAACGATAGGAGATCGAGTCTTACAATACCCTTAATAATGATAGAACATCTAGAGCTCAAATTGAGTTCGTAGTCGAGTTAGAGGACATGACCCTGACTGTTTAAGATGAAGCCCGAGAGGGGACTTCTTCTGGGAAACCTTATTTAGGACTTCATGGTTAGTCACCTCGATTCGTATGAGTTATAGATTGATGGGATTCTGAGATACCAGACCCTGAGGCCTTCGAGTAGGCAGTTGATGATGCGTTCCTTGAAATGGACGGAGACCCGATACAGGAAGATCCATAGGAGGATCTAGAGGAAGACCCCATAGTGGGTCAAGGAAAGAATCTTGTAGACAACGTGTTGATTGATAAAGATGTGGTATGTTACTTGAGGTCGTATAATAGGACCGGACGAACCTTCAGAGGTCAAATAAGTACCGATACGAGAGTTTAGAATCGTTATGATTCAACGAGAGATATGACGAAGAAATGGGGTAGAGTCTCCAAAGAAGAAGAGGTAGAGGCAGAATAGCCAATACCGGTGGAAAGATTCGACTTGAACGAGACCCGTTACTCGTAGTCTGTTGCAGTGCCTAGGGAGGAAGCATACGTAAGAACTAAGACGTTCCAACTTCATCTATGATTAAGGGTACTTAGTTACCTTAACTAGTAGAGGCATTACCTTATTTATGGGGTTTAACTCCCCACGATCAGTGATTCCACCAAGGAAGGTGTTTACTACGGTATTGAGGCATTTTATTACCTCGAGCAAGATTTTTGTATGTACGTACTACGCAAGGTGTCATTGTAACACGAGTGCGCCAAAACGAGATATATTTAAAGAATCAAGACGGGCTAAGAAGGTCTGGGAAAGACTTAAGTGAAAAGGCTTTTATGCCACAAGTGTTAAGCTTATGTAGCATCCGGGATTGATACAAGAAAGGAAATGTTTGGTATGAAAATGGTTATAATAGTAATTGGGTTTAAGCCTGTAGATTCTAACGATCTTCCGGAGTACCGCCCAGTTGACATATGGAATTCGTCGTTGCTATGGGCGACACTGGTATCGAAGTCCTCTTACGATAGAACGCTTGCTTGAGATGCTTGCGCCGAGTCGAATAGAACTCTCTGCGATTGCAAATGTTGATGGTTGAATTCTTAGCGACTATTATAAGTCGGCAATGACGTAAGTATCGAACACCTTAGGGTGCGTGGAAAAGAAAAGCTTTGGAATTGAACGATTATCCATTAGAGGAGCGGACATAAAAGGCATCCGTAGAGACCTTGGTAGTACCCTCCCCATTTGCAAATTATGTGGGGTACCTCCCCAATTTATGATCTATCTTGACCTCTCTCCAAGAAAGAATTCTGATAAAGGGTATATGTAACAGCCCCAAATCCGGGGTCAGGGATTTAGGGTAGTCACGATCCATGTACTCCTTGCCTTACCTGTATTACTCACACCATTCATAATTCACCTGCTCATGACCCCACAACATACGTCTCACACACACACACACAGGTTAGAGTCTCAGAAACGACACAATACAACAACTGCGGAATAAATAATTTTTATTACAATACCCAAATGTCTTTTGAATCTGTCACTGATACAATTTCTAAGTAATGTTACATTACCAACTTAGTCTTCTGATGCTTACAATCCTCTAATACTATTCATGTATATACATAAGTCAAATACCGAAAGCTGTAGCCTGATTCGATTGGTTCGTACTACTCTCGGGATCACTCCTAGAAACTGTTTATGAAAACGCCTTGCGGGGTATGTGCCGTCCCATTGGCATCCTGCTTCGCTGCTATATAATATATATAAAACAATAGCAAGAGTGAGCGATAGCTCAGCAAGGAAATGAAAGTATGGCATAATTCTGCCTTTAACTCAACCCAGAATAAAGCGGGTATAAGACAATAATTTGTCAAAATATCTCGATACTTAAATTACATCCTTATCGGAATGTAATCCCAAAAATAATACCATTGTTGTATTTCAAATATCAATTTCATAATATTTCTGCAAACTTTGGCTATATTATGAACAAAGTTCTAGTATAAACGATGAGGTTTCAAAGTAAACCAAATATAACCTTTCCGAAAAATATCTGTTATATATGCAGAATATCAACATATAACTTAAAAGATGAAGTTATAAGGTGATTCAGTATAAACAACTCCCTTACCATAACTCATGTTATGTAAGGTATCCACAGAGTCATAACTCATAAATAAAAGATGAAGTTGCATGAATTTATTGTCACTTCATTTCCAAACACTTTTCGACCCCCTACCAACACGATTGGTTCTTCACCCCAATACATGTTGCAGGAATATCCAAATTGGATGATGAACCAATACTGGAGTTGCTACCGCGTCCGCTGTGCCTAACCTTACTATGATCAGTAGCAGGTCGCACCGCTCAAATAGTTTTCTACATGTAGATGGAAGTATCACGACGGCCTGACATTGTCTACCGCCTTACTATGACCTCCCGGCCCATTTGGGGCAATATATAAAAGTTGGATGGGCCCACGCAACTTGACCACTTACACCACTCCTAGTTCAGATGGAATCCATGACTCTGAAACGTAAAGATCGTCCTCCTTTCCCCAAGTGTAACACTTGTTGATACGACTCCACTAAGTAGTTATATCTAGGTTGGAAAGGGAGATTCTCCAATATTTCCCAAGCTATGCTTGTTAATGGATATCGACTTGTTCCATGAATTTACCCCTCGATCATTGAGGTGGTAACACAACACTAGACTGGCAGCAATTAAATTGCTCCAAGAAAATATCAGTCCCTTGACAGTTTTGAGTTGAGAGTTCAAAAAGAGTAGTAGTCTCTTAAATCAGGTTTCCCATATTTTTGATGGTTGAGCGAACATTTAAATCCTCTTAAGAGACGGATTTAAATGGAAAACATTGTTTTGGGAACCTCTTTGGATTTTTAAAAATAATCAATGATATTGATTAAATAAGTAAACATTAGATGAATATTCGAAATAATATTCCTTACGTAAATACTGATTAAATGAATATTCGAAAATACTATTCATTAAGTAAATATAGATTAAATGAATATTCAAAGATAATATTCATTAAATAAATAAACCTCAAATGAATATTCAAAAATAATATTCATTAAATAAATAACTCTTAAATGAATATTCAAAAGTAATATTCATTAAATAAATAACTCTTAAATGAATATTCAAAAGTAATATTCATTAAATAAATAACTCTTAAATGAATATTCAAAAGTAATATTCATTAAATAAATAACTCTTAAATGAATATTCAAAAGTAATATTCATTAAATAATAAACAATCCTCGAATGGATAATAATAATAATATTCTTAAAGTCCATAATCCTCAAATGAATATAAATAAATAATATTCATTAAATACATACTTAACCCTCGAATAAGTAAGCCTCAAATGAATATTCAGAAGTAATATTCATTAAATAATAAATCTCAAATGAATATTCAAAAGTAATATTCATTAAATAGATAATTAATCCTCGAATAACAGTTACCGGATATCTTTGTTATCATTCCGGAACAAAGCGATTTTAAGAAAACATTTTGAAAATGATATTCATCTAAGTAAACAAATTTAATTAGACGAATAAGGCTTATTTAATCCGTAAATGCTTCCAGAAGTATTTACTAATTAAATAAACACTGGTTTATTGGTGATGTTGCCTTTAGGTTAATTATTGCGAAAATCTTTCTAAAAAGCTCTGTCCGGGTTTTCGAAAATATACCTTACAAAATAACCCCGATACGCTGGCTAAGTTATAAACTCAATACATGCTCTACCCTCTGAGCCTTTCTTATTCCAGTACACAAATACCTACCTTATGATATAAAGTCCCCTTCCACCATACGAAAAGTTTATAAACATATACACCATATAATTGAAGGCGTAGGATCTTAAAAGCATCACCACCCATCAACCGTATTATAAGGTCATGGGATTTTGGTTATCGCACGAGCAGGATTTAATATCATTAACAAGACCAAGGATATACTGGTTTTGATAAGGAAGCACAATATTGGGAAACTTGCAAATATGGATTGAAACTTATTCAACATATTTCATATATTTCAAAATAAATATACTCTGAACGATCGAGTATGCATACATAACTTGCATCTAGTATATACATACTTCAAAATATGGTTTTTAGAAACTTGCCTGATGCTCGAGAAGTGATAGGGGTTCGCGACGATGCCGGACAATCTAGACAAAGTCAAACGAAAACACACGGTTAATCCCCTCGATAAACCACTTATAACTCAATGCTTAAACACGTAAGCGAAATACAACCAAGGCATTACTTGCTCGCTCTAGCGTCACACTAAGTCCATGTTATTCGTCAAATACTTAAATCATAAGTTTGGTTCGAAATCCATCCTCAAATCCAAGTTATACTTAACCATTTGGAACCTTGGTTTCTAAGTCTTGTTTTCAGTGGTTTTCACTTGCGCGACCTCGACTAAAACATTTTTATCAAATCGAAAAATAATCTTTTTAATTCGAATCTTTTTCGTGAGCCTTCCTAACTGTCTCTAGTATTATTCCTCAAAGTTTCACATTTTAATACGGCTCCGAAGTGGTCCAAATATAGCCTCAAAGTTGCTGGACAGAGATGAGTCATTCTTCCGAACGGCGTTTACTAAAACTCACTTTTCTCCTAAACCGTAAATCGTATAGGCATGATCTTTATACCAAAACAAACCTTTAAACAAGACCTACAGGCTCCTGGTCAGTTCTGCTCAAAAATATTCCAAGAACAGTTCGTAATTCTTGCTCAAAACAACCTTAAATCAAATGGGCATTACGACGGCTATAATCGTAACGTTTTCCATTTTCAAAACACAACCAAATCAATACCAATTAATCCCAAACTCACCATCCACCTTATACACCCTCCACTCAGTCAAATCCTCCATGAATAATCAAAACAAATTCATAACCCATCCTCCAAACTCAACCAACAATTCATATAATTACTTAATCATGATCTTAACCTTACATAAACATCAAAACCACTTCAAAACTCATATAAACAAAAAGGGGCAGGGGTTTTTATACCTTCCTTGGTGCTTCATATACACTAACAATGGTTTATAATCCTTCCTTGAGCTTTGAACAAACCTTATCAAGCTTAATCCTTAAGAAACAAAATCAAGAATCATGAAAAGTTACTATTCATCATCACTTTGTAAAATCCATATAAAATCGAAAAACAAGAGTTTGGTTCTAAGATTTTTACCAGACCTTTTACTCTTCATAAGATTTCTTTTGAGCTATAGATCGCCACATTTAAAGCTTCCTAGCTAGGGTTTTGAGTCCCATCTTTCCGCTGGACACAAACTGCACAGTTTGGGTTCTCCAACTTGGGGAAGGGATTTGACTAGGCTACACTCCTTTGTTGGCCATGCAATTTTGATAGAATGTTTTCCCTGGAGTGGAGAAGCGATGGTTAAAATTTGGTGATTTTAGGACAAGTAGTTTTGGAGTTATGAATTTTTCTCTCCTCCTTGTGCAAGCTGAGCCGAAAATCTGGAAAATGGGGGAGAGTTTCTTGATTTTTCTTGCCTTGTTCAATTAATGGAAATGCTGATTTTTAGAGACAAAAATGGTGAGTCATAGCTTGGTGTATTGTCCTCTTGACACTTGTCACACATGCAAGAGTGGTGGGCAAGTGGCTTGACTGCTTTGTTTTACTGGTTCGTTTCCTTTCACATGGATGCTCCAAATGTTGCATCCCTCGAACTAATCTTGTTACATGTTACTTCCATGTCTATATTTAATCCTGTAAATATTGCCTTGTTCCTCTTGAAACGATTCGAAATATTTTCCAAAAAGAGCGAGTAAAACTTTACGCGATTCTCGCAGTGAATAGTAACTATTCACTATTCACTTCAACAATCGGATTCTTAAATCGACTTTAATAAAATAATAAAATTCCAAAATATTAAATCCTCAAATCCTCAATTTTAATATCTCATTTCTTGAATATAATAATATATAATTCGCTGCCCGGTCGAATATTACACCAAAATAAAATTTGGAATTTCTGAATTCCGATCGTCTTTGCATTCACTTATTTACTCCGTAGATCACTAATATGATTTCGGAATATCCACACTACGTCTCGTACATAGGTGGCATGAAAAACTTTTTGTTAATCCTCAAAATCACTATTCATCCACCAAATTCACTATTCACTGATGCACTTAATCATAATAAGAAAAGTTTTAATTAATCCAAAAATTCGGGTTATTACAGTCTCCCCTCCTTAAAAGGATTCCGTCCCGGAATCAACTTAGGCATAACTGGGGGTACTTCTCTCCCGTTGCACTTTCTAACTCCCAGGTGGATTCTTCCACCTCTTGTTTCTCCACAAACCTCTCACTAGCTTGGCAACCTCGTCTCTTAGCACTTGTTCTTTTCTATCCGTGGTTTCCACAGGTTGCTCTTTGTAAGTCAGACCAGGTTGTATATCTACCTGCTCGTACTCTACATATGCCGGACATCTATAGTATACTGACGTAGCATTGACACATGAACCCCGTTATGACCATTCTACAAGTTTGGGGGTAAGGCTGGCTCGTAGGCCACCTCCCTGACGCGTCTTAAATCTCAGATGGCCCAATGAATCTCGGGCTCAACTTCCCTTTCTTTCCAAATCTCATTAATTCCTTCCACGAGGATATCTTTTAACATCATGAATTTCTAACCTTATATTCTCTATCTTCTTTGTACAAAAAAAAATACACCAATCATAAACTTTCTTGTCATTCATCAACATGCCATTTAGCTTATCAATAGCAGTACTATCTCTATACCCGCGGGCTTAGTCCGCATACTCTCTCTGTCTATCTTGGCTGTTACTAGCCGCTTGTTGGTGAAATCTTTTGTCTTTCTAGTTTGTTGGACTAACTTGGGTTTTGTGTAAGATCTCATCCTTTAATTCCCGATCATTCAGAATCCATCTCTGTCTCATTTTAATCAAGGGTATCGGCCACCACATTGGCCTTCCCCGGATGGTAGTGTATCTCACAGTCATAATTCTAGGTCAATTCTAGCCATTTCTCCATCTCATGTTATCTACTATCACGGATAACTGAAAGCCACTTCATTACATTCCATCAAAATTTGTGGGTGCACTAATCAACCCCAAAACAACTTCGCTGAAAACTCTAAGTGTCTATTCCTAGTATGAATCGCAGTCTTGGGTATATCCTCGAATTTAACTTCCAACTGGTAATATCCAGTTCTTAAATAAATTTGGAAATACACAGCGTTCTTCCGCTGATCAAACAATCATTTACAAGGGTACCTATTCTCCATGTCGAACTCATACAACTCTCGAGGTTCGATGCATAATCTTGTGTTAACATCTTTCTTTCTTACAACAACACCGGGGTTCTCCATGGTGGTACACGGGGTCTTATCATACCCTTATACAACAACTCTTGTAACTTAGTCACTAACCCTTTCATTCCCATTGTACTCTGAATACTCGGTATTCATTCTCATGTCATCCAAATCGATATCTGGTAGCTTATTAAAACCTTGTACAATCTCCCAAAACCATTTTAGTTCCCTTTATACTTGGTATCTCTTTCCTTGGCGTCAACCATAAGAGCTAATTAAGCCTCGTATTTCTGGCGTAATAGTTTCTTAGTCGGAACTATATTCAAGAATCTCTGAATCTGTCTCCATCCTTTATTTATTACTCTCTCTCTCTTACAATCAGTCTGGGCTCCATTGGGTGTCAACCAATCCATCCTTATAATAATATCAACTTCTCCCAAGTCACAATACCAGCTCCCTCTGACTCCATCGCCAGTACTTATCTTGCTAACCCAGAGGTAGTGTCCATTCGTAAACAACTCCTCCAAAATCTCAATTCCATTATAGGGCATCTATCTAACACCGTTGTCACTGGAGTACACGACACATCGCTATTCCTTTCACATATGTCGATTGACACGCTTTCCATTATCATAACATCCTTGGGAGAATAAATCAATTTCGTTGATACGTCACCAACATTCTATTCGTCTTAGGGATTCGCTCCTGTCATAGGAGATTTCGTTGCGAATCTAATTCCTATCAGCGATTTTTTTTTTTTTTTTTTTTTTGTGTGACTTATTTGACCTGGTTGGCCTCCCTTTGAAATTCAATAAAGATAACAAGAATCATGGAGCTTTGAAAAGATAGCTCCCATATCAAGGAAAATGTCACACACTGGTGATCATAAGGTTATGAGTTTTAAGGTAACCTTATTGGAGGTAAGAGAATTTACCGAGAGATCAACATGATCATAAGAACTCAACGTTGCGTGCCTCGATTGAGACATTACTAAAGGTAATTAGCCTTCTTGTATTTCACAACTCACAAGTGATGGCGTCTCATCCGACTTCTATCACATAGACAGATAGTCCTTGTAGCCCCTATAAGTATAGGGTTGTTCGTCTCAGTGGGAGTTGAAAAGTATGAAAGCAATTCGAGATTAATTTAACGATTATCGCCTCTCGACAATATTTCTCAAAGGAACACCTTGAATTAAAATTGAACAGATTCCAAAGGTGCGGTTTCCAAAGAAAATACAAGGAAAAGAATAACCAAAAAGATATTGGTACTTTAACAAACAAGTGGTGAGGTATCACCATAGGGTCATTCATTATTCGAAGAAAAGTGAAAGCTTAAATAACATCAGGGCTTCGAAAACCTGAAAGCAGGCATTGTGACAGCCTCTGGCACAAGTGAAACTGAATATGGTTTAGCACAAGTGTTATAAAATAACTTCGAAGAGGGAATATACCCTTTATCAGAATTCTTTCTTGGAAAGAGGTCAAGATAGATCATAGATTGGGGAAATATCCCACATAATTTGCAAATGGGGAGGGTACTACCAAGGTCTCTACGGATGCCTTTTTATGTCGGCTCCTCTGATGGATAATCGTTCAATTCCAAAGCTTTTCTTTTCCACGCACCCTAAGGTGTTCGATACTTACGTCATTGCCGACTTATAATAGTCGCTAAGGATCCAACCATTGACCTTTGCAATCGCAGGGAATTCTATTCGACTAGGCGCAAACATCTCAAGTAAGCGTTCTGTTCTATAAGAAGACTTCGATACCGTTGTCGCCCATAGCAATGACAATTCCACATGTCGACTGGGCGGTACTCCGGAGGATCGTTACAAACTACAAACTTAAATTCGGTCTCTATTTCAATCATCTTTATACCCAAAATTTTCCTTGAGATAATAAAATCCCTCAATGATGTAATAAACACTATTTCCAGTGGAATCGCTGGTCGTGGGGGATTGAAATCTCATAGCCCAAAACAATTCCTTACACTATTCTAGGCAACTAAGTACCCTTAATCGTTCGTGAAAATCTGAACATCTTGGTTCTTACGTATGCCGCCTCCTTATGGGCAACTATAACCGACTACGGGTAACAGGTTTCGTTCAAGTCGAATCAATCCACTGATACTGGCTGTACTGCCTCTACCTCTTCTGCTTTGGAGACTCTACTCCATTTTCTTTGTCATATCTCTTGATGAATCATGAACGATCCTTAAAACTCTCGTTTCGTCACTTATTTGTCCTTTGAAGGTTCGTCTGGTCCTATTATACGACCTCAAGTAACATACTACATCTTTATCAATCAACACGTTCTCTACAAGATTCTTTCCTTGACCCACCATGGGGTCTTCCTCTAGATCCTCCTATGGATCTTCCTTTATCGGGTCTCCGTCCATTTCAAGGAACGCATCATCAATTGCCTACTCGAAGGCCTCGGGGTCTGGTATCTCAGAATCCCATCAATCTATAACTCATACGAATCGAGGTGACTAATCATGAAGTCCTAAGTACGGTTTCCCAGAAGAAGTCCCCTCTCGGGCTTCATCTTAAACAGTCAGGGTCGTGTCCTCTAACCCGACTACGAACTCAATTTAGGCTCTAGATGTTCTTATCATTCTTAAGGGTATTGTAAGACTCGATCTCCTATCGTTTCTGAGGACTGTAACCTAACGCTCTGATACCATTTCTGTAACAGCCCCAAATCCGGGGTCAGGGATTTAGGGTAGTCACGATCCATGTACTCCTTGCCTTACCTGTATTACTCACACCATTCATAATTCACCTGCTCATGACCCCACAACATACGTCTCACACACACACACACAGGTTAGAGTCTCAGAAACGACACAATACAACAACTGCGGAATAAATAATTTTTATTACAATACCCAAATGTCTTTTGAATCTGTCACTGATACAATTTCTAAGTAATGTTACATTACCAACTTAGTCTTCTGATGCTTACAATCCTCTAATACTATTCATGTATATACATAAGTCAAATACCGAAAGCTGTAGCCTGATTCGATTGGTTCGTACTACTCTCGGGATCACTGCTAGAAACTGTTTATGAAAACGCCTTGCGGGGTATGTGCCGTCCCATTGGCATCCTGCTTCGCTGCTATATAATATATATAAAACAATAGCAAGAGTGAGCGATAGCTCAGCAAGGAAATGAAAGTATGGCATAATTCTGCCTTTAACTCAACCCAGAATAAAGCGGGTATAAGACAATAATTTGTCAAAATATCTCGATACTTAAATTACATCCTTATCGGAATGTAATCCCAAAAATAATACCATTGTTGTATTTCAAATATCAATTTCATAATATTTCTGCAAACTTTGGCTATATTATGAACAAAGTTCTAGTATAAACGATGAGGTTTCAAAGTAAACCAAATATAACCTTTCCGAAAAATATCTGTTATATATGCAGAATATCAACATATAACTTAAAAGATGAAGTTATAAGGTGATTCAGTATAAACAACTCCCTTACCATAACTCATGTTATGTAAGGTATCCACAGAGTCATAACTCATAAATAAAAGATGAAGTTGCATGAATTTATTGTCACTTCATTTCCAAACACTTTTCGACCCCCTACCAACACGATTGGTTCTTCACCCCAATACATGTTGCAGGAATATCCAAATTGGATGATGAACCAATACTGGAGTTGCTACCGCGTCCGCTGTGCCTAACCTTACTATGATCAGTAGCAGGTCGCACCGCTCAAATAGTTTTCTACATGTAGATGGAAGTATCACGACGGCCTGACATTGTCTACCGCCTTACTATGACCTCCCGGCCCATTTGGGGCAATATATAAAAGTTGGATGGGCCCACGCAACTTGACCACTTACACCACTCCTAGTTCAGATGGAATCCATGACTCTGAAACGTAAAGATCGTCCTCCTTTCCCCAAGTGTAACACTTGTTGATACGACTCCACTAAGTAGTTATATCTAGGTTGGAAAGGGAGATTCTCCAATATTTCCCAAGCTATGCTTGTTAATGGATATCGACTTGTTCCATGAATTTACCCCTCGATCATTGAGGTGGTAACACAACACTAGACTGGCAGCAATTAAATTGCTCCAAGAAAATATCAGTCCCTTGACAGTTTTGAGTTGAGAGTTCAAAAAGAGTAGTAGTCTCTTAAATCAGGTTTCTCATATTTTTGATGGTTGAGCGAACATTTAAATCCTCTTAAGAGACAGATTTAAATGGAAAACATTGTTTTGGGAACCTCTTTGGATTTTTAAAAATAATCAATGATATTGATTAAATAAGTAAACATTAGATGAATATTCGAAATAATATTCCTTACGTAAATACTGATTAAATGAATATTCGAAAATACTATTCATTAAGTAAATATAGATTAAATGAATATTCAAAGATAATATTCATTAAATAAATAAACCTCAAATGAATATTCAAAAATAATATTCATTAAATAAATAACTCTTAAATGAATATTCAAAAGTAATATTCATTAAATAAATAACTCTTAAATGAATATTCAAAAGTAATATTCATTAAATAAATAACTCTTAAATGAATATTCAAAAGTAATATTCATTAAATAATAAACAATCCTCGAATGGATAATAATAATAATATTCTTAAAGTCCATAATCCTCAAATGAATATAAATAAATAATATTCATTAAATACATACTTAACCCTCGAATAAGTAAGCCTCAAATGAATATTCAGAAGTAATATTCATTAAATAATAAATCTCAAATGAATATTCAAAAGTAATATTCATTAAATAGATAATTAATCCTCGAATAACAGTTACCGGATATCTTTGTTATCATTCCGGAACAAAGCGATTTTAAGAAAACATTTTGAAAATGATATTCATCTAAGTAAACAAATTTAATTAGACGAATAAGGCTTATTTAATCCGTAAATGCTTCCAGAAGTATTTACTAATTAAATAAACACTGGTTTATTGGTGATGTTGCCTTTAGGTTAATTATTGCGAAAATCTTTCTAAAAAGCTCTGTCCGGGTTTTCGAAAATATACCTTACAAAATAACCCCGATACGCTGGCTAAGTTATAAACTCAATACATGCTCTACCCTCTGAGCCTTTCTTATTCCAGTACACAAATACCTACCTTATGATATAAAGTCCTCTTCCACCATACGAAAAGTTTATAAACATATACACCATATAATTGAAGGCGTAGGATCTTAAAAGCATCACCACCCATCAACCGTATTATAAGGTCATGGGATTTTGGTTATCGCACGAGCAGGATTTAATATCATTAACAAGACCAAGGATATACTGGTTTTGATAAGGAAGCACAATATTGGGAAACTTGCAAATATGGATTGAAACTTATTCAACATATTTCATATATTTCAAAATAAATATACTCTGAACGATCGAGTATGCATACATAACTTGCATCTAGTATATACATACTTCAAAATATGGTTTTTAGAAACTTGTCTGATGCTCGAGAAGTGATAGGGGTTCGCGACGATGCTGGACAATCTAGACAAAGTCAAACGAAAACACACGGTTAATCCCCTCGATAAACCACTTATAACTCAATGCTTAAACACGTAAGCGAAATACAACCAAGGCATTACTTGCTCGCTCTAGCGTCACACTAAGTCCATGTTATTCGTCAAATACTTAAATCATAAGTTTGGTTCGAAATCCATCCTCAAATCCAAGTTATACTTAACCATTTGGAACCTTGGTTTCTAAGTCTTGTTTTCAGTGGTTTTCACTTGCGCGACCTCGACTAAAATATTTTTATCAAATCGAAAAATAATCTTTTTAATCCGAATCTTTTTCGTGAGCCTTCCTAACTGTCTCTAGTATTATTCCTCAAAGTTTCACATTTTAATACGGCTCCTAAGTGGTCCAAATATAGCCTCAAAGTTGCTGGACAGAGATGAGTCATTCTTCCGAACGGCGTTTACTAAAACTCACTTTTCTCCTAAACCGTAAATCGTATAGGCATGATCTTTATACCAAAACAAACCTTTAAACAAGACCTACAGGCTCCTGGTCAGTTCTGCTCAAAAATATTCCAAGAACAGTTCGTAATTCTTGCTCAAAACAACCTTAAATCAAATGGGCATTACGACGGCTATAATCGTAACGTTTTCCATTTTCAAAACACAACCAAATCAATACCAATTAATCCCAAACTCACCATCCACCTTATACACCCTCCACTCAGTCAAATCCTCCATGAATAATCAAAACAAATTCATAACCCATCCTCCAAACTCAACCAACAATTCATATAATTACTTAATCATGATCTTAACCTTACATAAACATCAAAACCACTTCAAAACTCATATAAACAAAAAGGGGCAGGGGTTTTTATACCTTCCTTGGTGCTTCATATACACTAACAATGGTTTATAATCCTTCCTTGAGCTTTGAACAAACCTTATCAAGCTTAATCCTTAAGAAACAAAATCAAGAATCATGAAAAGTTACTATTCATCATCACTTTGTAAAATCCATATAAAATCGAAAAACAAGAGTTTGGTTCTAAGATTTTTATCAGACCTTTTACTCTTCATAAGCTTTCTTTTGAGCTATAGATCGCCACATTTAAAGCTTCCTAGCTAGGGTTTTGAGTCCCATCTTTCCGCTGGACACAAACTGCACAGTTTGGGTTCTCCAACTTGGGGAAGGGATTTGACTAGGCTACACTCCTTTGTTGGCCATGAAATTTTGATATAATGTTTTCCCTGGAGTGGAGAAGCGATGGTTAAAATTTGGTGATTTTAGGACAAGTAGTTTTGGAGTTATGAATTTTTCTCTCCTCCTTGTGCAAGCTGAGCCGAAAATCTGGAAAATGGGGGAGAGTTTCTTGATTTTTCTTGCCTTGTTCAATTAATGGAAATGCTGATTTTTAGAGACAAAAATGGTGAGTCATAGCTTGGTGTATTGTCCTCTTGACACTTGTCACACATGCAAGAGTGGTGGGCAAGTGGCTTGACTGCTTTGCTTTACTGGTTCGTTTCCTTTCACATGGATGCTCCAAATGTTGCATCCCTCGAACTAATCTTGTTACATGTTACTTCCATGTCTATATTTAATCCTGTAAATATTGCCTTGTTCCTCTTGAAACGATTCGAAATATTTTCCAAAAAGAGCGAGTAAAACTTTACGCGATTCTCGCAGTGAATAGTAACTATTCACTATTCACTTCAACAATCGGATTCTTAAATCGACTTTAATAAAATAATAAAATTCCAAAATATTAAATCCTCAAATCCTCAATTTTAATATCTCATTTCTTGAATATAATAATATATAATTCGCTGCCCGGTCGAATATTACACCAAAATAAAATTTGGAATTTCTGAATTCCGATCGTCTTTGCATTCACTTATTTACTCCGTAGATCACTAATATGATTTCGGAATATCCACACTACGTCTCGTACATAGGTGGCATGAAAAACTTTTTGTTAATCCTCAAAATCACTATTCATCCACCAAATTCACTATTCACTGATGCACTTAATCATAATAAGAAAAGTTTTAATTAATCCAAAAATTCGGGTTATTACAGTATATTCCCTCTTCGAAGTTATTTTATAACACTTGTGTCAAAGCATATTTAATTTCAATTGTGTTAGAGGCTGTCACGATGCCTACTTTCAGGTTTTCGAAGCCCTGTCAAATGATGTTATTCAAGCTTCCACTTTTCTTCAAATAATGAATAACCCTATGATGATACCTCACCACTTGCTTGGTAAGTACCAGTATCTTTTTGGTTATTTTTTTTTTCTTTGAAAACCACACCTTTCGAATCTGTTCAATTTTAATCCAAGGTGTTCATTTCAGAAATATTGTCGAAAGGCGATAATCATTAAATTGATCTCGAATTGCTTTCATACTTTTCAACTTCCACTGAGACGAACAACCCTATACTTATAGGGGCTACAAGGACTATCTGTCTTTGTGATAGAAGTCTGATGGGACGCCATAACTTGTGAGTTGTGAAATACAAGAAGGCTAATTACCTTTAGTAATGTCTCAATCGAGGCACACAACGTTGAGTTCTTATGATCATGTTGATCTCTCGGTAAATTCTATTACCTCCAATAAGGTTACCTTAAAACTCATAACCTTATGATCACCAGTGTGTGACGTTTTCCTTGATATGGGATGTAACGCCCCCAAATCCCCTACAGGAATCCAGGTCGTCACATTCTCTCGCGGAATATTCGATCACCTGCTTACAATATAATCTACAACAATAATCATAATAAACTCCATAATTTGTTATCTTTCTTCTTCTTGCTTCTTCTTCTTCATCAACTTCCCTATTATGAGAATCAACCACAGTAGATAATATTAACAAATCAACCTCTTGCAGAATTTCAGAATCATCAGGACCTTGAGCAATGTCAGGATTTGAGTCTGAAACTTGAGTTGTATTGCTGAGAGTTGATTGTCTTGGTCTTCTCCTCAATTCAGGTTCTTCTTCAATAATTCCATCATCACCAAAAGGAACTTCTGGAATCTGAGTAGGTTCAGGAATTTCTTCAATTCTTAACCCTCTAGACCTTGTCTGTCTACGCATTGTTTGACTTGATGAGCCTCTTCTCCCTCTTCTAGCACCTCTTCTTCCTCTGCCTCCTCTTCCTCTAGTAGGAGCAGGGTTATTAAAACTCTCCATCATTTCTCTCTGTTAATTTAAAAATTCTTCATGTGAGAGATCAGGATATTCTTCACTTGTTGTTGAGAGTGCTTTCCTTGGAAATAACTGTTGAACTCTCTTATCAGTATGATAAAGAGTAAAAACATTACCATCCCTTGTTTTGAACTTTTGGAATAGATTTGATGCATCTTTAGGATTGTCTATGAGAACATTTTCATCACCTTCAGGAATTGTAGCAAGAGTTTGTCCATGACCAGGCGTCAGGATTTGGTCAATCATCAGGATTTGATCACCTGTCAGGATTTGTTCTTCCGTCAGGATCTGAGATTGCACCAGTGTCCTTACTGTTCTTATTCCAGAATCAGAAACATGAGTTGACTGCGTTGTTTGACTTTGAGAAGTTTGAATTGAAGACTTCACAACAGCAGCATCAACGGTTTCTCCTTGTAGAACTTTGTCACCACCATCATTTCCAGTATCATCATCATTATTTTTTAATACTAGATCAGGTGTACATTTTGTCTGACTAACCTTCTCCCCCTTTTTGACATCAGTATTTGACAATAAATTCAAAATTAAGGCAAGAGAGGTTTGAATATCAGTTACCTTGGTATCAAGAGAATCAATTCTGCTGTTGATGGAGGATTGTTCAGAAATAACTGACTTTACTTGGGATTCTAGCACTCTTAGTTGAATAACAGTAGGCAACTTTGTAAAGTTTTGAGGCTTTTGGATAAGAGAATCAATCTCATGTTTGAGGCTTTTGGATAAGAGAATAGTAGCCTTCAAATTATTCTTCAAATCTTGATTCTTCAGATCTATACCATTCATTTTCCCATTGATGCATTTTCAGCTGCTCAACAGGATCAATCTCAGAAGGACCAGAAAAGTCTTGTCTTAAATCTTTTCCTGTAGTAGCCTTGTTAGTCATGAATGTGCTTGAAGAACCAAAGTTGGTTCCAAGACTAGATTTAATAGATGTGGCAAGCTGATCCTTCTCTTCATTATTATCATCATCACTATCATCAGCATCAGAATCATGAGTAACACCAGGATCAGGAATAACAATACCTTTAAGTTTGTGATGTGATGCTGTGATAGAATCTGTCATTGGTCTTGAGCTAAGTGGTTGTATCAGGATTGGCTCATCATCAGGAGCACCACTAGCATCAGGAGCAACACCGTCAGGATTTGATTGGCATTCATCATGATTTGTTACTGATGGTTCTTGTGGAGCCTGAGGTTCAGAAGCTGCTTCAACACTTTGAATTGGAGGTTCTTGTGTGCTTCCCTCATTGACAGTGTCCTCGACCAAAATTTCCATGTCAGGAATATCAGAAGCCCCTTGAGCATTGTCAGGAAACTTCTCAGAAACTGTAGCTGTTTGGCATGCATCTTCACATTGAGAAGATGGTTCTTGTGTGACTGGAATGTTGATGTCTGCATTATCCCTTTGAGAAAATGGTTCTTGTGTGACCATTCCATCAGCTATACCTTCACTCACACTTTGAGTGAGTGGTTCTTGTGTGGCTGGATCTTCAGTATTAGCTACTGAACCACTTCGAGGTCCAGGTTCTTGTGGGCTTGATCCCTTCAGTTTCTTTTGTCTCTTGAAAACTATCTCTTCTGCTTTCCTCTTTTTCTGCAATGGAGGTGTAAATCCAAGTTTAGAAGCAGTCTCAGCAACCTTCTCCCATGAAATTTATAGAATCTTCTTGGATGGAGAGGCTGAAGAATCAGAGATTGAGACAATTTTGTGTGATGCATCAGTATCACCAATGTCAGGATTTGCTTGAGCATCAGGAATTGACTGCTCATTAGGAATTGAGATATCATGTCCATCAGTATCCTGTTTCTTTTCCAAAGGAATATGATACCTGCTCTTTGATAATTTCCTTTTCTTCTGTGGCTTAGTAGATGGTGCCACAGCTTCAGTAGTAGTATCAGCAACTTCCTTTATTATTTTCAACTTAGAGGATATTGGCATATCATCCTCAGAATCAGTCTCATCCCTTAGCACTAACTTCCTTTTTACAGAAACAGCCTCAACACCCTTGGCAGCCTTCTTCACCAGGACCCCTTGTACACCCCCTTGTAACTTCTTTTGAGTGAGTGGTGTAGAGGAAAAATCCTTTGAACCTGATTGTCTTCCAAACACATCAGTTCTAGCTGATTTCTTAGATTTTACAACTAAAGTCTTTTGGGAGACAATATAGGTGGTTTTTGAGTGTTTTGAGTGTCAGTGTGACGCCCTCAAAACCCGAGGTACAGATTTGGCGAGTCACTCGACCAACGAAACACAATATACCTGAATCTAACACATGCATAATAATATAATAACATAAAATACCCATTATCCAAGACCGCATCCAGACTATGGCATGAAACAAGCTTCTAAGTCATAATTATTACAAACCAGTTTTCAGAGTTATTGCACACTTAATATACAAATCTAGACATCTAGTCTAACTTCCAAAGTAAAACAACTACCCGTCCAATGACAATCACTCGGGGTGGTCTCCTAGCATCGGTAGAACTGTCACTAGCGTTGTGTCTGCTCATTCTCTCGCTTCACTGGAATAGGGTTAGAAACAAAACAAGTATGAGCCACATGTGCTCAGCAAGCATGATATATATCAATCACAGTTCCATAATGAAAGGAAAGATTTCAGTTATCTGAATCAACAATATACAAGTCAAACATATGCTTTTAACAATCTTTAATGAAGAAAGAGGAATTAGAATTGGACTTCTACATTTTTCAAATACAAAGGTTGAGCTGCTGATCAGTCACGCATCAACCCCGGACTAGCTTATAGCATAGTCCTCCACTAGGATCCATGGCCATCTAGGCCTTAATTTATTACGACCATAAATATGGCCCGACCATTAATGGTCTCATTTTAAAACATGCCAATTCTATCACAAGGTATAATCAATAACATGCATAACAAGATAAGTACACAATGATGGGGTTTAATAGTTGCAAAAGAGCTTCAACTATTCAATATCAAGGAAAGTCCGAGAAATAGATTCGGAATGGTTTCAAGGGTACAACGTACTCATTTAAGAAAGTCAACAATGGTTATCATCAATATAAACTGAATTGAAGGTGAAGGTTTCTGATATCCAACACGATTGTGGATTAAGTCAAAAGTTAAGGATATACAAGGAAATAGCATCAAGTGCTCAATACGGGTGAAAGGTTGAATAATCTGAATCGTTCTGATGGTAACATATATGAAATTCTGAAGAATAATTATAATTGAATCAACAAGTAAAGGCACAGATACTTGCCTGGTCTAGTAGCTGACGGAATTCTACCGAGCTCACTCTACCTTCTCTTTTCCCTTGCTCCGGGAACTCGATTCTATAATAAACAACTCATTACGGTAAGTCTAACTATCCTCATTCTATCCTCGATATACACTCATAATCATTTTTACATTTAAACAAGTAATCGGGTTCCTATCGGATGCCCGACCTATTTTACGGTAATTAAAACTCAGACATTAGCCCTCGTACGGGCATTTACGGACTATTAAAACACATTAATCGACTCATATAAACCATATAACACTTATAAATATTTTTAAAACAATATTCGAGGCTTATTTGAATTTAAATAAGTCACAAATAATTTTTAAATCAAAAATCGGATTTTTAATCCCAATATAAGTATTTAAAAGCAATTAAATCAATTAATAAAAATTAATTGACACTATTTAAACACTCCAACTATTTTTAAATAATTAAATCAAGCTAGAAAATAATTAAACTTAATTTAAATTAATTAAATCTAATTAATAATTAATTATTAAGAATTAACTGATTAAAATAATTAATCAATTAATTAAATTAATTAATTATTAATTAAAAATAATTAAAATAATTAAATTTAATCAGTTTTCGAATTTAAATAAATAATTATAATTTTCCAGAATTTTCTGAATTTAAAAATGTATTTTTAAAATAAAAATATGATTTTTATAAATAATTAAACTATTTTCGAATTAAATTTAAAAATAAAATTCAAAAATAGTTTTCTGAAAATGAATTAGGGTTTTGAAGATTGAAACCGGGTCAGAAAACGGGTTACTGGATCGGGTCACGGGTCGCCAAGAACAATCCGGGTCGCGAAGAACTTGCCGGAAAATTCCCAGAATCCGGTGACCTGCCCAGAATCCGGCGACTCAAAAACACAATAACATTTGGGGCTTTTGGTACCAAAACATTCCTCATAACCATACCAATACATTCCGATCAAAAACAAACCAAAAACATCACCGGAACTTCAAACCCGACTATTTTCCGGCGACCTTAAACCAATTTTCCGATCTACTAAAATCTTACATGAAACTCTACTTTCTTTATGTTAAAATGAAGCTAAGAACACATAAAATGAAATCCCTATATCCAAAATCATGTCAGATCAATAACAAGAACGGACTATTAAAAAGAAGAATTCGGGTCAAAACCCGAAAATCAAAACCGTAAAAATTGAACATAAACATGAAATTAAAGCATGGATTCTTACTAATTAGAACCCTAGGAACATGTTGGAACCAATCAATTGAACGGAGAATCAACAGAATGAAAATCACCAATTCGAATATAAACCCTAATTTTAATTCGAATTTGAAAAATTCATATAAAATCGAAAAATTACCAGATGTTGATGAGGTCGGAAGATTCTGAAACTAGAGCTCAAGATCTTTGATTTGAGTACTTGAACTTTGAATTTGGATTTCAATAACACCTTCGAATTTGATTTTGATTTTCAAGAACACGAAGAACACGGTTCGGGAATTTTATATTTTTATGTATTTTTAATACGGATTGTATGAAGGATAATGTATGATTCTCCTTTTTATACTTAGTGGAAAATAATATCCTAAACGACATTTTTGGATCGATATTGATCCACTGGTTCGCTTTAAAACCCTAATAATGTAAAATACACGTTTTACAAGGTGATAGATATCCAAAAAGACTGATAGTTATCCAAATCAATACATATCATTTATATAACTAATGCTCAAGAATACTGGGGCTATAACAGATGTATTTATTGATACGGACGATATATCAATTACCCTAGAAAAATTAGGGTTAGGGTTTAGAATAATTTTTCTTCCTTTGAATAAAACAAATACTATTGATCATATCGGATAATAAGGGATATAATAATACAAAGAAATCCTCCGATAATGATTCGAACACGAATGACGAAGGAATAATAATGATGAACAAAATTTCAACGGGGACCTTGAATTATCAAAACGGGGCTCAAAATTGAAGATATTTTCAAATGACAAAATATTTGAACGGGGCTTTCGACACACCAATTTACACATAAACACTTAACAATCCTTATCATTATAACTCAAAATACTTAATAATAAGTATTCTACACATATAATACAATTTATATTATGAATAAAGTTCACGGATCTTACATCCTTCCCCCCTTAATAGGATTCTGTCCTCGGAATCAGGTCAAGGAAACAACTGGGGATACTTCTCTAACATCTCACTCTCTAACTCCCAGGTAGACTCTTCCACCTTAGGATTCCTCCACAAAACTCTTACTATCACTACAGTCTTATTTCTTAATACTTTTTCCTTACGATCCAATATCTGAATTGGTCGCTCTACATAAGATAAATATGACTGGACCTCTATGGGTTCATACTCTATTACATGGTTCGAATCTGGTCGATACTTCTTAAGCATAGATACGTGAAACACATTATGAACGTGCTGCATATGCGGGGGTAATGCTAACTCGTAAGCTACTTTCCCAATTTGCTTCAAAATCTCAAATGGTCCAACGTATCTCGGACTCAATTTCCCTTTCTTTCCAAACCTAACTAATCCTTTCCATGGTGAAACTTTAAGTAACACTTGTTCTCCGACTTCGAATCCCATATCCTTTCTTGCTAGGTCAACATATTTCTTCTGCCAGTTCTGAGCTGTTATCAACCTTTTCTGAATCAATTCAATCACTTCCTTTGTCTGCTGTACTAATTCTGGTCCTATCACTTTCCGTTCACCAACTTCTTCCCAATATACTGGAGATCGACACTTTCGTCCATATAAAGCTTCGTAAGGTGGCATCCCGATACTCGCGTGAAAACTATTATTATATGAGAATTCTACTAAGGGTAGATGATCATCCCAATTACCTTTAAAATCAAGTGCACACGTTCTAAGCATGTCTTCGATGGTTTGAATTGTCCTTTCACTTTGACCGTCTGTCTGCGGGTGATAAGCCGTACTCATTCTCAATTCGGTGCCTAAACATTCTTGAAAACTTTTCCAGAATCTTGAGTTGAATCGAGGGTCTCGATCAGATACTATTGACACTAGAACTCCATGCCGTACCACGATTTCCTTAACATATAAACGAACTAACTTATCCAGCGAGAATCTCTCGTTAATAGGAAGAAAATGTGCGGATTTCGTCTATCGATCTACAATAACCCAAATAGCATCATGGTTAGTCTTCGTTCTAGGCAATCCTACCACAAAGTCCATTGCGATGTGTTCCCACTTCCACTCAGGAATTTCTAACGGCTGCAGTAATCCACTTGGTCTTTGATGTTCCGCCTTGACCCTTTGACATGTAAAACATTTACTCACCCATTCAGCAATTTCTCTTTTCATATCTGGCCACCAAAAGTTCATTTTAAGATCTCGATACATCTTCGTGCTTCCAGGATGAATTGAATACTTCGAGTTATGCGCTTCGTGCAAAATTTCACTCTTTAGTTCTGCTACATTAGGTACCCATATTCGAGAAGCAAACCTTAAGATTCCTTTGTCGTCCAGTTGGCTACATATTTCCTCGCCTATTAAACTATTTGCATTGTCGTTCATGACTTGCTCTTGGAATTTCCGTATCTTTTCCAACAATTCAGGTTGAAACGTTATGGCGTAAATCATTTCTGTCGCGTCCTTCGGAACACGTACTTCTATCTCTAACTTTTCAAACTCTCTATACAATTCTTTGGTCATCGTCAGCATATTCAATCTTTCTTTTCTGCTCAATGCATCTGCTACCACGTTCGCCTTGCCGGGGTGATAATTTATAGAAACGTCGTAATCCTTGATTAGCTCCAACCATCTTCTCTGTATCATGTTCAGCTCCTTCTGAGTAAAGATATACTTCAGACTTTTGTGATCGGTGTAAATTTCACATCTCTCTCCGTACAAGTAATGTCTCCATATCTTCAGTGCAAATACGATCGCTGCTAATTCCAAATCATGTGTAGGATAATTCTGTTCGTGAGGTCTCAATTGTCTTAACGCATAAGCAATTACTTTGTCATATTGCATATGTACACAACCCAATCCTTTGTAAGACGCATCACTATAGATTACAAATTGACCTTGATCGTCTGGTAGCATTAACACTGGTGTCGTAGTTAATCTTTTCTTTAACTCTTGGAAACTCTCTTCGCATTTGTCATTCCATATGAATCGTTCGCTTTTCCTTGTCAGCTTGGTCATTGGAGTAGCTATCTTTGCAAAATCATGTACAAATCTCCGATAATATCCGGCTAATCCCAAGAAACTTCTAACTTCAGTTGGTGTCCTCGGTCTTTCCCAATCCTTCACTGCTTCAATCTTGGCTGGATCTACTTTGATGCCTTCATTACTTACCACGTGCCCTTGGAAATGAACTTCCCTTAACCAGAATTCACACTTTGAAAACTTTGCGTATAGTTCTTCTTGTCTTAAAATCTCCAACACAATCCACAAGTGATTCGCATGTTCTTCTTCCGTCTTAGAATATATCAAAATATCATCGATGAATACCACTACAAACTCATCCAAATACTTCTTAAAAATCATGTTCATTAAATCCATAAAAGTTGCTGGTGCATTCCTCAATCCAAACGCCATTACTAAAAACTCAAAATGTCCATACCTTGTTCGAAAAGCTGTCTTCGGTATATCGTCTGGTTTAACCTTCAATTGGTGATATCCTGATCGTAGATCAATCTTAGAAAAATGAACCGCTCCTTTCAACTGGTCAAACCGATCATCTATTCTGGGCAATGGATACTTGTTCTTGATGGTTAGTTTGTTTAAATCCCGATAATCTATACATAGTCTCATACTCCCATCCTTCTTTTTGACAAACAACACTGGTGCTCCCCACGGTGAAACGCTAGGTCTGATAATTCCTTTGTCTAACAATTCCTGCAATTGCTTAGCTAACTCCTTCATCTCCACTGGTGCCATTCTGTATGGTGCTTTGGATACTGGTTCTGCGCCTGGTGTTAAGTCTATCGTGAACTCAATCTCTCTATCCGGAGGTAGTCCTGGTAACTCTTCTGGAAAAACATCTGGAAACTAACTCACGACTGGAATATCTTCTAACTTAGAAACTTCCTTCTCTGTATCTATCACATATGCGAGATAAGCCTCACATCCTTGTTTTAATAATCTCTTAGTCTAAATCATCGACAAAAATTTCTTCGTTTGTTTCTCTCCTTTAAAGATCACTTCTTTCTTTTCTGGGGTAACTAAAGTAACCCTCTTATCCTTACAATCAATACACGCATCATAATCAGTTAACCAATCCATTCCTAAAATAACATTATATTCTCCCAACTTGAAAGGTAATAAATCAGCATAAAAACGACTCCCTAAAATCTCAATTTCACAACGGGGACAATACGAGCTGACCGGTATACGATCCTGGTTAGCTATTTCTACACTCAACACTCTATTTAAGGGTTCCATTAAACAATTCAATTTACGAGCAAATGTTTCCGAAATAAACGCCTTAGTAGCTCCTGAATCTATCAGCACTTTGGCATTCACATAATTTACTAGAAGTGTACCTGCCACCACATCGGAGTCTCTCACTGCTTCCCTCATTGACATATTATAGGTTCTGGCTAACGGTTGAACATCAACAGCTGGAGGTGCCTCTATAGCTCGAATCATGTTGTTCACGGGTGTTGGCGCTCTATAATCCTTGATCATATGGCCTTGTCTCTTACATCGATGGCCCACGATACCCATCTTGCAATCCCTGGCATAATGCCCCTTCTGGTTACACTTAAAACATGTGATACTCAATCTGTGGCATATACCTGGATGTCTTTTCCCGCATGTCTTGCATTCTGGCAGTGGAGGTCTGGAAACTACTTGCTGATTATTGTTTGGTGGACGATAGATTGGTCATGCATTTCCGGTGTCTGGTTTCTTGAAAGTTGTACCTCTGCTCGGCTGGAATCCTGGCTTCTTGTTTGGATGGTTCTGAATATCTCCCGGTGACTGGACCTTATCAGATGTCCCTACCTTTCTTTTCTTATTCTCTTTCTCCCTCATGTATGAATCACTTTCTCATTCCGCAATCATTGCCTTTTGTACCACGGCTGCATATGTATCTAATTCCAAAACTGCTAACTTACTACGAATCCATGACCTCAGTCCCTGTTGGAACCTCTTCGCCTTCTTCTTCTCCGTATCAACGTATGTCGGAACAAACCTAGACAACTCGGTAAACTTGGTCTCGTACTGCGAAACAGTCATACTACCTTGCTTCAATTCTAAAAATTTCAACTCCATTTGATCTCGCATAAAGTCAGGAAAATACTTCTCTAAAAACAATTCTGTAAATCTCTCCCACGTAATTAATCCTTCAGGTTCTAAAGTCTTACTAGTTTCCCACCAATAACTTGCCTCATTTTTCAGAAAATAACTAGCATACTCAGTTTTCTTTTCTCCCGTTACCTCTATCAGCGTAAAAGCTTTCTTCATTTCCTTCAACCATGCATTTGCCTCAACTGGATCAGCAGATCCTTTGAATTCTGGAGGTTTTGCTGCTTGAAAGGATTTAAACGTAACCACGGGTACTACCTGCTGGTGCGGCTGTTGGTGATGCTGATGTTGCTGATGCTGTTGCTGCTGTTGCTGTTGATGTTGCTGCTGTTGCTGCTGCTGTAGTAACTGTTGTTGGATCTGTTGTTGTTGTTGAGCTAGAGCAGTAGTTTGTTGAGTGAGGGTGTTCAAAAGATGTATTACAACCGGATCTAAATGACCCGTTGGGGGTGTATTCTGTTGACCTTCTTGGTCAGCTGAACTATTCGAACGGGTATTTCGTCTAGGAGGCATATTGCTGATGAACAAACAATAACTGATTTAATAATTCATAAATAGAAGAGAAAAGAACATAATTGGTAGAACCATGATTTACGGATTTTCAACGACGTAAGGGTACACTCGTTGCACAAGTAGAATAACAATTACAATAGTGAAAATGAATAACAAGAGAATAATAATAGTTCTACAAAGGATGATTATCATAAATATATACATAGATTCGATACAAGCGTAAAACGCTTTCAAAAGTAAAGTGTGTCATAGCTGAACTACAACTGCCGATCAATAGTACAACAAAATACAACAACAATCCAAGGCGATACTATAAGTCTGGTGCACTGTTGGTACTATACTATGCATCTATGTACTATCTGACTGGAATCCACATAATATCCAACCCCGTCTCTACCGGCTCATGGATCATCATCTCTAGTCTCCCATAGTGCTGGTCCGGAAATCTCCCCAATCTCCCTCATCACAAAGTCCAAAATCTCTCTCATCCCTGCTAGAGTCTCTCCCTCTCTGCTAGTAGCTAGTCCATGCAACCTCGTCTCTACCAATGTCCTCACAACCCTGAGTCTCATCCGTGTCTCTCCTATCTGATCTCTGAATCTATCTCTATCTCTGGCTACACCTGCCTCCGCTGTACACATCCCACGCATCTCTAATACCTGTCTACGAAAGTAATCCCTCTCCTCTCTCATCCTCTGATAACGGTGATGTAGAACCGGTGGCTCAGAGATCTGGAACTAAGGTCCAGAAACTGAAGCATGAGATCGCGGTGCTGCGGGTATGCGTCGAAGTGGAACGGAACAAGGTATAGGATCTCTCCTAACCACTATAGGTCCAGACTGAGGTAGTGTCGGTCGCGATGGTCCTGCTCTCATATCTGGTACAGGTCTCTCCTCTATCGGGTGCTCTGACGGATCTGAATCGGAACTAGAGCTAGGTGGCTGCAATTATAACCATACTCGATTACTACACATAATATATCTAATAGACCTTCTATGACCATTAGATGAATTCCTAACCCTCTATGTTATCCTGGACCCTAAATCCTAACTTGTTTCAAATGCCATAACCTGTTGCTCTGATACCAACCTGTGACGCCCTCCAAACCCGGGGTACAAATTTGGGGAGTCACGCGACCAACGGAACACAATATAAACCTGAATATAACACATGCATAATATATAATGACATAAATTACCCCTTATCCAAGACTGCATCCAGATTATGGCATGAAACAAGCTTCTAAGTCATAATTATTACAAACCAGTTTTCAGAGTTATTACACACTTAATATACAAAGCTAGACATCTAGTCTAACTTCCAAGTAAAACAACTACCCGTCCAATGACAATCACTAGGGGTGGTCTCCTAGCATCGGGAGAACTGTCACTAGCGATGTGTCTGCTCATTCTCTCGCTTCACTGGAATAGGGTTAGAAACAAAACAAGTATGAGCCACATGTGCTCAGCAAGCATGATATATGTATCAATCACCGTTCTATAATGAAAGGAAAGAATTCAATTATCTGAATCAACAATACACAAGTCAAACATATTCTTTTAACAATCTTTAATGAAGAAAGAGGAATTAGAATTGGACTTCTACATTTTTCAAATACAAAGGTTGTGCTGCTGATCAGTCACGCAACAACCCCGGACTTGCTTATAGCAAAGTCCTCTACTGGATCCTAGGCCAATCCGGGCCTTAAATTATTCCGACCATAAGTATGGCCCGACCATTACTGGTCCTATTTAAAAACATGTCAATTCTATCACAAGGTATAAGCCATAACATGCTCAATAAGATAATGCACAATGTCAAGATATAATAATTGCAAAAGAGCTTCAACTGCGCAGTATCAAATGAAGATTGAGAATATAATCATGGAATAATTTCAACGGTACAGTGTACTTGTTCAAGAAGGTAATCAGTAGTTGTAATCGGTAATCAATGACTGTAATCAATAGTCAATGATAGAAATCAAACAATCAATGGTTGTAAGCAATAATCAAATGGTGATAATCAACAATCAATGGTTGTAGACAAAATCAGATGAATTTGGAAATAAGGGTTTCCGATGCGGATCAAATCAAAGAGTTGAGAAAATTTACGAAAATGGAATCAGTTGCCCAAGTACGGGTAAGGATTGATAATCTGAATTGTTCTGGGGTAATAACATGTAAGTATTGAAGACAATAACAATTTATCACAAATAAAGGCACAGATACTTGCCTGGTCTACGTCGTTGTCGGTTCTACTTTGATCACTCAACTTTCCCCTTTCCCTTGCTCCGGGAACTCGATTCTATAATATAAACAACTCATCACAGTAATTCTAACTATCCTCATTCTATCCTCGACACACAATCAATCAATAACACATTTTAAACTAGTAACCGGTTACATATCGGACGTCCGGTCTAATTTACGGTATTTAAAACTCAGACACTGGCCCTCGTACGAGCATATACGGACTATAAAACACATTACACAACTCATACGAACCATATAGTACTTATAAACATTTTTAAAACATCACACGAAGCTTATTCGAATTTAAATAAGTAACAAATAATTTTTAAATAAAAAATCGGATTTTTAATCCCAATATAAGTATTTAAAGTCAATTAAATCAATTAATAAAAATTAATTGACACTATTTAAATGCTCAAACTATTTTTAAATAATAAATCAGGCTTGAAAATAATTAAACTGAATTTAAATTAATTAAATCTAATTAATAATTAATTTTTAAGAATTAACTGATTAAAAGAATTAATCAAATAATTAAATAAATAAATTATTAATTAAAAATAATTAAAATAATTAAGTTTAATCAATTTTCGAATTTAAAATAATAAATATAATTTTTCAGAATTTTCTGAAATTAAAAATATATTTTTAAAATAAAAATATGAATTTTAAAAGATTTTAAACTATTTTCAAATTAAATTTAAAAATAAAATTCAAAAACAGTTTTCTGAAAATATTTTAGGGTTTCGAAGATTGAAACCCGGTCAAGAAACGGGTTAACGGGTCAGGAAGAACACAAACGGGTCACCAAGAACAACCCGGAATTTTCCAGATTCCGGCGACCAAACCCAGATTCCGGCGACCTGAAAACTGAACAAAATTTGGGGCTTTTTATGCCAAAACGTTCCTTATAACCATACCAATACATTCCGATCAAAAACAAACCAAAAACATCACCGGAATCAAAAACCCGACAATTTTCCGACGACCTTAAACAAATTTTCCGATCTACTAAAATCGTACATGAAACTCTACGTTCTTTACGTTAAAATGAAGCTAATAACACATACAATGAAAGCCCTATATCCAAAATCATGTCAGATCAATAACAAGAACGGACTATTAAAAAGAACAATTCGGGTCAAAACCCGAAAATCAAACCCGAACAAATTGAACATAAACATGAAATTAAAGCATGAATTCCTAATCATTAGAACCCTGGGAACATGTTGGAAGCAATCAATTGAACGGAGAATCAACAGAATGAAAATCCCCAATTCGAATATAAACCCTAATTTTAATTCGAAATTTGAAAATTTCATATAAAATCAAAAAATTACCAGATGATGATGAGGTTTGAAGATTCTGAAACTAGAGCTCAAGATCTTTGATTTGAGTACTTGAACTTTGAATTTGGATTTCAATAACACCTTCAAATTTGATTTTGATTTTCAAGAACACGAATAACACGGTTCAGGAATTTTATATTTTTCTGTATTTTTAATACGGATTGTATGAAGAACAATGTACGATTCTCCTTTTTATACTTAGTGGAAAATAATACCCTAAACGACATTTTTGGATCGATATTGACCCACTGGTTCGCTTTAAAACCCTAATAATGTAAAATACACGTTTTACGAGGTGATAGATATCCAAAAAGACTGATAGTTATCCAAATCAATACATATCATTTATATAACTAATGCTCAAGAATAATGGGGCTATAACAGATGTATTTATTGATACGGACGATATATCAATTACCCTAGAAAAATTAGGGTTAGGGTTTAGAATAATTTTTCTTCCTTTGAATAAAACAAATACTATTGATCATATCGGATAATAAGGGATATAATAATACAAAGAAATCCTCCGATAATGATTCGAACACGAATGACGAAGGAATAATAATGATGAACAAAATTTCAACGGGGACCTTGAATTATCAAAACGGGGCTCAAAATTGAAGATATTTTCAAATGACAAAATATTTGAACGGGGCTTTCGACACACCAATTTACACATAAACACTTAACAATCCTTATCATTATAACTCAAAATACTTAATAAGAAGTATTCTACACATATAATACAATTTATATTATGAATAAAGTTCACGGATCTTACAATATGGCCCGACCATTACTGGTCTCATTTTAAAACATGTCAATTCTATCACAAGGTATAAGCAATAACATGCATAACAAGATAAGTACACAATGACGGGGTGTAATAGTTGCAAAAGAGCTTCAACTATTCAATATCAAGGAAAGTCCGAGAAATAGATTCGGAATGGTTTCAAGGGTACAACATACTCATTTAAGAAAGTCAACAATGGTTATCATCAATATAAACTGAATTGAAGGTGAAGGTTTCTGATATCCAACACGATTGTGGATTAAGTCAAAAGTTAAGGATATACAAGGCAATAGCATCAAGTGCTCAATACGGGTGAAGGTTGAATAATCTGAATCGTTCTGATGGTAACATATATGAAATTCTGAAGAATAATTATAATTGAATCAACAAGTAAAGGCACAGATACTTTCAGGAAGCAGCGGCTGATAGTATCAAAGAAAAAGTTCCATTCCTTTTTAAGCTTCGTCCTGAAGAGGTTGCCATACCTCTTTACTTCTCCATTGTAGCCCAATTTTTTAACAAACTCAAAGAGAGTCGAGTCTGAAACAGCATCACCAACAACAGGCAAATGTAATGCTTCCTCCACTATTGCAGGAGTCACATAGTGAGTAACCCCATCAAATTCAAAACTCATCAAGATTGAGCAAGAATGCCCTTTTTCAAAAGTAACTGTGTTCCACACCTGCATAACTGACTTAAAAGAAACACTTGCAGGTTCTGTTAAAGCATACTTCAATGGGCTTGAAGCTAGAAAATCCTGTACTATGTGAAACTCAGAAGGCAAATCCTGATGATCTAAAATGGCTACAAAATTATTAGTGGCGAAAGTAACACCACTAATCACAGTATGTTTGTTCATGAATGATGAAGACACCATTAAAACAATAACAAAAACTTGAGAATTGAGAATTGAGATTTAGAAAATAGGGTTCTTGAGCACAGAGAAAGAAAGAAGAAGATGAAAAACTGATGATGAGAGAGTAATCAGGAATTTAGAAAATCAAATGTATTTTGTTAAAAAAAATATTACTCTCAATGACAAGTGGCAAAATATGATTCGTGCATAAATAATTAGTGGACTAGATTACGTGTGTAATTAAACAAAACTGCACCGCTTTTTATGTGTATCTATATGTATATAACTATCAGTGCAACACACGCGCGCTTACAGTTGTCCAACTAAAAATAAAACGTTTCTCATCAGATACTGACGAAAAATCAGGCACAAATTAAGCAATGAAATACTAACCTGTACATCAGGATTGACCAGTTGACTTCCTATCAGGATTGTGTCCTATCAGGATTTGATCATAATTACATACCTTGCAGAATGACCATCAGGATTTGATAGTCATCACGATTTCCTCTCTGTTGCTTTCCTCGGAAATTCTTAAAGTTCATCATTCCAAGTTCATTCACCAACTTGTTGAAAGTAGCTTCAGGTAGTGGCTTGGTGAATATATCAGCTAGTTGTTGATCAGTAGGAACAAAGTGAAGTTCAATTGTTCCTTCCAGAACCTGTTCTCTTATGAAGTGATATCTAATACTGATGTGTTTAGTAAGAGAATGTTGAACTGGATTTCCTGTCATTGCAATAGCACTTTGGTTATCACAATAAATAGGGATTTTGGAGTATGACAGGCCATAATCTAACAATTGATTTCTCATCCACATTATCTGAGCACAACAACTTCTTGCAGCAATGTACTCAGCTTCTGCATACCAAAGGCCAAGAGAAGGAGTGCCTTTGAGATATCTAAAAATTCTTTTGACTGCTATCAAATGTGGTTCCCTAGGTTTTGCTTGAAATCTTGCACACAAACAAGTTGCAAACATGATATCTGGTCTACTTGCAGTGAGATACAATAAAGAGCCAATCATTCCTCTGTAGTGAGTTACATCCACCTTAGGACCTTGATCAGGATCAAGTTTGGTAGCTGTAGCTATGGGAGTACTTGCAGTAGCACAATCTTGCATGTTAAACCTTTTGAATACGTTTCCTGCATATTTTGACTGATTTATAAAAATACCATCATCAGTCTGTTTAACTTGAAGACCAAGAAAGTAACTGTTAGGCCGAATACACAATATATAATCAAGTATGTATAAGAATAACAATCAAGAACACAGGTTTGTAAATCAACAAACTGAATTATATTAAATAATTCTCTCTTAGTGATGTTAATGAATCACAAAGAGCTACTAGGTTACAAGAATAATATATTCAATGTTCGCGTCCCTTCTAGGGATAACCTATCTGTGTTTATATAGTACACAGCTACATACAATCCTTATCTAATTGATACTCCTATAAATTAGCTATACAATTCATATCAATTAAGGATTGCTTCAGTCTTCTATTCCGTTTCCTTAGCTGTATCAATATATTCTGCTTCTTTCCATCTTCAGAATATATTGCTTCTAGAATCTTTATCTTTGCACCGACAGCTAAGTCAACTATCACCACGTCAGACTTTATCAAACTCTGATTGGCTTCTAGATAAACTCTGATATGTACCTGGTACTTAAACACTGATGAACAAACGTCAGCAATTATATCTAACAATCTCCCCCAACTTGTGCATAATAAAAATGTACAAGTTAAACAGATAATTGATGATGTCAAAACATATAACAAATGCAGTGTTTAAAATATAGCAGAGTTTAATTTTAAAACAGAGTTTAAATTTAACTTAGAATAGAAAACATAAAAACTTACAGTCAGACTTTACTGAATTTCTTGGATATCAGGTACAGTCCTGATATAATCTGACAGTAACTTTCTCTCAGCTCGATCTAGTTCAGCAATCATATCCTTCTTCAGCTCCTTTAATTCTGGTTCATCTTCATCAATTTGATAAATGGCAGCCCTTAAAGAATAGATGTTGTTCTTGTTCATTTCATTGCCAAGTCTGATATAAAAAGCCTTATCAGACTCTAGATTGAACTCTAGAACTTTCTTATCTAGTGCAGTCCTGAATCTAGCACTATTTTTCTTCATTTCCACCAACTTTCCATGTGCATCTCTGTACTTAGGAATATAAGCACTGGAAACACTTCCTCCAAAAAGAACTTTCGATTTCATCATTCTGTCTTTTAAAACCAGAGCAGCATTATGAGTATTTCTATTTTTGATCTTCAGGAGATATAGAACATACTCTAGCTCTTCCCAGAATTTCAGACGAATATCATCTTCTCCAATTCTATAAACTCTGCCATCAACCATAAAATATAATAAAAACTCCTTCTTCAAGCCTCTGTGGTAAATCATCTGAACAGATTCTAGTTTATCAAGGTTTTCTTGAGTAACCCCAACACCAGGTTCTGCCAGTGATGTATGATCTAAAGGACTATTATTAACTCTTTTCTCATTGTGGGAACCCAAACCAGATTTATCATTAGATTGTTTTCCAAGTACTGTTCTGGTTTGTAAAAAGTTCACCTGGCTAGGCTTCAGAGTTTCAGGTAATGAAGATCTTTTGAAACCTTGGAGTGGTGAAGATAGCTGAGTTTGCACAACTTGAGCATTGTCAGAGGTTGGCACATTCTTAACAATAACATCAACTTGAGCATTGTCAGAGGTTGAATAATTCTTCTTTTCCAGGTTAGGCTCTTCAATCATCACGCTTTTACCTTTATCAGCGTTTGAACCAATAGGCCTCCTTGAGTACTGTAAACTCTGATCAGAGTTTACATTCTCTTTGATAACAATTCCTTTTTCTTTTCTCCTCGGAGCCTTGATAACCTTCTGTTTGTAGATTCCAGCTTCAACATCTTTCCTGTGTTCTTCAGCAAGCAATTGCTCTTCTGCCTGGATATCTTCAATAGTAACATCTTTACCATGTTCTGCTAAGAATAATTGTGTAGCAACTTCTTCATCAGTAACTGGAGTTTTAGAGGAAAGAAGTAAACTTCTAACCCTTGAAGAAGACTGCCCTCCAGTGTATAATCTTTTTCCATCATCATTTGTCTGAGCATCAGAGTTTGATCTCCTCCCTTGCCTTTGAACATTCCTTGTCCTTGGATTTTTACCTTTTGCACCACCATCAGTAGTGTCATCTTTCCGAGTCAGAGTTTGAGAGCTCTTGTATTTGTCTTGAGGCACTCTCTCCCCCTTTTTGACATCATCAGACAGCAAAACTGATGTGAGCAATTCAATGGAATTTGCAATTTCATCCAACTTAGTTGACATTTTGACTTGATTTTCTTCAACCTTGGACAACCTGGAATCAAAAACTTTCTGATCTTTACACAAGGAAATATACAATGACTTATCCTTCTGTTGTTTAAGTTCCCTTGCAGCTATATCATTCCTTAGACCTTCAATAACCTTGTCAGAAGCATCAAAACGATTGTTTAATGATTTGACTTGGATAATTGTGGCTTTGAGATGAGTGAGAAGCTCTGGATTTGTAATCTCTTTAGATGACTTTGTGACAAAGTCTGCAGCTCTCTCATCAGAAAAGATAGTATCCTTGTTCGACCAATTTGAAAAGTACATCTCTTGAAAATGCTCATCTGTAGCTCTTTGAGCAGCAACTCGTGCAGAATGATCAACAGAGTTTGCAAAAGAATCAGCATTAGAAGAATCAGGAACATCTTCTTCAGCATCATCTTGAGCTCCCTCACTATTATCAGAGTTTGCAGTATTCTTTGTAACATTCGCATCATTTTGAGCTACAGCCTCTTGTACTGGAATCTCTGCAATAATCTCTGGAACATTTTCTGTAGCATGTGCAGCAACATTCTCAGTAGCATCAGTATTTAAAGTCTGATTAACTTCCTCACCCTATTCAAGTACCTGGTGAGTAACAGAGAGAATCTCTGTGTGAGTAGCCATAGACTCTTCAAGAACAACCGTGGCATGATCAGCTTCCACACTCTCTGTTTCATCAAAAACTTCAAGATGGTCAGAGTTTACAGAGTTGTGTGCTTCAACATCCATATCAAATCCCTGTGGCTCAAAAATCTCAGCCTCAATATTTGTTGTAGCCTCCTGAACAAGAATTTCAGGAGCTTCATCTGCAGATTCATTTGCAGCTTCCTTAACTACATCATCAGCGTTTGATGTAGGAGCTTCTTCATCAGCACTAACCATTTCAGGCATAACATTTTCCTCAAAAACTCTGTCCATATTGACAGCTTCAGCATTTACATTTGAGGCACCAAAAAGATGTGCAGCCACCAATCTTCTTTTTCTCTGATGAAGAGTTTCTTCATCAGTTTCACTGTCCTCATCAGCATTATCAGACTTTGCCCTATTGGCCCTTCTCTTCTTTAACCTTTTCTTCTGAGGCATATCATCAGCATTTGATACCCTAGCTTCAGGAGCTTGCTTAGCAATCCTTGCAGGTTTAGTACCAACATGCTTAGTCCGACCACCCCTTGCAGGTTTAACAGAAGTTGACGGAGGCAGTTCTTGTTGTAGAGGCTCAGGTTGAGAAGAAGCGTGTGTTGGTGGATTGACTTGAGCATTTAAAAACTGTTGCACAGATGGAGGTAGCAACAAGTCTCCAACAACCCCTTTCTTAACATCTTTATTAACAAGATCAGAAAATATTCTCTTATGTAATTTAAAACAAGAAACATCTTCTTCACTTACTTCTACTCCTTCAACACAGTAAGAGAACAAAGTCTGACAGAATCTAGAGAAATAGACTACTCCTCTATTCTCTCTCATTTTCTCTCCTAAATTATTCAAAACAAGTCGTGCAAAATCAAAATGATTATCAAATAAAAGAGAATACCCGATTTGCAGACTATCTGTGGGAATAGCATCCCAGTTTGTGCATTTCTTGCTGAATGTCCTCGTGATGCAATCAAAGAAAAAACTCCACTCCTTCCTTAAGAATGGTCGTTTGAGCTGTCCAATCTTCGACAAGGGTCCAGAATACCCAATCTCTCGCATCATTCTTATCAAATCCTCATCACCCATTCCAATTGTATACGAAGAAAATTCAGGAAACCCCATTGCAGCGCGAATGGTTCCAGCAGTTATTACATACTCTGCATCTTCATATTCAAAAATAATCGAAGGGTTGCCTGTCTCACCACCATCATCATACAATCCTGTTTCCCAGAACGCCTTTATCTGTGAACCAGAAAGTTTTGCAGGCTCCACCAAAGCACGCCCAATTGCTGACTGAGCAAGAAAGTCTTGTATGATATGAAACGCCTCTGGTGCATTGACAGTGTTTAATGGGGCTGCATAATTATTAGGAACGAACTCTAACCCAGAAGAAGTGAAAGCAGTTGAAGCCATTAGTAATATCAAGAAATAAACAGAAAATAGCTTCAAAAACACGAGAGAGTTTAAGAAAGAAAGTGTTTGTGAATATGTGTGAGTGAAACTAGAATACAATTGGAGTAAGTCGTGAAAAACTGTAACGGTTGTGTGTATAATGTATAAATTTAAAATTTAAAATTAAAAACTGAACAGTTTTTAATCATTAAAACACAACTGGCTTACCCCGTATACTGTGTAAATGAGACACGTGTCACACATGCAATGACTGACAGCAGTAATTGGCAATTTCCAATGTGCATGCGCAGTAAAAACAGCAATAATTACAGCCGATTACACTTTCCTATGTATGCAATCTCTCTCCTCTCTTTAACACTTTTCTAAACCAATGCCCAAACATACTCTTTTGAAATACCAAAACAAATGTTTTTCCTCAAAATTATAAAATGTCTGAAACAAAGAAATCATTTTAATCATCAGAGATTAAAAAAAAATTACCTCGGCGTATTTCTCACAATACATCAGTGTTTACCATTTGTCCTTCTTTGTCAATAAACTCTTTTCTCAAACTGTACAGGTGTGAATAATTGTGTGTGCTATAGCAGAGTTTACCGAAATCAATATTTAAATCATCTCAAAGTGCATAAAATCCACAAACTAAAGTAGTAAAAACTGGTTGCCTAAACTCTCATAATATAAAATCTGATTTTATATCTAAACTCTGTATACTGATATCCTTTCATTTGGATATATCTTTTATTCTTCACCCCCTTTATTTATATATATATATATATATATTTTTCCCAGTAATCAGTGGTTGACACTAGTCACCAAAAATCAAAGATTTTAGCCCTTATTTCATACAATAAGTTCCTGGATCTTCCTAGGCACAACATGATCTCAAAGGAATTTGTGCTCTGTTTGGCATCTTTTGATTTGAGGGTGAATTATTTGCAATTAATAATCAGAGTTTAGACTTTCCATCAGTTAATACAATTAATTTATGAGAGAAAATGCAAACAGCTAATACAAACTCAGTATATAGAATCAATAAACTAAGAGATGCTGTAAATATAGAAACAGTATCATGCTGTGTTAACTTACTGCACATATTTGAGATCAGAATCTATACAACTCTTAAGGATTCATAATTACTTACTGAGAATTATGCTTCATACAAATTTCTTCATTGGTCCTTGTGTTTCAGACAAAAATCATAATCAGAGTTTAACATCAGACTTTAACCGACAGAGTATGACTAACAGAGTTTAGCATCAGAGTTTACTTTCAGAGTTTATGACACTGGTACTCATAACAGTGAATACATGCAAGGAATCATGAGCATAAAAATCAAACATGTATAGTTTTTGAGTCTAACCCGTATCTCTAGTCAGAACCAGAGATCATTCCAAGTTCATTTACCAATCTTGTAAAAGTAGCTTCACTCAAAGGTTTGGTGAAGATATCTGCAAGTTGTTGGTCTGTAGACACAAAATGAAGCTCAATGTTTCCTTCTTCCACATGTTCTCTGATAAAATGATACCTTATGCTGATGTGCTTTGTCATGGAGTGCTGTACTGGATTACCTGTCATAGCAATAGCACTTTGGTTATCACAGAAAATAGGTATTTTAGAGTACCTCAGACCATAATCCAGCAACTGATTCTTCATCCACAGAATCTGTGCACAACAGCTACCAGCAGCTATATACTCTGCTTCTGCAGTGGATGTGGAAATTGACTTTTGTTTCTTTCTATACCAAGAAACCAATATGTCACCTAAAAATTGACAGCTTCCACTTGTACTTTTTCTGTCTATCTTACAGCCTGCAAAATCTGCATCAGAGTAACCAATTAGCTTAAACTCTGATTCTCTAGGATACCACAAACCCAAGGTTATGGTTCCTTTGAGATATTTGAAAATCCTTTTTACAGCTGTTAGATGAGGCTCTCTGGGATCTGCTTGAAATCTTGCACAAAGACATGTTGCATACATGATATGAGGTCTACTTGCAGTAAGATACAGTAAAGACCCTATCATTCCTCTGTAGTTTGTCATATCTACTGAGGCTCCTGTGTCTTTGTCTAGCTTTGTTGCAGTAGTCATGGGAGTTGTAGCAGATGAACTATCAAGCATACCAAATTTCTTGAGAAGATTTCTGGTATATTTTGCTTGATTGATAAAAATACCATCATCTGTTTGTTTGACCTGTAAGCCTAGAAAATAACTAAGCTCTCCCATCATGCTCATTTGATACCTGGATTGCATAAGCTTTGCAAACTTCTTACAAAGTTTGTCATTAGTAGATCCAAAGATAATATCATCTACATAAATTTGAACTAAAAGCAAATCATCACCAGAATTGAAATAAAACAAGGTTTTATCAATTGTACCTCTTGTGAACCCACTTTCTAAAAGAAATTGAGCAAGAGTTTCATACCATGCTCTTGGTGCTTGCTTTAGTCCATATAATGCCTTGTCAAGCCTGTAGACATAATCTGGATGTTTAGGATCTACAAATCCTGGTGGTTGTTCAACAAATACTTCTTCTTCAAGCTTCCCATTGAGAAAAGCACTTTTCACATCCATCTGAAAGACTTTAAACTTCTTGTGTGCAGCATAGGCCAGAAAAATTCTTATAGCTTCCAATCTTGCAACTGGAGCAAAGGTTTCATCATAATCAATTCCTTCCTGTTGTGAATAACCTTTAGCCACAAGTCTAGCCTTGTTTCTTGTAATCACACCTTCACTGTCAGTCTTGTTTCTGAAAACCCACTTTGTACCTACAATTGATCTATTCTTTGGTCTAGGTACAAGTGTCCAGACTTCATTTCTTTCAAATTCATTTAACTCTTCTTGCATTGCTGTAATCCAATTAGCATCTTGAAGAGCTTCCTCCACCTTCTTTGGTTCTGTTTGAGACAAGAAAGCATGATACAGACACTCATTATTTGTTGCACTTCTAGTTCTCACACTAGCATCAGGATCTCCAATTATGAGATCAGGTGTGTGTGCCTGTGTCCACTTTCTTGCTGTTGGTAGGTGGTTTCTTGCATCATTATTGGATCCTCCCCCTTGATCCATGCTCTCCTGATTCATATGTTGACTTTCTGTAGCATCTGAGGCTCCCCCTGAATTGGATGGCTCAGAGTTTGAACTGTCAGAGTTTGAATCAGTTTCCTCAACTGACTCATTTGCTGTGTCTTGTTGAGCTTCTTCACGCTCTCCCTCAACTGATTCTCTATTTTGTTCAATTTGAGAATTTCCAGTTTCTCCAGTATTTATCAGTAGAGGTTCAGAGTATGCTTCGTCAGAGTTTGTCAGAACCGCTTCATCAGAGTTTGTCGGTACTGCTTCATTAGAGTTTACATCATCAGAGAATAAACCTTCATTTTCAAAACGCAGTTGATCATATCCATCTAAGTCATCAAGTCCAGTTATTTTCTTGTCATCAAATGACACATGTATGGATTCCATGATCACTTTAGTTCTCAGATTGTAGACTCTGAATGCTTTTGTTGACAATGGATAACCAACAAAGATTCCTTCATCAGCTTTTAACTCGAACTTGGTCAACTGTTCAGGATGAGTCTTCAACACAAAGCATTTGCATCCAAATATATGAAAATATTTCAAATTTGGCTTCTTATTTTTCACCATCTCATATGGTGTTTTCCCATGCTTGTTGATCAATGTTGCATTTTGAGTAAAACAAGCAGTTTGAACAGCTTCTGCCCAGAAATAAGTTGGTAATTTTGCTTCATCAATCATAGTTCTAGCAGCTTCGATTAAAGTTCTGTTCTTTCTTTCAACTACACCATTTTGCTGTGGAGTTCCAGGTGCAGAAAATTCTTGTTTCACTCCTCTTTCCTTGCAGAAAGCTTCCATGATTGAGTTTCTGAATTCAGTTCCATTATCACTTCTTATAATTTTCACTTTGTGCAGTGATCCTTTGTCCAGTAGATTTACATGATCCATCAGAGTTTGAGCAGTTTCATCCTTCTTTGATAAGAAATATACCCATGTATATCTAGTATATTCATCAACAATTACTAGAGCATATTTCTTTCTGCCCATAGACATCACATTCACTGGTCCAAAGAGATCAACATGTAGAAGATGATAAGGTTCCACTACTGAAGATTCAGATTTGCTCTTGAAAGATGACTTCCTTTGCTTTGCCTTTTGACAAGAATCACATAGGCCATCTAGACTGAGTATTGATTTTGGAAGTCCCCTTACAAGATCCTTTCTTATTAGCTCATTGATGTTGTTCAAATTGAGATGAGAGAGCTTCTTATGCCAATTCCAACTCTCTTCATTTGACATTCTTGCAGTCAGACACACTGTTTTTCCATCAGAGTTTGTTACCAAACTTGCTTCATAAATGTTGTTGCGCCTGTGTCCAACTAGAACAACTTTTCCAGTAGATTTACTGATAACTTCACAGTATTCAGTATGAAAATCTACATGGTTTCCTCTGTCACAGATTTGACTCACAGATAGCAGATTATGCTTGAGTCCTGAGACTAGAGCTACATTTGTGATGATGACACTTCCAAGATTAATATTGCCATATCCCAGAGTGTGTCCTATGTTGCCATCTCCATAGGAAACCTTTGGGCCAGCCTTCTCCTCAAAATCTGATAACAGGGCTTTATTTCCAGTCATGTGTCCTGAGCATCCACTGTCCAAGATAAGGGTGCTCTCTTTTATGCCCTGCAATCACAAACAAACACTAAGTGTTAGTTTTAAGGATCCAGACTTGCTTGGATCCTTTGGCTTTCTTAACATTGTTAGCTTTTGCAGCGGAATTACTATCAACAGAGTTTAAACTAACATTGTCAGACTTTACACTTGCAGAGTTTGCTCTAACCCACTTCAGATTGGGTTTTAGCTCATAGTAATTGTGATAAATAGCATGATAACTCCTACAAGTATAAATAGAATGCCAAGTGCTCCCACAATGTGTGCATAAAGTCTGTGGTTTCACCCTTACATAATCATTCTTTTCTCCTGATGTAGAAGGTAAAGAATTGATATTTTTATTCTTTGTGCAGTAATTAGCAAGATGATTAGAACTACCACAATTATAACATGTTTTCCTTGGAGCACCAGCAGTAGGCAAGTGATTATTTCTATTATTTATGCCTATCTTTCCATTCCTATTCTTCTTGGACCCTTTTGGTTTCATGGCAGACTTTGCCTCTTTCAGCTTATGATTGAACTGTTTTCCTGTCATCAAGCCAACATTAACCTGTTTTTCACAAGTTTTTACTGGCTTTCTAACAGCTTCTATTTCCATAAGATTTTCTATTGTAATATTTTCCTGTCTATCACAGGTTTCATCTGATTCCATATTAGCTTCTCTTACTATAACAGATTTTAACTTAGTGGACTCTGGAACAAATATCACAGGTTTAAGTTGTGGTTTAACCTTAACCTTGTCTTTAAACCTAAGTTCATCATTTTCACAATAGCCTAAACCTACAGAATCTGTCTGAAACACTTGATGAGTGTCTCTTCTAGAGTCTGTCCAAGTCTTGATTATTTTTCTTTCTTTTTCTAGATCAGATTCTAGTTGCCTATATCTTTTGAGCAACTCCTGTTCTACATAAACAGCATCATCTCTTTCTTTTTGAATCTGCTTCATATTTTCAAGTTCTCCTTCAAGAAACTTGTTTCTATCTTTAAGACTAAGGTTCTCAGATTTAATTCTCTCATTCTCTAAAGTCTGATCCCTATAACTAACATGTACGCTTTTCAGATATACTCTTAATTCAGATATATTATCAGTATCATAAGCATAAGTAGTTAGGGGTACCTTATTTTCAGATGATTCAGTCTCATCTTTGACAGTTGCCATAAGAGCATAATTTACTCCATCATCAGAGTCTGAAGTATCTGCCCAGTCTTTGCCTTTAGAGATGAGTGCTTTCTCAAATTTGCCTTTCTTGCACTCTGGGGCATAGTGACCCATCTCCTTACACTTGTAGCACTGGATTTCAGATTTATCCTTCTTGCCAGACTTGGTCTCCCTTCCATCAGACTTTCTAAAACCTTTCCTTTCAGAATTTGAATCTTTCCTTGAGAATCTCTTTCCTTTCTTAAAGTTCTTGAATCCCATCTTCTTGAAGGTCTTCACCATCAATGCAGCCATTTGCATCATCTGTTCTTCATCATCCTCAGAGTCAGAAGCTTCATCAGAGTTTGAGTCATTATCAGAGTTTGATGACTCACTTTCAGATTTAATGACCAAAGCCTTTCCCTTGGCTTTCTTCCTTGATGATTCCTTCTTGATGGGCTTCTCCTCAACTTTGAGAGCAACAGATTTTGTCTTCTTGCTTAATCTTCTATTCCTTTGTTCTATCTCCAGTTCATGAGTTTTCAACAACCCATAGATTTCATCAAGATCTGTATCAGCAAGCTCATAATTATCTCTTATTGTGGTTGTCTTTAAATCCCACTTTTCAGGTAGAGATAACAGAAACTTGAGATTAGACTCTTCAAGCTCATATTCTTTATCAACCAGAGACAGATCATTCAATAGTTTGCAAAATCTGTCATAAGTCTCAGTCAAGGTTTCATTAGGTCTTGAATCAAAGTGCTCATACTCCTGTGTGAGTATTGTCTTTCTGTTCTTCTTAATAGCACCTGTTCCCTGGCATCTGACTTCTAAAGCATCCCATATCTCTTTGGTAGTTTTGCAGCCAATTACTCTGTTAGACATAACATTATCTAAAGCACTGTGGAGTAGATGTCTAACTTTTGCATCCTTTGCAATTGATGAGATGTCCTCAGGAGTCATATCTTTCTTTTCCTTTGGAACAGTCTTTTGTTCTTGATCATCAACAACAGGGGCTAGTTTGGTTGGATTATGAGGACCATCATAAATTCTGTCAAGATATTCTGGATCTGTAGCCTCCAGAAACATGGTCATCTTCACCTTCCAAATTGGATACTCCACTGCTCTGAGAATTGGAACCCTGATTGTTTCATATCGACTCACAGAATTTGGTTTAACCTGTTCAACCTTGGGAGGAGCTTGATTTTCTTCAGACATGATTATTACTGTGTTTGAATCGTAAAACTGTATATATTAAACAGCCTAAGCTCTGATACCAATTGTTAGGCCGAATACACAATATATAATCAAGTATGTATAAGAATAACAATCAAGAACACATGTTTGTAAATCAACAAACTGAATTATATTAAATAATTCTCTCTTAGTGATGTTAATGAATCACAAAGAGCTACTAGGTTACAAGAATAATATATTCAATGTTCGCGTCCCTTCTAGGGATAACCTATCTGTGTTTATATAGTACACAGCTACATACAATCCTTATCTAATTGATACTCCTATAAATTAGCTATACAATTCATATCAATTAAGGATTGCTTCAGTCTTCTATTCCGTTTCCTTAGCTGTATCAATATATTCTGCTTCTTTCCATCTTCAGAATATATTGCTTCTAGAATCTTTATCTTTGCACCGACAGCTAAGTCAACTATCACCACGTCAGACTTTATCAAACTCTGACTGGCTTCTAGATAAACTCTGATATGTACCTGGTACTTAAACACTGATGAACAAACGTCAGCAATTATATCTAACAGTAACTCATTTCTCCCATCATGCTCATTTGATATCTTGACTGCATAAGCTTAGAAAACTTTTCACACGGATTATTGTTTGTTGACCCAAAAATGATATCATGAACATAAATCTGAACTAAAAGCAAATCATTTCCATGATTAAAATAGAATAGAGTTTTATCAATGGTACCTCTTTTGAATCCACTCTCTAGTAAGAATTGAGCTAGAGTTTTATACCATGCTCTTGGAGCTTGCTTTAGTCCATAGAGTGCCTTATCCAATCTGTAGACATGATTTGGATACTTTGGATCAATGAAACCAGGAGGTTGTTCAACATAGACTTCTTCCTCCAGTTCACCATTTAAGAAAGCACTTTTAACATCCATCTGGAAAACTTTGAATTTCTTATGAGCTGCATATGCCAGAAAGATCATGATGGCTTCTAGCCTTGCAACAGGAGCAAAAGTTTCATCATAATCAATTCCTTCTTGTTGAGAATACCCATTTGCAACTAACCTTGCTTTGTTTCTGATTATTACACCATCTGAATCAGTCTTATTCTTGAAAATCCATTTTGTACCAACAATTGACCTATTCTTTGGTCTTGGTACCATTTTCCAGACTTCATTTCTTTCAAATTCATTCAATTCTTCTTGCATTGCAGTAACCCAATCAGCATCCTTAAGTGCATCTTCAACTTTCTTTGGCTCCTCCTTTGACAGAAAGTTATTATATAGACATTCATTCTGAGTTGCACTTCTTGTCTAAACACCTGCATCAGGATCCCCAATTATCAAATCAGGAGTATGGGTTGCAGTCCATTTCCTTGCTGGTGGTAAGTCATTTCTTGAAGTAGATGCTCCCCTGGATTGGTGTTATATTGATTAGAAGAATTTACTTCAGAAGAAGCTCCCCCTGAAATGTTGCTGTCACCTCCTGATGAATTATCAGGATTGTCACTTGAATCAGTATCTCAAGAATTTTCCCTTGATGATTGAGTAGACTCGATATCTGTAGTAGATTTTTGTTGCTCCCCCTCAACATTTGCACTACTAGATGTATCACCATTATTTGTATTATCAGTATTAGCACCATCAGGATTTGGTGCTTCATCAGGATTTGATGCGTCATCAGGATTTGGTGACCCATCAGGATCTGATGAATTGTCAATATCTGATTCTTGTTCTTCAGGATCCTTGGTAGCTTCATTTTCAAAAATCAATCTATCATGAGAGTCTTCATTGATTCCAGTTATCTTCTTATCATCAAAAGATACATGTATTGACTCCATGACAGTCCTTGTTCTCAAATTGAAAACTCTAAAGGCTCTTGATGCAGGATAGCCAATGAAAATTCCCTCATTAGCCTTTGTCTCAAATTTCCCTAGTTGTTCAGGATGAGTTCTGAGAACAAAACACTTACAGCCAAACACATGCAGATGCTTCAACCTAGGTTTCTTCTCCTTGAGCATTTGATAGGGAGTTACACCATGTCTGTTTATTAAAGTGAGATTTTGTGTATAGCATGATGTGTTGACTGCTTCTGCCCAGAAATATGTAGGCAAGTTAGCTTCTTCCAACATAGTTCTGCCAGCTTCAATAAGAGTTCTATTTTTCCTTTCTACTACTCCATTTTGCTGGGGTGTGCCAGGAGCAGAGAATTGTTGAATAATTCCTTTGTATTTGCAGAACTCTTCCATCTTTGAATTCTTGAATTCAGTACCATTATCACTTCTCAGGATCTTGACTTTGTACTTTGAGCCTGTCTCAATCATTCTCACATGATCCAACAGTATTTCTGGAGTCTCATCTTTTATGTGTAGGAAATACACTCATGTGAATCTAGAGTATTCATCAACAATTACAAGAGTGTATATTTTCTTACTGATGGACATTATATTGTTAGATCAGGATTCAATGATCGTCAGGATCTAGACTTCAACTGATCAGGATTGCTGACGTCATCAGGATTGCATGGTCGTCAGGATCAGAATGAATATTAGGACTGGGATCAGGATTGATCATCAGGACTGGAAGCTGATCAGGATTCCTGCTTCGAGTTATATTTGGAGTCTAGTTAATTAAGGAAGATTATTCTGTCGGTTCCTGTTTTGTAGTAATGAAGCTATCGATTAAGGATAGGTTTCAATCTTTGTAATTGATTAGGACTTATCTTGTAATTGATAGAGAAGCTATGTAGTATATAAACATAGTTTAGGTTTCGAATTGAAAGAGAGAATATAATCAATCACATACACGAGTATTGTATATCATAGCAGCTCTCAAGAACATCAGAATTTCTTGAGAGAGTTTTTGTAATCTAGCAGCTCTCAAGAACATCAGAATTTCTTGAGAGAGTTTGTAACAGTTTTATATCAGATTTAGTAAAGTTGTTATCATTCTTTCATATTTGTGATTCATATCTTATTAAGTCGAGAATCTTATATAATTGTATTCAACCCCCCTTCTACAATTGTTTATTACTGGGCAATAATTGGTATCAGAGCAAACTGATTTAATTTGAATCAGATACGATCTAAGATGTCGACAACAAAGTATGAAAGCATGAAAATTCCCATCCTGAAGAAATCAGAATATCCAACATGGAAGGTAAAGATGTTAATGTACCTGGAGGCTATGGATCCTGACTATCTGGACAGGATTCGTGATGGACCATATATTCCTACAAGACTTGTAGAACGAACAGAAACTGTACCTGAACATTATGTGGTCAAGGCGAAGAGTGACTGGACTCCAGAAGAGAAAGCTCTTGTACTCAGAGAACCAAAGATAAAGAACATCTTGCACAGTAGTCTTGATGTTGTCATGTCCAACAGAGTGATTGCATGCAAGTCTGCTAAAGAAATCTGGGATACCTTGGAAACTCAGTGCCAGGGATCTGCATCTGTCAAGAAGAACAGAAGGGCTCTTTTGATTCAAGAATATGAACAATTCGATGCTAGACATGATGAGAGCTTAACTGATTTATATGATAGATTTCTGACACTTCTAAACAGTTTATCTTTAGTTGACAAGGAATATGAAACTGAAGATTCTAACACCAAGTTTCTAAGAGCTTTACCTGAAGAATGGGATACTCAGACCTCGATCATTAGACATCATTATGATCTTAACACTGTGTCTCTTGATGAAGTCTATGGAATGTTAAGAACTCGTGATCTTGAGGTTCAACAGAGAAAGAATAAGAAAAGCAGCAAGGCAAAATCTATTGCTTTGAAAGCAGAGGCTAAATCAAAAGGAAAAGCTGTGGAGGTCTCTAAAAGGAAATCAAGAGTAGCTGAGTCAGATCCTGATGACTCTTCATCAGATACTGATGGCAATCCTGATGCCAATACTGATGATGATTCATCTGACTCGGACATGGAAGAGATGGTTGCTATGATTGTCAGAAGCTTCAAAAAGATGAAGTTCAGGAAGTCCAGGAGACAAGGCAACTTTCAGAAAAAGATCTTTACTCCTAACAAAGACAAGAATATCAAGAAGGATAGCAAGGGTAGCAAATTTGACATGACAAAGGTTAGATGCTACAAGTGTAATGGTATGGGTCACTTTGCTTCTGAGTGCAAGAAGACAAAGGCACTCATTACATCAAGCAAGGATTGGATGGACTCTTCCTCAGAATCTGATACTGAGGTGGTCAACTATGCACTAATGGCCAATACTGATGATACTGCTATTCCTGATGATAAGGTACTTAATACTGTCTTTGATTTTGATACTGATAATGCTTCTGAGTTAAGACATTTTCTAAAGTCATTACATATTAGCTTTAGAAGTCAAACTGCTGAGAATACTAGGATCTTATCTGAGATGTCTGAACTTAGGAAAAGGAATGAGCTTTTAAAAGCTGAATTTTCTCTTATGCAAAAAGTACAGATAGAATGTGATAATGCTAAACACATGTACTTAGAGATGAAACTTAAATGTACTTCTCTTGAAAAAGAACTTGAGTGTGACGCCCTCCCAATCTGGGGTCATGATTGGGGGAGTCACTACAACCTCTATACTTATAAATCTGTGAATAAATAATATAAACATGCAGACGTGACCCCAACTCCAACCTGGATCTTTAATAGGTAATGGTATGAAACAAGCATCAACTATCTACTTCATTTTATTACATAATAAAAGTCTCAAAAGTTATTACAACCGTGTCTTAAAAGTTCTACATTCCCTTATACAAAACACCTTCTACAAGTCTTCATCACCTGCCTGAGCTGGCATCCCAAAAATAACCCTATAGGAAGATTTCCTAGCTGACTGAAAAGTGCGTACCATCTTCTCTTTTAACTGTGGGTTAGAACAGGGGAAAGAATGAGCCAAATGCTCAGCAAGTAATAATATATCCAAATAGTTAACCACTGTGAAACAGTAGCCAATATCAATATGTATGTCATGAGTATAGCAGAATCCATCTCAAGGGATTATCAGAACAATGACATGAATATACAATTTCAAAGGATAAACCAATTTCCTTATAAATATATATGATTTCAAGAAAAACAATAAGTAATTTGGAGATTTTTCACAACGCACCGGACAATACGGGTGATCAGCCACGTAAAGTCCCCATACCGGACACACAGTCCCTCTGGTCCTTGTATTGGGTCCCAATAGGCACACATTGGCCTTTAGACTAGTCCATCCCTAGTCCATTTATTATAATTAAAAAGTGCTGGGCCGGCGTCACTCGGCCTCTTACGCCTCCAATCTTAGGAATCCGTGGAAACCATAAATCAGAATTTAAATGAATCCAAACTTTGAAACTTCCTTTCTTTTAAAATCTTTCTTATGAAAGAAATCCTTTGTAAAGCATTGGATGTGTGTTTGTATAGTACCCAAGTGAAGGTTCATGTACTCTCAATTTCAAGTAAGTATGTGATTCATAGGTACAAGTTCAAATCTAATGCAATAGCATCTCAGGTTAAAATGTAAGTATAATCAAAGGATAATGATAAGGTCTGAAGAAAAGTTTAAGCAAGATATGGTTCACAAGACATTGTGTTGTGTCTATAATATTTGTATATAAAAGAGTCTTTTGGGAATTGGATAAGTTCAATCTGATCAATCTGGATTTCTATCAATGGGAAATCAAGAAGTAATTGTCATAGGTATGTTTTGGATATGTACTAAAATGTGAGTTCTGATATATTCACTTTTGGGTGTAAAGGTTCAAAGAAAGAACTAAACATAGTATGGTGTATGAACCAACAAGGTATATGAACAGAAATAAGGATTTACCAAATGAACATGATATGTTTTCAGGATTAAAAGGGTATATAAACAAGATAGCAATTCATATATGTCAAAATGAAATAATGGAATTTAGAAGCGAAAGCAAGTCAGAATTACTTGCCTTGATAGCAAAAAGGGTTATGAGAAATCACTGGTTCTCCACCTTGGTCTTTCCTTTATTTCTAGACTCTACTTCTTTGGATTCTTAAGTAGCTTTTAGAACAAACCGTACTCACTGAATTTCTGCCTTCGCTTTGCCTTTATCTCTATGTTCCACGTCTCGTGACTCTACAAAAGAGTATATTCTATCTTAGTATGCTCTCTCTAAAATGCTAACCTTTATTCTAAACTACCCAACGCATCCTAAGCGCGTAAACACATAATAGTTATATCACATAACATTTACAATCAGGTAATAGGCAACAACTCACGTAAGCGCACATCGCCATTTAAGTACACATAACATACTCCCTTTATATAAATATATATAAATATATAATCTGACTTTCAAATCATACCACACTTGGTATACCCTTAAATCATCTTGATCAATGCTAACCATATCCTTAACACCTTTACAAACAATGTTTTCATCTCAAAAGCTGAAAAATCTGCTGCGCATGCCTTACCAAAACATTTATCATAAATCCAAAAATAATCAAACAAATACCATATTTGATAGGCTACTTCCTGGTTACTAATCCAACTTAGCATAAAACTTTCAAATTCAGAACAGTTCATTTAGACTAAAAACGAACAGGTTTAAAGTGTATACTGAAGCACAGAAAATCCTGCTGCGCAACCTTTAGTAAAACATGCATAACTCTTTACTCGTTAAATTAAATGACACAAGGTTTTCGCGTGGACAAACTAGACTCTGAGTAGAACATTTACATTCTATACCCACTGTCAAAAACAGGGAACAAGCAGTCACGAATTTCCAGAGCAGAACAGGGCAGTTTCTTGACAAACCAACATGATTCTCATCATCTTTTTAATTAAAGTCTAAACACTAAGACCCCTAACACCTATCATTATTATAATAACTGATTTCTCTGCTAAGACCAAACTAATAACCACTGAAATATTAACATGCAATTCATAAGAACTCAAATCATTCACAATCTTCCATTTACACATCAATTCCGGTCAAAGAATTCACATGCAAACTGAAATTGTTCACATAACATAAAAATAACTAACATGCAGAGTTAAAGACATGGATTAAAATCAAGATAGAGCTATTTAACTTCAAATCCAGGCCACCGGCTCACTTCCGATCACCGCCGGTGGCGGTGGTTCACGGTGATGGCCGGAATGGGTCCACACAACCGCACACCACCCCCAATCACAATATCCGTCCTTATTCCTCCACCAATTCACTCAAACACTACCTCTTCACCATTGCATGTCACCCTCCACCTTACACACACACCTCGATACATACATATACACACACCCACACACACATACATGTATACATGGTCATATATATATATATCAATCAATTATGTGGAGAGAAAAGAGAAGAGAAAAGATTTTTAGTGAAAAGAAGAATGGCCGAGAGAGAACAACAAAGAGAGAGAGAGAGCAGAGGTGTCGACCAAAATAAGAAAAAGGGAGAATGCTGGGCTTGGGGGTTTTATAAGCCCCAAGGGCAAAATAGTAAGTTCACAATTCTAAAATCTGATTTTTAATATAAGAAAACCAATATAATGCCTTTCTAAAATTCGAAATAAAATGAAGATAATATCTAAAAATCAAAATTTTATTTTTAAAACAAAGAATACGAATTTACAAGCTCACCCATATTTTTAAAATAATTTTGTGATCAAAATTGAATTAAATATGAATTTTCAAAGTTTTGATCACTTAAATGACATTTAACTCATAAAATCCGTTTTAAATCCTTAAAGCCAGAAATAAATTCCTCCACTAATATTTGAAAATAATAGAATATAAAATAAAGGTTGTGAAAAAGATTTCACAATAAAAAGAGTCTCCGATGATTTTATAAAATTCCCGGAAGGTCAAAAAGAATTGATTTTTAATAAGAAATTCATATAAAATGCAATTAAAAACATACACATAGATTTTAACCCATACCATTCACCAAGTAAACATCTAATCATCACATTTTCTAATATTCACCTTTCACACAATATTCACATATTATAGATTTCAAATATTATTAAATATTAATAATGTACAAGCGTTTTTCTGAGTCGTTATAACCTTCCCCCCTTAAAAAGATTCTGTCCTCAGAATCTAACCTTATGAAAATAGATGCGGATACTTTTCAAGCATCTCGCTCTCAAGTTCCCAAGTCGATTCTTCAACTCTGGGATTCCTCCACAAAACCTTAACTAACTTAACAGTCTTATTCCTTAGTTTCATATCCATATAATCCTGAATTTCTACAGGTTGTTCTACATAAGATAAATCTGGCTCAATCTCAATAGGTTCATACTCGATCACGTGATTTGTATCAGGATTAAATCTCTTAAGCATTGACACATGAAAAACGTTATGAATGTGCTCCATGTGTGGTGGTAACGCTAACTCATATGCAACTTTTCCAATACGTCTCAGTATCTCAAACGGTCCTACATATCTCGGGCTAAGTTTCCCTTTCTTGCCAAATCTCGTAACTCCTTTCCATGGCGACACTTTTAGCAACACTTGATCTCCTTCTTCAAAGCTTATATCCTTCCTGTCTTGGTCAGCGTACTTCCGTTGTCTATCTTGTGCCGTAACTAGTCTTTTCTGAATGATTTCAATCTTTTCTTTCGTTTGTTGTACTAGCTCGGGTCTCAAAACTTTTCGTTCTCCCACTTTTTCCAATACACAGGTGACCTATATTTCCTTTCATACAATGCTTCATACGGGGGTGTTCCAGTACTTGCGTGATAGCTGTTGCGGCAAAAGAATTCCACTAATGGTAAATAATCACCTCAATTGCTTTCAAAATCCATCGCACAAATTCGAAGTATATCTTTGATTGTCTGGATAGTCTATTCACTATGACTATATGCTTAAGGACGATAAACGGTACACATATTTAACTTGGTTTCTGAGCATGTCAAAACTTTCTTCCAAATATTGAATTAAAATGAGGGTCTTGGTAAGATTCGATTGATACTTGAACCTCCTGCTTTACTAATGTCTCTTACAGATAAAACCAATTTATCCAATGAATATTTCTCGTTGATGGAAAAAGGAAATGTACCGACTTGTTTAATCTGTCGAACATGACTCAATTGGCATCATGAGATGTTCCTATTTCAACTCGGGAATTTCTATTGGTTGTAATTATCCACTAGGTCTTTGATGTTCAGTTTCAACTCTCTGACAAGTAAAACACTTACTTACTCATCCAGTAATATCTCTTTCATATATGTCCACCAAGATTTTCTTTTAAGCCTTGTTACATCTTCGTATTTCTGGGATGGATTGAATACTTCGAATTCATGTGCATCATTTAGTATTTCATTCTTTAACCATGTCACATTGGGTATCCAATTTCTAGAGAAAACCCTAAAAATTCCTTTATCATCCTTTTGACTCCTTCTACTTTCTCCTGTAAAGTTACTCATGCTATCGTTCATCACTTCTGCTTGACAGTTTTCTAATTTTTTTCTAGCAGCTCAAGTTGAAAAGTCATTGTATATATGTTTATCATCTCCGTCGCTTGATCTGAAATACGAACCTCTCTATTCCTACTTTCTCAAATTCCTTGACCAGTCCTAACCATTTTCTCTACCTTATGTATACAGCTCATTTTCGGTGAAAATATATTTCAAATACTTATGATCCGAATAGATTTCATACTTTTCTTCCTACAAGTAAGCCTCCAAATCAATGCGAAGACTATTGTGGCTAGTTCTCAGTCATGTGTCGGGTGTTTCCACTCGTGGTTCTTCAGTTGTCTAGAACTATATACAGTCATCTTAACATGTTAAATCAGTCTTGATTCTTAACACAAAGTTGTGTTCTCAATTTAGTTGTTGATATTGTCCTAAGGTACATGAGTCATCATTTTCCAGTAACAATGAATCTATTTTACCATTATGGCTCGACTAAAGAGTTCCGTTCCTCTAGCAATTTAAATACTTCCTTTTCCATTTATCTTAACTCTTGGATGCTTTCTAGTAAGCTTGGTTAATGGTGTGGCTATCTTGGTATAATCCTTGAAAAACCTTCGATAATCTCCATCCAATCTCATAAAACCTCTAACTTTTGTAGGTGTCTTAGACCTTACTCAATTCATTAACGTTTCAACCTTAGCTGGATCCACTTGGATTCCTTCTCTACTAATTACCTGTCCTAGTAATTGTAATTCTTTCAACCAAAACTCGCACTTAGAAAACTTTGCGCACAATATCTCTTTTCGTAAAATTCTAGGGTTATTCTCAAATGATCTGTATGCTCTTCTTCCATCTTTGAATTCCTTAAGATGTCACTTATGAAAACATTCTCAAACTTATCCAAATATTTCTTAAAATTTCTATTCATCATGTTCATAAAAGTGGCAGTTATATCCATCAAACCGAACTCCATCACTACGAACTCGTAGTGTCCATATATATCAGGTTCAGAACGTCGTATAAGGAATATCTTCGGGTTTTATTTTTTAAATGACGGTAACCAAATCATAAATAAATTTTGAAAAACACACTGTGTTCTTTAACTGGTCTGATCATCAATCCTTGACAATGGGTATTTTTTCTTAATGGTCAACTTGGTGCACCCCATGGGAATACACTAGACCTTATAACTCCCTTTTTCCTAAGATCTTGCAATTGAATTGCTAACTCTTTCATTTCTACTTATGCCATTCTATATGAAGCCGTCGAAACTGGTTTTGTCCCGGGTGCTAAGTCTTCAACAAATCTACTTCCCTGGCGGGAGGTAAACCTAAAAGATTGTCAGGTAATACAATTTGAAATTCGTTAGCTACTAGAATTTTCTCTGTCCAAGGTGTTTCTTTCCTAACATTTACCTCGTATGACGATAAGCTTTACAACCTTGACACAATAATCTTTTACCTTTGATAGTTAGATACCTCTTCGTCTGCTTTCGGCCTCGGATAACAACTTTTAAATTATCCAGGGCTTGAAATTTCCATTTTCTTCCTACTCTGTTAACCAATCCATTCTTAGAATTTACATCAGATTTCTATTATATCAATCTCACAGTGAGGACAAGCTAGATTAATCAATATATGCTCCTGAGTAGCTATTCATGTAGCCAAAACTTTACTTAACCGTTGCGTTTTACAGTCCCACTTACGAGCAAATTCTCTGAAAATAAAATACTTTGTGGCTTCGAATCCGTTAACACTTTGGCACTTATGTAGCTAATATGAAACGTATCTGCAACCACATCCTTGTTCTTTACTGTATCACTCATGGTTATATTGAGGATTCTTGTCCTTGGTTACTTAGTGTGTAATGGTCATGTTACCCTTAACATAATGCTTACTGGGTCTAGTGCTTGTAATCTCTTAAGGAATGTCATACCTTCCTACACTTGTTGCTCTTGACTCTTGCCTTCGGATTCAGACTCTCATTGGCGTAGTGTCCTCTCTGAGTACACTTGTAACACACCACATTGATCTTATTATGAAATCTCGGTTGCTTCTTTCCATAAGTTTTATATTCCGGTATCGGAGGTTTCAGAGGTCTTTGTTGATCCAAATCTTGTGGACGGTTCCCTTGCCCATCACTTCCAATTTCTGGTCTTCCAAATCCAACATTCCTATTTGACTGAAACTCAGGCCTTATATTGAAATGGTTCTAAAAGTTCCCTATTTGTTGGCTTCCTTCCGGTGTCTCTGGCTTCCCTTTTTCTAGCTTCTTCTGTTTGTGATCAATCACTTTCACTTTTGATTCTCATAGCCTTCCATACCACAACTGTATAAATAGTCAAGTCAATTACAATCACTTTACTCCTAATCCACGACCTCATTTCCCCTATTGGAGTCTCTTAACTCTCTTCTCATCAATATTCACGTATTCGGACACAAACCTGGCCAGATCTATAAATTTTGGTTCAAACCATGTTACGCTCAAGTTATCATGCTTCGGTTCTAAAATTTATGTCCAACATTTGGTCTCAAGACGTTCAAAACCTTGTAATGTTTTAACTACTATATCCAAAGTGAAATATAGGATAAACATGTGCTTATATATACTTTTCTGACAAGTAGAATAATAGTCTTTCATCAACAATAATCAACTCCTTTTTAGTATATCCAATATCACTTTACTTCATACTTCAACATGATTAGTATTCGTATATCCTTTTGTTACCTTCTCCTTGTCCATACCAAACTCTCGGTAATAATAAACCTTGACATCATATTGTAAGTCTAATGAGCAAATTTAACTCGACATCCAATCCTCTTTTTTTTTTAAGCAATTTCCCATTTTTTATCAAAACAGTTTCCCGTCAATATAAGTACAGCTTGACACTCAGAATACCGTCATTCGCCTTTGCAATTTCAAATCGCTGATACCTCTAAGAGTTTCCGACAGAATGAATCAATAGATAGGAAGGTGTCAATAGATATGGATATATGACAAGTATGTTTAGTAAGAATTTCTGGTAAAAAGAATCAATACTAAGAGATCGAAATGATCATCGAACTTTATCAGGTTGCATTTGTCAATTTAAACAACAAGGTACAGAAGGTGGCCAACCTTTAGTACTTCCATGACAAACACACCACTGATGGCGTCCCACCAGACTTCTATCACACAGATAGAAAGTACCTGAATCCCCTATATATATATAGGGTTGTTCATCTCAGTTACAACAAGGAGGATAAAAATTTAAGAGGAACATATGAAAGGTTTAAGAGTTTCAAAAGTTTCTATTATATATATATAATATTGGATCAATTAGCCTCTGAACAATAGAGATATTTCGTAAAGGGTAAAATAATAGAAATGAAAAATTGAATCTTTTAAAAAGGTGAATTGAATAAAATCAATGGCTAGTTATGAACCGACTTATCCTTACATCGAACGTATGGAGATAATCATGCCTTGTCTCATGTAGATGGTCCTTAGGGGAGTTAATTTCTAGTTTGAGGTTATAGGTATGTCCCGATAGTAAATCAACTATATGTAATCTTGAATAAAGAAAGAATCTACACTTAGGCCACTTCTCTGGGCAAATGTCTCTATCGCGGGGGAAAATCGTTATTATATCGTAAAGAATCTATCTAAGTGTTTCTAGACGTTATCTTGGGGATTCTACTCTTGCTCAACTCTAACCACACTTGATACGACACCTGGCGTGGTGTTTCCTATAGCTTCCGCGGTGCAGCCGAAGTTCTGTAAAGTACATAAGGATCTACATGTGATGTCTTCCGAACTGGTAGTTTGATTCTCCGATTGATTCCTCCAGCTTCGAATTAGTTTCCTCGTCCGTAACCCGATCTTCAGATGGTTCCAGCGTATACTCGCTCGATATGTCGGAATACTATATAACATGAAAGTGCGTAACTTAAGCTAATATTTCTGAAGAAAATTCGGCATGACCTATTCGTAAAATGGACTATGCCCTGTTTTAAAAATATCTCAAATACTAACTCAATCATCCACACATAATCCATAATCCATTCAATATTCCGTCCATCTCCAATCCCTTTCATTTTATACGTAAAATAAATAAATCTGCCTTGACTTGCAGCTATACTATCAGAAAAGAAATTTACCCAAAGGGTAATGGAAATCTCCACTTGGCCGTGTGCATACACTGATACTGATATTGACGACTCTGGCTTGGGAAAAGGATTCTCAAATGAAGGTTAATCTCTCGAAACAGCCATTATCTGCAACAACACAATAATAAACCAAGAATATACTAAAACGGTAAAGGGTTATCTTAATTCTACTAATACTCATCCTAAACGTAACCTACATCTACAAATCCTATCTTACCTATGAAGCTTAAGTCCTACCTCTCACCTTAAATTCTCTCATTATTGTTATACTTAATCCTGGCTTGTTTCAGTGACCAAAAACTGACCGCTCTGATACCAACCTGTGACGCCCTCCCAATCTGGGGTCATGATTGGGGGAGTCACTACAACCTCTATACTTATAAATCTGTGAATAAATAATATAAACATGCAGACGTGACCCCAACTCCAACCTGGATCTTTAACAGGTAATGGTATGAAACAAGCATCAACTATCTACTTCATTTTATTACATAATAAAAGTCTCAAAAGTTATTACAACCGTGTCTTAAAAGTTCTACATTCCCTTATACAAAACACCTTCTACAAGTCTTCATCACCTGCCTGAGCTGGCATCCCAAAAATAACCCTATAGGAAGATTTCCTAGCTGACTGAAAAGTGCGTACCATCTTCTCTTTTAACTGTGGGTTAGAACAGGGGAAAGAATGAGCCAAATGCTCAGCAAGTAATAATATATCCAAATAGTTAACCACTGTGAAACAGTAGCCAATATCAATATGTATGTCATGAGTATAGCAGAATCCATCTCAAGGGATTATCAGAACAATGACATGAATATACAATTTCAAAGGATAAACCAATTTCCTTATAAATATATATGATTTCAAGAAAAACAATAAGTAATTTGGAGATTTTTCACAACGCACCGGACAATACGGGTGATCAGCCACGTAAAGTCCCCATACCGGACACACAGTCCCTCTGGTCCTTGTATTGGGTCCCAATAGGCACACATTGGCCTTTAGACTAGTCCATCCCTAGTCCATTTATTATAATTAAAAAGTGCTGGGCCGGCGTCACTCGGCCTCTTACGCCTCCAATCTTAGGAATCCGTGGAAACCATAAATCAGAATTTAAATGAATCCAAACTTTGAAACTTCCTTTCTTTTAAAATCTTTCTTATGAAAGAAATCCTTTGTAAAGCATTGGATGTGTGTTTGTATAGTACCCAAGTGAAGGTTCATGTACTCTCAATTTCAAGTAAGTATGTGATTCATAGGTACAAGTTCAAATCTAATGCAATAGCATCTCAGGTTAAAATGTAAGTATAATCAAAGGATAATGATAAGGTCTGAAGAAAAGTTTAAGCAAGATATGGTTCACAAGACATTGTGTTGTGTCTATAATATTTGTATATAAAAGAGTCTTTTGGGAATTGGATAAGTTCAATCTGATCAATCTGGATTTCTATCAATGGGAAATCAAGAAGTAATTGTCATAGGTATGTTTTGGATATGTACTAAAATGTGAGTTCTGATATATTCACTTTTGGGTGTAAAGGTTCAAAGAAAGAACTAAACATAGTATGGTGTATGAACCAACAAGGTATATGAACAGAAATAAGGATTTACCAAATGAACATGATATGTTTTCAGGATTAAAAGGGTATATAAACAAGATAGCAATTCATATATGTCAAAATGAAATAATGGAATTTAGAAGCGAAAGCAAGTCAGAATTACTTGCCTTGATAGCAAAAAGGGTTATGAGAAATCACTGGTTCTCCACCTTGGTCTTTCCTTTATTTCTAGACTCTACTTCTTTGGATTCTTAAGTAGCTTTTAGAACAAACCGTACTCACTGAATTTCTGCCTTCGCTTTGCCTTTATCTCTATGTTCCACGTCTCGTGACTCTACAAAAGAGTATATTCTATCTTAGTATGCTCTCTCTAAAATGCTAACCTTTATTCTAAACTACCCAACGCATCCTAAGCGCGTAAACACATAATAGTTATATCACATAACATTTACAATCAGGTAATAGGCAACAACTCACGTAAGCGCACATCGCCATTTAAGTACACATAACATACTCCCTTTATATAAATATATATAAATATATAATCTGACTTTCAAATCATACCACACTTGGTATACCCTTAAATCATCTTGATCAATGCTAACCATATCCTTAACACCTTTACAAACAATGTTTTCATCTCAAAAGCTGAAAAATCTGCTGCGCATGCCTTACCAAAACATTTATCATAAATCCAAAAATAATCAAACAAATACCATATTTGATAGGCTACTTCCTGGTTACTAATCCAACTTAGCATAAAACTTTCAAATTCAGAACAGTTCATTTAGACTAAAAACGAACAGGTTTAAAGTGTATACTGAAGCACAGAAAATCCTGCTGCGCAACCTTTAGTAAAACATGCATAACTCTTTACTCGTTAAATTAAATGACACAAGGTTTTCGCGTGGACAAACTAGACTCTGAGTAGAACATTTACATTCTATACCCACTGTCAAAAACAGGGAACAAGCAGTCACGAATTTCCAGAGCAGAACAGGGCAGTTTCTTGACAAACCAACATGATTCTCATCATCTTTTTAATTAAAGTCTAAACACTAAGACCCCTAACACCTATCATTATTATAATAACTGATTTCTCTGCTAAGACCAAACTAATAACCACTGAAATATTAACATGCAATTCATAAGAACTCAAATCATTCACAATCTTCCATTTACACATCAATTCCGGTCAAAGAATTCACATGCAAACTGAAATTGTTCACATAACATAAAAATAACTAACATGCAGAGTTAAAGACATGGATTAAAATCAAGATAGAGCTATTTAACTTCAAATCCAGGCCACCGGCTCACTTCCGATCACCGCCGGTGGCGGTGGTTCACGGTGATGGCCGGAATGGGTCCACACAACCGCACACCACCCCCAATCACAATATCCGTCCTTATTCCTCCACCAATTCACTCAAACACTACCTCTTCACCATTGCATGTCACCCTCCACCTTACACACACACCTCGATACATACATATACACACACCCACACACACATACATGTATACATGGTCATATATATATATATCAATCAATTATGTGGAGAGAAAAGAGAAGAGAAAAGATTTTTAGTGAAAAGAAGAATGGCCGAGAGAGAACAACAAAGAGAGAGAGAGAGCAGAGGTGTCGACCAAAATAAGAAAAAGGGAGAATGCTGGGCTTGGGGGTTTTATAAGCCCCAAGGGCAAAATAGTAAGTTCACAATTCTAAAATCTGATTTTTAATATAAGAAAACCAATATAATGCCTTTCTAAAATTCGAAATAAAATGAAGATAATATCTAAAAATCAAAATTTTATTTTTAAAACAAAGAATACGAATTTACAAGCTCACCCATATTTTTAAAATAATTTTGTGATCAAAATTGAATTAAATATGAATTTTCAAAGTTTTGATCACTTAAATGACATTTAACTCATAAAATCCGTTTTAAATCCTTAAAGCCAGAAATAAATTCCTCCACTAATTTTTGAAAATAATAGAATATAAAATAAAGGTTGTGAAAAAGATTTCACAATAAAAAGAGTCTCCGATGATTTTATAAAATTCCCGGAAGGTCAAAAAGAATTGATTTTTAATAAGAAATTCATATAAAATGCAATTAAAAACATACACATAGATTTTAACCCATACCATTCACCAAGTAAACATCTAATCATCACATTTTCTAATATTCACCTTTCACACAATATTCACATATTATAGATTTCAAATATTATTAAATATTAATAATGTACAAGCGTTTTTCTGAGTCGTTATATTGAGGATGCCAAAGAGAAAATCAAAACTTGGACACACTCTGGTAGAAAATTTCATGAGATTAATACCTCTAAGAATTGGAAAGAGTGTCTAGGTTATAAGTCAGATGAAGATAAGAAATTGAAAGAGAAAATTGTTGTTGATGAGACAGTTAGTCCAAGAACCTATAGATATGTTATAGACAAAACCAAATCTAAGATTACTCCTGTTAATTTTGTTTTTGGTAAAGATTCCAATTCAACTTTTGAAAAGGGATCTACTTCTGTTCAAAATATCAAAGTTATTAAGTCTAAACCTGTCTTGAGTAAAGTCACTAAGAATGTAGGTTTACTGTCTCAGAAACAACTTAAGGATAAAATCTGTGAAGTTACAGATATGAAAGAGGAAGCTACTGTCAAAAGAAACAGGAATGGTAAGGTTGGGATTAATAAAGAGAATAATTATCAGTATATCCCAAATGCACCAAGAAAATGTTGTTTTAACTGTGGTAACTCAAATCATCTTGCTATTGATTGCAAAAAGAGTAGAAAGATATTAACTGAAATTCCTAGGTCTGATGTTAGGAATAGATCAGTATTTTATAAACCACAGAATTCCTGTTTTCATTGTGGTAGTATATGGCATTCTATTTATACATGTGTAGAATATCATGATTTGTACTATAACTTTTATGATCCATTGCCTAAGTTTAATAATAGTTCCAAATCTGGTAGAATTGATAATGTCATAGTGAAGCATGATTTTGTTAATACTGATACTGACAAAGCAAATCCTGATGGAATAAATCATGTCAGGACTGCTAAAGTCAAAAAGTCTTCTGCTGCTAAAATTAATAAATTGCATGGAAAAGGAACCCAACAAGTATGGGTTCCTAAATGTTCTAACTAGTATGTTTCTATTCTGATTGCAGGGAAAAAAGAAAAATGTGTTAGTCATGGATAGTGGATGCTCTGTGCACATGACTGGAAACAAAGCCCTGTTATCAGAATATGAGGAAAAAGCTGGCCCAACTGTGTCTTATGGAGATGGCAACATTGGACAAACCTTGGGATATGGCAATATAATTATTGGAAATGTCATCATTGAAAAAGTAGCTCTAGTTAAAGGACTGAAACACAATATGTTGAGTATTAGTCAAATCACTGACAGAGGTTATCATGTCAACTTCTATTCCACACATTGTGAAGTAGTCAGCAAAGAAACAGGAAATATTGCATTGACTGGCTACAGGCATGGTAATATTTATGAAGCCAACATTCTCTCAAATACTGATGATTCCCCTACATGTCTCATCAGTAAAGCTTCATTAGATGAAAGTTGGAATTGGCACAAGAAGCTTTCTCATCTCAACTTCAGCAATTCAATGAGTTGGTTAAGAAAGATTTAGTGAGAGGATTACCTAAAGTGTTATATACTCCTGATGGACTCTGTGATGCATGTCAAAAAGCTAAACAGAGAAGGACATCATTCAAGAATAAATCTGAATCCTCTATTGAAGAACCATATCACATGTTGCATCTTGATCTATTTGGACCAGTCAACATTATGTCCATCAGTAAGAAAAGGTACACTCTTGTAATTGTTGATGAATATTCTTGATTCACCTGGGTGTATTTTCTGCACAGAAAAGATGAAACTCCTGAAATACTGTTGGATCATATGAGAATGATTGAGACAACCACAAAGTACAAAGTCAAGATACTGAGGAGTGATAATGGTACTGAATTTAAGAATTCAAAGATGGAAGAGTTCTGCAAATACAAAGGAATTATTCAACAATTCTCTGCTCCTGGCACACCTCAGCAAAATGGAGTAGTTGAAAGGAAAAATAGAACTCTTATTGAAGCTGGCAGAACTATGTTGGAAGAAGCGAAGTTACCTACATATTTCTGGGCAGAAGCAGTCAACAAAACATGTTATACATAGAATCTCACATTGATAAACAGACATGGTGTTACTCCTTATCAATCTCTCAAGGAGAAGAAACCAAGTTTGAAGCATCTGCATGTGTTTGGCTGTAAATGTTTTGTTCTCAGAACTCATCCTGAACAGCTAGGAAAGTTTGAAACAAAGGCTGATGAAGGAATTTTTATAGGGTATCCTGTATCAAGAGCCTTTAGAGCTTTTAACTTGAGAACAAGGACTATCATGGAGTCAATACATGTATCTTTTGATGATAAGAAGATAATTGGATTGAATGAAGATTCACATGATAGGCTGATTTTTGAAAATGAAGCTACCAAGGAACCTGAAGAAAATGAATCAGATCCTGTCAGTTCATCAGATCCTGATGAGTCACCAAATCCTGATGACACATCAAATTCTGATAACACTTCAAATGTTACTTATGATGATGAAAACAATGGTAATACAACTAGTAGTGCTAATGTTGAGGGGGAGCAACAGCATTCCACTACAAGTTCTGAGTCAACTCAATCATCAGGACATAATTCTTCAGATACTGATTCAAGTGATGATCCTGATACTTCATCAGGAGGAGATAGCAACATTTCAGGGGGAGCTTCTACAGAAGCAAATTCTTCAAATCAAGATAACACCAATCCAGGGAGAGCATCTACATCAAGGAATGACTTACCATCAGCAAGAAAATGGACTGCAAGTCATACTCCTGATTTAATAATTGGGGATCCTGATGCAGGTATTCAGACAAGAAGTGCAACTCAAAATGAATGTCTATATAATAACTTTCTGTCAAAGGAGGAGCCAAAGAAAGTTGAAGATGCACTCAAAGATGCTGATTGGGTTACTGCAATGCAAGAAGAATTGAATGAATTTGAAAGGAATGAAGTCTGGAAACTGGTACCAAGACCAAAGAACAGATCAATTGTTGGTACTAAATGGATTTTCAAAAATAAGACTGATTCAGATGGTGTAATTATCAGAAACAAAGTAAGGCTAGTTGCAAAGGGGTATTCTCAACAAGAAGGAATTGACTATGATGAAACTTTTGCTCTTGTTGCAAGACTAGAGGCCATCAGAATCATTCTGGCATATGCAGCTCATAAGAAATTCAAGGTTTTCCAGATGGATGTGAAAAGTGCTTTCTTAAATGGTGAACTGAAGGAAGAAGTATATGTTGAACAACCTCCTGGTTTCATTGATCCTAAATATCCAAATCATGTTTATAGATTGGATAAAGCACTTTATGGACTAAAGCAAGCTCCAAGAGCATGGTATGAAACCTTAGCTCAAAAGAGGTACTATTGACAAAACTTTGTTTTATTTGAATCATGGTAAGGATTTGCTGTTAGTTCAGATTTATGTTGATGATATCATTTTTGGGTCAACAAACAATAAGCTGTGTGAAAAGTTTTCCAAGCTTATGCAGTCAAGATATCAAATAAGCATGATGGGAGAAATGAGTTATTTTCTTGGTCTTCAAGTTAAACAGACTGATGATGGCATTTTTATCAATCAGTCTAAGTATACAAGGAATTTACTGAAAAGGTTTAACATGGAAGATTGTGCTACTGCAAGTACTCCCATTGCTACAGCTACCAAACTTGATCCTGATCAAGGTACTGAGGTAGATGTAACTCACTACAGAGGAATTATTGGCTCTTTATTGTATCTCACTGCAAGTAGACCAGATATCATGTTTGCAACCTGTCTGTGTGCAAGATTTCAAGCAAAACCTAGGGAACCTCATCTGATTGCAGTTAAAAGAATTTTCAGATATCTCAAAGGCACTCCTTCACTTGGTCTTTGGTATGCAAGGGAATCAGATTTTGGTTTTTGTGGTTATTCAGATGCTGATTTTGCAGGATGCAAAATAGACAGGAAAAGTACTTCAGGAAGCTGTCAGTTTTTGGGTGGTAGACTAGTTTCATGGTTCAGTAAAAAGCAAAAGTCTATCTCTACTTCAACAGCAGAAGCTGAGTACATAGCTGCAGGAAGCTGTTGTGCTCAGATAATGTGAATGAGAAATCAGTTGTTAGATTATGGCCTGTCATACTCAAAAATCCCTATTTATTGTGATAACCAAAGTGCTATTGCAATGACAGAAAATCCAGTTCAACATTCTCTTACTAAACACATCAGTATTAGATATCATTTCATAAGAGAACAGGTTCTGAAAGGAACAATTGAACTTCACTTTGTTCCTACTGATCAACAACTAGCTGATATATTCACCAAGCCACTGCCTGAAGCTACATTCATTAAGTTGGTGAATGAACTTGGAATGATGAACTTTGAGAATTTCTGAGAAAAGCTACAGAGAAGAAATCCTGATGACTATCAAATCCTGATGGTCTTTCAGAAAGGTATGTATTTTGGATCAAATCCTGATAGGACAAAATCCTGACAGGAAGTCAACTGGTCAATCCTGATGCATAAATACTGAAGCTGGTGTGAAACCCAGAGGTCTTAAGGCAATTTGAAAACAACAGTGCTGGTATTCTCTGGAAAGTAAAAGCTATACTTAGTCTTTGATTAAGTATTAAGTTTTACTTTTAATTCTCAATTTATTTTCTAAGGAATTACCATTCATCATTTTAAATGTCATATGCACTATTACTAACAATTTGCACAGGAAATAACAGAAGATGAACAATGGAGAGAATTGATAAATTTCATTGATACTTGAAGCTGTTTACAAATGGAAAAGGAAAATTACATTGTTTTCTAGTCTAGTTTCCTATTCAGGAACACGTGCCCTGCAAATAAGCATGAACGCTCCTGAGCAGCTTCACAGTCCATCAGGATTGGAAAGTCTCTTGTTCCATCCTTAAAGGAAAAGAAGAGGAGCTGATGCACTTGAAGGCGGATCGTCACCGTGACCATCGGGACTCTTCCGTGCCTCCACCTTGCATGAAGCATATGCATCAAGCACTCTCTTCCTTCTTCTCTCAAGCTCTTGTACGAGCTCCTCATCCTCTTCATCATCCTCATCGTCTTCATCCTCTTCATCTTCGTAGATGAGGTTTTCAAGAGGATTCCAATCAGGATTTGCCTGATGGAAGTTATGAAAGAGAACATCAACCATGGCATTCACAAATGCCTCATGTTCCTGAGGATCAGGAACTGGTTGTGGCTCTTCGTTTTCAGCAATTTCAGCAAGAGCCTCCTCCATCTCTTGCCAAATTAAATCAAGCTCTGCATCAGGTAGGTTATTTTGATTGTTGGCAGCCATAGAGAAAAGGAGAATGTGAAAGGTTTGGTATTTTCTGAGAAGAGGGTTTTGTGTTTTTGTTGGTAAATGATTATTATGATTAACAGTCTCTATACTTTATAGAGATTATGTGCTGAGAGTACATGTCATTTTTATAATCTCAAGGAGACGGTTCAGTTTATCAAGACTATTTTGCCTCGTTTGCGGGTAAGTGTGTTTTAATGATTAATATGCCATTAATTTGGTATTTTTAAAAAAAACACGTTATTCAGGATTGTTGAAATAAATTTTGTTTTCTTAAATAAAATTTTATTTTTAATCTTATCGAAAATATTTTTCAATCCTGATGTGGCAAATGGTTTTATTGGTAATGCTTTTATTCCTGATAAGGTTAGGTTTTCTTACATCAGAAAATGCCTACTTGTTATGGATTACTTTCTCATGCTATGGGGCAAGGCCAATCACACCTTGTTCCTAACCCAAGCATTCATCCCAAACAGTCCAAACAGTCAACAACCACCTCTAATGTCTCTCAAAAGACTTTAGTTGTAAAATCAAAGAAATCATCTAGAACTGATGTGTCAGGAAGGCAATCAGGTTCAAAGGATTTTTCCTCTACACCACTCACTAAAAAGAAGATACAAGGGGGTGTACAAGGGGTCCTGGTTAAGAAAGCTGTTAAGGGTGTTGAGGCTGTTTCTGTTAAAAGGAAGTTAGTGCTCAGGGATGAGACTGATTCAGAGGATGATTTACTTATATCCTCTATAATGAATGTGAATAAGGAAGTTGTTGATACTGTTATTGAAGTTGTGGTACCTTCATCAAAGCCACAGAAGAAAAGGACATTATCGAAAAGCAGATATCATATTCCTTTGAAAGTGCAAATGAAGGATACTGATATTCAGACATCAAATCCTTATGAGTCATCTACTCCTGATGCTCTAGCAAATCCTGATGTTGGTATTCCTGATGCACAACCAAAAATTGTCTCTATCTCAGACTCTCCATCAAAAGCCTCTCCATCTGCAAAGATTATTGAAATTTCAGGGGAGAAGGTTGCTGAGACTGCTTCAAAGCTTGGATTTTCACATCCCTCGGAGAAGAAAAGGAAAGCAGCAGAGATAGTTTTCAAGAGACAAAAGAAGCTGAAAGGATCAAGCCCACAAGAACCTGGACCTCAAAGTAGTTCAGCAGCTCTTACTGATGATCCAGCCACACAAGAACCACTCATTCAAAGTTTGGGTGAAGGCTTAGCTATTGGAATGGTCCCACAAGAACCATTTTCTCAAAGGGAGAATGAAGACATCAACATTCCAGCCACACAAGAACCATCTTCTCAAAGTGAAGATGCAGGCAAAACTACAGCTTCTAGTGACAGATTGGTCAAGGACACTGTCAATGAGGGAAGCACACAAGAACCTCCAACTCAAAGTGTTGAAGCAGCTTCAGAACCTCATGCTACACAAGAACCATTGGTAACAAATACTGATACAAGCTTATCAAATCCTGACGGTGTTCATCCTGATAATAGTGGTGCTCTTGATGTTGAACCAATTCTTATACAACCACTAAGATCACGACCAATGGACCATCCTATCACAGATTCACAGGATAAACTGAAAGGTATAGCTATTCATGATCCTAATGTTACTCATGATGATGATGATGATTCTGATGATAGTGATGATGAAAATAATGACGAGAAGGAACAGCTTGCCAGAGTTCTAAAATCTAGTCTTGGAACTAATTATGGTTCGTCAAGCACATTCATGGCTGACAAGGCTTCTACTGGAAAAGACTTCATACAAGACTTTTCTATTCCTTCTGAGATCAATCCCACTGAGAAATTGAAAAGGCATCAATGGGAAAATGAATGGTATAGGTCTGATGAATCTGTCAGCTATCCATATGCCTTGGATCATGCTTATGATGCAGTGAAGATGATATAGAATCAAGATTTGAAGAATCATCTGAAGGCTACAACTCTTTTATCTAAAACCCTGAAACATGAGATTGATTCTGTCAAAGCTGCAACTGAGTTGGTGAGGGAAGATATTTCTATGAGTTTTACAAAGGTGCCCACTGCTCTTCAACTAAGGATAGTGGAATCCCAAGTGAAATCTGTTGTTTCTGAACAAACCTCTATCAACAGAAGGATTGATTCTCTTGATACAAAGGTAACTGACATTCAAACCTCTCTTGCCTTAATTTTGAATATATTGTCAAATGCTGATGTCAAAAAGGGGGAGAAGGTAAGTCAGACAAAATGTACACCTGATCTAGTATTGAGAAATAATGATGATGATACTGGAAATGATGGTGGTGACAAAATTCTACAAGGAGAAACCTCTGATGCTGCTGTTATGAAGACAATTCAAGCTTCTCAAAGTCAAACAACGCAGTCAACTCATGTTTCTAATTCTGGAGTAAGGACAATAAGAACATTGGTGCAATCTCAGATCCTGACGGAAGAACAAATCTTGACAGGTGATCAAATCCTGATGCCTGGTCATGAACAAACTCTTGCTACAATTCCTGAAGGAGATGAAGATGTGATTATTGATAATCCTGAAGATGCATCAAATCTATTCCAGAAGTTCTCTACAAAAGATGGCAGAATTGTTACTCTATATCACACTGATAAAAGAGTTCAACAATTATTTGCAAGAAAAGCACTCTCTACAGCAAGTGAAGAATATCCTGATCTCTCACATGAAGAATTCTTAAGACAACAGAGAGAAATGATGGAAAGCTTTAATAACCCTGCTCCTGCAAGAGGAAGAGGAGGCAGAGGTAGGAGAGATGCTAGAAGAGGTATAAAAGGTTCTTCAACTCAAACAATGCTTAGACAGACAAGGTCTAGAGGTTTATTAATAGAAGAAATTCCTGAACCTACTCAAACTATAGTAGTTCCTGACAGATCTACTTTTGGTAATGATGGAAATGTTGAAGAAGAACCTGAATTGAGAAGAAAGCCAAGACAATTAATTCTCTGCAATACAAATCAAATTGAAGATTCTAATCCTAATATTGTTCCTGACAATGTTCAAGATCCTGATGAATCTGAAATTTTTCAAGAGATTGAGTTGTTAATCTTATCTACTGTGGTTGATTCTCACAACAAGGAAGTGGATGAAGAAGAAGAAGCCAGAAGAAGAGAAATCACAAGAAGAACAAATAGAGATTTCAATCTCTATGTACAAAGGCTTAAACTCTCAAACAGAAGATTATGGAGAAATTCAAGCAGACAAGAATCTTTACTAGAAAGAAGCTATGCTTTTGAAAAAGAGAAAGATAAGAAGTGGAAACATATAAGTACACTGAGGTGTAACACACCTATCAATTTTCAGAATGGAGGAATTATAACAAGTGCTTCAAGTGTTGTTGATTTGTCTGATATGATTAGATCAAAAGCACTCTGGCTACGAATGTTTTCAAATCTGAAGCAATTGACAAGTAATTCAAGAGGAGGTATTGGACACAGGGATGCTGAATATCTGAATATGTCATATGTTGATCCTTACTCCTTGACTGAAATTGGAGGTACTTTAACTTCTGAAGACCTGAACAATTTATTAGCTGTTGATATAGGGGTTAAATGGCATTTAGGTCACTGTACTGACTGCTAATTTTCAATTGGGTCATCCAACTCAAAAAGGTTTCAATTAGGTCACAAATCAGATAAAAGTTTTCAATCAGGTCATTGGACGTTAACGTCGTATTGACAATTAACGGAGTTCTGTCTAATAGTGCCAGCTCGGTGCCATATATGTCTAATAGTGTCGCAAGAAGGAGATGTTAGCAGATTTAAAAGAATATATGTATGTTATGCTGTCTGCAAGAATGCTTGGAAAAATGAATGTAGACCAGTGCTAGGACTAGATGGTTGTTTTTTATACATATATGGCACCGAGCTGGCACTATTAGACAGAACTCCGTTAATTGTCAATGCGACGTTAACGTCCAGTGACCTGATTGAAAACTTTTATCTGATTTGTGACCTAATTGAAACCTTTTTGAGTTGGATGACCCAATTGGAAATTAGCAGTCAGTACAGTGACCTAAATGCCATTTAACCCGTTGATATAGTTATAGATTGTCATGATGGTATTGAAAAGAAAGAAAAACTTCTGTACTTCATGAAAGATGGTAGTGTGAAGATTCTATGCATTCAAGATCTGCTGATGAAAACTACACAGGAACTGAAATATGTTCATTATCTGTTAAGATGGAAGAATAAAGTGTGCAAAGAATGGAGTGACATGATCTTGTCAACAATAAGAAGAAGACTGGATGGAAATAGAAATTTCAATGGTAATTATGTTCCCATGTACTTAAATCAGAAAGGTGAAGATGTGGAAATGCAAAGGGGTACTGCTGTTAAAGAACTTATTTTTGGCATGACACAACTTAATCTTAATCCAGATGGGAAGGAAATTGCTTATCTTTTGCTTGAAGAGCACAGTCTACAAAGAAGCTCCATACAGAATCTCAGAGCAGCTATTTACCAGATTAATGAGGAAGATGAAGATCTCAGAAATCTTAAGGAAAGACTGATTCAAATTCTTGAAGAAAAAGAAGAAAATTTGTTATCCAACTTCTTGAAGATGAATCTGTTCTATCAAAGAATTTAAACAGATAAGTTGCTACTGAAGATACTTGTACATTTTGTAAATATGTTTTTGACATCATTCAATCTTAGGAATCTATACTTTATTTCACAAAGTATGAGATTGGGGGAGATTGTTAGATCAGGATTCAATGATCGTCGGGATCTAGACTTCAACTGATCAGGATTGCTGACGTCATCAGGATTGCATGGTCGTCGGGATCAGAATGAATATCAGGACTGGGATCAGGATTGATCATCAGGACTGGAAGCTGATCAGGATTCCTACTTCGAGTTATATTTGGAGTCTAGTTAATTAAGGAAGATTATTCGGTCGGTTCCTGGCTTGTAGTAATGAAGCTATCGATTAAGGATAGGTTTCAATCTTTGTAATTGATTAGGACTTATCTTGTAATTGATAGAGAATCTATGTAGTATATAAACATAGTTTAGGTTTCGATTTGAAAGAGAGAAGATAATCAATCACATACACGAGTATTGCATATCATAGCAACTCTCAAGAACATCAGAATTTCTTGAGAGAGTTTTTGTAATCTAGCAGCTCTCAAGAATATCAGAATTTCTTGAGAGAGTTTGTAACAGTTTTATATCATATTTAGTAAAGCTGTTATCATTCTTTCATATTTGTGATTCATATCTTATTAAGTCGAGAATCTTATACATTTGTATTCAACCCCCCTTCTACAATTGTTTATTACTGGGCAACATATATTGACTGGTCCAAATAGATCAAGATGTAGCATGTGATATGGTTCTTCAATAGAGGATTCAGATTTACTCTTAAATGACGTCCTTCTCTGTTTAGCTTTTTGACATGCATCACAGAGTCCATCAGGAGTATACAAAACTTTAGGCAATCCTCTAACCAAATCTTTCTTAACCAACTCATTAATATTGTTGAAGTTGAGATGAGAAAGCTTCTTATGCCAATTCCAACTTTCATCTACTGATGCTTTACTGATGAGACAAGTAGGAGAGCCATCAGTATTTGATTGAATGTTGGCTTCATAAATGTTACCATGCATGTAGCCAGTGAGTGCAACTTTTCCTGATGCTTTGCTGATTACTTCACAATAAGAGGAGTAGAAGTTGACATGATAACCTCTGTCAGTGATTTGACTAATACTCAACAGGTTGTGTTTTAGTACGTTCACTAGAGCTACTTTTTCAATGATGACACTTCCAATGATTATATTGCCATATCTCAAAGTTTGTCCAATGTTGCCATCTTCATAAGACACAGTTGGGCCAACTTTTTCCTCATATTCTGATAACAGGGCTTTGTTTCCAGTCATGTGCACAGAACATCCACTATCCATGACCAACACAATTTTCTTTTTACCCTGCAATCAGAATGTCAAAACACTAGTTAGAATGTTTAGGAACCCACACTTGTTGGGTTCCTTTTCCATGCATTTTATTAACTTTAGCAGCAGAAGACTTTCTGATTTTAGCAGTCCTGACAGGATTAACTCCATCAGGATTTGCTTTGTCAGTATCAGTATTAACAAAAGCATGCTTCACATTGACATTCTTAAAGCTACCAGAATTTGCACTATTATTAAACCTAGGAAAAGGATCATAAAAGTTATAGTACAAACTATAATATTCTTCACAAGTATAAATAGAATGCCATTTACTACCACAATGAAAACAGGACTTCTGTGGTTTATAAAATACTGATCTACTCCTAACATCAGACTTAGGAATTTCATTAATTTTCTTTTTACTCTTCCTACAATCAATAGCAAGATGATTAGAGTTACCACAGTTAAAGCATCATTTTCTAGGTGCATTTGGGATAAACCTATAGTTATTCTCTTTATTAATCCCAGCTTTACCATTCCTGTTTCTCTTGGCAGTTGGTAGATTTTGTTTACCAATTACATCACTAACTTTTTCCCTAAGTTGTTTCTGAGACAATAAACCTACATTTTTCTTTTCAGTTTTCTTGACAGGTTTAGACTTCACATAAGGAACTGAGTTTTCAGAAGTAGATCCCTTTTCAAAAGTAGAAGTAGGATCATTACCAAATACAAATTTAACAGGCTTAATCTTTTATTTGGTTTTGTCTATAACATGTCTATAGGTCATTGGACTTACTGTCTCATCAATTACAACTTTCTCCTTCAATTTCTTATCTTCATCTAACTTATAACCTAGACATTCTTTCCAGTTTTTAGAAGTATTAATTTCATGAAATTTCCTTCCAGAATTTGTCCAGGTTCTGATTTTCTCTTTAGCATCCTCAAGTTACTTTTCAAGAGCAGTACATTTAAATTTCATCTCCAAATACATGTGTTTAGCATTATCACATTCTATCTGTATTTTTTGCATAGAAGAGAATTCAGTTTCTAGATGCTCATTCCTTTTTCTAAGTTCAGACATCTCAGATAAAATCCTAGTATTCTCAGTAGTTTGACTTCTAAAGCTAATATGCAATGACTTTAGAAAACGTCTTAACTTTGAAGCATTATCAGTATCAAAATCAAAGACAGTATTTAGTACCTTATCATCAGGAACAGCAATATCATCAATATTGGCCATTAGGGCATAGTTGACCACCTCAGTATCAGATTCTGAGGAAGAGTCCATCCAATCCTTGCTTGAAGTGATGAGTGCTTTAGCCTTCTTGCACTCAGTTGCAAAGTGCCCCAGTCCATTACACTTGTAGCATCTAACCTTTGACTTGACAAATTTGCCACTTTTGCTGTCCTTTTTGTTGTACTTATCTTGTCAGCATTGAAGGTCTTTTTCTGGAAGTTGCCTTGTCTTCTAGCCTTCCTGGACTTCATTTTCTTGAAACCTCTGACTATCATAGCAACCATCTTTTCCATGTCTGAGTCAGAAGAATCATCATCAGTATTGGCATCAGGATTGCCATCAGTATCTGATGATGAGTCATCAGGATCTGACTCAACTATTCTTGATTTTCTTCTAGAGACCTCCATAGCTTTTCCTTTTGATTTAGCCTCACCATTCAAGGCAATGGATTTTGCCTTGCTGCTTTTCTTATTCTTCCTTTGTTGAACCTCAAGATCATAGGTTCTCAGCATCCCATATACTTCATCAAGAGACACAGTATTTAGATCATACTGATGCCTAATGATTGATGTTTGTGTATCCCATTCTTCAGGTAAAGCTCTCAGAAACTTGGTATTAGAATCTTCTGATACATACTCTTTTCCAACAAGAGATAGATTATTCAGAAGTGTCAGGAATCTATCATATAGGTCAGTAAGGCTTTCATCAGGTCTAGCATCAAATTGTTCATACTCTTGAATCAATAGAGCCCTTCTGTTTTTCTTGACAGATGCAGATCCTTCGCATTGAGTTTCCAAAGTGTCCCAAATTTCTTTTGCAGACTTGCATGCAATCACCCTGTTAGACATGACAGCATCAAGACTGTTGTGCAGAATGTTCTTTATCTTAGCATCCCTGAGAACGTCAGCTTTCTCTTCTGGAGTCCAATCTGTTTTCACCTTGACCGCATAGTGTTCATGTACAGTATCTGTTTGAGGAATAAGTCTCGTAGGAATATATGGTCCATCACGAATCCTGTCCAAATAGTCAGGATCCATAGGCTCCAGGTACATCAGCATCTTTACCTTCCATGTTGGATATTCAGATTTCTTCAGGATGGGAATTTTCATGCTTTCATACTTTGTCGACATTTTAGATCGTATCTGATTAGAATTTAAATCAGTTTGCTCTGATACCAATTGTTGCCCAGTAATAAACAATTGTATAAGATTCTCGACTTAATAAATTATGTATCACAAATATGAAAGAATAATAACAGTTTTATTAAATCTGATATATAAAACTGTTACAAACTCTCTCAAGAAATTCTGATGTTCTTGAGAGCTTCTAGGTTACAAAATACTCGTGTATGTGATCGATATAAATCGAAACCTAAACTGTGTTTATATACTACACAGCTTTTCTATCAATTACAAGATAAGTCCTAATCAATTACAAAGATTGAAACCTATCCTAAATCGATAGCTGCATTACTATAAATAAGGAACCGACAATATAATCTTCCTTATTTAACTAGACTCATAAACCAACTCGAAATAGAAATCCTGATCAGCTTCCAGTCCTGATGATCAATCCTGATGATAATCCTGATACTAACGCTTGAGCAAATACTGATGACCATGCAATACTAATGACGTCAGCAATCCTGATCAGTTGAGTCTAGATCATGACAATCATTGAATCCTGATCTAACAGTTGATGTCAGAGAGAATATGTTGTCATGACTTGCAACGTGCTGTCTTCTTGTAACCTTACTGTCAATGACATGACAGTAACTTTTATTCTTGCTGTCGACCTGATGTATTCCTTGAGGCTTGAACAAATGAATGAACTTCTTCCAAGATATACAAACAATTTTATTACAACAAATTAATTGGCTACAAGAACATACTCTGGTTGTGACAGTATGTTCTACTTAATAAAATTAAGTATTACTAAACACAAAGTTAAGTTATCTCTAAGCTATCACCCATAAATCCTAACAATCTCCCCCAATTTGTTTTTATGGACAATAACAACAAATTTACAAACAGTACATGCTGACAACTTAACTAACAAAGATCAGAATAGCTACAAACATAATTGCTCCTGAATGATTGAGCAGATATAGAGTTTTTACTTAGCTTGAGCTTAAGATCTTCTTTTCTGCCTGGCTTCTTCCTCTCTTCCGAGAGCTTCTGCTAAACATCTCTTGAGACCATCCACCAGAGATATTTCAATAGGAGAAACTACATCATCCTCTATTTCATCAATGTACTGTTGAGTTGTGCGAGAGCTGACCTTCTGGGCATCCTGGAGATCCATCCACAACTCTTGACCAAAGACATAGATTCTGAATTTTAAAGTGCCTTGATCAAGCTTGAATCTCCTGCCAGGAAATGCATTTAGAGTTGTCCTCCTTGCCCTGTCCAGCCTAGGTCTTCACCCTTCCTTCTCTGAAGAATGTCTTCAATTTCAAAGGAACGCAGCAGTTCTAGATGGTGAGTTGATCCAACCACCAAGTAGTTTAACTCCTTCAGTACACTGGTACTGAGCTTGTGGAAGCTGTCCAAATAAATTTCTTCCCTTCCTTGCTTGATTCTCAGAGGATTTTCTAGCACATAGGCTTGAAAGTTGGGTTCTTTACTCTTCATCTTGTTCAGATTCTTGTATTTGCTCAAGAGTTCAGCTTCCACTTCCTCAACAGTCTGATCATTTGCAGCTTTGGTTGGTCTCTCTTGACTTGGCTTGGCTTGCTCTTCTTCTGTTGGGAGATCATCTTCAAAGTCAAGTATTTCTTCATCAGAGTGCTCTACTAAGTTGGCAATATCAACATCATGCTCTATCCAATTCCCATGCTTCTGATAAAAAATTTCATCTCTTTCAGCTCTATACTTCAGAACATGCTCCATGACTTTGTTGGGTATATTGTCATAACTTATCAGTAGATTCACCATTCTCTCTAAGAAGAAATAATCAATTCTCCGTCTGACTCTCTCCTTTGTAAGTGTGAGGTCTTCATTCACCACATTTGAATCAAGTTCCATAGTGAAGTCCTTTTCAACCTTTACTGAGTTGGATCTATCATACCAAAGGACATACATGTTTGCTTCATTGTTGGCATCCAACTTCACTTCAACATTCTTGATTTCTTGAGCTTTCTCTTTCAGCAAGTCAAAGTTGTTCGTGGTTTTTGCCTTAAGTGGTTTCCACATCTTTCGACCAAGTCCCGTAGACTTTCCCTTCCCTGAGTACCTCATTTTTCCCTTCTTTGCTCTAGTGGTCTTCTCAGTTTCAGGTTCCTGTCTAGAAAACCAAGCTTTGGCTAAGGATTTGGTCCTTTTGGGCTTGACCACTTGCATGGTTTCATTCTTGACAGTATCTTTGCTGACAACATCTTTCATGACAGTGTCCTCCATGACAGTATCTTTGCTGACAGCATCTGTCATGACAGTATCTTCCTTGACAGCTTCTTTGTTGACAACATCTTTTTCAGCATTGATATTGTCAACTGCACACCTTAAGATGTTTGCCTCCAAAGCTTCAATTGTTTTTCAGCCTCCTCCTCTTCTGTGACACCAACATCTTTCTTTTCTTGTTCAGGAGCATCTTCCTTACTTTCCTCCCGGGCTTGATTTCCAGCCTTTTCAACAGCTTTTCCACCAGCATTCTTTGCCACACCAGATCCTCCACTTCCATATATCTCATCATCATCATCAAGAGAGTCATCAAATGCACACCTTTCACCTTGTTCAGTTCTCTTAGCATTGGCTTTAGAGATCAACTCCTTTACTTTAGAGCTTTGCTTTTTATCTCTCTTTTCCAGTAAGTTTTGAATTGCTTTGACAGCTTGAACTCTCTCCTTGTTGATCTTACAGTTGAGAATCATATTTAGCACCTTCATTATTGACTTTGTCTCCATTCTTGATGTGCCCTTTAGATTCAAATATGCACACTTTTGGTCACCAGCCTTTGTGACTACTCTGTAGTAGACACATAATGGATTAAAGTACATTTCTGGAAGTTTCTCTGAGATTAATCTTTGAATTTGCAGTTGTAGAATCTCATTGAAGGATGTGTGGTTTGCTTTAATCTTGGTTTTCATCACACTCAACACTCTTGCTGGAAGGTTTTGCAATAGATGCATAGTGATGAGCATGGATACTCCTGTGTCCAAGTACACATCAATGGCCCATCTCTTCTCCTCATTGATCTTCACACAGACACTCACAATCTTGCTCATCAGTAATGTTGAGGTTTTAGTTAAGGTTTCACTCGGTTCCCTCATTACCTCCTCAATCATCCTGTTGAATTCTTCATTCTGGTTGTGCAGTGTGCTCTCCCTGTAATCCACCATTAAGGCATATGCTTTTTCTTGATCAAGTTCAGTGCCTTCAGTCCATATGGTTCCTGATATGCAATATTCAGGCATCTTCCCTTTGTCTTTTCCCAGCTTATTCTGCTCCTCCTTTTCTCTCCATAGCCTTTGATATGAAGTTTCCTAAGGTTGAGGAGTTGGCTCCCTTATTTATACAGGAGGAAGTATTGGTCTTTTGGATTTCTTTTTCCCTTGCATTTCCTCCCATGCTTCTTTAGACATCAATACTTTTTCTCCCTCAATTTCATGTTCAAATAGAGTGTCAGCTCCACTTGCTTGTTGTTCTGCAATTGGCTCCCCCATTCTTCCTGACTCCCCCTGAGATACAGACCCTTCCTTTGCTCCACCTTTCTCCTGGACAGATTCCGATCTTACCCTTTTCTCCCTCTTAGGTAAGTTGACAGCATCAAGCTTAGCAGATAAGAACTGAATTGACTGTTGGATACCAGCAAATCCAGTAGCCACCAAGTGAGACAGACTGTCAAGTTTAGCTTCCATAGATTGGCATATGTTCTCTACGGCTTCCAACCTGAGGTTAGTTTGAGTAAAGGGGCCACCAGTTCTTAACCTTTTTGGAGGGGAAGGAAGAGAATGGGGCATGGAGGCTGAGGGGTTTCTCACACTCTCATGGTTTTTCTGAGTGATCTCATCACTCCTCACTTTTGAACTCTCAAGGCCTATTGCCTGATAAGTGTGGGTTCCCTCAATTGCACTCTGGACATGCTCAAGTCCCTCTCCTTTTTCCAGCTCATTTGGCGGCCTCTCATTTTTTGGCTCACCTCTTTGTTCTTTTATCTCTTTGTTCTTTTTCTCTCCCTCACTCATCCGGATGCATGGGTATGAGCAGTACTTGCATGCATTGAAAAAGAAGGTTTAAAGTGTACCTTGATGAACTGAGAGAGTGGCACATCATCATTAGAGGCTTCTTCAATAAGAACTTCATCAAGAGCAGGCTGTGTAGAGGTGACATCATCTTTTCCAGAAATGTTATAGTTAACAGGAGGAGTGACAACAACTTTGACTGCATCTTGGACATCAGGTTTGGTTGTGACAACAACATTTACAGTGTCTTTGACAGCAGCTGAGGCTGTGACAGCAACTTCACAAAGGTAAGATGCTCCTTGGAGATTGAACAAGGTACTGGTTGTTTCAATATCTAGCAAAGTTGCACCTTGTTCTAGCTCAGTGTTTGAAAGGGTGGTTTCCACCTCACTTTCAGAAATGGGTTCTTGTGGACCACTAGATGGGGGCTCATCCATGATAGGAGATGGATGATCAAAACCTGAAGGGTTGGGACTGTCCCCCTCTCTAGGTTATGGAGAAGAAACAAAAGGTGAAGTAGGGAAGGAAGAAGTTGAAAGTGGAGAAGAGAATATTGGCTGCTTCACAGGGTGAACTTGTGAAGCATCAATGGTTGAGGTGAAATCCTCACTGTGCCCTAACTCCTTATGTGTTTCTGCAAGTGTAAGCTCCTCATGAGGTGAAACATGAGGTTGTGCAAACTCTTTACAGGGTGCTTTGGGAGACATGCCAGTTTCAATAGAGGTCCCTTGTTGAGAAAAAACATCTAGGGAGGTGTTTAATGCCTTGTTTTCCTCTACAGTCTTTTGGGAGACTGCAGGGTGGCTAACAATGGTTTTGACCCTCTTAGCTCTCTTCTTCTTAGGCTCAAGAGGAACTACTGTGGGTTCAATTTGACTACCTTCCTTATTTGCTGCACTTGGTGCAGGAACTCCCTCATCACTCTCAGCACTACATCCAACACCAGTTTCCAAAGGTCTTTTCTTAGATTCTTGAAAGGCTTGTCTCTGAACTTTGGGTAGTCCAGAGAACCTAGGCTGAGTGTATGGTGTAGAATGTTGGTTAGCTGAATTTGGGTCTAATTCAGCCTCATCCTTGAGTGAGAAGGTATCATACCCAGTGGGTAATGGAAAATCAAGGTTAGGCACTTGATCAACCATGTGTTGTGTGAATCAAAGTGGAATATGTGCATTCAAATTTTGTGAAGTGAGAGTTGTGTGTGTGTTTCGTTTTAAAACATTGCAGGCCTCTGTGCGAGGAGCATTTCATCAACATCACATAAAGAATTAATGCACAATATTAGAAAGCGAGGATAGATAGAGATCTTTTTACCTATGGCAGCTTTGAGGTGTGCCATGAGTAGCTTTCCAACATCCACCTTGTACCCATGGACAAAAGAGTGAGTGAGTTTCTTGATGTAGGTGGGTATACCGTTCCAACCGGTGATATTTGTTGAGAACACCTTCACCATGGCATGAATAATCATTCTCCATTCTTTCCTTAGGTACTTCCTGTCCATTTCACCATATGGGTACCACTTTGTTGTACCCTCTTCGAGAATGGGTCCTGAATACCCAATTTTCAAGAAGAGTTTCTTCAAGGTTTCATCATTTGCAAGCTCCTTGTAGGTTTTTCCTGGTTCAAGCACAATTCCCAAGGCTGCGTTGATGCCTTGAATAGTGAGAGTGTAACTGTTGTCTTTGATTTTGAATTTGATGGCTGCATTGTCACCATCTCCTTAAGCAACAGCTGACACCCAGAATTTGTCAATCCTGTCTAGATCTAGAACAGGGGTTGATGTAAGATCCGGGAAAATTACGTGTTATTATGTGATGTGAAATGAAATTTTAATTTCATATTAAGAGTTATTAAATGATTTATTTGTTTAAACGTGCTAAGTTATTCGTTAAATGATTGAATATGTGATATTTTGGTGCTATGTGAAATGTGTGGGGAATTAGAAACTATTTTGAAAAGGATGTCATACTATTTTATTCTATTTTAATTATCGAAAAGAAAATTTGGATCGTTCCCAAATTATTCGGGACATTGGTATATCGTTCGTACCAATATTTCATTCGTTAAAGTGGGAAGTATTCGAAAATATTCGTAATGGAGGTATTTTGGTTCGTATATTTTGTATTAAACGATACTTGTAGTTATCCGTACTTTATGGATGATTATCGTCTCGAAAAACGTGTATTCTGTTTTATTAAAGGTTTAAAGCATATATTCTGTTATATTGTATTTAAAACGATACATCGGATCAATATCGATCAAAAATGTCGTTTGGGGTATTATTTTCCGTTTATTATAAAAAGGCAAATCGTACTTTGTTTTTCGTATAATCAAGCTTAATTACAGTTAAAAATCCGAAAAACCCTAGAACGTGTTCTTCGTGTTCTTGAGAATCAAACCAACTTTTGAAGGCGTTATCGGAATCCGATTTCGATGTTCTTGTAACCAAAATGAATCTCTCATCATCCTCTACCTAAATCCATCATCAAAATTCATGTGGGTATGATTTCTGAGTTTTTCTTATTTTTAATTATTTATTTATTTTCGAATTTTTATATTTAAATTGGGGGAATCTGGAATCTTCGTTGTTCTTGATAATTGATGGCTTTAATGTGTTTGTTATGTGATTTTGAACATGTTGACGATTTTTGTGTGATTTTTAGAGCTTTAATTCGAGCTAATCGGAAAAATAGAAGTTCGCCGGAAAGTATTGGTTTAATCGGAGTTTGAGTTAAGTTAGTCGAAGCTTGATTGTGTTTGGGGCATTAAATAGATTGTGGCATGAGTAATCGTTTCATATATAAAGTTTTGAAGATGGTGTTGTTTTGGAATCAACCGGAAAATCGCCGCCACCGCCGGAGATTCTTGTTCTGGCGATTTTGTACCGTTTTTGCGTGTGTTTGATTGGATTAAACGAAGTTCTGATGTTACCATTGCTTTCATGTACAAATCCCGTGTTTTGGGATGGATTGTGGTCGCCGGAATGCGACGGGCCGCCGGAACGGCGCCGGAAACCGGCGGGTGTTCTTTGCGACCCGTTTGTGTTCTTGGCGACCCGTTTTCAAACTCTAACCTGACCCGGTTTGATCCTAAAAACCCTAATCCATTTCCAGAAAAGTGTTTCTGGGATTTTATTTTTAAAATAATTCAAAAATTGTTTTAAAAATTCTAAAAATCATATCTTTGATTTAAAAATACATTTTATTATTCTGAAAATTTTATAAATTCTTAAATATTTATTTAAATTCGGAAATTGATTAAATTTAATGATTTTAATTATTTTTGATTAATAATTAATTTATTTAATTAATTGGTTAATTCTTTTAATCAGTTAATTCTTAAAAATTGATTATTATTTAGATTTAATTAATTTAAAATTCAGTTTAATTATTTTCAAACCTGATTTATTATTTAAAAATAGTTTGAGCATTTAAAGAGTGTCAATTAATTTTATTAATTGATTTATTTGCAGTTAAAATACTTATATTGGATTTAAAAATCCGATTTTTGATTTAAAAATTGTTTGTGGCTTATTTAAATTCAAATAAGCTTCGTGTGATGTTTTAAAAATAGTTATAAGTGCTATATGGTTTGTATGAGTTGTGTAATGTGTTTTATAGTCCGTATATGCCCGTACTAGGGCTAGTGTCTGAGTTTTAATATCGTAAATTATACCGGACGTCCGATACGTACCCGGTTACTTGTTTAAATGTGCTATGTGAATGATGTGGATTATGTGAATTATCTGGTTAGTGAGATATAAGTACGAATAACTGTTTTGAGACTTGTTTAAATATCGAACCTGATCTTGTTGAGCATGTTATTGTTATTCTTCATTATCATTCCAGTTGTTGTATCGGTTTCGTCGATGTTTATTACGTTGTTACTTGTCATGTGCATTTCCCATTGTTGTGTCGATCTTGTCGATACTTGATTATATTGATATTCCTTATTGATTCTACATATTGAACTGTTTCCTGGAACGTGAGTTTTCCAGCAATTGTTGTATTAAGGCTGTCGATTCTTCCGACACCTGATTGTCGAAGTAAGGTTGTCATTTGTGCTGACACCTGACATGTATAATATAGAATTGGAATGTTTTTAAAAATGGGACCAGTAATTGGTCGGGCCATATTTATGGTCGGAATAATTTAAGGCCCAGATTGGCCTAGGATCCAGTAGAGGACTATGACATGAGCTAGTCCGGGGTTGATGCGTGGTTGGCCATCAGCTCAAGCTTTGATTTGATAAATGTGGAAAATCCAATTCTAATATCAATTTTCATTTCTAGGATGAGTTACATCCGTATATTTTGTACTTGTGAGTTATGCCCTGATATTCAGGATTATTCGTTGCGCGAAGTTGTTGGTTTTTGATTAATAAATGGTGGTTTCAATCTTGCTGAAATCACTTACTCTTAATTCGTTTGGATTCCAAATAGTCGAAATCCACTTCCTTGATTCCATTGGTAGTCGTGAGATATCTATTCTGATGAGTTTTATTCATACCGCGTATCCAGTCGGTACCATGTTGAAGTCTTGAAGTGCGTTCTTTGTTCCATGACCGTGCGCGTTGGCTCATTCTTACTCCTTGATTATTCTACCCTTCCAGAGTTGTTGGTTTCAGAGAATGTTGTGAATAGATCTGTTATCTTCAAATTAGTATCTTTATACAAACTGTGGTCTTAAAGACATATGAGTTATACTTAATTCGTATTTTCTACATACTATTGTAGTTATTGTTGATTCGGTCGCCGTGACGGCCAATATAAACCTTTTTGTGTTTTAAACTATTCAGTTGCGAGAAGCTGAATGAGAAATTGTGATAAATTACTAAACTTGATTTGAGAAGTTTTAAAGATTACAAATGTTCAAAAACAAAAGTTTGTTATTTGAAAATCCAAAGTTTATTTTGGAAACCTTTCGTATTATATTTGATAATGCACTTGCTGAGCAATTCATTCACTCATACTTGTTTTCTTTATATATATTTTAGCCTGCCAGTAAGAAGGTATATTGGCGAGAGTTGTCTGCGTAGCTGATCAGAGATGGGGAAGGATATTAGCGTAAAGACGTTCTGATCCAGAGCATTTGGAGCTAGTGAGAGGTTTTGTATATAGATGTTTTCTATTGAATAATATATTGTATAAGATTAGTTGTCTGGTATACTTCTTATCGAAGTTATACTAGTGTATTAGAATTTATGTAAAGAGAATGGTTGTAAAGAAGAAAGATTGTTGTAATGAAATTTTGGATTCTTGTTTCTAGCACTATAACCTTTAAAGATTCTTGGTAGAGTTAGGGTCACAGATATTATTATTATTGTGTTGATTTTATATTGAACAGGTTGTTTGGATTGAGGGTGTAGTGTGACGACCAAATCCTTTGACCCCGGATTTGGGGCGTTATAGTTGGTATCAGAGCAAGGGTTATAGTAAAACTAGAAACGAGAGTGTGTGGGAATGTATATAGTTATATAAGGAACGTCAGAGCTCATTTAGAGTTCGTGTTGGACTATTGGATATAGTACCGCTGAGTGAGTTGAGATAGAGGTATTTGATTGAGATAGTTGTGTTGAGATGGATAGAACTTCTTACGTTTGTAGACGTCTAAGGCGAAATCTTGGAGGACTATTACGAGTCGACGACGACGTACGATATTGATAACTTTGCGACGTGGAAAAGAAGGGCTGAAATCGAATAACGAGCTATCGAAGGAGTCGACGAAGGAGTCATATGTGAAGACCTTGGTAATACCTTCCCATCCTAAGGAAATATTTGACATTTCTTTAAGCGAAACTTGTGTTGGTGAATATATTCCACCTTTTGACCTTGTTCTTGATACTTTTGATCAATCATGATTGCAATTGCATCAGAGGTTGTTGTGATATCTATTTCAAATTTGTGAAGCCTGTTGAAAATATGTTATTCGAATTCCAACTCCTTTATTTTCAGGGGTGGATAACTCTAGTTATGATGTGATACTACTTGTTGATACATCCCTTTTGTGGTTGTTTTTATTTTCTGGAAATAACACCTTTGGAATCTATTCAATTTCAATCCAAGGTGTATATTTGAGATTTCTTATCGAAAGGCCCTGGTTGTCATTCCGACTCTAAATTTCTTTCATATTTCTCTACTCCAAATGAGGTAAACAACCCTATTTATAGGGGACACAAGGACTATCTATCTATGTGATAGAAGTCTGACGGGACGCCGTCACTTGTGTGTTGTGAAATACAAGAAGGCTAATTACCTTTAGTACTGTCTTAATAGAGACACACAACATTGAGTTCATGTGATCAAATTGGTCTCTCAGTAATTCTTTCACTTCCAATAATGTTTGCTTTGGAATATGCAGATTTGGTAACCCCAATTGTGGGACATTTGCTACGATATAGAATCTTTTTACTTCAAAATATCATGAATTTTTGTTATACCAAATAATCTGGGAGGTATGCCATTAGGGTGAACTGAAATTTACCCTACCATAATGAACGAAGAATTTGCGATTGAATTACCACGAGCGAAAGCGGATTACAATGCGATTAGAATACTAGTAACATATAACGGAGCCAGTTGTTCTCTCTTTATCGACTAACGTTACGACATGGAAGAGGTGAAGTTAGATAATTCAAAAGTTGATTGAAAATTGGGGAAAAATGTGTAATTGTGCTGATGATATCCCAGGTTGTGGAAGATGAACATAACAGATTTTTGTCTCAATGAGAAGAACTTTTAAAATTTGATGATAGGCTAATAATGGAGAATGAGTTAATCTTTGAGTATTTCAGGATTGTATGATATGGTTGCAAGTCTTTTGCTCACGATAGTTAAGGTAGATCTTACCAGTCAATGTGGATGTATAGGATGAGAATCAAAATGACGTTGAGTTGATCAAGCTGTTTGGGGATTGAGATGGAACCATGGAAAAGGTGTCTTGAGTGTTACTGTGAATGTATCTTCTGAATTATTTAGGAATCATATGGAGAGCAATTAAGTTATTGGAACTAAGTAGAACAATTTTAAAGATATGGGATTAAGTCACCAAGCTGATAAGGAATATTCTCACAATTATAGATAGGGAAAGAAGATGAAGAAGTGTTAATAAGGATTTAAAGACAATCGATAAGGTAATGAGGGGTTGTTTTCAGCTGAAGAGTTAATTGGCATGAAACATATGTGATCGTTGAAAGCAGTTGTTAGATGTATTGGAGGTAGATAAAGTTGACCCAAGAATATGGATGGCTGATAGTATGAGTAGAAAAAGGAAGATTAGAGACGTAAATATCTTCGGTTCAAGGATTAGAAAGGATGGAGTTTTAAGGTTATGATAACAAGAGATCAACTAGAAGGAATGACGGAAATAAGGATTCAACCAGAATTGATTAAAGAAAAAGGGCTACATAAAGGAAAGAGTTATGGAGAAAGAAATGGAATTCAATGACAGGAGGGAAAGAGAAAGAATAAGGAATAAGAAAGAAACGTAAGGATATATAAGAGATTTAAAAGAATATTGATGTTAGTGAGTGTTTAAGTACTTGAGATGTTAGAAAAGGAAGACATGATAACAGAGATGTAGTAGACAATTACGACTAAAGAGATTCCTGATTGAAAGTGGAGACATGTTAAGATAAACTGTGTAGTAGAGTTGTTAAGGCCTAGAGCTCATCATGATATTATTTGAGTTATTATTGACCGATTAACGAGAGGTATTCATTGGGTGAGTTGGTTCGTCTCTATTTGAATGAGATAAGAGTACGACATGGAATGACGGGTTTAATTGTATTTGACAGAACTCCGCGACCTAATTAAAGGATTCAGACAGACTATAATTGTGCACTAAATTTTGAAGGTAATTGGAAGGATCATTTACCATGATTAGATTTCCTTACGACAACAGTTACTATGACGATTTTGAAATGCTACCTTACGTCGATCTACTGTGTGTTGGGAAAGTTGCGTATAAGTTTGCTTACCACCCCGTGAGTGGTGTATTCATAGTATATTTCATAAAAATATGAACCTATAGAGGTCTAGTTAAATTGTTCTATGTTGAGTAACCGACTGAGATATTGAGTCAGCATGAGAGAGTGATAAGTAATAGAGGAGTCAAATTAGTATGAGTATGAGGAGAAATCCTAAGGTTGAAGAGTCAACCTAGGAATTTGAGAATGAGATGTTGGAAAATATCCACCTATGTTTGCGCAAGTTGATTCTGAGGACAGAATCCTGTTAGGGGGGAAAGGATGTAAGATCCGGGAAAATTACGTGTTATTATGTGATGTGAAATAAAATTTTAATTTCATATTAAGAGTTATTAAATGATTTATCTGTTTAAACGTGCTAAGTTATTCGTTAAATGATTGAATATGTGATATTGTGGTGCTATGTGAAATGTGTGGGGAATTAGAAACTATTTTGAAAAGGATGTCATACTATTTTATTCTATTTTAATTATCGAAAAGAAAATTTGGATCGTTCCCAAATTATTCAGGATATTGGTATATCGTTCGTACCAATATTTCATTCGTTAAAGTGGGAAGTATTCGAAAATATTCGTAATGGAGGTATTTTGGTTCGTATATTTTGTATTAAACGATACTTGTAGTTATCCGTACTTTATGGATGATTATTGTCTCGAAAAACGTGTATTCTGCTTTATTAAAGGTTTAAAGCATATATTCTGTTATATTGTATTTAAAACGATCCATCGGATCAATATCGATCCAAAAATGTCGTTTGGGGTATTATTTTCCATTTATTATAAAAAGGCAAATCATACTTTGTTTTTTGTATAATCAAGCTTAATTACAGTTAAAAATCCGAAAAACCCTAGAACGTGTTCTTCGTGTTCTTGAGAATCAAACCAACTTTTGAAGGCGTTATCGGAATCCGATTTCGATGTTCTTGTAACCAAAATGAATCTCTCATCATCCTCTACCTAAATCCATCATCAAAATTCATGTGGGTATGATTTCTGAGTTTTTTTTATTTTTAATTATTTATTTATTTTCGAAGTTTTATATTTAAATTGGGGGAATCTTGAATCTTTGTTGTTCTTGATAATTGATGGCTTTAATGTGTCTGTTATGTGATTTGGAACATGTTGATGATTTTTGTGTGATTTTTAGAGCTTTAATTCGAGCTAATTGGGAAAATAGAAGTTCGCCGGAAAGTATTGGTTTAATCGGAGTTTGAGTTAAGTTAGTCGAAGCTTGATTGTGTTTGGGGCATTAAATAGATCGTGGCATGAATAATCGTTTCATATATAAAGTTTTGAATATGGTGTTGTTTTGGAATCAACCGGAAAATCGCTGCCACCACCGGCGATTCTTGTTCTGGCGATTCTGTACCGTTTTTGCGTGTGTTTGATTGGATTAAACGAAGTTCTGATGTTACCATTGCTTTCCTGTACAAATCCCGTGTTTTGGGATGGATTGTGGTCGCCAGAATGCGACCGGCCGCCGGAACTGCGACCGGCCGCCGGAACGGCGCCGGAAACCGGCGGGTGTTCTTTGTGACCCGTTTGTGTTCTTGGCGACCCGTTTTCAAACCCTAACCCTACCCGGTTTGATCCTAAAACCCTAATCCATTTCCAGAAAAGTGATTCTGGGATTTTATTTTTAAAATAATTCAAAATTTGTTTTAAAAATTCTAAAAATCATATCTTTGATTTAAAAATACATTTTATTATTCTGAAAATTTTATAAATTCTTAAATATTTATTTAAATTCGGAAATTGATTAAATTTAATTATTTTAAATATTTTTGATTAATAATTAATTTATTTAATTAATTGGTTAATTCTTTTAATCAGTTAATTCTTAAAAATTGATTATTAATTAGATTTAATTAATTTAAAATTCAGTTTAATTATTTTCAAACCTGATTTATTATTTAAAAATAGTTTGAGCATTTAAAGAGTGTCAATTAATTTTATTAATTGATTTATTTGCAGTTAAAATACTTATATTGGATTTAAAAATCCGATTTTTGATTTAAAAATTGTTTGTGGCTTATTTAAATTCAAATAAGCTTCGTGTGATGTTTTAAAAATAGTTATAAGTGCTATATGGTTTGTATGAGTTGTGTAATGTGTTTTGTAGTCCGTATATGCCCGTACTTGGGCTAGTGTCTGAGTTTTAATATCATAAATTATATCGGACGTCCGATACGTACCCGGTTACTTGTTTAAATGTGCTATGTGAATGATGTGGATTATGTGAATTATCTGGTTAGTGAGATATAAATACGAATAACTGTTTTGAGACTTGTTTAAATACTTTGGTCGTGTCTAGTATTGTCACGAGGGGTAGTTGGGATAGAAATTTGTCAGTAATGTTAGAAAATGAGAATGGTGAGACTGTTGACCTTATATAAGGAGAGTTGTGTCAAGCGAGTTACGAGGATTACTTGTATAGTTAGTTGTGATCATTCTATCAATTGAAATGTGGTTGTCTATGCAACAGAGGCTATTGGACGAGGCGAGTCAGATTATCGAAGTTAAGTTACAATCGTTTATGGAATGTGAAATCATACGTTGAAGACTAAGTACCGTCTCATGTTTGACTATCGAGGCTGGCACGTGGATTCGAAATGGTAAAAGCAGACTAGTGGTGTTCGCAAGAGCGTTAGAGCAAAGAAGGACGGAAGTAGAGAATCGTGCGATAAGACAGAATAAGGAGGGAATCGTATTGTTTCAGCGTTACGAAATAGCTAAGGACTAGAGGCAAGTGTTTATACCCTTGCTTATTAATTAAGAGATATTATCTTGAATTATTAGTATGCATGTTGAATGCTTTTTACTGAATTTTCAAATGTTGATTTCTTTGCATTAAATTGCAAGTATGTTATTTAATCTCGTAAATTGACGAGTACTATTTTATACCTTTTGAGTTTAGATTCATATTTTCATGTTGATCGGAGAGATATAATTATTATATTGAAATGATTGAAAAGATAGTTATGGGTTGTATACTAAGGCCTTCTTTCAAAGACTTGATTTAAAAATGCTAAGTTGGAATATTACCAACCCTAGATGAGCGGGAACTTGTGAACCCTATGAGGGAAAAGTTATTCTAAGATTCTGAAGTTGTGTTGCTTACTCTTCAAGTATACCATTTTTCACCTTGCACCTATGTAAGCCTTGTTATCCTTTCTTATTTATAAGCGATTATCTGATCCAGTCCCTGATTCAAATTCAAATATGTTGTGTAAGAGTTGGTTTACTTCTTTCAAACGTGAGGCTTAGCTATTATAAGTATACGTTCGAAGGATCTAAACTAATTCTGTCAGAAGCCAGTAAACCCTTGTTTTTCTCTAATTATAAACTTACCTTGAATTATCCTTAAACTTAAACTTGACTTTCTTGTCACTTACCGAATTGGTGAATCTTGACTAATTCTTCCATAATGTGTTAAATCATATTGTTGAGGCCATCTAGAGCCTGTTCTTTGAACCCTACTCTATATTGAGCTGATAAAATTTCTATTGATACCATGATACCTGTTTCATATCGAACCTGATCTTGTTGAGCATGTTATTGTTATTCTTCATTATCATTCCAGTTGTTGTATCGGTTTCGTCGATGTTTATTACGTTGTTACTTGTCATGTGCATTTCCCATTGTTGTGTCGATCTTGTCGATACTTGATTATATAGCTATTCCTTATTGATTCTACATATTGAACTGTTTCCTGGAACGTGAGTTTTCCAGCAATTGTTGTATTAAGGTTGTCGATTCTTCCGACACCTGATTGTCGAAGTAAGGTTGTCATTTGTGCTGACACCTGACATGTATAATATAGAATTGGAATGTTTTTAAAAATGGGACCAGTAATTGGTCGGGCCATATTTATGGTCGGAATAATTTAAGGCCCAGATTGGCCTAGGATCCAGTAGAGGACTATGACATGAGCTAGTCCGGGGTTGATGCGTGGTTGGCCATCAGCTCAAGCTTTGATTTGATAAATGTGGAAAATCCAATTCTAATATCAATTTTCATTTCTAGGATGAGTTACATCCGTATATTTTGTACTTGTGAGTTATGCCCTGATATTCAGGATTATTCGTTGCGCGAAGTTGTTGGTTGTTGATTAATAAATGGTGGTTTCAATCTTGCTGAAATCACTTACTCTTAATTCGTTTGGATTCCAAATAGTCGAAATCCACTTCCTTGATTCCATTGGTAGTCGTGAGATATCTATTCTGATGAGTTTTATTCATACCGCGTATCCAGTCGGTACCATGTTGAAGTCTTGAAGTGCGTTCTTTGTTCCATGACCGAGCGCGTTGGCTCATTCTTACTCCTTGATTATTCTACCCTTCCAGAGTTGTTGGTTTCAGAGAATGTTGTGAATAGATCTGTTATCTTCAAATTAGTATCTTTATACAAACTGTGGTCTTAAAGACATATGAGTTATACTTAATTCGTATTTTCTACATACTATTGTAGTTATTGTTGATTCGGTCGCCGTGACGGCCAATATAAACCTTTTTGTGTTTTAAACTATTCAGTTGCGAGAAGCTGAATGAGAAATTGTGATAAATTACTAAACTTGATTTGAGAAGTTTTAAAGATTACAAATGTTCAAAAACAAAAGTTTGTTATTTGAAAATTCAAAGTTTATTTTGGAAACCTTTCGTATTATATTTGATAATGCACTTGCTGAGCAATTCATTCGCTCATACTTGTTTTCTTTATATATATTTTAGCCTGCCAGTAAGAAGGTATATTGGCGAGAGTTGTCCGCGTAGCTGATCAGAGATGGGGAAGGATATTAGCATAAAGACGTTATGATCCAGAGCATTTGGAGCTAGTGAGAGGTTTTGTATATAGATGTTTTCTATTGAATAATATATTGTATAAGATTAGTTGTCTGGTATACTTCTTATCGAAGTTATACTAGTGTATTAGAATTTATGTAAAGAGAATGGTTGTAAAGAAGAAAGATTGTTGTAATGAAATTTTGGATTCTTGTTTCTAGCACTATAACCTTTAAAGAATCTTGGTAGAGTTGGGGTCAGAGATATTATTATTATTGTGTTGATTTTATATTGAATAGGTTGTTTGGATTGAGGGTGCAGTGTGACGACCAAATCCTTTGGCCCCGGATTTGGGGCGTTACAGGCTTCGTGTGATGTTTTAAAAATAGTTATAAGTGCTATATGGTTTGTATGAGTTGTGTAATGTGTTTTGTAGTCCGTATATGCCCGTACTAGGGCTAGTGTCTGAGTTTTAATATCATAAATTATATCGGACGTCCGATACGTACCCGGTTACTTGTTTAAATGTGCTATGTGAATGATGTGGATTATGTGAATTATCTGGTTAGTGAGATATAAATACGAATAACTATTTTGAGACTTGTTTAAATACTTTGGTCGTGTCTAGTATTGTCACGAGGGGTAGTTGGGATAGAAATTTGTCAGTAATGTTAGAAAATGAGAATGGTGAGACTGTTGACCTTATATAAGGAGAGTTGTGTCAAGCGAGTTACGAGGATTACTTGTATAGTTAGTTGTGATCATTCTATCAATTGAAATGTGGTTGTCTATGCAACAGAGGCTATTGGACGAGGCGAGTCAGATTATCGAAGTTAAGTTACAATCGTTTATGGAATGTGAAATCATACGTTGAAGACTAAGTACCGTCTCATGTTTGACTATCGAGGCTGGCACGTGGATTCGAAATGGTAAAAGCAGACTAGTGGTGTTCGCAAGAGCGTTAGAGCAAAGAAGGACGGAAGTAGAGAATCGTGCGATAAGACAGAATAAGGAGGGAATCGTATTGTTTCAGCGTTACGAAATAGCTAAGGACTAGAGGCAAGTGTTTATACCCTTGCTTATTAATTAAGAGATATTATCTTGAATTATTAGTATGCATGTTGAATGCTTTTTACTGAATTTTCAAATGTTGATTTCTTTGCATTAAATTGCAAGTATGTTATTTAATCTCGTAAATTGACGAGTATTATTTTATACCTTTTGAGTTTAGATTCATATTTTCATGTTGATCGGAGAGATATAATTATTATATTGAAATGATTGAAAAGATAGTTATGGGTTGTATACTAAGGCCTTCTTTCAAAGACTTGATTTAAAAATGCTAAGTTGGAATATTACCAACCCTAGATGAGCGGGAACTTGTGAACCCTATGAGGGAAAAGTTATTCTAAGATTCTGAAGTTGTGTTGCTTACTCTTCAAGTATACCATTTTTCACCTTGCACCTATGTAAGCCTTGTTATCCTTTCTTATTTATAAGCGATTATCTGATCCAGTCCCTGATTCAAATTCAAATATGTTGTGTAAGAGTTGGTTTACTTCTTTCAAACGTGAGGCTTAGCTATTATAAGTATACGTTCGAAGGATCTAAACTAATTCTGTCAGAAGCCAGTAAACCCTTGTTTTTCTCTAATTATAAACTTACCTTGAATTATCCTTAAACTTAAACTTGACTTTCTTGTCACTTACCGAATTGGTGAATCTTGACTAATTCTTCCATAATGTGTTAAATCATACTGTTGAGGCCATCTAGAGCCTGTTCTTTGAACCCTACTATATATTGAGCTGATAAAATTTCTATTGATACCATGATACCTGTTTCATATCGAACCTGATCTTGTTGAGCATGTTATTGTTATTCTTCATTATCATTCCAGTTGTTGTATCGGTTTCGTCGATGTTTATTACGTTGTTACTTGTCATGTGCATTTCCCATTGTTGTGTCGATCTTGTCGATACTTGATTATATAGCTATTCCTTATTGATTCTACATATTGAACTGTTTCCTGGAACGTGAGTTTTCCAGCAATTGTTGTATTAAGGCTGTCGATTCTTCCGACACCTGATTGTCGAAGTAAGGTTGTCATTTGTGCTGACACCTGACATGTATAATATAGAATTGGAATGTTTTTAAAAATGGGACCAGTAATTGGTCGGGCCATATTTATGGTCGGAATAATTTAAGGCCCAGATTGGCCTAGGATCCAGTAGAGGACTATGACATGAGCTAGTCCGGGGTTGATGCGTGGTTGGCCATCAGCTCAAGCTTTGATTTGATAAATGTGGAAAATCCAATTCTAATATCAATTTTCATTTCTAGGATGAGTTACATCCGTATATTTTGTACTTGTGAGTTATGCCCTGATATTCAGGATTATTCGTTGCGCGAAGTTGTTGGTTGTTGATTAATAAATGGTGGTTTCAATCTTGCTGAAATCACTTACTCTTAATTCGTTTGGATTCCAAATAGTCGAAATCCACTTCCTTGATTCCATTGGTAGTCGTGAGATATCTATTCTGATGAGTTTTATTCATACCGCGTATCCAGTTGGTACCATGTTGAAGTCTTGAAGTGCGTTCTTTGTTCCATGACCGAGCGCGTTGGCTCATTCTTACTCCTTGATTATTCTACCCTTCCAGAGTTGTTGGTTTCAGAGAATGTTGTGAATAGATCTGTTATCTTCAAATTAGTATCTTTATACAAACTGTGGTCTTAAAGACATATGAGTTATACTTAATTCGTATTTTCTACATACTATTGTAGTTATTGTTGATTCGGTCGCCGTGACGGCCAATATAAACCTTTTTGTGTTTTAAACTATTCAGTTGCGAGAAGCTGAATGAGAAATTGTGATAAATTACTAAACTTGATTTGAGAAGTTTTAAAGATTACAAATGTTCAAAAACAAAAGTTTGTTATTTGAAAATCCAAAATTTATTTTGGAAACCTTTCGTATTATATTTGATAATGCACTTGCTGAGCAATTCATTCGCTCATACTTGTTTTCTTTATATATATTTTAGCCTGCCAGTAAGAAGGTATATTGGCGAGAGTTGTCCGCGTAGCTGATCAGAGATGGGGAAGGATATTAGCATAAAGACGTTATGATCCAGAGCATTTGGAGATAGTGAGAGGTTTTGTATATAGATGTTTTCTATTGAATAATATATTGTATAAGATTAGTTGTCTGGTATACTTCTTATCGAAGTTATACTAGTGTATTAGAATTTATGTAAAGAGAATGGTTGTAAAGAAGAAAGATTGTTGTAATGAAATTTTGGATTCTTGTTTCTAGCACTATAACCTTTAAATAATCTTGGTAGAGTTGGGGTCAGAGATATTATTATTATTGTGTTGATTTTATATTGAATAGGTTGTTTGGATTGAGGGTGCAGTGTGATGACCAAATCCTTTGGCCCCGGATTTGGGGCGTTACAGTTGAGGTAATGGCATACCCAAGATAGGACTTGTTCATGAAAGAGACAAGCCCTTTGAAGTCCTCACCAACATCATTGGGTGAGAAGGTACCAACAAAGTTAGTTTGAGAGATTGATTGCTTAGGGGCCATTTTTGCTAATTGAGGTAAGAAAGAAGAAAATGAGTGAGTTGTTTTCGTAGACAAGAAAGTTGTGTTGCTTTGTGGTTGTTTTGTGTCAGTTTTGATTTTGTCTGATTAACTGATGAATAAAGAGGGGAGCTCAGACGTTTCACTAAAAAGAGGGGAAAAGTGGAATCGTGTCTTTACCCAGTAACTCCATCATGTGAGTTACTCGCTTTATTTTCTATCTACGTGGAGGTTGAATTTACATCTGTAACGATCCACTACTTTTGACAGTAACTTGTGCGCTGAAACAAACTGTTGTTCAGAATGACAGTATCTTTTAAAACTCTTGTCAGAATGTTGTTCACTGCTATCAAGAAACTAACTGTCATGGCATACCGTGACAGTTTCTTTTCTTGACGACGGTAACCCTTGCGGAAAACAATATCTGTCGAGAATTTTAATAGATCTTTTCATTAATTTACTTAACTAAAGAATCACCAGTTACACATATTCAATTTGATCAGGGATTTGCATGCACAGTAGAATTATCAGTCAATCAATGCAAACACATACCACACAGATAAAGAATCATAGAAGAAGGTAGGATAAGTTTTATTAACAAAATCATTTTAACAATTGAGAATTACAATTTATGATTAATGATTTCATTAACTAATCCTAAAGCTTCTGAACGAGCTTCTTCTTTTGTGCGTCCTTCTTGCTCGAGGAGCACTTGAAGTTCTTTCTCTTGCTCTTGCCACTTTGCCTCTTCAGCAGCCTTGTCAACTTTTTCTTTCTCTTTTTCCTCTTCGAGGAACTCATCCACTATATGGAACATCTTTCCAACTTCTTCTTCTTGCGAGGATACACGCCATGTCTTAGGCTCGTACTCGACTCCTACTTTGTTTTCCATTTTACCTTTTCTAAATGTGAAACTAGTATGACCTAAGGTTCAATTTATAGGCATACTAAGTGATAAGTCAAGTAAATGGTCAACAGTTTGGAATACCCATACAACTACCACAAATTACAATTAAGAGTTTTATCCTCCACTAATACAACAATTAACATATATAACCGATCAGTGCAATTCCCTTGACCAATTTCTCAAACTTTGAGGTTATCCAAGTTAATGACTCACAAAGTCTAACTATCAACAGTAAGACTAGCACAAAATTCAAGTTTAGCATAGTCATAGCAAACATGCTGTCGAAAATGAATAGTGACTATGTGGACAGTAACTTCTCATGACAGCAACTTAGAAGCTACTGTCACAAGCTGTATTTAGAATTTGAAAATATAAAACTAGTAAGTTAACATACCAGATTGAGCATTCCCAATTCACTTACCAACCTGTTAAAGGTGGCTTCATCCAATGGTTTTGTGAAGATATCTGCAAGTTGCTTTTCTAAAGGGACATAGATCAGTTTCACAGTTCCTTTTTCAACATGCTCTCTTATGAAGTGATGCCTTATATCAATATGCTTTATCCTAGAGTGTTGAACAGGATTGTCTGAGATGGCTATGGCACCAGTGTTGTCACAGAAGATAGGAATGTTGTTTAACACTAGACCATAATCTAAAAGCTAATTTTTCATCCACAGAATTTGTGCACAGCAATTTCCAGTTGTAATGTATTCAGCTTCTGCAGTTGATGTAGAGACTGATGTTGCTTCTTGCTAAACCATGATACCAATCTTCCACCAAGAAATTGACAGCTACCTGTTGTACTTTTCCTGTCAATTCTACATCCAGCATAGTCTGAATCAGAATACCCAACTAGATCAAATCCAGTATTTTTAGGATACCAAAAGCCTAGATTAGGAGTGCCTTTTAGATATCTAAAAATCCTCTTGATAGCAACCAAGTGTGACTCCTTTGGATCAGCTTGAAATCTTGCACAGAGACATGTAGCAAACATTATGTCTGGTCTGCTAGCAGTTAAGTAGAGGAGAGATCCTACCATGCCTATGTAAGCACTAGAGTCCACTTTCTTTCCTTTGGGATCAAGATCCAGATTGGTTGATGTGGAGATGGGGGTCTTGGCAGGTGATGAATCTTCCAAGTTGAACTTTTTGAGAAGTTCTTTGATATACTTGGCGATTCCATCAGCTTGTTGAAGAACTTGTAGACCAAGGAAGAATGACAGTTCTCCCATCATGCTCATCTCATATTTGTTTCTCATTAGAGATGAAAACTTTTCACATAGTTTTTCATTTGTAGATCCAAAAATAATGTCATCAACATAGATTTAAACAAGAATGATGTCTTTGCCATGGTGCTTGTAGAATAGAGTTTTATCTGCTACACCTCTTGTAAACTGATTTTCCAATAAAAAGTTAGAGAGTGTATCATACCAAGCTCTGGGAGCTTGTTTCAATCCATATAGTGTTTTGAACAGTTTGTATACAAAGTTATACAATTCAGCATCTTCAAATCCAGGTGGTTGTTCAACATACAACTCTTCCTCCAACTCTCCATTGAGAAAGGCACTTTTGACATCCATCTGAAACACCTTGAAGTTACAGTGTGCAGCAAAGGCTAGAAAGATCCTTATTGCTTCAAGTCTAGCAACAGGTGCATATGTCTCATCATAATCTATTCGTTCCTGTTGACAGTAACCTTTAGCTACTAGCCTTGCTTTGTTTCTTGTCACCATTCCACTCTCATCCAGTTTGTTTCTGAATACCCACTTTGTCTCAATGATTGATTTTCCTTTTGGTCTTGGAACCAGCTTCCATACATTGTTTCTTTCAAACTGGTTGAGTTCTTCTTGCATAACAATCACCCAATCAGAATCCAACAATGCTTCATCAATTGTTTTTGGTTCTATTTGAGACAGAAAACATGAGAATATGTTGTCAGTAGAGACATTATTCATTGTCCTTACCACAGAGGAAGGATTACCAATGATTAGATCATTTGTGTGATCCTTGTTCCATTTTGTGGCTCTGGGCAAGCTTCTGTTTTGATCTGATAGATTAGTTCCAGTTTGAGGAATTGAATCTTCACCAGTGCAGTTGTCTCCACCATGCTCTACATTATCTCTAGAGTCACCATCATTTTGAAGATTAGTTGAAATGGTCTGTGACTGAGCTGGAGTTTGATTTACATCATTAGTGTTGACAGCATCTTTCTCAAGATCAACAGTTTGAGTATAACTGAGCTCTTCATCAACAATTTCTTCTTCTTCCAAGTATCCTTGATTTTCAAACCTAAAGGTCTGCATTTGACCGTCTTCATGCAGCCCTAGAAACTTGGTTTCATCAAATGTGACATTCACACTTTCTTCAATGATCCTGTTTTCTATGACATAGACTTTGTAAGCTGTTCTTTCTATTCCATATCCCATGAAAATGCCTTCATAAGCTTTAGTATCAAACTTTCCTTTCTTTTCATGGTTGTCCTTCATCATGAAGCACTTACTTCCAAATACATGAAAGTACTTGACAGTAGGTTTCTTCTCATTCAACAAATAGTAAGGGGTGCTTCCATAAGTCTTGTTGATTAAGGTTCTGTTCTGTGTGTAACAAGCTATGTTGATTGCCTATGCCCAGAAATATGTTGGTAATTTTGCATCATGCAACATAGTTCTAGCAGCTTCAATGCGGTTCTTGTTCTTCCTTTCCACAACTCCATTATGATGTGGTGTTCTTGCAGCAGAGAATTGTTGTACAATGCCTTCATCTTTGCAGAAATTTCCAAGCAATGCATTTATGAATTCAGTACCATTATCACTTCTTAGGAATTGAACTTTGGCATTTGGAGTTCTGTCAAGAACTCTTATGTGATCAATGATTTCTTGAGCAGCTTCATCTTTTGACTCTAGATACTTCACCCAAGTGTACCTAGAGTAGTCATCCACCATGACCAATGCATATCTCTTCTTGGCTAAGGATGGAACATTTACTGGGCCAAAAAGATCCATGTGAATCAGCTTGAGTGGTTCAGTGTTGGTGTTAACTTGCTTTGTCATGTGCACAACTCTTCTTAATTTTCCCATTTAACAATCATCACACAGTCCTTCTTGACAGAATTCGTGTTGAAGTAGTCCTCTTACAAGCTCCTTCTTCATTAGCATATTCATAGTTTTGAAGTTAAGATGAGAGAGTTTCCTATGCCAAAACATGTTGTCACCAACAATAGCTTTACTGTAGAAACAGTAGATTTTGTCCTTCTTTGTTGAACTTAGATCAGCAACAAACAAGCTTCATTTCCTCATTCCTTTAAGAGAAAGGCTTCCATCTTTCTTGTGATAGATGTTGCAAACCATCATATCAAAATCAACCTTAAATCCCCTGTTGTGCTTTAATCCATCAACAAGAGCAATATCATTGATGACAACATTTCCAATTTCCAGACAGCCATATCCCACAGTGTAACCTTTGCTGTTGTCTCCAAAGGTTATGATTGGGCCAGCTTTTTCAACAAAGTGTGATAGCAGGGCTTTATCACCTGTCATGTGTCTTGAGCATCCACTGTCAATGATCCACATAACCTGTTTCTTATTCTTGACCTTCAAAACAAATTTTATTTAGGTTGCATTTGGTACCCAAATCTTATTGGGTCCTGCAGACTTAGTAACACCTGAGTTTCCATCATCTTTAACATCAACATCAGAAATCTCATGTTTGACTTCTTTTCTCACCCACTCAGTTTTAGAGATAGATCTTGTCTTCTTCTTAGTGGGTGTTGCCTTTTTACTAACATCAGTAGGCCCAGAAGTCTTAACATTTTGCATGTAAGAGCATTTTTCAGTAGACAGAATAGGCAAATTGAAACATGTACTCATGGCAGTGATCTTACAAGGCATGCAATCAATGTTGTTATAGACAGCCATAGTTCTATGCATAATGGGGGTTCTATGTAAGTTACCATTGACCTCAGTCACATTGATTTTATTCTCTGTTGGTTTCTTACAAACATGTGTTAGATGGTGAGAGGAGCCACAATTATTGCATAGTTTCCTAGGGGCATTCTTAACATGAGCTTAGCCATTTCCTTTATTGATCCCTAACTTGTCATTCCTATTCTTAGACTTGTAGGCATCTGTGTTGACAGTATGTCCTGAACTTGCTGTCGAGTTATTCTTGATAGTACCTTTTACTCCTACTGTCTTGACAGCAGGTTTAGAAGTTACTGTCTTGGATACTCTTTTGACAGTATCTTTGGAAGTTTCTGTCTTGCCATTTATGACAGCATCTTGGGAACATTCTATCAGATTGTTTGGCAAAGTTACTGTCTTGAGAATTTTGACAGTATCTTTTCCTTCAATAGGTGTGCTGTCAACACTCTCATCTTTATCAAGGAGTTGTTGCTTGATGAGCATGGCTTCCTCATCAAAATCAACTTCCGCAATCTTGAACGTTGGTTTGTGAACCTTTTTGAGAATGTGAGGTTTGACAACAATATCATTTGAACAATCATGAACCACAGTTTCCTTTCCAGGTCTTCTACCATAATCAAAGCCTACTCTAACTTTCTGATTCTCAGTGTGTTTTTCATTGTAATCCTGAATTAGCTTAGATGAGTTCCTGAAGGCCTTAATCTTGAATTCATTTTCAGTGATCTCATTTCTCAGAAACTCCTCTATCTCCTTAGCACAGACTATGTCATTTTCAAGTATAGCATTTTCTTGAGCTAAGGAATCTAATGAACTGGTCTTAAGCAAAAGCATTTCATTTTCAGATTTGAGTGTTTCATTCAGTTTAGTTAGCCTAGCAATTTCTTCATTTGCAGTAGTTAAACTGGTATGGATGTTAAACATTTCAGCACTCAATTCTTCAACAGTTTGCTTATATTCATCTTTAGACATATCAAGTAAAATGAGTGATGATACCTGACTTGAGGCGCTTGATGAATCATCATCTGATTTAGCCATGAGGGCTAAGTTCACATATTCTTCCTCTTCTTCTTCATCAGATTCATCCCAACATTTTCCTTTAGCCACATAGGCTCTTCCTTGTCCTTTCTTGAATTGTCCACTAGATCCTTTGTCCATTTTCTGATTTTGTTTTGGCCTTCTGCATTCAGTAGCAAAATGACCAGGCTCATTGCAGTTGTAGCATTTAAACTTTGATCTATCCGCCATCCTTGTCTTGTATCCTCCTCTTGTGGCACCACCAACAGCCTTAGACGAGTTTCCTTTGCTGAACTTAGATGTTTGACCATGAGGCTTATATGACTTGTCTCTTTTGAATCTTATGTTCCTAAATTTCTTAGCCATATAAGCCATGCTTGGATTGTCCATACTTTCCATCTCTTCTATAGTGTAGAAGTCTTCATCTTCAATATCATTAAGTTACAACACCACCTTCTCCTCATCATCCACCACCTCTTCAATCTTTAGAGATGACACTTGAGTTTGTTGAATGATTTGCATTGCTTCACTTGGCTGGGTGACCTTTGGCTCATGAGCTACAAGAGCACCAAACATATTTGCCATCTTGCCTTTTGATCCACTTTGTATGGCTCTTTTCTGAAAGAGTTCAAGTTTATATGACTTGAGCATACCATACAATGTTTCAAGAGAAACATTATTCAGGTCTCTTCCTTCTCTGATTGTTGTAACTCTATGTTCAAGATGCTCACGAAGAGTGAGTAAGAACTTAACATTGATTTCTTTCTTTTCATAGAACTTACCATGAATCTGTAGTTCAGTTAGAAGTTTGTTGAACCTTTCAAACATATGTGTTAGTTCTTCACCAGGTTTTGCCATGAAGGCTTCATATTGAGATACAAGAATTTGTCTTTGATTTTCTCTAACCTCTTCACTTCCTTCGCAGAGCAGTTCGATTTTGTTCCAAATCTCTTTGGCTGATGTGCATCCAATAACGTTCCCACATATGGCTTTGTCCAAGGTGAGGGAATCAAGCAAGATAAGTTGCACATAATCATCCAGATCTACCTTTTTTCTGGTTCTAAAAATTCTGAAGGTTTCTTGGCGACCAAGTGTGCTGGAATAATGACACCATCCACCGTTGAGGCTGGAATCTCCTTCTGAGGAACAAAGGGACCATTCTCGAGGATTCCCATGTATAGTGTATTTGCAGCTTTGATAAACAACAAGATCTTTCTCTTTCATATGTTGTAGTTCTCTTTATCAAAAGCTGGGATCTTGATACTACTTGACTTCTGCGCACTCGTCATGATCTCAGATTTGTATGTCAATCTGTTGCTCTGATACCAGTTGTTGGTCCTTGAGTATTATAGGGGGGGGGGTTGAATGCAATAATGATAAATTACAATCTCTGTTTCAACAACTAAAACTAAGATTAAGATTTATCAGCAGAAGAAATGCAAACGTAAGTAGATTACTCACAAAATAAATGTTTTATTTATTTTGCAAAATGTTGCTACAACCTTGAGAAAAATGTGTTTTTCTCAAGCTTCAATTTCTTTAGTTGTTACTAGACTTAGAATTAGAGATAGTCTAAGTATACTACTCATATCTCTATCATCACATGTTTGTGGAGCTGCTGTCATTTTCTTGTGGCAGCTCCTTACAATTTGCATACCCATGTGACTTACCTAAATTGCTATACAATCAGAGTTATCATTACATAAAAAGCAATCTAGATACATTCTAAATTAATATAACACAATTTTAGCAGATGTTGATTTGTCATACTCTCGAATTGGTAAGCTTTGTCTTGTTATCTTTAAAGCTTCTGTCGTAGTCTTTGCAGGCCTGATACAGTGTTGGGATACTGCAGCACGCCTGTTTCTTGAACATCTAATCTGTCACATGTTTGACTGGGTAGATCCCCAATTCAAAGTGAATCCCCTTGAGACAGTATCCTGACATGCCAAGTATGTTGTCACAAGAAAGTGCTTTTGGTGACAGTATGAAATCCCCACAATAGTTGCTGTCAGGAGTTCCAAACTTGCTGTCAGGGTAGAGGAATGTTGATGTCTCTAGGCTTCCGCCAATGTTGTTGTCAGAGAGAATATGCTGTCATGACTTGCAACGTGCTGTCTTCTTGTAACCTTACTGTCAATGAAATGACAGTAACTTTTATTCTTGTTGTCGACCTGATGTATTCCTTGAGGCTTGAACAAATGAATGAACTTCTTCCAAGATATACAAACAGTTTTATTACAACAAATTAATTGGCTACAAGAACATATTCTGGTTGTGACAGTATGTTCTAATTTAATAAAATTAAGTATTACTAAACACAAAGTTAAGTTGTCTCTAAGCTATCACCCATAAATCCTAACATCACCTATCATAAATCATATTATCTTCAAAAAAATAGTAGAAGATTAAACAATCATCACATTTCACGTATATCTTCTTATACCCGTACATACCCTTATGTGTACTCCATGAGTTAAGGAATATGCCAAAGTATAATTTTATAAAAATAACAAGAATTATTTCCGAAATAATTTTATGTTGGACTACTGGTCCAGAACCCTTTACAACTCGATATGTTTAGTTCTCGAGAACTTAATTTTCTGCTTCTAGCAGTTTTAATCATTCTGGAATTGAATTTAAATGTTGTCAAGTGGGTCATATAAAATTAAAATCAAATCCTTCGTATATTTCCAGACTATTTGGTAATTATATAATCATGTCCACCACAAGATATTATTTCTCTTCAAAACCAATATAAGGTCATTATATAACTATGTGACCTTTATATTTCGTAGATTTCACTTTCACATAAAGAGATAATGATTTTTATAGCGCGCTTCATTCACAACTTCTGGTGTGCGAACTGCAAGTCCAAATAATTTATCTCTTTGTTAGAGATTTTGCCTCAATCATTTACTTATATCTTTAGCCAATTTATTTTCTGATCCTCATTATAATCCATAACCTCAAGTGTTAAATTTTCATATGAAGTATCGTCAACATTGATTTGAGTAAATGGTTTCATTTTATTCTAGACATGACATAATATATTGAGATCTCATAATTTTCAAGTACCTTCATTTTTCTTTCTTTTGTCATGTCTACAATCTCTTCGGGGGATCATTCAAAAGTTACCCACTCCTCGATTTAGCCATCATCAATTGCTGCTCCTTTTTACCTTTAAGGATAATTTTTTTATGGAACCAACTAGTCTATCACGCTTCAGGCGTTCTTTAGACACATAGCATCTTGAGGTTGTCCTTCCAGGACATATTTATTTGGAGCATTTGTAGCTGGTATATGTGATATAGCCACTCTTTCAGGTCAGCATATATGTCTGACAATAATTGAAACATATGAATGAATTATCTTTTGAACTTCTAGTTCAGATTCTTTACTATGAGGATCAACACGAGGCAATGATAATTTATTCATACTGAATATCACCAGCTATTCATGTTCTCCCCTAATTTTGAGAAAACAGACTTAATAAATTGAGTCATAGCCAAATACATATAAATGGCTCCAAATATATAATGATTGATAACCACTTATTTATAATGTATATCCAACTCTATCTTATTGTTGTGGTGGAACAATTATAGCTGACCAAATTTAATTTATTTATATAGGGAGATATTATGATAACTAGATGGCTAGATATGAATCAATATATGCCACAAGATATTCAAAAAAATTCATGTACAATAATTCTCATTGAACATTTGAGTAGTAGACTCAACAACATCATATAAATGCATATTCTTGATACTATGATTAACTAAACACTCAAACTAACAAGCTTCAGGTTGTGAGTATATAACAACTAAACATATAAACATATAGTTCATGTGTCAATCATATAATATCTTAATGACCCACATTTGGAGTTTTATAATTTATTTCGAAAGATGGTAGATTCATAATCTACTTTTGTTGGTGATCAATTTTCCTTATAAAAAAATATACCTGAGGAGAATTTATTGGTTTTTCAACGAACGTCCATATAAAATTTCAATTATCATTCGCATAAAATCGGAATGACTTAGCCCGTAACTATAAATTTTCAGCAAACTTCTAGTTTACAATAAGATATTTTAATAAAAGTTTGTGCGTTATAAAATTAGTGGATGATTTCAAAACATTTCTCCGAACTACTTTTAGTACCTTGAGTTAACTCAAGACTCGAAGACATATTTTTTCATTCTAGTATCTCCATGTGGTCGATTAATCATCAACTAAAATTTTTCTATCACTTGGGAGAGTACAATCACATTAATAATGTTAGAGTCCCCCTCTTTTTTTTCTTGTAATGCTATGATTAAATACATGCTCTTCTGGAGCCTTCTATTTAGAAAAATATAATGAGACATCCAATATATACAATATGATTAAATACACGTTCTTTTGGAGCCTTCTGTTTAGAAAAATATAATGAGACATCCAATATATACAATATGATTAAATACACGCTCTTCTGGAGCTTTCTATTTAGAAAAATATAATGAGACATCCAATATATACAATATGATTAAATACATGCTCTTCTAGAGCCTTCTATTTAGAAAAATATAATGAGACATCCAATATATACAATACTCCCCCTTTGGATGACTCATATATGATGTATAGTACTGACCCTGGATACTACTTGAAGAAGTTATAAATTTTTGTAATAATCAACCACAAGGATCAAGATATCAACTTAAAAAATTCTTCATGGATTCTATAGGACCAAACATATAAAAAAAATGTGTCATATAGAAAAATTTTGTTCACATTTGCAAAACTTCCGGTCATTATTTTGCACACAACTTCTGGTTGTAATTTTCGCAACTTCTGGTTGCCATCAATATCAAGTAATTATAAAAGAGCATTGAACTCAAGTTTTGAATAAATTTATCATGTAATATCAATTAAAATCAAATTTATAAATCATATAATGATAACACAACACCACCATGTATTATATATATCACAAGCAAGACTTCACAAAAAAAATATTTATAATATTAAACTCTCATTTATTTTGAAGCAGCCATAAAATATTTAAATATGTGGATAAGACGGCAGAGTAGAATTAAAATATTATGTGCATAGTTCAGTCACAAGATGTCTCATTTTTATATACTTATTCAGTTCTCAATACCCTCTTTTTTTTTTTGCACAGTTTTGGCTTTTCATTGTAACTTATGATTTGGGAGGCTATATAAAGCCTTGTTTGTTCATTGTTTACACACATGAATAAAATGATAATCTCCCTTCTCTCTCTATTATCTAGATCTCTCCATTGATATATATATATATATTATATTATACAACACGTTATCAACACGACTAGCTCTTTCGCTCCGTCATTACGACGGTGGACCTTATATCCATGAAGTTGATTAACTTTTACAAACACGAAAGATTGTTTTGGTATCCTAGTGGAACTTTAGCTCCAAGCCGTATTAGCTAGAGGAAGTGGTTGATTGTTTAAGGTGTGTTAAGAGATACAAGTTGTTCTTATGATCATCGACTAAATGTTCTTTCTTACTCATTTCAAATTTTAAAGTGAGAAATCCAAAGAGGATTAGCCAATACTTATTTTAAGATTAAAAGGTACGCATCCCCTTTATCGTTCTCTTCTTTTTCATTGCATTGTTCTAAATATGTGTTTGTGCGAGTCATCCAAGGGGGAGTGTTATATAATATTGTATGACTCTTAGCTTTATAACTACCATTGTAACTCCAACATTAACTCTTCACTATCCTTGTAACTCCTCCAACTCTTGGTTTTTATGTCATTGTAACTTATGATTTGGGAGGCTATATTGGTCAGCTATAATTGTTTTACCATAACAAAAAGATGTAGTTGGATATACATTACAAATGAGTGGTTATCAATAATTATATATTTTTGGAGCCATCTATGTGTATTTGGCCATGACTCAATTTATTGAGTCTGTTTTCTCAAAATTAGGGGGAGAAAATGAATAGTTGGTGATATTCAGTATGAATGAATTATCATTGCCTCGTGTTGATCCTCATAGTAAAGAATCTGAACTAGAAGTTCAGAAGATAATTCATTCATATGTTTCAATTATTGTCAGACATATATGCTGACATGAAAGAGTGACTATATCACATATACCAGCTACAAATGCTCCAAATAAATATGTCCTGGAAGGACAACCTCAAGATGTTATGTGTCTAAAGAACGCCTGAAGCGTGATAGACTAGTAGGTTCCATAACAAAATTATCCTTAAAGGTAAAAAAGAGCAGCAATTGATGATGGCTAAATCGAGGAGTGGGTAACTTTTGAATGATCTCCAGAAGAGATTGTAGACATGACAAAAGAAAGAAAAATGAAGGTACCGATGAGATCTCAATATATTATGTCATGTCTAGAATAAAATGGAACCATTTACTCAAATCAATGTCGATGATACATCATATGAAAATTTAACACTTGAGGTTATGGATTATAATGAGGATCAGAAAATAAATTGGCCAAAGATATAAGTAAATGATTGAGGCAAAATCTCTTATAAAGAGATAAATTATTTGGACTTACAGTTCGCACACAAGAAGTTGTGAAGGAAGCGCGCTATAAAAATCATTATCTCTTTAAAATAGAGAAATATTTAGAACTGCAATTCACACATGTATAAAAAGTCAGTGGGGGTATGAATGAATATTTATGTGAAAGTGAAATCTACGAAATATAAAGGTCACATAGTTATATAATGACCTTATATTAGTTATGAAGAGAAATAATATCTTGTGGTGGACATGATTACATAATTACCAAATAGTCTAGCAATATACAAAGGATTTGATTTTTTATATGACCCACTTGACAACATTTAAATTCAATTCCAGAAGGATTAAAACTGCTAGAAGCAGAAAATTAAGTTCTCGAGAACTAACCCTATCGAGTTGTAAAGAGTTCTGGACCAGTAGTCCAACATAAAATTATTACGGAAATACTTCTTGTTATTTTTTTAAAATTATACTTTGGCATATTCCTTAACTCATGGAGTACACATAAGGGTATGTACGGGTATAAGAAGATATACGTGAAATGTGATGATTGTTTAATCTTCTACTATTTTTTTTTGAAGATAATATGATTTATGATATGTGATAACTCATATAAATCTCTGGCCAGAGTGGATGAAAATTAGAACGTGTTTCTAATTGACATTTGAATGAGTTTCACCTCATAATCATAATATATTAGGATTATTGAGTTTGTTTTGTAAAGCTGTGAATTTTATTATTATTTTACAGTTTCCCCGAAACCATGCAAATTTTGAAAGAGAAAATTACTTTTGAGCGGAGACGAATATAATTTTTATGAGAATGCTTAGAACTTGCGACTTATGAAAGTCGATTGGATAAAGATCCCAGAAGGATTATAAATACATGATTATGTTTAATATATATGCAAGAGATGCTAATACATTCTGAAATACAACTTCTTCCCTGAAGGAAGATGTTAGTCACCGCTCTGCACACTTAAAAAGACAATTCTTGGTCATGAAGTACCACATATCATAATGCGTAAGATATTCATTTATCTTGCTAATTATACATGTTTTAATTTATTAATTAATAAATTCACTAGCGGAGTTTAAAGCAAGTCGAATATGAAGACATGCGAATCTTGATGAGAAAATTTTATTTGATCTCCACTAACCTATTCGACAAAGGTTTATATTGATTTTTCAGGTGCAAAATGTTTACATGATTATCATAATTTGCAGAAAAATGACTCAATTATAAAAGTTGCCAGATGAATAGCCGAACTTTTATTTTTTAAGCAATTGAATGCATTTCGTGAACTCAATTAGACGGTGTTTAACTGTTCGGGGGTATTTCTGTCTGAACAATTTTCAACGGTTCTTTTCTATAGAAATGGTTGTATATATACCCCCAGTTACATAAGTTCAACCCCTAAACATATGAAACATCAATTATAGCCTAGGAAACATCCTTGTTATAGTGTAAGTATAACAAGCACACACATAAAAAGTAAAGACATGAAAGAAACAAGGAAACATACGGTGGAGAGTGTTCTGATGACTTGAGAGAGGGACTGTTCATGGATATTACTAGGCAGATCTTGTTGAGAGTTTTTACAATCGGAATGAGAGTGTTTCATCCTAACAAACATGATCTCAATCTTTGGATTAGCTCTGACAAATTGACGTACTTTCGTTATGAAAACTGAGGCAACCCCAAGAGGGGAGAAGGCTTCAAAAGTGATACGAAAATCGATAACCCCATAATACCTTGCCACTACCTTGAGCACATTGACTTGGGCAAAGTGTGTAAGCTCCTTGATATTATAGAGACGAATATCCAATTCAGCTAAACAAACTTGTTTATCCATTCTGATGCCAGGGATGACAGGGCGTAGTGATGAATCGTAATATAAACGTCTAGATGTCCAACAGATAACCTGGAATATTTGCAAATCAGAAAGTTTAAACATACATACATATATAGATACACACAAAACATAAACAAGATGATTAAATAAGAAGAAGAAGACGTACCCGCTTTTCTTTAGATATTGTCAGGTTACAATGATTTGTGGCCTTAGACTTGCCCTCTTTAAAACACCGGTTATTTCTCTTTCCCACTGTCAAAATCTAATTCTTATATTTCGCCTTCAAAACAAACCAGCGAACTATATATATAGAGAATACCAACCGAAAGAATACCTAATTCTTATTCAATTTGGAAGAATGCTTAATTCTTCGGAAAACCCCCAAGCGGTTAAACACCGTCTAATTGAGTTCACGGAATGCATTCAATTGTTTAAAAAATAAAAGTTCGGCTATTCATCTGACAACTTTTATAATTGAGTCATTTTACTGCAAAAAAATTATAATTCATAGCATTTAAGTGCAATTAAGTAAAAAATCTCCAACTTACGACATTTTACCTGCCGTTTGAGCGCAAACACGACATCCACCCTCCAGAGGAATTCAGACAAAGTCTCAACCGTCCACGTGTTACTTATTCTTATTCCGTCAAGTACTCATCCGACACCGCAATACTTGTTTTCAAATCCGCCTTTCAAGTCCGCAAATTTCACTACTCTCTCTCTCTCTCTCTCTCTCTCTCTCGGAATTGAGGCTTTAATTATTGTAAGTTTGTAATTCCAATTTATTTTTATCTCCTTAATTATTTTTGCCTTTGTATCTTGATTTGTTCTTTTATGTAGAGATTCTATTTTTTTAATTGTAAGTTAGGGCTTCTGTTTAGATCTTGCTAGTTTTACATGAGTGTTTTCAGCTTCAGCTTCTGTATTTCAGATCATAAATTTATGGTCTTTCTCGTTTTCATTTAAATTTATTCTCTCTGTGTGATATCTAATTTAAGTAGAATTTCATGTGATGGGCTTAATTTCATGATGGTTTGAATATTTGTTGCTGTTTTGGGGACATATATAATTGGTTGAGGAGGTGCTTTTTTTTTGTTTAGGGTGTTCATTTTTAGTTATGGCCGATAAGGAAGAGGAGGTGAGTGAGGTCAAGGAGGCTGTCGAGAATGGAGTTGTTCCGATGGAGAATCAAGCTGATTCTGTGGTTGAGAACAAGGATGACGCGAAAGACGGAGTTAAAGATATGGAAGAGGATAACAAGGATGAGGACAAAGTCAAGACTGAAATGGATGTAGACAAGGAAGGGACCAGGGAACTTGATGCCAAACAACAAACTGGGCAACCTGAGAAAGAGGATGTCAAAGAAGATTCTGAATCCAAGGAAAAGAAACAAGATGAAGAGCCCAAGAGTGAAGCTGTGGAAGAAGAGAATGGGGAAAAATCGGAAGAAGAGAATAAGGTTAAGGTGGAGAGTGCTCCAGGACTGTCCGTGGATAATGAAAGTGCTGATACAGATGCTAAGAAAAATGTCTCAAAGAGAAAACGTGGAAAAGATAAACCAAAAACAGATGAGGAAAAAACCAAAAATAAGAAGACTGTGGAAAAGAAAAAAGAGGAGCCAAAGACCCCTGTTGCTCCAGCAAGCGATCGCCCAGTGCGTGAGAGGAAGTCTGTAGAAAGGCTTGTTGCGACTATTGAGAAAGATTCGGGTAAAGAATTCCATATCGAAAAGGTATTACAGTTTAAATAATTTTTTTTGAACTTGTGTTTTTAAGATTAAGTTATTAAATTTCTTACGTTGATGATTTTGCTTTTGTTTTTTTGTTAATGTGGAAATTGCAGGGCCGTGGTACTGCACTGAAAGACATACCCAACGGTAATTCATTATATTTCTTAATGTTTCCATGTGACACATACGTATGTGAGGTAGTTGGATTTTTTATGATATAATAACTACCATGTTCACTTATCTTCCAATTATAACTTCTTCCTAAAATATTTGCTCGATATTTGTCACTTGCAATAAGAGACAAATATCGGGTTAAGGTTTGTCGGTGTAGTTAACCAAAGCTTATATTGAAAGACTACTTCTGTTCCAGCTGTTCAAACTGTGTTTTGTGTAATAAAAACGGTCTAGCTTGATCAGTCATTGAAACAGGATTCATTTGGGGTTTGCCTAAATTTTGTTGGTAATTACCTACTGAAATAAGAAGATAGAAATATCATGGGTTGAAGCTAAAATCTTGTCTCCGTTCAGTATAAGACATTTCTAAAAATTTTGGATTTACTGTTTGCTAATTTTTGTGAACCTGAATTTTCTTTGGTCCGAAGTTGTCTTCGACATGACTACACAAAAAGAATGCTACTTATGAGTTACGAAGTGCTAAATTATCTATTATTGAGTTGTCTCCTGTACTGTTGTATACTGTATTTTTTTGTTAAATGTCTTGGATGCGTATTGTTTATTTGTGTGTATATATCATGGATGCTGTGTGTTTGGATTGAGGGTCGGGGAAGAAAGAATTGAAATTATGGAATTCTGGTCGGAGTAGATTTTAAAACCTGCGTCAATTGTAAATGGTTTTATGAAAATAGTTTCTATTTTAATGAATTGAGATTTTTTGAAGATCCCGATATGAGGTGTTGAGTAGGCCTATTATATTCTATTAACATGTACAAGGCTATAAATGTCTATATAAAATTATACACGAGTTTAACATTTTAATTGATTTTATTATAAATTCATTCAACCACTCATGTAAAGCTTGCGACTTGCACAAAATATTTGTTTAAAAAAAATTAATACTTTTTAATTAAAAATTTATTGTTATATTTTTTATGCTTGTTGGAGTTGCATATATTTTTCAAATTTCTAGTAGGTTTATTATATGAATAGTTAGTACAAAAAGGATATTATGTTAATTTAAATTAATGGATTTTAATTCCTTGCTGAAATTGAATTAAAAAAATTATCATTATAAAGGTACTGCTAAGTGCTAACAAACTTCACATGCACAATACAAATTATAAGATTGTTTTATTCAATTTTTAGTGTATCTCCTTTTGAGGGCTGAAGTTATTAGATTAAAGTAAGCTCCAATGTGAGCCAGTAAGCTTTGAATAAAATAAATTGTATTAGAACCTGTTTAAAAATTTTACATATGTGATTTGATGTGTTATATTGCTCCAGATTGTATCATGAGGCTGGCAGTTATAGTGTGATTGTAGCTAAAGTTTGTCATGAACGATTATGTAATAATGAAAGCAAATGAGCTGTTGTCTTAACTAATCTACTCTACTGGTCATAAATGAAGTATTGAAATATATAACATAAAATTCAAGTAATATATACATGCTAGTTCTGGATCTCTTTCGCGTTGATGTTAGTGGTAAAGTTGTTGAATGCAGAACTGTGAATATTGTGGTAAACTTATATAAAGATGCTAATATCCAGTCAAAAGAATTGTATTTTCAAAATTTTCTCCTTTAGGCTGTTGTGATGATTTCGGACTGCTCTGTAACTGAAGTGGGCTTTTAAAATGTTTTATAATGTAATTCATCATTTTGTGCATCTTTTGAGTTTTTTTTTTAACTTCTTAGCGCCTGTTTCTGTATTTCTCTTTTTTCACCAACAGCCTAGCCTACTAAAACCTGCTGGAAGCTAACTCAAATTTAATTACTGTAACAGTGGCATACAAATTATCAAGGAAGAAGAGCGAGGAGACTTACAAATTGCTTCATACAATTCTCTTTGGAAGAAGAGGAAAGGTGATACACTTGAAGATTATATTTGTTTGTGCGAATAACGCTGGCGAGGGACCATAAATTACCTAATTGTTATCTTGTCTTGCATTCTGCTTTCATCTCTAATTTCTACAAAATGGTAGGATTTGTTTAACCAGTTACAATTTATAAGTTCCGGTGCTGCGACTGCAACTGTGTAGCTATTGGTTGTAGGAGCTGATTAAAGCTTCACGATTTCATTTTAATAACTCCCGCCTTCTCAGAACAGTTTTCAGAATAGATAACCAATCTTGTCTTGTAAAGTCAATTTGGCCTTTATAATTACATATTTTTTTGAGATTAGACAACGTGGATATTGTAAGTACATCGTAAATTATCACATTGTAAAATTATCTATAACGTCGTTTATAAGGATAGTCGTAAATTGTTGCTTTGTTGTTCCAAAATGAGGCAGTTGGCCAGTAGAATTCAAATTGGTCCATCTGTAATGGATAGAGGGAAGTATTATAATGTGAATAATATTAACTTTTATCATAATTTTTTCTTCCCATTTCGGAAAACAATAGAATACAGAACTTACCAAATCAGATGCGAGTATAATATTTGACTTTTGCAGGCAGCTCAGGTTAAAAGTAACATCTCCCAGTTTTCTGGCTTTGTATGGCATGATAATGAGGTACAGTGGTAACTTGCAGACTGTTTAGTTGATGTCGTTTTACCTACTTTGGCAAAGTGGATGAATTGTTGAAGAACCATCCTTAGTCTTGTTCTTTGACATTTCCATATTGCAGGACAAACAAAAGAACAAAATTAAAGAAAAGCTCGACAAGTGTGTGAAAGAAAAATTGTTGGAATTTTGTGATGTGCTTGATTTGCCAATATCCAGGGCTACTACTAAAAAGGTTTGTTGATGATTACTGTTGAGTTGTATATGCTAGAGATCTAGTTGATACAATTGATGTAAGGATCCGGTACCTAAACATAAAGAAGCAATATACTCATTGACTGACCAAAAAACAACTACTGTTTAAGTACTTCGCTTGGTTTAATTTTTGTTCTTTCAACATTTTAGCATTTGATCTATCACCATGTATCATGTATCATATTGGTAATTCTTATTTATTACAACTTTTATTTGAATACAGGAAGATATTGTTACAAAATTGTTTGAATTTTTGGAAGCCCCTCAGGCCACTACCAGCGAGTTACTTGCTGATAAAGAACTGGTTAGTTATGTAAAAATAGCTGTATATCATCGTGCAAAGTATTCTTATATTTGCTCTCGACATGTTATGTTAATGCATATTATCATTATGTATGTCTATTACTATCAGTCAAGCAAAGGTAACAAGCGCAAGAGATCTAGCGAAAAGAGCACGTCAACATCTGGGAGTGCACCTTCAAAAAGCTCAGCCAAGGTATTAGCTCGTTCAGAATATCACATTTCTTTACTAGCTAAATCGTAAACACAACAGTACTCTGAATTTCACTCCACTGTAAAGCTTTGGGGTTTACATCTACTCGCATGAAATCTGTTAGACATTCTCTCGATGATATGATTTACTGAATTATGAGATGGGGCTAGTATCTGTTATGTGTCAGTATTGAATTCAAAAACACTTCATGTGATCTATAATACAGCAGTTGTAGTTTTTTTTAGTCTATTTTTCTCGCTCAACGTGAATGTGTTACATTACGGTGAATATAAATGCAGGTAGGACGTAGGCACAGGGACCCCCCCCCCCCCCCCCCCCCCCCGAGGCCTCTTTCTTCATCTATGCTGCTTGTCTTACGTTGGTATTTTGTATGTTTTGAATTTTTGTAGAGTCGGAGGAGGAATCTCAATGCATCCACAGTGGAGGAGAAAAAGGATGCACCTGATACAGACAATGATCAAGAAGAAGATGAAGATGTGCATGGAGAAGAGGAAAATGTGGATGGTGGTTCAGATGGATCTGAAGATGAAAAGCCTGAGCTCGCCAAAAGTGAGGAGAAAGAAACTGATACTGGTGCCGAGTCAGAAGAAGAGACTAAAAAGCGCAAAAGGGTTTCCTCGAAGAAATCATCTGTACAGAAGAATACTCCTGAGAAATCTAAACCCAAAAAAGCTACAGCAGATAAAAAGTCAAGTCCTCCACCAAAGAAAGCACCTTCAAGACCATCCTCTAGTCATTCTAAGGTTAAGGACAGTGATACGAGTCCAAAGACATTTACGAGGAAGAAGAAGACTGAAGCAGTCAAGGAGAAGTCACCAACACCAAAAAAGTCTGCTTCCAAAGATATTGCTGGTGAGAGTATGTCGTCTGTTTCTACACTTTAGCTACTTTCCTGCTCAAACAAATTTTTAAAAGAATTTAGTATGGCGCAAAGATAAATGTTTAGAGTTCAGAAGTTACTTTTGAACAGTTAATGATAACTTTTATTAAAATAAGCTACTTCGTGCTCTGATATTCTTCAATTTGTTAGGCAAAAAAGTTTTGAAAGTGAAGGAGAAGAAGCTTAAAGTGGAGAAGTTAAAGCCTAGTGATGCTGAGCTTCAAAATGCAATATGTGAAATTCTCAAAGAAGTGGACTTTAATACGGTGAGAGTCTATTATCTGTTCTGAGGTTGATATTCGAATACTCTGTAGTCGCAATTAGTTTTACTACAGATTTGTTTTCAGGGTTCTTTCAGAATTAATTATGACAGAATACTCTGTAGTCTATTTTATTTGGTACTTCTAATAATGACAGAATATTAATTTTGACCCTTGGTTGCACTGCAGGCTACCTTTACGGACATTCTGAAAATACTTGGTAAGCTTAACAGGTTTTTAATATAAATGAGTCCATGTTTTTACTTGCACACCTAATTCTTGTATATACACACTTTCATGCTAGGATATAGATCGCATACATATGGGCGCATGTGTGAGTTTTTGTGTGTTTGTGCCTTTTAAAAAGTAGGAATAGTAAAATCTGAGTTACTGTTGCATTAGCTTTGCGGGGATTTTGGAATGTATTTCTTAATCAGTTTAAGTCGAAAGGCATGATTTGGATGTAGTGCGTGTCAAGTCAGTGACATAAAACTTTATGTATCTGCAGGTGAGCGATTCAATACAGATCTCGTACCCAGAAAATCTACTGTTAAGCACATGATCAAGGAAGAGCTAACCAAACTAGCGGAGGAGGAAGATGATGAGGAAGACGAAGAAGTTGAACCTGTAAAAGATGGCAAACAGGCCTCACGCCCAGGGGTGCAAGTCTGATCCTGCAGATGAGAAGTTCATCATTAAGAGTAGTAGTATAGGTGGATAGCTATTGAGTTATCATTGCAGTCATAACCCCTTTTCTGTTTTAAGTTATTTAAGTTCTGTTGTTGTGCCGTTTAGTTATGACTGGGTACAGCCAGCTGTAATTTCTCGGTAGGATTGTTCTAATTGCTGGCAGATTTCTGAAACTGTAGAAAAACTGTAGAAACTAATAGGAACAGAAGATGTGTTATATATTCATGAACACAAATTTAGGGGGAGTTTAGATTATGTTTCTTAGTAGTCCAGTTGTAACGTTATATGGTAACTATCTAGCTGATTGAATTTTATAGCGGGTGGAAATTGGATTAGCTATCCCTTATCATCTTTATAATTTGTTGATAGTCTGGTATGAATTTTTTTTTGGTTGCAAGTATCAATTTGTATCTGTTGTCTACATGGAGTTGCCTCCTTTGTCTCGGTTTGTTTTTGATCACCCAGTTCTTGTGAGGTTTATATTTGTTACACTTCACTATACTAATTTGATATTCTATTCTTGACATTCTGCATTGTTGCTTCAAGTTGAAATATTTTTGAAATCATATTCATTTTTTTTTGAATAATTAGCTAATTATATTTGAATAATTTATAGAATCATGAGTTGGATTTACATTCTCATTTAAACTAGATTATTAGATTATAATCAAGTTCATAGTTATTGCTAGTTTAGAATATTTTTTCCTGCTTGTGCATGTGTGTTTTTCTGATCACAGAGATATTTTTGGGTGAATGTCAACTATGGCCTATTTTTAGAGGCAGATTGACAAAATTAGCCGATTGCAAATTCAGTGACATATGTAGCCGGCGGGATACGCATTCACCATGGGAATATCACTATTACGCATTTATCATTGAAGTATTCAGCAGTTTTTTGAATTGAATACGCATTTCGAGTTGGAGTATCTTATGAATACGCATATCTCAATGGAGTATCATGAACTTAATAAGCATATGGCATATGCGTATTACTGTAATTCGTTAAGTGACCTCAGCAAACTTCAACGAACAACAACAAATGATTTTAAATTGATTTTTTTAACAGACTGGTGGCCTGATTTTAGGGTTGTAAACAACCCTAAAATCAGGTTAGGTTAGGGTTTAAGGTCTAGGGTTTAGGGTTGTTTACCCTAAACCCTAAGTCCGTACACGGATTCGTTGTTCTAAATATTTCTAAAACCCAAAATGGAACTATTGAACTCCAAAAGTTAACTGTTGAACCCCCAAGGAAACGGTTAAACTAAGAACACACGTTTATTTTTGTTCATTTTGTATTAAAAAAGATGTTAATTTTGACTTATAGGATACCCAACTGTTAGTGTAGTATCCTGTATATGGGATACCCAACTGTCAACGGAGTATCCCAAAGGCCAAAATTGGCCACTTTTTTCAGAATGGTTATTTTTGTTTATTTTATCAAAAAAGTGATTATTTTTGTCATTCTTTCGATACTTTTCGTACATAAATTGTACCGAAATACAATACCTGTAAAAAAAAAGAAGAAGTAGTTTTCTTATTCAATAAAGAGAAGGTCATGCAAGATGTCGAAGAAGACAAAACAAGATTCAAAACTTATCTGAATTACTGGTTCCACCAGGGTACTTGACTGTACAGGCAAGGGCAACATAAGATTCCCTAGAGGGAGGTTGTTTAAAAAATTCGTCAAACCGTGAATCCGGACTGGATCACAACAATCTGAATCAATAAAAATTAAAATTGTAAAAATCGTTGTTAATAGTTCGGTTAACCGGACCGTTTACACATAAATGGTTTAGTTATGATTTCTAATATATTAAATCCGATTAAATTAATCCGGACCGTTATATAATAATATGTTAAAATTTTTAGTAGATAATTATAAATCAAGACTATTATTTATAGTATATAATATGTGTATACATATATATAATAAAAACATTAAATTACTTTATACATATAATATTGAGTTAATTTTTAATATGTTGTATTTTGATGCTAAATTAATTTTTTCATATTTATTTGAATTCAATTAGATTATATGAACACAATAAGTAAACTAAATGTTGCTAAATATATATTGTAATACAAATATGAAAATATAACATTGATATGTATTAAATTTTACGTTACATATATTTAAATCACAATTTTATTTTAAGTTTAACAAAAATAAAAATGTAAAATATTATGAAGTTCAAATCGTGGTCCGGAACCGAACCAATCAATTTTTATATGGTTCAGTTTGGTTTGGTTTTGACATCTAATTGATTTGGTTTGGTTTTGATTTTTTAAAAACCGTTTATATTAGTTTGGTTCGAAAAATATAAAAATTCAGACCGAATCAATCTACGAACACCGCTACTTAACTGTTCCAAAACGATCTTATTCAATCAACAACCTGTCCAAATAGCGCACATGGAAAGAAAAAAGTCGAAACATTAAACTCTATCTATTATTCGTCCGTGAAAACTATGTAATATAATTCTATCGATAAAATTTTGGATAGCCCAACACATGGATGGAAATATAACTGGCAGAGGATCTTACTTTCTAAAAATGATTTTATAGAAAAAGTAAAAGGTAGTAATAAGACTGGCAAAAGTCTAACAAAGGGATTCCTTTGGTTAGAACATCTCCGATGAGATTATGTATCTTGATTATGTAAAATAGTGATTTTGTAAAATTTATTGAATTTATAAGCTAAACTTCAATAATATTATGTAAAATGATTGTTTATATGCTAAAAATACATACAAATGATAATGTCATGATGATGATGATGTGTTCACTTTAGAGTGTTTGTAAAAAAATATAGATATTGACTATATATGGCCAACTTAAATCACTACATGATGCACCATGTAGTGATTTAAGTTTTAACTAGCGTAAAAGCCCGTGGCACGGACATTGCAATAATTTCTCGCACGAAATTGTTTATATATATATTGAGATAATTTTGTAATTTAAAATTCGAAAAAAGATAATATTTCGATTTTATCTCATATTTTAATAGTATTTTTGTAATATGGCATACCAATTACATTAACCAGATATTCTATAACTTGATTAAATTTCATAAAATTTGGATAATTGCTAAAATATTAATATGATTTTCGATGATTTGATAGAAACTTTATCAAATTGAAAATTTGAGTATATAATAATATGGTTTTTTATGACAGAACTTTATCAAATTGAAAATTTGAGTATAAAATAAATAAATATTTTTGAAAATTTCAATATATAACATAGGCAATGTGATTTTAACTTAGTTAGAGTACATTTATAAAGAATCGATATATACGTAAGGCGAAACACATATTATGAAACTATTAATATTATATGAAAGTCATCCTTGCGGTGTATAGCTCATTTTTTTATATATTACATACATATTTTTACATTTTTAAACTCAAATATTTAGTTTTAGTCTAAAATTTATTACACAATATCAAAATTCTATTTTAAAATTTTGGTAAATTGAAACAGTTTTTATCTTATAATATAAATTATTTTTTAACTCAACTTGAATTTGTACAAATATTTTTATCAATATAAATTATGATACATAATATTTAAAATGAAACTTTTTGGTTTCATCATAGGTTGATCTAAGTATATGTTATAACTCAACCATCATATATTATGTTGATTATTTGATCAATTTAATATACTATTTAAAATTCATATTACCATACTTTGAGTTATAGTCTAATTGGTCATTGCGAATAATTATTGCAATTTTGTAATATTTATAATTCAAAAAAACATATCTTTTTTTATTTTATATTGAATATTAATTATGTTATTTTTTATATATACAACATAAATCCTATTTTTGGAGTTCTCATTTTTGTAAACATAAATTCAATTATTTTAGTTTATTTTAATATATATGTTTTTAGATCAATCACACTTTTAAATCGCTGAAAGTCTAAATAGTTGGTCGACCAAAAATCTTTAATATGACTCGTGTATTTAAAATTTTATATACATAATAATTATACGAGACAATCATTTATTATGTATAATTTTATAAACAAAATTAAATATTTCGTAAAAAAAATCTTATTTTTTTATTTTAATAGTTTAATATTTACACAGAGGAGAATGTAAATAAATTCATATTTTTTTAGGAATCGATTACATTTATGTATAATTTTATATTATTTAAAATTTTATTTTTTATATCAATCATTTAAAATGACAAAAGAGAAATATAGAGTATACTCAATCCATTAAAATATTTTTTTGGAATATATAATATGCAACATTCTATAAATAATGCAAATCAACGTTTTATTTACTCAAAAGTAAAAATAAAAAAAATAGTAGAAGAGGAGAAAATGTGATTTATCTAAAAATATTTTTAAAGAAAATTCAAAATAACGTATAGTATAATGGTTATGGTATGAGTTTAATTAGAGAAGGTTAGTGGTTCGATTTTCAACACTAACATAATTTCATCCACTCTTTGCATAAATATAAAAGAGAAGGTGTTTTTTTGTAATTTTTTTAACATATATGAGCAAAATCGTAAATTCATAAGTATTAAAATGACATATATCAATCATTTAAATTGACAAAAGAGAATTGTAGATCATGCTCAATCGATAAAAATATTTTTTGTAATTATATATTGTGTAATATTCTAGAAATAATATAAATCAATATTTATTTACTCTATAATAAAAATAAAAAAAAGGTGGGAGAATGTTAGGAACTATGTTGTTTCTTGATGATAACTAAATTAACTTAGTAAAAATTTGTACAAGTAAAATGTAGCCATCAACGGATAGCATGCTTATGCAGTATCCGTAGATGGGAAGCTTATCTACGGATAAGACTCAATGTAACATGCTTGTGTAATCCTGATGTTGAAGTATTAATGTTTAGGCTAAATAAGTCATGTTGACTATTAATAGATATGTAGAATAGGGAAGCTAATTGTAAATAGTTTATGCCTTGTAATTTTACATAAGTGAAATTGACTGTCAACAGATAGCATAATTAGCCTTCTACGGATGTGGAAAATGTACTGTCTACGGATAACAGTACTAACTGTCTACGAATGTGATCAAGATACTCTCAACGGATACAACTCAAACAACTTCTACGGATACACACTGTACTTGTGAAAGGGACAGTTCATACAGTGCACATGGGTTGACAGACTACACAAAGCATGGAAGCCAGTATTTCTGGAAAGGTCACGAGAAGAAGTAGCATTCTGTTTGTATGGTCAAAAAGTAGCATTTCCATAAAAGACAATCAGCCAAGAAGGGCAATCTACCAACACATGGACCACTACTCAGAATGGAGAAACAAGGATCTTGAATAGATTTACTTTTTTGTATTATTGTCTGTTTAAAATATCTTGTAAACTTGAGATATATAAACAAGTGTAGCATTATTCTAGAACAAAGAAATCAGTCAGACAATTTAGAAAGCTAAAGGCAATATCCTTTGTAAATTGTTGAAGCTAGAATATTGTGTATGCAGCTGTGTGTTTATTCATAAACATCACAGAGATTTCTTCAAATAAAAATCTCTCAGGTGGACAAAACAATCCACCTGAATTTTTAATTCTTGTGGTATTTATCTTGTTTGTTTTTCTGTTCTTAATTTTACTTTCATATTTCTACTGTCAAGAACTAAAGAAATTTTAAAGATTGTATTCAACCCCCCTTGTACAATCTTGATTCATTGTCTGGGAATAACAGAGAATATGTGGTTTATCTATTAAGATTTTGAAAGTAAACTCAAAACAAAGTGTAGCATAATGGTTGTGGTGCAAGTTTGAGTGTAGAAGGTCACAGGTTCAATTCTCAAGACTAACATATTTAATTTAATTTTTGCATAAACATTAAAGGGGTGACATTTTTGTAATTTTTCAAAAAATAGGGGCAAAGTTTTTTTCTTGTTACTGTCCATATGTTTGAAGTGGTTTCGTTATCATCAAGACTCTTAATTTATGTCTGATTCTCAACCAGACATAAATTGGGGGAGATTGTCAGGAACTATGTTGTTTCTTGATGATAACTAAATTAACTTAGTAAAAATTTGTACAAGTAAAATGTAGCCATCAACGGATAGCATGCTTATGCAGTATCCATAGATGGGAAGCTTATCTACGGATAAGACTCAATGTAACATACTTGTGTAATCCTGATGTTGAAGTTGAAGTATTAATGTTTAGGCCGTTATCATCAAGACTCTTAATTTATGTCTGATTCTCAACCAGGCATAAATTGGGGGAGATTGTCAGGAACTATGTTGTTTCTTGATGATAACTAAATTAATTTAGTAAAAATTTGTACAAGTAAAATGTAGCCATCAACGGATAACATGCTTATGCAGTATCCATAGATGGGAAGCTTATCTATGGATAAGACTCAATGTAACATGCTTGTGTAATCCTGATGTTGAAGTTGAAGTATTAATGTTTAGGCTAAATAAGTCATGTTGACTATTAATAGATATGTAGAATAGGGAGGCTAATTGTAAATAGTTTATGCCTTGTAATTTTACATAAGTGAAATTGACTGTCAAAAGATAGCATAATTAGCCTTCTATGGATGTGGAAAATGTACCGTCTACGGATAATAGTACTAACTGTCTACGGATGTGATCAAGATACTCTCAACGGATACAACTCAAACAACTTCTACGGATACACATTGTAGTTGTGAAAGGGACAGTTCATACAGTGCACATGGGTTGACAGACTACACAAAGCATGGAAGCCAGTATTTATGGAAAGGTCACGAGAAGAAGTAGCATTCTGTTTGTATGGTCAAAAAGTAGCATTTCCATAAAAGACAATCAGCCAAGAAGGGCAAGCTACCAACACATGGACCACTACTCAGAATGGAGAAACAAGGATCTTGAACAGATTTACTTTTTGTATTATTGTCTGTTTAAAATATCTTGTAAACTTGGGATATATAACCAAGTGTAGCATTATTCTAGAACCAAGAAATCAGTTAGGCAATTTAGAAAGCTAAAGGCAATATCATTTGCAAATTGCTGAAGCTAGAATAATGTGTATGCAGCTGTGTGTTTATTCATAAACATCACATATATTTCTTCAAATAAAAATCTCTCAGGTGGACAAAACAATCCACCTGAATTTTTTATTCTTGTGCTATTTATCTTGTTTGTTTTTCTGTTCTTAATTTTACTTTCATGTTTCTACTGTCAAGAACTAAAAAAATTTAAAGATTGTATTCAACCGACCCCTTCTACAATCTTGATTCATTGTCTGGGAATAACAATTGGTATCAGAGCTAGCTTCTAACACACAAGAAGTTTAAAGATCTAAAGACATCAGAATCATGGGTCAGAAGGATTATGGAGTTAAAATACCAGTTCTTGATAAAGAGAATTACTTTCACTGGAAAGTAAAAATGCGACTACATCTAATGTCTATGGATGAAGGTTATGTAGAGTGCATAGATCATGGCCCTCATGTACCAATGAAGCCAAACACCTAAATAGCTCAAGAACCTACAGGAGCTCCGAGCACCATTCTAAAGTTACCTTCAGAATGGACTCCCGAGGACACCATTGCAATTCATAAAGAAAAGAAGGCCATGAATATTTTGTTCAATGGTCTTGATTCTGACATGTTTGACAATGTTATTAATTGTTCTACAACAAAGGAGATTTGGGACACTGTCCAAATCATCTGTGAAGGAACTGAGCAGGTAAGGGAAAACAAGATGCAGCTCCTCATACAACAGTATGAACACTTTCACTTCAAGAGTGGAGAATCTTTGAATGATACTTTTAGTAGATTTCAAAAATTGCTGAATGGATTGAAGTTGTATGGAAGAGTGTATCAAATCAAAGATTCAAATCTTAAATTTCTCAAAGCCTTGCCAAAGGAGTGGAAGCCTATGAATGTTTCCTTGATAAACACTCAAGAGTATAAGGACTTTACTCTTGAGAGGCTATATGGAACCCTAAAAACATATGAGCTGGAAATGGAGCAGGATGAAGAAATTGAGAAGGTCCAAAAGAAAACTGGATCTGTTGCTTTAGTAGCAAGTGTTGAAAAGGCTGAGGACATGAAAGAAGAAACTGCTGAAACTACACCAAACCAAAGTGCTTGTGAAGGTAGTGTTGGGTTTTATACTAAACTATTCATTTGTAGTATATAAACATTGTCCATTTTATTGAGAATCTTGATTGCATATTTTTACATTGTCTGTTTATTATATATTGTGGATAATTTAGTATCAAATGGGATAACAGAAGATTAAATTATCAGTGTCTATATATAATATAAAAGGGTTCACAGTTTAAGTGGAATTAGACAAACCACTGGAATAACTGAAGTATTATTTGGGAATAGTTTATCTTGACTATTAAATAATACTTGTATACTTTGTGTATATTGAACAGGATCGAAATATTAGAATTGTTCTTCTATTCTGTCAATAAAGAAGAACTAAGATTCTATGATATTATTAATGCTTCGGTTCTCAATCCAAGTGTAGTGATTGACACTTGTATGCAATGCACATGCTTTGATTCATATGTGATGTAATTAATTGTTAATTATAGTATTATGTATTGAGCAATGACATTGCATGCAGAGTGGGATATTAATTACATAAGGAAACCATGTCCTGATAATATTCGGGTTGATGATGTCATCTTGAAAGCTCATAAAGATAATTTTGCTTTAGTCCTGCAGGCAGATTTGTTCTTGCATAATTATAAGGTTGAGTGGATGATCAAGGATAAAAAGATATTAATTAAATTAATTATCAGAAATTAATTTAATTAATGGACATACGATATCTTAAACATGGGGAATTTAATAAGCAAATAATATAGGAGCCGAATTTAATAATAAAATAATTACGGTATTAGGAAAGGTAGTGCAAATATTAATTCATTAGTGGATAGAATTAATATTTAATGACATTGGGCTTGACCCATAATGTCATTGGGAGGCCCGACCTAATTGTCCATGATCCCTACTGGAGCCTATATATATTCTTGTTCTCCTAAAGCTGGAAAAAGAGAGAAAAAATAATTCGAGATTAAAAACCTAGGGTAGCCGCAAGGAGCTAGGGTTTTGGGATTTCGAGGCTTTAAGGAGAGGAAACTTTGGGAGATCGAAGGCCACACTTCGCTCGAAGGGAATCAAGGAATTCAGTAGAAGACGTGGATCTGAATCGTAGCGATTGAGGTAAAGTTTTCTTTTCGAACTCATAATCAATCATATAGTAAAACGCAGAACAGTAATCATACGTCCCAACAATTGGCATCAGAGCCTGGTTATGCAGTTCTGCATTTTATGATATGATGTCCATGTCGTAATTATATATGCATGTATATGGTGGTTGCTTGTATTGATTCTGTGATGCAGGTTGTAATCCACTATTATGGTCATGTTTTTTTTGATTATGTGATTGGATCCCACGTGGTTTATCGTGGATGTTTGATTGTTGTAAATCACGAGGGTTTATCGTGATAGTTAAGATTATGATCAGATGTATGTAATAGAATAGGTTTGTTTTGCTGTATTATGTTGTATGTAATCGTTTAAACATCGGAGATACGAGAAACAGGGTTCTTCCGCTGCGCCATACTGTTTTCGTGGGAGCTTCGCTATTTTGGCTGCAGATTTTGCATACGATGTCCGATTTGGGCGAATAAGCACTTTTCGGAAACGGCAGAACGAGACGAACAGGGTAAAATGCATCTCAAGAACCATTCCCCGATTTTTCGACCCATTCTGACGCTGTTTAGGCCTCCAAACAGGCTCCTGAAGATTTCGGGAAATTTTCAACGAAAGAATTCGAAGCTAATTTGCTGGGGCCATAATAGTGGATATGTTTTATTATGTTTTACATAATTTCTGCTATTTATTTTAATTATTGCAATTTTATATGCCTTACATGATTATCATGCCATGCAATACTGACCTTAGTATGTTAGAACGACATGGACATAAGGTTATATGCTATGCTTTAATTATGTTGATCGTCATGCGATGTTCTTCTATGTTATGTGTTCTTTGTCTTGTTATTATGATAACATGTGGACCTCAAAGAATTAACATAGGACGATGCATGTAGATATAAAAAAAAAAAATCCTCAAAGAAAAATACTAAGTGGGAGAGGGAATTAATTTGATATTAGATCCCATGGTCATCCATTATTGGTTGTATGTAATTTAACACTAGGACGATTATGAATCGGATATATGTCACCCATCGTGGCGTATGATTTATGACGTCTGGGTAGTGTTAAGGATATTACTAGGACAATCTTCTTAAGTTAATCACGAATATTGAAAGGTAAGCTCACCCCATCGTGACATACCAAGTTTCATAGAATTCGAGAAAAAAGTCGGACATTCCTTGATTGATGTTGATAATGGATATTTCTGTCTTAGGGGTTGTGTTCTTAAGCGAGTCCGTCTGTGACTTCACCGAAAACACCTGGGATTTATCCATTGATACATCGAACGGATGGATCTGACTAAAGGTAACTTAAGATCTAAATAATGGTATACACTTAGCTATGAAAGATAATATATAGTCCACCCTAACGTGGCGTATTATTTAGTAGTGGGACCGAAGTAATATTTAAATTTAAATGGTATATATGTCACCCATCATGGCGTACCAGATATTTATGGAATTTAAATATTAGTGCATTAATTTTAATTAATTGTTAGAGGAAACAAATAGGTTTTAAGATATATGCAATTTTCTGATTAAGTGTTATATGCATGATTCTCAGGATAGAATGGGCTTTAATCCACTTTTCACCATACTTAAGGATAACAAACTTACCGGACCTAACTATATTGAATGGAAACGCAATTTGGACATAGTGTTGACTGCTGAAGAGTTCAAATTTTGTACTGTTGAACCCAAACCGGAACAGCCTGCTGCCGATGCTCCGAATGAGGAAAAAGAGTATTTTAAGAAGTGGACTAAGGCAGATGAGATGTCGCGATGTTACATTCTGGCAGCAATGTCGGGTGTTTTGCAACATCAGCATCAGGCCATGACCACTGCTACAGATATGCTCTATAATCTCAAGGAGCTTTTCGGAGATCAGAATAGGGCTGCTAGGCAAGTAGCAATGAAGTCTCTAATGAACACTCAGATGGCTGAAAAAACACCTGTAAGGGACCATGTTCTTCTGATGATGTCTCATATAAATGAACTAGAGGTCCTTGGTGCTGATATTGATGCGGAAACGCAGGTCGATATCATACTTATGAGTTTGCCCAAAAGCTTTGAGCCGTTTCGCTTGAATTACAACATGAACAAGAAGTTGTATAGTCTTGCAGAACTTCTAACAGAGCTTCAGGCAGCGGAATCATTATTTCAGCAGCATGTTCAGGTAAATGTGGCTGAGAAAGTTTCTTCTTCAAAGCCGAAAGGAAAGAAGAAGAAGAAGGTTCAGACACAGAAAGTTGTGAAACCATTGGGAGTTCAGAATTCAGTGAAAAAGCCTAAGGGCAAGTGCTTCAAGTTCAGGCAGTCGGGTCACTGGAAAAAGGATTGTCCTCTTTCTAAGAAGAACAATGCTGGTATGTCTCTTTCTCTTGTTACGGAAACATATATAGCAGCTATGTCTACGAGCACTTGGTGTGTAGACACAGGAGCCACTGATCATGTTTGTAATTCCATGCAGGGGTTCCAGAAAACCAGGCTGCTTAGAGATGGCGAGATATATGTGTTCATGGGAGATGCTACGAAAGTAGCAGTGGTTGCAGTTGGAGTTATTTCTTTATCTTTTGGTTATGATATGATTTTGGTTTTGAATAATTGTCTTTATGTACCTTCATTTAGAAGGAATTTAATTTCGGTTTCTAAACTTGCTATGGATGGTTATAATGTTTGTTTGGATCGTAATGTTTCCATTATGATGAATAAACGAGTTATATGTTCTGGTACATTGCAAGACAATTTATATATCATTGATCCTATAGAACCAATGCTGCAACCAAGTGAAATTAATAATACATTTTCTACCTCTAGTAAAAGAAAGGAACCTTCTGGATTGAACCAAACATATCTTTGGCACTTGAGATTAGGTCATATTAACTTGAGGAGGATTCAAAGATTGGTAGTAGATGGGCCTTTAGGCTCGTTGGCAGTGGAGCCATTTCCAGTCTGTGAATCTTGCTTGGAAGGAAAAATGACCAGTAGACCTTTTAAGGCAAAAGGAAATAGAGCCAAAGATGTGTTAGAATTGGTTCATACTGATTTATGTGGACCTATGAATATCCAAGCGAGAGGTGGGTATGAATATTTTGTCACTTTCATTGATGATTATTCGAGATATGGATACATTTATCTGTTGCACCGCAAGTCTGAGTGCTTTGAAAAATTCAAAGAGTACAAAGCAAGTGCGGAGAAGCGACATTCAGGAAAATGTATCAAGTCACTACGATCAGATCGTGGGGGCGAATTCCTGCTTGGAGAATTTAGAGAATATTTATTAGAACATGGGATTTCATCCCAGTTGACTGCACCTGGCACACCTCAGCAGAATGGTGTAGCAGAAAGAAGGAACCGGACTCTTTTAGAGAGTGTTAGATCGATGATGAGTTATTCGAATTTACCCAAGTCGTTTTGGGGGCATGCTCTAGAAACATCAGCTTATCTTCTAAACTTGGTACCTTCTAAGTCAGTTCCAAAAACTCCTAAAGAATTGTGGACTAGTACCAAACCTAGTTTGAAACACATTCGGATTTGGGGTTGTCCAGCACATGTGCTGAACAAGAACGTGACTAAGTTAGATTCTCGTACAGAAGTGAGGCTGTTTGTGGGTTATCCCAAGGGAACAAAAGGGTATTTGTTTTATAGTCCTAAGGATCGGGATATCATTGTAAGCACCAATGCTAGATTCTTAGAGGAAGACTATATAATGAATCACAAACCCATGAGTACTGTTGTTTTAGAGGAAATAGTGGGAGGACAAGATAATTCTAAAATGCCACTGGTACAAGTAGAACAACCACAAGTAAATGAACAACCTATCACTAATACCACACCAATGTTTCATCATAGTGGGAGGGTTGTTAAGCAACCTGAGAGGTTCATGTTTTTGGGAGAGTCTTCGGACTTAGTCTCTGGTGAACATGATGAAGATCCCAGGACATACGAAGAAGCAATGCAAGATAAGGATGCAGATCTTTGGCAAAAGGCTATGCAATCTGAGATGGAATCTATGTATTCCAATGAAGTCTGGGATCTTGTGGAACCACCCAATGGTGTAAAACCCATTGGATGCAAGTGGATCTACAAAAGAAAAAGAGGATCTGACAAAAAGGTGAAAGCCTGGAAAGCAAGACTTGTTGCGAAAGGGTATACTCAGAAACAAGGAATTGATTATGAGGAAACCTTTTCTCCAGTAGTCATGCTTAAGTCAATCCGGATTCTTTTATCTATAGCAGCTCATCTCGATTATGAGATTTGGCAAATGGATGTCAAGACAGCTTTCCTAAATGGAAGTCTTGATGAAAACATCCATATGCAGCAACCAGAGGGATTCATCAAAGAGGGCCAAGAGCATCTAGTGTGTAAGCTTAAAAAGTCCATTTATGGACTGAAACAAGCTTCCAGGGAGTGGAACATTCGTTTTGATCAGGCCGTTCAGTCAAATGGTTATGATCAGAGTCCAAGCGAAGCATGTGTGTATAGGAAAAATGAAGGAAATGCAGTGGTTTTTCTAGTACTATATGTAGATGACATTTTGCTCATTGGAAACAATGTAGAGATGTTGTCATCTATTAAGGCATGGTTGTTTAAACAATTTGAAATGAAAGACTTAGGTGAAGCCGCATACATTCTTGGGATCAAAGTTATAAGAGATCGCAAGAAAAGAACGTTGGCTTTATCTCAAGAACCATACATTGATGAGGTATTGGCTCGTTTTAACATGCATGACTCTAAGAAGGGTAATTTACCTTTTAGACATGGAGTCTCTCTATCAAAGGAGCAGTGTCCTAAGACACCTAAGGAGATAAAGAACATGAAAGCAGTTCCTTATGCTTCAGCATGTGGAAGCTTAATGTATGTTATGTTATGCACGAGACCTGATATTTGCTTTGCCGTAGGCATGGTCAGTAGATATCAGTCCAATCCAGGTCAGGAACATTGGAGTGTAGTAAAAACTATACTTAAGTACCTGCGAAGGACTAAGAAGTATATGTTAATTTACAAGGCTTCAGACTTGTTTCCTGTGGGATATACCGATTCAGATTTCCAGACAGATAGGGATAAGAGGAAGTCAACCTCGGGGTGTGTTTTTACTTTAGGAGGTGGAGCTGTAATATGGAGGAGTGTGAAGCAGAAATGCATCGCAGACTCAACCATGGAAGCTGAATATGTGGCAGCCTCTGAGGCAGCCAAGGAGGCTATATGGTTCCGGAATTTCCTGCTGGATTTGAATGTAGTTCCTAATTTGCCACGACAAATCACAATTTATTGTGATAATACTGGTGGTGTTGCAAATACAAAGGAACCACGAGAACATAAGGCAACAAAACACATTGAGCGTAAGTATCACCTCATACGACAGTTCGTTAAGCGAGGAGATATTATTGTGACTGATATAGCATCAAAGGACAACCGGGCTGATCCTTTCACGAAAAGTTTACCAGCTAAGGTTTTTGAAGAACACGTGGAGGCGATAGGAGTCAGATGTCTGGTCACGGAATAGTTATTTAAACTGGTAGCGGATTATATTAATAAACACTGATATACTCAAAGAATAGCTTGAGTATAAGTGGGAGATTGTTGGGTTTTATACTAAACTATTCATTTGTAGTATATAAACATTGTCCATTTTATTGAGAATCTTGATTGCATATTTTTACATTCTCTGTTTATTATATATTGTGGATAATTTAGTATCAAATGGGATGACAGAAGATTAAATTATCAGTGTCTATATATAATATAAAAGGGTTCACAGTTTAAGTGGAATTAGACAAACCACTGGAATAACTGAATTATTATTTGGGAATAGTTTATCTTGACTATTAAATAATACTTGTATACTTTGTGTATATTGAACAGGATCGAAATATTAGAATTGTTCTTCTATTCTGTCAATAAAGAAGAACTAAGATTCTATGATATTATTAATGCTTAGGTTCTCAATCCAAGTGTAGTGATTGACACTTGTATGCAATGCACATGCTTTGATTCATATGTGATGTAATTAATTGTTAATTATAATATTATGTATTGAGCAATGACATTGCATGCAGAGTGGGATATTAATTACATAAGGAAACCATGTCCTGATAATATTCGGGTTGATGATGTCCTCTTGAAAGCTCATAAAGATAATTTTGCTTTAGTCCTGCAGGCAGATTTGTTCTTGCATAATTATAAGGTTGAGTGGATGATCAAGGATAAAAAGATATTAATTAAATTAATTATCAGAAATTAATTTAATTAATGGACATACGATATCTTAAACATGGGGAATTTAATAAGCAAATAATATAGGAGCCGAATTTAATAATAAAATAATTACGGTATTAGGAAAGGTAGTGCAAATATTAATTCGTTAGTGGATAGAATTAATATTTAATGACATTGGGCTTGACCCATAATGTCATTGGGAGGCCCGACCTAATTGTCCATGATCCCTACTGGAGCCTATATATATTCTTGTTCTCCTAAAGCTGGAAAAAGAGAGAAAAAATAATTCGAGATTCAAAACCTAGGGTAGCCGCAAGGAGCTAGGGTTTTGGGATTTCGAGGCTTTAAGGAGAGGAAACTTTGGGAGATCGAAGGCCACACTTCGCTCGAAGGGAATCAAGGAATTCAGTAGAAGACGTGGATCTGAATCGTAGCGATTAAGGTAAAGTTTTCTTTTCGAACTCATAATCAATCATATAGTAAAATGCAGAACAGTAATCATACGTCCCAACAGGTAGAGCTGAATCAAGAAAGTGCAAAGGAAAGATGATTGAAGAAAGTGAGCCTTCCAATCAAGAGGAAATGGATCAGCTAGATGAACATTTAGCTTTTTTGTCAAGAAAATTCTCAAAGCTCAAGTTCAAGAGAAACCCTGATGTGTCCAAACCATTCAGAAAGGACTTTTAATCAAACAAGAACTTTGTTGAGAGGTCCAAATTTAAATGTTTCAATTGTGGAATGGGAGGTCACTTTGCTAATGAATGCAGAAAACCAAAAGTTGAGAAGAGTGACAGGAAGTTTGAGCCTGTTGATTACAAGAAGAAATACTTTGATCTTCTCAAGCAAAAGGGTAGAGCATTCATAACACAAGACTATGACTGGGCTGAAGATGGGAATGATTCTGAGGAGTACACTGAATTTGTGAACCTTGCACTGATGGCTGATTCAAATGAGCAGGAGGCCAGTTCATCATCCAATCAGGTAATTACCACCAATCTCTCTGAGCTTTCTACTGATGAATGCAATAGTGCAATTAATGACATGTCCACTGAATTGTACCATATGCGTATTTCTCTTAAATTACTTACAAATGAAAACTCCAGGATTAAAGATGCAAATCAGTTTTTAAGTGATAGGAATGCAGTTCTGGAAACTCAATTTATTGAGTTTGAGAAAATGAGAGTAGAGTGTCAAGTTGCCAAGGATGATTTGCTGACTGTGCTAAAAAGAGAAGAAATTCTCAAAGCTCAGTTAGCTAAAGAACATGAAACAATTGCTAGATGGACTGATTCCAGGAATGTTGCCACAAACATAATTAAGGCTCAAGGTATGGATACATTCTACAAGGAATCGGCAAGAAAAGATAAAGAAGAAGCTAGATGTTGAAAATCTAGGAGATGACACTTCTACGGATAGTGAACATCCGTTGAAGGGTAATACCTCTACGGATAGTAAGCATCCGTTGATGGACAACACCTCTACGAAAGTGACTTGTCCAAAGAAGTGTACATCTAGTGTTAGTCAAGAGAAACTTGAGAAGCTGAACAAAAAATATGGTCCAACCAGAAAAAATTTTGTTCAGGGAGAGTGTAGCAAAACCAAAGCTAAGGATGTCAACATAGGTCACTTGTCCAACAAGCAGTTGAGGGACAAGGTAGAAAATATAGAGGTCAAGGCTGAGGTGAAAAAGAAAAAGAACAGAAATGGTAAGGTAGGGATTAACAAGCATAACAACTATACACCTGACAAGTATGCTCCTAGGAAAACTTGTGTAAAGGGTGGCAGTGTTAATCATTTATCTACCAATTGCAAAACTGTTAAAACTCCATCTGTTCATATGCCAATGCCTATACCCAATATGCCTATGCCTGCTATGCATAACATGTTTGCACATACTGATCAAGCATCAAATTTGTATGCCAACATGCCATTTGTTTCAAATCCTTATATGAATGCATTCACAATGCCACAAATGACATGGAGCATGCCCACACATGAATGCTATGTATGCACAAAATTCTCAAATTCCTGCATCAAACATGTATGCATATGAACATCCTCATCATGTTGTCTCTCAGAGGTCAACACCCAGGGTCAAGGTTGATTTAACTCAACCTGAGATTAAGGTGCAAAATGACAAGAAAGGCAAAGTTAAAGCTAACAGGAGAGGACCCAAGGAAACTTGGGTACCAAAATCAACTTGATTTGGTTTTGTTGTGTGCAGGGATACATAAAGAATCTATGGTACTTAGACAGTGGTTGTTCTAGGCACATGACTGGAGATTCTTCCCTGCTCACAGAGTTTGTGGAGAAAGCTGGCCCTAGCATTACCTTTGGAGATGACAACAAAGGTTACACTAAGGGATATGACTTGATTACAAAGGAAAATGTCATCATTGACGAAGTAGCACTAGTTGATGGACTTAAGCACAATTTGCTGAGTATTAGTCAACTGTGTGATAGAGGTTTCTCTGTTTCATTCAATCAAGGAGCCTGTGTTGTTTCTAACAAAGAAAACAACAATGTGGTGTTGACAGGATACAGAAGAGGTAATGTGTATATAGCTGACTTCAACTCAACAATTTCAGATTCTATCACTTGTCTTCTGAGTAAAGCTAGTAAGGATGAAAGTTGGCTATGGCACAAAAGACTGTCACATTTGAACTTCAAGTCAATGAATTATCTGGTAAGAAGAGACCTAGTTAGAGGACTTCCTCAGTTGGAATTTTCCAAGGATGGACTTTGTGATGCTTGCCAGAAAGGGAAGCAAAAGAAGATTTCTTTTAGAAGCAAGCTTGACTCATCAATTGAGCAACCTCTACAGCTGTTACACATGGATTTATTTGGACCAGTAAATGTCATGTCAATTTCAAAGAAAAGATACTACCTTGTGATTGTGGATGATTTTTTTAAATTTACATGGACATATTTTTTGCACTCCAAAGATGAAGCAAGTGAAATCATAATCAATCACATCAAGGCTGCTAACAATCATCTTGATCTCAAAGTTAGAAGAATCATGAGTGACAATGGCACTGAGTTCAAGAATTCAACAATGAGGCTGTTTTGTGAGGAGAATGGAATCATTCATGAATTTTATGTAGCTAGAACACCACAACAAAATGGAGTGGTGGAAAGGAAAAATAGAACTCTAATTCAGGCTGCAAGAACAATGCTAGGAGAATCAAAGTTGCCCACTTATTTTTGGGCTGAAGCAGTTAACACTGCATGTTTCACTCAAAACATCTCTTTGATCAATCAAGCAAAAGGGATGACTCCATATCAGCCACTCAAAGGAAGGAAACCATCCTTGAATTTTCTACATGTCTTTGGCTGCAAATGTTTTGTATTGAGAAACCAAGGTGAACATCTTGGAAAATTTGAGTCAAAGGCAGATGAAGCCACTTTTGTGGGATATGCAGCTGGAAAAGTCTACAGGGGTTTCAATCACATAATCAACATTGTTATGGAATCTGTACATGTTTTTGATGATGCAAGAATTCAAGGTCTCACTGATGAGGGTTTTCATGAAACTCTCAGGTTTGAGAATGAGGTGGAAGGTCTATTTTATAATGATGAAGATAATGATTATGAGGATGAATCAGTCCCTCCAAGAATGACTATTTCAAATATGGATAACTCAAGTTCAAATGAGCCATCCATAGAAGGGACAAATGGAGCATCCGTAGGAAGACAAAATGGAGCATCCGTAGGTGGATCAAAACACAGGGTTACCACCCCAATAAACTCAGGGGGAGTTTCTCTGAGTCAAGGATCAACCTCACATGATCATGCTAATGAGAACGATGCTACATCTTTAAGACCTACACCTGCAACAAGAAGAAAATGGACAAGGGATCACCCATTTGAACTAATCATTGGTGATGCATCCTCAAATGTCCAAACTAGAAGAGCTACTCAAGATGAATGTTTATACAACAACTTTCTTTCTCAAGAAGAACCAAAGAAAGTTGAGGATGCTCTTTTAGATCCAGATTGGGTGTTAGCTATGCAAGAAGAGCTAAACCAATTTGAAAGAAACAAAGTGTGGAAGCTGGTACCCAAACCTAAAGATAGAAGTGTTATAGGTACAAAGTGGGTATTCAGAAACAAGATGGATGAAAATGGCATTGTCACAAGGAACAAAGCTAGATTGGTTGCTAAGGGCTATTCTCAAGAAGAAGGAATAGACTATGATGAAACATTTGCTCATGTTGCTAGATTGGAAGCAATAAGGATATTCCTAGCCTATGCAGCCCATGCCAATTTCAAGGTCTATCAAATGGATGTCAAGAGTGCCTTCTTGAATGGGGAACTGGAAGAGGAGGTGTATGTCAGTCAACCTCCTGGTTTTGAAGATCCAAATTATCCAGAATTTGTCTACTTCCTACTCAAGGCACTCTATGGACTGAAGCAAGCACCTAGAGCCTGGTATGACACTCTGTCACAGTTTCTTTTAGAGAATCACTTCACTAGAGGTACTGTTGACAAAACTCTTTTCTTTAGAAATATTAATGGCTCTAGTATACTTGTTCAAATTTATGTAGATGACATAATCTTTGGGTCTACAGATGAGAAGCTTTGCAAAAGGTTTTCCAAACTTATGCAAAGTAAATATGAAATGAGCATGATGGGTGAACTTACCTATTTCCTTGGCTTACAAGTTAAACAAGTGAAAGAAGGAATCTTCATTAGTCAAACTAAATACATCTTTGATCTATTAAAGAAGTTTGATATAATGGATTGCTCTCCTGCTAAAACACCCATGCCAACTGCCACTAAGCTTGAATTGAATACTAATGAAAATGTGTGGACATTTCAAGCTATAGAGGCATGGTGGGCTCACTTTTATATTTAATAGCTAGTGGACCTGATATTATGTTTGCTACATGTCTATGTGCTAGATTTCAGGTTGATCCTAGAGAGTCTCACTTAATTGCTATCAAGAGGATTTTCATATATCTCAAGGGAACACCAAACCTTGGCATTTGGTACCCTAGAGAATCTGGTTTTGATCTAATTGGTTATTCAGATGCAGACTATGTAGGTTGCAAGATTGACAGAAAAAGTACAACAGGCACCTGCCAATTTCTAGGAAACAAGCTTGTTTCATGGTTCAGTAAGAAGCAAAATTCTGTCTCCACTTCTACAGCTGAGGTAGAATATATTGCTGCTGGAAGTTGTTGTGCACAAATACTTTGGATGAAAAATCAACTAATAGACTATGGTCTAACAGTTAATAAGATTCTAATAATCCGTGACAACACTAGTGCAATTGCCATAACTGAGAATCCAGTGCAACACTCAAGGATCAAGCACATTGACATAAAGTATCACTTCATCAGGGAACATGTTATGAATGGTACTGTGGAACTTCATTTTGTTCCAAGTGAGCAGCAAATTACAGACATTTTTACCAAGCCACTTGATGAATCAACATTCTCAAGGTTGGTAAGTGAGCTAGGCATGCTTAACTTCTCTTAAATCTTTTAAATGTATGATAATTTGTAATGTAGCCAGTGTCAAGATGATTTTCATGAGAATTAAAACTCTCTGAAAAAAGAAGAATTTTGTCTAAGTCAAAATTTCTCCCTCTACGGATATCCTTATCCGTTGATGGTCACTTCTGACACTGGATTTTTTTTTCTGTCTAGGGATATTATTTTTTTTACACCTCTACGGATGTCGAATCCCAAAAGGTAAAATCTTATCCGTAGATAGTTTAGTTTAATCGTAACCGTTAAAGTCACAATCTTATCCGTAGTTACATGCGTACAGTACGTGTATGTAATTACAGTAAATTCGTGGCTTTACTTTTTAATCCATTACATTTAAACGGTTACTTTCTTGCCCAATCAGATAATTTCTTTCAATTATTCTGGTTTTATTAGTGAATTATTTTGGGGAAGTATAAATTGAATTTTACTCTCAGTTAATCTTTTTCTATCATTTTCCAAAATTCATTAAAACAAGAAATCATCTTCTCTCTCAAAGCAAAAATCTCTCTCTATAAATTCAAAGCTTACATCAATGGCACCAACCAACAAGACTATGTCTCTCACTGGTTTCACATATGAGAAGAACAACTTCTCAGCTCTGGTGGACTTCAAAGAGAAGAACGCATCATATCACACTATGATGAGGTTTCTCCAGAATTGCAAGCTCTCAAAAGCAATGTTCGAAGCCCCCAAACTATACTTTGAGGTGATTTAAGCAATCTGGGAATTAGATGTGTTTGATTCTGTCAATGCTACCATTACCTTTGTTCTTCAAGGTAAGGAATATGTGATTAATAGTGATGTTATTACTGCTTGCTTAAATTTGCCTGAAAACAATATGTTAGAAAAGCATAGTGATACTGATGTTATTAACATGCTGAATCTGATTAACTATGCCTTACCTACGGATAATTTAAGTAAGATTCAGAGAAAAGACATGGTCAAAGAATGAATCTTTTTCTTTGATGCCATTCTTAAGGTTTTCTCTGGTAAAATTAGCAACTTTGATGCAGTTACATTCTCTATGCTTGATATTGCTTATATGCTTCTAAGTGATAGCTTTTATAACCTAGGATCCCTAATTCTTTATGAACTAGGTGCTAAATTAGGGAATAAACCATCTAGAAGTAAGAATATCTATTATGCTAGATTTTTCATGTTGCTAGCTAACCATGTAGAAGGTAACCTGGTGATCCAATTCCCTACAAACTCCAAGGAGTGTTGGGTTCAAAATAAGAGAGTCCTTGAGGACTTGAATAGGCTGAACCACAACAAGGAGGTTCAATTGGTGTATCCACCAATTTTCAATGCAGCTCAAGAGGCACAGGTGAGTCAGGTAATCTCCTCAACTGTTCCTTCCCCTATTGTCATTTCTTTGATTTCCAGTGCCACCATGGAGGCTGGAACTGTCCAACAACCTCCTACCCAAGTGGCCACCTCTAGAATTCCTAAACCAAAATCCAGAAAGCCAACCTCAGGTGCTTCTCAAAAGGCACCTGTTGTAAAAACTACCCAAACCCTTGAGGGGAGTGTGAAGGAGGTAGTAAGTGGTGAGGGAAGGGGTGAACTTCAAAGAAACCCCAAGAACAAGGAGGGTGAGATAAGTGTGTCCCAGCCTAGCCACCCTGTATCTTCTCAAAAAGATACAGTGGTTGAAAAGGAAACTACCACATCCCTAGTGGCATCCTCCCAAAAGGATATTACTATTGAAAAGAGTCCCCAACCAGGGACACAGTACAAGAGGGATAGGGACACCAGTAGCCCCACAGTTACATCCAAGGCCTATGAAAGGAGAAAGAGGTCTAAACCATCTGGGGTTGCACAGGGATCACATACAGTGTCAATGACACCATCACAAATTCAGGTTGATGTGGCTCCAGTAAATGTGGAGTCACAACCCCATTCTTTATTTATTCAAACTGAAACACAAACTCCAAGCTCCCCTACTCTCTCTTTGGATGTGGATATGATTCACACATCCATTCCTGATTCTCCATCTTTAACCTTCTTGGAGAAGCCCCACTTTGAAATTGGCGATCATCATCTTATTGATGATTTGTTGGACCACCAATCTATCATTTCTAAGACTCTGGCTCCATCCGTGGCTCTCAATTTAAAATCAATCTTCACAGATTCAGCCTTAGTCTCCATTTATAGAATTAGATCAAATCTTCTTCTTTCCATTCCATTTTCCTTTCCCATTCAGATTCCTACATTCACCATCATTATGGGAGTAGTCCATGCATTTATCATGTTGCTTACAGCAGTTCTTGTGACGCCCTCCCGACCTGGGGTCATGATCGGGGAGTCACTACCACCTCTATACATATTAAACCCATAGACAATATAATAAAAGCATGCAGACTTGACCCCAACTCTACCCTGGATCTTTAACAGTTGATGGTGTGAAACAAGCATCCACTATCTAATTCATTAATACATAAGTCTCCAAAAGTTATTACAACCAAGTCTTAAAAGTTCTATGTTCTCTATTACAAAACACCTTCTAGATATGGCCATCACCTACCTGAGCTGGCATCCCAAAAACAACCCTATAGGAAGACTTCCTAGCTGTCTGAAATGTACGTACCATCTTCTCGTTTCACTGTGGGTTAGAATAGGGAAAAAGAATGAGCCAAATGCCCAGCAAGTAATAATATGACCAAACAGTTATCCACTGGGAAACAGTTTCAATATCAATATGGATAGCATGAGTATAGCAAAGTCCGTATCAAGGGATTATCAGAATCAATAATTTGAATATAAAATTTCAAAACAGTTTCCAATATCAATATATATAGCATGGTTTAAGCAGAATCCATAATAAGGTATTATCCAAAACAATGGCATAAATATGCAATTTCAAAGGGGTAAACCAATTTCATTATCAAGATATCCGTTTCAAGAAAACAATAATTAATTTTGGAGATTTTTCACAACGCACCGGACAATACGGGTGATCAGCCACGTAAAGTCCCCATACCGGACACACAGTCCCTCTGGTCCTTGAATTGGGTCCCATTAGGCAACACATTGGCCTTTAGACTAGTCCATCCCTAGTCCATTTATTATAATTAAAAAGTGCTGGACCGGCGTTACTCGGCCTCTTACGCCTCCAATCTTAGGAATCCGTGGAAACCATAAATCAGAATTTAAATGAGTTCAAACTTTATTCCTTTTTAAAACATCTTCAGATATAAAGAAGTTCTTTGGAAATCAGATAAGTTCAATCAAAACAATCTGGATTTCTATTAGTGGAATATAAGAAATATTTATCATTGGGTATGTTCTGGAAATGTACTAAAATGAGGTATAGGTGTATTCACTTTCAGGTATAAAAGGGTTTGAATAAGTATATGATCAAATTCAGGTTATGGAATTATAGGTCATCAGGTTTCAATTCATGTATATGATCAGGGTATAAAGGTTTTGGGATAAAGAACTAAACAAAGCATGGTATATAATTCAACATGGTATATATGAACAAAGGTAAGGGTTATCAATGAACAATAAGTGTTTTCAGAAATTAAAGGTATATCAAGGCAAGATAACAATTCATATGTGTCAAAATGAAACAATGGAATCGAAATACGAAAGCAAGTTTGTATTACTTGCCTTAAGTAGATAAAGGGTAATGAGCAATCACTGGTTTTCCACCTTAGTCTTTCCCTTGTCCCTAAGTTCCACTTCCTTGAACTCTCTAAGTTCCACTTCCTTGGACTCTACAAAAGAATATATATTCTATCTTAGTAGGTCCTCACTAAACCGCTAATCCTTTATTCTAAACTACCCAACGCATCCTATACGCGTAAACACATAAGAGTTATACCACAAAATAATTATAACCACGTAATAGGCAATCAACCATATAAATGCACATTGTCATTTAAATACACATAACATGCTCCTTATACATATATACATATAATAATATAGTTTTCAAATCATACCACACTTGGTATCCCTTAAATCAATTTGATCAAGCCAACCATATCCTTAACTCTTTTTAACAATGTTTCATCTCAAAAAGCAGAAAAATCAACTGCGCATACTTTACTAAAACATTTTTCATAATTCCAAAACTAATCAAATAATTACCAAATTTGACAGGCTATTTCCTGATTACAAAACCAACTTAGCATAAAAGTTTCAACTTCAGAACACTTTATTTAGTATAAAAACGAACTGTATAAAGTAGGTACTAAAACACAGAAAAATCTCAGCTGCGCAACTTTTAGTAAAACAAGTATAACTTTTTATTCGTAAATCCTATCGATACAAAATTAGCGCGTGCACAAACTAGATTCAATTTAGAACATTGACATCCTAAGCCCTCTGTCTAAAACAGGCAGCAACGATTTGAAATATAGCAAAACAGAACAGGCAGTTTTTCTGGAAAAATTCAGCATGATGTTTTTCTTTATAAATCATTCCAAACACAAACTCATTCACAACTAACCATCCAATATTACAACTAGAACTCATGTTCTCAAGAATCACTAAACTTATACATGCATTTATCAAATAAACAAGTTAACAATTCCATTACTTGGAATTTCACTACAATTCCCAAATCTATACTTTTAAATATCCAAAATCTCACACTAACCACACTTAACACAATAAATCAACATGCATTCATTATAAACCGAAGTTAACAATTAAACAACATCATAAACAAATTTCCAAAACCGAATTCTAAAAAGGGGAAAAATCGAATTTTGAACATGCATTTCGATTTCTTCACATGCAACTCAAAATCGAACTAAATATAGGTATTAACACAATAATCGGACTCAAAAGCATCATCATCGTCCCCGTCGGCTCGCCGGAGCTCATTGCCGACGGCGGCAATGGTCGGAGGTGCCCGGAAAAATCGGGTTTCCTTCACAACCTCACCAATAAGCAATATTAATCGACCAACTAATCACAAAATCATCACAAGCAAGCTTTCGGGTTTGAATTAAATCAAAAATTTCCGAAACCCCTTGCATGCATAAACCGATACACACATATACACGCACACACGGCCATACACATACATACACACACGATTACATATATATATGTATGTATAATCATCAACATATGTGAGAGAGGGAGAGATTTTTACAGAAAATTGAGAGGGAGAGATAACCGAGAGAGAGAAGAGAGAAAAGAGAGATGAGAGATTTTGCCGAGGGTGAAGAAGAGGGGAAAAGAACTGAGTGCTGGGTTTTATAAGCCCAGGGGTAAAAGGGTAATCTGCTAATTAAAATTCCTGATTTTTTTATAAACAAAACCAACATAAATACCTTTCTATAATTCGAAATAAAATGAAGATAATGTTTAAAAAATCACAATTTCATTTTTAAAACAAAGAATACGAATTTACAAGCTCACACATATTTTTAAAATATTTTTATGATCAAAATTGAATTAAATATGAATTTTCAAAGTTTTGATCACTTAAATGACATTTAACTCATAAAATCGTTTTTAAATCCTTAAAGCCAAAAATAAATTCCTCCACTAATTTTAGAAAATACTAGAATATAAACTAAAGGTTGTGAAAAAGATTTCACAATAAAAAGAGTCTCCGTTGATTTTATAAAATTCCCGGAAGGTCAAAAAGAACTAATTTTTAATAAGAAATTCATATAAAATGCAATTAAAAGCATACACATATATTTTAATCCATACCATTCACCAAGTAAACATCTAATTATCACATTTTCAAATATTCACCTTTCACACAATATTCACATATCAAAGATCTCAGATATTATTAAATATTAATATAGTACAAGCGTTTTTCTGAGTCGTTATAACCTTCCCCCCTTAAAAAGATTCTGTCCTCAGAATCTAACCTTATGAAAATAGATGCGGATACTTTTCAAGCATCTCGCTCTCAAGTTCCCAAGTCGATTCTTCAACTTTAGGATTCCTCCACAAAACCTTAACTAGCTTAACAATCTTATTCCTTAATTTCCTATCCATATGATCCTGAATTTCTACAGGTTGTTCTACATATGACAAATCGGGTTGAATCTCAAAAGGTTCATATTCGATCACTTGATTTGCATCAGGATTAAACCTCTTAAGCATCGAAACATGAAAAACGTTATGAATATGCTCCATGTGCGGTGGTAACGCTAACTCATACGCAACTTTTCCAATGCGTCTCAGTATCTCAAACGGTCCTACATATCTCGGGCTAAGTTTCCCTTTCTTGCCAAATCTTGTCACTCCTTTCCATGGCGACACTTTTAGCAACACTTGGTCTCCTTCTTCAAAGTTTATATCCTTCCTGTCTTGGTCCGCGTACTTCCGTTGTCTATCTTGTGCCGTAACTAGTCTTTTCTGAATGATTTCAATCTTTTCCTTCGTTTGTTGTACCAGCTCGGGGCCTAAAACTTTTCGTTCTCCAACTTCTTCCCAATATACAGGCGATCTACATTTCCTTCCATACAAAGCTTCATACGGGGGCATTCCAATACTCGCGTGATAGCTGTTGTTGTACGAAAACTCTACTAACGGTAAATGCTCGTCCCAACTTCCCTTAAAATCCAGTGCACAAGCTCTAAGCATGTCTTCAATGGTTTGAATCGTTCGTTCACTTTGGCCATCAGTTTGTGGATGATAAGCGGTACTCATCTTAAGCTTGGTACCCAGACATTCTTGAAATTGTCTCCAAAATCGGGAGTTAAACCTTGGATCACGATCCGACACAATGGTTACTGGAACTCCGTGGCGTGTCACAACTTCCTTCAGATATAACTGTACTAACCTATCCAGTGAAAATCTTTCATTGATTGGGAGAAAATGTGCAGACTTGGTCAGACGGTCTACAATTACCCATATGGCATCATTATTAGCTTTTGTCCTCGGTAGTCCAACAATAAAATCCATGGCAAGATGTTCCCACTTCCATTCCGGAATATCCAATGGCTGCAATAGTCCGCTCGGCTTCTGATGTTCGGCTTTGACTCGTTGACATGTATAACACCTACTTATCCATTCGGCAATTTCTCTTTTCATATCAGGCCACCAGAAATGTTCCTTCAAATCTCGATACATTTTCGTGCTACCAGGGTGAATTGAGTACTGTGAACTATGGGCTTCCCGCAAGATTTCATTCTTCAATTCCGTCACATTTGGAATCCATATCCTTGTAGAAAATCTCAAAATTCCTTTGTCATCCTTTTGGGTGCAGATCTCTTCACCAGTCAATGCGTTCATCTCTTGATTCATAATCTCCTCCTGACATCTCCGTATCTTTTCCAACAGTTCCGGTTGAAACGTCATAGCGTTGAGAACTTCGTTGGTAACTTCCGAGTCATAAACTTCTAGTTTCAACTTCTCAAATTCTTGAAGCAATTCCTTAGGTATCGTGAACAAATTCAATCTCTCCTTTCGACTTAACGCATCCGCCACAACATTCGCTTTTCCCGGGTGATAGTTAATACTACAATCATAGTCCTTAATTAGCTCCAACCATCTCCGTTGCCTCATGTTCAACTCCTTCTGAGTGAATATATACTTTAAGCTCTTATGATCCGTGTAGATTTCACACTTCTCTCCGTATAGATAATGTCTCCAAATTTTCAGTGCGAACACAATAGCTGCTAATTCCAAATCGTGAGTTGGGTACTTTCGTTCGTGCGGTTTGAGTTGTCGTGAAGCATACGCGATCACTTTTCCATGTTGCATTAAAACACATCCTAATCCTTTGTGTGAAGCATCACTGTAGATAACGAAATTTCCTTGACCATCTAGTAAGACTAACACTGGTGCCGTCACTAATCTTCCTTTCAGCTCTTGGAAACTTTCTTCACATTTCTCAGTCCAAACAAACTTCTCATTTTTTCGAGTCAGTGCAGTTAACGGTGTAGCTATCTTTGAAAAATCTTGAACAAATCTCCGATAGTATCCAGCTAATCCGAGAAAACTTCTCACTTCAGTAGGGGTCTTTGGTCTTTCCCAATTAACCACAGCTTCAATCTTGGCAGGGTCCACTCTCACTCCTTCTCGACTAATAACGTGACCAAGAAATTGTACTTCTTCCAACCAGAATTCATACTTTGAAAACTTTGCATATAACTTTTCCTTTCTCAGGACTTCCAACGCGATCCTTAGATGTTCCGCATGATCTTCCGAAGACTTTGAATATATCAAGATGTCATCAATAAATACGATCACAAACTTATCCAAGTACGTTCGAAACACTCGGTTCATCAAATCCATAAACACAGCCGGGGCATTAGTTAATCTAAATGGCATCACTAAAAATTCGTAATGTCCATATCTCGTGCGAAAAGCAGTCTTCGAAACGTCTTCAGGTTTGATCTTCAGTTGATGGTATCCAGATCTTAAATCAATCTTTGAAAAATATGCTGCTCCTTTGAGTTGATCAAATAAATCATCGATTCGCGGTAACGGGTACTTATTCTTTATAGTCAACTGGTTGAGTTCTTGATAATCTATACACAATCTCATACTTCCGTCTTTCTTCTTGACAAATAATATTGGCGCTCCCCACGGTGATACACTAGGCCTTATAACTCCTTTATCCAAAAGATCTTGTAGCTGCGTAGCCAATTCCTCCATTTCTGCCGGTGCCATTCTGTAAGGTGCCTTCGATACTGGTTCCGTTCCAGGTGCCAAATCAATCGTAAATTCTACTTCTCGATCTGGAGGTAATCCGGGTAGTTCGTCAGGAAAAACTTCAGGGAACTCATTTACAACTGGTATCTCCTCCATCTTCAACACTTGCTTCTCCACATCTATAACATGAGCCAAATAAGCTTCACAACCTTGTCGAAGTAGTCGTGTCGTTTGCATAAACGTTAGGAACTTCCTAGCTTGCCTTTGTCCTTGAAACACAACTTCTTGATCTTCGTCCACACGCAATCTTACTTGCTTTTTCCTACATTCAATCTGTGCATCGCAATCTACTAACCAATCCATTCCTAGGATAACATCGAATTCTCCCATTTTGAACGGTATCAAATCCGCATGAAAAAGATATCCACCGATCTCGATTTTACAGTTAGGACACACTTGGTCTACGGGAACTCTATCCTGGTTAGCCACTTCTATTACTAACGTCCTTTCCAATGGTTTTATCTCACATTTCAATTTATCAAGGAATCTTTCAGATATAAAAGATCTAGTTGCTCCAGAATCAATTAACACTTTAGCTTTAACAGAATTCACAGGAAGCGTACCTGCTACTACATCTCTGTCCTGAACCGCTTCATTGATTGACATATTAAAAGTTCTCGCTCGAGGTTGAGATGACTGTGACCGTGTTGGTGGTGCAGTGAGTCTAAGTACATTAGCAGACTGGACCGGTTCCTTACATTCCCGCGCAAAATGTCCCGCTTTTCCACACTTGAAACATGTTAGTCCTCCTGGTTTTGAACTTGGACATCCATCAGCATAATGTCCTTTCTTGTTGCATTTTAAACATGTGATGTTCAACTTGTTACAGATTCCCGAATGTCTTTTACCACACGTCTTGCACTCTGGTATAGATGGTTTTCCCGTGATAGTTGGTGGCTTTCCTCCTTGAGGTTTCTTGTCTGAACTTCCAAATCCACTCCTCTGTTTCTGAAAATTCCTATCTCCTCTTGATTGATTTCCAAACCTTTTCCTATTCTGAGAACTTCCTTGTCCTTCATCACTTTGGCTTCTTTCCGATCCTCCAAACTTTCGCTTCTTTCCAAATTTCTCCTTTTGAACTAATTCGCTTTTGCCCTCAATGATCATCGCTTTTTGTACTACCGCAGTATAATTTCTCAATTCAAAAGCTGCAACTCTACTTCTTAACCATGGCTTTAATCCGTGTTGAAACTTTCTAGCCTTACTGACATCATCTCCTACGTATCTAGGCGCAAATCTTGCCAATTCAGTAAATTTGGCTTCGTATTCTGCCACACTCATCCCTTCTTGTTTAAATTCTAAGAACTGAACTTCCAAATGATCTTGTAGGTACCTTGGTAAATACTTCTCCTGAAATAGTTCCGTAAATCTTTGCCAAGTAATCTCTCCTTCTCCTAACTTCACCGATTCCCACCAAAAATTAGCTTCTGCCTTCAAGTAGTAACTAGCAAATTCAGTTTTCTGATTTTCCCCAACCTTAACTAACGCAAACGCTTTCTTAATGTCGATTAACCATGATTTCGCCTCAACAGGGTTTAGAGTACCTTTGAATTCAGGTGGGTGGACAGCTTGAAATGATTTAAAAGTTGTCAATGGTTGAACATTTTGTTGTTGTTGTTGAGTCAAGGCAGCAGTTTGTTGTTGGAGTAATTGAAGTATCTGAGTTATAGTTGGGTCTACCGGGTTCTGGGCCTCGGTATCAGTTGTTTGTTGAGTAGAAGCAGTAGTCTTTTTCTTTGGTGGCATTTTTCTGATAAGAGATAAGCAATTTATGAAACAATATGCATATATATACCACCATGTAAACTCTTTTTGAAAATGTTTATAAAACTGTATGTAACATAAAGAAAATTTAAAACTTTTAGCCATATTGTTAGATAACTTGCTTTTCTCCGTAACAGGGTACACATGGTAAACATAGGTATTATAGGAACAGGTTAACAATAAAAGGGGTAACAGTTTGAAGCAAGGTATAAGAAAAGTACGTGCATAATGTAAAGATATGAGTCTGGTACAATAGATGATAGGGTACATGATCACCCCAAAAATCAAAACAGAGTCAATGTCAAAGCAGATAATATAATAATGTCTACTAGGAAAAAGGGAAAATATCCTAATAGCGAGTAGTCAAACGTGCAAATGATCAACACTAAAACCAATGGGCTCTAACAGATGTCCCACTCTCAGAATCAACCATAGCTAGTCTCGTCCACCACGAACAGCTCTCAGCTCACACAGCATCCAGCTAACAATCCTAGTCACTCTCCTGGCCTCCTCTAAAGCATCAACAGTGACTGGTCCCTCAGCTAGGCACTTTCGCGCTGACTCCTTTACAGTACGGATCCTATCCTGCCACTCCGCCTCAGTAACAGCAACACGACGGTCCGCCTCCTCAGACATCTGATCTATAAGGGCCTGAAGCTCGGCATTCTGTCCTGAAAGGGTCTCTAGATCTCTAGCAAGGTCTATATGTGCATGATGAAATATAGGTGCAGGATCTCCCATGACTGAAACACGAGAATCAACAGATGCTGCTCTCCAGGGGATAGTAGTCTGAACAGGTACAGGTGCAAATGGTGTCTCAACGGACTGAACACTAGGACTACCTATCTCCACTGGGTCAGATAATGTGATAGAGGGGTGAGGGGGTGTGTCTCCACCAACAACGTCCATCTCCTGCGATAACAATATAGATATAGATACTTATATAATAACAGGTTATCTTAATCCTAAAGACTTAACTTAAAAGAGAGTACTTACGCCTACCGTGGCTACTTAGCATCTATCCATCTAATATCCTAACAGATTCCTACTCATTTCATAACTATCTTAATCATATTAATAGGGATCCTAATCCTGGCTTGTTTCAGTGACCAAATACTGACCGCTCTGATACCAACCTGTGACGCCCTCCCGACCTGGGGTCATGATCGGGGAGTCACTACCACCTCTATACATATTAAACCCATAGACAATATAATAAAAGCATGCAGACTTGACCCCAACTCTACCCTGGATCTTTAACAGTTGATGGTGTGAAACAAGCATCCACTATCTAATTCATTAATACATAAGTCTCCAAAAGTTATTACAACCAAGTCTTAAAAGTTCTATGTTCTCTATTACAAAACACCTTCTAGATATGGCCATCACCTACCTGAGCTGGCATCCCAAAAACAACCCTATAGGAAGACTTCCTAGCTGTCTGAAATGTACGTACCATCTTCTCGTTTCACTGTGGGTTAGAATAGGGAAAAAGAATGAGCCAAATGCCCAGCAAGTAATAATATGACCAAACAGTTATCCACTGGGAAACAGTTTCAATATCAATATGGATAGCATGAGTATAGCAAAGTCCGTATCAAGGGATTATCAGAATCAATAATTTGAATATAAAATTTCAAAACAGTTTCCAATATCAATATATATAGCATGGTTTAAGCAGAATCCATAATAAGGTATTATCCAAAACAATGGCATAAATATGCAATTTCAAAGGGGTAAACCAATTTCATTATCAAGATATCCGTTTCAAGAAAACAATAATTAATTTTGGAGATTTTTCACAACGCACCGGACAATACGGGTGATCAGCCACGTAAAGTCCCCATACCGGACACACAGTCCCTCTGGTCCTTGAATTGGGTCCCATTAGGCAACACATTGGCCTTTAGACTAGTCCATCCCTAGTCCATTTATTATAATTAAAAAGTGCTGGACCGGCGTTACTCGGCCTCTTACGCCTCCAATCTTAGGAATCCGTGGAAACCATAAATCAGAATTTAAATGAGTTCAAACTTTATTCCTTTTTAAAACATCTTCAGATATAAAGAAGTTCTTTGGAAATCAGATAAGTTCAATCAAAACAATCTGGATTTCTATTAGTGGAATATAAGAAATATTTATCATTGGGTATGTTCTGGAAATGTACTAAAATGAGGTATAGGTGTATTCACTTTCAGGTATAAAAGGGTTTGAATAAGTATATGATCAAATTCAGGTTATGGAATTATAGGTCATCAGGTTTCAATTCATGTATATGATCAGGGTATAAAGGTTTTGGGATAAAGAACTAAACAAAGCATGGTATATAATTCAACATGGTATATATGAACAAAGGTAAGGGTTATCAATGAACAATAAGTGTTTTCAGAAATTAAAGGTATATCAAGGCAAGATAACAATTCATATGTGTCAAAATGAAACAATGGAATCGAAATACGAAAGCAAGTTTGTATTACTTGCCTTAAGTAGATAAAGGGTAATGAGCAATCACTGGTTTTCCACCTTAGTCTTTCCCTTGTCCCTAAGTTCCACTTCCTTGAACTCTCTAAGTTCCACTTCCTTGGACTCTACAAAAGAATATATATTCTATCTTAGTAGGTCCTCACTAAACCGCTAATCCTTTATTCTAAACTACCCAACGCATCCTATACGCGTAAACACATAAGAGTTATACCACAAAATAATTATAACCACGTAATAGGCAATCAACCATATAAATGCACATTGTCATTTAAATACACATAACATGCTCCTTATACATATATACATATAATAATATAGTTTTCAAATCATACCACACTTGGTATCCCTTAAATCAATTTGATCAAGCCAACCATATCCTTAACTCTTTTTAACAATGTTTCATCTCAAAAAGCAGAAAAATCAACTGCGCATACTTTACTAAAACATTTTTCATAATTCCAAAACTAATCAAATAATTACCAAATTTGACAGGCTATTTCCTGATTACAAAACCAACTTAGCATAAAAGTTTCAACTTCAGAACACTTTATTTAGTATAAAAACGAACTGTATAAAGTAGGTACTAAAACACAGAAAAATCTCAGCTGCGCAACTTTTAGTAAAACAAGTATAACTTTTTATTCGTAAATCCTATCGATACAAAATTAGCGCGTGCACAAACTAGATTCAATTTAGAACATTGACATCCTAAGCCCTCTGTCTAAAACAGGCAGCAACGATTTGAAATATAGCAAAACAGAACAGGCAGTTTTTCTGGAAAAATTCAGCATGATGTTTTTCTTTATAAATCATTCCAAACACAAACTCATTCACAACTAACCATCCAATATTACAACTAGAACTCATGTTCTCAAGAATCACTAAACTTATACATGCATTTATCAAATAAACAAGTTAACAATTCCATTACTTGGAATTTCACTACAATTCCCAAATCTATACTTTTAAATATCCAAAATCTCACACTAACCACACTTAACACAATAAATCAACATGCATTCATTATAAACCGAAGTTAACAATTAAACAACATCATAAACAAATTTCCAAAACCGAATTCTAAAAAGGGGAAAAATCGAATTTTGAACATGCATTTCGATTTCTTCACATGCAACTCAAAATCGAACTAAATATAGGTATTAACACAATAATCGGACTCAAAAGCATCATCATCGTCCCCGTCGGCTCGCCGGAGCTCATTGCCGACGGCGGCAATGGTCGGAGGTGCCCGGAAAAATCGGGTTTCCTTCACAACCTCACCAATAAGCAATATTAATCGACCAACTAATCACAAAATCATCACAAGCAAGCTTTCGGGTTTGAATTAAATCAAAAATTTCCGAAACCCCTTGCATGCATAAACCGATACACACATATACACGCACACACGGCCATACACATACATACACACACGATTACATATATATATGTATGTATAATCATCAACATATGTGAGAGAGGGAGAGATTTTTACAGAAAATTGAGAGGGAGAGATAACCGAGAGAGAGAAGAGAGAAAAGAGAGATGAGAGATTTTGCCGAGGGTGAAGAAGAGGGGAAAAGAACTTAGTGCTGGGTTTTATAAGCCCAGGGGTAAAAGGGTAATCTGCTAATTAAAATTCCTGATTTTTTTATAAACAAAACCAACATAAATACCTTTCTATAATTCGAAATAAAATGAAGATAATGTTTAAAAAATCACAATTTCATTTTTAAAACAAAGCATACGAATTTACAAGCTCACACATATTTTTAAAATATTTTTATGATCAAAATTGAATTAAATATGAATTTTCAAAGTTTTGATCACTTAAATGACATTTAACTCATAAAATCGTTTTTAAATCCTTAAAGCCAAAAATAAATTCCTCCACTAATTTTAGAAAATACTAGAATATAAACTAAAGGTTGTGAAAAAGATTTCACAATAAAAAGAGTCTCCGTTGATTTTATAAAATTCCCGGAAGGTCAAAAAGAACTAATTTTTAATAAGAAATTCATATAAAATGCAATTAAAAGCATACACATATATTTTAATCCATACCATTCACCAAGTAAACATCTAATTATCACATTTTCAAATATTCACCTTTCACACAATATTCACATATCAAAGATCTCAGATATTATTAAATATTAATATAGTACAAGCGTTTTTCTGAGTCGTTATAGTTCTCAACGTGCTTCACAACTTAGTGGGTGCTATGTCTATCTCATTTATTTCGTTGTTCACTAACTAATTGAGAATAGTTATTGTTCAAAGATTTGTATGATCAAATCATTCCGAGTCTCTAGACTAATCTTGAAACCCAAAATAAATAATAATCAAGGTACTCATTATACCCTATCATCTTTAGAACATCTGGTCCAACCGAATCTCACGTTCCCTACTTGTAGGTGTATGGTGTCTTGTTATTGTCAAATCCTTTTTGACGAGCCTTTTCTGTTAGTGTTAGTGCCCTAGAGACAATACAATTGTACTTCTGGGAAACACTATTTTGTTATTTAATAATGATTATGTTCTATTGATTATTCGACAACAATTATTACGTCTTTATTTACTGCGATATTAATGTTAGAGTAATAAATGTCCTTGGAATATAGAACACGTATTCTATATCTTTAAGTATGTGACTTAAAAATGAGATTATATGAATAGTGTTTATATTCCTAAAATATCCCTAATTAAGCATTATGAATTGGGACAATTATGATGCATAAAGATTAGTATGATCGTTGACTAAATGACCACATCTCATTGGTCATAGGTATAGTGATACTAAAGTCAAGAACATAGGTGCATGTAATATTCTACATGGCACCGGATTGACCCACATTGATATTCTACATGGTAATAAAGTCATTAGAATAGCTCACAGTGATAATGGTGTAATGATCCTTAGACTTGAGATCATTATATTTCTATACGAGGATTAATATACTTTGATTACATTAAAAGTTACCTTTGACCGGGTGATGATAAAAGTGGACATCAGGTATATTATGAGTCGTATGAGAAATATGAATGATAGATATAGGATTTTACCCTCCTATTATTAGGAGAGATATTATTGGCCTCTTGATTGAGTGAGACTATGAAAATGCATGGCCATGCTCAAATATTGATTTGTTTTAATAGTCTACTCATTGATCAAGGAAACCTGGATTAAATGTTGAAGAGGATGACTAATAACATGCCTCGAGTTTAATCTATAATATTTGGTTAAAGGGATTATATTACACGGAAACATTAGTCACGAAAGGTTTAATTGGATCACCATTTATTATTATTTCTTGGGGAGCAATGATGTATTACTAGATGCCGCTCATTGTTTATAATTTTATTTAAGAATAAAATTATTGCCAACGAAATAATAACCTAAAGGGTCACACACTTAGAACGTTTTAAATGGAGTTTTAATTTAAATTAAATGATTAAATTTGAAATTAGTTATTTAATTGAGCTGGTCTTAATTAAATCAGAATTCGAATTTAATATTAACTGATTATTTTCGAAATTAGTCATTTAATTGAGATGGTCTTAATTAAATAGAATTTCGAATTTAATACTAAGACCAAAATCAGATTGGGTTTTAAGAAGCCCAAAAACAGATTTAGGGTTTTGGCCCAATCCTCTATCTCATATAAATACATTATGATATATTATTGAGGGATAATTTTTCTGCAATTTCGAATTAAAGAAAACCCTAGCAGCTCTGCATTAAGAGAGGCTAGAGAGAGAGAGAGAGGGGCAGTTTTTCGGCTAGTACCGAACTCCGTTGATCGTTGGACGATCGAGCGTTCGTGTGGACGACTTTGGCGACGCAGATCTTGAACAAGGGCTGTGTGGTGATTGCAACAAGGACCTCCATCTTTCCGAACTTTAAAGCTCTTTAAGGTATGATTTCGTTTCTCCATAATCAGCCATGTCTTGTACACGGATCCTAGGGTTAGGGTTTCGGAATTTTTTTATTGTTTTACGACTGTTTTTCGCTGCGTTTGTTGCCCCGAAACCCAACATTTTCCTCAAACATCTTTTAAGGTGATCAAATATCTCATAAGCATCCATATGCTCATATTGTTTCTTAAGCTCAACACTCATAGTTACAAGCATGAGACATGAAACATCAGCAGTCGAATCATTAATTTGCTTCCAATAAGCATTATGTTCGGTACATGTTACATTCTCAGCTAAAAGGTAAGGGAAGAATTTGACTAACATCGTGGTGCCTGAGGACGATCCTCAAGCTCCTATATCAGTCGAGGAAATTTGTTCCTGTCATCTTGTCCTTCTCAAGGACTGATCGCATAGAGAAGTTGTTTGTGTTATTTGTCATTTGATAGCTACAATATTAAAGTGCATAAAATTAATCTAGGTTGCAAATTTATTAATTATTATGTTTAAGTGATTATGGTATATCATTATATACCTCCCACTATTTTTATCAAATAAATAGCCCTAACTATTAATTCGGAAAGTATTTCTCTTAAATCTTTCTAGTGAGCCAAGATCCATATTTCGTCATGCTTAAGGTCAGCTTTGGCTTTACTCCCAAAACATGATTTATTTAGGTAGACAACTGTTTTCAATTATATCATATATAACTCTTGGAAAGTTTGGTAGAACAACATTTGTTCACATTTATCTAATAAATCATACCAAGCTCCATGCCTCTAAGTTCACAATCCTATTGTGGTAACTTAGTTAAGTCTAACCCAATGGTCTAACAGTTAAGTATCACATTTACTTCATCGCGTCTTACCACGATAGATAGGAGTGCTTCGCTTTGGCGAACCCACTCTTTCTCGATCTAGGTCTTGACGAGTGTTGCCCATTGGAAGGCATCTAATCGACTTAATATTTTAACTTTAGGGATTTTATTATTAAAACGATCATGATCCCATCATCAAGAGATTACCAATTTTTCCTTGAACTAAGTACTTCAATTCAAAATTCATCAATGGTTTGATTTCCAGTCCAACGGAGGAGTCACACTGGTCTCACTTAAAACCCGCCTTCCTTACAAGCGCTGCTTGTATTTTTGTCAAAATCGCCCCATATCAAAAAATTGAAAATTCATACTTATTTTCGTGTTTCATAAACACAGGAATCTCATGTTCGTTTTGTTCAATTTTAAAATCTTGAATCGTTACAGATTTTATCTTGTTTAGCAAACATGGCATGGGTGACGTATCTAATACATACATGTTTAATCTAATTAAAGCATGCATCATTATCTACGCATACATATCATCATCACATGCATCATATATGTAAAGTGCGTAAAGTAAATGTGTTTGGTTATGGCCCAACCTAAGTGATCTTTCCAAGCTAATGGAAAAATCAAGGTCAATCTATGGTGGTATCAAAATACAATACAATGTTACAAGTCTTCAAGCTTTAACTTGCCTCCTTGCTTGCCTCCTTGTAATGCTTCCTTGGTTCTCCATCTTGGATGTCTTCATATATATTACATAAATAAAACAACCTATCCTACTAAACTTACAAGTAGAACTCGAGTTACATTCGAGATTTAAACATTACAAGGAATAACGACATGCAAGTCGTATTTAGAAACCAAACCATTAAAACAAAACCACTATCTATGGGTCTTTAGGCCATAACAATTAAGAAATCAAAACCATATCATACCATATCATATTTCTCATGATCCAATCATAGAAATCAAATAAAGTGTAAATCAAAAAATCAAAATCAGAATTCTGAAAACATTAAATCGCTGTTTACAGACACTAAACGACGTCAAACGCCTTACAGACGAACGAATGACTATGTCAGTTTTGTTCAGAAGCCTGTTTACCTTTCCGAAAAGGTATGTTCGGAGAAATTCCGACACAGTATGCAAATTTCACTAAATCTGCGCATTGTATTCAGAAATCGTATCGACTACGATTCTCATAATTCGATTTAATATGTATCATATACATACATAAATATACACAATCATCTCATGATTATCAAATCCTCATGAATATCATATATTCAAAAACATATACATACATATATATAAATCAACACAAAAACATGGTAGATCGCAAATATGCATATATATCGAAAAATGTTAAACACACAACCGAATTAAAACGTTTCGCAAGTAGCTCTGATGCCATTGAAGGGCTTCGAGCACATAAACGCAACGGAAAACGTAAAAATAAATCAAAATTCGAAACCCATCCGCAGGATCCATGCGAAAACAAAAGATTTAATTCGGAGATTAAGAACAAATACCTTAAGAAGCTTTAACAGTTCATTAATGGAAGATTAATGGATATCCAAAGCTTGTTCAATCACCATAGATTGACCTTGATTAATGGATATCCTCATTTTCCTTTTATATCTTTTTCAGCTCCCTCTTTCTAGCTTCTCCAAACTTCTCCCCCTTAGTTGAGGAATTTTATACAGATGTAACCTTTTGAGTCTTTGAAGCCAATAGGAGTTGAGATTGTTGATGGAGTTGATCTTTGGAAGTAAATTTGTCTTCAAGATTTCCTTGAGCAGTCCCAACTGATTATTGACAGAGGTGGAAGAAGAAGACTGTTCAACCACTTATGCTTGCAAAAGTTCTTTATCAACCTGGGTTTTGAATAGATGTTCATGTAGATCAGCTATGTGAGCTAACTACATTGCAGTGTATGTGTCTGTGTGTGCACTCACTTGAATTTCTCTTGTAAGTGTATCACTCATCTCACGTGCATGTGTTTCACTCAGTGTTTGACTCGCATCACTCAACATTAGTTGTCTGTTTGCTCCTTTTTGATCAGTACCTGCATTGAAAAACACCCTAGCCTCTTAAAGAGAGGTCTGTGGTGGTGCAATGGGAGTTCGCGAATCCCGATCCTCAATCATATATATCAAATCACTTGGAATTGAAATCTGAATTGCTTCAGTGATAGACTGACCAAGTTACCTTCTACTTTCTCCAGATAAATTTGCGAGTGGAAAATCCCTTAGGGAGCCAGAGATGTTCCCTCTGGAAGGGGAGAAAATGATTCCATTAAATGTGGCAAGAATCATATTTTCCCTCTGATGCCTGTAAAGGCACTTCTACCATAACAATAGTAGGCACTGTAACCAGTTGCAGGTGCTTTGCTTTCACTGTGTCCTGAGTTTCATCTAATGGTATTGTCTTCTCCCATTGTGAGTAATGAGGGTGTGCTTGACTCAGTACAAAGTGCCATGGCCCTATGGCGAATTTCAATAGATTCATCCTGTTGAGAGAATGTCTCTAGAAACAGTTCATTGGCCATTTCAAAGTCCATATATTGATCTACGTTTTTCTTGAAGGATTGATGTGTACTAGCACCCGAAAACTGTTTCTTTCTCTCTCTCTTTTCTTGCTCTCATAAGTGGCTAGGGTTTTAATGTAAAAACGTTTTTCATCATTAAAATCAGCCCTCTTTTAGAGTTTATATAGAGAGGAAAATAGTTTTCTAATTATAATCCAATTATAATAAAATACTAATCCGAAATTCCAATTTATTATTTAATTAAGTCGCACTTAATTAATTAATAATTAATTTCAGAACTAGTTTAAGTAATTCCATTTTCTATTTAAACAATTAATCAAGTCATACTTAATTAATATTATAAATAGAATAAATTACTTATTTAAATTTAAATTCATAATTTAAATTATTTCTCCTTCAAGCGTTCTTTGTGTGTGACCCTGTAGGTTATTATTGCATTGGTAACAATTTTAATAACTAATTAAAATTGTAAACAATGAGCGACATCTAGTAATACATCATTGCCACCCAAGTAATAATAATTAAATCGGTGATTCGATTAAGCCTTTCATGAATAATGTTCCAGGTAATATAATCCCTTTAACCTTAATATTATAGATTAAACTCGAGGCATGTAATGTGTCATCCTATCCATAATTTAATCTTAGTTTTCTTGATCGATGAGTAGACTAATAAATCAAATCAACATTTGAGCACGACCGTGCATTTCTTAGTCTCACTCAAACAAGAGGCCAATAATATCGCTCCTAAAATTAGGAGGGTTAAATCCCATCTAGATCATTCATATTTCTCATACGATTCATAATATACCCAATGTTCACTTTTATCATCACCCGATCAAAGGTAACTTTTAATGTAATCAAAATATATTAATTCTCGTATAAAAATATAATGATTTCAGGTCTAAGGATCATTACACCATTATCACAGTGAGAATTACTTATGACACTTTTAACATGTGTAATCTCACGGCGGGTCAATCCAGTGCCATATACTCTTACATGCACCTATGTTTTGACTTTAGTACACCATACCTATGACCAATGAGATGTGGTCATCAGTCAACAAACATACTAGTCTCTGTGCATTATTATTGTCCTTAAATAATAACACTCGACTAGGGATATTTAGGAATAAAGATACTATTCATATAATCTCATTTTTAAGTCACATACTTAAAGATATCGAATACGTATCATAATTCCAAGGACATTTATTATGCTAACATTTATAACGCAGTAAATAAAGACATAATAAACTAATAATAATAATCAATAAAACATAATTTATAATAACAAAATGTTTTCTTTAAAACATAAAAGTATTGTCTCTAGAGCACTAATACTAACAACCTAGACAACTCGGTAAACTTGGTCTCGTACTGCGAAACAGTCATACTACCTTGCTTCAATTCTAAAAATTTCAACTCCATTTGATCCCGCATAAAGTCAGGAAAATACTTCTCTAAAAACAATTCTATAGATCTTTCCCACGTAATTAACCCTTCAGGTTCTAAAGCCTAACTAGTCTCCCACCAATAACTTGCCTCATTTTTCAGAAAATAACTAGCATACTCAGTTTTCTTTTCTCCCGTTACCTCTATCAACGTAAAAGCTTTCTCCATTTCCTTCAACCATGCCTTTGCCTCAACTGGATCAGCAGATCCTTTGAACTCTGGAGGTTTTGCTGCTTGAAAAGATTTGAACGTAACCACGGGTACTACCTGCTGGTGCGGCTGTTGGTGATGCTGATGCTGCTGATGTTGCTGATGCTGCTGCTGCTGCTGCTGTAGTAACTGCTGTTGGATCTGTTGTTGTTGTTGAGCTAGAGCAGTAGTTTGTTGAGTGAGGGTGTTCAAAAGCTGTATTACAACCGGATCTAAATGACCCGTTGGGGGTGCATTCTGTTGACCTTCTTGGTCAGCTAAATTATTCGAGCGGGTATTTCGTCTAGGAGGCATATTGCTGATGAACAAACAATAACTGATTTAATAATTCATAAATAGAAGAGAAAAGAACACAATTGGTAGAACCATGATTTACGGATTTTCAACGGCGTAAGGGTACACTCGTTGCACAAGTAGAATAACAATTACAATAGTGAAAATGAATAACAAGAGAATAATAATAGTTCTACAAAGGATGATTATCATAAATATATACATAGATTCGATACAAGCGTAGAACGCTTTCAAAAGTAAAGTGTGTCATAGCTGAACTACAACTGCCGATCAACAGTACAACAACAAAATACAACAACAATCCAAGGCGATACTATAAGCCTGGTGCACTGCTGGTACTATACTATGCATCTATGTACTATCTGACTGGAATCCACAGAATATCCATCCTCGTCTCTACCGGCTCATGGATCATCATCTCTAGTATCCCATAGTGCTGGTCCGGAAATCTCCCCAATCTCCCTCATGACAAAGTCCAAAATCTCTCTCATCCCTGCTACAGTCTCTCCCTCTCTGCTAGTAGCTAGTCCATGCAACCTCGTCTCTACCAATGTCCTCACAACCCTGAGTCTCATCCGTGTCTCTCCTATCTGATCTCTGAATCTATCTCTATCTCTGGCTACACCTGCCTCCGCTGTACGCATCCCACGCATCTCTAATACCTGTCTACGAAAATAATCCCTCTCCTCTCTCATCCTCTGATAACGGTGATGTGGAACTGATGGCTCGGAGATCTGGAACAAAGGTCCGGAAACTGAAGCCTGAGAACGCGGTGCTACGGGTATGCGTCAAAGTGGAAAGGGACAAGGTATAGGATCTCTCCTGACCACTACAGGTCCAGACTGAGGTGGTGTCGGTCGCGACAGTCCTGCTCTCATCTCTGATACAGGTCTCTCCTCTATCGGGTGCTCTGACAGATCTGAATAGGAACTAGAGCTAGGTGGCTGCAATTATAACCATACTCGATTACTACACGTAATATCTCTAATCGGCCTTCTATGACCATTAGGTGAATTCCTAACCCTCTATGTTATCCTGGACCCTAAATCCTAACTTGTTTCAAATGCCATAACCTGTTGCTCTGATACCAACCTGTGACGCCCTCCAAACCCGGGGTACAGATTTGGGGAGTCACCCGACCAACGGTACACAACATAAACCTGAATATAACACATGCATAATATATAATAACATAAAATACCCCTTATCCAAGACCGCATCCAGATTATGGCATGAAACAAGCTTCTAAGTCATAATTTTTACAAACCAGTTTCAGAGTTATTACACACTTAATATACAAAGCTAGACATCTAGTCTAACTTCCGAGATAAAACAACTACCCGTCCAATGACAATCACTCGGGGTGGTCTCCTAGCATCGGGAGTGAAGGGTTTCGAGCACATAAACGCAACGGAAAACATAAAAATAAATCAAAATTCGAAACCCATCCGCAGGATCCATGTGAAAACAAAAGATTTAATTCAGAGATTAAGAACAAATACCTTAAGAAGCTTTAACAGTTCATTAATGGAAGATTAATGGATATCCAAAGCTTGTTCAATCACCATGTATCCCGCTCTCGCGATCTACACTCTACGTTATCCACACGAACGCTTTTCTTGAAGGATTGATGTGTACTAGCACCTGAAAACTGCTTCTTTCTCTCTCTCTTTTCTTGCTCTCATAAGCGGTTAGGGTTTTAATGTAAAAATGTTTTTCATCATTAAAATCAGCCCTCTTTTAGAGTTTATATAGAGAGGAAAATAGTTTTCTAATTATAATCCAATTCTAATAAAATACTAATCCGAAATTCCAATTTATTATTTAATTAAGTCGCACTTAATTAATTAATAATTAATTTCAGAACTAGTTTAAGTAATTCCATTTTCTATTTAAATAATTAATCAAGTCATACTTAATTAATATTATAAATAGAATAAATTACTTATTTAAATTTAAATTCATAATTTAAATTATTTCTCCTTCAAGCGTTCTTTGTGTGTGACCCTGTAGGTTATTATTACGTTGGTAACAATTTTAATAACTAATTAAAATGGTAAACAATGAGCGACATCTAGTAATACATCATTGCCACCCAAGTAATAATAATTAAATCGGTGATTCGATTAAGCCTTTCGTGAATAATGTTCCAGGTAATATAATCCCTTTAACCTTAATATTATAGATTAAACTCGAGGCATGTAATGTGTCATCCTCTCCATAATTTAATCTTAGTTTTCTTGATCGATGAGTAGACTAATAAATCAAATCAACATTTGAGCACGGCCGTGCATTTCTTAGTCTCACTCAAACAAGAGGCCAATAATATCGCTCCTAAAATTAGGAGGGTTAAATCCCATCTAGATCATTCATATTTCTCATACGATTCATAATATACCCAATGTCCACTTTTATCATCACCCGATCAAAGGTAACTTTTAATGTAATCAAAATATATTAATTCTCGTATAAAAATATAATGATTTCAGGTCTAAGGATCATTACACCATTATCACAATGAGAATTACTTATGACACTTTTAACATGTGTAATCTCACGGCGGGTCAATCCAGTGCCATATACTCTTACATGCACCTATGTTTTGACTTTAGTATCACCATACCTATGACCAATGAGATGTGGTCATCAGTCAACAAACATACTAGTCTCTGTGCATTATTATTGTCCTTAAATAATAACACTCGACTAGGGATATTTAGGAATAAAGATACTATTCATATAATCTCATTTTTAAGTCACATACTTAAAGATATCGAATACGTATCATAATTCCAAGGACATTTATTATGCTAACATTTATAACGCAGTAAATAAAGACATAATAAACTAATAATAATAATCAATAAAACATAATTTATAATAATAAAATGTTTTCTTTAAAACATAAAAGTATTGTCTCTAGAGCACTAATACTAACAATCTCCCACTTGCACTAGAGCCAATATCCCATGTATCTAATACATTTGGAACTAGTGTGACTTACATGCTTCTGCTGTGACAAAGCCTTAGTCAGTGGTTCTGCAATATTATCAATAGTATGCACTTTACATATAAGTATATCTCCTTGATCATTAATCTCATTAATAAGGTGATATCGCCTTAGTAAATTCCCAAAACATCATCTTTGGCTACTTCGCTAGTATCAATATACTAAGTCTCGATTGTAGAATCATTTACGGTTCTTGCTATGAACTATTCTAGCTTACAACACATCTATTTAGACAAAACACAAATCCAGACTAAGACACAAAAACCGTCATGTTTGTCTAGAAACTAACATCCGTGTAACATTTTACATCCAGCTTCCCATCTCCTCCATATACCAAGAATGAGTCTTTAGTCCTCTTCAGGCACTTAAGAATATTCTTGATTCCAATCAAGTGACCATCACTTGGATTAGACTGGTACCTGCTCGTCATGCATAAAGAATATGAGACATCATGACGAGTACATATCATCACATACATTATGAAACCAATTTCCGAAGCATATAGAACTATACTAATGTGGTCCATATCATCCAATGATTTTAGACCATTTATTTTGAGATCACTATCTCATAGACATGGGAACATTTCCCTTTTAGCCTCTTTGCATCCCTAATTGGTGCAATACATTGTCAATGTATGTACTCTGACTTAAGCCGAATAATATTCGTGATCTATCTTTATAGATCCTGATCCCTAAGATATAGGACACATCTCCTAAGTCTTTCATCAAGAAACTATTTCTTTACCAAGTCTTAACAGTCTGTTGAGAAAGTATGTCATTCCTTATTTATAATATATCATCTACATATGATACTAGGAATGCCACATGGCTCCCACTAACCTTCTTGTAAACACACGGTTCATCTTCATTTTGAATAGAGCCAAACTATTTGACTGTTTCATCAAAAATGTATATTCCATCTCCTCGAGGCTTACTTTAATCCATAAATGGATCGACTTATCTTATAAACTATTCTAGCAAAACTTGGATCTATAAAACCTTCAGGTAGTGTCATGTACACAACCTTTTCAATGCTCCCATTCCAGAAAGTAGTCTTGATATCCATTTGCCAGATTTTGTAGTCATAGTAAGCTAGCGAAATCCCGATGGACTTGACCATTGCCACTGGTGAGAAAGTTTCATCATAGTCAATACCATGAATTTACTTGAAACCTTTTACCACCAGTCGTGCCTTATAGGTCTGTACATTACTATCCATGTCAGTTTTCTTCTTGAAAACGCACTTGCACCTTATAGGTTTTACCCTTGGTTTTTCATACATGGAATCCATCTTAGATTTCATGGCCTCCTGCCCACTTTTAGCTCTTGGAATTTTCATAGCGTCTTGGTGGGTAAGAGGCTCATTATCATTATTCACAAGCATTACATCACAATCCTGAGTCAAGAGAAATTCATAATATCTCTCGGACTCATGGTGAATTCTACCAGACCTACGAACAACCTGTGTTTCTTAGGCAGTATTGTCATTAACATTTTCTTGCACATTCTGCTCTTGTTCCAACTTCGGTTCAATGTTATCTCGTGGTTCTCGATCCTCATCGAGATCTATTTTCCTCCCAGTATTTCTTTTAGAAAGAAATTCTCTCTCAAGAAATACAGCAGTCCGAGCAACAAACACTTTGTTCTCTGGAGGATTAAAGAAGTAAGACCCCTTTTGTTTTAATTTGGTATCCCACAAAATTACATTTATCTGATTTTGGTCCTAGCTTGTCATAGGTTAAACGTTTCACAAACGCTTTGCATCCCTTAATTTTCATAAATGACATGCTATAACTTTTCTCAGTCCACATCTTATATGGTGTCTCCTGAACCATTTTAGTAGGAACACGGTTTAGTGTATATGCACTTGTCTCTAGGGTATAACCTATTGGAAGATCCTCTTGACTCATCATCCATCGCACTATGTCCAACAAAGTGTGATTTTAGTTCTAAGAAACCCCTTTCTTTGAACCTTTTCTACTTCAGCTTAATATTCTTTGAACTTTTCAAAAGATTCGAATTTGTTCTTCAAAAGATATCCATATTCGTATCTACTGAAATCATCAGTAACCGCTATAAAGTAGTAAAACCTACCTTCTGCCATCATACATATATGACCACATACATCACCATGTATAAGTCATAATCGTTCGATGACCCTTTCACCATTTCTAGTAAAAGGGGCCTTTTCTCTTTTTACCAAATAAACCAAGATTCGCATTTTTCGTATGATTCATAATCAAACTTATCCAATCATCCATCAGTATGTAAATTGGAAATGCATTTCTTATAATATGGCCTTAATTACAGTGCCAAAGGTAATGTTTGATTTGAGTCATTTTAGAACATATAAATTGTTAACTAATTGTGCAACATCATTAACCTTTTCATTGAAATGTAATAAACAACAATTGTTATATATCCAATTAAAATGAAAAACCTTTCTTGTCCATACAAGAAATCAATATAATGTAGAGGCACGTAGTTACAATTATCAAGTTCTAAACTTAGCCTTATAGGCAGAATTAAGTAACGAGTTACTTTAACTAGAGCAACAACTTTTGCTCCAATTCTAACCCGAAACCTGAAGCTTGACCCTCACCGGTCTTCTTCTTAGATCTTCCAAATAAGCATGACAGTTTAACTTCCAGTCTTTCGGTTTTCCACAGAAGCGACAATCGTCTTCTTTAATTAGCAACACCTCCTTTAGGCGACAAAACCTCTTTGGGATTGGAGTTTAATATGGCTATAGAATTAGATCAAATCTTCTTCTTTCCATTCCATTTTCCTTTCCCATTCACATTCCTACATTCACCATCATTATGGGAGTAGTCCATGCATTTATCATGTTGCTTACAGCAGTTCTCAACGTGCTTCACAACTTAGTGGGTGCTATGTCTATCTCATTTATTTCGTTGTTCACTAACTAATTGAGAATAGTTATTGTTCAAAGATTTGTATGATCAAATCATTCCAAGTCTCTAGACCAATCTTGAAACCCAAAATAAATAATAATCAAGGTACTCATTATACCCTATCATCTTTAGAACATCTGGTCCAACCGAATCTCACGTTCCCTACTTGTAGGTGTATGGTGTCTTGCTATTGTCAAATCCCTTTTGACGAGCCTTTTCCTCAAACATCTTTTAAGGTGTTCAAATATCTCATAAGCATCCATATGCTCATATTGTTTCTTAAGCTCAACACTCATAGTTGCAAGCATGAGACATGAAACATCAGCAGTCGAATCATCAATTTGCTTCCAATAAGCATTATGTCCGGCACATGTTACATTCTCAGCTAAAAGGTAAGGGAAGAATTTGACTAACATCATGGTGCCTGAGGGCGATCCTCATGCTCCTATATCAGTCGAGGAAATTTGTTCCTGTCAGCTTGTCCTTCTCAAGGACTGATCGCATAGAGAAGTTGTTTGTGTTATTTGTCATTTGATAGCTACAATATTAAAGTGCATAAAATTAATCTAGGTTGCAAATTTATTAATTATTATGTTTAAGTGATTATGGTATATCATTATATACCTCCCACTATTTTTATCAAATAAATAGCCCTAACTATTAATTCAGAAAGTATTTCTCTTAAATCTTTCTAGTGAGCCAAGATCCATATTTCGTCATGCTTAAGGTCAGCTTTGGCTTTACTCCCAAAACATGATTTATTTAGGTAGACAACTCTTGTCAATTATATCATATATAACTCTTGGAAAGTTTGGTAGAACAACATTTGTTCACATTTATCTAATAAATCATACCAAGCTCCATGCCTCTAAGTTCACAATCCTATTGTGGTAACTTAGTTAAGTCTAACCCAATGGTCTAACATTTAAGTATCACATTTACTTCATCGCGTCTTACCATGATAGGTAGGAGTGCTTCGCTTTGGCGAACCCACTCTTTCTCGATCTAGGTCTTGACAAGTGTTGCCCATTGGAAGGCATCTAATCGACTTAATATTTTAACTTTAGGGATTTTATTATTAAAACGACCATGATCCCATCATCAAGAGATTCCCAATTTTTCCTTGAACTAAGTGCTTCAATTCAAAATTCATCAATGGTTTGATTTCCCGTCCAACGGAGGAGTCACACTGGTCTCACTTAAAACCCGCCTTCCTTACAAGCGCTGCTTGTATTTTTGTCAAAATCGCCCCATATCAAAAAATTGAAAATTCATACTTATTTCCGTGTTTCATAAACACAGGAATCTCATGTTCGTTTTGTTCAATTTTAAAATCTTGAATCGTTACAGATTTTATCTTGTTTAGCAAACATGGCATGGGTGACGTATCTAATACATACATGTTTAATCTAATTAAAGCATGCATCACTATCTACGCATACATATCATCATCACATGCATCATATATGTAAAGTGCGTAAAGTAAACGTGTTTGGTTATGGCCCAACCTAAGTGATCTTTCCAAGCTAATGGAAAAATCAAGGTCAATCTATAGTGGTATCAAAATACAATACAATGTTACAAGTCTTCAAGCTTTAACTTGCCTCCTTGCTTGCCTCCTTGTAATGCTTCCTTGGTTCTCTATCTTGGATGTCTTCATATATATTACATAAATAAAACAACCTATCCTACTGAACTTACAAGTAGAACTCGAGGTACATTCGAGATTTAAACATTACAAGGAATAACGACATGCAAGTCGTATTTAGAAACCAAAGCATTAAAACAAAACCACTATCTATGGGTCTTTAGGCAATAACCAATCACCATGCTCATATAAAAATTAAGAACATCTCATATTGCATTAACATATCATACCATATCATATTTCTCATGATCCAATCATAGAAATCAAATAAAGTGTAAATCAGAAAATCAAAATCAGAATTCTAAAAACATTAAATCGCTGTTTACAGATACTAAACGACGTCAAACGCCTTACAGACGAACGAGTGACTTAGTCAGTTTTGTTCAGACGCCTGTTTCCCTTTCCGAAAAGGTATGTTCGGTGAAATTCTGACACAGTATGCAAATTTCACTAAATATGCGCATCGTATTCAGAAATCGTATCGAATACGATTCTCATAATTCGATTTAATATGTATCATATACATACAGAAATATACACAATCATCTCATGATTATCAAATCCTCATGAATATCATATATTCAAAAACATATACATACATATATATAAATCAACACAAAAACATGGTAGATCGCAAATATGCATATATATCAAAAACTGTTAAACACACAACCGAATTAAAACGTTTCGCAAGTAGCTCTGATACCATTGAAGGGTTTCGAGCACATAAACGCAACGGAAAACGTAAAAATAAATCAAAATTCGAAACCCATCCGCAGGATCCATGCGAAAACAAAAGATTTAATTCGGAGATTAAGAACAAATACCTTAAGAAGCTTTAACAGTTCATTAATGGAAGATTAATGGATATCCAAAGCTTGTTCAATCACCATGTATCCCGCTCTCGCGATCTACACTCTACGTTATCCATACGAACGCTTTTCTTGAAGGATTGATGTGTACTAGCACCCGAAAACTGCTTCTTTCTTTCTCTCTCTTTTTGCTCTCATAAGCGGCTAGGATTTTAATGTAAAAACGTTTTTCATCATTAAAATCAGCCCTATTTTAGAGTTTATATAGAGAGGAAAATAGTTTTCTAATTATAATCCAATTATAATAAAATACTAATCCGAAATTCCAATTTATTATTTAATTAAGTCGCACTTAATTAATTAATAATTAATTTCAGAACTAGTTTAAGTAATTCCATTTTCTATTTAAATAATTAATCAAGTCATACTTAATTAATATTATAAATAGAATAAATTACTTATTTAAATTTAAATTCATAATTTAAATTATTTCTCCTTCAAGCGTTCTTTGTGTGTGACCTTGTAGGTTATTATTACGTTGGTAACAATTTTAATAACTAATTAAAATTGTAAACAATGAGCGACATCTAGTAATACATCATTGTCACCCAAGTAATAATAATTAAATCGGTGATTCGATTAAGCCTTTCGTGAATAATGTTCCAGGTAATATAATCCCTTTAACCTTAATATTATAGATTAAACTCGAGGCATGTAATGTGTCATCCTCTCCATAATTTAATCTTAGTTTTCTTGATCGATGAGTAGACTAATAAATCAAATCAACATTTGAGCACGACCGTGCATTTCTTAGTCTCACTCAAACAAGAGGCCAATAATATCGCTCCTAAAATTAGGAGGGTTAAATCCCATCTAGATCATTCATATTTCTCATACGATTCATAATATACCCAATGTCCACTTTTATCATCACCCGGTCAAAGGTAACTTTTAATGTAATCAAAGTATATTAATTCTCGTATAAAAATATAATGATTTCAGGTCTTAGGATCGTTACACCATTATCACAGTGAGAATTACTTATGACACTTTTAACATGTGTAATCTCACGGCGGGTCAATCCAGTGCCATATACTCTTACATGCACCTATGTTTTGAATTTAGTATCACCATACCTATGACCAATGAGATGTGGTCATCAGTCAACAAACATACTAGTCTCTGTGCATTATTATTGTCCTTAAATAATAACACTCGACTAGGGATATTTAGGAATAAAGATACTATTCATATAATCTCATTTTTAAGTCACATACTTAAAGATATCGAATACGTATCATAATTCCAAGGACATTTATTATGCTAACATTTATAACGCAGTAAATAAAGACATAATAAACTAATAATAATAATCAATAAAACATAATTTATAATAATAAAATGTTTTCTTTAAAACATAAAAGTATTGTCTCTAGAGCACTAATACTAACAGGGAGAACTGTCACTAGCGCTGTGTCTGCTCATTCTCTCGCTTCACTGGAATAGGTTTAGAAACAAAACAAGTATGAGCCACATGTGCTCAGCAAACATGATATATGTATCAATCACAGTTCTATAATGAAAGGAAAGAATTCAATTATCTGAATCAACAATACATAAGTCAAACATATGCTTTTAACAAGCTTTAATGAAGAAAGAGGAATTAGAATTGGACTTCTACATTTTTCAAATACAAAGGTTGTGTTGCTGATCAGTCACGCAACAACCCCAGACTTGCTTATAGCAAAGTCCTCTACTGGATCCTAGGCCAATCTGGGCCTTAAATTATTCCGACCATAAGTATGGCCCGACCATTACTGGTCCTATTTAAAAACATGCCAATTCTATCACAAGGTATAAGCAATAATATGCATAACAAGATAAGTACACAATAACGGGGTGTAATAGTTGCAAAAGAGCTTCAACTATTCATTATCAAAGAAAGTTCGAGAAATAGATTCGGAATGGTTTCAACGGTACGATGCACTCGTTCAAGAAGGTAATCAGTAGTTGTAATCAATAATCAATGACTGTAATCAATAGTCAATGATAGAATCAAACTGTCAATGGTTGTAGGCAATAATCAAATGATGATAATCAACAATCAATGGTTGTAGACAAAATCAGATGAACTTGGAAATACGGGTTTCCGATGCAGATCAAATCAAAGAGTTAAGAAAATTTACGAAAATGGAATCAGTTGCCCAAGTACGGGTAATGATTGATAATCTAACTTGTTCTGGGGTAATAACATGTAAGTATTGAAAACAATAACAATTTATCACAAGAAAAGGCACAGATACTTGCCTGGTCTACGTCGCTGTCGGTTTTCTATCTCGATCACTCTACTTTCCCCTTTCCCTTGCTCCGGGAACTCGATTCTATAATAAACAACTTAGAACAGTAAGTTTAACTATCCTCATTCTATCCTCGACACACAATTAATCAATAACACATTTTAAACTAGTAACCGGTTACGTGTCAGACGTCCGGTCTAATTTACGGTATTTAAAACTCAGACACTAGCCCTCGTACGGGCATTTACGGACCATTAAACACATTAATCGACTCATATAAACCATATAGCACTTACAAATATTTTAAAACAATATTCAAGGCTTATTTGAATTTAAATAAGTCACAAATAATTTTTAAATCAAAAATCGGATTTTTAATCCCATTATAAGTATTTAAAAGTAATTAAATCAATTAATATAAATTAATTGACACTCTTTAAATGCTCAAACTATTTTTAAATAATAAATCAGGCTTGAAAATAATTAAACTGAATTTTAAATTAATTAAATCTAATTAATAATTAATTTTTAAGAATTAACTGATTAAAAGAATTAATCAATTAATTCATTAAATAAATTATTAATTAAAAATAATTAAAATAATTAAGTTTAATAAATTTTTGAATTTAAAATAATAAATATAATTTTCCAGAATTTTCTGATATTAAAAATATATTTTTAAAATAAAAATATGAATTTTAAAAGATTTTAAACTATTTTCGAATTAAATTTAAAAGTAAAATTCAAAAACAGTTTTCTGAAAATATTTTAGGGGTTCGAAGATTGAAACCGGGTCAAGAAAACGGGTCAACGGGTCGGGAAGAACACAATCGGGTCGGGAAGACCAACCCGGATTTTTCCAGATTCCGGCGACCAAACCCAGAATCCGGCGACTCAAAAACTGCACAGAAATTAGGGCTTTTTATACCAAAAACGATCCTCAACAACGCAACAATCTATTCTGATAAAAAACAAACCAAAACAAAGCCGGAATCTCAATCCCGATCAAATTCCGGCGACCTTGAACAAATTTTCCGATCTACCAAAATCGTACATGAAACTCTACGTTCTTTATGTTAAAATGAAGCTAAGAACACATACAACAAAATCCCTCTATCAGAAATCATGTCAGATCATTCATATGAACGGACTATTAAAAAGAAAAATCGGGCAAAACCCTAGAAATCGGATTTCTCAAAATCGAACATAAACATGAAATTAAAACATGAATTCCTACTAATTAGAACCCTAGGAACATGTTGGAAGCAATCAATTGAACGGAGAATCAACAGAATGAAAATCCCCAATTCGAATATAAACCCTAATTTAAATTCGAAATTTGTAAAATTCATATAAAATCGAAACATTACCAGATGATGATGAGGTTGGAAGATTCTGAAACTAGAGCTCAAGATCTTTGATTTGAGTACTTGAACTTTGGATTTGGATTTCAATAACACCTTCGAATTTGATTTTGATTTTCAAGAACACGAAGAACATGGTTCGGGAATTTTATATTTTTCAGTATTTTTAATACGGATTATATGAGGTATAATGTACGATTCTCCTTTTTATACTTATTGAAAAATTATACCCTAAACGACATTTTTGGATCGATATTGATCCACTGGTTCGTTTAAAAACCCTAATTAGGTTAAAAACACGTTTTACGAAAAGATAATCATTCAAAAAGACTGATAGTTATCCAAATCAATAAATATCATTTTATAACTAATGCTCAAGAATATGGGGGCTATAACAGATGTATTTATTGATACGGACGATATATCAATTACCCTAGAAAAATTAGGGTTAGGGTTTAGAATAATTTTTCTTCCTTTGAATAAAACAATTACTATTGATCATATCGGATAATAAGAGATATAATAATATGAAGAAATCCTCCGATAATGATTCGAACACAGATGACGAAGGAATAATAATGATGTACAAAATTTCAACGGGGCCCTTGAATTTTCAAAACGGGGCTCAAAATTGAATAAGATTTCAAATGACGAAATATTTGAAAGGGGCTTTCGACTCACGAAATAACACATAAACACTTAACAATCCTTATCATTATAACTCAAAATACTTCATAATAAGTATTCCACACATATAATACAATTTATATTATTAATAAAGTTCACGGATCTTACATCCTCCAATGGTTAGATTCATGACGAATGACTTGTTCAGAATCTGCTATTTGGCTAAGGACAAACTGAGAGATTATCCAAGTAATTATCTGATATCAGTGGAGAAGTATCTTAGATCCACTGGATTCACATCAACGGAGAAGGACAAAGCAGCAGACACTCTGAGAAGATTTCTAATGGAGAATGTTCCTTACTATAGGAAGAGAGTGGAAAGAGGATTGGAAGTGCTTCCCAGACTACCAAACATGCCAAAGCTAAACAAGAAAGATGTTAACATTGCATGGTTGTGGGCTGGAGTGGGTCAAGAGGTTGAGTACATTGGAAGACACATTCAAGGAGCAATCCTTAAACCTGGAGAACCACTGCACTATCCATCAGTTATTGATTATCAAGCTGCTAACTCCGATCCAATGATTGAAGAAGGTGAGATCGGAATGGACTGAAGACAAGAAGCAAAAGACAAAAAGAACAATCAGCTCAGACTAGAGGAGCAACTTAAGTGTATAAAGTTTTATTGTTTTTTGATGAAATCTGGAAATGTATATATATCTGATCCAGAATGCATTTAATATTATTCAAGCTGTCTTACTTTAATTAGTTTAATGTTTCCTTAGTTAGTTGAGTTATCCTCGAGGTATTTGCTTGTCGAACTCTATCCAATCAAATAGGGGGAGATTGTAAAGCATAATGTAACATAAGATGAAACAGAGATAACTACAACTCAACAAAGGACAAGACATACAATAATATTAACAGAAGCACAGGAATCCAGAATCAAAGAAGATAAGGTAAACTCAAAAAATCAAAATACGTTATGTATTCTTGAAGTCCGTAAACAGGTCACGGAAAGAAGTTCATGAAAATGTTTAAGCCTCAGTGACATCAAAAGAAACAAGACTTTCAAGACGACAGAAGTATGTGAACGATTTAGGGTTAGTACCATGGGATTCCAGTGATTTAATTGAAGCAACCAGAACGACAAGGGACTTATCAGAAGCATTGAATTCAAGACATAGAAGAAGAATTGATCAAGTGTTATTCATCTGTGAACCAGACCAGTTGCACTAGTTGACGGCACTAAAAAGATCAAGTTGTTTTATCGTCTCAGAAGAAAGTGATACAGTCTATTACTTAAACACCCAGGAGCTCAGGAGTAATTATTAAAAGATAAAAGACAAGAAAAATGATTCGATAGTTTTTCAATTCAGAAAACTATCGAATGATATAAAAAGTAATTCATTGAAAGCCATTTTAACTTAATTTGGTATTCGATAGTTTTGATTTAAAAACTATCGAATGGTAAATTAAGTTAAGTCATTCGATGGTTTTTTAATTAGGAGCAGGTGAAAAGTATTCTTGTTTTACAGGTTGATTTTGAAGATGGACGGCCAAGATTGTTTCTACAATTGAGGTTCGATAGTTTTCAAATCCAAGTCTACAATTACAATCAGAGAGAAGAAGTGTCTTCTTCAGTTAAGGCAAAATACACAGAGACATTACTGAGAGAGAAGTTTGAGCCGGAGAAATTCAGAGAAATTAATAGTGCTCAGAATTTGATCACTATATTGAATTTGTGTAACCTTAAACTCATTGAAGCTAATCTACGGATTAGAAATTGTAGCACCCCTAAAGGTTTATATTTATACAAAGATATATTCCCCGACTCTTGGTTTGATTTGGTGTGTTTGATTTCGTTATAGAACTGAATGAATTATCCGCGAACGAAATTGAATTATTTGTGAGTATCGTATTCAACCCCCCCTTCTACGATACTTTGGACCTAACAATTTGTAATATAATATTGGTCATAAATGTACGAATATACTTTAAATACATCATAAAATTTCTTACTTTTAATTTTGTGTATAAGACATATGTAAAGTAATATAATTTTAATGAAATAAAAGTATATTTATAAAATATAAAATTGGTCATATTTTATTTTATGTAAAAGTCAATCTTGAAGTTGTCTTACTCTTTCCTTCATATGTACATATTTGTACCATTTTAAACTCAATTGTATATGTTTAGTCTAGTATTAATTATAAAATATCTAATATCGTAGTTTAAAAATTACACAAATTGAAAAATTTTATATATGTAATTTAGAATCATTTTTTAACAAAACCATAAAATTTTATCCCATGCGATTTTAATATTTGAATTATAAATGATCTTGTGTTTGATCTTATATGAATCATAATATACCAAAATAATTTAACATCATATTGAAATTATTTTTCGCATAAATATGTATATATATCGAAATAGTTTTGTGATTAAAATGTAGTTAAGATAAAATATTTTGACTTTATCTTATACTTGTATAATATTTTTCTAAATATTTTTTAATTTAATAAGATTCATTTGGATACATTTTTATAATATAACGATCAAATGACTATTTTTAATTGCCAAAATATTAATTTAGTTTTGAATGATGTGAAAAGAATTTTATCAAAGTCAACAATTAATCATTTTAATATAGTTGTCCGTATATAACATGGATGTATGTAAACTCATGTGTTTTTAATGAAATAACAGTGTATTTTTGAAATACAAAATTGGTCACGTGTGTAAGACTAAACCGTGAATACATCATAAAATCTCTTAGTTTTAAGTCCATATATTGTTTAACATGGAAGTATGTAAATTAATATAATTTTGATGAATATTCAGGATATTTATAATATATAAATTTCGCCATTGATGTAAGACTATACCATTAACATATCATAGCATCTCTAAATTTTATGTGAAGGTCGATCCCGAAGTTGTTAGTCTATTATTTATATATACATATTTGTACACTTTTAAACTTAATTGACTATAATATATATAAACATTGAAAATTTTGGTTTTCGGTCCTTTATTCTATTTAATAAATAATAAAAAATATATAAAAATAGTAACTAGATGATTGCTTTTTATAATTACAATATTTTTTTCTAACAAAATCTACTCCTTTTCCAAAAATATCACGACAATTATCTTTAAATTAAAACATATTACCTTTTATATTTGTTATCACTAAAATCCGTGCTTTCCAAAAATATGATGTGCAATCCTTATTTATTTTAAAACCTATTTTAATATTCTATTTAATAAATAATAAAATAATATAAAAATAGTAACTAGCTGATTGCCTTTTATAATTAAAAACAATTCTAACAAAATCTACTCCTTTTCCAAAAATATCACGACAATTACCTTTAAATGAAAACATATTATCTTTTATATTTGTTATCACTAAAATATCCATTTTCCAAAAATATGAGATGCAATCCTTACTTATTTATTTTAAAACCTATTTTAATACTCTATTTAATAAATAATAAAATGATATAAAAATAGTAACTAGCTAATTGCCTTTTATAGTTAAAAAAAATTCTAACAAAATCTACTTGTTTTTCAAAAATATCACGGGCAATTACCTTTAAATTAAAATATATTACCTTTTATATTTGTTATCACTAGAATCTTTCTTTTCCAAAAATATCAAGTGCAACCCTTACTTATATATTTTAAAACCTATTTTAATACTTTTAATTATTTAAAAAAACTTACCTATTTTAACAAGTCAACGTATTATTTTAACAAATACAATTAATATATTTAAAATACATCTAAAAATATTACGGGCAGTTACTTTTTTTTAATTAAAACACGTTAACTTTTATATTTGTTCTTATTAAAAAAACTTACTTATTTTAACATGTCAACGTATTTTTTTAATAAATACAAGTAATATGATTAAAATACTTCTAAAAATATCATAGACAATTACTTTATTTAATTAAAACATGTTAGTTTTTCTATCTATCCTTATTATTAATTTTATTTTATTATAAAATAATATTAATAATATCTCATTTATCTTTATCAGCCCCATCTGTATTTTTTTATATTTTTTTATGTTTCAATTAATATTTAAGTTTCTCATTTTATAATTTATCATATAAATTTTTAATTTTATTTTAATATTTTCCGTTCACATCAAATTTTTTAGTTTATTATTTTTTAAGGCACATGTCTTGCACGGGTTATAGGCTAGTATATATATATATTTAAATTATTGAAAAAAATATTGTAACTTAAATCAGGTTGGGTAGGGTTAGTCGAATATAATATAAACTCATACCCAACCTATTTTATCGGTTTGAAATCTTTTCAACCCAATTGAGTATATTTTTTAGCAGCCATCACTTTTATATTTCTTCGGCCAATCCTACCCAATCCGATTTAAGTTACAAAATTTGTTTAATAATTTAGATATATATCACTATATTGTATACAACTACAGGTTATATGATATATCATACGTCATTTGTAGATGCGTGCTCAAATTTTGTGCATATACATATAGGGTTGAATAATAATCTAGTCTGGACCTGTAAATTGGACCGAACCGCATAGAACCCGTTCGATCAAAAAAATTCAGTTTTCGTTCCGATCCGGTCCGTGAAAAAACCCGGACCGGATCGAATTGCATGTATAGGGGTATTTTGACTTTCATTTACCTTTTAAATTATCATGTATATAGATCAAATAACACATATAATATTTTAATTAGCCAAATGAATAGATACGAAATTGATAAGACAATACAGATCAAAACTACAAACTAAATAATTGAATTTGCACTTTGTATAAGGACAAGATGATATACATACATTACACATTAATATTACTTTATAAATAATAAGATATTTATGTGCTTATTTTTATTGTCATACTAAGCAAATAATATATTATGTGTATTTAAATTTGAAAGAAAAGTAAAATTTAAATTATAAAATTTAATTTTTTTTTATAAATATATTAATCAAACCGGTCTATATCGGTCCGCTCCGGATTTTTTCAATTCGGACCCAAAGATCGAATATAATAAGTCCGGTCCTCGGTCCATGAATTTAAAAAAAGTTCGATTTTCAGTCTCGTTCGGGTCAGTTCGATTCGAAACTTTGGGCTGACAGCCCTATATACATATGACTTACAACATAATTTATATTACTAAAATATTAGCACTAAAATCGTAATGCATATGTACTTTAGTTTTACTTAAATTTTCGAAGGAGAATTATGTCATTTTTCAATTTTTTTATACATAATTATTTAACACATTAAAACCAAACCAGCCCAAATTGATATATGATAGGTAGGTTTGGGTCACGAATCTATATTTTGCGGGTTGAGTTAAAAAATAAATTAAACCAAATAAATTAGATCGGATCGCAAAAATGCTTCCAACTCGACCAACCCAACTGTTAGATATAATTGCTGACGTTTGTTTAATCAGTGTTTAAAGTATCAGGTAAATATCAGAGTTTAGGTGGAAGACTGGTCAGAGTTTGTTAAACTCTGACAGTCAGAGTTTACTTAGCTGTCGGTGTTATATTCAATGAAGATTCTAGAAGCGATATACTTTGAAGAAAGAAAGAAGCAAAGAGATATCGTGATGGCTAAGGAAACATAACAGAAGACAGAAGCAATTCTTAATTGATAATAATTGTATAGCTGATTTATAGGGATATCAATTAAAGATTGTATGTAGCTGTGTACTATATAAACACAGATAGGTTAACCCTAAAAGGGATACGAATACTTGAAATATTATTCTTGTAACCTAGCAGCTCTCTGTGATATTTTACATCACCGAGAGATGAGTTATTAATTCCATACAGTTTATTATTCATAAACAGTGTTCTTATTGTTATTATTATACATATTTGATTATATATTGTGTATTCGGCCTAACAATTGGTATCAGAGCCTATGCGGTTTAATATATACAGTTTTCTTTCATCCAAACACAAGTATAATCATGGCTGAAAATATCCAAGCAGGTTCTAATTCCGAAAAGGTTCAACCAACTTCTATGAGTCGATATGAGACGATTAGGGTTCCAATTCTCAGACCAGCGGAATATCCAATATGGAAGGTAAAGATGACCATGTTTCTAGAAGCCACAGATCCAGAATACCTTGATAGAATCTATGATGGTCCTCATAAGCCGACTAAACTGTCTCCTGTTGTTGCTGGTGAAAAACAACATACTATTCCAAAGGAAAAGAAAGATTTGACTCCTGAAGACATCTCATCAATTGCAAAGGATGCTAAAGTTAGACATCTTCTCCATAGTGCCATAGATAATGTCATGTCTAACAGAGTTATTGGTTGCAAAACTGCCAAAGAAATTTGGGATGCTTTAGAAGTCAGATGTCAAGGAACAAGTGCTATAAAGAAGAACAGGAAGACTATACTGACACAGGAGTATGAACACTTTGACTCGAGACCTGATGAAACTTTGACTGAGACACATGACAGATTCTTTAAACTGTTGAATGATTTATCTCTGGTTGATAAAGAATATGATCCTGAAGAGTCTAATCTCAAGTTTCTTCTATCTCTACCTGAAAGATGGGATTTAAAGGCAACAACAATAAGAGATAATTATGAGCTTGTAGATACAGAACTTGATGAAATCTATGGGTTGCTTAAAACTCATGAACTTGAGATAGAACAAAGAAACAGAAGATCTGGTAAGAAGACAAAATCTGTTGCTCTTAAAGTTGAAGAAAAGCTTCTTAAGAAAGAGACATCAAAGAAGAAAGCTAAGGGAAAGGCTTTGGTCATAAACTCTGAAAGTGAGTCATCAAACACTGATGATGACTCAAACACTGTTGAATCATCTGAATCCGAGGATGATGAAGAACAGATGATGCAAATGGCTGCTTTGATGGTGAAAACCTTCAAGAAGATGGGTTTCAAGAACTTCAAGAAAGGGAAGAGATTCTCTAGGAGAGATTCAAACTCTGAAAGGAAGAGTTTCAGAAAGTCTGAAGGAAGGGATACCAAATCTGGGAAGAAAGACAAGTCTGAGATCCAGTGCTACAAGTGTAAAGAGATGGGTCACTATGCTCCAGAGTGCAAGAAAGGAAAATCTGAAAAAGCACTCATCACTAAAGGGAGAGACTGGGCAGACACTTCAGACTCAGATGAGGGAGTCAACTATGCTCTCATGGCAAATGTTGAAGATGAATCTGAATCATCTGAAAACAAGGTAAACCCCTAACAACTTATGCTTATGATATTGATAATATATCTGAATTGAGAATTTATCTTAAAATCATACATGTTAGTTACAGAGATCAGACTTTAGAAAATGAAAGAATTAAATCTGAGAATCTAAAGCTTAAAACCTGGACAAACTCTGGAAAAGACACACATCAAGTGTTTCAAACAGATGCAGTTGGGTTAGGTTACTGTGAGAAAGATGAACTTAGGTTTAAAGATAAAGTTAAAGTCTTAACACATCTTCCACCTATGAAATTTGTTCCTGAATCCAGTAAGCTAAACTCTGTAGTTGAAACAAAAACTGTTAAGGAAGAACCAGTAAAAACTTGCGTTAAACAGGTTAATGTTGGTTTAATGACAGAGAAACAATTCAAGTATAAGCTCAAAGAGGTAAAGTCTGTCAACAAACAGAAAGTGTCCAGGAAGAACAGAAATGGAAAAGTAGGCATAAATAAAAGTAATAATCATTTGCCTATTACTGATGCTCCTAGAAAAACATGTCATAATTGTGGTAGTACTAACCATCTTGCAAGTTTCTGCAGGAAGAACAAAGACATTAATTCTTTACCCTCCAAGTCTGGAGTAAAGAATGATTATTTTAGGGTTAGACCACAGACTTTATGCACTCACTGTGGGAGTACTTGGCATTCTATTTATACTTGCAAGAATTATCATGCTATTTATCACAACTATTATGAGTTGAAGCCCAATTTGAAATGGGTTAAAGTTGATTCTGCAAGTGTAAACTCTGATACTGTTAGCTTAAACTCTGTTGATAAGAATTCCGCTGCAAAAGCTAACAATGTTAAGAAAGCCAAATGATCCAAGCAAGTATGGATCCTTAAAACTAACTCTCAGTAATTGTTTGTGATTGCAGGGCATAAGGGAGAGCACCCTAGTCTTGGACAATGGATGTTCAGGGCACATGACTGGAAATAAAGCCCTGCTATCAGATTATGAGGAGAAGGCTGGCCCAAAAGTTTCTTATGGAGATGGCAACATAGGACGTACTCTGGGATATGGCAATATCAATCTTGGAAGTGTCATCATCATAAATGTAGCTCTTCTCCCAGGACTCAAGCATGATCTGCTATCTGTGAGTCAAATCTGTGACAGAGGTTATCATGTAGATTTTCAACCTGAATACTGTGAGGTTGTTAGCAAATCTACAGGGAAAGTTGTTTTAGTTGGACACAGACGTAATAATATCTATGAAGCAAGTTTGGTAACAAACTCTGAAGGAAAAGCTGTGTGTCTATCTACAAAGATGTCTAGTGAAGAGAGCTGGAAATGGCATAAGAAGCTCTCTCATCTAAATCTGAACAAAATCAATGAGTTGATTCGAAAAGATCTTGTAAGGGGACTTCCAAAATCTATACTCAGCTTAGATGGTCTGTGTGATTCTTGTCAAAAGGCCAAGCAAAGGAAGTCATCTTTCAAAAGTAAGTCTGAATCTTCAGTTGTGGATCCTTATCATCTTCTTCATGTTGATCTATTTGCTCCAGTGAATGTAATGTCTCTTGGCAGAAAGAAATATGCTTTAGTCATTGTTGATGAGTACACTAGATACACCTGGGTGTACTTTCTAGCAAAGAAGGATGAAACTGCCTTAACTCTGATGGAACATGTAAAGCTACTGGACAAATGATCACAGTATAAAGTGAAAATTATCAGGAGTGATAATGGTACTGAATTCAGAAATGCAACAATGGAAGAATTTTGCAAGGAAAGAGGAGTGAAGCAAGAATTTTCTGCACCAGGGACTCCACAGCAGAATGGTGTAGTTGAAAGAAAGAACAGAACTTTAATCGAAGCTGCCAGAACAATGCTTGATGAAGCAAAATTGCCAACTTATTTCTGGGCAGAAGCTGTTCAAACTGCTTGCTTTACTCAAAATGTTACACTGATCAACAAGCATGGGAAAACACCATATGAGATGGTGAAGAAAAAGAAACCAAATCTGAAATATTTTCATATTTTCGGGTGCAAATGCTTTGTGTTGAAAACTCATCCTGAACAGTTGACCAAGTTTGAATTAAAAGCTGATGAAGGAATTTTTGTTGGATATCCACTGTCGACTAAAGCATTCAGAGTCTATAATCTGAGAACTAAAGTGATCGTGGAATCTATACATGTGTCATTTGATGACAAGAAAATAACTGGACTTGAAGATGAAGAAAATCATGATCAACTACGCTTTGAAAATGAAGATCTAAACTCTGATTACGTAAACTCTGATGTAGCCTATCCAACAAACTCTGTTGAAGCATACTCTGAACCTCTACTGGTAAACACTGAGGAAGTTTCTCTGACAGAACAGAATAGAGAACCAGTTGGGGGGAGCAAGAAGATACTTCGAGAACACCTCAACATGATGACTCACATTCTGAAAGTGAGTCAGCTGAAGAATATGACACAAAATCTGGCTCAAACTGTAATAACCCCAAATTTTGGACTTAGTTAAAAAATTTTGATGAATAGTAAAATTGCCCCTGATGAATAGTAAATTTGTCAGACCACACTATGTGGATGACATGGAATGAATGTTTCGAGGTTATATTATTGATGTATAGGAAGAATAAAAGAATGTAAACGCGATCAGAATCAGAAGATTCCCATTCGAGTTTTAAATCACTATTCACTGGACAATCAAGGACGTATTGATTTGATCGTTTTGAGAAAGTATGTGGAATGAGAAATACATGATCATATCTTAAACCAAGGTGAGAAACCTAAGATTATATATTAGACAAAGGTAATGGAAGGATAAAGGAAGTACCCTAGCTTTGGTACAGAGAAACGTCTTTAGAACCACTGGAAACTATCACGAAACAAAAGCGTAGTAAATTATGGATTAAACCCTAACAAAAGGGGGAGTATTATACGAGATCATCAAGTGCAATATATAAAAGAATTGAGGATGCAAAGGATGACATAAGCAAGATGTAAGGGAATGACATAGGCATGACAAGTGATGACAAGGTGATGAATCACCACCTTGTCACCACTTTCACCACCACCACAAGTTCATTTTGGCCTTGTCATTGATGACAAAACCTTGTCTTAGCCACACAAATCAGATGACAAAGTGTTAAAGGTTTATTAGACAAACAAAAGGAAAAGAAAAACAAAAGAAACAAAACAAAAGAAGATGAACAAGAAGAACATCAACTTTCGGCTCTTTTCTTCATTCAAGTCCTTAAAATTTTGGTCCAACTTCCACTCCACCAAAAATCATGATCTTGGGCTCTAAATCACCCCCTTCCAATATCCAAGGTAGATCTCTAATCTTAGCTTCATCCATGTATGATAGCTTGGTCAAAATTGAATGCAAAGTTGATGATGAATAGTGATGTGAATAGTAACCTCATAGAATCTTGATTTGTTTTGATGTTTTTAGGTTTGATTAGCTTAGTTAAGGAGCAAGGAAGGGTATATCATCCATATATAGCCTTTGTTAAGATCCAAGGAAGGTATAAACTTCTTTCTTTTTATGATTTTTGCTTGATCTAGTAAGTTAGAAGTGTTAGATTGAAACTATGTTAGAATAAAGCATGTATGCATGATTTTAAGCATGTTTGATGGATGATTTGTGGATGAACTTGTGAAATAGAGGGTGACCTTATTTGGACAGTTAAATGATATTATAGACTTGAGTTTGATTGGTGGTTGGTTGATGGTTGATTGTAGTATGGATGAGTGTTTGAAAAACACGGGAAGTACGCATAAGCGTCGTTACCATGTCGGATTTTACTTAGGTAGTTTAGACAGAATCCATGACTGCAAAACAGGGCATAAACTTGAGGTTTCTGACCATGAGAATGTAGGCTCTGTTTCTTATATTATTTTAGCGAAAGAATCGTATCGTTTCGATTTACGGTTTAGGAGAAACGGCCGTTTTAGTAAAAAACGGTTTCGCGTAACGAGATAGTTCATTGTATGAACTTTGAGATAGGGATCAAGCCCTTTAAAATTGGAATTGGATTGAGATATTAAAATGGATACTAGTATGTATAATAAGGAAAGGAAGCCTAGAAGAGTTCGAGTTAAAAAGATAAGTTGGTGATTTTATAAAAATACGCGAACGAAGGTTGCGCGAGTGAAATACCCTTAAGGGGATGGTTTAAAACAAGGAAATGGTAAAGGATAAATACTTGGGATTTGTGAATAGGTTTTCACCCAAACTTTTGACTTAGAAGTTTACGGAACGTTATGAGGTTATAGATGACCAAGAGCGAGACAATTGATGTTCGTTAATAGAACGTTAGTGCTTAAGTTAAATGCACTTTAAATGATTAAGCCAGGGGACTGATCGGGTATTTCTTTGTTTATAGATTTCCCGGCAAGTTCTCGAACCCATAACAACCAAGGACCCAAGGCAAGTTTTCTCATCCCATGCTGTATTTTAAAATACAATATTATGATAATATGCATATGATAGATGCATGCTTTCCAAGAGTAATATATGCATACGATATTATGCATGCTTTCAAACCTCACATCGTATATAGATGTGATGGCATTAAAAATGATGAGATGTGATGTATGCATATGATAGATGCATGCAAGTCTTCAAACCCTACACCATATAATGATGATGTTGTGATATTGATACATATGCTGCTTTATGCTTTGAAATGACTTATAAACTGTTTTCTCTTTTTAATAAAAAGCGGTATAAGATATAAGGTTTATATGCTAGCTAAGTACTAGATATATACCAAGGTTAAGGATTAAAGACTCTAGGTATAGAGTACTTGTACGATGGTTTTAAAAACTTAGACCAGGAGTGAAATTATGATGTTGTTTTAAACTACTGTCAGAAACTGGAAGGTTCCCGGGACGGTTATACTTTAAGGGTATTTTAAATATTCCAATATCTATATAATTGGGTATTTAAGGTGAGATATTTAAATAATATTATAATATATATTATTTGAATATTATTTAATTAAGTGAATATTATTTTGAATATTCACTTAAGTGTTTTATATTGAATAATAATTCAATATTTATTATTTGAATATTATTTAAATAAGTGAATATTATTTCGAATATTCACTTAAGTGTTTTATATTGAATAATAATTCAATATTTTTTATCTGAGGATTATTTAACTAAGTGAATATTATTTTGAATATTCACTTAGGTGGGTTTATATTGAATAATAATTTAATATTTATTATTTGGGTATTTATTAAATATTCCAAATATGATTTAAAATCATAGAACCTTATTATATGATTAAAGGTTCTATTATTTACACAAAAATATAAATTTCTGATTTTCAGAAAAGGTATTAAAATAGAGATTCCCAACTATTATTTTAAGATAGTTAAAGGTAATTAAATGCGAATAGTATTTTTCCAACTCATCGAAAACTGGGAATCTAGTTCAAGAATTAGAGGACAGTGATTTACTTCCACTGTTCCTCTAAAGTATCTATAACTAGGGGATGGCTCCCCCATTCAAATAAGAGTTTTTCAAACTCACTGAACTCTGATATTTCAATAAACTCCCTGGTCATAATTTCAAAATACGCAGTAACCATCGGTAGTCTCGTTGACTAATGTCAACCCACACTTTGACTTACTCCTTTCAATTACTCTGGAGTAAGGTGTTCTAAATGGTTACAAAGTTTTGACAAGTATTCGTACTTGGGAAATGTGGAATTAAATTCTGATTTCCGTTTCGTTAATGTTTTTTCTTCATGGGAATTGGAAAGGCCTACACGACAATGAAATAGGTGCCGGGATAGTGCCAAATTATCAAGGCTTACCCGGTGATGAAATAGGCCCGAGGTAGTGATCTCTTGCGTGCTAAGGCTTACCCGGTGATGAAATAGGCCCGAGGTAGTGATCTCTTAGCACAGTGGCCCGTATGCGGTCAGGGTGATAACCGAACAGGAAGTCGTCCTTCTACTAGTAGAAAAGAAAAGTTACGATACAACGGCTGATCACCGTGTATCAGGTGTTCCAGTACATTCCCTTCCCTCCAATTGGAGTTGTGCTGCACATTGTAAGGAAAGCCTAGGTGCTGAGTTACTGATAATGTGGCAGTGATGAGTAACGATGTTCCTCATACAGTAGTCGTACTGTATGGCATGTTTTGACGAAAAGAATAATAAAATGTCATTCTGTATACGAATGAAGTTTAAAGGTTTTCTTTCATGATATAAGCTTACATATATGATTAAGCTGGTATATCTGATTGTCGAGCTATAGTGCTCATTCTTGCTTCTTTTACAAAAGGTGTTCATTACTGATATTCTACAGTATTTTGAACAGTATGAGATATCTAAATAGATATGTGAGTATATACGTGGAAAAGATATTTAAGATATACAGTATGTTGAACCGTATAGTATTTTGAATCGATGGATAGGCTTTAAGCCGTGAATCCATCATTTGATATCTATTTTAAAAAGATATGTTTTGAATCTTGGTTCATTATATCGATACCAATGATTTCTAAATGAATTACGAAAAATATTTGAGTATGATTATAAATCATACGGTATTTTGAACGATATACTATTTTGGGGATAAACCCTAGTAGTTTTAAAAATGGATCCTATGTGGATTATCTACCTGAAAGGTTTAAGGATTTAAACTGGGATAGATTTCTTGCTGAGCGCTATTAGCTCGTTCTTGCTTTATTAAATTTTTCAGCATGAAGGAAACATTGCCGATTCACCTCGTGTTACGAGAGCAAGGGAATGGAGAGACCACCCTTGAGTTAGTTCAGCAAGATGGATACTGCCGGAGTTAGCAAAACAGTTGCAGACTGAATTAGTGAGAATTATTTTTGAGTAGGTTTGTATTACTAAACCTTGTATAGAATTGTGAGGTCTATTATTTTAACTTCAGGTAGAGGTTGTAAATGATAGATGAGATCCTGGATAGTACATTTGATTTGTAATAAAAAATGTTACTTATTGTTGCTCATTTCCAAGGCTATAACTTGTGTGTGTGTGCGTAAGTGATTGGGGTCAATTGGAGTTATATTATTAGAATGTTGTAAGTAATACAGGTATTGTACAATTGATGGAGCGTGACAACCCAGATTCCTGACCCCGGGTCTGGGGATGTTACAGAAATGGTATCAGAGAGTTAAGTTATAAACTTGGATATGAGAGTGTTAAGAGTTATAAGTGAGAGAATGACGTGAGGACTCATATATAGTTCGTTAAGTGGACTACCGGAGGTAGTGCCATTGAGGATGTTAAGACTAAAGAGTTTAGTTGGGAACTTATCGGAGGACCGATAGGACCGTTGAAGATCATCATAATGATGAGACGAATGTTTAGAATTATACCCGGATTATCAAGGGGATTAAGAAAAGACGCGGAGCAAAGTCTCGGTCGCAGTTGAGGTAAGGTCGGAATGGCCAATACCAGTGGATAACTTGACTTAGTAAGAACCTAAGTGTTTGTAGTTCATCGTAGTTTGCCACGAAAGGCAGCACATGTGAAGATTGAGACGTTTACAGTCCTTTACGCGATCCGAATTACTAAATTGCGTGGACTAGTTAAGGCATTACCTTGTGTATGAGGTCCAAGCCTTGAGAACAACGATTCCACCAGAGTTGGTGTCTTTTCCGTCGATGGGTATTTTGTTACCTAAGAGGAAGACTATTGCGTACATATAGTACCAGAACGTTATCGTGAGACGAACGTGCTAAATCGCATCGCGAGTATACTTCGTACGATAGGCCATGATGGCTCAACTCAGAAATCAAAGATATGAAGAATGAATGGCGTGATTCTAATAAAGACACGTATGGTTGAAACGAGCAATGCGACAATCTCAGGACCTACGAGGAATGAGACCTATGGTGGCCTGGGGTTGGATTCATTCGATACGACTAGTGTTGAGAAATTACATATACGTTAATGGACCTCCATCTTTTGAGGATGTGTCAATGCGGACGTAGGAGGCCCAATCTCTGGACGATTATCGTGGAATGACAAATATGTTCGAACTCCCGACCTGTCTAAGGACTTGTACGATGTTGAGGTACCGTTGGTTAGTACCCTAAGGCATAAAGGCAGAAAGAAAGGATCATTCTTGGAAAAAGTGATGTGAACACTCAGAGGGACTAATTGACCCATTTTGGTATCTACTTGCTGGTGCATTACTCGATCTAAAACTGTTCATACCCATGTTACCTTGAATAGTTCATGTCAGGTAACGCTGCCAGTTTTCTACTTCATTTGGGATGCAACCAACAACTGTTATATTCAGTTTATTCATTTTCATTCCTCCACTCATTACCTTAAAGGTTAAATACGCACAATTAAGTTACCATTACTCACCGGAGCATATTGTTCATGTTCCAGGACGACCTGAAGAGGGAACCATTTTTCATCTATCCTTCTAGGTCTATATTTTATTCTTTATTCTTTTATTTATTCAAGGAATGTTCAGTTAATATTCCCTTCATTATTTGACGAGTATTCTTTAACGATTATCTTGAAATGTGATTTCTTCTTTCATACTTGGACTCCTCAGTCGAGTTCATAAATATCAAACTGTTTATTTAAAAACATGGATGATATATATTTCAGAAATTACTCGAGAATTCTTCTCTCTATTTAAGATGAGATTTGTACATCTGACGTTGAAATCTTAGAAAGGATATCAATTTGATATTGATAGTCCGAATTCAACCCTATTGGAGAATTTGACAAAGTTTATGTACGGAGACACCTTTGGGTGGACCGTTTCACTGATAAGAAATGTTATTGAGAGGTTATCGATTGTTCCGATACCAAGAATTTTCTATTCAGATCATACATTTTATTCAAGGATTATAATTACCTTGTTCGTCCCAAACTTATTTACTCTTTCTTTTAATTCGTTATCCGAGTAGTCAAAATTGTGTTTCTTCTTTGACTACGATGTTGAGAGTTTGTACTATTAAATTGAAACTGGCTAATTGTATGTGCCATTGTGATTTACTAGTTAATTGTTCTAACTAGTTGAAATTTTAATGATATGATGAAAATCTAGCTAATCATCCTAGCTAGATGCTGCGTCCCAAACTAATCGAACTAGCAAATTTTGTTCAGCTAGTTGTTAATATTTATTGAAATGAACTAGTTATTGTATCACTAAGTTCAACTTTTGGTCAAATTTATATAAGTGAATTCACGATGCATTTGTATGCAATGAAGTATGGTGGGAAGATTTTCAAACGATAATTTGATCGAGACCTAACCTGGTCGCCCCCTCAGCGAGAATTTTTACAAAGTTCTCTTTATATATAAAGCATTCAGTTGCTTGAAGTATTCTTGGTACCCTGCAAGTATTTTCCTTAGAATTTGGAAAAAGAGAGTGTTGAAGATGAGAGCTGAAACAAATGAGTCCAATAAATTATGAGTCGAAGTTTACGAAAATTGCCAAGGTTTGTTTCGCATGATGCGAATTCAGAATAACGAAACGTTTGAAACGACTGATTTTGTTACCTTGGATAATGAAACGATTGTGATAGAAAGAAGGTAAGAATTCAGATTGTCAGACGAAGGAACGATTGATCTCGAAGGATGTGAAACTTGTTTAGCGACTGTGATGGATACGAAACGGGAAGTGCCTAGTATACAGAATATCCCCGTGGTTAACGAATCCGAGGATGTATTTCCAGAAGATCTTCCGGGGTTACCACCCGGTAGAGAAATAAAGTTTGCTATAGAATTAGCTCCATGAACGGCGCCAGTTTCGAAGGCCCCGTACCGACTAGCTCCAGTCGAGATGAAGAAATTAGTCGCTCAACGGTAGAAATTGTTAGGGAAAGGAATGATAAGACCAATTACGTCACCGTGGGATGCACCCGTGTTATTGGTGAATAAAAAGGACGGCATCATAAGGTTGTGCATAGAGTATCGAGAGCTAAATAGGCTAATTGTTAAGAATGAATACCCCTGCCAAGGACCGGTGATTTGATCGATCGGCTGCACGATGCAGTTAAATTCTCGAAGATTGATTTGAGAAGGGATACCACCAGTTGAATATTAAACCTGAGAACGTACCCAAGACTGCGTTTCGCACTAAGTATGGACACTGCGAGTTTTTTTTTGTAATGTCATTTGGGCTAACGAATGCCCTTGCAGCTTTCATGGATTTGATGAATCGAAGTTTCAAGCAGTATTTGGACAAGTGTGTCATAGTTTTATCGATGATATTTTAGTCTACTCCTAGATAGAGGAGGAACCCGCAGAACGTTTGAGGATAGTGTTAGAAGCACTGAGGAGAGAAAAGTTTCCAGAAATTAAAGAAGAAACTAGTCACCGCCCTGTGCTGGTACTGCCAGACGGGAATGGAGATTTTGTGATCTATAGTGACGCATCGCATAAAGGATTAGGGTGTGTGCTTATGCAGCACGGAAAGGTAATTACGTATTCATCCAGTCAATTAAAGGGATATGAATTTAGATACCATACGCATGATTTAGAATTGGCAGCGATAGTTTTCGCTTTAAATATTTGGAGGCACTAATTGCATGGGAAGAAGTGCAAGATTTATACAAATCATAAGAGCATTAGATACACTCTCCCAGAAAGAACTTAACATGAGAACAGAAAAGATAGCTAAGGCTAATCCAGAATTATGACGGTGGGATTCTTTACCACCCAGGGAAGGCCAATGTGGTGGCCGATGCCCTTAGTCTGAGAGACTTAAGATGATAACATCATCGGATAAAGTTAATCCAAGGATTTGAGAAAATGGAAATTGAAGTTAAAATAACCGGAAAAGGTACTGAGAGACTATTTGAGATTGCAATGCAACCGGATTTGCTACAGAAAATACAGTTATGTCAAGAACGAATGACAAGTGAAGGTAGGAAGTCAATGTTGGAGAAAGCATTAAAGACTGAGAAAGATAATAGAGGAATCATAAGGTATTTTTACCAAGTTGGGATTCCTAATGATCAAGAGATAAAGGATGCTAATTTTCAGAAAGACTAATAAGAGGAACTGAAAGGATGAAGTTTGAAGTTAAGAGTACAACAAGGATTATTTAAAAGTCCTGATTGAGCCTGAATAAATTAAGGAATAAAGATCTGTCATAAAGAGACAGCTACACCGAGATTAAAGAAAGTTAAGGAAATGTTATAAGTGACCGGATAAATAAAAGGATTTATCGATTGGCAAACGAATATTGGATATGTCAGAAAATGAAGGCAGAACAAAGACCTAGTTGACTATCACAGTTAGTAGAGATTCCTGATTAGGAATGTAATTTTACTATAATGGATTCTGTGATAGGATCAACAAGAATCGAGTCGGACTATGACGTCAATTGAGCTATAATTGATGGATTAAATGAGTCTACTCATATTTTGTTATTAGCAAGAGATAGTTAACCGAAGAGTTACGAAAGAGATAGTTGGGTGACGTGGAGTTCCAGTCACCATCGTGTCAGATAAGAACCAATGATTGAACTCTCGATTCGGGAGGAGTTTTCCAAACATGTTTGGCAACGAGTTTGAGTGCGAGCACTACGTAGGATCCGTAGACCGACGGACCAACCGGAAGAAATATTTCAGAGAACCAAAGTTATGGTTAGCGTTGTACCGTCGACTTCAAAAGTAGTCGGATGTTGATAGAAAATGGGTGTATAATAGTACAACTGGAATTGGCTTATATAGAGCGCCCGGTAGATATCCCAGACCGGAATGAGTAAGAGTCGTAATGAGACCAGAGGGTTGAAGAGTCAACCTGGAAACTGGAGATTACTATATTGAAAGAGTAACCTCGGCTATTTTCTTAGATTCCGGGACGGAATCCTTTTAAGTAGGGGAGACTGTAATAACCCCAAATTTTGGACTTAGTTAAAAATTTTTGATGAATAGTAAAATTGCCCCTGATGAATAGTAAATTTGCTGAGGGAAAAATTTGTCAGACCACACTATGTGGATGACATGGAATGAATGTTTCGAGGTTATATTATTGATGTATAGGAAGAATAAAAGAATGTAAACGCGATCAGAATCAGAAGATTCCCATTCGAGTTTTAAATCACTATTCACTGGACAATCAAGGACGTATTGATTTGATCGTTTTGAGAAAGTATGTGGAATGAGAAATACATGATCATATCTTAAACCAAGGTGAGAAACCTAAGATTATATATTAGACAAAGGTAATGGAAGGATAAAGGAAGTACCCTAGCTTTGGTACAGAGAAACGTCTTTAGAACCACTGGAAACTATCGCGAAACAAAAGCGTAGTAAATTATGGATTAAACCCTAACAAAAGGGGGAGTATTATACGAGATCATCAAGTGCAATATATAAAAGAATTGAGGATGCAAAGGATGACATAAGCAAGATGTAAGGGAATGACATAGGCATGACAAGTGATGACAAGGTGATGAATCAACACCTTGTCACCACTTTCACCACCACCACAAGTTCATTTTGGCCTTGTCATTGATGACAAAACCTTGTCTTAGCCACACAAATCAGATGACAAAGTGTTAAAGGTTTATTAGACAAACAAAAGGAAAAGAAAAACAAAAGAAAACAAAACAAAAGAAGATGAACAAGAAGAACATCAACTTTCGGCTCTTTTCTTCATTCAAGTCCTTAAAAATTTTGGTCCAACTTCCACTCCACCAAAAATCATTATCTTGGGCTCTAAATCACCCCCTTCCAATATCCAAGGTAGATCTCTAATCTTAGCTTCATCCATGTATGATAGCTTGGTCAAAATTGAATGCAAAGTTGATGATGAATAGTGATGTAAATAGTAACCTCATAGAATCTTGATTTGTTTTGATGTTTTTAGGTTTGATTAGCTTAGTTAAGGAGAAAGGAAGGGTATATCATCCATATATAGCCTTTGTTAAGATCCAAGGAAGGTATAAACTTCTTTCTTTTTATGATTTTTGCTTGATCTAGTAAGTTAGAAGTGTTAGATTGAAACTATGTTAGAATAAAGCATGTATGCATGATTTTAAGCATGTTTGATGGATGATTTGTGGATGAACTTGTGAAATAGAGGGTGACCTTATTTGGACAGTTAAATGATATTATAGACTTGAGTTTGATTGGTGGTTGGTTGATGGTTGATTGTAGTATGGATGAGTGTTTGAAAAACACGGGAAGTACGCATAAGCGCCGTTACCATGTCGGATTTTACTTAGGTAGTTTAGACAGAATCCATGACTGCAAAACAGGGCATAAACTTGAGGTTTCTGACCATGAGCATGTAGGCTCTGTTTCTTAGATTATTTTAGCGAAAGAATCGTATCGTTTCGATTTACGGTTTAGGAGAAACGGCCGTTTTAGTAAAAAGCGGTTTCGCGTAACGAGATAGTTCATTGTATGAACTTTGAGATATGGATCAAGCCCTTTAAAATTGGAATTGGATTGAGATATGAAAATGGATACTAGTATGTATAATAAGGAAAGGAAGCCTAGAAGAGTTCGAGTTAAAAAGATAAGTTGGTGATTTTATAAAAATACGCGAACGAAGGTTGCGCGAGTGAAATACCCTTAAGGGGATGGTTTAAAACAAGGAAATGGTAAAGGATAAATACTTGGGATTTGTGAATAGGTTTTCACCCAAACTTTTGACTTAGAAGTTTACGGAATGTTATGAGGTTATAGATGACCAAGAGCGAGACAATTGATGTTCGTTAATAGAACGTTAGTGCTTAAGTTAAATGCACTTTAAATGATTAAGCCAGGGGACTGATCGGGTATTTCTTTGTTTATAGATTTCCCGGCAAGTTCTCGAACCCATAACAACCAAGGACCCAAGGCAAGTTTTCTCATCCCATGCTGTATTTTAAAATACAATATTCTGATAATATGCATATGATAGATGCATGCTTTCCAAGAGTAATATATGCATACGATATTATGCATGCTTTCAAAACTCACATCGTATATAGATGTGATGGCATTAAAATGATGAGATGTGATGTATGCATATGATAGATGCATGCAAGTCTTCAAACCCTACACCATATAATGATGATGTTGTGATATTGATACATATGCTGCTTTATGCTGTGAAATGACTTATAAACTGTTTTCTCTTTTTAATAAAAAGCGGTATAAGATATAAGGTTTATATGCTAGCTAAGTACTAGATATATACCAAGGTTAAGGATTAAAGACTCTAGGTATAGAGTACTTGTACGATGGTTTTAAAAACTTAGACCGGGAGTCAAATTATGATGTTGTTTTAAACTACTGTCAGAAACTGGAAGGTTCCAGGGACGGTTATACTTTAAGGGTATTTTAAATATTCCAATATCTATATAATTGGGTATTTAAGGTGAGATATTTAAATAATATTATAATATATATTATTTGAATATTATTTAATTAAGTGAATATTATTTTGAATATTCACTTAAGTGTTTTATATTGAATAATAATTCAATATTTATTATTTGAATATTATTTAAATAAGTGAATATTATTTCGAATATTCACTTAAGTGTTTTATATTGAATAATAATTCAATATTTATTATCTGAGGATTATTTAACTAAGTGAATATTATTTTGAATATTCACTTAGGTGGGTTTATATTGAATAATAATTTAATATTTATTATTTGGGTATTTATTAAATATTCCAAATATGATTTAAAATCATAGAACCTTATTATATGATTAAAGGTTCTATTATTTACACAAAAATATAAATTTCTGATTTTCAGAAAAGGTATTAAAATAGAGATTCCCAACTATTATCTGAAGATAGTTAAAGGTAATTAAATGCGAATAGTATTTTTCCAACTCATCGAAAACTGGGAATCTAGTTCAAGAATTAGAGGACAGTGATTTACTTCCACTGTTCCTCTAAAGTATCTATAACTAGGGGATGGCTCCCCCATTCAAATAAGAGTTTTTCAAACTCACTGAACTCTGATATTTCAATAAACTCCCTGGTCATAATTTCAAAATACGCAGTAACCATCGGTAGTCTCGTTGACTAATGTCAACCCACACTTTGACTTACTCCTTTCAATTACTCTGGAGTAAGGTGTTCTAAACGGTTACAAAGTTTTGACAAGTATTCATACTTGGGAAATGTGGAATTAAATTCCGATTTCCGTTTCGTTAATGTTTTTTCTTCATGGGAATTGGAAAGGCCTACACGACAATGAAATAGGTGCCGGGATAGTGCCAAATTATCAAGGCTTACCTGGTGATGAAATAGGTCCGAGGTAGTGATCTCTTGCGTGCTAAGGCTTACCCGGTGATGAAATAGGCCCGAGGTAGTGATCTCTTAGCACAGTGGCCCGTATGCGGTCAGGGTGATAACCGAACAGGAAGTCGTCCTTCTACTAGTAGAAAAGAAAAGTTACGATACAACGGCTGATCACCGTGTATCGGGTGTTCCAGTACATTCCCTTCCCTCCAATTGGAGTTGTGCTGCACATTGTAAGGAAAGCCTAGGTGCTGAGTTACTGATAATGTGGCAGTGATGAGTAACGATGTTCCTCATACAGTAGTCGTACTGTATGGCATGTTTTGACGAAAAGAATAATAAAATGTCATTTTGTATACGAATGAAGTTTAAAGGTTTTCTTTCATGATATAAGCTTACATCTATGATTAAGCTGCTATATCTGATTGTCGAGCTATAGTGCTCATTCTTGCTTCTTTTACAAAAGTTGTTCATTACTGATATTCTACAGTATTTTGAACAGTATGAGATATCTAAATAGATATGTGAGTATATACGTGGAAAAGATATTTAAGATATACAGTATGTTGAACCGTATAGTATTTTGAATCGATGGATAGGCTTTAAGCCGTGAATCCATCATTTGATATCTATTTTAAAAAGATATGTTTTGAATCTTGGTTCATTATATCGATACCAATGATTTCTAAATGAATTACGAAAAGTATTTGAGTATGATTATAAATCATACGGTATTTTGAACGATATACTATTTTGGGGATAAACCCTAGTAGCTTTAAAAATGGATCCTATATGGATTATCTACCTGAAAGGTTTAAGGATTTAAACTGGGATAGATTTCTTGCTGAGCGCTATTAGCTCATTCTTGCTTTATTAAATTTTTCAGCATGAAGGAAACATTGCCGATTCACCTCGTGTTACGAGAGCAAGGGAATGGAGAGACCACCCTTGAGTTAGTTCAGCAAGATGGATACTGTCGGAGTTAGCAAAACAGTTGCAGACTGAATTAGTGAGAATTATTTTTGAGTAGGTTTGTATTACTAAACCTTGTATAGAATTGTGAGGTCTATTATTTTAACTTCAGGTAGAGGTTGTAAATGATAGATGAGATCCTGGATAGTACATTTGATTTGTAATAACAAATGTTACTTATTGTTGCTCATTTCCAAGGCTATAACTTGTGTGTGTGTGCGTAAGTGATTGGGGTCAATTGGAGTTATATTATTAGAATGTTGTAAGTAATACAGGTATTGTACAATTGATGGAGCGTGACAACCCAGATTCCTGACCCCGGGTCTGGGGATGTTACACAAACTCTAAAAGTTCAAACACTGAGCAGTCTAATTCAGGGGGAGCCTCAGATAATCAAGATGGTCAACAAGAAAATCAGGAGAGCATGGATCAAGGGGGAGGATCCAATAATGATAAAAGAAGCCACTTACCTACAGCAAGAAAGTGGACATAGGCTCATACACCTGATCTGATTATTGGAGATCCAGATGCAAGTGTGAGAACAATAAGTGCTACAACAAATGAATGTCTGTTTCATGCATTCTTGTCTCAAACAGAGCCTAAGAAAGTGGATGAAGCTCTTCAAGATGCTAACTGGATAACAGCAATGCAGGAGGAGTTGAATGAGTTTGAAAGAAATGAAGTCTGGACACTTGTACCAAGACCCAAAAACAGATATGTTGTTGGTACAAAATGGGTTTTCAGAAACAAGACTGACAGTGAGGGAGTAATTATAAGGAACAAGGCTAGACTTGTGGCAAAAAGATATTCACAGCAGGAAGGAATTGACTATGATGAAACCTTTGCTCCAGTTGCAAGGTTGGAAGCCATAAGGATTTTTCTAGCATATGCTGCTCACAAGAAGTTTAAAGTCTTTCAGATGGATGTGAAGAGTGCTTTTCTCAATGGGAAACTTGAAGAAGAAGTGTTTGTTGAACAACCACCAGGGTTTGTGGACCCCAAGCACCCAGATTATGTCTACAGGCTTGACAAAGCACTTTATGGACTAAAGCAGGCACCTAGAGCATGGTATGAAACTCTGGCTCAATTTCTTTTAGAGAGTGGGTTCACAAGAGGTACAATTGATAAAACCTTGTTCTATTTCAATTCTGGTAATGATTTGCTTTTAGTTCAAATCTATGTGGATGATATAATCTTTGGGTCTACTAAGGATAAACTCTGTAAGAAGTTTGCCAAGCTTATGCAGTCCAGGTACCAAATGAGCATGATGGGAGAGCTTAGTTATTTTCTAGGCTTGCAGGTAAAGCAAACAGATGTTGGGATTTTTATCAATCAAGCAAAATATACCAGAAATCTTCTCAAGAAATTTGGTGTGCTTGATAGTTCATCTGCAACAACTCCTATGGAAACTGCAACCAAGCTAGACAAAGACACAGGAGCTTCAGTAGATATGACAAACTAAAGAGGCATGATAGGGTCTCTGCTTTATCTGACTGCAAGTAGACCAAACATCATGTATGCAACCTGTCTTTGTGCAAGATTTCAAGCAGATCCCAGAGAGCCTCATCTAACAGCTGTGAAAAGGATTTTCAAATATCTCAAAGGAACCATAACCTTGGGTTTGTGGTATCCTAGAGAATCAGAGTTTAAGATTATTGGTTACTCTGATGCAGACTTTGCAGGTTGTAAGATTGACAGAAAGAGCACCAGTGGAAGCTGTCAATTTCTAGGTGACAGACTAGTTTCTTGGTACAACAAGAAACAGAAATCAATTTCCACATCCACTGCAGAAGCAGAGTATATTGCTGCTGGTAGCTGTTGTGCACAGATTCTGTGGATGAAGAATCAACTGCTGGATTATGGGTTAAGGTACTCTAAAATACCTATACTCTATGATAATCAAAGTGCTATTGCTATGACAGGAAATCCAGTACAGCACTCCATGACAAAGCACGTCAGCATAAGGTATCACTTTATCAGGGAACATGTGGAAGAAGGAGATATTGAGCTTCATTTTGTGTCTACAGATCAACAGCTTGCAGATATCTTCACCAAGCCATTGAGTGAAGCTACATTTACAAGACTGGTAAATGAACTAGGAATGATCTTTGGTTTCGACTAGAGATATCGGTTAGCCTCAAAATTTACTCTTCTGTGATTTGTTGCTCATGTTTCTATGCATATGTTAACTGTCATGCAAATCATATTGTTAAACTCTGTTAGCATACTCTGTTGGTTAAACTCTAATGTTAATCTCTGATTGTGGTATTGTCTGAAACATAGACACCGATGAAGAAAATAGTATGAAGCATGATTCTCAGTAAGTAATCATGAATCGTTCTGAGTTATATATGATCTGATCTCAAATGTGTGCAGAAACTTTACACAGCATGATACTGTCTCTATATTTATAGCATCTCTTAGTTTATTAGTCCTATACACTGAGTCTATATTAGCTGTTTGCACTTTCTCTCATAAAATATATGTGTTAAGTGATGTCAGTCTAAACTCTAATAAATAGTTGCTGCTATTTCACCCCCAAACAAAAGATGTATAAACATGTACAAATTCCTTTGAGATCATGTTGTGCCTAGGAAGACCCAGGAACTTATTATGTCAATAAGGGTTAAAATTTGAAATTTTTGGTGACTACTCAATTAGCTAGGACGACCCAGGAACTTGCTGTTTCAGTAAGGGCTAAAGTTTAAATTTTTGGTGACTAGTCAAGAGGCTAGGAAGAACCAGGAACTTACTCTGTTGGTAAGGGCTAAAATTTAAACTTTTGGTGACTAGTTAATTGTTTAGGACGATCCAGGAAATTACTGTTAAGATAAGGGCTAAAATTTCTAAATTTTTGGTGACTAGTGCCAACCTCTAATTACTGGAAAAAGAAAAAAAAATTTAGACTGGGGGTGAACACAAAATATATATATAGAAACTTATACAAATATGTACAGAGTTTCGATGACATCAGATTTTGTTCTATATTTGAGAGTTTGGGCAACCAGTTTTTACTGATTTACTTTGTGGATTTTATGCACTTTGAGATGCTCTAAATATTTATATTCAGTAAACTCTGCTATCCACACACAAATACTCACAACTGTGCACTTTGAGAAAAGAGTTTATTAATGATGTTGGAGAATTGATAAACACTGATGAACTGTGTACTCTCTGCCGAGGTAATTTATTTTTAATCTCTGTTGATTAAAATAAATAAATGTGTTTCAGACATTTCACATTTTGGAGGAACATTTTTTTTTGAAAATAGAGAGTATGATTGACAACGGTTTGTATGCGTTTTGAAAAGGATGAAAAGTGTCTAGAAAATAGTAGTAATTATTGCCTGTTTTTACTGCGCATGCGTGTTGGAAACTACCACGTTACTGCTGGCAGTTACTGCATGTGTGACATCTGTCCCACTCACACACTTCACGAGTAAGCCAATTGTGTGTCTTAATGATTAAAACTCTTCAGTTTTAATTTTTAATTAATCACTACACACACAGCGTTCATATTCTTTACAGACTTACTCAATTCACAGATATTGTCACACACACATTTTCACAAACACTTTTCTGCATCTATTTTTCAAACACCTTTCAAAGCTTATTCTCTGATTATTCAAATCTGTTTCTAATGGCAACCACTGTTTTTCACTCTGTTGGATTAGAGTTTGTTCCTAAAAACTATGCAGCACCATTGAATAATGAGAACGTACCGGAGGCGTTTCATTTGTTTCAAAATTTTCTTGATCAGTCTGCTATTGGGCAAGCTCTCGTTGAACCTGCGAAGCTTTATGGATCGCAAATCAAGGTTTTCTGGGAGACATGCATCTATGATGATGGAGGAGAGTCTGGGACTCCTTCGATTGTTTTTGAGTTTCAAGAGCAAGAGTTTGTGGTTACTCCAGGCACTGTCCGTGATGCTATGGGTTTTGAAGATTTCAATGCTTACACAATCTCTGTTGGTGATGCTGAACTGCAGAGGATGATGAGAGATATTGGTTATAGTGGATCACTGACAAGAATAGGTCAGTTGAAGCGACCGCTTTTGAGGAAGGAATGGAGTTTTTTCTTTGACTGCATTACTCGAGCGTTCGGCAAGAAATGCACAAACTGGGATGCTATTCCTATTGATAGTCTGCAAATCGGGTATTCTCTTCTCTATGGTAATAACTTTGATTTTTCTAGACTAGTACTGAATAATATAGGAGAGAAGATGTCAGAAAATAGAAGTGTAGTATACTTTGCTCGCTTTTGTCAATTGATATTTTCTGCTTGTGTAACTGGGATTGAAATTGCTGAGGATGATGTGATTCCCTCCTTTAAGTTGCATAAGAGAATATTTTCTGATCTGACCAACAAGGATGTGAAGAAAGGGAATGTTGGTGACTTATTACTTCCTGTGATAGTCCAAAAGTTTCTAAATCCACCTCAACCACAACCTCAACCTCAATCCACATCCCAAAGACCAAAGTTTGGAGGAAGAACTAAGCACAGAGCTTTCAAAGCTGTTAAGGCTGCTAAACTACATTCTGATGCAGAGTTACCAAAGTCTGTTGGTACTTCAAGAATAAAGAAAAGGGCAAACAGACCACACTCTGATGCTGATGAGCCCTTACAGACCAAAAGGAGGAAGTTGGTAGCTGATTATTCATTTGGTGAATTGATTAAAGACTCTATAAACTCTGAAGCTCCGGAAATTATTTCTAAAGAGGATGCTACTGTGCCTGATGAAGCCAGAGCAAATGCTGATGAGATGGCGGACATGAATGCTGAACAACCTCAGCCACTGGAAATGGAGATAGAGGAGAATATTGAAGCACATCCTTCTGCAACTCTTGAAGAGTTTAACAGTGCTGATGAAACAGAGGATGTGGCAGCTGATCAACCTACTGTAATTCTTGATGAGTCTATGGCTACTTACACAGAGGTATGCTCTGTTACTCACCAGGTTCTTGAAAAGGGTGAGGAGGTTGATCAGACAACAAAGGCTGTAAGTTCTGAGAATATTTTTGAAGATGCTACAGAGACTGTTCAAGAAGCTGCTGTAGAGCCTATTGTTGAGGCTGATCAAGCAAATGAGAAAGTTTTTGAGAATTTAAACTCTGAAGATATTGAAAATGAAGCTGCACAGGAAAATGTTGCTGAGAATGTTCCTAAATCTCTAAGTACAGAATCTTTAGCAAAGTCTGATGACATAGCTGATTTCTCATCTTCTCCAAGGGTTTCTGTTCAACAAAATCCTAAAGAGTTTGGTGGTACATCTCACCATGATGCTGAAACTCATTATCAGGATATGTACTTTGCAAATTGGTCAAGTCATGAATACATTTTTCCTGATCAGAGGGCAGCTGATTTTGTGACAAAGTCTGCCGCCAATATCACTAATCCTGAGCTTCTTACACATCTTAAAGCTACTATAGTTCAAGTCAAATCTCTTCATAACCGCTTTGATGATGCTCAGAAGGCTGTCACTGGGTTGAGAAATGAAGTGGCTGCAAGAGAAATGTCTTTGAAACAGGATAAATCCTTGTATGTCTCTTTATTTAAAGATCAGGAGTCTTTAAGGACTAGGCTGAGCAAGGTTGAAGACAATCAACTTGTAATGTCTGACAAGCTTGATACCATAGCTGCTTCACTTCAATTGCTCACATCTGTGTTAATTCCAGATGATGTCAAAAAGGGGGAGAGAGTATTTAAGGACAAATGCAAGAAATCTCAAACTCTGAACAAAAAGGATGATGGTACTGATGATGGTGAAGATGGTGCAAAGGAAAGGAGACTGAGGTCAAACTCTGAGATAAACTCTGGGAGAACTAACACTGAAGTTCAGTCATCTTCAAAAGCTAGAAGCTTAATGCTTACTTCTCAACCAATCACTGATGAAGAGATTGCAGCTCAGTTGTTTTTGGAAGAGCATGGCGAAAATGCAACAGTTCAAGATATTCAAGCTGAAGAAAAGATGCTGGCTGAAGAGCATAAGAAGAAATTACTGTCTGGAAAGATAAAGAAGCCTGTGAGAGTTTCAAGGCCAAAAGAAAAAGGAATTGTTATCAAAGATAATGTAGATTCTCAACAGAGTTTACAGTATGCAAGGAGACCAATCAAAGCTAGTCTTGATAAAGGTAAAGGAAAGATGGTAGAAGAAGAACAAGTACTGAAGAAAGCTCGATCAACCTCTGACAATGCTCAAGTTGACAAATCATTGGAAGCCGTGACAACCACTGATACTACTCAAGTTGTACAGACTCAGTTATCTTCTCAACTTCAAAGGACATTTGGAAAACCAATCACAGTTCAACATACTCTGTATCCTGGAACTGAAAATATTTTTCAAAGCAAATCCATCATGGGCAAGGAATCTCGAGATAGATCTGGATTAGGATCTCACAGAGACAAGAGGGTGAACAATAGTCCTATGGATCATACATCATTAGCTGAACCTGGTGTTGGTGTGACTCAAGAAAATCTTGATACTTTGGAGTCTGTTCAGTTATTATATCATAGAGGATTGAAAAAGGACTTTCTGTTATACTTCAAAACTGATGGAAGAGTATACAGAGTTGGAGAAGCTGAAATTGAATTAAAAATGAAGGAAGAGTTAGAATATGTGCTGTATCTACTCAAAGTCAAAAATCAAAGAACTCAACAAGCAGCTGAGGTATTAAGAAGCAGAATGATGAAAGCTAGAGTCCTCAGTGGTTTAAAGTCTGCAGGTTCTTATATACCTAAGTACAGAGATTATCATGGAAATCTTGTTGAAATGAAGAGAAACAGTGCAAGATTTAGAACATCTCTTGGTATAAGAGTGTTAGAATTTAATCTGGAGTCAGATAAATGTTTCATGATAAAGCTGGGAAATGAAATGAGAAGGAACAGTATTTATGCCTTGAGAGCTGCTATCTATCAAACTGGAGAGAGTGATCCAGAATTGAAGGAACTGAAAGAGATTATGGTAGCTGAGCTTGAAAGGGCTGAAAGAAGATTGCTTATAGACTACCTCAGAACTGTACCTGAAGTTGAAGAGATTAAGTAATTGGAGTCTGTAAGTTTTTAAGTTTTTTGTTCTAAGTTAAAATATAAACTCTGTGATTTTATAAACACTGCATTTGTTATATGTTTTGACATCATCAATTATCTGTTAACTTGTACATTTTTGTATGCACAAGTTGGGGGAGATTGTTAGATATAATTGTTGACGTTTGTTTAATCAGTGTTTAAAGTATCAGGTAAATATCAGAGTTTAGCTGGAAGACTGGTCAGAGTTTGTTAAACTCTGACAGTCAGAGTTTACTTAGCTGTCGGTGTTATATTCAATGAAGATTCTAGAAGCGATATACTTTGAAGAAAGAAAGAAGCAAAGAGATATCGTGATGGCTAAGGAAACGGAACAGAAGACAGAAGCAATTCTTAATTGATAATAATTGTATAGCTGATTTATAGGGATATCAATTAAAGATTGTATGTAGCTATGTACTATATAAACACAGATAGGTTAACCCTAAAAGGGATACGAATACTTGAAATATTATTCTTGTAACCTAGCAGCTCTCTGTGATATTTTACATCACCGAGAGAGGAGTTATTAATTCCATACAGTTTATTATTCATAAACAGTGTTCTTATTGTTATTATTATACATATTTGATTATATATTGTGTATTCGGCCTAACACCAACGTATGAAAACCCTAACTCTAATTCGCATTTTTCACAATACTAATTTAGAATCTATTATAAATTATGTATGTAACATATAATTATATCAATTTTTAATATTATATTTATGTATCAACACCTGAATAATCCATATAAAGCGTAATTAGTGACATATTTTTACATAATAATATAAATCATATAACAATTAACATCATAACTAATATTTTATAACAAAATACAAGTGGAATAAGTATTTATAAAAAATAATTGAATACATAATTATATAGAAAAACAATTTTTTTTAAAAAATGGAGTTATGAAGATAATATGAAATAAAATTTTACTTACTGAAAAGTTAAAATTTAAAAAGAAATTGGATAAACATGTTATATAAATAAAATAAAACGTCATGGTATTGACTAAAAAATTATATAATAAAAAAGAATATGATAATAAAGTGTGCTTTATCTAATAAAGCATTTTTTTAAATTCTTATCTAATAATGTTTATAAAATAAACACAAAACTACATATAACATACTTGATTTATTTAAGGTTACGATTCTCAATGTTTACACAAATTAAATGTTTTTTGATTAAACAGTAAAGGGATGACATTTTTATAATTTTTAAATATATAAGGGTTGCTTAAAAAAATAATAAATAATGGTAAAATTGTAACTTCACAATCATTTTTTTAGTTTTTTTTACCATTAGTTGGTTTTTAATTTGTAGAAAGCAGATAGAATATAATATCCAACATTTTAAAAAATTATTGAATAATGTAAACCAACATTTTATTTTAAAAAAGGAATAGAAGTAAAACATGTGGTTTATCCAATAAAATTTTTAAATCAAATCTAAAAGTCAATGTAGCACAACGATTATGACATGTTCTTTGTTAATGGAGGTTAATGGTTCGATTCTTAGTGATAACACAGTTTCATTGTTTTTAACATAAAAGTATAAGTTGACACTTTTGTAATTTTTCAACAAATAACGGTAAAATCGTAACTTCACACATTAAAATGTACTTTGCAACATAAAAATATGAGGTGGCACTTTTGTAATATTTCAACAAATAAGGGCAAAAATGTACTTTGCAACATAAAAATATGAGGTGGCACTTTTTGCCCTTGTGTTGTGATTTAATATATATTAATAGATTTTTTGGGTTGGGTTGAAAATGTTTAAATTGATTTAATTGGGTCGGGGTCTACTACCATCGTGACTAACTTGACTCGTGAACACCTACCCACTTTTTACCATACTCCGTACATTTTAGAATTATTCTAAATAATATAAGTAAAATATAATATGTTACTTATATTAGATCAAAATTTATTATTATATTTATGTATCAAAACGTGGACACTCTATATAGAGTATACTAAGTGACAAAGTATGATATAAAAATATAAATCATATAATAATTAAGAACATAATTTATATTTAATCGAAAAAGTACAAACGAAATTAAAATCTATAAAGATAATTGAACATATAATTATATATAAAACTACGAAAACTTAGAAAATAGAGTTATATTAATAATAGGAACTAACATTTTATTTACTCAAAAATAAAAATTAAAGAAGGATTAGAATATAATCCTGTTTTTTTATTTCAATCTAATATTTTTTTATCCAGATTTTGTTTCATTTTTATATAACTTAGAATTTAATTTTTATAAATAATATAAACCAACAATTTGTTTACTCAAAAGATGTAAAAAAGAGAAAATAGGATTATAAGAGAACATGTGATTGATCTAATAAGATATTTGAAATATGCTTAAAAATCAATGTAGCACAATGATTATTATACTTTCTTTGTAAGTGAGGGGTAGGGGTTCGATTCTTAAAAGCAACACAAATTAATCACTTTTTGTATAAGTTATATATGGATTACACTTGTAATTTTTCAACAAATAGGGGTAAAAATGTAATTTCACAGCCATTTAATTGGCATATTTTGCCCTTGGTTGGATTTTAATGTATAGAAATAAATTTAATATTCTTTTTTGTCCAGACTCAGTTGTATTTATATGTATAATATATGTTCTAAACGCTGGCGATTAACCGCTAGACGGTGACTAATCAATTCGAATGTGTTAAAATCGGATCAGAAAATCAATTTTTATAGAAATCGATCTAGAAATCATATAATTTGGATTAACTGGGCACAAATTGGTTTAATCGGTCGAAAGTTGGCTTACGAACCGATTAAACCGAACAAAATCTACCCAGCCCCTTTTTCGACCAACCCAGCCGACAAATATAATCTGATACTTAATTGGGTCTAAAAAAATTTCAAACCGATTTTAATGGTTGCATATCAGTTTTATATATTTCGGCCGACCTAACCCAACCCTATTTAAATTATAAATTTTTTTCGATAATTTATATATATATATATATCTAAATTATTATATGTAAATGTACATTATATAATACAGTATATCATCCTATTTATAGATGTCTACATACCTAAAATTATTATGTTAATAAAAAAAATATTAGCACTAAAATCGTAAGTTATACGTATTTTAGCTTTACTTGAATTTTTGAAATGAGGACATCGTATAATATTTATTTTTTATAAAAATTATTTAACACATTCAAACTAACCCAACTCGGCGCAAACTTAAGGACGATAAGTACGGTCGGGTCATGAATTAATGTTTTGTGAGTTAGATTAACAAATTTCAAACTTATTTAATTAGACTGGGTTGCAAAAATGCTTCCAACCCCCGACAACCTGACCCATGAACACCCCTAACTATGATTCTAATTTTTTATAGCCCCTTGTATAATTCTAAAATATAAAAGTTACGTATAATATGTTACTTATTTTAGATCAAATTTTGATTATATATTTATCAATACTTGAATAATTCGTATAAAGCTAATAAGTGACATAGTATTTGTTAGGCTCAAGACATGTCTGAATACCACTATTAACGAGCCTACTCTTTATGACTATGTCACTCTACATGACCTAGTGAATTCTTTCACTGGGATATTGTATAGGTATCTATTGTACTTGTCTTGTTTTCATGTACTTACCTTTATCTTGTATGCTCAAAGTTATAATGAGCTTAGTAAGCTTCTTGCAATCTAGAATGTACATAGGCCATGGAATAATTATCCTGGTAGAAGTTCAGAAATGTTCATGCAGCAGGATGGAGATGAATAAGGCCCTGAAGAAATAAGTTGCAGAAGTTTTTCTAAGTCCCTATACCGTGAAGTCAAAATAAAGCTATGTCGTGAAGTCTAAAATATCCATGTCGTGAAGTAATGAGATCGCATAGTCCTAAATGAACTATGTCGTGAAGTCTAAAATATCCATGTCGTGAAGTACTGAGATCGCATAGTCCTAAATGAACTATGTCGTGAAGTCTTCATTACTCATATCGTGAAGTGTTGATACCGCAAAGTCAAAATGTATTGGATTGTGAAGTCCTCAAAAGGCCTAGATCGTGAAGTCCCTAAAAAGGCTATGTCGCGAAGTCCTCAAAAAGCCTAAGTCGCGAAGTCCTCAAGAAGGCTATGTCGCGAAGTCCTCAAAAAGCCTAGATCGCGAAGTCCGCAATAAGGCTATGTCGCGAAGTCTTCAAAAGCTATGTCGCGAAGTCTTCAAAGGATATATCGTGAAGTCAGGAACACACTGGAGTTCACGATGTCAACACTTAGCCGTTCATAACAAGACAAATCAAGGTACAAAACCAAAATTCAAAGGAGACAAATACTGAAGCATCTGTTCTGGTAAGGTGGTCCAAAGAACATATGGCAAATCTACAGCTAAACTTGGAGAGAAAGACAAGAGACAAGCAGCTACAGGAACGGGAAAGACTCCGAAAAGCAAGTGGTCCTTCCTGACACAGTTAACTTCTTATGGCAGGACAAGTTGGACTTACAGTGAGGGGTAACTGTGTAAATAGAAGTGTGCACTAGTTTGTATAGGATATATATATCTTGCACACTCTATTGTTAGATGTAAGAGAGAGTAGTACACAGAAACATTCAAGAACTCTTTTCTCTGTAAGCAAAGCAAGAAAACATTGTTCTTGTTTAGAAGCCAGAATTTCACTTGTGAAATTTTGGAAGCTGTAGTATTAAATTTACTTAATACAAAGTAGATTAAAGTGATTGTGTGTGTGTGTTAATCCCAAATGACCTAACAGAATTATAGAAGGGGGGGGGGTTGAATACAATTCTTGATATTTCTCAAACTTAAAAATAACTTACAAATTAAAACTGAACTTATAAAATAAAAACCACAAGCACTTAATAATTTCAGTTGGATTGTTTGATGATCCAACTGAAGTGATTTTTATTGCGGAAATAATCTGTGATACAAAAAGTACACAACTGCTCAGTTACAAGAATGTAGAGAAGTATGCTCTCAAAGATAGCTAATACAATCTATTTGTTTTTCTTCTTTTACTTCTATCTTAACTGCTACACTTGGTTATATATATATTCCCAAGTTTACAAAGCTATTTTTAGCTACACTAAAGTACACTAAAGGTAACCGTCAGTAGCTTACTTTTCATCCCTTTTGTCCAATGGTCCTTGGAGATCTTTGTCTTCTGTCTTCAGTCTTATAGTGATCCTACTCAATAACCAGATTGGAAATTGGAATGTTTCCTTATTCCCCATGTCCATTTTAATGGTTTCCAATGCAAAGTACACTTCCACATCTCCTTTTGATTTGTCAGAAAACTGTCACTATCACTTTGTCAACTATTCAGAAAAGTGATAATGATTCGTTGATAGCAGTAAGGTGTGTTTCGTTGATAGCTTTATTCATCGTTTCGTTGATGAGTAATCTTCGTTTCGTTGATGAGTAAACTTCGTTTCGTTGATGAGTAAACTCCATACCGTTGACAGAGTAATCTTCATACCGTTGACATGTCTTCACTTAGGCAAAATTACAAGGCATAATATATTTACAATTAACCAACCTATTTTGCCTATCTAGTACTTAGTCAACATGACTTAGAAAACCTATCCAATATCTACAACGAAATGCATATCAAACTAGAAGTATTGTACAGTGCAATTGCTACATCACTCATTTCGTTGATGAGCTTCCTGTCAACGGAATGCTGCAAAACATGCCATTTCGTTGACAACTACAAAATGACTTTACACAAATTCTACTAAGTGTTTTATGTTTATCATCAAGAACAACATATTCCGAACAATCTCCCCCAATTTATGACTGATAGAATAACAGCCATAAATCAAGAGACTTGATGATAACAAAAACACTCAGATACATCATAAATTACAAAAGTTGAAAATGCATTAAGCTTCATAATATTTTAGACAAAATACAAGACTTACAAGACTAATGCCCAAAAGTGCTCCTCTAGACTGAGCAAATGTTTCATCTGTGTCTTCTTTGTGGAATAGTCTTCTTCCCTCTCTTAGAGTTGTTTTCCTCAATTTGGACCTGTAGCCTTCTTTAAAAGATTTTCTCCTCTTCATCTTGATTACCAAGCATGGATTGCATAAACTTTAGAGTTTGATTAGATGCCTTATCCAGCTGGTCTTCCATCCTGAAGAATCTTCTGCAATTGTCCTTGTCCTTAAATTCCATCATCCAGTAAGGTTGAAGATGGATCTTCTTTCCTGTTGATGGCACTCTAAGCATCCTGGGAAGAGCCTCAGGCTTGTTCCAGCTAGCCTTTATCTGACAGATTTTGGAGACCACCTCAGACTTGGCTGTTTTGGTGAAGCCAAAGTCCTTCTTCAAGCATCTAAACACTGAGAGTAGTGTTTGATAGTCTTCTCCTAAAATTCTATAGAGAGGCCACACTTGTTCTCTACCTCCCTTGAATGTAAAAACTAGTCTCTCAGGCAATTTTTGAGAAGCTGCAATGCCTCTTACTTCCACCAGGTTGTCTAAGTCAAGATGTAAACTGGATTCTTCCCTGATGTCAGCAATGTACATGCAGTCCTCTGGATTTGCAGGGGGTTTCTGAGGTTGTGGCTTTCTCACAAACACTGGCTTTGCCTTGACAGCCCTTTTCTTTGTCTTCATTGGTTGATCCTTCTCAAATAGGAACTTTGGAAAGTAGGCCTCATCAAATTCAAGAGGCTCCTCTTTTGGCATAATTGGTTGATCATGAAAGTTGACAGGATGTTCAGGATCACATGCCAACTTTCCTTCATGAGGTAGATCAACAGGAATTTGATGTGCACTTGTTGTGGAAGAGTCTTGAGCAGTGTCCTGAGAATCATCTTTGTCAAAGTTCAGATTCCTTTTAGCTCTAGCCTTTGGTTGCCTTACACTCTTCCTTTCCTTTCCAGCTTCCTTAGCTTCATCCTTAGCCTTTTCTTCCTGTAGGGTTTCTTCATCTTCAAGTGATTGAGCAACTGATAGTGCTTGCATTGCTGTCCTTTCAGATTCTTCAGCTTTGGCCTTGGCAAAATTTGGGTGACCAACCCAAATGCAGATTTCTTTGATATCCCTATAGATGATGGCCCTTTTGTTCCTTATGCTTGGATGATTGCTCTCTTTTCTTTCAGTGATCAGCTTCCCTAGGACTTTGAACTCATCTGGCTTTGGTGGAGGATAAAATATCCTTGCAATGTTCTTGCCCTTGGGTTTGACAGGTGATATTGGAGATATCCCTCTTGCATCCACATTCCTAAAGCATGAAGATTGTCTTTTCTCACTTCTTGAATCTTGAAGGACTCCATGCTGAAGGGGTTCTATAACATAAGAACTCTTGAAATGTGGCTCCCATTCCGTTGATGTTACAACCATGGCATTCTTTGATGGTTGATCCATTGATGGATTTGAGTTCTTTGCAGTTCCAGCAATTCTCTTGACCCTTGCTTCTATGTTGGACCAATGATCTTTGATCTGTTCTGCAAGTCTCATCCTCAAAGAAGCTTCCTGAATTAAGTCAATGCCATCCTTTTTCTTCTGTCCAAGCTCCCCCATTGCTAGTGGCTCATTTGGTAAGGAAATGGCTGGGGCCAAAACCTTTGTGATTTGTATATCAAGCTCTTTAGATTTCTCTAGCTCCTTAGATTTCTCCCCCTTTTTGTTATCATCAAGTGAGATGATAGGGAGTCCTTGAGCTGCTAGAAGCTGGGTGAGTAGCTGAGTTTGCTTCTCCCGTTCCTTTTGCATGTGAGAAAGTGTAGCCTCAACTTTGTCCACTCTAGAGGAAAGAGTCTTCAAAGATGAGGACACTTCAGGTTCCTTGGAGAAAAACCTGTTCATCTTGGACACAGTTAGAAGAGGAAGCTTTTCATCTAGCCTCCTGTCAGTAGCATCCCTGAGGTTGCTAATGGAATCCTTGATTTCTGTAGCTTCAATCCTTGTCTACAACATCTGTAGCCTTTGGATTTCCAGTGAATCCATGATGGCCTTGTAGAATTTCTTGTCCCTTGCATTTGCAGACTCATGAGCTAGATATGCCTCATTGTACTGCCTTGTGATAGCAGCATCTAGAGTGCATCTTCCTTGCATATCCTGAGAAATCCAGTTTGGTCTAGGAGGCACCACAGAAGTCCCAGTCTGTGAAGTAGTGGCCACCTGTAGATTGTCACCAAAGCTGTCCTCATCATCAGAAAAGTCAAAGTCTTCACTTGTTGCAGCTGCTGGAGATAGATTGGTCAAGGCATCCTTTGCTCTTTGCATTGATGCAGTTGTATGAATTAGGTTTAGTGACCTCTCTGCCTCCACATTGCCCTGTTGAGCCATAACCTGATAGGCTGGCACAGGATGAGTAAAGGTCTCAGGATCCAGGGAAATACTATCCAGAGTTTGTTGATAATGCTCTTGGAAAGTAAGTTCCCTTTCTCCCTCACTGACCCCCATTAACTCACTAGCAATGGCTGCTTCCTCCCTTATGACTCCTATAGTCCCTTCTCTCTCTCCACTCTTTTCTTTCATCATGGGCTCCCCATGGCTCACACCTCTCACACCCTCACCTTCACCTACTAAGGTGGTACTCTCAATCTCTCCTTTTGCCTGGCTGGAAGAAATAGCCAGTCTCTCACTCTCATTCTCTCCTTTTGCCTGGCTGCAAGCCAGCCTCTCAGTTTCACTCTCTCTCAAACCTAAAAGTGTCTCAACTACCACCAGGTCATCTACACTAGTTGTGGAAACAACTTGATCTTCAATAAGGGGTGTAGAATGACCTATCAACGGAATGGTAGTTTGAACTGTCAACGGTATGGATACCGTTGATGGAGAAACACTTGTCAACGAAAGAGGCTATTCCGTTGATGAAGTCAATAAAGCATTTTGAGAAAGTGAAATTACAATCGAATCTGTGGTGATTGATGTGAGATTGGGGTCCATAGATCCTCTTGCAGCTTCAGAAAAAATTGGTTGATGGCCCAACAAATCACTTAACAAGTGATGACCACTAGCTTCAGAGTGGGGCTTCTCCAAGATAAGAGTTGGAGAATCATGAATAGATGTATGGATCATGTCCACATCTAAAGACTGAGTTGGTGAATTTGGTGGAGATAGATCAAGGTTGATGTTTAGAGAATGGGACTGTAACCCCAGAGTAATAATTGGGGTTACATCAAACTGAATTTGTGAAACTGGAAGTGTGGCTTCCAGAGTGTGTGCACCCTGTGTAACCTTGGATTTTTGCTTCACTCTCCTTTGGTATTGGGAAAATGTAGACTGTGGGCTTGAAGTGTCCCTTACCCTCTTGGAGTGTGCTCTTGGAGGAGAGCTTGTTTCAATAATCACATCCTTTTGGGAGGATGCAACTAGACTTGAGTTTAAATCCATTTTACTCACTATGCCTCGTTGGGAAGACACAATGGGGTATGGCTGGGACACACTATCCTTTCCTTCCTTATTCTTGGGGTTTCTTTGATTTTCACCTCTTCCCTCACCTCTCACAACTCCAGAATCACTCCCCTTTGGTTGTGAAGTAGTTTTTGCAACAGGTGCCTTTTGAGAAGCACCTGAGGTTGGCTTTGAGGATTTCTTAGATTTAGGTTTTGCTGCTTGGGCAGGAGCCTGTTGGGACACAGCTACAGACTCCATAGCAACATTGGTAGGTGAAACAATAGAAGTAACAACTACACTAACAGGGTTAGAAGAAGTTACCTCAATGATGGGCAGATACACCACTGGGACATCACCATTGTGGTTAAGTCTCAGTATATCTGTCAAAACCCTATTCTCTTGCACAAAACACTCGAACCTGGAAATAGGGTTAGAGATAACTAATGGTGCTGGACTAACATGGTTAACCAACATCATCAGAAACCTAGCATAATAGATATTATTTTTCCTATTAGCCTTATCACCCAACTTAGCACCAATTTCATACATAAGTTGAGTGCTAAAGTTGTAATATCTATCAGTTAGAAGCATGGTTAAGAGAATCAACATAGAATTAGTTAATGCATCAAAATTGCTAATCTTTCCAGAGAAGACCTTAATGAATGCATCAGCTAAGTAACTGTATTCCTTAACCAAACCTCTCCTAATAATCTTACCTAAATTATCAGTAGGCAAAGAGTAGTTTATAGAATTTAGCATGTTAATCATTTCAGTATATGTAGGCAAAGCATTACAGTTATTTTTAGGAATATGTAGACATGCTTGCAATACATCAGAGTTAACTATATACTCATTACCTTGGATGGTGAATTGAAAAGTGCAATTTGTCCCACTATACTCGCATGAGGTCCAAATCTCCTCGATTATCTCATTGTAGAGTGGTGTAGAGTGAAACATTGCATAGCTCAACTTGCAATTCTTCATGAAATCCATCATCTTGAAAAAGATGTTGTTCGGGCTTTCCTTGACAACAAAAGGGATGGAGTTGTTCTTCTCATAGATAAACCCTCCAGCAGACATAAGCTTGACTATTGGTGCCATTGTTGAGTGAAGAAAAGCTTCGAACTGAATTGCTTGTTAGAGAGAAGAAGAAAGAAAAGCCTTTGGAATTTTTGAGAACAGGTAAAAAAGAATTAAAGAAAATAGAATTTCTTAAATACTCCCCCAAAAATTCTCAGAAATTAAGTCCAATAATCAATGTAAATTACTGGATTGGCTTAAAAAATATAACCGTTACTTTTAAAGTATTACCATGATTTATACTTACAGGGGTGTATGTATAGATCGTGGTAAAAGACGTGTCAAATTTCAACGGTTCTGATTAACTGCGCTATATCAACGAATCAGGATTGGGCGGTTAAAGTCCTGTCTATTTCGTTGATAAAGCTGTGTTTCGTTGATATAAAAGAGCTATCAACGAAACACCCTGAAAAAGGCTAAGACTGTCAACGAAATGGTGCATTTCGTTGACATAGTAATTTTGACTTAGACAAAATTGCACTTTTTCCTGAGAAAATTAATTCACAGAAAAACATAGCAAATTTCTGGCTACAATGTAACTTGCAAAAATCTCAAAAATAATTAGGAGAAGTTTAACATACCTAGCTCACTTACTAGTCTTGAGAATGTTGATTCATCAAGTGGCTTGGTAAAAATGTCTGCAAGTTGTTGTTCACTTGGAACAAAATGTAACTCCACAGTACCATTCATAACATGTTCTCTAATGAAATGGTACTTGATGTCAATGTGCTTGGTCCTTGAATGCTGCACTGGATTCTCAATAATGGCAATGGCACTAGTGTTGTCACAAAAAATAGGAATTTTCTCAACTCTTAATCCATAATCAAGTAGTTGATTTTTCATCCATAAAATCTGTGCACAACAACTTCCAGCTGCAATATACTCAGCCTCAGCTGTGGAGGTAGAAACTGAGTTTTGTTTCTTGCTGAACCATGAGACAAGCTTGTTTTTTAAGAATTGACAGGTGCCAGTTGTGCTTTTCCTGTCAATTTTACATCCTGCATAATCTGCATCTGAATAACCAATTAGTTCAAAGCCAGATTCTCTAGGATACCAAATGCCAAGGTTTGGTGTTCCTTTGAGATATCTGAAAATTCTTTTAATAGCAACTAAATGGGATTCCCTAGGATCAGCCTGAAATCTAGCACATAGACATTTAGCAAACATAATATCAGGTCTACTAGCTGTTAAATATAAAAGTGAGCCTACCATGCCTCTGTAACTTGAAATGTCCACAGATTTTTCCTTAGTATTCAATTCAAGTTTGGTGGCAGTAGGCATGGGAGTTTTGGCAGGAGAGCATTCCATTAAGTCAAATTTCTTTAATAAATCATGAATATATTTTGTTTGACTAATGAAAATGCCTTCATTAACTTGCTTCACTTGAAGACCAAGAAAGTAAGTTAATTCTCCCATCATGCTCATTTCATATTTACTTTGCATAAGCTTGGCAAACTTTTGACAAAGTTTCACATCTGTAGACCCAAAGATTATGTCATCTACATAAATTTGAACAAGTATAGTAGAGCCATTCACAACCCTGTGAAACAGAGTTTTATCTACAGTACCTCTAGTGAAGTGATTCTCAAGGAGGAGCTGTGAAAGTGTGTCATACCAGGCTCTAGGTGCTTGTTTCAAACCATAGAGTGCTTTGAGGAGGAAGTATACATATTCTGGAAAATCATCATCTTCAAAACCAGGAGGTTGACTTACATACACCTCCTCTTCCAATTCCCCATTCAGAAAATCACTCTTCACATCCATTTGATAGACTTTGAAATTGGCATGGGCTGCATAGGCTAGGAAAATCTTTATTGCTTCTAGTCTTGCAACAGGAGCAAAGGTTTCATCAAAATCAATTCACTCTTCCTGTGAATAGCCTTTTGCAACCAATCTAGCTTTGTTCCTTGTGACTATGCCATTTTCATCCATCTTGTTTCTGAACACCCATTTTGTGCCTATGACACTCCTGTCTTTAGGCTTGGGCACCAGCTTCCAAACTTTGTTCCTCTCAAATTGGTTTAGCTCCTCTTGCATAGCTAAAACCCAATCTGGATCTAGAAGTGCATCCTCAACTTTCTTTGGCTCATCTTGAGACAGAAAGCTATTGTATAGACATTCCTCTTGAGTTGCTCTTCTAGTTTGGACTTTTGAAGAAACATCACCTATAATAAGTTCAAAGGGATGATTTTTAGTCCATTTCCTTGAGGGAGGTAGATTTGCTCTTGACGAGGTAGGTTCATGATCATGATTGCCTTGATTGGATAATTGTCCTTGAGAAACTCCCCCTGAGTTTGTTGTCCCTAATTGATCACTTCTAGAAGCATTTCTTTGACTGTCAACGGTTTGACCAATTTGGCTGTCAACGAAACGCTCATTTTGACTGTCAACGAATCCATCACCATGACTGTCAACGAAATGACCATTTGGTCTGCTAGCAGCTATTCTTTTCAATCTCAATGCAGTAATTTCATCTTCACTGCTGCTTTCATCTGTGCTAGATACAACAACTTTAGGCTGTTTCTCAGTAGCCTTAACATGATTCACTTGATCTCCTTCCACATTCTCAAAAGAAAGACTTTCATGGAAACCTTCATCACAGAGACCTTGAATTTTGAGATCATCAAAAACAACATGTACAGATTCCATAACAATGTTGGTTCTGAGATTATAGACTCTGTAAGCTTTCCCTGCTGCATATCCCACAAATATTGCTTCAACTGCCTTTGCTTCAAATTTCCCCAAATGCTCAACTTGATTTCTCAGAACAAAGCACTTGCATCCAAAGACATGAAGAAAATCCAATAGTGGCTTCTTTCTTTTGAGTAGTTGATAAGGGGTCATTCCCTTGGCCTAATTAATCAAAGAAATATTTTGAGTAAAGCAAGCTGTGTTAACTGCCTCAGCCCAAAAATAAGTTGGTAACTTTGATTCATCTAGCATTGTCCTTGCAGCTTCAATAAGTGTTCTGTTTTTCCTTTCAACTACACCATTTTGCTGTGGTGTCCTTGCTGCTGAAAACTCATGCAAAATACCATTTTCTTCACAAAACACCTTCATGCTTGAATTCTTGAATTCTGTCCCATTGTCACTCCTAATCCTTCTTACTTTGAAATCAGGATGATTGCTTACCATCTTGATGTGATTGATAATGATTTCACTTGCCTCATCTTTGGAGTGCAAAAAGAAGGTCCATGTAAATCTAGAAAAATCATCAACAATCACAAGACATTATTTCTTCTTTGAGATAGACATGACATTTACAGGGCCAAACAGATCCATATGAAGCAACTCAAGCTGATGGACAATTGATGACTCTGTCTTGCTTTTGAATGATGCCTTCTTTTGTTTCCCTTTTTGACAGGCATCACACAAACCATCCTTGGAGAATTCCACTTGTGGAATTCCTCTGGCAAGATCTTTCCTCACCAAATCATTCATAACCTTAAAATTCAGATGAGATAATTTCTTGTGCCATAGCCAACTTTCATCCTTGCTTGCCTTGCTGAAGAGACAAGTGATGGTGTCTGGACTTGTGCTACTAAAGTCAGCAATGTACACATTCCCTATTCTGAATCCAGTCATTACAACATTGTTGTTTCCTCCTTTAGAAACAACACAGGTTTCTTTAGAAAAAGTAACTAAAAATCCTTTGTCACAAAGTTGGCTGATACTAAGCAGATTGTGCTTAAGACCATCCACCATTGCAACCTCATCTATGATGACATTCTCTTTTGAAATCAAGCCATATCCCTTAGTGTAGCCTTTGCTGTCATCTCCAAAAGCAATACAAGGGCCATCTCTTTCCTGAAACTCTGTGAGCAGGGTAGAATCACCAGTCATGTGTGAAGTTTGAATGGACGGAAAAATGCGAGAGTAGTTTCCAAGAGCTAAAGAAGAAGTTGGTGACTGCCCCTGTGTTGGCATTGCCAGATGGAAAAGGAGATTTTGTGATTTACAGTGATGCTTCGCATAAGGGGTTAGGGTGCATGCTGATGCAGCACGGTAAGGTAATCGCATATGCGTCAAGACAATTGAAGGAATATGAGATTCGATATCCTACTCATGATTTAGAACTAGCAGCCGTAGTTTTCGCTTTAAAGATTTGGAGGCACTACTTGTATGGAGAGAAGTGTGAGATTTACACTGACCATAAGAGCCTCAAGTACATTTTTACCCAGAAGGATCTCAACATGCGCCAGAAAAGATGGTTAGAACTGATCAAGGATTATGACTGTGAAATTCTTTATTACCCAGGGAAAGCCAATGTGGTGGCTGACGCCCTTAGTAGGAAAGAGAGACTCAAGATGATAATGTCCTCAGAAGAGCTGATTAGAGAATTTGAAAAGATGGAAATAGAAGTGAAGGTAACTAGAGACGGTACCGAAAAGCTGTTTGAGATTTCATTGCAGCCAGAGTTGTTAGAAAGGATAAGAAGGTGTCAAGAAAGAATGATGAGTGAAGACAGACAGTCAATGACCGGAGAAGAGATCCACACTGTCAAGGATGATAAAGGAATAATGAGGTATACTTACCGAATTTGGGTTCCAAATGTTCGAGAACTAAAAGACGAGATTTTACACGAGAGTCACAGTTCAAGGTATTCAATTCACCCAGGAAGCACCAAGATGTATGGAGATTTGAAAGAATACTACTGGTGGCCTAACATGAAAAAGGACGTAACAGAGTGGGAAAGCAGATGCTTGACCTGCCAACGAGTGAAAGCAGAACACCAGAGACCCAGTGGACTTTTGCGACCCCTAGAGATTCCCGAATGGAAATGGGAACACCTAGCCATGGACTTCGTAGTAGGTTTACCAAGGACCAAGGCCAATCATGACACCATATGGGTAATCATAGATAGACTGACGAAGTCAGCTCACTTTCTTCCGATCAACGAAAGGTACACTGTCGACAGACTAGTGGATATTTACTTGAAAGAAATAGTTGTGCGACACGGAGTCCCAGTCGCCATAGTATCTGACCGAGATCCCAGATTCAACTCCAGATTTTGGAGAAGCTTCCAAGAGTGTGTAGGAACCCGGCTGAACATGAGTACTGCCTATCACCCGCAAACAGACGGACAAAGTGAAAGGACCATCCAAACCCTAGAGGATATGTTAAGAGTCTGTGCTATAGACTTTAAAGGAAGTTGGGATGATCACCTGCCACTGATTGAGTTTTCCTACAACAATAGTTTTCATGCGAGCATAGGAATGTCGCCTTACGAGGCCCTTTATGGAAGAAGATGCTGATCTCCCTTGTATTGGGATGAAGTTGGAGAGCGAAAGATGCTTGGGCCCGAAGTGGTCCAACGGACTAAGGACATAGTAGATCTAATCAGAGGACGGATGGTAGCAGCCCAAGATAGACAAAAGAAGTATGCTGATTTGGCCCGGAAGGACAAGGAATATGAAGTGGGAGACCTAGTGTTCTTAAAGGTATCTCCTTGGAAAGGTTTGATGAGGTTTGGAAAGAAAGGAAAGCTGAGTCCTAGATACATTGGACCCTTTGAGATCTTAAGACGTATTGGGAAGTTAGCATATGAACTAGCATTACCCCCAAACCTGCAGTAAGTACATAATGTGTTTCATGTTTCAATGTTGAGGAAATACAACCCGGACGCTAAGCACATAGTGGAATACGAACACGTAGACATGCAGCCAGACCTAACCTATGTGGAGCAACCAGTGGAAATCATAGATCAAAAGGAACAAGTACTCCGAAACAAGGTCATCAAGCTAGTCAGAGTTTTGTGGCAAAACCATAATGTGGAAGAATCAACCCGGGAACTAGAAAGTGCTATGCTGGAAAAGTACCCCCATTTGTTTTCAAACTGATTCCGGGACGGAATCCTTTTAATGAGGGGAGACTGTAATATCCCCAAATTTTGTACTTATTTAAGAACTATTGATGAATAGTAACTTTTGTTAAAAACCACTGATGAATAGTAACTTTTTCATTTAAAAAGTTTTTCAGACCACCCTATATGCGGGACGATATAATAAACTTTCAAAGTCATATTAGTGATCTACGATGTAAATGAAGGAATGCAAACGCTGTCAGAATCGGAAAAATAGCATTTCTGTTTTCTCCGAAATTTCACCAATAACGGACGGATTAATCATTATTTGAAAATATTGGAGGATTTAAATTATCAATTCCATGGATATGGATTTAATAAAAGAATTAGAGATATCAAGACCATTTACAGTAAACTACTTCGATAGAACACTAAAGAAACCCTGCGAACACTCTACGCGATTAAACGGAGACGGAACAATGCGACACTTACGGGATGAAAATATAGGCATGGAAGTAACATGTAACAAGATTAATTCGAGGGATGCAACATTTGGATCATCCATGTGAAAGGAAACAAACCAGTAAAGCAAACCAGTAAAGCTACTTTATCCCAGACTCTTGCATGTGCGACATGTGTCCAATGACAAGACAAATGTGATGACTCACCACTTTAAACTACAAAATATCATCTTTATCAAAATCAACCAAGCCAAAACTCTTCATTCTCTACATTCGGCCATTTTTATAAAAGAAGGATACATTTTTCAAAATCACTCTTTCAAGCATCCATAAATCTTGTTCTTGAATTCTAAAGCTTCCATATTTCCAAACTAAGGTATTCTCTTAATCTTAGCATCATCCATTAAGGTTATCATGTTCAAATCCTTGATTAAAGATGAGGGTGAATAGTGAAATGAATAGTAATTTCATGAACTAACTTTTGTTTCTTGATTTCTTTGGTTGATTCAAGCTATCTTAAGGTTATATAAGGACTATACAAGGTTTATTAAGATCATATACACTCCAAGGAAGGTATAACTCTTGAAACCCTTGTTCATAATTTGATTTATATGATTAGTTTTAAGTATAGTTTAGTTAGTATGATCGTAAGGATGATTAAGTGATTTTGATGAAAGTTTATTGTTGTTTTGATGATGAGCAAGTAGATGTTGGTTTTAACTGATTGATGATGATTATGGATTAGTAATGATGTTGAGGATTTGACTTGGTGATTTGGTTTGATTGATTATGTAAAGTTTATGATTAAACTTTGGAATCGTTAAAACATAGCCGTTATAATGCCCGATTTTCCTTAACCTTGTTTTGTTTGTGATATTCGAACATAAGGACTTCTGTCCAGAGTCACCACTGCCTAGTATAGTGTAGGTCTTGTTTCAAGGTTCGTTTTGGTATAAAGATCATGTGAATCCGATTTACGGTTTAGGAGAAGCGAGTGTTTTAGTAAAGGATGCTTCGCGAGACCAAGCGATACCACTTAACCAACTTTGAGGCAATGGTCAAACCCCTTAAGCGATTTATTAGAATGTGAAACTTTGTGTTAACATGCTAGGTACGTTTAGGAAGACCCTCGAAAAGATTTTGTGTTAAAAGGATTTAATCTCTATTTTATAAAAATGCGTGAACAAGCTTACGCGAGTAGAAGTTTTTAAAGGGTTAACTTGAAAACATGTCTTAGCATAAGTAAAGTACATACTTAGTGTCTTAAAAGTATTAAGTGATTAATCTCGGATACTTTGACTATGTATAGATCGCCGGATTGACTCGAGGCACACTACCCCTACCTCACCACCAGGCAAGTTTTCGAAACCTATACTACTGTTGTTGTGATAATAACTGTTTTCATATATGATATGCAAATGCGATATATAAATTGCATGCTTGTTTTTGAACTGCTATATATATAGCGATACTCGAGGTTATGACTTGAGGTTGGGGCTTATAAGTTAGATATGGGATATCAGCTATAAGCCAGGCTTTTATATATGCCCTAGGATAAGGGCGTGTGATTTTCTTTAAAGATCAGAAGTGATTATATTTTGTATATGTTAAAGGTTATTCTCCGATAAAGATATCGGGTGCGGTTATTCGAGGATTAATTACTTATTTAATGAATATTAATTTCGAATATTCATTTAAGGTTTATTTATTTATCGAATATTACTTTGAATATTCATTTAATCCTTATTTATTTAATGAATATTATTTTGAATATTCATTCGAGGTTTATTTATTTAATGAATATTATTTTGAATATTAATTCGAGGTTTATTTATTTAATGAATATTATTTTGAATATTCATTCGAGGTTTATTTATTTAATGAATATTATTTTGAATATTCATTCGAGGTTTATTATTTAATGAATATGATTTTGAATATTCATTCGAGGTTTATTTATTTAATGAATATTATTTTGAATATTCATTCGAGGTTTATTTATTTAATGAATATTATTTTGAATATTCATTTAATCATAATTTACTTGATCAATATTATTTTCGAATATTCATTTAAGACTTACTTATTTAATAGATATTATTAAGTATTTTTCTAAATTAAAAAGAGGTTCCCAAAACATTATTTTTCCATTTAAATTTGTCTTTTAAGAATATTTAAATGCTCTCTCAACTATCAAAAATATGGGAAACCTGATTTAAGTGACTGCTACTCATTTTAAACTCTCAACTCAAAACTGTCAGGGGACAGATATTTTCTCGAAGCAATTTAGTTGCTGCAAGTCTAATATTGTGTTACCACCTCAACGCTCGAGGGGTAAATTCATGGAACAAGTCGATATCCATTAACAAGCAACAGCTTGGGAAATATTGGAGAATCTTCCTTTCCAACCTAGATATAACTACTTAGTGGAGTCGTATCAACAAGTATTACACTTGGGGAAAGGAGGACGATCTTTACGTTTCAGAGTCATGGATTTCATCTGAACTAGGAGCAGGTGTAAGAGGTCGAGTCGCGCCGATCCATCATTTTACTGCCCCAAATGGGCCGGGAGATCCAGAAAGGCGGTAGACAATGTCAGGTTGTCGTGATCCTTCCATCTACATGTAGAAAACATATTTTTGTGGTACGACCTGCTACTGATCATAGTAAGGTTGGTACGACGGGCACGGTGAAGGCTCCAGTATTGGTTCATCATCCAATTTGGATACTCCTGCAACGTGTATTGGGGTGAAGAACCGATCATGTTGGCAGGAGGTCGAAAAGTGTTTGGAAATGAAGTGGACAATAAATTCGTGTAACTTCATCTTTTATGAGTTATGACTCTGATAAAATCTTAATCAGATTATTTATGCATAAGTGGATTTTGGGTTACGGAAACATTATATTAATTTTCCTTCTAACTTCATCCTTTATATTATACTAGTCTCTTATCCATTTAAGGCATAACATGTGGCTACAAAAATATCTTTGAACTGTTATTTATTGATAATCTGTTATAAACTATTTTGGTGGGCTCTATTGCTCACCCTTGCTTTATTTATTCATATCACAACAACAGCTAGAGCAGATGGCCCGCAACCAGCACACTCTGCGCAAGCGGGTAGAAGCCGTCAGAGATTTACCCGTTGATGTTGTAGCCGCCATAGCTGAGGTAGTAGCAATCAGTAGTCTAAGCTTCAGCTTTTGTGTATCAGACTTATTTATATTATGATTAATGTAAGCAACGGCAAGAACTATTAAGTGTACTCTGTAATCTTTTGGGTTTGTAATAACTTATAACTTGTGGGTCCTATAACTAGATACTTATTCCAATTTCATCTCTGGGAATATAACTAGTTGTGTGTGTGTGGTGTTGTTATTGTGGGGTCACAGCATGCAGTTTAATTGTTTTGATTCAAGTGCAAGTATTATTGATGGGAATTGAGACCGTAACGACCGGATCCCCGACCCTGGATCTGGGGCTGTTACAAGAACTCACTCTTGACCCCAGTGGAAATAAGGGTGATGATACACAGAGTGGATAGCACATTACAATTGAAACTCCTCATATTTCTCAGGAGGAGTTGTCAAAATCTGATCTAAACCCCACTTCTCTTTTAGACTCTACTTTAAAATTTTCTTCTGAACAAGAGAGTCATTCTCATGACAATCTTGCCATTGATCAATAACAATCTACTTCTGTGATTGAGCCAATTTCAAGTGACATGGTGCATGACACTGTGCTCACCACTCAGGAACCACATTTAGTTGGTCAGGGAATGCATGCTGAGGCATATCCAAATGACACCAACACAAACATAGAGGATTCACCAGTTCTCACTGGAGACTCTATGCCAAACTCTCCATTCCTTATGGACTTGGATTTGCCTTCACAGGCACATAGAGATGGTGTTGTAACACATCCCATTTCAATGGAGACAGCATCTGACTCTACAGTCATTCCAAGACTGGAGGAAACTCACGCACCTATTCCCACTGAAGTGCTAAGCACTAGATCTCACTTGGCTCAGGCCACCATGACAGAATGGCTGAAGCCTGTGCAACATGACAGGGCTTCAGGATCATCCTCTGTGCCACCACAATTGACGGAAGAAGAATTGCAAAATCTTCATGTGGCACAGATAGATGAGTTCTCAAAGATTGCCCAACATCTTCTCACAGCTGGACTCCCAAATCAAGACTATGAAGCTATCTTGCTCTGTCACAAGAAGGATGTTGAGGCTCAGGCAGAAAAGATTGTAGATGAAGCCCAACAGGATGGAAATGTGGATGCCTGGTTGGATGCTAAGAGGTCAGTGCAACTGAAGGATGCACTAGCCTATCTCAGGGAAGACTATCTCACAGCTCTAGGATCAAATGCCAAGGGTCTTTCTCCTGCAGCTATCTATGAGGCAGTTAATGAAGTGTATAAAAGTCAATTGAAGGCTCTGCACTATCTTGGGAAAGGTCTTCAATCAGAAATCTCTACTATCAAGGAAGAAACTGAACATTCTATGGTTCAGCTAAGGAATGCATACCTCTCTGATTTTCCCAAGGTGGATGGCATCCTCAAAGAAGTCAGGAAGACAACTCAGCAAGTGTCTACAATGGATCTCTTTCTAGCTATGGTGACTGACAATTTGAAAAGAATGTCCACCAAGTTAGACAACCAACTGCAGTCCAACATCAATATCAATTCTATGCTCTCAATGCTGTGGAAAAACCAGTATGGTGACAAACTGGTGGATGAGGTTCATGTCTCTAATATCACTAAATTTGACCTCTCAAAGCTCAAGGACCAGGCCCTCAATCCTTTCAAGTCTGAGCAGCTCTTTTCCAAGGTTGGAAGATTGGAGAAAGAAGTGGCATCCTTAATGTAAAGCATAATGTAACATAAGATGTAAAAGAGATAACTACAACTCAACAAAGGACAAGGCAGACAATAGTATTAATAGAAGCACAGGAATCCAGAATCAAAGAAGAAAAGGTAAATTCAAAAAATCAAAATACGTTATGTATTCTTGAAGTCCGTAAACAGGTCACGAAAAGAAGTTCATGAAAATGTTCAAGCCTCAGTGACAACAAAAGAAACAAGACTTTCAAGACGACAGAAGTATGTGAATGATTTAGGGTTCAGTACCACGGGATTCCAGTGATGAAGCAACCAGAACGACAAGGGACTTATCAGCAGCACTATATTGAAGACATAAAATAAGAATTGATCAGGTGTTATTCATCTGTCAACCAGACCAGTTGCACTAGGTGACGGCACTGAAAAAGATCAAGTTGTTTTATCGTCTCGGAAGAAATTGATACTGTCTATTACTTAAACACCCCGGAGCTCAGTGGAATCATTAATTGATAAAAGACAAGAAATAAGTATTCGATAGTTTTTCAAATAAGAAAACTATCGAATGGTGTAATGATGATTCAATGAAAACCATGATTACTTTAATTTAGTATTCGATAGTTTTATTTAAAAAACTATCGAATGGTAAATTAAAGAATTCCATTCGATGGTTTTTATTTAAGGAGCAGGTGAAAAGTATTCTTGTTTACAGGTTGAAGTTGAAGATGGACGGCCAGGATTGATTCTTCAATTCTAGTTCGATGGTTTTCAATTCAAGTCTACAATTAATACTGAGAGAAGAGTGTGTCTTCTTCAGTTAAGGATTTCAACACAGAGACATTACTGAGAGAGAGAAGAGCCAGAGAAAATTATCAGAGAAATTAATAGTGCTCAGAACTTGATCATTGTTTTGTATTTGTGTAACCTTAAACTCATTGACGCTAATCTACGGATTAGAAATTGTAGCACCCCTCGAGGTTTATATTTATAAAAAGATATATTCCCCGAAACTTGATTTGGTTTGGTGTGTTTGATTTCGTTATAGAACTGAAAGATTAATCCGCGAACGAAATTAAATTATTTGTGAGTATCGTATTCAACCCCCCCCCCTTCTACGATACTTTGGACCTAACAATTGGTATCAGAGCTTCTTGATTGATATACAAATCAGATCCGGTGAATGAGACCAAAATCAAACGTAGCGTGAAAATTCGAAGCAAATTTTTTAACTTTCAAAATTTTTCATTTAATTGGAATTTCTTGAATTTTAAAAAATTTGAAATTTTCAGAAACCATGAGTGCTCCAAAGACAACCGCTGGTATTAAAGTTCCCCCGTTTACTAGAGATGATTTCGGTTTGTGGAAGATGAAGATGTTGTTATTTATCAAGGCGTCTAATTCGTTGTATATTGGCATATTAGAGAACGGACCGTTTGTACCAATGAAACCAGTTAGTGAATCTACAGCTCCTGATGGTAGCAGGATTCCTTCAGGCACCCAACCTAAGGATATAAGTGAATTTACAGATTCTGACAAAGAACTGATTCGATTGGACACCGGTTTAATGTTGATATTGGCGGACTCCGCGGACAAGGAAATGAGCTATCAGTTGATGAACTGTACAAGCGGGAAACATATGTGGGATACCATTAACCTAATAATGGAAGGAACTGAAGACGTGCAGGAAAACAGATTGGACATTCTGACTTCTCAATACGAAGCGTTTAGGTCACTGCCAGGAGAAAGTATAACTCAGGTCTTTGAGAAATATACTAAGCTCCTCAATGAATTGGCAATGAAAGGAAAGACCTATCCACTGAGAGAATCGAACAGGAAGTTCATGATGACGCTGCCCCATCATGTAGAACACAAGTCATCATCCATTAGGGAAAGAATTGACTTCACAAAGATGTCATTAGAGATGATCTATGGCAAGTTGAAGACCTATGAGATGGAACAGGAACAAAGGGTGATAATCTACGGATCAGGGACAGTGGAGAACAAGCACAATGCACTTGTGAGATCAGCAGCACTTGTAGTGGATGAACCAATAACTTCTGAGATTCAGGTTCAAACCCCTAGAGCTGGAAAGGAGGTGATAATAGAAGCAGAAATGGATTCTGTGAATCTGGGTGTTGATGAAAGTGATTACTACACCCTAGAAGAGCTTGAGCAAATGGAAGACAAAACCATGGCGTACTTAGCTGCAAAGTTTAGTCATATTCGTTTCAAAAGAAACCCTAAGTACAAGTTCAAGGGCTCAACCAACAGATTCCAGAAGAGCAATTATACACCTAGTACATGCTTTAAGGGAGGCTACAAGACTGGCATGATTGATAGAAGCAAATCAAGATGCTACAACTGTAATGAGTTAGGGCATTTCGCCACTGAATGCCGGAAGCCTCGTCAAGCAAGAGACATGAAAGATGTCTATGGAAAGAAGGATTCTTATGATGAGTTGAAGAAGGAGAATGCCAAGCTTAAACAGCAATTGGAGGCATTCTCTGGAAAGCAGAAAGGGAAAGCTTACATAGCAGAGGGAAAGCACTGGGATGATACTGATTCGGATGAAGAGGAGGAATATGTAAATGTTGCTCTAATGGCTGACTCTTCAGAGGAATCACCACAATCATCTCAGGTACCTATCTTAACTACAATTGATATGTCTAATTCTGAGTACAAGAAAACTGTGCAAGATCTTAGTGTAGAATTGTTTAATGTACACACAAGCATGCTAGCATCAGAAATGGAAAATGCTAAACTAGTTCTTATGATTAAAAAGCTAGAATCTAAAAATGAAGAACTAGAGATTGTAGCTGTAACATTAGAAGATCTTAAGCAAAAGAATGCGTACTTAGAGAACAAGGTCAAGTGTAATGATGAGATAGAGACTATCCTCAGGAAGCAGATTTCAGATCTAGATTTGAAGCTGAATGCTTTTAAGAATTCCGCTCTAGTGGCTAGGGAAATCATTGATACTCAGGCCATAGAGAATAAAACTGCTATAGGATTTGACTATAACAAGAAAGCTGGTAAGAAGATTGTGGAATTCCCTGTGACATCTTCAGTTGTCAAAAGGAATACTCCACATGTTCTTAAGAATGTTGATTGTCCAGTTTTTGTTAAGCCGTTTCCACCACTCTTTCATGAGGATGACCTTTTCATTAGACAAGAATTGCTTGAGGAGGATTTATTGAAGGAAAAAGAGGTAAAGACTAAGTTGCCTAGGAAATCAGTAAAGAATGAATTACCTAAACCTGATTTACCTAAAACTGAAGTAGGTTCCTTAGTTAGTAATGTTAAAAAGAACAGGAATGGGAGGAAGAAGATTGTTAATCAGGAATTGGTTCCATCTTCTCCCATTGCATCTAGGAAGTTGTGTTCTATTTGTAATTCTGCTGGACACCTTACACATGCATGTAAAAAGGTTAAAGTAGAAACTTCTAATACTTCTGAAATGCATAACATGTCTGACATGCCTGATACTCATGAACCCTGTGGAAAGAAAGAGTGTTTGCTATGTAAGTACAACATCATGCATGCTTATTTTAAGTTGATGTCTGATAGTAGCAATAGCACTAGTAATGTTAAATCCACAGATACTATGAATATCAAACAGGGTAAGACTAAATTGAATGTTACTCCTGTTAAATCATCTAAACCTTCAGGACCCAAACAATTTTGGGTACCAAAGTCCGCTTAATCAATCTGTGATTGCAGGGTAAGGTTAAAAGCTCAAAGGTTGTGTGGATTCTGGATAGTGGCTGTTCTAGACACATGACAGGTGAAGAGTCCCTGCTTACAGAGGTGGTTAAGAAGACCGGCCCGATTGTAACCTTTGGAGATGACAACAAAGGATTCACTACGGGATATGGTAAATTGAAAGCTGGAAATGTCATCATTGAAAACATCTCTCTTGTTGAAGGATTAAAGCACAATCTTCTAAGTATCAGTCAATTCTGTGATAAAGGCTACAATGTAGATTTCAGAAAGGACAAGTGCTTGATCACCAACAGGAAGGATGAGAAGTTTACTCTACTGGGAGTGAGAAAAGGGAATTTGTTTATAGCTGACTTAAGTTCTACCAGTGAAGGAGAAGTTACATGTTTCTATGCAAAGGCATCTTCAGAACAAAGTTGGCTATGGCACAAGAAGCTCTCACATTTGAACTTCAAAACTATGAACTCTTTGGTAAAGAGAGAGTTAGTGAGAGGGTTGCCCCTGATGGAATTCAATCAGGAGGGACTATGTGAAGCATGTGAAAAAGGGAAGTCGAAGAAAGCATCACATGGAAGCAAAGGAATGACAAGCATTACTGAACCATTACAGCTGATTCATATGGATTTATTTGGTCCAGTTAATGTTATGTCACTTTCAAGAAACAGATATGCATTGGTGATGGTGGATGACTACTCCAAGTACACGTGGGTGTTGTTCATACAAACAAAGGATGAAGCAACACAACTAATCATTGATCACATCAAGAAGATAGAAGTGGAAGCTAAGCTACCTGTGCGGACAATCAGATCAGACAATGGAACTGAATTCAAGAATGCAGTTCTAAATAATTTCTGCTCAGAGAAAGGAATATCAAGACAGTTTTCAGCACCAAGAACTCCTCAACAGAATGGAGTAGTGGAAAGGAAGAACAGGACCTTGGTTGAAGCAGCAAGGACCATGTTGAGTGAATCAAAACTTCCCACTTACTTTTGGGCTGAAGCAGTGAATACAGCTTGCTACACTCAGAATCGAACCCTGATCAACAACGATCATGAAAAGACTCCGTATGAGTTAATGGCCAACAAGAAGCCAACACTGAAGTACTTTCATGTGTTTGGTGCAAAGTGCTTTGTACTTAAAGATGGAGAACATCTTGGCAAGTTTGATGCCAAAGCAGATGAAGGCATTTTTCTGGGCTATTCTCTGGAATCTAAGGCTTTCAGGGTATATGTGATTGAAGATAAGAAGGTGTTGGAAAGCTTTAATGTAACATTTGACGACACTAAAAGACCAGGCCTGCAAACTGGAGAGAACTCTGAATCCTTGGTATTTGAAAATCTATCAGGAGATCTCTCTGACAATGAAGAAGTACCTGAAGTTGTTACAGTCATTAATAATAATCATAATGATAATGATTCTGGACAAAGTGGTGACCAAAGTGGAGATCCTCAACATACAGGATCCACTAGTCAGTCTTCAGAATCAACAGATCAAACCGTCAACAACTCAGGGGGGGCAGGAGAAGGATCAACTAGTCAAACTCCACAACATCTAGAACAAGGAGAATCATCAAGATCGCATCTGCCAAGACAAAGGGTATGGAATAGAGATCATCCCTTTCACTTGATCATTGGTGATCCGGACACAGGAGTGAGAACTAGGAGAACATCACAAAATGAATGTCACTATTCTGGGTTTCTTTCAGAAACAGAACCTAAGAAAGTTGAAGATGCTCTAGATGATCCAGATTGGGTGATTGCTATGCAAGAAGAACTTAATCAGTTTGAAAGGCAGAAAGTTTGGAAGCTGGTACCCAGGCCTAAGGGAAAATCTGTTATTGGAACACGATGGGTATTCAGAAATAAGTTGGACGAAGATGGCATTGTAACGAGAAACAAAGCCAGACTGGTTTCTAAAGGTTACTCTCAAGAAGAGGGTATAGATTATGATGAAACCTATGCACCAGTAGCAAGACTTGAGGCCATCAGAATGTTTCTGGCATTTGTTGCACATTCCAATTACAAGGTATATCAAATGGATGTGAAGAGTGCTTTTCTGAACGGGGAGTTAGAAGAAGAAGTGTATGTGGAACAACCTCCAGGTTTTGAGGATTCAAAACTGGCAGACTTTGTGTACTTTCTATTCAAAGCTCTCTATGGACTCAAACAAGCTCCGAGGACATGGTATGACACTCTCTCTGAATTCTTACTTGAAAATGATTTTACAAGAGGTGTTGTAGACAAAACTCTCTTTGTCAAAAAGCATAAAAATGATTTGATATTGGTGCAAGTATATGTTGATGACATAATATTTGGTTCTACTAATGATGATCTATGCAAGAGATTTGCTAAGTTAATGCAGAGTCGTTATGAAATGAGCATGATGGGTGAATTTTCATTCTTTCTTGGATTGCAAGTATACCAAAAACAAGATGGTATATTCATTTGTCAGTCCAAGTACATCAAGGATCTTCTTAAGAAGTATCAAATGGAAGACTCATCTACAGAAAAGACTCCTATGCCAACTGCCACTAAGCTTGATAAGGATGAAACTGGTAAGAAGGTTGACATCACAGGCTACAGAGGTATGTTAGGCTCATTACTTTATCTCACTGCAAGTAGACCAGATATAATGTTTGCAACATGCTTGTGTGCTAGATTTCAGTCTGATCCTAAAGAATCTCATCTAATAGCTGTTAAGCGAATATTTAGATATCTTAAGGGGACCCCAAATCTTGGAATTTGGTACCCTAAAGATACAGGATTTGATCTTATTGGATACACAGACTCTGATTTTGCAGGTTGTAAGATTGATCGGAAGAGTACTTCAGGAAGCTGTCAGTTTCTTGGAAGAAGGTTAGTTTCCTGGCATAGCAAGAAGCAGCATTCAGTGTCCACATCAACAGCTGAGGCTGAATACATTGCTGCTGGTAGCTGCTGTGCTCAGATCTTGTGGATGAGAAACCAACTCCGTGACTATGGACTTTTGTTGACAAAGATTCCAATCTTTTGTGACAACACAAGTGCCATAGCAATCTCTAACAATCCAGTGCAACACTCGAGGACGAAGCACATCGACATCAGGTATCATTTTATCCGAGAGCATGTCATGAATAGAACTGTGGAGTTACATTTTGTACCCACAGAGGATCAAATTGCAGACATCTTTACTAAACCGTTTGATGAATCCACTTTCAATAAGCTGCTTGGTGAACTTGGGATGTTAAATCTTTCTAATTGATTTTGATTAGAAGTCAGTAACTGCAGAGAGTCCTGGTGAATACATGAGTTTAAGAATTGCTATATCCTTAGGACTCGTGAATTTATTTTCTGGAGCAATTCTCGTAGTTAGGATTTTTGTACTAATTTTATGTCATAGTTATGGATGATATATCTTCTGGCATTTAATTGGTTATTAATTCTAAATATTATTTAGGTGTTAATATTTGTTCTAAATATTCTAGCATCTATTTAATTTGAATTAATTTGCTTTGTTTTTAACATTGTAGATTAATGCAGCATAATTGATTAGATTTTAATTGGTTAATATCACTCAATGATATTTAATTGATTTTATTCTAAGAATATTGTGAATGTTCTGTTAAGAATTGATTTTGGTAAATTTGAAAAGATTTATTGGAATTAAAACTAGACAGGAAATAAAAGTTTCTGATTCTTAAAACAAGAACAGGTTTTAGGAATTGGAAAAGAAGCAAAAATATCGAATTTAGGAAATTCGATAGTTTTTCAAGTACATAGATAAATCTATCGAAATTAATTTTCGATAGTTTTTGAAAAGGAAAAGAAAAACTATCGAAAATAATTCTCGATAGTTTTTGAGAATATCTTTCAAATATATCGAAGTGAATTTATCTGATTTAATATTTAAATTCTCGATAGATTTTGAAAATTAGTAGAAAAACCATCGAAGTGAATTTAATTATTTCTATACAAATTCTCGATAGTTTTTCTAAACAAAGCATGTTCGATAGATTTTGGTTTATTCAGAACAGCTTTCGATAGTTTTTTTAAGGTCGGTTTAAATTCTTGAATTTAAACACTTCGATAGTTTTGAAAAAACTATCGAAGTGTTTTTGACCTTTATGCCCCTAGAATTAAAACTATCGACAACATAAATAAAAACTATCGAACATTAAATGTCAAAATTGCCCCTGCAGTTTTAAAAAGTATTTAACTAGCACTTAGTTTCTTTTTTTCTTTTCATTGTTTACAGATCTGAGAAAACCTTTGTCTAGTTTATACTTACAAACAGAGAGATACACGACAAGAACATCTTAATCGATAGTTTTCTAAAGCTTTTTTAACCGATTAAAACTTCTTAAAGTTACTGTTCTTTCATTGTATCTTGTTGATTAACCGTGAAAGTGTAAGTATCTTGAGTTTTTAATTCCTTTCAAGAAGAAACTATCGAAAGTGAATTTTCTAAATCCTAAGGACTGTTGACTGTGTTCAAGTTTAGAAAGAAATTGTTTTTCAATTGATTTCTTATTTCTTGTTATTGAGGTTACCAGATTAGGGTTCTTGATAATTCTGTTCGAGTTTGTGTAATTAAAAAAAAGGGGGGGTAATTTTTTTGAAGAAGTTAATTAATTAGAAAATAATTAATTAATTCACTTAAGGTTAATTTTGGTTTTCATTTTAAATTTTCTGGAAAGTGTGAACAAACAATGGCCGGGGAATTTATTATTACCAAGACTAATCATGTCTCGTTTCAAAATCTGCAAGCCATTACGAATCCTCAAATTCGTGCATGGGTAGAGTTTTTGAATATACGTTCATTAGTGGCATACGCTGTAAGTACTCCCGTGGTCCTTTGCATCGATCAATTGACTGCGTTGTACACATCCGCCACGGATACAAGTGAGAATAATGTGAGATCCTTCAGTTTTGTTGTGCCAGGGGGCAGAACAATAAGGGTGACGGAACATGACTTTAACAGAATACTTCATTTTCCTACAGAAAACCTTGTTCCGGATCCCACAACTGAGGAAATACATGCTTTCTTCACTCTCATTAGAAGTCAACAACCTAACTTCTTGGTGGGAGAGTTCCTAAAGCATTACCTGCCAAAGCCATGGAATTTTTTCTTTCATACCCTGATACATGTTTTTACTGCCAAGCTAACAAATCTGCATGGCATTCCCTTATTCCTTCAAAAGATAGGGTTTGCCATTGCGAACAACAGGCATATTAACATAGGACGGATAGTGATTGATCAAGTAATTCTGTGCATGGGACCACTGGATGAAAGAACAGGCATAAATGACGATGTGCTCTGTTTCTATCCTAGGTTCCTACAGCTAATTCTCAATGATATCTTAACAGATAATGAACGGGAGATCTTTGAAGGTGAAGCCAACCAGGAGTGCATGAGAATGAAGAGCAATGCCATAACCGCTCTCATTAGGAAGAACAACTATCTTCCAGGGGTACCCACTGTTCTCACTGAATATCTAAGAACGGTGCCCCTACCACTTCTACCCCCAGGGGAACAGGTAAATCAAGGTAATATTCCACAACCAGAACCTGTAATGGCACCTGTACCAATGGATGTTGATCCAGAGCCCTTAGTGGCCATTCCTGACCAGGAGGTTGCAAACCCACAACCTCTAACCACGGTCGAAGAGCCTTTGGAAGAGCCAAATGAAAACATAAACGAACCTCCTTCCCCTACTATACCCATTAAAGAATCATCCATGAGTGTAGAGGGAGATAGTGCCAAAGCAGCACCACATAAGGAGATACACCCTTCAACAGCAGCTCTGCCTTCCTCTAAAAGGAGAAGAACAGAAACTGAGGCAACTGCTGATACTTCATTTCTCTCATCCAAAGCGCCCTTTACTGATTTTTCTGATGCTGACTGGGCTACGCTAAAGAAAGCAATATCTGAACCAATAGCTCAATCAAGTAAGGAAGAATTGACGGAAGCAACTGGTGTTCCGACCATATTACGGTCAGGTTCACTGGTTGAAGGTTCTAAGAACCAAGGGTCTTCACAGACGTCGAGAGAAGGCTTTGACCTAAATGCACAATCTAAAAGGTCATTGTCTACCTCCCCAGATGGAACATATCTGGATCCTGCGGGTAAAGGGTCTGACGTAGGTGCAGATCGGCAACTCGTTGACAGTGAATCAATTACTATTGAGGAGTCAACTGAGGTGGAGTCTTTACAGACTCACGGGGAAGATTCGGGATCTCTGCTGTTAAAAGAGCCTGTTTCTAACCCCCTAGAGATTAAAACTCTAGATCCTTTAAAGGATATATCATCTAAGGATGATCAGCAACTTGGTTTATCCAAGGACGGGGACTTGCGAAGCCCCATTGCACCACCGGTGACCTCCTTAAGGACGGCTACGGTGATCTCTTCTGCAGGTACAATCAGCACAAAGGATTTGAGTGAAACAAAAACACTTACACCTGGCCTGAGTGGGAAAGGAAAAATGATTCAAACACCGACAGAAACGTTGAGTGTACACCCAGAGCCAAATGTGAGGAGTGACACCCTAACCCTACCTAATATTGATGATATGATGTTACCAACAGAAAGAGAGCTACAAGTTCAATCTTCCCTCAAGGAGATGACAGTTCGAGACAAAGAAGGAAATCCACTTTTCAAGGTTCCACTGCGACCTTCCTTTGACCAAGGGATCTCCTCCAGTCAAGACAATGTTTCTTTAAAGTCTATTCAAGAGAAAGTTGACTTGGCTGCAGCTGATTCCAGAAGAACATTCAGGGTCATTGGCAGTGCATCTGGCACTATAACAGGTACGAAGCAGGCAGTGGACTCCTTAAAGAAGGAAGCTATGGAAGAACTAGTCGAGCTGAGGATGGACGTCAGGGAACTTAAAGATGGATTCATGAATGAAGTAACTGCACTGTCTCAAGGACATGAAGCTTTGAAAGAAGACGTTCTGGTTATCCGGGATGGTCAAGCGCGGGTAAAAGATGCAATGAATACCCTCTCACGAGTGGAGTCTAAGCTAAACAAGAGGCTGGATCACATGGAAAAGACTACCAACTCAAGATTGGAGAACATTGACCTGTCGCTAGCTTCTATAAATAAGTTTAATAAGCAGCTTATGGATTTCTTGGAGAATCAAGGTGACGGAGTACAGTCTATATGGAGTATGCTGAAGAACCAACAATCTGGACAACCTGGTCCTTCCTATCAGGAACCTGATCCTTCTAATGTCTTTTATGCTGAGGATGCTTTTATCGAGGATTCCTCAACTAAGGGGGAGAAAGTTGGAGAAGGGGTGAAGGATAAATGGGGAGTTTGGGAGACTGTTGAGGCTATTCCAATCAGACAGTACTGGATTGAGGAGCTTGTAGAGGAAGACAAGGAAAGTGAAGAGGAATTTGAGGTCATGCATGAGCAACCTAATCAAGAGGAGCATGAGCCATATTATCCAGAGCCCGTTGAACATCCAATTTGGGAGGATATTATGGAAGAAGAAGCAAATTCTCTATCACCTGAAGAAGAAGCTGCCTTGGAAGCAATAAGAGCTCAAAGAGCTGCAATAGATGCCAGGCAAGCTGAGAAGGAGAAACAGCAAGCAATTTTGAGAAGTGAAAAGCTAAAGAGAATGAAGGTGTATAATGAAGTGAGGAAGAAGAAGATGATAGATCTGGCAAAGAAAGATGGTACTGAATGGGAAATGGCTTATAAAACCTTTTGCGGAGTTGAAGACGGATTAGAAGTCAACGACAATGCTGAGGTGGAAGTTATTATTCAAGACATCAGAAGTGCTAATCTTGAAGATCAGACTTACTTTAAAGCACTGAGAAGCTCTATAATCTGTCTGAATGCTGGGGTTAAAGCAAATGGTGCCTGGAGCTTATTAATCAGTTTTCTGGAGAAAGGTACATTTGTGATTTCCACTAAGTTTTTAGAACAGAGGACATATACAGAATTGCAGGCTATACTCATCAAGATCCAAAGAACTACAAGGCTAAATGAACTGCTCCGTGAGCATGTTAAGGAGATCGTGATGAAAGTCAGTCCAGAGATTACTGAAGATCCTCCAATGGTTAGATTCATGACGTATGACTTGTTCAGAATCTGCTATTTGGCTGAGGACAAACTGAGGGACTACCCAAGCAACTATCTAATCTCAGTTGAGAAGTATCTTAGATCCACTGGATTCTCATCAACGGAGAAGGACAAAGCAGCAGACACTCTTAGAAGATTTCTAATGGAGAATGTTCCTTACTATAGGAAAAGAGTGGAAAGAGGATTGGAAGTGCATACCAGACTGCCAAACATGCCAAAGCTAAACAAGAAAGATGTTAACATTGCATGGTTATGGGCTGGAGTGGGTCAAGAGGTTGAATATATTGGAAGACACATCCAAGGAGCAATCCTTAAACCTGGAGAACCACTGCACTATCTATCAGTGATTGATTATCAAGCTGCTAACTCCGATCCAATGATTGAAGAAGGTGAGATTGGAATGGACTGAATGTTGAAGCAAAGAACAAGAGAACTATCAGCTCAAACTAGAGGAGCAACTTCATTGTAAAAAGTTTAATTGTTTTTTGATTTATGAAATCTGGAAATGTATATATATCTGATCCAGAATGCATTAATATTATTACGCTGTCTTACTTTAAGTAGTTTTATGTTTCCTTAGTTAGTTGAGTTATCCTCGAAGTATTTGCTTGTCGAACTCTATCCAATCAAATAGGGGGAGATTGTAAAGCATAATGTAACATAAGATGTAAAAGAGATAACTACAACTCAACAAAGGACAAGGCAGACAATAGTATTAATAGAAGCACAGGAATCCAGAATCAAAGAAGAAAAGGTAAACTCAAAAAATCAAAATACGTTATGTATTCTTGAAGTCCGTAAACAGGTCACGGAAAGAAGTTCATGAAAATGTTCAAGCCTCAGTGACAGCAAAAGAAACAAGACTTTCAAGATGACAGAAGTATGTGAATGATTTAGGGTTCAGTACCACGGGATTCCAGTGATGAAGCAACCAGAACGACAAGGGACTTATCAGCAGCACTATATTGAAGACATAAAATAAGAATTGATCAGGTGTTATTCATCTGTGAACCAGACCAGTTGCACTAGGTGACGGCACTGAAAAAGATCAAGTTGTTTTATCGTCTCGGAAGAAATTGATACTGTCTATTACTTAAACACCCCGGAGCTCAGTGGAATCATTAATTGATAAAAGACAAGAAATAAGTATTCGATAGTTTTTCAAATAAGAAAACTATCGAATGGTGTATTGATGATTCAATGAAAACCATGATTACTTTAATTTAGTATTCGATAGTTTTATTTAAAAAACTATCGAATGGTAAATTAAAGAATTCCATTCGATGGTTTTTATTTAAGGAGCAGGTGAAAAGTATTCTTGTTTACAGGTTGAAGTTGAAGATGGACGGCCAGGATTGATTCTTCAATTCTAGTTCGATGGGTTTCAATTCAAGTCTACAATTAATACTGAGAGAAGAGTGTGTCTTCTTCAGTTAAGGATTTTAACACAGAGACATTACTGAGAGAGAGAAGAGCCGGAGAAAATTATCAGAGAAATTAATAGTGCTCAGAACTTGATCATTGTTTTGTATTTGTGTAACCTTAAACTCATTGACGCTAATCTACGGATTAGAAATTGTAGCACCCCTCGAGGTTTATATTTATAAAAAGATATATTCCCCGAAACTTGATTTGGTTTGGTGTGTTTGATTTCGTTATAGAACTGAAAGATTAATCCGCGAACGAAATTAAATTATTTGTGAGTATCGTATTCAACCCCCCCTTCTACGATACTTTGGACCTAACAATTGGTATCAGAGCTTCTTGATTGATATACAAATCAGATCCGGTGAATGAGACCAAAATCAAACGTAGCGTGAAAATTCGAAGCAAATTTTTTAACTTTCAAAATTTTTCATTTAATTGGAATTTCTTGAATTTTAAACAATTTGAAATTTTCAGAAACCATGAGTGCTCCAAAGACAACCGCTGGTATTAAAGTTCCCCCGTTTACTAGAGATGATTTCGGTTTGTGGAAGATGAAGATGTTGTTATTTATCAAGGCATCTAATCCGTTGTATATTGACATATTAGAGAACGGACCGTTTGTACCAATGAAACCAGTTAGTGAATCTACAGCTCCTGAGAAAGACACAAGGCCAATAATTCTTCCTACTGTTTCTGTCACCAGTTTATCTGGCCAGAAAAGTAGTGTGACTACAACTTACTATCCTGGCACATTGCCCATGGAGGTTCCTGTTCCTCTCATTTCAACAAATGCTCAGCCCATTAAAGCAAATCTTATCACTGAGGCCAAGCTACAGGAAATTGCCAATTCTCACATCTATCATGATGAGGCCTTCCTGGAATTTCTGAAAGCCCTCCACACCAGTGTTCAGGGAGATGCTCAACTCTATAGACAAAAGCTAAAAGACAACATCAAGTATTTTACTGTGGCAGTCAAGAAAATCAAGGATGTTCATCTAAGAGAAGTAAGTTATCATGGTATCCAAGGACAACTATCTATGGCATCTATCCTTTCAAACTCTAGAGAAACTGAGGTTTACTGAGCTGACCACAATACTGGAGTTGATTGAGAAGCATGGGGAGAATAACAAGATGCTGCATAATGACTTGAAATTAGACCAATTTCAAAGATTGCCTGAAGTTATCTCTAACCCAAGTACAATAATTTTTCAAAGTCTAACACAAGACAACTGTATTGACCAACTGGTGATTCCTGCAAACTTGACTATGAAGAACAATGCCAAAATCAATCAAGTGTTGAAGATGCTGAGCTCCAAGAGAGGAGCTAGAACAGTTGAAGAGCTTGAAATGATCCAAACTCTACAATCATTCCTCATTCATGGCAGAATTCCTGAGTCTTTAAAAGAAAGAAAAGACAGGAAGGATGACAAGGATGATGATGAAGATAAAATCTACAGAAGGAGAAGTCAATCCAGGAGTAATAAGGGTGGAGCCAGTGAGAGCAGCAAGGGCAAAACTTCCATGAACTCCAAAGATACTGATGAAGACAAGAAAGACTCTCAAACAAAGAAGGAAACTGTCAAAAAGACAAGGAGTGGAAATCAGCAAGTCAAGGACATTGCCAGCAGTGCCTTAACCACAACACAAGGCTTTAAGTCTAGGGTGGGTACTGTTAGTAATGATCCTCCAAAATCTTTATCCAAGACCTCTGAACCTGATTTGCCACAGAAGAAAGTTGAAGCCACAAAGGAAAAATCAAAAAGACACTTCCACAAAGTCACAGCTAGTGGAATGTTACAGTGGATGAAAGGAAAAGGGATGAAGCTACTTCCAAATGATGTGGCACTGAAGACTAAATCTCCCTGCTCCAGAAAGCTACCTCAAGTGAAGCATTTGAAGATCAAGAGTGTAGCCAAAAGGACTAGGATAACAAAGAAGAATGGGGTAATCACTAATGTAGTAGGGATCAGAGTACTTCCTCTGGATGAAGACTATGATGAAGATGCCCTAGCATTTTTGAGAGCTCAAAGAATCTTTGAAGTCAAGGTGAAGCTAGATCATCTAGAGATCAAATACACTGATGGAAGAGAAAGAGAAATGAAGCAAGGAGGCTGGCAATACTTTTCATATTATGAACTTGAAAGAATAAATGCTCTACTGAATTTTGAAGAAAAGGAGGAGAGATTGTGGAAAATAGAGGTTGCCAGATTCATGAAGATGCACTCTGATTATGAAAAAAATCTAAGGAAGCTGAATGAAGAAAAGAGGTGCTTGAAAGAAAAGGAGATGGCTGAAATGGAGGAAAGAGCAAAGGAGCTGAGGGAGAAAGGGTTGTGCAGGGTAAAACAAAATCCTTATATTGTGGAGTACAAAAATCATTATGGAGGAAAAAGCAAGATAAGGATGGAGTTTATTGATTCATATGTGGAAAGTGCCCTTAGAACAGCAGCTGAAGATTTAGAAGGCTCTCCTCTCATAGAAGAGTTGATTGCAAGAGATGAAATTCTAATGGCCATTTCTGAAATAAAGAAGAATGAAGAAATAAGGAAGAAGAAGATTTATGATGATTTCTTAGAGAAACAATTGGAAACTGAAGCTATGTAGCTCAAGGAGAAATTCTGTAAGCCCAAATTTCAAGTTGTTATCAAATTATGTTCATCTTTTTTATCTTCTTTATATTTGTTTCTTTTTATGTTAGTTAGGCTTGTTATCAGACATGAAATTGTGCCTAAGGGTCTTACTCACAATTTGGGGGAGATTGTTAGGCTTAAGACATGTCTGAATACCACCATTATCAAGCCTACACTATGTGACTATGTCACACTGCATGACCTAGTGAATTCTATCACTGGGATATAGTATAGGTCTCTCTATGTACTTGTCTTGTTCTCATGAACATTAGCTTGATCATGTATGCTCAGAATAATGAGCTTAGTAAGTTTCTTGCATCTAGAATGTATATAGGCCATTGAATAATTGTCCTGGTAGAAGTTCAGAATTGTTCATGCAGCAGGATAGAGATGAATAAGGCCCTGAAGAAATAAGTTGCAGAAATTTGACTAAGGCATTATATAGCAAAGTCAGAATAAAGCTATATCGTGAAGTCACCAATATCCATGTCGAGAAGTGCTGGATCGCATAGTCCATTTTGTACTATGTCGTGAAGTCCTCAAGACTCATGTCGTGAAGTGTTGAAGTCAGCAAAGTCAAGATGTGCTAGATCGTGAAGTCCTCAAACAGCCTATGTCGCATAGTCCTCAAATAGTCTATGTCGCATAGTCCTCAAAAAGGCTAGATCGCGAAGTCCTCAAATGGCCCATGTCGCATAGTCCTCAAAAAGGCTAGATCGCGAAGTCCTCAAATGGCCTATGTCGCAAAGTCCTCAAAGGCCATATCGCGTAGTCTTTACAAGTGACATCGCGTAGTCTGGAATGAAGTGGAGTTCACGATATCAACACTTTGCCGTTTACAACAAGACAAATCAAGGTACAGAACCAAGAATCAAAAGAGACAAATACTGAAGCATTTGTTCTGGCAAGGTGGTCCAAAGAATAGATGGCAAATCTACAGCTAAACTTGGAGAGAAAGATAAGAGACGGGCAGCTACAGAAACGGGAAAGACTCCGTAAAGCAGGTGGTCCTTCCTGACACAGTTAACCTCTTATGGCAGAACAAGTTGGACGAACAGTGAGGGTAACAGTGTAAATAGGTGTGTGTACTAGTTTGTATAAGACTTATATATATCATGCACACCCTATTGTTAGCTGTAAGAGAGATACATATAGTTTTATCAAAATCACTCTTTTCTCTGTAAGCAAACAAGATACAATCTGTTCTTGTTTAGAAGCCAGAAATTCAGTTGTGAAATTCTGGGAAGCTGTAGTATTTAATTTGCTTAATACAAAGTAGATTAAAGTAATTGTGTGTGTTGTTCATTCCGCATTTCTTTACATACAATCTACTGCAGCAATTTAGTTTCAAGAAAGCAAAAATCTATCAAACTATCCATTCACCCCCCCCCCTCTGTCTAGTTTCTAAGTGGTATTCATTACTAACACTGATCAACAACTAGCTGATATATTCACCAAGCCACTGCCTGAAGCTACTTTCAATAAGTTGGTGAATGAACTTGGAATGATGAACTTTGAGAATTTCTGAGAAAAGCTACATAGAAGAAATCCTGATGGTCATTCAGAAAGGTAAGTAATTTTGATCAAATCCTAATAGGACAAAATCCTGACAGGAAGTCAACAGGTCAATCCTGATGTACAGGTCAGTATTTCATTGCTTAATTTGTGCCTAATTTTTCGTCAGTTACTAATGAGAAAACGTTTGAGTTTTTATTGGACAACTGTATGTGTGTGTGTGTCACACTAATAGATATATACATATAGATACACATAAAAAGCGGTGCAGTTATGGCTAATTACGCACGTAATATGTCCACTACTCATTTTTGCACAAATCATATTTTGCCACCTGTCATTGAGAGTAATATTTTGTTTTAACAAAATACATTTGATTCTCTAAATTTTTGATTACTCTCTCATCATCAGTTTTTCATCTTCTTTCTTTCTCTGTGCTCAAGAACCCTATTTTCTAAATCTCAATTCTCAAGCTTTCTATATTGTTTTAATGGCGTCTTCATCATTCATGAACAAACAGACTGTGATTAGTGGTGTTACTTTTGCCACTAATAATTTTGTAGATATTCTAGACCATCAGGAATTGCCTACTGAGTTCCATATAATTCAGGATTTTCTTACTTCAAGTCCATTGAAGTATGCTCTAACAGAACCTGCGAGTGTTTCTTTCAAGACAGTTATGCAGGTATGGAATACAGTTTCTTTTGGAAAAGACGATTCTAGCTCAATCCTGATGAACTTTGAATGGAATGGAGTTAATCACTGTGTGACTCCTGTAATTGTGGAGGAAGCCCTGCATTTACCTATTCTTGGTGATGTTGTTCCTGATAATGTTTCAGACTCGAATCTTTTTGAGTTTGTTACAAAATTAGGTTACAATGGGGAAGTTAAGAGATATGGTAATCTCTTCAGGACAAAGCTCAAGAGGGAATGGAATTATTTCTTTGATACCATCAGTCGATGCTTCCTGAATAAGACATCTTGATACCCAGTAGATGTCGATTATAGAAGGGGGGTTGAATATAATCGTATGAAATAATCGAATAAACAAATATAAAACAATCAATATCAGCTTTTTTTAATCTTTATAAAAACTGATACAAACTCTCTCAAGAAACTATGAGTTCTTAAGAGCTGCTAGGTTTTCAAAATACTCGTGAAAATCTATTACTCTCGTAAAACCAATTATAACACCCCTGGATTATCTTATATTATTTAATATTATAAATAGTGACTTTGGTTATATTGTGTAATTTTTTTTTCTTTTTCAACCACCTTATATAGAAGATGGAAGATTTATATTTCGAGATTATATTCGTGTTGTGTGAGTAGAATAAGTGAATGTAAACGCGATCAGAATCAGGAGGTTCCAACTTTAAATTTTGATCACTATTCATCGGACAATCAAGGATGTATTGATTTGATCGTTTTGAGAAAATATGTAGAATGAGAAATCCATGATCATATCTTAAGCCAAGGTGAGAAATCTAGGATCACATATTAAACCAAGGAAATAGGAAGTATCCCCTAGCTTTGGTACAGAGAAACGTTTTTAAAACCACTTGAAACTATCGCAAAACAAAAGCGTAACAAATTATGGATTAAACCCTAACCAAAGGAGGAGTATTATATGAGATCATCAAGTGCAATATATAAGAGGATTGAGGATACAAATGATGACATAAGCGTGATGCAGAGGAGTGACATATGCATGACAAGTGATGACAGAGTGGTGAATCACCACCTTGTCACCACTTTCACCACAACCACAAGTGCAAATGAGCCTTGTCATTGATGACAAAACAAGTTATTAGCCACACAAACAATCAGCACTCTAGCATTATTCCAAGGAAACAAATCAAAAACAAAGAGAAAAAGAAAACAAGAGCAAGCAAAACACAAACTCTCCAAAACTGTTCAGCAGAAACCAGATCCAAATACAAATTCATATCTCCACTTCTATCCATTAATAAATCACCAAATTTTAACCCTAGCTCCTTCATTGTATGGAGAACACACCTTTAAAATTTCATGGCCAACAAAGGAGTGTAGCCTAGTCAAATCCCTTCCCCAAGTCGGAGAACCGAAACTGTCCAGCCTTTCCCAGTTTTGACCACTCACTTTAGAAAGCCAATAGGTCGAGCTTCAAGCATCCCCTGGTGATGAGATAGGACTCAAACGAAAGCCCTTGAAGAGTAGAAGGTGTGGTAAATATTTGAGAACCAAACTCTTATTTTTCGATTTTATATGGATCTTACAAAGTGATGATGAATAGTAACTCCGAAATTTTATTAACTTGTTTTCTTGATTGGATCTTAAGGTTTAAGCTTTGTAAGGAGTATCTAAGGCTTGTTGAGTGATTGTGGGCACTTGTTAGTGTTGGTAGAGCATCAATCAAGGTAAAATCTTTGAACCACCTTTGAGTTTTATAGAGTTTTTGATGAGATTTTAAGTTGTTTACAAGATGAGTTCTTGATTAGTGTTTTAGTGGTTGATTCAAGTTTGTTTGTTGTGTATATGTTGTGTGGTGGTCATGGGACCTTACCACTGGCCTTAGAGCCTCTTGACAGTAGTAATTGATGTTGTTAATCCATGAGTTGCTTTGATGTTATGCTTGAGGCATGTACGAATTTGGAATGTTCGATTTATAGCCGTCGTAATGACGAAATTTTGTTAACCCTTAATGACAGTATCAAACCAAGACCTTCACTTTGTTTAAGGAGTAACCACTGCATATGGTTGTGTAGATATTATTGTCTAGTTTATTTTTCCGCAAGAATCATGTCAAAATAGTTTATGGTTTTTCAGTTATGGTCGTTTTAGTAAAACTTGTTCGAGTAATGAAATCGTAGAAACACATCAACTTTGTGACTATGTTTGAGACCCTTAAGGGTTGTTCTAATATATGAACTTTTGTGGTAACATGCTAAGGTCAGTTATCAAGATGTGTGCAAAGGTTTCGAGTGCAAAAAGATTATTTTTCAATTTTATAAAATGCGTAAGCCGAGGTTGCGCAAGTGGAAAATCCCTTTAAGGAGATGACACTATTCTTTGCAAACCCCCTGCCCTGTTTTGTAAAATCAGAAAATTGAGTCCTTTGACCAGAGCCCAATCTTGAGTTGATAACCTTCTAGACATTCTCTAGATCGTGGACGCGAAAACGGTGCGTCATTTGAGTTAACGGTTATCGAGTTATGAACGTTTTAGTAAAAGTGATGCAAATAGTAAAAATCCGCAGTTGACTCAACTTCAAAAATATATTTCACCAATCTAGACTCGTGTTTTCGAATCGGAACTTTTATGATAAATATTAAAAATACCAAAGATGATTTTAGAAGTGGTTTCGTATTTAATAATGTTTTCAGTGATTTATTAAAAGTGTTGGAGTGCGAATCGCAGAATAGGAATTTTCAGGAAAGTCAACTCTAGAGGTACTGTGTTGACCATCCGTTTTGGTTAAGTTAAAAGAGGAATTTCGAGTCGATTAAAACACGAAACTTGTTAAGAATTATCAAGGCAACATGTTGGTGTAAAGAACAAGGTTATAAATGGTTAGTAAGATGTATAGAATATCCTACGTTAAGTATGAATTTGAGGAACGAGTTTGGACTAAACTTATGACTTAAGTGTTTGTCGATTAACATGGACTTAGTGTGAGTCTAGAGGGACCCTTAGTGCCTTGTTTGTGATTGGCTTAAGTGTTTAAGCATTGAGTTATAAGTGGATCGTATAGGGGATTAATCGCGTGTTTTCTTGACCTTGTTTAGATTGTCGGACCCCGCTACGAGCCCCTACTACATCCAGAGTACCAGGCAAGTTTACTAGTTCATACTCTATTGTTCAGAGTATTTATATATTTTAAATGCATAAGTATGCTATTTAAGTTTTGATAATTATAAATGCAAATATTCCATCTAGTAGTTTATACTGGATTTTATTCATGCAATTTGAAATGCATATATATTATTATTGACCTTGTTATCCGGATACTATAAAATTTATTTCATGAGTTGGTCCATATTGTTGGAACATCTATCGAGATGCTTTATTCGTACTCGCCAAGAAGGTGATAGAGATATATTAAATAATATCTTCATACTATATATTAATTGATATATATATAAGTGGAGTTATATATACATAGTAAGTTGAGAATACTGATATGGGTCACCTCATTTCAAATCCATGATCAGAACAGTTTTCATATTTATTTCCTCTACTCATTCAAGGGGAAAACTAAATTATTGGAGGTGTTTATCGTTCATTGTTTCTGAACGATATTGGAGTAGTATTTTATTGAGAAGTAAATAAAGGTGCACGTGTTATTTTTACCGTGATGCCTAAGAGATTTATTGTTGAAAGGTGATCGAAGATTCCGACACCTTATATTCTGGACTAAAAGATGGCAAAAGTGACCGGAGTAACGCACCGGCCCACTGAGTAGTATTTGGGGTGTGTTCGAGACGTCGGCTCATCCTTCTATCGATAGTAAACGAGTAGTGACAATGGACTGATCAATCCATTACTTGAGTAGGCGTTTGAGAAGAAGTCCAATCATCGATATCCTAACTGTTAACCGATGCCTTTGTGGTTCTGTTAACTAGGGTGTTGATCTGAGCAGTTGTTAAATTATATTCATTCAAATCAATTGAGTAGTTCCAAGAAGTTATTGGATTATATTCGAGTAGTATGGAGAAGTTATTGAGATCTATTTATTCTATTATAAGAGTAGTATTCTGAGATTGATAAGAATTTCCGAGTTAATCTCTTTTCAAAAGTATATATTTATATAAGTGGAGAAGTTTTATAAAGTGGTAAAAACATATTTTTTAAGCGAGTTGTTGTTGCTTCATATGGTGTCTATATACTTGCTGGGCATTCTGTTTGCTCATTCTTACAATTTAAATATTATTAAACAGCGGCACCCAGAGCTGGCACTAGTGCGGCGAACCGTGATAAAGGGAAGGGAAAAGGCTATTAATCCAGCGCATTAGCCTTATAGTATATGAGAAGGGTGCGAGCTGGGAAGAAGTTGTTTAATGTTTTATTATCTAGTATTATGAAGTTGTAATAATATTTCAGAGATTCTGGGAAGAGAATTTGTGATGTAATAACTTTTGGATTATTAAGTACTTGTTCTAAGACTATAACCCGTGGAGTAGATTATGGAGTTTATTATGATTGTTGTTGTAGATTATATTGTAAGCAGGTGATCGAATATTCCGCGAGAGATTGTGACGACCTGGATTCCTGTAGGGGATTTGGGGGCGTTACAGAAATGGTATCAGAGCAGTAGGTTATAAACCTTAGAACGAGAGTAGGAGGAGTTATGACTATATAAGAGAGAGTTTAGAAGCCAATAAATCGATAGGTAATATATATAGTAGAACCTCAAGGGGTAGTTGGGGTAGAGGCATGATGGCCAATATCTAGTAGAATCAATTGGGACGAGAAAAACGTGTATCCATGATTTATTTATTGTGTTTAAATTTTTTTAATGAGTATATATAGAGACATGTATACATAAATATATATATATATATATATGGATGCATACATATATATGTATATATATGCATATGTACAGATATATACTGTTTTGTTTCATAAGTAATATTTCATGGGTACACAGTTTTATTTTAAGTCAATACAACCACCTGAGTTTAAGGGGTTTGGAGAACCAGTCGAGGCTAGATCATGGCTGAAAGAGATGGAGAAATCTTTTAAGATTATAGGAGTAGAAGAGGGGCAGAAGACGATCTTTGCCACCTATTTGCTGAAGGAAGAGGCGAATTATTGGTGGGAGTCTAAGGAAGCAATGGAACCTGAAGGGGTAGTAACCTGGGAAAGATTCACTGAGTTGTTTTTGCAGAAGTATTTTCCTGAGCATATGGAGAGTAGGATGGAGATAAAGTTCATAGAGCTAAAGCAGAATAATAGGACAGTTGCTGAGTATGAGAAGGAGTTTACCGAGCTATCTAGGTTCGTGCCACATTTCGTAGATACTGATAAGAAGAAGGCGAGGAGGTTTCAGCATGGGTTGAAACCGTGGATAAAAACTAGGATAGCTGCTTTTGAGCTTACTGAGTATGTTAAAGTGGTGAATAAGGCGGAAGTAATAGAGGCAGGAAGTAATTTTGATCCAAAGGAAAATGAAGGGAAGAAAAGAAAATCGGAGAGTTGGGGAGGATATCCGACTAGTGGGACATTTCAGAACCAACATGGTAGGAGGCCCGGGTTTCAGCCTGTAAGATTTGGAGGATCTAACCGAGCAGAAAGTGTGAATAGTGTACAAGTAGGACAACAGGGAAATGAGAGCCAGTTTAGGCAGCCAAGACCACCATTGCCGGACTGTGAGGTATGTGGAAAGAAGCATCCAGGAGGATGTGCAAAATCAGAGGGTAGGTGTCATAACTGTGGTCAAGAGGGGCATCAACGGATGAATTGTCCCAGGAGGGGAGTAGTTTGCTACAAATGTGGAAAGGAGGGTCACATCTCTAGAGACTGTAAAGCATCAGCAATGGGACTTGTGGCTCCACGACAAAGTAGTGGAGTTAATAGCAACCAATCAACCGCTAGGATTTTTAATATGACGGTGGCCGATGGCATGAGGGAGATGGACGAGAAAGAAGGTACACTTTTTCGTAATTTTGTAAATGCGTATATAAATGATGAGCCGATATAAAAATAGAGGTATGTTAAAGAATGGGAAAGGAGTAACAGAGACGGAATAGACGATATAGCATGAGAGTTTATAATCGAAATATGGGGGGGCATAAAACTAGTAAGAGTAATGAGGAGATATTGGGAAGTAGGGTACGAGATAAGCAACCTTAACTATTGACTACGTTGATTTCGAGGACGGAATCCTTTTTAGGAGGGGAGTCTATAACTGTTGGGAACCACGGACTTGGGGTTCTACTACATTTTATGATACACAATTAAGGAGTGCGAAAAGAAAATCACCTTGTTAACGGTTGATTCCACGCTCTTCTATTGTATTCCCAAATTCCCTTGAGCGAAGTGTGGCCTCCGTCTTCTCAAGTTAACCTCTCTTCTTTCTCCTAGGTGGCTACAATATTTTTCTTAACCAGCCCTAGCAAGAAGAGAATAAGAATATATATAGGGCTACAATAGGGATCATGAATAATTAGGTTGGGCCTTTTAATTACATCCTGGGCCTAGCCCAATGTAATTAAATATTAATTCAATCCACTAAAGAATTAATATTTGCACTACCTTTCCTAATACCGCAACTTAATTAATTAATTCGGTTCCAATATTATTTGCTTATTAAATTCCCCATGTTTAAAATAGTGCATGCCCATTAATTAAATAAATTACTGATAATTCATTTAATTAACATCTTATATCCTTGATCATCCACTCTACCTTTATTTAATTATGCCGGAATAAATCCACCTGCAGGGTTTCACATAATTAAATCCTTTTGAGCTTTCAAGGGGACATCATTAACCCGAATATTATCAGGACACGGATTCCTTCAATAAATAATATTCACCATATATATTATTCCATCACCCAAAATATAATGATATAATTCAAAAGAATTATTTCATATATAAATCAAAGCATGTAAATAATATACACGTGTCAATTACTATATCCGGATTAAGAACCTAAGCATTAATAATAACATAGAATCTTAGTTCACCTTCTTAATCAGTTTAAGGGAACAATTCTAAATTTGATCCTGTTCAATATACACAAAGTATACAAGTATTATTTAATAGTCAAGATAAACTATTCTCAAATAATACTTCAGTTATTCCAGTGGTTTGTCTAATTCCACTTAAACTGTGAACCCTTTATATTATATATAGACATTGATAATTTAATCTTCTGTTATCCCATTTGATACTAAATTATCCACAATATATAATAAATAGACAATGTAAAAATATGCAATCAAGATTCTCAATAAAATGGACAATGTTTATATACTACTAATGAATAGTTTAGTATAAAACCCAACAATCTCCCACTTATACTCAAGCTATTCTTTGAGTATATCAGTGTTTATTAATATAATCCGCTACCAGTTTAAATAACTATTCCGTGACCAGACATCTGACTCCTATCTCCTCCACGTGTTCTTCAAAAACCTTAGCTGGTAAACTCTTCGTGAAAGGATCAGCCCGGTTGTCCTTTGATGCTATATCAGTCACAATAATATCTCCTCGCTTAACGAACTGTCGTATGAGGTGATACTTACGCTCAATGTGTTTTGCTGCTTTATGTTCTCGTGGTTCCTTTGTATTTGCAACAACACCAGTATTATCACAATAAATTGTGATTTGCCGTGGCAAATTAGGAACTACATTCAAATCCAGCAGGAAATTCCGGAACCATATAGCCTCCTTGGCTGCCTCAGAGGCTGCCACATATTCAGCTTCCATGGTTGAGTCTGCGATGCATTTCTGCTTCACACTCCTCCATATTACAGCTCCACCTCCTAAAGTAAAAACACACCCCGAGGTTGACTTCCTCTTATCCCTATCTGTCTGAAGCCTTGTAAATTAACATATACTTCTTAGTCCTTCGCAAGTACTTAAGTATCGTTTTTACTGCACTCCAATGTTCCTGACCTGTATTAGACTGATATCTACTGACCATGCCTACGGCAAAGCAAATATCAGGTCTCGTGCATAACATGACATACATTAAGCTTCCACATGCTGAAGCATAAGGAACTGCTTTCATGTTCTCTATCTCCTTAGGTGTCTTAGGACACTGCTCCTTTGATAGAGAGACTCCATGTCTAAAAGGTAAATTACCCTTCTTAGAGTCCTGCATGTTAAAACGAGCCAATACCTCATCAATGTACGGTTCTTGAGATAAAGCCAACGTTCTTTTCTTGCGATCTCTTATAACTTTGATCCCAAGAATGTATGCGGCTTCACCTAAGTCTTTCATTTCAAATTGTTTGAACAACCATGCCTTAATAGATGACAACATCTCTACATTGTTTCCAATGCGCAAAATGTCATCTACATATAGTACTAGAAAAACCACTGCATTTCCTTCACTTTTCCTATACACACATGCTTCGCTTGGACTCTGATCATAACCATTTGTCTGGACGGCCTGATCAAAACGAATGTTCCACTCCCTGGAAGCTTGTTTCAGTCCATAAATGGACTTCTTAAGCTTACACACTAGATGCTCTTGGCTCTCTTTGATGAATCCATCTGGTTGCTGCATATGGATGTTTTCATCAAGACTTCCATTTAGGAAAGCTGTCTTGACATCCATTTGCCAAATCTCATAATCGAGATGAGCTGCTATAGATAAAAGAATCCGGATTGACTTAAGCATGACTACCGGAGAAAAGGTTTCCTCATAATCAATTCCTTGTTTCTGAGTATACCCTTTCGCAACAAGTCTTGCTTTCCAGGCTTTCACCTTTTTGTCAGATCCTCTTTTTCTTTTGTAGATCCACTTGCATCCAATGGGTTTTACACCACTGGGTGGTTCCACGAGATCCTAGACTTTATTGGAATACATAGATTCCATCTCAGATTGCATAGCCTTTTGCCAAAGATCTGCATCCTTATCTTGCATTGCTTCTTCGTATGTCCTGGGATCCTCATCATGTTCACCAGAGACTAAGTCCGAAGACTCTCCCAAAAACATGAACCTCTCAGGTTGTTTAACAACCCTCCCACTACGACGAAGCATTGGAGTGGTATTAGTGATAGGTTGTTCATTTACTTGTGGTTGTTCTACTTGTACCGGTGGCATATTAGAATTATCTTGTCCTCCCACTAGTTCCTCTAAAACAACAGTACTCATGGGTTTGTGATTCATTATATAGTCTTCCTCTAAGAATCTAGCATTGGTGCTTACAATGAAATCCTGATCCTTAGGACTATAAAACAAATACCCTTTTGTTCCCTTGGGATAACCCACAAACAGCCTCACTTCTGTACGAGAATCTAACTTAGTCACGTTCTTGTTCAGCACATGTGCTAGACAACCCCAAATCCGAATGTGTTTCAAACTAGGTTTGGTACTAGTCCACAATTCTTTTGGAGTTTTTGGAACTGACTTAGAAGGTACCAAGTTTAGAAGATAAGCCGCTGTTTCTAGAGCATGCCCCCAAAACGACTTGGGTAAATTTGAATAACTCATCATCGATCTAACACTCTCTAAAAGAGTCCGGTTCCTTCTTTCTGCTACACCATTCTGCTGAGGTGTGCCAGGTGCAGTCAACTGGGACGAAATCCCATGTTCTGATAAATATTCTCTAAATTCTCCAAGCAGGTATTCGCCCCCACGATCTGATCGTAGTGACTTGATACATTTTCCTGAATGTCGTTTTTCCGCACTTGCTTTGTACTCTTTGAATTTTTCAAAGCACTCAGACTTGCGGTGCAACAGATAAATGTATCCATATCTCGAATAATCATCAATGAAAGTGACAAAATATTCATACCCACCTCTCGCTTGGATATTCATAGGTCCACATAAATCAGTATGAACCAATTCTAACACATCTTTGGCTCTATTTCCTTTTGCCTTAAAAGGTCTACTGGTCATTTTTCCTTCCAAGCAAGATTCACAGACTGGAAATGGCTCCACTGCCAACGAGCCTAAAGGCCCATCTACTACCAATCTTTGAATCCTCCTTAAGTTAATATGACCTAATCTCAAGTGCCAAAGATATGTTTGGTTCAATCCAGAAGGTTCCTTTCTTTTACTAGAGGTAGAAAGTGTATTATTAATTTCACTTGGTTGCAGCATTGGTTCTATAGGATTAATAATATATAAATTGTCTTGCAATGTACCAGAACATATAACTCGTTTATTCATCATAATGGAAACATTACGATCCAAACAAACATTATAACCATCCATAGCAAGTTTAGAAACCGAAATTAAATTCCTTCTAAATGAAGGTACATAAAGACAATTATTCAAAACCAAAATCCTATCATAACCAAAAGATAAAGAAATAACTCCAACTGCAACCACTGCTACTTTCGTAGCATCTCCCATGAACACATATATCTCGCCATCTCTAAGCAACCTAGTTTTCTGGAACCCCTGCATGGAATTACAAACATGATCAGTGGCTCCTGTGTCTACACACCAAGTGCTCGTAGACATAGCCGCTATATATGTTTCCGTAACAAGAGAAAGAGACATACCAGCATTGTTCTTCTTAGACAGAGGACAATCCTTTTTCCAGTGACCCGACTGCTTGCACTTGAAGCACTTGCCCTTAGGCTTCTTCACTGAATTCTGAACTCCCAATGGTTTCACAACTTTCTGTGTCTGAACCTTCTTCTTCTTCTTTCCTTTCGGCTTTGAAGAAGAAACTTTCTCAGCCACATTTACCTGAACATGCTGCTGAAATAATGATTCCGCTGCCTGAAGCTCTGTCAGAAGTTCTGCAAGACTATACAACGTCTTGTTCATGTTGTAATTCAAGCGAAACGGCTCAAAGCTTTTTGGCAAACTCATAAGTATGATATCGACCTGCGTTTCCGCATCAATATCAGCACCAAGGACCTCTAGTTCATTTATATGAGACATCATCAGAAGAACATGGTCCCTTACAGGTGTTTTTTCAGCCATCTGAGTGTTCATTAGAGACTTCATTGCTACTTGCCTAGCAGCCCTATTCTGATCTCCGAAAAGCTCCTTGAGATTATAGAGCATATCTGCAGCAGTGGTCATGGCCTGATGCTGATGTTGCAAAACACCCGACATTGCTGCCAGAATGTAACATCGCGACATCTCATCTGCCTTAGTCCACTTCTTAAAATACTCTTTATCCTCATCCGGAGCATCGGCAGCAGGCTGGTCCGGTTTGGGTTCAACAGTACAAAATTTAAACTCTTCAGCAGTCAACACTATGTCCAAATTGCGTTTCCATTCAATATAGTTAGGTCCGGTAAGTTTGTTATCCTTAAGTATGGTGAAAAGTGGATTAAAGCCCATTCTATCCTGAGAATCATGCATATAACACTTAATCAGAAAATTGCATATATCTTAAAACCTATTTGTTTCCTCTAACAATTAATTAAAATTAATGCACTAATATTTAAATTCCATAAATATCTGGTACGCCATGATGGATGACATATATACCATTTAAATTTAAATATTACTTCGGTCCTACTACTAAATAATACGCCACGTTAGGGTGGACAATATATTATCTTTCATAGCTAAGTGTATACCATTATTTAGATCTTAAGTTGCCTTTAGTCAGACCCATCCGTTCGATGTATCAATGGATAAATCCCAGGTGTTTTCGGTGAAGTCACAGACGGACTCGCTTAAAAACACAACCCCTAAGACAGAAATATCCATTATCAACATCAATCAAGGAATGTCCAACTTTTTTCTCGAATTCTATGAAACTTGGTATGTCACGATGGGGTGAGCTTACCTTTCATTATTCGTGATTAACTTAAGAAGATTGTCCTAGTAATATCCTTAACACTACCCAGACGTCATAAATCATACGCCACGATGGGTGACATATATCCAATTCATAATCGTCCTAGTGTTAAATTACATACAACCAATAATGGATGACCATGGGATCTAATATCAAATTAATTCCCTCTCCCACTTAGTATTTTAACATGAGTAATTTTATCTAGATGCATCGCCCTATGTTATTTCTTCGAGGTCCACATGTTATCAAAATAACAATACAAAGAACACATAACATAGCATAGCATGCATCTCTACATAATTAAATGGGGCCTCTGTCATTATAATTATGTCTAACATGCATTCCAAATACACACATAATTTAATAACATAAAACATTTAATTAAAGCAATAAATGAAAATTTATGTCCATGTCGTCCTATTTATGTTAACCATGCAATTAAAATTGCACACATAATTAACAACACACATAATAATTATTTAATGCAATAATTAAAATTAAATAGCAGAAAAATTAAAATAAAAAAATAAATCCACTATTATGGCCAAAAAAAAAAAAAAAAAAATCATCCGAAAATCCTGCGAAAACTTCAACTCGCTGTTTGAGGGTCTAAACGAGCTCAGACGCACATGAAACTTTGATATTGTCACTTTTCAATCGTGTAAAACATCGAAATCCCTTTCCGAAAAGGTATTACTCATCGAAATCCGACACCGTATGCAAAAGTTACAACAGTTCGAAGTTGCATAGGCGAAATCTTGTAGCATCAGCGGAAGAACTTTGTTTTCTTGCAACTCCGTCGATCAAATAGTTACATACAACATAACATACCTATTCTATTACATGAGATCATAATCTAACATGAATACAAATCATGATTACAAGATTACAAAATCATAATAGAAAACAAAACTAGCACGATCAACCCTCGTGATTTACAACCACGATAAACAACGTGGAAACCAAAACAAAAAATAACCACGATTAAACCACGTGGGATCCAAACACATAATTAAAATAAAACGAGGCCATAATAGTGGATACTAAACAACCTGCAAAAGATTATTATCCAAGCATACCACTATACATACATAACCAATTTTAATTACGACATGGACATCATATCATAAAACATAGAACCCATAATCAGGCTCTTGATACCAATTATTGGGAACCACGGACTTGGGGTTCTACTACATTTTATGATACACAATTAAGGAGTGCGAAAAGAAAATCACCTTGTTAACGGTTGATTCCACGCTCTTCTATTGTATTCCCAAATTCCCTTGAGCGAAGTGTGGCCTCTGTCTTCTCAAGTTAACCTCTCTTCTTTCTCCTAGGTGGCTACAATATTTTTCTTAACCAACCCTAGCAAGAAGAGAATAAGAATATATATAGGGCTACAATAGGGATCATGGATAATTAGGTTGGGCCTTTTAATTACATCCTGGGCCTAGCCCAATGTAATTAAATATTAATTCAATCCACTAAAGAATTAATATTTGCACTACCTTTCCTAATACCGCAACTTAATTAATTAATTCGGTTCCAATATTATTTGCTTATTAAATTCCCCATGTTTAAAATAGCGCATGCCCATTAATTAAATAAATTACTGATAATTCATTTAATTAACATCTTATATCCTTGATCATCCACTCTACCTTTATTTAATTATGCCGGAATAAATCCACCTACAGGGTTTCACATAATTAAATCCTTTTGAGCTTTCAAGGGGACATCATTAACCCGAATATTATCAGGACACGGATTCCTTCAATAAATAATATTCACCATATATATTATTCCATCACCCAAAATATAATGATATAATTCAAAAGAATTATTTCATATATAAATCAAAGCATGTAAATAATATACACGTGTCAATTACTATATCCGGATTAAGAACCTAAGCATTAATAATAACATAGAATCTTAGTTCACCTTCTTAATCAGTTTAAGGGAACAATTCTAAATTTGATCATGTTCAATATACACAAAGTATACAAGTATTATTTAATAGTCAAGATAAACTATTCTCAAATAATACTTCAGTTATTCCAGTGGTTTGTCTAATTCCACTTAAACTGTGAACCCTTTATATTATATATAGACACTGATAATTTAATCTTCTGTTATCCCATTTGATACTAAATTATCCACAATATATAATAAATAGACAATGTAAAAATATGCAATCAAGATTCTCAATAAAATGGACAATGTTTATATACTACTAATGAATAGTTTAGTATAAAACCCAACAATAACACCCCTGGATTATCTTATATTATTTAATATTATAAATAGTGACTTTGGTTATATTGTGTAAATTTTTTTTCTTTTTCAACCACCTTATATAGAAGATGGAAGATTTATATTTCGAGATTATATTCGTGTTGTGTGAGTAGAATAAGTGAATGTAAACGCGGTCAGAATCAGGAGGTTCCAACTTTAAATTTTGATCACTATTCATCGGACAATCAAGGATGTATTGATTTGATCGTTTGGAGAAAATATGTAGAATGAGAAATCCATGATCATATCTTAAGCCAAGGTGAGAAATCTAGGATCACATATTAAACCAAGGAAATAGGAAGTATCCCCTAGCTTTGGTACAGAGAAACGTTTTTAAAACCACTTGAAACTATCGCAAAACAAAAGCGTAACAAATTATGGATTAAACCCTAACCAAAGGAGGAGTATTATATGAGATCATCAAGTGCAATATATAAGAGGATTGAGGATACAAATGATGACATAAGCGTGATGCAGAGGAGTGACATATGCATGACAAGTGATGACAAAGTGGTGAATCACCACCTTGTCACCACTTTCACCACAACCACAAGTGCAAATGAGCCTTGTCATTGATGACAAAACAAGTTATTAGCCACACAAACAATCAGCACTCTTGCATTATTCCAAGGAAACAAATCAAAAACAAAGAGAAAAAGAAAACAATAGCAAGCAAAACACAAACTCTCCAAAACTGTTCAGCAGAAACCAGATCCAAAGAACAATTCATATCTCCACTTATATCCATTCATAAATCACCAACTTTTAACCCTAGCTCCTTCATTGTATGGAGAACACACATTTAAAATTTCATGGCCAACAAAGGAGTGTAGCCTAGTCAAATCCCTTCCCCAAGTCGGAGAACCGAAACTGTCCAGCCTTTCCCAGTTTTGACCACTCACCTTAGAAAGGCAATAAGTCGAGCTTCAAGCATCCCCTGGTGATGAGATAGGACTCAAACGAAAGCCCTTGAAGAGTAGAAGGTGTGGTAAAAATTGTAGAACCAAACTCTTATGTTTCGATTTTATATGGATCTTACAAAGTGATGATGAATAGTAACTCCGAAATTTTATTAACTTGTTTTCTTGATTGGATCTTAAGGTTTAAGCTTTGTAAGGAGTATCTAAGGCTTGTTGAGTGATTGTGAGCACTTGTTAGTGTTGGTAGAGCATCAATCAAGGTAAAATCTTTGAACCACCTTCGAGTTTTATAGAGTTTTTGATGAGATCTTAAGTTGTTTACAAGATGAGTTCTATGTGTTTAGTGGTTGATTCAAGTTTGTTTGTTGTGTATATGTTGTGTGGTGGTCATGGGACCTTACCACTGGCCTTAGAGCCTCTTGACAGTATTAATTGATGTTGTTAAGCCATGAGTTGCTTTGATGTTATGTTTGAGGCATGTACGAATTTGGAATGTTCGATTTATAACCGTCGTAATGACGAAATTTTGTTAACCCTTAAAGACAGTATCAAACCAAGACCTTCACTTTGTTTAAGGAGTAACCACTGCATATGGTGGTGTAGATAGTATTGTCTAGTTTATTTTGCCGAAATAATCATGTCAAAAGAGTTTATGGTTTTTCAGTTATGGTCGTTTTAGTAAACATTGTTCGAGTAATGAAATCATAGAAACATATCAACTTTGTGACTATGTTTGAGACCCTTAAGAGTTGTTCTAATATATGAAATTTTGTGGTAACATGCTAAGGTCAGTTATCAAGATGTGTGCGAAGGTTTCGAGTGCAAAAGATTATTTTTCAATTTTATAAAATGCGTAAGCCGAGGTTGCGCAAGTGGAAAAGCCCTTTAAGGAGATGACACTATTCTTTGCAAACCCCCTGCCCTGTTTTGTAAAATCAGAAAAATGAGTCCTTTGACCAGAGCCCAATCTTGAGTTGATAACCTTCTAGACATTCTCTAGATCGTGCACGCGAAAACGGTGCGTCATTTGAGTTAACGGTTATCGAGTTATGAACGTTTTAGTAAAAGTGATGCAAATAGTAAAAATCCGCAGTTGACTCAACTTCAAAAATACATTTCACCAATCTAGACTCGTGTTTTTGAATCGGAACTTTTATGATAAATATTACAAATACCAAAGATGATTTTAGAAGTGGTTTCGTATTTAAAAATGTTTTCAGTGATTTATTAAAAGTGTTGGAGTGCGAGTCGCAGAATAGTAATTTTCAGGAAAGTCAACTCTAGAGGTATTGTTTTGACCATCCGTTTTGGTTAAGTTAAAAGAGGAATTTCGAGTCGATTAAAACACGAAACTTGTTAAAAATTATCAAGGCAACATGTTGGTGTAAAGAACAAGGTTATAAATGGTTAGTAAGATGTATAGAATATCCTACGTTAAGTATGAATTTGAGGAACGAGTTTGGACTAAACTTATGACTTAAATGTTTGTCGATTAACATGGACTTAGTGTGAGTCTAGAGGGACCCTTAGTGCCTTGTTTGTGATTGGCTTAAGTGTTTAAGCATTGAGTTATAAGTGGATCGTATAGGGGATTAATCGCGTGTTTTCTTGACCTTGTTTAGATTGTCGGACCCCGCTACGAGCCCCTACTACATCCAGAGTACCAGGCAAGTTTACTAGTTCATACTCTATTGTTCAGAGTATTTATATATTTTAAATGCATAAGTATGCTATTTAAGTTTTGATAAATATAAATGCAAATATTCCATCTAGTAGTTTATACTGGATTTTATTCATGCAATTTGAAATGCATATATATTATTATTGACCTTGTTATCCGGATACTATAAAATTTATTTCATGAGTTGGTCCATATTGTTGAAACATCTATCGAGATGCTTTATTCGTACTCGCCAAGAAGGTGATAGAGATATATTAAATAATATCTTCATACTATATATTAATTGATATATATATATAAGTGGAGTTATATATACATAGTAAGTTGAGAATACTGATATGGGTCACCTCATTTCAAATCCATGATCAGAACAGTTTTCATATTTATTTCCTCTACTCATTCAAAGGGAAAACTAAATTATTGGAGGTGTTTATCGTTCATTGTTTCTGAACGATATTGGAGTAGTATTTTATTGAGAAGTAAATAAAGGTGCATGTGTTATTTTTACCGTGATGCCTAAGAGATTTATTGTTGAAAGGTGATCGAAGATTCCGACACCTTATATTCTGGACTAAAAGATGGCAAAAGTGACCGGAGTAACGCACCGGCCCACTGAGTAGTATTTGGGATGTGTTCGAGACGTCGGCTCATCCTTCTATCGATAGTAAACGAGTAGTGACAATGGACTGATCAATCCATTACTTGAGTAGGCGTTTGAGAAGAAGTCCAATCATCGATATCCTAACTGTTAACCGATGCCTTTGTGGTTCTGTTAACTAGGGTGTTGATCTGAGCAGTTGTTAAATTATATTCATTCAAATCAATTGAGTAGTTCCAAGAAGTTATTGGATTATATTCGAGTAGTATGGAGAAGTTATTGAGATCTATTTATTCTATTATAAGAGTAGTATTCTGAGATTGATAAGAATTTCTGAGTTCATCTCTTTTCAAAAGTATATATTTATATAAATGGAGAAGTTTTATAAAGTGGTAAAAACATATTTTTTAAGCGAGTTGTTGTTGCTTCATATGGTGTCTATATACTTGCTGGGCATTCTGTTTGCTCATTCTTGCTATTTAAATATTATTAAACATCGGCACCCAGAGCTGGCACTAGTGCGACGAACCGTGATAAAGGGAAGGGGAAAGGCTATTAATCCAGCGCATTAGCCTTATAGTATATGAGAAGGGTGCGAGCTAGGAAGAAGTTGTTTAATGTTTTATTATCTAGTATTATGAAGTTGTAATAATATTTCAGAGATTCTGGGAAGAGAATTTGTGATGTAATAACTTTTGGATTATTAAGTACTTGTTCTAAGACTATAACCCGTGGAGTAGATTATGGAGTTTATTATGATTATTGTTGTAGATTATATTGTAAGCAGGTGATCGAATATTCCGCGAGAGATTGTGACGACCTGGATTCCTGTAGGGGATTTGGGGGCGTTACACCTATCCTGTATTTATATACACACACAGCTACACATTCTGTTACATAAGATTATCTACATTTAATTAGATTGATCTTCTTGTTGCTTATCTTCTGTAACAGCTTTGATGAATTATATCTTCTGTAAATCAATCCTTTCCTGAAATTGCGGAATAGTATCAATCAATATCTGCTGACTTGACCTGCCACTGTTGATGACATCATCAGACGTCAGCTCCTGTTGCTCCAAGTACTGATGCTACCCGATCCTGACATACTCATTAAATCATCATTTTCCAACAATCTCCCCCAATTTATACTTTCTGAAATAAATTATAAATTTTCTGGATTTAATGATGCCAAAACTTCAATCAAATTCTCGTAGGATCAATGTAAGGATTTTGTTTAAGATATCCTTCATAATCAGACACTCTTATGAACCCCATGTTCTTCTGAAGAAACTGCTTCATCAACTCATCATTTTTTTTCCAATAACAAGTCAATCATTTTTCTTCTCAACTTCCTCAGACTTTCATCATTTTTGTCTGTCTGATAAATTGCTGCTCTCAGATCTTCAATAGAATTTCTCAGCATTCTTTCATCCAGATAGATAAGCTTAACTCTTTCACTATCAGGACTGAAAGACAAATATTCTACTCCCAGAGTCTTCTCAATAAATGCACTCCCTTTCTTCATTTCCACCTCTTGTCCATCCATGTCAATGTATTTAGGAGCATATCCAGTATTTTTCAGATTCAGCCCCATCAGATGCAAATTAATACTGGATTGAATCTTCTTTCTCCATTTTACACACAACTCATCTTTAGGAATAAACATATACTGTACATACCTCAATTCTTCCAAGTTCTTCATTGAGATATCCAGCCTTGTCAGCACAAACGTTGATCCATCCTTAAGAAAATACACTAACTTTTCTTTAGGCAGATTTCCATCATGAACATCATACACCATTTGAACAGAGATAAGTTTATCAATATGCCTTTGAGTAACTTTATCACTCAGATTTTCTGTTAGACATGCTTGATCATATGACGCTGCCTGAGGAATTATTTCTGCATCAGGATGACCAATTCCTCCATGTGTTCCTGTCCGTCGACATTCATTCTTCTTCTTCGCAACTTCTTCATAAGATTTCTTGAATTTTCCAGATCCACCAGTACAAGAATTTCCAGGGAGACTTTTGAAATGTCCACTTGATTTGAATATCTCATTGAGATGAAGATGAGATTTATCTTCCCTGACATCATAGCCTTTTGTTTTGTACCCTTTAACCTTCTTGGATTTGTAAGCATTTCTCGAACTCCTTCCAACATCCTCCTTCTTTCTCAGATATTCTTGCAGCATAACTCCTGACTTAGTGAAGCTTCGTTGTTTTAAAGACTTATAGTCTTTTTCTGCTTGCTTAGCTGCTTCCACATTTAATGATGTTCTTACAAGAAATATCTGTCTATCATTCCTTGAATCTTCCCTTCTTCTCCTTCTTTGAACTAGAGGAGTATCATCATCCTTTTCCTTTTCTTGATGTGATTTTTCAACAACTTGTTCAGTGACTATTACTTGAGATGGACCTTCAAGAACTTCCTTTCCTTTTCCCTCAGCAAGAAAAGTAGATAGTTTAGATGATGTATTTGCACCAGTATTTGATCCTTCTATTAGGCCGAATACACAATATATAATCAAGTATGTATGAGAATAACAATCAAGAACACAGGTTTGTAAATCAACAAACTGAATTATATTAAATAATTCTCTCTTAGTGATGTTAATGAATCACAAAGAGCTACTAGGTTACAAGAATAATATATTCAATGTTCGCGTGTCCCTTCTAGGGATAACCTATCTGTGTTTATATAGTACACAGCTACTTACAATCCATCTCTAATTGATATTCCTATAAATTAGCTATACAATTATTATCAATTAAGGATTGCTTCAGTCTTCTGTCCAGTCTCCTTAGCTGTATCAATATATTCTGCTTCTTTCCATCTTCAGAATATATTGCTTCTAGAATCTTTATCTTTGCACCGACAGCTAAGTCAACTATCACCCTGTCAGACTTTAAAAAACTCTGACCGGCTTCTATATAAACTCTGATATGTACCTGGTACTTAAACACTGATGAACAAACGTCAGCAATTATATCTAACAATCTCCCCCAACTTGTTCATAATAAAAATGTACAAGTTAAAAAGATAATTGATGATGTCAAAACATATAACAAATGCAGTGTTTAAAATATGTCAGAGTTTAATTTTAAAACAGAGTTTAAATTTAACTTAGAATAGAAAACATAAAAACTTACAGTCAGACTTTACTTGACTTCTTCAATATCAGGTACTGTCCTGAGATAATCAATCAGCAGCTTTCTCTCAGCTCGATCTAGTTCAGCAATCATATCCTTCTTCAGCTCCTTCAATTCTGGTTCATCTTCACCAATTTGATAAATGGCAGCCCTTAAAGAATAGATGCTGTTCTTGTTCATTTCATTGCCAAGTCTGATATAAAAAGCCTTATCAGACTCTAGATTGAACTCTAGAACTTTCTTATTTAGTGCAGTCCTGAATCTAGCACTACTTTTCTTCATTTCCACCAACTTTCCAGTATGATCCCTATACTTTGGAATGTAGACACTTGATACTCCTCCTCCAAGCATAGCTTTAGATCTCAGCATCTTTTCTCTCAACACTTGAGCAACATCATGAGTATATCTGTTTTTGACTTTTAAAAGATAAAGTACATACTCCAGTTCTTCCCATGATTTGAGATTAACATCAGATTCTCCAACTTTATAAACTCTTCCATCACTCATGAAGTATAACAAAAACTGCTTCTTCAATATTCTGTGAAAAATCAACTGAACAGATTCTAACTTATCAAGGTTTTCTTGTGTAACCCCAATACCAGATTCTGCCAGTGAAATGTTATCTTGAGATCTGTTATTTATTCTTCTCTCTCTGTGTGATCCCAGTCCAGATTTATCAAAAGCTTCTTTTCCCAATATAGTTCTGGTTTTTGAGAATTTCACAGCTTCAAGCTTTAAGTCTTCAAGAATTTTAGGTTTGGTGAATCCTGAAAGTTGTGTAGATTTCTGTACAACTTGAGCAACGTCAGAGGTTGTCATAACTTTAGTAGAAACATCAACTTGAGCAGCGTCAGAGGTTGATTTAGCTAATCTTGTTTCAACTTGAGCAATGTCAGAGATTGAATAAATCTTCTTAGGTAATTGTTCTTCTTCTACCAGTTTACCTTTTCCTTTATCAGCATTATTAATCACAGGCCTCCTTGAGTACTGTAAACTCTGATCAGAGTTTACATTCTCTTTGATAACAATTCCTTTTTCTTTCTTTCTAGGAGCCTTGATTTCCTTCTTCTTGTAGATTCCAGCTTCAACATTCTTCTTGTGTTCCTCAGCAAGCATTTGCTCTTCAGCTTGGATATCTTCAATTGTAATACCTTTTCCATGTTCTACCATAAACATCTTAGCAGCAATTTCCTCATCAGTAGATGGCTTATCAGAGATTATCAAACTTTTATATCTTGAACCACTGGCAGAGTTTACATGTCCCTTTCCAGAGTTTGATCTTTTATCAGAGTTTGATCTTCTTGAAAGTAATCTTCTATCATCATTTGATCTTAAGCTCTTTCCATCTCCTCCCTTGTTTCCACCATCATTACCATCATCCCTCCGTCTCAGAGTTTGAGTGTCTTTGCATTTGTCACTTGGTACACTCTCCCCCTTTTTGACATCATCAGAAAGTAGTACTGATGTCAACAACTCAATTGCATTAGAAATTGATGTTAGTTGGGCAGACATAGCAGTCTGGTTGTCCTCAACTTTCCCAAGCCTCTTCTGAATGTCATCAGAGTCCTTAGCTTGCTTCTTGAACATGGAATTGTAGTAAGTCCTATCATTCTTCAGAGTGAGATCTCTCAGACTAACTTCATTCCTCAAAGCAGTGACTTCCTTATGAGACTCATCAAATCTGTTGTGGAGAGATTTAATTTGAATCACAGTAGCCTTCAGACTTGTAAGAATATCAGGACTTGAAATTGTCTTCACAAAATCTCCAAGAAAATCAGCAGCCCTCTGTGCTGAAAAGATACAATCCGCAGCAGCCCATCTATTGTAGTACATATCTTGAAAATGCTCAGCTGTAGCGCGATTAACCTCTCTTAGCTCATCAGAGTTTGCATGACTCTTAAATAACTCCGCTTGAGAATGATTAGAACTATCATTATCATTATCAGTATCATTCTGTGCTGTATTCTATGCAGGAATATTCTCAGCATCAGGTTCTGGAATCTCAGAGTTTGCAATATGCAGGAACTCTGCTTCTTTTGTGACAATCTCAACAACAGATTGTTGTAGAGCTTCAAGAACAAGAACATCCTCAGAGTTTACAATAAACTCTGCTTCAACAGGAACATTCTCTGTTGCATCCTTATCAGCAACATCAGAATTTGTAACAACAGTTTCTGTAGCATTAGCATCCAAAGTCTGATCGACTTCCTCACCCTTCTCAAGATCAAAAGAAATTATTTCAGTGTGAGAAGCCATAGATTCTGCAAGTTCAACAGTATCTTGATCAGCTTCCAAACCCTCTGGGAAATGTTCAGAGTTTATAGAGAGATTTGCTTCAATGTCCATATAAAATCCTTGTGGCTCAACATTTTCTGTAGCCTCCTGAACAAGAATTTCAGGAGCTTCATCTGCAGCTTCACGTGCAGCTTCCTCAACTACATCAGCATTTGATGTAGGAGCTTCATTTTGAAAAACAGTCTCCATAAAAACTCTGTCCTCAGGAACAGCTTCATCATTTGGAATCTCAAGATTATCAGCAACAGTTGAAGAGATATTCTCAGCACCAAACAACTGTGCTGCTACCAATCTTCTTTTTCTCTGATGAAGAGTTTCTTCATCAGTTTCAGTCTCTTCATCAACAGCATCAGTCTTTGCCCTATTGGCTCTTCTTTTCTTCATTCTTTTCTTCTGAGGCATATCATCAGCATTTGATGCCCCAGCTTCAGTGTTTATGCTGACAGACTTAACAGCCCTTACCTTAGATTTCTTTGACCTTTGTGGTTGAGACACAGAAGGTCCAGCTTCAGCGTTTGCCAGTTGTGGTTGTTGTTGTTGTTGTAAGTTTACCAAGAATTGTTGCACAGACTCAGGCAACAGTAACACACCAACATCTCCTTTCTTGTTATCCTTGTTAGTGAGATCAGAAAATATGCGTTTATGCAATTTAAATGAGAGGATAACATCATCCTCTACAATCTCAACATTAGGGCAGCAAAAATTGAATATCAATTGACAAAATCTAGAGAAATAAACAACATTTCTATTTTCTAGCATCTTCTCACCAATATTAGTTAAAACTAATCTAGCAACATCAAATTGACTGCCATAGAGAAGAGAATACCCGATCTGTAGACTATCCGTGGGAATCGCATCCCAATTCGTGCACTTCTTTCCAAAAGCCCGAGTAATGCAATCGAAAAAGAAGCTCCATTCCTTGCGCAAAAGAGGCCTTTTGAGTTGACCTATCTTTGACAACGGTCCAGAGTATCCTATCTCCCTTATCATTCTGACTAACTCAAAGTCACCAACAGTTGTGAATGCATTGAAATCTTCAAGACCCAAAGCATCACGAACAGTAGTAGGAGTAACAATAAATTCTTCTCCTTGAATCTCAAAAATGATAGATGGAGATCCAGACTCTCCTCCATCATCATAAGTACCTGTCTGCCAAAAAGTCCTTATTTGTGACGCAGACAGCTTCGACGGTGCGGTGAGAGCAGTGCCGATATCAGAGTTTGTCAAGAAACTCTGAATCAAATGAAACGCCTCCGGTGCGTTCTCATTTGCTAAAGGAGCTGAGTAATTGTTAGGAACAAATTCTAACCCAGAAGCAATAAACATTGTTGTAGCCATTAGAACAGTTTGGAAGAAAGCAAACAGAGAATAGATTGTATGCAGTGAAAGTGTTTGAGACAATGTGTGTAAGTAAAAGCTTATGAAAAGTTGATGTGTGTAAAAGAATGAACCGTTTATGTGTAGTATATTTAAATAATAACTGTGAAGATTAAAACTCAAACGTTTTAATCATTACTACACACAGCAGGCGTCTTTGAAAAGTGTGTGAGTGGGACAGGTGTCAAACGTGTATACGCTGACAGCTGTATGTAACAACTTTCAATACACATGCGCAGTAAAAATAGCCATTATTACCGCTTATCACATTGTTCAAAACACTCAACCTCTCTCTCTCTGTTTAATACAAATATGAACCGTTTGTTATCATACTCCTTTGAATTTCAAAACAAATGTCTAATCTCAAAATTATAAAATGTCTGAAACAAAGAAATCATTTTAACCATCAGAGATTAAAACAAAGTTACCTCGGCGTATTTCACACAATACATCAGTGTTTACCATTTGTCCTTCTTTGTCAATAAACTCTTTTCTCAATCTGTACAGGTGTGAATAATTGTGTGTGCAATAGCAGAGTTTACCGAAATCAATATTTAGATCATCTCAAAGTGCATAAAATCCACAAACTAAAGCAGTAAAAACTGGTTGCCTAAACTCTCATGTATAAAATAAAATCTGATTTTATATCTAAACTCTGTAATACTGATATCCTTTCATTTGGATATATCTTTTATTTTTCACCCCCTTTATATATATATTTATATATATATATTTTTTTTTAATTAAATTTTTTATTTTTCCAGTAATCAGTGGTTGGCACTAGTCACCAAAAATCAAAGATTTTAGCCCTTATTTCATACAATAAGTTCCTGGATCTTCCTAGGCACAACATGATCTCAAAGGAATTTGTGCTCTTTTTGGCATCTTTTGATTTGAGGGTGAATTATTTGCAATTAATAATCAGAGTTTAGACTTTTCATCAGTTAATACAATTAATTTATGAGAGAAAATGCAAACAGCTAATACAGACTCAGTGTATAGGATCAATAAACTAAGAGATGCTATAAATATAGAGACAGTATCATGCTGTGTTAACTTACTGCACATATTTGAGATCAGAATCTATATAACTCTTAAGGATTCATAATTACTTACTGAGAATTATGCCTCATACAAATTTCTTCATTGGTCCATATGTTTCAGACAAAATTACAATCAGAGTATAGCATTAGACTCTTACTATCAGAGTATGACCAACACTTTATGACTAACAGAGTTTAGCAGTAGAGTTTACTTTCAGAGTTTATGATACTGGTACTCATAACAGTTAATACATGCAAGGAATCATGAGCAAAAAAAAATCAAACATGTATAGTTTTTGAGTCTAACCCGTATCTCTAGTCGAAACCAGAGATCATTCCAAGTTCATTTACCAATCTTCTAAAAGTAGCTTCACTCAAAGGTTTGGTGAAGATATCTGCAAGTTGTTGGTCTGTAGACACAAAATGAAGCTCAATGTTTCATTCTTCCACATGTTCCCTGATAAAATGATACCTTATGCTGATGTGCTTGGTCATGGAGTGCTGTACTGGATTTCCTGTCATAGCAATAGCACTTTGGTTATCACAGAAAATAGGTATTTTAGAGTACTTCAAACCATAATCCAGCAACTGATTCTTCATCCACAGAATCTGTGCACAACAGCTACCAGCAGCTATATACTCTGCTTCTGCAGTGGATGTGGAAATAGACTTTTGTTTCTTGCTATACCAAGAAACCAATCTGTCACCTAAGAATTGACAGCTTCCACTTGTACTTTTTCTGTCTATCTTACAGCCTGCAAAATCTGCATCAGAGTAACCAATTAGCTTAAACTCTGATTCTCTAGGATACCACAAACCCAAAGTTATGGTTCCTTTGAGATATTTGAAAATCCTTTTTACAGCTGTTAGATGAGGCTCTCTGGGATCTGCTTGAAATCTTGCACAAAGACATGTTGCATACATGATATCAGGTCTACTTGCAGTAAGATACAGTAAAGACCCTATCATTCCTCTGTAGTTTGTCATATCTACTGAGGCTCCTGTGTCTTTGTCTAGCTTTGTTGCTGTAGCCATGGGAGTTGTAGCAGATGAACTATCAAGCATACCAAATTTCTTGAGAAGATTTCTAGTATATTTTGCTTGATTGATAAAAATACCATCATCTGTTTGCTTGACCTGTAAGCCTAGAAAATAACTAAGCTCTCCCATCATGCTCATTTGATACCTGGATTGCATAAGCTTTGCAAACTTCTTACAAAGTTTGTCATTAGTAGATCCAAAGATAATATCATCTACATAAATTTGAACTAAAAGCAAATCATCACCAGAATTGAAATAAAACAAGGTTTTATCAATTGTACCTCTTGTGAACCCACTTTCTAAAAGAAATTGAGCAAGAGTTTCATACCATACTCTTGGTGCTTGCTTTAGTCCATATAATGCCTTGTCAAGCCTGTAGACATAATCTGGATGCTTGGGATCTACAAATCCTGGTGGTTGTTCAACAAACACTTCTTCTTCAAACACTTCTAGTTCTCACACTAGCATCAGGATCTCCAATTATGAGATCAGGTGTGTGTGCCTGTGTCCACTTTCTTGCTGTTGGTAAGTGGTTTCTTGCATCATTATTGGATCCTCCCCCTTGATCCATGCTCTCCTGATTCATATGTTGACTTTCTGCAGTATCTGAGGCTCCCCCTGAATTGGATGGCTCAGAGTTTGAACTGTCAGAGTTTGAATCAGTTTCCTCAACTGACTCACTTGCTGTGTCTTGTTGAGCTTCTTCACGCTCCCCCTCAACTGGTTCTCCATTTTGTTCAATTTGAGAATATTCAGTTTCTCCAGTATTTACCAGTAGAGGTTCAGAGTATGCTTCGTCAGAGTTTGTCAGAACCGCTTCATCAGAGTTTGTCGGTACTGCTTCATCAGAGTTTACATCATCAGAGAATAAACCTTCATTTTCAAAACGCAGTTGATCATATCCATCTAAGTCATCAAGTCCAGTTATTTTCTTGTCATCAAATGACACATGTATGGATTCCATGATCACTTTAGTTCTCAGATTGTAGACTCTGAATGCTTTTGTTGACAATGGATAGCCAACAAAGATTCCTTCATCAGCTTTTAACTCAAACTTGGTCAACTGTTCAGGATGAGTCTTCAACACAAAGCATTTGCATCCAAATATATGAAAATATTTCAAATTTGGCTTCTTATTTTTCATCATCTCATATGGTGTTTTCCCATGCTTGTTGATCAATGTTGCATTTTGAGTAAAACAAGCAGTTTGAACAGCTTCTGCCCAGAAATAAGTTGGTAATTTTGCTTCTTCAAGCATAGTTCTGGCTGCTTCAATTAAAGTTCTGTTCTTCCTTTCAACTACACAATTTTGCTGTGGAGTTCCAGGTGCAGAAAACTCTTGTTTCACTCCTCTTTCCTTGCAGAAAGCTTCCATGATTGAGTTTCTGAATTCAGTTCCATTATCACTCCTTATAATTTTGACTTTGTGCTGTGATCCTTTGTCCAGTAGATTTACATGATCCATCAGAGTTTGAGCAGTTTCATCCTTCTTTGATAAGAAATACACCCATGTATATCTAGTATATTCATCAACAATTACTAGAGCATATTTCTTTCTGCCCATGGACATCACATTCACTGGTCCAAAGAGATCAACATGAAGAAGATGATAAGGTTCCACTACTGAAGATTCAGATTTGCTCTTGAAAGATGACTTCCTTTGCTTGGCCTTTTGACAAGAATCACATAGGCCATCTAGACTGAGTATTGATTTTGGGAGTCCCCTTACAAGATCCTTTCTTATTAGCTCATTTATGTTGTTCAAATTGAGATGAGAGAGCTTCTTATGCCAATTCCAACTCTCTTCATTTGACATTCTTGCAGTCAGACACACTGTTTTTCCATCAGAGTTTGTTACCAAACTTGCTTCATAAATGTTGTTGCGCCTGTGTCCAACTAGAACAACTTTTCCAGTAGATTTACTGATAACTTCACAGTATTCAGTATGAAAATCTACATGGTTTCCTCTATCACAGATTTGACTCACAGATAGCAGATTATGCTTGAGTCCTGAGACTAGAGCTACATTTGTGATGATGACACTTCCAAGATTAATATTGCCATATCCCAGAGTGTGTCCTATGTTGCCATCTCCATAGGAAACCTTTGGGCCAGCCTTCTCCTTAAAGTCTGATAGCAGGGCTTTATTTCCAGTCATATGTCCTGAGCATCCACTGTCCAAGATAAGTGTGCTCTCTTTTATACCCTGCAATCACAAACAAACACTAAGTGTTAGTTTTAAGGACCCAGACTTGCTTGGATCCTTTGTCTTTCTTAACAGTGTTAGTTTTTGCAGCGGAATTACTATCAACAGAGTTTAAACTAACATTGTCAGACTTTACACTTGCAGAGTTTGCTCTAACCCATTTCAGATTGGGTTTTAGCTCATAATAGTTGTGATAAATAGCATGATAACTCTTGCAAGTATAAATGGAATGCCAAGTGCTCCCACAGTGTGTGCATAAAGTCTGTGGTCTAACCCTAACATAATCATTCTTTACTCCTGATGTAGAAGGTAAAGAATTGATATTTTTATTCTTTGTGCAGTAATTAGCAAGATGATTAGAACTACCACAATTATAACATGTTTTCCTTGGAGCAGCACCAGTAGGCAAATGATTATTTCTTTTATTTATGCCTATCTTTCCATTCCTATTCTTCTTGGACCCTTTTGGTTTCATGGCAGATTTTACCTCTTTCAGCTTATGATTGAACTGTTTTCCTGTCATCAAACCAACATTAACCTGTTTTTCACAAGTTTTTACTGGCTTTCTAACAGCTTCTCTTTCCATAAGTTTTTCTGTTATAATATTTTCCTGTCTTTCACAGGCTTCATCTGATTCCATATCAGCTTCTCTTATTACAACAGATTTTAACTTATTGGCTTCTGGAACAAATTTCACAGGTTTAAGTTGTGGTTTTACCTTAACTTTGTCTTTAAACCTAAGTTCATCATTTTCACAATAGCCTAAACCTACAGAATCTGTCTGAAACACTTGATGAGTGTCTCTTCCAGAGTCTGTCCAAGTCTTGATTATTTTTCTTTCTTTTTCTAGATCAGATTCTAATTGCTTATATCTTTTCAGCAACTCCTGTTCTACATAAACAGCATCATCTCTTTCTTTTTGAATCTGCTTCATATTTTCAAGTTCTCCTTCAAGAAACTTGTTTCTATCTTTAAGGCTAAGATTCTCAGATTTAATTCTCTCATTTTCTAAAGTCTGATCCCTATAACTAACATGTACACTTTTCAGATATACTCTCAATTCAGATATATTATCAGTATCATAAGCATAAGTAGTTAGGGGTACCTTATTTTCAGATGATTCAGTCTCATCTCTGACAGTTGCCATTAGAGCATAATTTTCTCCATCATCAGAGTCTGAAGTATCTGCCCAGTCTTTGCCTTTAGAGATGAGTGCTTTCTCAGATTTGCCTTTCTTGCACTCTGGAGCATAGTGACCCATCTCCTTACACTTGTAGCACTGGATTTCAGATTTATCCTTCTTGCCAGACTTGGTCTCCCTTCCATCAGACTTTCTAAAACTTTTCCTTTCAGAGTTTGAATCTTTCCTTGAGAATCTCTTTCCTTTCTTAAAGTTCTTGAATCCCATCTTCTTGAAAGTCTTCACCATCAGTGCAGCCATTTGCATCATCTGTTCTTCATCATCCTCAGAGTCAGAAGCTTCATCAGAGTTTGAGTCATCATCAGAGTTTGATGACTCGCTTTCAGATTTAATGACTAAAGCCTTTCCCTTGGCTTTCTTTCTTGATGATTCCTTCTTGATGGGCTTCTCCTCAACTTTGAGAGCAACAGATTTTGTCTTTTTACTCAATCTTCTATTCCTTTGTTCTATCTCCAGTTCATGAGTTTTCAACAACCCATAGATTTCATCAAGATCTGTATCAGCAAGCTCATAATTATCTCTTATTGTGGTTGTCTTTAAATCCCACTTTTCAGGTAGAGATAACAGAAACTTGAGATTAGACTCTTCAAGCTCATATTCTTTATCAACCAGAGACAGATCATTCAATAGTTTGCAAAATCTGTCATAAGTCTCAGTCAAGGTTTCATTAGGTCTTGAATCAAAGTGCTCATACTCCTGTGTGAGTATTGTCTTTCTGTTCTTCTTAATAGCACCTATTCCCTGGCATCTGACTTCTAAAGCATCCCATATCTCTTTGGCAGTCTTGCAGCCAATTACTCTGTTAGACATAACATTATCTAAAGCACTGTGGAGAAGATGTCTAACCTTTGCATCTTTTGCAATTGATGAGATGTCCTCAGGAGTCATATCTTTCTTTTCCTTTGGAACAGTCTTTTGTTCTTGACCATCAACAACAGGGGACAATTTAGTCGGCATATGAGGACCATCATAGATTCTGTCAAGGTATTCTGGATCTGTAGCCTCCAGAAACATGGTCATCTTCACCTTCTAAATCGGATACTCTACTGGCCTGAGAATTGGAACCCTGATTGTTTCATATCGACTCACAGAATTGGGCTTAACCTGTTCAGCCTTAGGAGCAGTTTGATTTTCTTCAGACATGATTATTACTGTGTTTGAATCGTAAAACTGTATATATTAAACAGCCTTGGCTCTGATACCAATTGTTAGGCCGAATACACAATATATAATCAAGTATGTATGAGAATAACAATCAAGAACACAGGTTTGTAAATCAACAAACTGAATTATATTAAATAATTCTCTCTTAGTGATGTTAATGAATCACAAAGAGCTACTAGGTTACAAGAATAATATATTCAATGTTCGTGTGTCCCTTCTAGGGATAGCCTATCTGTGTTTATATAGTACACAGCTACTTACAATCCATCTCTAATTGATATTCCTATAAATTAGCTATACAATTATTATCAATTAAGGATTGCTTCAGTCTTCTGTCCAGTCTCCTTAGCTGTATCAATATATTCTGCTTCTTTCCATCTTCAGAATATATTGCTTCTAGAATCTTTATCTTTGCACCGACAGCTAAGTCAACTATCACCCTGTCAGACTTTAACAAACTCTGACCGGCTTCTATATAAACTCTGATATGTACCTGGTACTTAAACACTGATGAACAAACGTCAGCAATTATATCTAACACCTTCTTTGATCACAATACCTTTTTGAGATTCTGAACGTGATTTGATAGTCCTTCCTCTTCCTCTACCATGACCTCTACCTCTAGACCTGTTTCCCTTCTTTTCACTTCTGACAATTCCTTTCTGTGAGTTTAGCATTTCATACTCTATCCTTTGAGCTTCCACCATTTCTTCTACATCCTCATCAGGATACATTTCTTGAAGAAGTTTTCTCGCTTGCTGCTCATTGAATGCTTAAAGTATGGGATCTTTATAGTGCACAGTGTATTCTATTCCATCAATATTCACATTCTGATGAAACTTCTTTTCCTGCTCAGCAGTTGTCACTATAATATCATGAGATTGCATTCTAGAACCAGATCCAGATACTTGTGTTGACTGCTGTTTTTGACTTTTATTAGACACAATGATTTGTGTCCTAGCAGCAGCATCAGTAGATACCTGTTTTTGACTAGATCATCCATCAGAAGCATCATCCCTCCTTAAAACCACTAACTCTGGAGAGCATTTGGTTGACACTACTTTCTCCCCCTTTTTGGCATCAGTACCAGCATCAGGAACAAGAGAAGAGATAAGTAAGTCCAGCTTAGCATCCATAGATTCAGCCTTTTTTTCCAGAGTTGTAATTCGATGTTCAAGAGAGACATGATCTTTATGAACACAGGCAAAATCTCTTTTATGTCGAGCGTCAGATTGAGCATTCGCAGCCACAACATCAGCAATATTCTTTGCAGTTGAAGTCCTGACATCAGTAATCTCTTCAACAATAGCTCTAAGCATGAGAGAAGTACCTTTAAGATGAGCTTGAAGATCTGAACTTTTATTCTCCTTAAAAGCAGTGGCTAAGTGACAATGAGCTCCAGTAATACCAACAAAAGATGAGGGATCAGTCCAAGAATGATTCCACTGCGCTCGCCTGTGACTAGTCAGAATGTCATTTGAAGAATCATCAGGATCAGAATTTTCAGAGCTTGAAGTAGAACTGTGAGACTGATCCTGCGACAGAGAAACTGCAGGGGTATTGGATGTACCTACAGAAAAATCAGTAACACCTAGATCTCTCTTTTCTTTTTCAGTGATCTCATCACCGCTCACCAACACACTATCTGAACTTTTGATAGTCAGAATTTCCTCACTCAAATGCATAGCATTCGCACTCAATTCTACCTCTCATTTTTCCAGTTCAGGAGACTGCCTCTCAACAATTCTATTTTTCTCTAAATCTTTTCTCTCATTCTCACGAAAAAGGCTCAGAGCACTCAGAAACGAAGAAATAAGAGATGGAAGAGAAGGGTAGAGTGCAGTCATACTAACAGGGGATCCCTCAGTCAAGGGTCTGTCAATAATCATCCTGACACCAGGAGAGTAAACAACCATAGGAGAATCAGGATTAGTCACATTACCTGATTCCTCAATGTCCATAGGACGAGAGGACAATGGTTGAATCATGAGAGCTTGACTGTCTGCAAACGGGCATGCTTCCATACTTTGAATGAAAGGTTCTTGTGGAGCCTGGACAATGTGGACTGCTTCAGTAGGATGTACTGGAGCCTGAAGATTTGTCTTCATCAAAATAAGCAATGACCTCCTCTTCAAAAATGCTTTGATCAGGTTCAGGGAGTAACACAGAAGAGGGTAAAGAATCCTGATATGACAGCTCCACGCCTTCATCTACCCTTTGAGTAGATGGTTCTTGTGTGGCTTGATCTCTGTGGACTGCTAGTTCACACTGAGAACCAGGTTCTTGTGTATCCAGATCAATACTAGGAGCAAAAGTTGTTCTGGCCTTAACATTCCTTTTCTTTGTTCTTGTAAAACAGATCTTCCTTTTCTGACCAGCAGACCCAACAATTTCCTTTCGAGCTGCATGTTCCAGTCTTTTAATTTGATCATAAGACATATCAAACTTCCTTCCCTGTGGAGAAACAGAAGGACTGGAATCAGAGACAACCACTTTTTCAGGTGATGGTTGCACGTCAGACATGTTAGCAGCAAGTGTTGGTATTGCATCAGGAGCATATCCGATATCATAGGTGAAAGTGTTGTCCAAAGCACAACTGATAGGGATATCAGTAGCAGTACTGGCATGAAGAGTTTTGTGGAGATCATCAACAGCATCAAAGTGAGAATAAAGACTAGATTTCCGCAATCTTCTTCGTTTGGGAGATGATGGTGAAGAAGGAATGTCATTCGCCAAATCCATAGATGATATCTTAAATATTGAGGACAGAGGTATATCATCATCATCAGTATCATCATCAGTATCAACAACAGTTGTATGCTTTCTTCGTGAAGCCAGTATTTTGGATGCCATACCAACTGGTTGATCACCTTGTTTCTCCATGATATTGGTGGGTGGATTTGACAAGGTCCTTGATCCTGACGACTGAGAATGTCGCACAAATTTGGCTAACCTTGTATGTGGTACAATTGATTGCTTTTGAGAGCCATCAGAGGTGGGAAGTAAGTGTTTGGTAAACTGTTTGGATTGTGTACTTGGGTTAGAGCCAGAGGGGGTATCGACAGCAGACCTCTGAGTCATAGTACTGAGAGCAACTCCATAAACAGTAGGCAGTCTCTGTCTTAGAAGTTGCCTGACCTGTCTAGGATACACAACATCACCTTGAAACATTTGGTTTCCCTTCAACATGTACTCCTGAAAGAAGCGAGGGGTATTCTGGAAAACAGGTAACAAACACTCATCTTGAAAAACAACATTAGGGCATAAGTATTTAAAAATCAAATGCAGAAAACGACCAAAGTAGACAGTTTCCTGATTCTCATTTATTCGACTTCCTATGGAATCAATAAGCATGCTAGCTATATTAAAATCGTAACCATAGATTAGAGAGCTACTTGAATGGTTCTGAGGATGAAATCTTCTTGGAATCCTGCAAGCTTTTGTGACCATCAGTATCAATCATCAGTAGCAGTATGCAGTATCAAGTATCAGGAGTTACTCGCTTGTAACCATTCCAAGTTCATTCACAAGTCTAGTGAATACTGCCTCTGCCAGAGGCTTAGTGAATATATCAGCCAATTGTTGATTTGTTGGAACAAAATGAAGTTCAATTGTTCCTTCCATCACATGTTCACGAATAAAGTGATACCTGATACTGATATGCTTGGTTAGCGAGTGCTGAATTGGATTTCCTGTCATTGCAATAGCACTTTGATTATCACAATAAATAGGAATTTTTGAAAAGTGCAAACCGTAATCCAGCAGTTGATTATTCATCCACAATATCTGAGCACAACAGCTTCCTGCAGCTATGTATTCAGCTTCAGCCGTTGAAGTAGAAATTGACTTCTGCTTCTTGCTAAACCATGAAACCAGTCGACCACCCAAAAATTGACAGCTTCCAGAAGTGCTTTTTCTGTCAATTTTACAACCAGCAAAATCAGCATCAGAGTATCCTATCAGTGTGAAGTCTGATGCTCTGGGATACCCCAAACCAAGATTTGGTGTCCCTTTAAGATATCGAAATATCCTCTTTACAGATATCAGATGTGGTTCTCGTGGTTGAGATTGAAATCTTGCACAGAGACATGTTGCGAACATAATATCCGGCCTACTGGCAGTGAGATAAAGGAGAGAACCAATCATTCCTCTATAACTTGTGATATCCACTTCAATTCCTTCCTTAGAGTCAAGTTTGGTGGCAGTAGCCATGGGAGTACTGGCAGGAGCACTATCTTGCATGTTGAATTTCTTAAGCAAATTTCTGGTGTACTTGGACTGATTGATAAAAATCCCTTCATCAGTTTGTTTAACTTGCAATCCCAGAAAGTAGTTCATTTCTCCCATCATGCTCATCTGATATCTTGACTGCATCAACTTAGCAAACTTTTGACACATTGTAGCATTAGTAGATCCAAAGATTATGTCATCTACATATATCTGGACTAAGAGCAAGTCTTTGCCTTTTTGGATATAAAACAGAGTTTTATCAATGGTGCCCCGTGTGAACCCACTATCAAGAAGAAACTGAGTAAGTGTTTCATACCAGGTCCGTGGTGCTTGCTTGAGTCCATACAGAGCTTTATCCAGTCTGTACACATGATCTGGATATTTAGGATCAACAAACCCTGGAGGTTGTTCAACGTAAACTTCTTCCTCCAATTCTCCATTTAAGAAGGCACTCTTAACATCCATCTGAAAGACTTTGAATTTCATATGTGCAGCATATGCTAGAAATATTCTGATGGCTTCCAATCTGGCGACTGGAGCAAATGTTTCGTCATAATCAATGCCTTCTTGCTGAGAGTATCCTTTTGCTACAAGTCTGGCCTTGTTCCTTGTAATTACTCCATCAGAATCAGTTTTGTTTCTGAACATCCATTTAGTTCCCACAATGGATCTATTTTTGGGTCTCGGAATAAGTTTCCAGACTTCATTTCTTTCAAACTCATTAAGTTCTTCTTGCATTGTTGTTACCCAATCAACATCTTTCAAAGCATCTTCAATTTTCTTTGGTTCTTCCTGTGAAAGAAAATTATTAAACAGACACTCATTCTGAGTTGCATTTCTTGTTTGAAAACCAGCATCAGGATCTCCAATAATAAGATCAGGAGGATGCGCTTGTGTCCATCTTCTTGCTGACGGTAACTGAATTCTTGAACTAGATGCTCCCCCTGCATCAGTGTCTTCCTCAAAAGAACTTTCTTGAGTTGTATGCGAAGCTCCCCCTGCATCAGTGTCTTGATAAGTTCCACTTGAATTGGAATTTCTCTTATGGTCATCTCCTGATGTACTGTCAGTACTTGTATCAGTACTGTTATCAGTACTTCCATCAGTGTCTATAGAAGAGTTGTTTTCAAGAGATTCATCATTTGTAGTATTATCAGTAGTATTTATGATATCATTAGGCTCCCCCTCAATATCATCACTACTGATTTCAGCTTATAGTTCATCTCCAAATATCAATTCTTCATGAGTATCTTCATTAATTCCAGTAATTCTCCTATCATCAAATGATACATTTACTGAGACATTCACAATATTAGTTCTCAGATTATATACCTTGAAAGCTTTTGTTGTATCAGGATATCCAATAAAAATTCCTTCATCTGCTTTTGTTTCAAATTTTCCAAGCTGCTCTGGGTGTGACCGTAAGATAAAACATTTGCACCCAAATACGTGCAAGTGTTTTAAGCTTGGTTTCTTTCCTTTTATCATCTGATATGGAGTCTTGCCATGTCTTGTGATCAAAGTACAGTTCTGAGTATAGAAAGCAGTGTTAACAGCTTCTGCCCAGAAATAAGTTGGTAGCTTTGCTTCTTCCAGCATTGTTCTTCCTGCTTCAATTAGAGTTCTGTTTTTCCTCTCAACTACTCCATTCTGTTGAGGTGTACCAGGAGCAGAGAATTGCTGCACAAGTCCTTTTGATTTACAGAATTCTTCCATTGTTGAGTTTTTAAACTCAGTTCCATTATCACTTCGAAGAACTTTGACTTTGTTGCTTGATCCGTTTTCCAGCAATTTGACATGCTCTATCAGAATCTCTGGTGTTTCACTCTTTTTATGCAGAAAGTATACCCATGTAAACCTTGTATACTCATCAACAATAACTAGAGTATACCTTTTCTTGTTAATAGACATCACATTCACGGGACCAAAAAGATCCAGATGCAGCAGGTGATACGCCATGTCTATTGAGTATTCTGATTTACTTTTGAAGCTGATTCTCTTTTGCTTTGACTTTTGACATGAGTCACATAGTCCATTAGGGGAATACATTGCTTTTGGGAGACCTCTCACTAAGTCCTTTCTTACTAACTCATTGATGTTATTGAAATTCAAATGAGATAGTTTCTTGTGCCAGTTCCAACTTTCATCTACTGATGCCTTTGATAGCAGACATGTCATTGTTCCATCAGTAGCAGAATGTAAGTTGGCTTCATATATGTTACCACGTCTATAACCCGTAAGAATCACCTTTCCATCCTTCTTACTTGTTATTTCACAGTGAGATTCATAAAAATTGACATGATAACCTATGTCTGTAATTTGACTGATGCTCAAGATATTGTGCTTCAGTCCTTCTACTAGAGCTACGTTTTGAATGATGACATTTCCAATCACAATGTTGCCATATCCCAAGGTATGTCCTATGTTGCCATCTCCATAGGAAACCTTTGGGCCAGCTTTCTTCTCAAAATCTGACAGCAGGGACTTATTTCCAGTCATATGTCCTGAACATCCACTATCCAGAACCAAAACATTTTTCATGTTGCCCTGCAATCAATATTTTAATCAGTTAGAATTTGTAAGAACCCACACTTGTTGGGTCCTGTTTTTCAATTTCTTGTTAAGATTTGCAGCGGAATTTTTCTTTAAATCATTTTCAACTGAATTATCTCCACTTGAACTTGATTTAACAGAGTCTTTCTTAACATACACATTTCTAGTTAACAAAACCAATCTATCACTTGAATTTGCACCTTTATTGAATTTAGGCAAAGGAACATAATTATCATGATACAAATTGTGATAACTAGTACATGTGTAAACTGAATGTCATTTGCTACCACAGTGAGAACAAGGATTCTGTGGTTTATAATTAACATTTCTACTCCTAACATCAGAAATAGAAATTTCAACTTTCCTCTTTTTATTTTTCCTGCAATCAATGGCAAGATGGTTAGTATTACCACAGGTATGACATGTCTTTATTGGAGCATTGGGAATATATTTATAATTGTTAGACTTGTCTATACCTATTTTTCCATTCCTATGTCTTTTGGGAATCTTCTCATTTTTCTTACCTGTCACTGCATTAATCTTTTTCTTTAACTTGCCAGAGGAAAGATGTCCTATATTCTTTTCTTTTGTGATTCTTTTCTTGACAGTTTCAGTAAAAAATTTAGCACCAGTTTCATCAGAGATGTTAGTGCTGATTTTAGAACAAGAAGTATCAGTGGATCCAGTTTCTGAGATTGACTCAATTTCTATATTAGAAACATTTTCTATTTCTTCCTCAGAGATTACTTCAATATTAGAACTTGATCCTTTTTCAAAAGTAGAATTGACTTTCATGTCACTCGCAGGAACAAACTTTATATGAGTGGATAGGTTGATGTTTTTATCTTTCTTTGCCTTATTCTTCTTGTATCCAAGACACTCTTTCCAGTTTCTATCATTTATAAGTAAATGAGTTTGTTTACCAGAATGAGTCCACACTCTTATATGTTCTCGTTCTTTCTTTAACTCTACTTCTAGAGATTCTATTTTTTAACATCTGTTCTATCTCTATCCCTTTAAGTTTGTCACACAAATTTTGAGTATTTTTTAGAATGACTAACTCAGCCTCTAAATACTCATTCCTTTCCTTTATATCAGCTGCTTCTTTTAAAATCCTGACGTTCTCCTTAGATTGATTATTATAACTAATATGCAAGTTTCTAAGAAAGGATTTTAATTCACATATGTTATCAGTATCAAAAGCATAGGCAGTTTTGGGTACCTTTTCAGATGCTTCCTCAATTTCAGCCATCAGTGCATAGTTTGTTTCTTCTTCTTCTTCTTCAGAGTCAGAAGAATCCATCCATCCTTTGCTTGATGTGACAAGCGCCTTTCCAGCAGATTTTCCAACTTTGGGTTTCTTGCATTTAGTTGCATAGTGACCCATCTTGTCACAATTGAAACATTTAATCTTTGAGAGATCAATTTTCTTTTGTTTGCTTTTCTTGTCAGAATATTGATCTCCTTTTGACTTTCTTCCATCTTTTCTGAATTTACCCTGCTTCATCCTTCTGAACCCTTTAACCATCATAGCCATCATCTGCACCAGTTCTTTTCAGAATCATCATCTGATTCCTCATCAGTACTTTCATCGGTATCAACATCAGTGTCTAATTTTATTACTACATGAGCTTTAGCCTTCATTTTTCCTTGGTGCAAACGCTTTTCTTTTGATTCCACTTTCAAGGCCACAGATTTAGGCTTTGATCTTGTACCTTCCTTTTGCTTGATCTCCAGATCATATGTCTTCAGCATTCCATAGATTTCATCAAGTGTCATCACGTTCATCTTATAAGTGTGCCTTATAAGATTCTGTTGAGTTATCCATTCCATGGGTAAGGATCTTAAGAATTTGACGTTTGAGTCTTCAACGTCATACACATTTCCCACCAATGACAATTCATTTAGCAAAGTAAGAAATCTATCATATATTTCTATTATGTCTTCATTATGCTTTGCCTCAAATTGCTCATATTCTTGAATAAGAATACCTCTCCTGTTTTTCTTGATTTCTTCAGTTCCTTGGCATTGAACTTCCAAGGCATCCCATATCTCTTTAGCAGTCTTACACGCAATAACTCTGTTAGATAAGACAGTATCTAAATTATTGTGTAAGATATTTCTAACCTTTGCATCTTTGATCATTTCAGCTTTATCTTCAGGCGTCCATTTACTCTTTTCTTTCGTTGCCAGCCCTGCAGGAGTTGTCTCAGTTGCTGCGACTGGTTCTGTTGGAATGAATGGTCCATTGTTTATCCTGTCTATGTAGTCAGGATCTGAAGCTTCAAGATACATAAGCATTCTTACCTTCCATGTTGAAAATTCTGATTTCTTCAACATCGGAATCTTCATGGTTTCATATCTGTTTCCCGACATTTCGATCGTTTCTGATTTGATAGATTATCAGTCTGCTCTGATACCAATTGATACCCAGTAGATGTCGATTATAGAAGGGGGGTTGAATATAATCTTATGAAATAATCGAATAAACAAATATAAAACAATCAATATCAGCTTTTATTAATCTTTATAAAAACTGATACAAACTCTCTCAAGAAACTATGAGTTCTTAAGAGCTGCTAGGTTTTCAAAATACTCGTGAAAAGCTATTACTCTCGTAAAACCTATCCTGTGTTTATATACACACACAGCTACACATTTTGTTACATAAGATAATCTACATTTAATTAGATTGATCTTCTTGTTGCTTATCTTCTGTAACAGCTTCGATGAAGTATATCTTCTATAAATCAATCCTTTCCTGAAATTGCGGAATAGTATCAATCAATATCTGCTGACTTGACCTGCCACTGATGATGACATCATCAGACGTCAGCTCCTGATGCTCCAAGTACTGATGCTACCCGATCCTGACATACTCATTAAATCATCATTTTCCAACACATCTAATTTTGATGCTCTGCCATCAGGATCACTCAAAATTGGGTACTCTCTTATCTACTCTCAAGTTTTTTATTATGGTAGTTTTGTGTTGAAAGCTTTAAGTGATAGAAAAGCTGATAAATTAGTCTATGTTTGTTTTATTAGATTTTTCCAATTAATTTTTAATCACTTATGTCCTGGTGTTACTTTTGAGGATGATGTGATTCTACCCATTTGTAGAATTACAGAAAACAACTTGAAGTCCTTAGTCAATTGTGATAAGGCAAATGGTTTTATTGGCAATGCCTTTATTCCTGATGAGGTCAGGCTTTTCTTGCATCATAAAATGCCTACTCGTTATGGTTTAATTTCTAATGCTATGGGGCAAGGTCCATCACACCTTGTTCCCGACCTAAGCATGCCACCTAAACAGTCTAAACAGTTAACAGCCACCTCTACTGTCTCTCAAAAGACTTTAGTTGTAAAATGAAAGAAATTAGCTAGAACTGATGTGTCTGGAAGGCAATCAGGTTCAAAGGATTTTTCCTCTACACCACTCACTAAAAAGAAGAAACAAGGGGGTGTACAAGGGGTCCTGGTTCAGAAGAAAGCTGAGAAGGTGACTGAGGCTGTTTCTGTGAAGAGAAAATTAGTATTAAGGGATGAATCTGATTCTGAAGATGACATGCCAATTTCCTCTAAATTTAAGATAATCAAGGAAGTTGCTGATACTGCTATTGAAGCTGTGGCACCATCATCTAAGCCACAGAAGAAAAGGAAATTATCTAAAAGCAGGTATCATATTCCTTTGGAGACACAGACTATTGATGGTCAGGATCTATCAATTCCTGATGAGCAGTCAAATCCTAATGCTCAAGCTAATCCTGACGTTGGTACTCCTGATGTCACTCCAACAAAAGTTGTCTCTGTTTCAGACTCTCCAGCCAAATCCTCTCCTACTACAAGACATGTTGATATTTCATGGGAGAAGTATGGTGCTGCTGCTTCCAATCTTGGGTTTCTACATCCATTGGAGAAGAAAAGGAAAGCAGAGAAAAAGGTCTTTCATAGACAGAAGAAGTTGAAAGGATCAAGTCCACAAGAACCTGAATCTCAATGTGATTCAGCAGCTACTGAAGATCCTGCCACACAAGAACCACTCAATCAAAGTTTGGGTGAAGGCTTAGCTATTGGAATGGTCACACAAGAACCATTTTCTCAAAGGGGGAATGATGACATCAACATTCCAGCCACACAAGAACCATCTAAAGATGCAAGCAAAGCTACAGCTTCTGAGGAATTTCCTGACAATGCTCAAGGGATTTCTGGTGAAAATGAAAGAATGGTCGAGGACACTGTCAATGAGGGAAGTACACAAGAACCTTTAACTCAAAGTGTTAAAGCAGCTTCAGAACCTCATGCTACACAAGAACCATTGGTATCAAATCCTGATGCAAGCTTATCTCATCCTGACGGTGTTGCTCCTGGCGCTAGTGGTGCTACTGATAAGCCAATCCTGATACAGCAACTAAGCTCAAGACCAATGACAGAGTCTATCACAGCATCTCAGGATAAGCTAAAAGGTATTGCAATTCCTGATCCTGATGTTACTCTTGATTCTGATGCTGATGATAGTGATGATAGTGATAATGATAATAATGAAGAGAAGGATCATCTTGCTACAGCAATCAAAGCTAGTCTTGGAACCAACTTTGGTTCATGAAGCACATTTATGGCTGGCCAGGCTTCTACTGGAAAAGATCTCAGACAAGATTTTTCTGTTCCTTCTGAAATTTCTCCTGCTGAGGCACTTAGACAATATCAATGGAACAATTCATGGTACAGATCTTCTGAGTCTGTTAGTTATCCATATGCTTTGGAACATGCCTATGATGCAGTGAAATTAATTGAGAATCAAGATTTAAAGAATCATTTGAAGGCAACTACTCTTTTATCCAAAGGCCTCAAACATGAAATTGATTCTATCAAGGCTGCTACAGAATTAGTAAGGACTAACGTTTCTCAAAACTTCACAAAGGTGCCTACTGCTCTTCAACTAAGAATAGTGGAATCCCAAGTCAAGTTAGTCATTACTGAACAAACCTCCATCAACAACAGAATTGATTCACTTGATTCTAAGGTAACTGATATACAAACCTCTCTTGCCTTAATTTTGAATATATTGTCAAATGCTGATGTCAAAAAGGGGGAGAAGGTAAGTTCTACAAAATGTACACCTGATCTAGTATTAAGGAATAATGATGATGATACTGGAAATGATGGTGGTGACAAAGTTCTACAAGGAGAAACCTCTGATGCTGCTGTTATGAAGACTATTCAAACTTCTCAAAGTCAAACAACGCAGTCAACTCATGTTTCTGATTCTGGAGTAAGGACAGTGAGAACATTGGTACAATCTCAGATCCTGACGGAAGAACAAATCCTGACATGTGATCAAATCCTGATGACTGATCAAATCCTGACGTCTGGTCATGGACATTCACTTTCTACAATTCCTGAGGGTGATGAAGATGTAATCATTGAAAATCCTGATGATGTTGTAAACCTATTCCAGAAGTTCAAATCAAAGAAAGGTGATGTTGTGACTCTTTATCATACTGATAAGAGGGTACAACAGTTATTTGCTAGAAAGGCACTATCTACTGCTACTGAAGAATATCCTGATCTCTCACAAGAAGAGTTCTTAAATGCTCAAAGAGAAATGATGGAGAGTTTCAAGAATCCTGCTCCTGTTAGAGGTAGAGGAGGCAGAGGTAGAAGAAGTGCTCAAAGAGGTAGAAGAAGCTCATCAATTTCAATTATGCCTAGACAAACAAGGTCTAGAGGATTAAGGATTGAAGAAATTCTTGAACCTACTCAAACTCTAGTAGTTCCTGACAGGTATACTTTTGGTGATGATGGAAATGTTGAAGAAGAACCAGAATTGAGAAGAAAAACAAAAAAATCAACTCTCGGTAATACAAATCAAATTGAAGATTCTAATCCTGATATTGTTCCTGACACAGTTCAAGATCCTGATGAATCTGATATTCTACAAGAGGTTGATCTGTTAATACTTTCTACTGTGGCGGATTCTCACAACAAGGAAGTAGATGAAGAAGAAGAAGACAGAAGAAGAGAAATCACAAGAATAACAAATAGAGATTTCAATCTCTATGTACATAGGCTTAAACTCCAAACAGAAGGTTGTGGAGAAATCCAAGCAGACAAGAACCTCAACTAGAAAGAAGTTATGCTTATGAGAAGGAAAAAGATAAGAAGTGGAAAAACATTGACACACTTAGGTGTGATAGACCTATCAATTTTCAGTCTGGAAGAATTGTCACAAGTACCTCAAGTGTTGCTGATTTTTCTGAGTCAGTTAGATCAAAAACACTCTGGTTTCAAATGTTCTCAAATCTGAGGCAAATGGAAAACAATTCAAGAGGAGGTATTGGACACAGGGATGCTGAATATCTATATACACCTCATGTTGATCCTTATGCCTTGACTGAAATTGGAGGTATTTTAACTTCTGAAAACCTGAACAATTTATTATCTGTTGATATAGTAATAGATTGTCATGATGGTTCTGAAAAGAAAGAAAAGCTTCTGTATTTTATGAGAGATGGTTCTGTGAAGATTCTATCCATTCAAGACTTGTTGGTGAAAACTACAAAGGAACTGAAATATGTTCATTATTTGTTACGATGGAAAAATGAAGTGTGCAAAGTGTGGAGTGACATGATCTTGTCAACAATAAGAAGAAGACTGGATGGAAACATAAATTTCAATGGTGATTATACTCCCATGTACTTAAATCAAAGAGGTCAAGATGTGGAAATGCAAAGGGGCACTGCTGTTAAAGAAGTGACTTTTGTCATGACTCAACTTACTCTCAATCCTGATGGGAAGGAAATTGCTTATCTTTTGCTTGAAGAGCACAGTCTTCAGAGAAGCTCCATACAAAATCTCAGAGCAGCTATCTACCAGATTAATGAGGAAGATGAAGAACTCAAAAATCCTAAGGAAAGACTGATTCAAATTCTTGAAGAAAAAGAAGAAAATTTGTTATCCAACTTCTTGAAGATGAATCTGTTCTATCAAAGAATTTAAACAGATAAGTTGCTGCTGCAAATATTTGTACATTTTGTAAATATGTTTTTGACATCATTGAATCTAGGAATCTATACTTTATTTCACAAAGTATGAGATTGGGGGAGATTGTTAGATCAGGATTCAATGATCGTCAGGATCTAGACTCAACTGATCAGGATTGCTGACGTCATCAGTATAACATGGTCATCTGTATTTGATCAAGCGTCAGTATCAGGATTGTCATCAGGATATCTACATCAGGACTGGGATCACGATTGATCATCAGAACTGGAAGCTGGTCAGGATTTCTATTTCGAGTTATATTTGGAGTCTAGTTAAATAAGGAATCTTATTTTGTCGGTTACTTATTTATAGTAATGAAGCTATCAATTTAGGATAGGTTTCAATCTTTGTAATTGATTAGGACTTATCATGTAATTGATAGAGAAGCTGTGTAGTATATAAACACAGTTTTAGGTTTCGATTTATGTGACAGAGAGAACATAATCGATCACACACTCGAGTATCTTTGTAACCTAGAAGCTCTCAAGAACATCAGAATTTCTTGAGAGAGTTTGTAACAGGTTTATATCAGAATTAATAAAGCTGTTATTATTCTTTCATATCTGTGATATATACTTTGATAAGTCGAGAATCTTATACAATTGTATTCAACCCCCCTTCTACAATTGTTTATTACTGGGCAACACTTATCTCAGCTGATAGTGACTTGATAGTCGTGTATTCAAGGAAAGGTCTTTTCATGCAGATGTCACGAGGTCTTGGAAGCTAGGTCAATTTACATGAACTTAGTAATTCTTGACGAAAGAAGCACATGGAACCAGAAAGCATTCTTTGGGACTATACAAGTTTATATGTGATGCCAGCCAAGGCATTTCCCGAATAGAATAGCTTCAGAGTCGAGCATGTGAACAAGCAGAACTAATAATGTAATATTTTATTATGTTGTAGGTTTTGATTGTAACATACAGTTGATGTATATAATACTGTATGGTGTAGCATAGAAATATGTGGAGAGAGCACCAAACCAAAAGAAAAACACTTAGGCTCTCTTTCATCATCTGTGTAAGCAGCTAGAGTTTGTTGTAAAAACAAAACCAGAGAATTCTTCAATATACATCTCAGGTGGGCTTTTTCTGATAAACCCACCTGAAAAGTTTAAAAAGTTTGTTTGTCTCCTGCATTTCTTTTTAACCTGAAGAATTTATTTTTGTTCAAAGCTTGACTGGATTTAGTTAATTTACAAACTCATATATTCATACTCTACATGGTTTGAAAAAGTTTTGTAAAATTAACTAGATTGTATTCAACCCCCCCCCCCCCCCCCGGTTCTACAAACTAGGTTGCATTGTTCTGGGAATAACAGTTAAGCCTAAAATCAAGGCAAAAGTAACTGCATTTCCTCCCGTCTTTTTTTTTACTGAAGCATGGATACTCATAACAAATCGGGTCATTGTACAATTTGAATGGAAAATCGGATGGATCAGACCCGGTTGACAAATGGGCGACCCGATTTCGAAGTGAAAGGACAAAAATGGGCATGAACTGTAGTGTTAATTTAAAAATTATAAAGGATAGAAAAAGTATTTTTCCAAAATTTTTGTATTCAGGAATTAATATGATATAGATTACCATTCAAATGGGTAAGGGTTACTTTGGAATAACATATAAAATGGAGCTAGGCGGTGAGCCACCCTCCTGAATATGAAAATTTCGGTTTTTTTTTATAAAAAAAACGGTCAAAATCGATTGATTATAGCTCTAATTAATTATCCCGTTGAAAAACAATTTGATAGGTACGTGGAAATTGGATAGTGCCTAGAATGGTGTGGGCGAGTAAAATGATTACCCTTGTAATCGGGAATTTCTTTGCCATAGGGTTGACTCACCACAATTGCTCATTCACTTGATCCGACTTTACTCTTCATTTTTTCCGGCTGCAATTAATCGTCAACATCGATGACGCTCCTTAATCGACCTCTCATTGTTGCTACTTATCAATTTCAAGAGGTGTCATTGAATTTAGGGTTTTTGGATAGATATTAAAATATTATAGAGAAAAGAATGATGTTCCTGAGATTAAATGATGTTCCTGAGATTATCTCAGGAAATTTATTATTTGAGATACCATTATAAAGTTATCTTATCTTATGCATACATGTGTATATTTTCGGTTAGAAGATTATAATATATCGCCAAAACATGTTAAGGGGATGCACTGTGCAATGCAGTCGGTCCAAACCAGAGGAGTGCGAATTGCAAATAACTTTAAAATTATAAAAAGAAGTTGAAATGGGGACCGCATAGGCTGCCATTCCAACTACGTTTACATGGTATTACATTCAAGTTGACAAAACCACATGAAATGCATTGGTACAAGTTTTATACCAAGATTTGGTAAAACTAGCCCAGACCAAAAATTTGCAACTCACTTGCATTTCATATCAGGTACCAATATTTGGCGCAGGGACTGCCACAGGCGTGCCATGTGAATACCTCCACTCATTACATGCCATACATTTATCTAAATCCACACTGTTTTCTAACGTACAAAACTTGCATGACCAGAATTTATACCTCTCTTTAACATTTCTGGGCTTTAGTGTACCACAGACTTCGCATACTGGAGCTAGGGGCTGCAACATTCAAATGTCAATTTCACATAGGCAATAACACAAATAGATGGCAAATATAAAACAGAATAAGTTGAACGCAAAATCAAATTCTTAGTACTAACTATCAAATTCTCGACTTACTAAATCAAAATCTTAAACTAGAAGGAAACAGTCTTTTGCTACTGATGTTTAAGGATTACTTGTAAGCTTCTTAAATATTTAGTTTTTCTCCCAAAAATTAATTATACTATTATATTGGCCAGAAAAGATTATAACAATACCATGTACTTGAAGTCGTATACTCATATTAGGTCTTAGCCAGATATAATGACATGAAGCTTCATATACAAGTCATGACAAAGCTAACCAATCAAAGTTAGGAGTTTCAATCTTATTAATCATTGCATATATAATCGCAAGATTGGATGACTGAAGCTAAGACGCATGAAAGCGGTGACAAGTACCCTGCAAGGTCGTTTATCAGTTCCGATAATACTTAAACAGAATATCAAAAAATTATCATAAAAATATGTTCAAGCAAACTTTAACAGAACATCAAATAATTATCATAATAAGTTTGTTCATGCATAAAAATATAAAATTTTGACAGGACCATCTGAAAACTTAAATTATTGTTATGCATGCAAATCCATCTGGGAATGTTACTTCAGTAGTAGTGATCACGAACCTGACACTATTGTATAAAGCAGAAACATATACCAACAACAACGAAATATGGTGAAAACTGAAATGTCAAAGAGTAGCCATAGTTACAAACATATCTCATTATATATATATATATATATATATATATATATATATATATATATATATATATTATTTATTTCTGCTTAGGCATTCAAATTTAAGACTCTAGAAACTAAAGGCTTACTATTCAACATATGCAATCTTATATGGAAATCAAACTCCAATATCGGCAGCAACAGAGGCCAGAGTCCTCAGTTACCGTAAAAACTAAAAAGCAAATAACTTAACTGATGGCTGTGATCATTACTTATTAGAACTCACGGAAAGATGCAAGATAATTATCAAACAAAAAGGAAGATGGAATGAGGTGAAGATGTTAACAAGAAACACATATAACCAAAAAAACATGAAAGGAGATTTCTTACTGGGTTTGCTAAAGTGCATACTCCACACTCCCAGGTTGAAGAATTTGCTGCATAGTTTGAAGCATCTTGATACTTGGTAGAGGCAGAAGTCGAAGAAGCACTCGAAAGATCTATAAAACTAGAATTATGGTTAACATTGATGGATTTAGACTTTTTTCTCTGGTCATTTCTATTTTGAGATGTATGCTCTTCATAAACCACTGATCCAGATACTATACTATCTTGTGTCAAGTCCAGAAAATCAGGCTTTATAGGAATATCACGTGATAATAAATTATTATTATTATTACATATTTCATGACTCCTTTTCCTAGGTACTGAATCTGACTTGTTTACAACAGGACCATTAGAATTCCTTGAGCTTCCAGAACCTCGGTCCACCTGCTTCTGCAACAAATCATTACTAATTTCTCCTTCCTCTATATCACAAGATCCAGAGGCACACCAAATCTCATCTTGTAATCTCCTTTCTGCCGCCATTGCAGCAGCTTGGACAGGACTAAGAGCAGTCATCAAAGAGCTATCACCACCAAGACGCTTAGGTCCAGATGGTAGAAGAGATCCTAGATGAGCCCTTTTTTCTGCCGCATTTAGGGCAGTATGTCGTAAAGATGTAATAACAGGTTGAGAGAAACCACCCAGACGCCTCCCTGGAAGATCAAAGCCCTCCCCAGAACCACTTATTCCTTTGTTTATGAGCTCCTCACATTCCTGAGAATTTAGAAGTGATAAGTAGAGGGGAAAATTGGCCCAAAATTGGCCAGGTTGTCTACCTTATCATGACATCACTGTAGTCAATGTTTTAGATAAGTAAGGCTGGGCTGCGCCTGACGAAGTTAGGTATCACTAGGTTTTACAAAATGATACCTACTAACCACATACTTTGCTTAGCATCAGGGAATAAAGAAATTAGTCAAAGTAGATTTAGAATACAAATACTCATTAGTTGGAGGAACTGATTATAATACAAATTTCAGCTCAAATTGATGTTTGAGAGCTAGGAATTAGTCCCTGTTCAACATTTCTATGCTTCACTTGGCATCCCACACAAGACAAAAGAAGATAGTGTGAGACAAAATTTAAGTTCATTAAAGCATGTGAGACACTAAAAGTTGATTACCACAGTTCCACAAACCCACAATCCATTATAGAGTTTAGATAGCATTCATATTCATTTTCAATTCAAAATGATCATAAGCCCGTATAATGGTAGTTAATAAAACAATTGATAGGTGCAAGTTATTAACAACGTACAGCATATTACACCTACAAATTTTATCATTTAAATACCAATTATTAACACATCATTGAGCTTCAAATTTCAAAGATAGGTTCATTATCATATAACTTACCTCATGACTTGACAAAAGAAGTATAAATAAATAAAACTTGATAAGACAGTTTCGTTTCTGGCTGAAAGCACAATAATGTAATGATTGTCGGGAAGATAAACCTTGTTCATGATCAATATCAACATTAAAAAAGAAAACAAATAGTAGCAAGGAAGAAAGATAAAGAAAAGGAGAGGGCAACCTTTCGGAGATGATCCCAAAGCTTGTAAAAGACAGCATTATGAGGAGCATGTTTATTGTGGCAAAGCTCATGAAGCATGGTATCGAGAATTTGATGAAAAGGATAGAATTCGGAATCCCTATTGGGTCTGCGAAGCCTCAGCTTGACATGGACACCATGATTCACATTCAATCCTAAAAGTGAGGGATTTTTGGGACTAAAACACACACAAAAAACTAAGATTACAGTTCCCAACAAATGAAAGCAAGCTACTTACAAAATCAAATCAGAAACAACAATTGATAAGTCACAATAACATATAGCATAGAAAGGTAAATACCAGAACTCGGAGAGGAGTTTGACACGCCAATTGTGTTTGCGCATAATGGGTTCAACTTGTTTAGCGATGCGATCAAGAATGTGTTTGGCTTCGTCTTGTTTATCCTTGTTTTTTAGGGCTTTAATTTCCCAAACTTTGTTTAAATCCCCCAAATTCATTTCGCCCCCCTAGTTTAATTTCAACATGGAGAGATAGATATAGTATTTAATTGGGGCAACAAACCAAGTCGGGGATTTTCAAATTAGGAAGGTTCGGTTGGGTCGGCCCTTTTCATCGGATCCCATATCCTTTCATTTACGGATTTCTTCTACCTCGTTTGCTTTTTATAATAAGGCAGGCCTCCATAAATCTATTTCTCCTATACTAGGACTCAAATGTATAAAGGTTTAGGTGGTGTATTTCAACCTGAATTTTAAATATTATTTTAAATTTTTAAAATTCTGAAGTTTTTATTTAAAAAATATTTTAAAATCTGGTGGTATATAATAAAGATTTTTTAATTTTTTTTTAAATCTAGATGTATTCAATTTAAATTATAAAAACTTTATTAAAATTAGATGTTATTCAAAAGTTCAAGGATTTTTTTGTATTTGATAAAATTGTGGAAATTTATGAATTTTCTAGTGTATTTTATGTCATTTGAAATCTGGTCAAAATCAACGAGATTTTAAAGGATTTGTCTATATCTTTATTTAAAAGAAACGACCCCAAATATCACAATTCTAAGCTAAATGGACCCAAATATCACAATCTGTAAAAATGACCCCAAATATCACTCTAAAACACCACTTCGTGTGGTGTTTTCTTTTAGCCCAAAACACCACTTCGTCTGCTGTTTTGTTGGTGCAAACAAATGACTAAAATGTTGTCAAAACACCAATTCATTCGGTGTTTTGCTGCAAACACCAGTTCATTCGGTGTTTTGCTTCAAACACCTGATTAAGTAGTGTTTTGAGCTTAAATTTAAAAATAATAATAATAATTTGCAATTTACAAAACACAAGTTTATCTGATGTTTTGCTGCAAACACCATATAAACTTGTGTTTTCAACATCAACCACCTGATTAAGTAGCGTTTTGAGCTTAAATTTAAATTAGTTGTACCCTTGGGGGTTCAACAATTAACTTTTGGGGTTCTATGGTTTCATTTTGGGTTTTAGAAATATTCAGAATGACGAATAAAACGTATACGAACTTAGGGTTTAGGGCTGTTTACACTAAACCCTAGACTCTAAACCCTAACCTACCCTGATTTTAGGGTTGTAACCCTAAAATCAGGATGCCGGACTTTGTAAGAAAACACAACCATCAACGTCGTTTTCTTTCTTCAAACACATGATTAAACAGTGTTTTAACACAAACACAAGTTTAAGTTTTGTTTTAAGTTATCTGCTAACAAAAGATAATTTAGCGTTTTGATCCAAACAAGTGATCATCTGGTGTTTTGTTCGTTAAACAAAAAATTAATTAACGTTTTAAGAAATTTAACACAAGACAGGAGACACAAGTGTTGGGTATAATTACTAACTACACAACAACAATAGGGCAGTTATATATATAATTGTATTAACAAGAACATGCAAAAAACCAATAAACGAAACAAACACAAAGGTCGAAACAATAAAATAATCAGAGACTGTAAATATAATCAGATAAGAAAGAACACTTATCTATCAGGAGCTTTAACAAATTCTGAAAGATAAAGAAACAGCTGAGTCGCCAAGCCTTCGAGAAGTCTTGACTGTTCTTGAAGAGATTATTGCCCCACTTACGCTGTGTTGGGTTGCAACAATTGTGACGCCCTCCAAACCCGGGGTACAGATTTGAGGAGTCACCCGACCAACGGTACACTATTTAACACATGCATAATATATATATAAAGACATAAAATACCCCTTAACCAAGACCGCATCCAGATTATGGCATTGAACACAAGCTACTACAATCTTTTATTAATACAACCAGTTTTATCAGAGTTATTACATCACATCTAAAGTTCAGATCTAGACATCTAATCTAGAAAAGCAAAACAACAACTACCCTGCCAATGACAACCACACGAGGGGCTCTCCTAGCTGCCGGTGAACTATCAGTCACGCTGTGTCGACTCATACTCTCGCTTCACTGGAATAGGGTTAGAAAACAACAAGCAAGAGTGAGCCAAAAGTGCTCAGCAAGCATCATATATATATTTCAATCACAGTTGTAAAGATATGAATTCACAATATCAGGGTCAACAATATTCAGCTAAACACATGCTTTATATCAATATCAATTGAAGAATAGAATTAGAAATTGGCTATCACATTTTATTCAAATCAAAGGTTGTGCTGCTGGCCAGCCACGCATCAACCCCGGACTAGCTTACGGCATAGTCCTCTACTGGATCCTAGGCCAATCTGGGCCTTAAATTATTCCGACCATAAATATGGCCCGACCAATTACTGGTCCAATTTAAAAACATGCCAATTCTATTATGAAGTATAAGCGATAACATGCTCGATAAGATAATACACAACATCAAGATATAATAATTGCAGAAGAGCTTCAACTGCTCAACATCAAATGAAAACTGAGAATAATCATGAAATAACTTCAACGGTACAGTGTACTCGTTCAGAAAAGGAATCAGTGGATATAATCAATAATCAATGACCGTAGTCAATAGTCAATGACGGAGATCAACAATCAATGGTTGGAAACAAAAATCAAGTGATGATAATCAACAATCAAATGGTTGTAAGCAATGATCAAATGATGGTAATCAACAATCAATGGTTGTAGTCAATAATTAAGTGAATTGGAAAAATAAGGTTTCCGATGCAGATCAAATCAAAGAATCAAGAATCTTTAGGGAAATGGAATCAGTTGTCCAAATACGGGTAAAGGATTGATAATTTGAATTGTTCTAGGGATAACAGTATTCAAGTATTTAAGACAATAATAATTTATCACAAGTAAAGGCACAAATACTTGTCTGGTCTAAGCTGCTGTCGGATCGACTCTGCTCACTCTACCTTTCCCTTTCCCTTGCTCCGGGAACTCGATTCTATAATTAAACAACTCATCACAATAAGTCTAACTATTCTTTTTCTACTCTCGACACTTATTCAATCAATAATCACATTTAAACAAGTAACTGGTTACGTATCGGACGTCCGGTATGATTTACGATATTTAAAACTCAGATATTTGCCCTAGTACGGGCATATACAGACTATAAAACACAACACACAATTAATATGAACCATATAGCACTTATAAACATTTTTAAAACATCATACGAAACTTATTTGAATTTTAAATAAGTCACGGTTAATTTTTAAATCAAAACTCGGATTTTTAAATCCAATATAAACATTTAAATGAAAATAAATCAATTAATAAAATTAATTGACACTCTTTAAATACTCAAACTATTTTTAAATAAATAAATAGGCTTGAAAATAATTAAACTGAATTTTTAATTAATTAAATCTAATTAATAATTAATTTTTAAGAATTAATTGATTAAAAGAAATAACCAATTAATTAATAAATTAATTATTAATTAAAAATAATTAAAATAATTAAGTTTAATCAATTTTCGGATTTAAAATAATAAATATAATTTTCCAGAATTTTTCTGATATTAAAATATATTTCTAAAATAAAAATATGAATTTTTAAAGTTTTTTAAACTATTTTCGAATTAAATTTAAAAATAAAATCCAAAAACAGTTTTCAGAAATTGAATTAGGGTTTTAGAAGATTAAAATCGGGTCAGAAAACGGGTAAACGGGTCGGGAAGAACGAATTCGGGTTGCCAAGAACAATCCACCGTATTCTGGGTTTTCCAGAATCCGGCAGGTGTCCGGCGACCGGAATTCTTTATTCCCGATCAAACACAACCAAAACAATAGGGCTTTTGTTCGCCTTTGCAAGATAACCCACACAAAAACATCTCTGTCCCATGCCGGAATCGAGCCCAGAATCCGGTCAAAGAAACCTTCGGGCAAAACTCCGACCGGAAACCCGATCTCCTCTATTTCTACATGAAACTCTAAGATTAATATGTCAAAATAACGCTTATAACTCACACAATCAAAGCCCCATATCATAATCAATGTCAGATCAATATCAAGAACAGACTATTCAAAATAAGAATTCGGGTCAAAACCCGAAAATCAAACCCGAATAAATTGAACTTAAACACGAAATTAAATCATGGATTCTTGCTAATTAGAACCCTAGGAACATGTTAGAAGCAACCAATTGAATGGAGAATCAACAGAATGAAAATCCCCAAATTAATCAAGAACCCTAATTTTAATTCGAATATTGAAAAATTCATAATAAATCGAAAAATTACCAGATGATGAAGAGGTTGGAAGATTCTGAAACTAGAGATCAAGAGCTTTAATTTGAGTACTTGAACTTTGATTTCTGATTTCAATAACACCTTGAACGAATGGATTGATCTTCAAGAACATGAAGAACACGGTTCGGGGATTTTTAATTTTTGGGTTTAATAACTGCAGATTTCTATGAGTTTCAAGGTACGATTCGTCTTTTTATATTTTTGGTAAAATAATACCCCAAACAACATTTTTGGATCGATATAGATCCATTGGATCGTTTAAAAACCCTAATTAGGTCAAAAACACGTTTTACGAGAAGATAATCATCTACAAAGATTGATAATTATCCAAATTGATATATATCATTATATAACTAATGCTCAAGAATACTGGGGCTATAACAGATATAATATTGATATAAACGATATATTCGTCACCCTGGACAATTAGGGTTTGGAACAATTTTTCCCTTTTTTGAACAAAACAAATCATACTGTCAAGATCAATTAGTTAGGGATGAAATGATACGAATAGTTCCTTCGATAACGATTCGATTATGAAAGATAATTGAATAATAGTGATGTACAAAATTTCAACGGGGCCCTTGAATTATCAAGACGGGGCTCAGATTTGAAGAAAATTCCAAATGACGAAATATTTGAAAGGGGCTTCTGACTCACCAATTAGCACATAATCACACGATAATTATCATTTAATAATATTCCAATACTCCACAACAAATATTTTTATATTAAATATATCATTTATTTAAATAATAAAATTCACGGATATTACAGCAATATCACTCCCAGGATAAAACAGCACAGATCAATCCACTCACAGAAATGGCAATGATCAACAGCGACCAGCACCTCACTTCGCCCAAGAACTATGTATTCTGTATGTGTTGAGAGAAAACCAGAGAAGATAATAGTTGCCTAGGGTTTTCAGAGTTACGTATATCCTTGTCTTATTCGTCAAACGTTCTCATTTGTTTATATAATACAAAATAAAACGTAACAGACCAAATATTGTAACTGAAGATATGACATTTAATACTAATTATTCTGATTTAATTACCATAACAGTAGTCATCAGGATTTAATAACAGTTACAGCTCAGTCAGGATTTCCTGGTCCATCAGGATTTGATCATCATCAGTACTCCAAGCCATCAGGACTTACTGTCCGTCAGGATTGACATCAGTACTTGATCGACCATCAGGATTTCATCAGGACTAGACCATCATCAGGATTTAACTCCATCAGGATCCAAATACTGACACAGGCCATCAGGATCAGTAGTCATCAGGATTTCACTCCAAGTACTGACCAGGCCATCAGGATTTGATCCAAGAACTGGTCCATCAGGATTTAAAATAAATCCTGACCCAGTTCGTATAGCTGTTACAAATAAATACTGATACTGTTAAATTAAATCAATAAATAATATTAAATAAACAGGTAATAAAATTCCTCGCCCAGGTCGCCTCGCGTACGCGAGACGCCGAGACATTCGCCCAAATCGCCCTTCGACCCGAGTCGAGTCGAGTCGAGTCGTGACATGGCGGGTGGCGGTGGTGGCGGCGCGCGTGTGTGTGTGCGCGCGCGTGTGAGGCACATACTAACACCATGCACACCCACATGCCTTAGTAGTTGTACACTACTCTTGCACATGTTTCTATATAAAACCACCAACCTCTCATTACCATTTCTATGTGGGATACAAGTTATTTCAATATAACCAACCCACATAACCCATTTCAAGCAACCTATTTCAACTCAATTTATTTATGGATTACACTAAGAAAATGTCTTAGATCCAAACATGAAAGTTTAAGTCCTCATTACAAGGAACAACCTCCAATTGTTAGTTTCCGGAATTTCATCAAGAACATATTTAAAATATGCCTCAAACTTTCCATTTTCTAACAACAAGTTTAAGTGGTGTCTTCAACATCAAACACCTGATTAAGTAGTGTTTTCAGCATCAAAACACCTGATTAAGTGGTGTTTTCGGCGTCAAACACCTGATTAAGTGGTGTTTTCAACTTAAATTTAAAAAAAGAAAAGTAAAAAAAAACCTAACGCTAGGCGATCTAGCGTTAGGGGTCTAACCTTGCAAACACCTTTTAATCCGGTGTTTTAGAGTGATATTTGGGGCCATTTTTTTCAATTGCAATATTTGGAGCCATTTGTCTTAAAATTGTGATAGAGAGGACCATCACCCTTTATTTAAGTCTACGAGATTCTACATCAACTCCGTCAAAATCCCCGTAATATTAAAATTAACAACAATGATTTAAAATTTACAGATTTTTATCAATATATTAAAATCTTGATTTTTGATTTTATTTTATAAACAATAAAATTAATAGTAAATAGTTTTTTATTTTTAAATAAATAATAAAATTTATAATAACTATGTTATTTTTTTAATTAAAAGATGTTACATTTTTACTAAAATATTTACACTTAAAATAATAAGTACATGATATTTTTTAAATTATGAGTAAAATAGTTATTTATTCTAATAAAAAAATATATTACTCTTAAATTAAAATAATTACCTTTTATAAAAACATCTAAAAATATAAATTGTATTATATTTTCTTTTTATTAATACACAACCAATAATGCTAATCACTCTGTATCTTCAAATTATTAATATACCTATATAAAATATTAATAAATATAAATTATATAACTAGCCGATTGTCTTTCTAATTAAATCATATTACCTTTCAATTAAAATATATCTATACTATTATATTAAAGACGAAACATTGAAAGTTTTGTAGTCTGGTCAAGTTTTTGTAGTCTGGTCACTTCATTCATAGCCGTTAGATATTTCTGATCAAATCGATCAGAACCGTTAGATAAAATATTAAAATTATTATATAAAATATCTTTTCTATTTTTCCTAACTAAAACATCTCATTTTCCAAAAATATCACATGCAGTTTCATTTAATAAAATAACATAATAAGGTTATAATTGTTAATAACTAACACATTACCATTTTAGCCAAGGTGTATATTCTTTTTTATATTTTCTAACTAAAATTTCTACTTTTCTATTTTTCCTAAATAAAACCTCTTATTTTCCAAAAATATCACGAACAGTTCTATTTAATAAAATAAAATAATAATATTATAATTATTAACGATTAGCCTATTAGCTTTTTTCCCAAAACGTATTTTTCTTTAATATTTTCTAACTAATATTTCTCCTAACTAAAACCTCAAAAATACCACGGGCTATTCCATTTAGTAGCATAAAATACTAATATTATAAATATATCTCTCTATCTATACTATATTATTAAAGACGAAACATTGAAAGTTTTGGTACATATTTTTTGGTACCTGTTTTTTTGATACGATACTTGCCTTATTTAATTGTTTGTTTAATTATTATAAAAATTATTATAATCAGTTACCCTTTCAGTTAAAATATATTACCATTTTTTTCTTAAAAAAATCACGGACAATTTCCTTTTCAACTAAAACATGTTACTTTTTCTATTTCCGTTGCTAAAATCCATAATTTTCCAAATATATCACGAGCAAACCCTTACTTATTTATTTTAAAACATATTTTAATACTTTTAATTGACAATTACATTTCCCCCTTTTTCTAGAAAAATCATCTGCAATTACTTTTTTCAGCTAAAACATGTTATATTTTCTATTTTCTTTACTATAATTCCTCCTTTTCCAAATATATCACGGACAAACCCTTACATATTTAATTTAAAATTTATTTTAATACTTTTAATTGATAATTACCTTTTTCAACTAAAACATGTCACATTTTCTATTTTTCTTACTAAACCTCTATCTTTTCAAAAATATCACGTGCAAATCGTTACTTTATATTTTAAAATTCAACGAAAACATGTTAATTTCTATTTTTCTTACTAAAACCCCTCTTTTTCTAAAATATCACGGGCAAACCATTACTTATTTATTTTAAAATCCATTTTAATACTTTTAATTATTTAAAAAAAATTAGCACGCCTACTTATTTTTTTTAATAAATTCAATTAATAAAATTAACAATTATTAAAAATAATTCGTGCATCGCACGGGTTTTAATCTATATAATTAAAGATGAAATATTAAAATTTTGGTAGTCGAACGGACGGACGGTCGGTACTTAGTGATTTTACTTAATTATCCTTCCTTTTTTAAAAAAAAACTATTGCTAAATAATAACATTATTTATAACTAATTACCTTTTCAGCTAAAATACATTACATTTTTTATTTTATTTTCTAACAAAATCCTCTCTTTTTCTAAAAACAACATCAACGATTATCTTTTTTAACAAAAACATGTTACTATTTCTATTTTTCCTTACTAAAACCCTCATTTTCCAAAAATATCACGGGCAAACCCTTACTTATTTATTTTAAAATATTTTTTAATACTTTTAATTATGAGCACTTTTTCAGCTGAAACATGTTACTTTTTCTATTTTTTTCATTTTCTAAAGAAATTATTATTAAATAATAACATTTTTATAACCAACTACATTTTCAGCTAAAATACATAACCTTTTCTATTTTTTCTAACAAAATCCTCTCTTTTTATAAAAAAATCACGGGTAATTACCTTTTTCAACTAAAACATGTTACTCTTTTTATTTTTCCTTACTAAAACCCCTCATTTTCCAAAAATATCCTGACACATCCTTACTTATTTATTTTGAAACCTATTTAAATACTATTAATTACGGGCACTTACATTTTCAGCTAAAACATGTTACTTTTTCTATTTTTCCTTAGACAAAATATCACGAGAAAAAAGTTATTAGTTTTTTTTTAAATCTATTTTAATACTTTTAATTATTTAAAAAAGTTAAACACGCCTACTTATTTTTTTAGAAAATATAAATTCATAGAATATTAAAACATAAATAATAAAAATAATAATTATTAATGACAATCCGTGCATCGCACAGGTTTTAAGCTAGTATTTTTTATAAACATATCTCAAAATAATAAGATTTTTTTTTAAATACCCATCTCTTCAAACGTTTTTCAAAAATACGATCAAAATTGATTGAAAGAAGTTTTTTTCTAATTAAGTCCTTATATATAATAAAGGTAAGGGAGATTTTATCCAAAACTTTGGTCGGTCACTGTACTACCAAAAGTATATGATCCGTTGGATTATAAAACTATAAATATTCAAATAGATGAGCACCGTTAGATATAATATTAAAAATTGTATTTGATTAATAATATGATAGTATTTAAATACTAAAAGGTGTATTTTGATAATTTAAACCAATTATAAATGAGTATTCTATATTGAATAGAAATCTTTATGTAAAAAATCGTAATTATCTTTTCTTTTTAGTTTATGGATAGTTCCAGTTAGATAATAATTATTAAACCATCATTAAATTAAAGATAATTTTGTTAGCTTCGCGTGGGCTATAAAATCGTTAAAATCTGTTGTCTAAAACTCAAGATAGAGCCCAAACAGTAAATTGATTATCTAAATTTTAATAAATATTTTTTTTATTATTGTAGCACCAATTTAATTTTTTTCCTAATTCTTTTAAATTTATACATTCTATGTTTATTTCAATAAAATATTAAAATAAATTTAAGAAAAAATTAAAATCGATCTGGTCCGTGTGCGATCACTATACGACCAAATTAATAATTACAGTTAGATCTTAAATAGATCGATGAGAATTGTTAGATCTAATATTAAAAAGTGTATCTGATTAATAATATAATTATATTTAAATACTAAAAAGTGTATTTTGATAATTTAAAATTTTTCTATGTAAAAATTCTTAAATATCTCTTCTCTTGAATTTATGTATAATTTCAGTTAGATAATAATTGTTAAACCAAATATCAAGATAACAATTCATATCGATTACAATATTAAAAATTATCAATATAATGCTCATGTATATCATACTAACAATGATTGACGTGGACTCTACATTATAAGAGACTTAGGAGAACTCCTGTACATAAATAAATTTAAACACTCTTTTTAAAGGAACATAACAATTTGATTAATCCAAATTATAATTATATTATTTTACATATAAGAAACATAAAAGGATAATATCAAAAAATTATTAAAATATTGAGGGTTTCATATTCATAAACGATAATTTTTAATATAATACTTATATTAAAATGTGTATTTGATTAAAGGTAGAATTATATTTAAATACTAAGAAGTGTGTTTTGATAATTTAAACAAATTATAAATTGGTTTTCTATATTGTATTGAATTCTTTATGTAAAAATTCTTAACCATATTTTCTTTTCCGTTTATGGGTAGGTCAACTGATCAAGTTAGATAATAATTATTAAACCATCATTAAATTAAAGATAATTTCGTTAGTTTCGCATGAGTTGTAAAATCGTCAAAATTTAATTTCTAAAACTCAGGATATAACCCAAATAGTAAAGTGAGTATCTAAATTTTAATAAATATTTTTTTTTATTGTAGCATCAATTTATTTATTTTTCTACTAATTCTTTTAAATATAGAAATTTTGTGTTTCTTTCAATAAAGTATTAAAATTAATTAAGCACAAATTCAAATCGATAAAGAATATAATAATATAAGAATAAAATTTTATATAATCATAACATAATTTTTATTTTGTTTAATAATTTTTAAATAATAATGTATTTTAAAATTTTATATACACTGTAAATAAAACCGAAACATTAAAAGTAAAAGCAGTTATTAAGATACTTATCTATACTATATTATTAAAGACGAAACATTAAAAGTTTTGGTCGGTCGGTCAGTCGGTCGGTCGGTCGGTATTTGGGCCGATTCACGGGCCTATCTATAACCAATTTATTAATAATCAATTACCTTTTTCAGTACATTACCTATTTTATATTATTTTTAAACTAAACCAACTCATTTTCTAAAAATAAAACGGGCAACATATATATAATATGGTAATATTATTATATATTTATAAACGATTACCTTTTTCAGCTAAAACATATTATTTTTATATTTTTAAATAAAACAACTCATCTTCTAAATACACATATATGGAAACCAATTTATTAATAACCAATTACCTTTGTCAGCTAAAACATATTACCTATTTCATATATCTATTTAACTAAAACAAATCATTTTCTAAAAATAAGACGGGCAACATATATATAAAATGGTAATATTATTATATATTTATAACCGACAGCTAAAACACATTATTTGTTTTATATTTTCTAACTAAAACAACTTATCTTCTAAATATAATACAATGCAAAATAAATATACAATGGTAATATTGTTTTATATAAATATTAATAAATAACTATTTATTCTTTTCAGCTAAAACACATTACCTCTTTTATATTTTCTAACTTAAACAACTAATTTTCTAAAAATAATGCAGACGACATATATAAAAAAAGTAATATAATTTATATAATTGTGAATAAGTAACTAATTGTCTTTTTAAGAATATTACCTGTTTTATATTTTTTAACTAAAACAATTCATGTTCAAATTAAAAATAACACGGCAAAAGACAGATATATTGGTAATATTATTATATTAAACTTATGAAATTCATGTTTATTATAATTTTTTTAACATTCAATTTAAATGAGATAATTAATGAAAATAAAAGTAATAGTATATTCAAATAAACTCGGTATATTGCACGAGCACATATTTTGATATTTACATTTGAGTCCCTTTTTAGATTTTTAAGAGTAAAAAAATATGAATCATTAGATCTGTTATTTTAAAATATTTTATATTTTAATATCTAAAATACTACTACAGATTACGTCAAGAATATATTAAATTTAGATATTAAATTGTTAGATTTATAAATCCGGTATATATATATTAGAATTTTATCAAATTATATATAATAACTAAAATCTAAATAAAAATAAGAAAATATTAAAGAAGACCGTGCGTCGCACGGGATATAAGCTAGTATCATTATATACTTGATATCCTTATTATATTAAATCCTTATATATAATAAGCATAGTATGGATATTATCCAAAATTTTGGTCGCACGGTCCTTAGACAACCAAATTAATAAGGAACATTAGATCTTAATTAGATAAATGAAAATCATTAGATCAAATATTAAAAAAGTGTATTTTATTAATAATATGATTATATTTAAATTCTAAAAAGTGTATTTTGATAATTTAAACCAAATATACCAGATATAAATAAGTTTTCTATCTTGAATAGAATTCTCCATGTAAAAAATTACTTTCTTTTCTCTTCCATGCACAATTCCAATTAGATAAAAAATTGTTATACCATCTTTTAATTAAAGATAATTTAGTTATCTTCATGTGGGGTGTAAAATCGTCAAAATCTGATTATTAAAACACAAGATAAAGCTCAAATTAGTAAAGTGAGTATTTAAATTCTAATAATAATTATTATGTCATCATTATTTTAACGCCAATTTAATTACTTTTTCTAACTATTTTAAATTTAGAAATCTATGTTCAAAAATTAAAATCAATCTAAGAAAAATTCAAATCAACAAAGAATATAATAATACGAGGATAAAATTTTATAAAATTATGCATATATTTTTATCCTATTTTATTAAGTTTTAGATCATAACTAATCAAATATTATTTATTATTAAATAATAATTTATACGCAAATGGTGATTTTGTTTTATAAGAACTCATAGATACCTAATTTCATTGTTAGCAGGACTATATTTATATTAAAAAAACCGTATTTTGAAATTTTAGACTCAACTACAGAAGATGCCTAACTTTTTTAACATATATACATTGTAAATTATTAAATTCGAAACTTTTAAAGTTTGTTAATCAATTAGAATATTACTTTTCTGAAAAATCGTATTTTACAAAAAATATTATCAAATAACCTATGTCTGCAAGAAAAAAATTTAAAAAATTCTTTTTTTTTTTTTTTTAAAAAACCTGTAAATTTTAATATGTTGTTGGTAGATTCAAACCTTAGATCGATTATGGATAGCGTCCAGACTTATAACGAAACTTTCATTATTTAGTCTTTAATATAATAACATAGATATTTACGGGATATACTATAAAAAAATGAATTTTATACAGAATTTTGATCGTTGCGGTGTACTATTTTAAAAGAAGAACTATTACAAAAAATATATATTTTAATTGATAATTTATTTTCTCAAAAGTTCAAAGTTCCCACATCATTAACATATTACAAAAAAGAGTATATTATATTTTAACAATAAATATTAAAAAAAATAAAAAAAATAAAAAAAATAAAAAAAATATAAATATTAAGAAAAATTAATGATATTATCATGGTAGTTTGGTCCTAAATACCACCAAAACATTCTCAACCATTACATCCAATACTTTTAAAAATAGACGACTAAGATTATATCCTATAAAAAGAAGTTATTATCTAAAAATGATATAAATTAAAAAATATTATATTATGATTGGATTTTCAAAAAAGTTAAAATATAAAAATAGTTGTAATTAAATAAGGAAACCCGTTTAATACCAAAATAATAAAAATTGTTTAATCTTAAATAGATAGGTGAAAACCGTTAGATTTAACATTAAAAACTGTATTTGGTTAATAAAGGGTATTCTAATAATCTAAACTACATATAATTAGATTTCCTAAATCGAATAGAATTCTCAACATTAAATTTCGTTACTTTATTCTATTTTTAGTTTTAGAATAATTTTTAATTGAAAAAGAACTATTAAACCATAACTAGATTAAAGAATATTTTGTGAATTTCATGTGAACTGTAAAATTGGCTAAATACATTTTATAATAAATATCAAATTTTTAACTATAATTTTTTTGGCTAAATCTTTTTTAACAATAATTTAATCATGTAAAATAATAACTTTTAAATATTAAAATATTCATAAATAAATATAATTTTAAATATTAAAAAAAACAATCATGTGTTACATGGATAATAAAAATATAATTATAAACAGAATAATTATAAATAAAATTTAAGTAACCGTGCATCACACAAGCTATAAACTAGTATGTAAAAGTTGCATATAAAATTGCACCATATTTTTTGGGGAAACAAATTGTAACATGTGTTTTTCCGAAAAAAACCCAAATATTAATTACTCCTTATATTTCATCTATTTCATTAAACTCCTTTTCTTTGGATGTTTCTCTTAATTTTTTATATTTTCAAAATTTTCAAATATAATTAAATTTATAATATAAAAATTAACTCCACACACTATTATACTCTACTCTCATTTTATACATTAAATATTAACTAGCTTATAACCCGTTCTTTTTTGGTATTTATAATTGTATTTATTTACAATTTTTTTACATTTAAATATATCATTGGTTTACATGACCAAATTGTAGTTAATAAATTAATATTTATTATACACCTAATTTACTATTAGTGCTCTATCTTGAGTTCTAAAGTTTAAATTTGTAACATTTATCACCCACATGAAATTTATTTTGTGATGGTTTAAAAGTTCTTTTCTAATTAAAACTACCCAAAAACTGAATGTAACGTATTTTTATGTTGAGAATTCCATTTTATTTTGGAAATATTCCATTTTATTTTGGAAATCTACTTATATTTTGTTTATATTATCAAAAATACATGTTTTAGTATTGAAATATAGTTCTACTAACAACCAAATACCTTTTTTTAATATTGCGGTTCTCATTTTTCTATTTTAAGATCTAACAATCCTTATTATTTTGGTATAAAATATAAATTACATATGATTTACGTATTCTTAAAATATAGTTAAAATATTTTATTCTAATAATAAGAATATTTATTTTTTAATATATTGTTGAGAGGCATATATCTATATTAAAATTTAATAGTCTTTTTTATATTGAGAATTCTATTCAATTTTGAAAATTTACTCATATTTAGTTTATGTTATTAAATTACACTTTTTAATATTTGAATTCTATTAACAATCAAATATAATTTTAATATTAGATATAACGGTTCTCGTTCATCTTATTGGTGATAGAGGAACCAAAATTTTGGATAATATTTTCTTACGATTATTATTAAATCCTTATATATAATAAGCATAAGAGAGATCTCATCCAAAACTTTGATCATGTACTACCAAATCAATAAGACCCGTTGATTTTAAAATAGATTAATAAGAACCATTACATCTAATATTTAAAAAATTTATTTTAATAATATAAATTAAATATGAGTAGGTTTTCTTAGTTGACTAGAATTATCAATATAAAAATTCGTAAGTTCAAATTCTAAGTTGAATAGGTTTATTTGATTGTTGGTCTATACATTAATTCTAAGTTGAGTATTTTTTCTTTATTTTAATTCTATTCCTAAGTTGAATAGAACTATTGTTAAAATTCATCATTTTATTTTTTCTTCAGTTTTAGGGTAGTTTTAATTGGAATTTTTTTTGTTAAAGCATCACTAATTTAAAATTATTTTGTGAGTTTTGTGGGCTATAAAATCGTTTAAATCTTATGTTTAGAACTCAAAACACGACATACGTAATGTATTAAGGGTATGAAACATAAAAAATAAAGTCTAAAAACTAATAACATAAAATTATTAAAAAATTACAAATTAATATAATTATAAATATTAAAAAAAATCATGCATTACATGGGTTATAAAATACTAATATTAAAAACCTTAAGCAATCAACCAACTCCAAATTGTGGAGATGCCTGATGGAATTTGTGTGTTGAAAGTACGGTCATGAAAAATTAATACAACAATTTTGTGAAAGCAATGTCTATCTGTATTTCTGTAAATAATGTTATTTGTCAAATCTCGATCAAATAAATTATTTCCTTATATATAATAATCGTAAAAGAACCTTATTCAAAATTTTGGTATCCGGTTCATATACGACCATTGATCAAATTAACACGGGTCGTTTGATCTTAAATGATAGATGAGAATAGTTAGATCTAATATTAAAAAGTATTTGATTAATTGTAGGATTATATTTAAAAATTAAAAAGTGTATTTGATTTGATTAATAGTAGAATAATATTTAAAAACTAAAAAGTGTATTTTAATAATCTAAACCAAATATAATTGGGTTTTCTGTATTAGATATAATTCTCTATGTAAAATTTGGTTATAACTTTCCTTTCTCTTTAATTTATGAGTATTTATAGTTTGATAATAATTGTTAAACCAAATTTTGAGATATCGATTCATATCAATTACATTATTAAAAAATTCTGAATATAATGCTCATGTATACCATGGTCAAAAATCATATCAATTACGTTATTAAAAAATTCTCAATATAATGCTCATGTATACCATGGCTAACAATAATACATATAAGCACATGAATCCAGAATCAAAGAAGAAAAGGTAAACTCAAAAAGTCAAAATATGGTATGTATTCTTGAAGTCCGTAAACAGATCACGGAAAGAAGTTCATGAAAATGTTCAAGCCTCAGTGATAATAAAAGAAATAAGACTTTCAAGACTACAGAAGTATGTGAATGATTTATGGTTAGTACCATAGGATTCCAGTGATTTATTTGAAGCAACCAGAACGACAAAGGACTAATCAGCAGCAGCATTGAATTGAAGACATAGAAGAATTGATCAAGTGTTATTCATCTGTGAACCAGACCAGTTGCACCAGTTGATGGCACTTAAAAAGATCAAGTTGTTTTATCATCTCAGAAGAAATTGATTTAGTCTATTACTAAACACCCTGAACCTCAGAAGTTTTTCTAAAAGATCAAGGACAAGAAAAGAGTTCGATGGTTTTTCATTTATGAAAACCATCGAATGTGAATCAAAGAAAACAACAAGAAAACTAATGTAAGTTAAAGTTTCATTCGATAGTTTTATTAAAAAACCGTCGAATGGAATATTAACTTTAAACATTCGATAGTTTTCTAATTGGAGGAGCAGGTGGAAAGTAACTTTGTTTTACAGGTTGATGAAGATCCAACGACCAAGATGAATTCTTCTAATTTGGTTCGATGGTTTTTCAAACAAGACTACAATTAATACAGAGAGAAGAGCGTGTCTTTTTCAGTTAAAAAGAAAGAACACAAAGACATTTACGAAGAGAGAGATTGAGCCAGAGAAAATTATCAGAGAAATTAATAGTGCTCAGAATTCTATCATTGTATTGGATTTGTGGAACCTTGAACTCATTGAAGCTAATCTACGGATTAGAATTGTAGCACCCCTCGAGGTTTATATTTATAAAACGATATATTCCCCGACTCGTGTTTTGATTTGGTGCATTTGATTTCGTTATAGAACTGAATGATTAATCCGTGAACGAAATTAAATAATTTGTGAGTATCGTATTCAACCCCCCTTCTACGATACTTTGGACCTAACACACCTATGTTAGACGTAATAGAAATGATGTACAGTAATTTATGTTGCAAATTTTACTCTAAAATTTACAAGTAAAACGACTTAGTTAATTAATATTAACATAACACTTTTTTAAGGGACGTACAATTTAATTCATCCAAATTATATTATATTATTTTACATATAACAAAAATAAAAGCACAATATTAAATATTATTAAAAATTGAGAGTTTCATATTTATTAACAATAATTTTAAATATAATACTTATAGAGAAAAAGGATCATGAGGTTAATCTCATCATACTTTTCGTAAGATCACAATACATGTAAACAAATAAATCTAATCATCTATTGTTAAATATTTACCTAATATATATTTTGATTTATTTATAAATTATAAAAGAGGATTAAATAGATAGTTGATATAATACACTGAAATGATCAATTACTACCTCATGAATCAGGATCTTTATTCTCATATTCAGAACATACTAACAAATATTTAAGTTTCGAATCACCTTAATAACATATTAAAATTACATATTTCAAAAATTAACAAAGAAATTAAATCTTTGAATAATAAAAATTTGAATAAATACACATAAAATATATGTTTTTTTGTTGAGCGTAAATACAACATGAAATAATTTATCTAAAAATATATTTTTACACTCCTTTCGTCTCATCCAATTGTTAACATTTTGGTGGGGGCACGAAAAGAAAAAGGGAAGAAATAGTGGGTAAGTTGGTGGGACTTGCTAAAATTAATGTAGAAAAATATACTATTTTATGAAATGTAAATAATTGAATGAGACATCTTAAAAAGGAAAGTGTTGACAATCTGTTGGGACAACGATAATATATTTTATCCATAATTACAATAGCATAAAAAAATAAGAATATTTCAACTTTAAAATAAATAGATGATAATCGTGAGGTGTTCGAACTCCATCAACGACTTCTGAAATATAAAAATTAATATTTTTATCTGTAAATATATTAAAAAAAAGTCCAGAATTTTGATCGTTAAGAGACGATAATACTACAAAAAAGTAAGCAACATTGGATCTTAAAATAAATAGATGAGAACTGTTTAATATAATGTCAAGTAATATTTTATACATTAATAGATAAATTATTTTTGTAAAAGTCCATGGTTCGAAATTCACCAACAATAAAAATAAATAAATTATATTTTAGTATTGTAAATAAAATAAAAAAAAATTAAAAACAATATAAATACTAATAAAATTGTGAATTAATATAATAAAAAATATTAAAAAATATTCGTGCATTGCACGGGCTATAAACTAGTATATAAAAATATTATTGTTAGGTCCCGATAAGTTTGTAGAAGGGGAGGGGGGTTGAATACAAACTATACCGTTTTATCGAATTTGTTCGGTTTAGGATTAAACAATTCAAGAACAAATTATGGCGGAATTAAATGAAACAAAATTCAAGTTAAATATAACTTATATTAAACTTGAAAGGTGTTACAAATTTGGTACTGATTACAAGATTGAATCTCAAACTAATTAAAACAAATCTAGAATAAGTTCGACATGAATTTATCTATTTTTTTAATAAAAAGATATAACAATAAATGATAGTTTGAGATACGTTCTAGGGATAAAAATCCGCTAGATAGTTAAAGCAGTACAAGTGAATGATTTCTAGTGGTTTGTGTTAGATCAGGATTCAATGATCGTCAGGATCTAGACTCAACTGATCAGGATTGCTGACGTCATCAGTACAACATGGTCATCAGTATTTGATCAAGCGTCAGTATCATGATTGTCATCAGGATATCTACATCAGGACTGGGATCAGGATTGATCATCAGTACTGGAAGCTGATCAGGATTTCTATTTCGAGTTATATTTGGAGTCTAGTTAAATAAGGAAGCTTATTTTGTCGGTTCCTTATTTATAGTAATGAAGCTATCAATTTAGGATAGGTTTCAATCTTTGTAATTGATTAGAACTTATCATTGATAGAGAAACTGTATAGTATATAAACACAGTTTAGGTTTCGATTTATGGAGGAGAACATAATCGATAACACACACGAGTATCTTTATAACCTAGAAGCTCTCAAGAACATCAGAATTTCTTGAGAGAGTTTGTAACAGTTTTATATCAGAATTAATAAAACTGTTATTATTCTTTCATATCTGTGATATATACTTTGATAAGTCGAGAATCTTATACAATTGTATTCAACCCCCTTCTACAATTGTTTATTACTGGGCAACCGTTTGGATTTAACAGTTGATTTCTAGAAATAATTTCACTGATCAGAAATGTCCACGACAGTGTTCTTGCTTTTCTTGATAGTAGCTTTTCTTTTGATGAAATGTTAAGTTGTAAAGTATATGTCTTGCTCTTTTTCTTGTAAAGCTAATCCAATTGACATCCACTAATCTGCACATATCTTTTGTCATTGGAATGACTATCAAAATAGTCTAGAAAGACTATTAAAATGCCTGGAATGACTATGCTTTAATACCGGAATGACTATCAGAATTAAGGAGAATTAATTTAGAATAACTTGAAATGAACTAGGATGACTATCAGGATGACTATCCCTTGATAGTCATTCCAGTTCATTTTTAATGTAAAATGACTCGGAATGACTACCGTGATGATTATCCTTAATAGTCATTCCAGTTCATTTTATTTTAGTAATTCTAATTTAATTTTAATTCTATTTTAAATTAATTCTAATAATTAATTTATTTCATAAATTAATTCTGATGTTATTTGTTAAATTAATTTAATCAATAAATTAATAACTAATTTAATAGAGAACTTAAATTCTTATTAGATAGCATAACCAATCCTTGAACCACTTGAACTTGATGAAGAATATTCACTGTCTGAAGTTGACACTTGATGTACTGTCTGGTTCATAAGTGACTAACTCTAATGGCTGTTCTTCATCTTGACTTTAAGCTGTGGTCCATTAGCTGCTTTTTACTTTTGTTCAACCTTTGTAACCTGTACATTTGCTGTCACACATCTGAAATCTCTGTCACTTTAATAAATCCACTTCCTTGAATACTTCACTGAGGCTTGATCAAATAATTGAACTTCTTTCAATGTAGTATTTCTTCAAGTCTGTAAGATGACTTTAATCTGTATTCTTTTGACTGATATGATCTTATGAGATTCCTGTGAGACTGTGACAATTGAATTATTACTTACTTATTAAAAACTTGTTTAAGTTGAGTTGTATCCTCGATGTTAACAAATAGGCCTAAACATATGCCTTTCAATCTCCCCCTATTTGTTTGTTAGAGAATAACAAGCAAATACCTAGAGGATGACTCAACTAAATAAACAAGTAAAAATAAAACTTTAAAAGCTAAGTAAATAATAAAACAAAGTTCTGGATTTCATTAAACATTTTCCAAATTCAAACATTAAAGATAAATACAAGATAGATGTTCCTCTAGACTGAACATGTGTATACATTGATCCTATCTTGATTTACATGTTAGGTCCAAAGTATCGTAGAAGGGGGGGGGGGGGGGGTTGAATACGATACTCACAAATTATTTAATTTCGTTCGCGGATAAATCATTCAGTTCTACTACGAAATCAAATGCACCAAATCAAAACACGAGTCGGGTAATATATCGTTTTATAAATATAAACCGTGAGGGGTGCTACAAATCTAATCCGTAGATTAGCTTCAATGAGTTCAAGGTTACACAAAATCAATACAATGATAGAATTCTGAGCAATATTAATTTCCCTATGATTTTCTGGCTCAATCTTCTCTCCTTGTAAATGTTCTGAGTAAAATCTCTTAACTGAAGAAGACACATTCTTCATTCTGTAATTGTAGACTTAGAAAACTATCGAACACCTTAGGAATGATCCTAGCCGTTCAAGTCTTCATCAACCTGACAAAAGAATAATACGTTTCACCTGCTCCTCCTAATAAAAACTATCGAAGGAATTAACTAATTCTTCCTTCGATAGATTTTAAATAAAATCTATCGAATGAAGAATTACGTCTTCGATTGTTTTTGTTTCAAATCTACTTGATCAAATTCGATAGTTTTTCCTAAAAGAAAACTATCGAATGTTTCTTTATTCACTTTGACCCTTGAATATTTCCTTCCTTTTCAGCAAGTATATTGTATCTCCATTTAAACCTAAACATACCTTGTTGTATTCTTTTCATTCTCAGGATGTTTCAGATTTAGACTTAAATCAACTTCTTCTGAGACGATAAACATCTTGATATTTTAAGTGCTGACAATTAGTGTAACGGGTCTGGTTCACAGATGACTAACACTCGATCAATATTTCCATGTCTTCAATTCAATGATGTTGATAAGTCCTTTGTCATTCTGGTTGCTTCAATTAAATCACTGGAACCCTATGGTACTAACTCTTAATCATTCACATACTTCTGTAGTCTTGAAGGTCTTGTTTCTTTATTTGTCACAGAGGCTTGAACATATTAATGAACTTCTTTCCGTGACCTGTTTACGGACTTCAAGAATACATAGCATATTTTGATTTTTTGAGTTTACCTTTTCTTCTTTACTTCTGGATTCCTGTGCTTCTTTTAATATTACTGTTTGTCTTGTCCTTTGCTGAGTTGTAGTTATCTCTGTTACATCTTATGTTACATTATGCTTTACAATCTCCCCCTATTTGATTGTTAGAGTTCGACAAGCAAATACCTCGAGGATAACTCAACTTACTAAGGAAACATGAAACTAATTAAAGTAAGACAGGTTGATAATATTAAATGCATTCTAGATTAAATATATACATTTCCAGATTTCAAAATTCAAAAAACATTAAAACTTTTTACAATGAAGTTGCTCCTCTAGTCTGAGCAGATAGTTCTTTTGTTCTTTGCTTCAAGTCTTCAGTCCATCTCAATCTCACCTTCTTCAATCACTGGATTGGAGTTAGCAGCTTGATAATCAATCACAGAAGGATAGTGCAGTGGTTCTCCAGGTTTAAGGATTGCTCCTTTGATGTGTCTTCCAATGTACTCAACCTCTTGTCCCACTCCAGCCCACAACCATGCAATGTTAACATCTTTCTTGTTTAGCTTTGGCATGTTTGGCAGTCTGGTATGCACTTCCAATCCTTTCCCCACTCTCTTCCTATAGTAGGGAACATTCTCCATCAGATATCTTCTTAGAGTGTCTGCTGCTTTGTCCTTCTCCGTTGATGTGAATCCAGTGGATCTAAGATACTTCTCAACTGATATTAGATAATTATTTGGATAATCTCTCAGTTTGTCCTCCGTCAGATAGCAGATTCTGAACAAGTCATACGTCATGAATCTAACCATAGGAGGGTCTTCAGTAATCTCTGGACTGACCTTCATCAAGATTTCCTTAACATGATAACGGAGCAGTTCATTTAGCTTTATGGTTTTTTGGATCTTGATAAGCAACACCTGCAGTTCTGTATATGTTCTCTGTCCGAAAAACTTAGTGGAAATCACAAATGTACCTTTGTCAATAAAATTGATCAGTATGCTCCAGGCACCATTTGCTTTAACCCCAGCTTTCAGAAAGATAAGAGAATTTCTCAATGCAGTGAAGTAAGTATGATCTTCCTGATTTGCACTCCTTATATCTTGAATGATAACTTCCACCTCAGCATTGTCGTTGACTTCTAAACCGTCTTCAACTCCGCAGAAAGTGTTGTAAGCTACCTCCCAATCTTTTCCTTGTTTCTGTGCCAAATCAATCATCTTCTTCTTCCTTTCTTCATTATACATCTTGAATCTCTTTAGCTTTTCACTCCTCAGAACTTCTTGGTGAGTTTCCTTCTCAACCTGCCTGGCATCTCTTTCTGCTTTCTCAGCTTTCAATCTCTCCAAGGCAGCTTCTTGTTCTGTTGTATGAGGATTTGCTTCTTCCATATCATCATCCAAGATAGGATGTTGTTCACACAATATCACGCAAGTATACGCGGTCACAAGTAATATAAGAATAAGTAGAGTTCGTTCCCACAGAGACTGCTTTGGTTATTATAGTTATGCACTTATGCAACAATGTATAGCTATCGTTCAATGCTAAGAAAAGTATCAAAGTTGTGTTTGATTAACTAAATTAACTAAACAAAATACCAAGACAATATTTAACTAAAGATTGCTGTTGAATTACTTATGAGAATAAAACATGGGATCCTAACTTCATTAAATACTTCATCTAGAGTCTTTTGTCTTTAATCAATGCATGTGACAGTTGTGACAACTAATCGGATAACACAAAAACAGTACACGCTACCTTTCAGTATACGTATACCAAACCACTCAAACATCCACAAAAGAGATAGAAGTTGGGCAGACACCAATTATGCTTAGACCCTATATGTCTATAAGATTTGAAAACATAACGGTTTAACGAGCAAGTTATCCATTCAGATTACATAGGGCAGGTAAGATGGTTAAAATCACCTACGAATCATGCATGACAAACATACATAAACCTATGCTAGCATGGCAAGTTCTAAACATCTATATCCACTTTCGCAATCAATAGAGATTAACAATACAACTTAGATGTTAACTACGCATCCAAGAAGAATAAGCACAACCAAACTAGGATATCAATTAGCCATCACACACACTTCTTTAAAACAATTAACTACTAAAATCCATAAATAAATCCGTTAGAATCCCACGACAACGATTAGTTCATAATCGAACCGTTCATCATCGTGGGTTTTGATGAAAACATGATAATAATAAGTCTAGAATACTGAATAAAGTACTAGAGATAAGGTTTAAGAAAAACAAAACCAACGAGAATCCAAAGTATTGCCTAATTAGAAGAATACAAAGAAAAGATGAAATCTAGATCTTCGTAATCAGCCGTCTTCTTGTTCTCCTTGATGGTGGATGAATATGTATGATTGTATGTCAATGTCTCTGTATATATGTATCTCTCAGATCTGATGTTTATATATATATCCTCAAATATTTTAATGCCTTGAGGAAAGTACAATTACGTTTCCTAAACTGATTCTGTTTTACAAGGAAAATTCGTAGCTGACTTTTCTTCAGTAATTCTGGGACGTTCCTGAAGTAGTTTGATAATTGGACCACTTTAGAATAAAAGATATTTTTATTATCTTCGCGTGGGCTGTTAAATCGTCCAATTCTGACTTCTAGATCTCAAGATATGACCCAAACAGTGAATTATGTGCAAGCAGCCCAACAAATCCGAATTTTCTTCTAATAAATCTCCAAATTAAGCTCTTTATTCTCCAATCCTTCCAAGTTTAGGATTTCCTTGCATCCTACAATAAAACATTAAAATTTATTAAATAAATATCCAATTAACTGCAAAATATAATAAATATGAGGAATAAAATCATATAAAATATATATAAATATATACTCTATCAAACATCCCCACACTTAGCATTTTGCACGTCCTCGGGCAAATAAAGAAATAAAAATAATAGTAACTAATAGGACCACCACTTTCGTAGATGACACGATTGCATTGAGCATATGCAACAAGCCGTTAAACCCCTAGGCAGTCCTAGTAGGACGAGTTTTGTCTCGTGAGGGTTTATAGATGATATACCCACAAAATCAAATATTTTCAACCACCAAATCTCTCAAACATGCAACATGTCATAGTACTCCACACATTGTAAATCTCAATCACATATCAACCTAAAAGTGTCTGAAAGTACAAGTACTCTCACTTTAAGCATCATTAACACAAAATAATCCAAGTATGCACACAATGTCTAGATAGACAAAAATATCATGAGATGGACATCAAAGTCACATTCAACAAGTAAGCATGCTATGGATAGAATCTCACATTGCTCTCACTTCACACAAGTGTATGGGTATAAGTGTATCGCTCAAGTTCAATCAATGTACTCATGTGCTACCATATGCTTGGTTGTCCACCAAATCTCCACTACCTCGTATATATGCATACATGAATCAAAAGGTCTTCGTTAAAGGTTGTAACGGGGCTTAGGTACGGGGTAGGATATCAAAGAACCAGGCTAACAAGTGGTTAAACTTGATAACTGATAGAGCATAGTGTTCACTTTTAATTAAAGCACCCAATATGAAACTTAGATCATGTAAAAGTTGATCAAGCTTTCACAAGCATTAAACTTCCAAGTACTTATAGCCCATGTACTTTCCCACTTTCACATTGTATCAATCAAATGAACACACTCTACTTGATTTTCCTCTTGCTCATAATTTTTTTTTTCAAAGTCAAGTCATTCTCCAATAACCAAGGGCAGTGAAAAGTCACCAAGAATGTACTTAATACCAGCACACATGGATCATCCCTTTAATATGATATTGCACTTGCCACCCATTGATCTCAAAGGAGTACTTAATACTTGTTTGCAACTTTCATACCATATTGTATCCCACCAAGATGTAACACTTTAACCAAAAGAAATCCCCACACTAAATATTCACCAACCCATAAATTGAATCAATATGCTCTACCAGATAAATCAAGACAAGAATAAATAAGTAGGCTAAAAACTTTTAGAGTGGTGATATACGAAAGAAACGGGTATAAGCTCAAAGGGGTTCACTAAGGATTATTTTTCATATGGGTATTGTTTGGGTAAATAAGGTTAATCCTAGTGCCTTTATCATATTCATGCATACACATATCATGTAGTCTCAAAACGGTTTAAAACAAGTTCTAGAGCAACAATAATCATGATGAACATCACACAACAAAAAATGGATTGATATAAAATGTATCAATCATAAATTAGGCTCAAATCCTCACATGGTGAAAGCATGCTTAACTCACTAAAATTGACCAAGAAACATCTCAAGTTTTCAAATTTTCGCAAGCACACACAAGGAATTACCAAGCATCAAATTATTTTTCATGAATGTGACACTCAGAATTAATCATGCGAAATTAATCTACAAAATGTGTACTTATCCATACTAACATGCTTTTGAGACAAGGCAATTATATACAAAAAGTTTTAAATTTTCAATTTTTTTTGGATTTTTATAATATATAATTTTTTTTTAAATATATTATTATTAAGAACACGTCCCCACACTTAAGCGGTTCATTGTCCCCAATGAATAATATATATAAATATGCAAAACTAACAAGATCCTAAAAGAAATACAAAAATAATAGGAGTGAAAAATTATACAAAGAAAGGTTAGAAATACTCCCCTAGTGCATGAAGTCCCGGTTGAAAAATGTGGGAGAGTGTTCCTCCTCCAAAATCTTGGGTTGCCTCCCAAGAAGCGCTTGTTTTACGTCAATAGCTTGACGTGAATCCGTTTTCATCCAGTCGCAAGAACGGTGAACGTCGACTCACGGTTCACCGTATTACCAACGTCATGCTTCAGCCACTGACCATTAACCTTGAACGCTTCATCCAGAAACTTATGGAAAATCTCTACTGCATCATGCGGAAATGCTGCTTTCACCGTGATAGGCACCGACCAACTCGACTTACGCTTTCCTGGAAAAAATCTGAAGAGAGACTTGAAACGCAAAACTAGCTGACCTGGCACAAATGAATGTTTCACCACCCCTCTTTCATGCCAGTCCTGAACCTTCTCCTTATATAACCTGTTGCTCTCGTAGACTTTACCATACCTCAATTGATCCTGCAGTGGTTGGAGTTCAAGTGTAGGAGCTTCTTCCATAGATGGTTTAAGTCGCTCCTGAGAATTGTTCAGCTCTGCTAATCCACGAGAATCGAATGATATGTCAATTTTTCTTTTCCATGGAGGTGCATTCAACAACTGAAGTTGCTCTGCTCTTTCTTCGTCTTCGATATCAGAATCCCCTATCAAGACTCTCTCCACTGTATCTGACTTCAGCGGTTGTTCAATCTCTGTATTGACGACAGAATCGACCATTTCCAATTTAAAGCACTCTTCTTCCTCAGTTGGAAATTTCATTGCCTTGAACACGTTAAAAGTGACCTTCTGATTTTGAACCCTCATTGTAAGCTCTCCTTTCTGCACATCGATCAAAGTTCGGCCTGTAGCTAAGAACGATCTTCCCAAGATAATCGGAATCTTCTTGTCTTCCTCAAAGTCCAGAATAACAAAATCAGTAGGAAAAATGAGCTTATCCACTTTAACCAAGACATCTTCTACTATACCTCTAGGATATGTGATAGACCTATCAGCCAACTGTAAGGACATGTTCGTAGGTTTCGGTTCAGGTAAACCAAGTTGCATGAAGACAGACAACGGCATCAGATTAATACTAGCTCCCAAGTCACACAAGCACTTGTTGAAAGATAGATTGCCGATAGTGCACGGTATGGTGAAACTCCCGGGATCCTTGAGTTTAGGAGGTAACTTCTGCTGTAGAATAGCACTGCATTCCTCTGTTAAAGCAACGGTCTCCAACTCCTCGAGTTTCAACTTCCGAGATAGAATACCCTTCATGAACTTTGCATAGCTCGACATTTGTTTTAGAGCTTCCGCAAAAGGTATATTGATATGCAACTTCTTGAAAACCTCCAGAAACTTAGCGAATTGCTTATCCAACTTCTGCTTTTGAAGACGTTTAGGGAATGGCGGAGGAGGATAGACTTCCTTGCTCTTTGTAGCTTGCTTCTGAACAGATTTCTCAGTAGAAAGCTTGCTCTTCTCCTGATTGTCCCCCAACTGATCAGCTTTTTCTCCATTTTTTTCAACTTCTGGCAGAATGGGAGGCGCGGGCGCGCTATGAACAGTGCGGGTGCGCCCACCTTCTGTTGGAAATCCTGAAATTTCTTCGTTTTGCTCTTTTTCTGAGTTCTGGTCACCCGTAACCTTTCCAGATCGCAAGGTAACTGCTTTAACATGTTCCTTGACCTCTCTTTTGCCAGGATTAGCTTCCGTATCACTAGGGAGAGTTCCCTGTGGTCTATTCAACAAGGCATTGGCAATCTGACCTATTTGACTCTCTAGAGTCTTGATTGAAACAGCTTGGCTCTTGCACATTAGCCTCAATTCCTCCAATTCAGACTTTTCATTAGACGACTGACCAACATTGCCTTGAGACGGTGGTTGAAAACCTGGTGGTTGATACGGTTGCCTTGGAGCATACTGCTGCTGAAAACCAGAAGAGTTGAATGGCTTAGCTCCATATTGCTGTCCTTGATACTGCTGATACGGCTGTTGTGGCTGATTCTGACCACCCTGATTGTTACTCCAGCTGAAATTAGGATGGTTCCTGTTATTCGGATGATAGACATTAGGCACTGGCTGTTGTGATCTCTGAAAATTGCTCACGAACTGCGCCGATTCACTAGATATGGCACATTGATTCGTATCATGTGCACCTGCACATAGCTCACACACACTAGCCACCTGCTGTACTCCAAAGTTGGACAGAGAATCCACCTTCATAGAAAGAGCCTTCAACTGAGCTGCTATTGCCGTGGCTGCATCCACTTCCAGAATCCCTGCTACCTTGCCTTGTGATAATCTCTGAGTTGGATTCTGGTATTCATTAGCAGCCATCATCTCAATTAGTTCATAAGCTTCATCGTAGCTTTTAGCCCACAAAGCTCCACCTGATGCCGCATCAAGCATTGGTCGAGATTGACCTCCCAGTCCATTGTAGAAACAATTGATCACCATCCAGTCAGGCATTCCATGATGAGGACACTTCCTAAGCATCTCCTTGTAACGCTCCCAAGCTTCACATAAAGTTTCTCCAGAATGTTGTGCAAACTGAGTAAGAGCATTCCTGATTGCAGCTGTTTTAGCCATAGGGAAGAATTTAGTGAGAAACTTCTGAGCAAGATCCTCCCAAGTAGTAATAGAACCTGCTGGTAAAGAGTGCAACCAGCCTTTAGCCTTATCCCTCAGAGAGAATGGGAAAAGTCTCAGCTTCACAGCATCTTCCGACACTCCGTTGAACTTGAAGGTGTCGCAAATCTCAATGAAATCCCTAATATGCATATTAGGATCTTCTGTTGGAGCACCCCCAAACTGAACTGAGTTCTGCACCATCTGAATCGTGCCAGGCTTGATTTCAAAAGTATTAGCTGTAATAGCCGGCCTGATAATGCTAGATTGAATGTCATTGATTTTCGGCTGAGAATAGTCCTTCAAAGCCTTCGTTTCTGCTACTGGCTCTCCCATAACTAGATTCAATTCAAGTTCTTCTTTCCGAGATTGAGAACGTGTTCGCATACACGCTCACTAAAGTATCTGAAACACACCAAACAAAGTAAAATTGATGAAAGAATAATCCGAGTCAGTGAACGTTAACGACCACTGATGACAAGCACATAAACTAAATAATAACACCGAGTCCCCGGCAGCGGCGCCAAAAACTTGTTCACACAATATCACGCAAGTATACGCGGTCACAAGTAATATAAGAATAAGTATAGTTCGTTCCCACAGAGACTGCTTTGGTTATTATAGTTATGCACTTATGCAACAATGTATAGCTATCGTTTAATGCTAAGACAAGTATCAAAGTTGTGTTTGATTAACTAAATTAACTAAACAAAATACCAAGACAATATTTAACTAAAGATTGCTGTTGAATTACTTATGAGAATAAAACATGGGATCCTAACTTCATTAAATACTTCATCTAGAGTCTTTTGTCTTTAATCAATGCATGTGACAGTTGTGACAACTAATCGGATAACACGAAAACAGTACACGCTACCTTTCAGTATACGTATACCAAACCACTCAAACATCCACAAAAGAGATAGAAGTTGGGCAGACACCAATTATGCTTAGACCCTATATGTCTATAAGATTTGAAAACATAACGGTTTAACGAGCAAGTTATCCATTCAGATTACATAGGGCAGGTAAGATGGTTAAAATCACCTACGAATCATGCATGACAAACATACATAAACCTATGCTAGCATGACAAGTTCCAAACCTCTATATCCACTTTCGCAATCAATAGAGATTAACAATACAACTTATATGTTAGCTACGCATCCAAGAAGAATAAGCACAACCAAACTAGGATATCAATTAGCCATCACACACACTTCTTTAAAACAATTAACTACTAAAATCCATAAATAAATCCATTAGAATCCCACGACAACGATTAGTTCATAATCGAACCGTTCATCATCGTGGGTTCTGATGAAAACATGATAATAATAAGTCTAGAATACTGAATAAAGTACTAGAGATAAGGTTTAAGAAAAACAAAACCAACGAGAATCCAAAGTATCGCCTAATTAGAAGAATACAAAGAAAAGATGAAATCTAGATCTTCGTAATCAGCCGTCTTCTTGTTCTCCTTGATGGTGGATGAATATGTATGATTGTATGTCAATGTCTCTATATATATGTATCTCTCAGATCTGATGTTTATATATATATCCTCAAATATTTTAATGCCTTGAGGAAAGTACAATTACGTTTCCTAAACTGATTCTGTTTTACAAGGAAAATTCGTAGCTGACTTTTCTTCAGTAATTCTGGGACGTTCCTGAAGTAATTTGATAATTGGACCACTTTAGAATAAAAGATATTTTTATTATCTTCACGTGGGCTGTTAAATAGTCCAATTCTAACTTCTAGATCTCAAGATATGACCCAAACAGTGAATTATGTGCAGGCAGCCCAACAAATCCGAATATTCTTCTAATAAATCTCCAAATTAAGCTCTTTATTCTCCAATCCTTCCAAGTTTAGGATTTCCTTGCATCCTACAATAAAACATTAAAATTTATTAAATAAATATCCAATTAACTGCAAAATATAATAAATATGAGGAATAAAATCATATAAAATATATATAAATATATACTCTATCAGATGTTCAATTGGCTCTGGATAATATGGTTCATGCTCTTCCAGTGGTTGTTGCTTGTGCATGAATTCAAATCCCTCTTCAACATCTTTCTCTACAATGTCTTCAATCCAGTATTGTCTCACTGGAATAGTGGTTATGATCTTCTCATTAGTTTCCCATTCCCCCATCCATCTTTCTCCCCCTTAGTTGAGGAATCCTCCACGAAGTTATCCTCAGCATAATGGGTTGTTGAAGGACCAGGTTGTTGGTTTCTCAACATATTCCAGATCGACTCTACTCCGTCACTCTGGTTCTCCATGAATAGAGCAATGCCCTTGTTCATCTCTTGCATAGAAGGTAGCTTCTGGTCAATATCACTCAGTCTTGAGTTGGTAGTCTGCTCGATTCTATCTAGTCTCTTGTTGAGGCGAGACTCCACTCTTGACAGCGTGTTCATTGCATCCTTGACCCTAGCCTGACCATCCCGGATAACCAGAACGTCTTCATTTAAAGCTTCTTGTCCTTGTTGTAGGGCATGCACTTGATTTATAAAACCATCTCTAAGTTCCTTGACGTCTGCTCTCAAGTCGACCAGTTCCTCCATTGCTTCCTTCTTCAGGGAGTCCACTGCCTGTTTAGTACCTGTTATAGTGTCAGATGCACTGCCTAAGACCCTGTAGGTTCTTCTGGAATCAGCTGCAGCCAAGTAATCTTCTGTTGAATAGTAGTTAAAGAAGCATCAACCGGACCGGAGGAGATCCCTTGGTCAAAGGAAGGCCGCAGTGGGACTTTGAATAGTGGATTTCCTTGACGATCATGAATTGTCATCTCCTTGAGAGTGGATTGTACATGTAGTTCTCTGTCTGTAGGTTGTAGAAAATCATCAATGTTTGTAAGGGTTTGGGGGTCACTCCTCACATTTGGCTCTGGGTGTTCACTCAACGTTTCTGTTGGTGTTTCACTCATTTTTCCTTTCCCACTCAGGCCAGGTGAAGGTGTTTTTGTTTCACTCATTCCCTTATTGCTCGTTGTACCTACATCAGAAATCACCGTAGCCATCCTTAAGGAGGTCACCGGTGGTGCAATGGGGCTTCGCAAGTCCCCGTCCTTGGATATACCAAGTTGCTGATCATCCGTAGATGATGTATCCTTTGAAAGATCTAGAGTTTGAATATCTAGGAGGCTAGAATCAGGCTCTATTAACAACAGAGATCTTGAAACTCCCTCTAAAGTCCGTGAAGACTTTTCCTTAGTTAACTCCTCAATTAAAATTGATTCATTGTCACCGAGTTGTCGATCTGCACCTACGTCAGACCCTTTACCCGTAGGATCCAGATATGTTCCATCTGGGGAGCTAGATAATGACCCTTGTAATTGTGCATTTAGGTCAAAACCTTCTCTCGACGTCTGTGAAGACTCTTGGTTCAATTTAGAACCTTCAACCAGTGAACCTGACCGTAATATGGTCGGAACACCAGTTGTTTCCGTCAATTCTTCCTTATTTGATTGAGCTATTGGTTCAGATATAGCTTTGGTTAGTGTAGCCCAATCAGCGTCAGAAAAATCATTGAAGGGCTATTTGGATGTTTGAAATGAAGTTTCAACAGTTGCTTCATTTTCTAGTCTTCTCCTTTTAGAGGAAGGCAGAGCTGTTGTTGAAGGGCGTATCTCCTTATGTGGTGCTGCTAAAGCACTATCTCCCTCTACACTCATGGATGTCTGTATGTTAGGTATAGTAGGGGAAGGAGGTTCGTTTATGTTTTCATTTGGCTCGTCCAAAGGCTCTACAACCGTGGTTAGAGATTGTGGGTTTGCAATCTCTTGGTCAGGAATGGCCACCGAGGGCTCTGGATCAACATCCATTGGTTGAGGTTGTGGAGCCACAACAGGTTCAGGAATATTACCTTCGTTTACCTGTTCCCCTGGGGGTAGAAGTGGTAGGGGTACCGTTCTTAGATAATCAGTGAGAACAGTAGGCACCCCTGGAAGATGATTCTTCTTGATCAGAGCTGTTATAGCATTGCTCTTCATCTTCATGCACTCCATGGTCTCCTCACCTTCAAAAATCTCCCGTTCTTCAGCTGTTAACACAACATTCAGAATTAGCTGTAGGAACCTTGGATAGAAACAAAGCACATCATCTATGCATGTTCTTTCATCCAGTGGTCCCATGCACATAATCATTTGATCAATCACAAGCCTTCTAATGTTTATATGCCTATTGTGAGCAATAACAAACCCTAGTTTCTGAAGAAACAGAGGAATGCCATGCAGATATTTAAGCTTGGCAGTAAAAACATGGATTAAGGTGTGAAAGAAGAAATTCCATGGCTTTGTCAGGTAATGCTTTAGGAACTCTCCCACAAAGAAGTTAGGTTGTTGACTTCTAATGAGAGTGAAGAAAGCAAGTATTTCTTTAGTATTGGGATCAGGAACAAGGTTTTCTGTTGGAAAGTGTAAAATCCTATTAAGATCATGTTCCATCACCCTTATTGTTATGCCCCCTGGCACAACAAAACTGAAAGAACTTGTGTTATTCTCAGATGTGTCAGTGGCTGTCGTGTACAATGCAGTCAATTGATCAATACAAAGGACCGCAGGAGTACTTAATGCATAAGCCACCAAAGAACGTGTGTTCAAGAATTGTGCCCATGCACGAAACTGTAAGTTCGTAATGGATTGCACATTCTGAAACGAGACATGATTAGTGTGACGCCCTCCAAACCCGGGGTACAGATTTAGGGAGTCACTCGACCAACGAAACACAATATACCTGAATCTAACACATGCATAATAATATAATAACATAAAATACCCTTATCCAAGACCGCATCCAGATTATGGCATGAAACAAGCTTCTAAGTCATAATTATTACAAACCAGTTTTTAGAGTTATTACACACTTAATATACAAAGCTAGACATCTAGTCTAACTTCCAAAGTAAAACAACTACCCGTCCAATGACAATCACTCGGGGTGGTCTCCTAGCATCGGGAGAACTGTCACTAGCGTTGTGTCTGCTCATTCTCTCGCTTTACTGGAATAGGGTTAGAAACAAAACAAATATGAGCCACATGTGCTCAACAAGCATGATATATATATCAATCACAGTTCCATAATGAAAGGAAAGATTCCAGTTATCTGAATCAACAATATACAAGTCAAACATATGCTTTTAACAATCTTTATTGAAGAAAGAAGAATTAGAATTGGACTTCTACATTTTTCAAATACAAAGGTTGAGCTGCTGATCAGTCACGCATCAACCCCGGACTAGCTTATAGCATAGTCCTCCACTAGGATCCATGGCCATCTAGGCCTTAAGTTATTACGACCATAAATATGGCCCGACCATTACTGGTCTCATTTTAAAACATACCAATTCTATCACAAGGTATAAGCAATAACATGCATAACAAGATAACAATGACGGGGTGTAATAGTTGCAAAAGAGCTTCAACTATTCAATATCAAAGAAAGTCCGAGAAATAGATTCGGAATGGTTTTAAGTGTACAACGTACTCATTTAAGAAAGTCAACAATGGTTATCATCAATATAAACTGAATTGAAGGTGAAGGTTTCTGATATCCAACACGATTGTGGATTAAGTCAAAAGTTAAGAATATTCAAGGAAATAGCATTAAGTGCTCAATACGGGTGAAGATTGAATAATCTGAATCGTTCTGATGGTAACATACATGAAATTCTGAAGAATAATAACAATTGAATCAACAAGTAAAGGCATATATACTTGCCTGGTCTAGTAGCTGACGGAATTCTACCGAGCTCACTCTACCTTCTCTTTTCCCTTGCTCCGGGAACTCGATTCTATAATAAACAACTCATTACGGTAAGTCTAACTATCCTCATTCTATCCTCGATATATACCGATAATCATTTTTACATTTAAACAAGTAATCGGGTTCCTATCGGATGCCCGATCTATTTTACGGCAATTAAAACTCAGACATTAGCCCTCATACGGGCATTTACGGACTATTAAAACACATTATTCGACTCATATAAACCATATAGCACTTATAAATATTTTTAAAACAATATTCGAGGCTTATTTGAATTTAAATAAGTCACAAATAATTTTTAAATCAAAAATCATATTTTTAATCCCAATATAAGTATTTAAAAACAATTAAATCAATTAATATAAAATTAATTGACAATTTCCAAATGCTCATACTATTTTTAAATAATTAAATCAGGCTAGAAAATAATTAAACCTAATTTAAATTAATTAAATCTAATTAATAATTAATTATTAAGAATTAACTGATTAAAAGAATTAATCAATCAATTAATTAAATAAATTATTAATTAAAAATAATTAAAACAAATAAATTTAATCTATTTTCGAATTTAAATAATTAAATATAATTTTTTAGAATTTTCTGAATTTAAAAATGTATTTTTAAAAATAAAAATATGATTTTTAAAAGATTTTAAACTATTTTCGAATTAAATTTAAAAATAAAATCCAAAAACAGTTTTCTGAAAATGAATTAGGGTTTTGAAGATTGAAACTGGGTCAGAAAAATGGGTAAACGGGTCGGGAAGAACGGAAACGGGTCACCAAGAACAACCCGTCGAAATTTGGGTTTTCCAGAATCCGGCCGGCGTCCGGTGGCCGGAATCCTTTATTCCCGATCAGATTAAAACCAAACCACAGGGCTTTTGCTCGGTTTTTCATGACAAACACAACCAACACAAACACACAACTGAACCATGCCGGAATCGATCACAAAATCCGGTCAAAGAAACCAGCGGCAAAAACTCCGGCTGGAAACACGATCTCACTTATTTCTACATGAAACTCGACGTTCTCTATGTTAAAATGATGCTAAAAACACACACAATCAAAGCCCTATATCCAAAATCATGTCAGATCAATAACAAGAACGGACTATTAAAAAGAAAAATTCGGGTCAAAACCCGAAAATCAAACCCGTAAAAATTGAACATAAACATGAAATTAAAGCATGAATTCCTACTAATTAGAACCTTAGGAACATGTTGGAAGCAATCAATTGAACGGAGAATCAACGGAATGAAAATCCCCAATTCGAATATAAACCCTAATTTTAATTCGAAATTTGAAAAATTCATATAAAATCGAAAAATTACCAGATGATGATGAGGTTGGAAGATTCTGAAACTAGAGCTCAAGATCTTTGATTTGAGTACTTGAACTTTGAATTTGGATTCCAATAACACCTTCGAAATTGATTTTGATTTTCAAAAATACGGTTCAGGAATTTTATATTTTTGTATATTTTTAATACGGATTATATGAAATATAATGTACGATTCTCCTTTTTATACTTAGTGGAAAATAATACCCTAAACGACATTTTTGGATCTATATTGATCCACTGGTTCGCTTTAAAACCCTAATAATGTAAAATACACGTTTTACGAGGTGATAGCTATCCACAAAGACAGATAGTTATCCAAATCAATACATATCATTTATATAACTAATGCTCAAGAATACTGGGGCTATAACAGATGTATTTATTGATACGGACGATATATCAATTACCCTAGAAAAATTAGGGTTAGGGCTAGGGTTTAGAATGATTTTTCTTCCTTTGAATAAAACAAACACTATTGATAATATCAAATAATAAGGGATATAATACTACGAAGAAGTCCTCCGATAATGATTCGAACACGAATGATGAAGGAATAACAATGATGTACAAAATTTCAACGGGGCCCTTGAATTATCAAAACGGGGCTCAAAATTGAAGATATTTTCAAATGACAAAATATTTGAACGGGGCTTTCGACACACCAATTTACACATAATCACTTAAGAACCTTTATTATTAAAACTCAAAATACTTCACAATAATTATTCTACACATATAATACAATTTATATTATTAATAAAGTTCACGGATCTTACATCCTTCCCCCCTTAATAGGATTCTGTCCTCAGAATCAGATCAAGGAAACAACTGGGGATACTTCTCTAACATATCACTCTCTAACTCCCAGGTAGACTCTTCCACCTTAGGATTCCTCCACAAAACTCTTACTATCACTACAGTCTTATTTCTTAACACTTTTTCCTTACGATCCAATATCTGAATTGGTCGTTCTACATAAGATAAATCTGACTGGACCTCTATGGGTTCATACTCTATTACATGGTTCGAATCTGGTCGATACTTCTTAAGCATAGATACGTGAAACACATTATGAACGTGCTGCATATGCGGGGGTAATGCTAACTCGTAAGCTACTTTCCCAACCTGCTTCAAAATCTCAAATGGTCCAACGTATCTCGGACTCAATTTCCCTTTCTTTCCAAACCTAACTAATCCTTTCCATGGTGAAACTTTCAGTAACACTTGCTCTCCGACTTCGAATCCCATATCCTTTCTTGCTAGGTCAGCATATTTCTTCTGCCGGTTCTGAGCTGTTATCAACCTTTTCTGAATCAATTCAATCACTTCCTTTGTCTGCTGTACTAATTCTGGCCCTATCACTTTCCGTTCACCAACTTCTTCCCAATACACTGGAGATCGACACTTTCGTCCATATAAAGCTTCGTAAGGTGGCATCCCGATACTCGCGTGAAAACTATTATTATATGAGAACTCTACTAAGGGTAGATGATCATCTCAATTACCTTTAAAATCAAGTGCACACGTTCTCAGCATGTCTTCGATGGTTTGAATTGTCCTTTCACTTTGACCGTCTGTCTGCGGGTGATAAGCCGTACTCATTTTCAATTCGGTGCCTAAACATTCTTGAAAACTTCTCCAGAATCTTGAGTTGAATCGAGGGTCTCGATCAGATACTATTGACACTGGAACTCCATGCCGTACCACGATTTCTTTAACATATAAACGAACTAACTTATCCAGCGAGAATCTCTCGTTAATAGGAAGAAAATGTGCCGATTTCGTCAATCGATCCACAATAACGCAAATAGCATCATGGTTAGTCTTCGTTCTAGGCAATCCTACCACAAAGTCCATTGCGATGTGTTCCCATTTCCACTCATGAATTTCTAACGGCTGCAGTAATCCACTTGGTCTTTGATGTTCCGCCTTGACCCTTTGACATGTAAAACATTTACTCACCCATTCAACAATTTCTCTTTTCATATCTGGCCACCAAAAGTTCATTTTAAGATCTCGATACATCTTCGTGCTTCCAGGATGAATTGAATACTTCGAGTTATGCGCTTCGTGCAAAATTTCATTCTTTAGTTCCGCTACATTAGGTACGCATATTCGAGAGGCAAACCTTAAGAATCCTTTGTCGTCCAGTTGGCTACATATTTCCTTGCCTGTTAAACTATTTGCATTGTCGTTCATGACTTGCTCTTGGCATTTCCGTATCTTTTCCAACAATTCAGGTTGAAACGTTATGGCGTAAATCATTTCTGTCGCGTCCTTCGGAACACGTACTTCTATTTCTAACTTTTCAAACTCTCTGTACAATTCTTTGGTCATCGTCATCATATTCAATCTTTCTTTTCTGCTCAATGCATCTGCTACCACATTTGCCTTGCCGGGGTGATAATTTATAGAAACGTCGTAATCCTTGATTAGCTCCAACCATCTTCTTTGTCTCATGTTCATCTCCTTCTGAGTAAAGATATACTTCAGACTTTTGTGATCGGTGAAAATTTCGCATCTCTCTCCGTACAAATAATGTCTCCATATCTTCAGTGCAAATACGATCACTGCTAATTCCAAATCATGTGTAGGATATTTCTGTTCGTGAGGTCTCAATTGTCTTGACGCATAAGCAATTACTTTGTCATGTTGCATAAGTACACAACCCAATCCTTTGTAAGACGCATCACTATAGATTACAAATTGGCCTTGATCGTCTGGTAGCATTAATACTGGTGCCGTAGTTAGTCTCTTCTTTAACTCTTGGAAACTCTCTTCGCATTTGTCGTTCCATATGAATCGTTCACTTTTCCTTGTCAGCTTGGTCATTGGAGTATGTTAGATCAGAATTCAATGATCGTCAGGAGCTAGACTCAACTGATCAGGATTGCTGACGTCATCAGGATTACATGGTCGTCAAGATTGAGATACATATCAGGACTGGGATCAGGATTGATCATCAGGACTGGAAGCTGATCAGGATTCCTACTTCGAGTTATATTTGGAGTCTAGTTAAACATGGAAGTTTATTCTGTCGGTTCCTGGTTTGTAGGATGTAGCTATCAATTATAGATAGGTTTCAATCTTTGTAATTGATTAGGACTTATCATTGATAGAGAAGCTGTGTAGTATATAAACACAGTTTTGGTTTTGGTTCGATGCGAATCAAGTTAGAAGCTCTCAAGAACATCAGAATTTCTTGAGAGAGTTTGTAACAGTTTTATATCAGATTTAATAAAGCTGTTATCTTTCTTTCATATTTGTGATATATACATTGAGAAGTCGATTATCTTATACTATTGTATTCAACCCCCCTTCTACAATAGATTATTACTGGGCAACAATTGGTATCAGAGCAAACTGATTTAATTCTGAATCAGATACGATCTTAAGATGTCGACAACCAAGTATGAAAGCATGAAGATTCCCATCTTGAAGAAATCAGAATATCCAACATGGAGGGTAAAGATGCTGATGTACCTGGAGACTATGGATCCTGACTATTTGGACAGGATTCGTGATGGACCATATATTCCTACACGAATTGTAGAACGAACAGATACAGTACCTGAACATTATGTGGTCAAGGCTAAAAGTGAATGGACTCCAGAAGAAAAAGCTCATGTTCTTAGGGAACCAAAGATAAAGAATATCTTACACAGTAGTCTTGATGCTGTCATGTCAAATAGAGTGATTGCATGCAAGTCTTCAAAAGAAATCTGGGATACTTTGGAAACTCAGTGCCAGGGATCTGCATCTGTCAAGAAAAACATAAGGGCTCTTTTGATTCAAGAATATGAACAATTTGATGCAAGACCCGATGAGAGCCTAACTGATCTATATGATAGATTTCTAACACTATTGAACAGTTTATCTTTAGTTGACAAGGAATATGAAACTGAAGATTCAAACACCAAGTTTCTAAGAGCTTTACCTGAAGAATGGGACACTCAGACATCGATCATTAGACATCAGTATGATCTTAACACTGTGTCTCTTGATGAAGTCTATGGGATGCTAAGAACTCATGATCTTGAAGTTCAACAGAGAAAGAACAAGAAAAGCAGCAAGGCAAAATAAATTGCTTTGAAAGCAGAGGCTAAATCAAAAGGAAAAGCTATGGAGGTCTCTAGAAGTAAAAAAAGAATAGTTGAGTCAGATCCTGATGACTCTTCATCAGATACTGATGGCAATGCTGATGCCAATACTGATGATGATTCTTCTGACTCAGACATGGAAGAGATGGTTGCTATGATTGTCAGAAACTTCAGAAGGATGAAGTTCAGGAAGAATAGAAGACAAGGCAACTTTCAGAAAAAGGCTTTCAATTCAAACGAAGATAAGTATATCAAAAAGGACAGCAAGGGTAGCAAATTTGACAAGTCAAAGGTTAGATGCTACAAGTGCAATGGTATGTGTCACTTTGCTTCTGAGTGCAAGAAGACGAAGGCACTTATCACATCAAGCAAGGATTGGATGGACTCTTCCTCAGAATCTGATACTGAGGTGGTCAACTATGCTCTAATGGCCAATGCTGATGTAACTGCTGCTCCTGATGATAAGGTACTAAATACTATCTTTGATTTTGATACTGATAATGCTTCTGAGTTAAGACGTTTTCTAAAGTCATTACATATTAGCTTTAGAAGTCAAACTGCTGAAAATACTAGGATCTTATCTGAGATGTCTGAACTTAGAAAAAGGAATGAAATATTAGAAGCTGAATTTTCTCGTATGCAAGAAGTACAAAAAGAATGTGATAATGTGAATCACATGTATGTAGAGATGAAATCCAAATGTACTGCTCTTGAAAAGGAACTTGAAAATTCTAATGAGAAAATCAGAACCTGGACAGACTCTGGTAGGAAATTTCATGAGATTAATACCTCTAAGAATTGGAAAGAGTGTCTAGGATATAAGTCAGATGAGGATAAGAAATTGAAAGAGAAAATTGTCATTGATGAGACAGTCAGTCCAAAGACCTATAGACATGTTATAGATACAACCAAATCTAAGATTACTCCTGTTAATTTTGTTTTTGGTAAGGATTCCAATTCTACTTTTGAAAAGGGATCTACTTCTACATAAGGAATTAAAATCATAAAGTCTAAACCTGTCTTGAATAAAGTCATTAAGAATGTAGGTTTATTGTCTCAGAAACAGCTTAAGGATAAAATCTGTGAGGTGACAGATAAGAAAAAGGAATCTACTGTTAAGAGAAACAGGAATGGTAAAGTTGGGATCAACAAAGAGAATGGTTACAAATATATCCCAAATGCACCTAGAAAGTGTTGTTTTAACTGTGGTAACTCTAATCATCTTGCTATTGATTGTAAGAAGAGTAAGAAGAAGATTACTGACATTCCTAAGTCTGATGTTAGGAATAGATCAGTATTTTATAAACCACAGAAGTCCTGGTTTCATTGTGGTAGTATATGGCATTCTATTTATACTTGTAAAGATTATCATGAGTTGTACTATAACTTTTATGATCCAATGCCTAAAGTTAATAAAAATAGTGCAAACTCTGGTAGCATTAAGAATGTCAAGTTGGAACATGCTTTTGTTAATACTGATACTGACAAAGCAAATCCTGATGGAGTAAATCCTGTCAGGACTGCTAAAGTCAGAAAGTTTTCTGCTGTGAAATTTAATAAATTGCATGGAAAAGGAACCCAACAAGTATGGGTTCCTAAATGTTCTAACTAGTGTGTTTCTATTCTGATTGCAGGGTAAAAAGAAAAATGTGTTAGTCATGGATAGTGGATGTTCTGTGCACATGACTGGAAACAAAGCCCTGTTATCAGAATATGAGGAAAAAGCTGGCCCAACCGTGTCTTATGGAGATGGCAACATTGGACAAACCTTGGGATATGGCAATATAATCATTGGAAATGTCATCATTGAAAAAGTAGCTCTAGTGAAGGGACTAAAACACAACCTGTTGAGTATTAGTAAAATCACTGACAGAGGTTATCATGTCAACTTCTATTCCACACATTGTGAAGTAGTCAGTAAAGAAACAGGAAAGACAGCACTGACTGGCTACATGCATGGTAACATATATGAAGCCAACATTCAATCAAATACTGATGACTCCCCTACCTGTCTGATCAGTAAAGCTTCAGTAGATGAAAGTTGGAATTGGCACAAGAAGCTTTCTCATCTCAACTTCAGTAATATCAATGAGTTGGTTAAGAAAGATTTAGTGAGAGGATTACCAAAAGTGTTATATACTCCTGATGGACTCTGTGATGCATGTCAGAAAGCAAAACAAAGAAGGACATCATTCCAGAGTAAATCAGAATCCTCTATTGAAGAACCATATCACATGCTACATCTTGATCTATTTGGTCCAGTCAACATCATGACCATCAGTAAGAAAAGGTACACTCTTGTAATTGTTGATGAATATTCTAGATTCACCTGGGTGTATTTTCTGCACAGAAAAGATGAGACTCCTGAAGTTCTGTTGGATCATGTAAGAATGATTGAGACAACCACAAAGTACAAAGTCAAGATACTGAGAAGTGATAATGGTACTGAATTTAAGAATTCAAAGATGGAAGAGTTCTGCAAATACAAAGGAATCATTCAACAATTCTCTGCTCCTGGCACACCTCAGCAAAATGGAGTAGTTGAAAGGAAAAATAGAACTCTTATTGAAGCTGGCAGAACTATGTTGGAAGAAGCAAAATTACCTACATATTTCTGGGCAGAAGCAGTCAACACAACATGCTACACTCAAAATCTCACATTAATAAACAGACATGGTGTTACTCCTTATCAGTCACTCAAGGAAAAGAAACCAAGTCTGAAGCATCTGCATGTGTTTGGCTGTAAATGTTTTGTTCTCAGAACTCATCCTGAACAACTAGGGAAATTTGAAACAAAGGCTGATGAAGGAATTTTCATAGGCTATCCTGCATCAAGAGCCTTCAGAGTTTTTAATTTGAGGACAAAGACTGTCATGGAGTCAATACATGTATCTTTTGATGACAAGAAGATAGCTGGAATCAATGAAGACTCTCATGATAGATTGATTTTTGAAAATGAAGCTACCAAGGAACCTGAAGAAAGAGAATCAGATCCTGTTAGGTCCAAAGTATCGTAGAAGGGGGGGTTGAATACGATACTCACAAATAATTTAATTTCGTTCGCGGATTAATCTTTCAGTTCTATAACGAAATCAAACACACCAAACCAAATCAAGTTTCGGGGAATATATCTTTTTATAAATATAAACCTCGAGGGGTGCTACAATTTCTAATCCGTAGATTAGCGTCAATGAGTTTAAGGTTACACAAATACAAAACAATGATCAAGTTCTGAGCACTATTAATTTCTCTGATAATTTTCTCCGGCTCTTCTCTCTCTCAGTAATGTCTCTGTGTTAAAATCCTTAACTGAAGAAGACACATTCTTCACTCTGTATTAACTGCAGACTTAAATTGAAAACCATCGAACCATTTAGAATAGAATATTCTTGGCCGTTGGATCTTCATCAACCTGTCAGACAAGCACAACTTTTCACCTGCTCCATGAATTGAAAAACCATCGAATGGATTAAAAAACCATCGAATGGAATAAATCAATTTGCCATTCGATAGTTTTTAAATCAAAACTATCGAATGCCAAATTAATTCACTTGGTTATTCAATGAATCACTTCAACCACCATTCGATAGTTTTTTCAAAAGAAAAACTATCGAATACTTTTTCTTGTCTTTTGTCCTTTAGTAATTACTCCTGAGCTCTTGGGTGTTTAAGTTTTAGACTGTATCAATTTCTTCAGAGACGATAAAACAACTTGATCTTTTCAGTGCCGTCACCTAGTGCAACTGGTCTGGTTCACAGATGAATAACACTTGATCAATTCTTATTTTATGACTTCAATTATAATGCTGCTGATACGTCCCTTGTCGTTCTGGTTGCTTCATCACTGGAATCCCGTGGTACTGAACCCTAAATCATTCACATACTTCTATCGTCTTCAAAGTCTTGTTTCTATTGCTGTCACTGAGGCTTGAACATTTTCATGAACTTCTTTCCGTGACCTGTTTACGGACTTCAAGAATACATAACGTATTTTGATTTTTTGAGTTTACCTTTTCTTCTTTGATTCTGGATTCCTGTGCTTCTATTAATACTATTGTCTGTCTTGTCCTTTGTTGAGTTGTAGTTATCTCTTTTACATCTTATGTTACATTATGCTTTACAGATCCTGTCCATACATCAGATCCTGATGGGTCACCAAATCCTGATGACACACCAGATGCTGATGGTGCAAATACTGATGATGCAATCAATAGTAATACTTCTAGTAGTGCTAATGTTGAGGGGGAGCAACATCATTCTACTACAAGTTCAGAGTCAACACAATCATCAGGATAGAATTCTTCAGATACTGATTCAAGTGATGATCCTGATAACTTATCAGGAGGAAATAGCAATTATTCAGTGGGAGCTTCAAGACAAGCAAGTTCTTCAAATGAAGATAACACCAATCCAGGGAGAGCATCTACTTCAAGAAACAATTTAACACCAGCAAGGAAATGGACTGCAAGTCATACTCCTGATTTGATTATTGGAGATCCTGATGCAGGTGTTCAAACAAGAAGTGCAACTCAAAATGAATGTCTATAAAATAACTTTCTATCCAAGGAGGAGCCAAAGAAAGTTGAAGATGCACTTAAAGATGTTGATTGGGTTACTGCAATGCAAGAGGAACTGAATGAATTTGAAAGAAATGAAGTCTGGAAACTGGTACCAAGACCAAAGAATAGATCAATTGTTGGTACAAAGTGGATTTTCAAGAACAAGACTGATTCTGATGGAGTGATAATCAGAAACAAAGCAAGACTAGTTGCAAAGGGGTATTCTCAACAAGAGGGAATTGATTATGATGAAACTTTTGCTCCTGTTGCAAGATTAGAAGCCATCAGGATATTTCTTGCTTATGCAGCACATAAGAAATTCAAGGTTTTCCAGATGGATGTTAAAAGTGCTTTCTTAAATGGAGAACTGGAGGAAAAAGTCTATGTTGAGCAACCTCCTGGTTTCATTGATCCTAACTATCCAGATCATGTCTACAGATTGGATAAGGCACTTTATGGACTAAAGCAAGCTCCAAGAGCATGGTATGAAACTTTAGCTCTATTCTTACTGGAAAGTGGATTCAAAAGAGGTGCTATTGATAAAACTCTATTTTATTTGAATCATGGTAAGGACTTGTTGTTAGTTCAGATTTATGTTGATGATATCATTTTTGGGTCAACAAACAATAAGCTTTGTGAAAAGTTTTCCAAGCTTATGCAGTCAAGATATCAAATGAGCATGATGGGAGAAATGAGTTACTTTCTTGGTCTTCAAGTTAAACAGACTGATGAAGGGATTTTTATCAATCAGTCTAAATATACAAGGAATTTATTGACAAGGTTTAACATGCAAGATAGTTCTCCTGCTACAACTCCCATAGCTACAACTACCAAACTTGATCCTGATCAAGGTGCTGAGGTAGATGTAACTCACTACAGAGGAATGATTGGCTCTTTATTGTATCTCACTGCAAGTAGACCAGATATCATGTTTGCAACCTGTCTGTATGCAAGATTTCAAGCAAAACCTAGAGAACCCCATCTGATTGCAGTCAAAAGAATTTTCAGATATCTCAAAGGCACATCTTCACTTGGCCTTTGGTATGCAAGGGAATCAGATTTTGGGTTGTGTGGTTATTCAGATGCTGATTTTGCAGGATGCAAAATAGACAGGAAAAGTACTTCAGGAAGCTGTCAGTTTTTGGGTGGAAGACTAGTTTCATGGTTCAGTAAAAAGCAAAAATCCATTTCCACTTCAACTGCAGAAGCTGAGTACATTGCTGCAGGAAGTTGTTGTGCTTAGATAATGTGGATGAGAAATCAGTTGTTAGATTATGGCCTGTCATACTCAAAAATCCCTATTTACTGTGATAACCAGAGTGCTATTGTAATGACAGGAAATCCAGTTCAACATTCTCTTACTAAACACATCAGTATTCGATATCACTTCATAAGAGAACAAGTTCTGGAGGGAACAATTGAACTTCATTTTCTTCCTACTGATCAACAACTAGCTGATATATTCACCAAGCCACTACCTGAAGCTACTTTCAATAAATTGGTGAATGAACTTGGAATGATGAACTTTGAGAATTTCTGAGGAAAGCTACGGAGAGGAAATCCTGATAACTGTCAAATCCTGATGGTTATTCAGAAAGGTATGTTTTCTTTGATCAAATCCTGATAGGATGCAATCCTGACAGGAAGTCAACTGGTCAATCCTGATGTTCAGGTCAGTATTTCATTGCTTAATTTGTGCCTAATTTTTCGTCAGTATCTGCTGATGGACGGTTGAGTTTTAGTAGGACAACTGTATGCGCGCGTGTGTTGCACTGTTATAGATATACATATACATACACATAAAAAGCGGTGCAGTTTCATTTAAATTACACACGTAATCTGTCCACTAATTATTTGTGCACAAATCATATCTTGCCACCTGTTATTGAGAGTAAAGTTTTGTTCTAACAAAATACTTTTACTTATTCTAAATCATTAATTACTCTCTCATCATCAGTTTTTCGATTTTCTATCTCTCTGTGCTCACGAACCCTAACTATTTTAAAAACATCAATTCTCAAGATTTTTAAGAATTACAATGGCGTCTTCATCATTCATGAACAAACAAACAGTGATTAGTGGTGTTACTTTTGCCACTAACAATTTTGTGGCTATTCTAAATCATCAAGATTTACCCAATGAGTTTCATATAATTCAAGATTTTCTAGCTTCAAGCCCATTGAAGTTTGCTTTAACAGAACCTGCAAGTGTTTCTTTTAAGTCTGTAATGCAGGTGTGGAACTCAGTTACTTTTGACAAAGGGTATTCTGACACTATCTTGATGAGTTTTGAACATAATGGAATTACTCACTATGTGACTCCTGCAATTGTGGAGGAAGCCCTGCATTTACCTGTTCTTGGTGATGCTATTCCTGCTAATGTTTCGGACTCTACTCTTTTTGAGTTTGTTACAAAGTTGGGCTACAATGGTGAAGTAAAGAGACATGGCAATCTCTTTAGGACAAAGCTTAAGAAGGAATGGAATTTCTTCTTTGATACGATCAACCGCTGTTTCCTGAACAAGACATCAAATTTTGATGCTCTTCCATCAGGATCTCTTAAAATTGGGTACTCTCTTATCCACTCTACAGTGTTTGATTATGGGTCGTTTATCTTAAAAGCTTTAAGTGATAGGAAATCAGATAAGTTAGGTTCTGTCTATTTTCTTAGATTTTTACAGTTGATATTTAATCACTTGTGTCCTAATGTTGTTTTTGAGAATGATGTAGTTCTACCTATCTGTAGAATTACTGAGAATAATATTAAGTCCTTAGTCAACAGTGATAAGGCAAATGGTTTCATAGGAAATGCTTTTATTCCTGATGAGGTTAGGTTTTTCTTACATAGGAAAATGCCTACTTGTTATGGTTTAATTGCTAATGCTATGGGGCAAGGCCAATCACACCTTGTTCCTAACCCAAGCATTCATCCTAAACAGTCTAAACAGTCAACTGTCACCTCTAATGTCTCTCAAAAGACTTTAGTTGTAAAAGCAAAGAAGTCAGCTAGAACTGATGTGTCAGGAAGGCAATCAGGTTCAAAGGACTTTTCCTCTACACCTATCACTAAAAAGAAGTTACAAGGGGGTGTACAAGGGGTCCTGGTGAAGAAAGCTGCAAAGAGAGGTGAGGCTGTTTCTGTTAAAAGAAAGTTAGTGCTCAGGGATGAGACTGACTCAGAGGATGATTTACCTATATCCTCTGTGATGAATGTGAATAAGGAAGTTGCTGATACTGCTACTGCAGCTGTGGTTCCATTGTCTACACCACAGAAGAAAAGGAAGTTATCAAAAAGCAGGTATCATATTCCTTTAGAAAAGAAACAGGATACTGATGTACAGGACACTTCTATTCTGAATGAGCAATCAGTTTCAACTGCTCAAGCAAATCCTGATGTTAGTATTCCTGATGCTGCACCAAGTCAAGTGGTTAATATTTCAGACTCTCCAGCACAGGACTCTCCAACAAAAAGACATGTTGATATTTCATGGGAGAAGTATGGTGCTGCTGCTTCCAATCTTGGGATAAAACATCCAATGGAAAAGCTAAGGAAGGCAGAAGAGTTAGTCTATCAGAGACAGAAGAAACTGAAAGGATCAAGCCCACAAGAACCTGAACCTCAAAGTGGTTCAGCAGCTCTTTCTGATGATCCAGCCACACAAGAACCACTCAATCAAAGTTTGAGTGAAGGCTTAGCTAGTGGAATGGTCCCACAAGAACCATTTTCTCAAAGGGAGAATGAAGACATCGACATTCCAGCTACACAAGAACCATCTTCTCAAAGTGAAGATGCAGGCCAAGCTACAGTTTCTGAGAAATTTCCTGACAATGCTCAAGGGATTTCTGGTGTAGATAAAGTTCAAAGATTGGTCGAGGATACTGTCAATGAGGGAAGCACACAAGAACCTTTGACTCAAAGTGTTGAAGAAGCTTCTGAACCTCAAGCTCCACAAGAACCATTGGTAGCAAATACTGATGCAAGCATATCAAATCCTGACGGTGTTCATCCTGACGCTAGTGGTGCTCCTGATGTTGAACCTATCCTGATACAGCCACTTCGTTCAAGACCAATGGATCATCCTATCACAGATTCACAGGATAAAATGAAAGGTATAGCTATTCCTGATCCTGATGATACTCATTGTACTGATGATAATGACTCTGATGATAGTGATGATGATGAGAATCGAAAAGAGAAGGAACAGTTTGCTACAGCACTCAAAATTAGTCTTGGAACTAATTTTGGTTCATCAAGTACATATATGGCTGGCAAAGCTTCCACTGGGAAAGATCAGAGACAAAATTTTTCTATTCCTTCCTTTAATCCTGCTGAGGCACTTAGACAGAATGAATGGAACAATTCATGGCACAGATCTGCTGAATCTGTAAGTTATTCTTCTGCTTTGGAACATGCCTATGATGCAGTGAAATCTATAGAGAATCAAGACTTGAAGAATCATCTGAAGGCTACAACTTTGTTATCCAAAAGTCTAAAAAGTGAGATTGATTCTATCAAGAACTCAACTGAGTTGGTGAGGAATGATATTTCTCAAAATTTTACAAAGGTGCCTACTGCTTTTCAACTAAGGGTAATAGAATCCCAAGTGAAATCTGTTATTTCTGAACAAACCTCTATCAACAGACGGATTGATTCTCTGGATACTAAGGTAACTGACATTCAAGCCTCTCTTTCCTTAATTTTGAATTTATTGTCAAATCCTGATGTCAAAAAGGGGGAGAAGGTTAGTCGGACAAAATGCACACCTGATCTAGTATTAAGGAATAATGATGATGATACTGGAGATGATGGTAGTGACATAGTGATACAAGGAGAAACCTCTGATGCTGCTGTTATGAAGTCTACAATTCAAACTTCACAAAGTCAAACAACGCAGTCAACTCATGTTTCTGATTCTGGAGTTAAGACCGTAAGAACGTTGGTGCAATCTCAGATCCTGACGGAAGAACAAATCCTGACATCTGGTCATGGACATATTGTTGCTACAATTCCTGAAGGTGATGAAGATGTGATTATTGATAATCCTGAAGATGCATCAAATTTATTCCAGAAGTTTTCTACAAAAGATGGCAGAATTGTTACTCTATATCACACTGATAAAAGAGTTCAACAATTATATGCAAGAAAAGCACTCTCTACAGCAAGTGAAGAATATCCTGATCTCTCACATGAAGAATTCTTAAGACAACATAGAGAAATGATGGAAAGCTTTAATAACCCTGTTCCTGCTAGAGGTAGAGGAAGCAGAGGTAGGAGAGGAGCTAGAAGAAGTAGAAGAGGTTCTTCAACTCAAACAATACCTAGACAGACAAGGTCTCGAGGGTTAAGAATTGAAGAAATTCCTGAACCTATTCAAACTCTAGTAGTTCTTGACAGATCTACTTTTGGTGATGATGGAAATATTGAAGAAGAACCTGAATTGAGAAGAAAATCAAGAAAATCAACTCTCTGCAATACAAATCAAATTGAAGAATCTAATCCTGATGTTGTTCATGATAATATTCAAGATCCTGATGATTCTGAAATTCTGCAAGAGATTGACTTGATAATTTTATCTACTGTGGTTGATTCTCACAACAAGGAAGTAGATGAAGAAGAAGAAGCCAGAAGAAGTGAAATTACAAGATCAACAAATAGAGATTTCAATCTCTATGTACAAAGGCTTAAACTCTCAAACAGAAGAGTGTGGAGGAACCCAAGCAGACAAGAATCTTCACTGGAAAGAAGCTATGCCTTTGAAAAGGAAAAGGATAAGAAGTGGAAACATATTAGCACATTAAGTTGTGATACACTTATCAATTTTCAGTCTGGAGGAATTATTACAAGCACTTCAAGTATTGTTGATTTATCTGGGATGGTTAGATCAAAAGCACTCTGGTTAAAGATGTTTTCAAATCTGAAGCAATTGACAAGTAATTCAAGAGGAGGTATTGGACACAGGGATGCTGAATATCTGAATATGTCATATGTTGATCCTTACTCCTTAACTGAAATTGGAGGTACTTTAACTTCTGAAAACCTGAACAATTTATTAGCTGTTGATATAGTTATAGATTGTCATGATGGTTTTGACAAGAAAGAAAAGCTTATGTACTTCATGAAAGATGGTAGTGTGAAGATTTTATCTATTCAAGATCTGCTGATGAAAACTATATAGGAACTGAAATATGTTCATTATCTTTTGAGATCGAAGAATCAAATATGCAAAGAATGGAGTGACATGATTTTGTCAACAATAAGAAGAAGACTGGATGGAAACAGTAATTTCAATGGTAATTATACTCCCATGTACTTAAATCAAAGAGGTCAAGATGTGGAAATGCAAAGGGGTACTGCTGTTAAAGAAGTAAATTTTGGCATGACTCATCTTACTCTCAATCCTGATGGGAAGGAAATTGCTTATCTTTTGCTTGAAGAGCATAGTCTTCAGAGAAACTCCATATTGAATCTCAGAGCAGCTATCTACCAGATTAATGAGGAAGATGAAGAACTCAGAAATCTTAAGGAAAGACTGATTCAAATTCTTGAAGAAAAAGAAGAAAATTTGTTATCCAACTTCTTGAAGATGAATTTGTTCTATCAAAGAATTTAAACAGATAAGTTGTTGCTGCAGATTCTGTACATTTTGTATATATGTTTTTGACATCATTGAATCTTAGGAATCTATACTTTATTTCACAAAGTATGAGATTGGGGGAGATTGTTAGATCAGAATTCAATGATCGTCAGGAGCTAGACTCAACTGATCAGGATTGCTGACGTCATCAGGATTACATGGTCGTCAGGATTGAGATACATATCAGGACTGGGATCAGGATTGATCATCAGGACTGGAAGCTGATCAGGATTCCTACTTCGAGTTATATTTGGAGTCTAGTTAAACATGGAAGTTTATTCTGTCGGTTCCTGGTTTGTAGGATGTAGCTATCAATTATAGATAGGTTTCAATCTTTGTAATTGATTAGGACTTATCATTGATAGAGAAGCTGTGTAGTATATAAACACAGTTTTGGTTTTGGTTCGATGCGAATCAAGTTAGAAGCTCTCAAGAACATCAGAATTTCTTGAGAGAGTTTGTAACAGTTTTATATCAGATTTAATAAAGCTGTTATCTTTCTTTCATATTTGTGATATATACATTAAGAAGTCGATTATCTTATACTATTGTATTCAACCCCCTTTCTACAATAGATTATTACTGGGCAACAGAGTAGCTATCTTTGCAAAATCCTGTACAAATCTCCGATAATATCCGGCTAATCCCAAGAAACTTCTAACTTCAGTTGGTGTCCTTGGTCTTTCCCAATCCTTCACTGCTTCAATCTTGGCTGGATCTACTTTAATGCCTTCACTACTTACCACGTGCCCTAGGAAATGAACTTCCCTTAACCAGAATTCACACTTTGAAAATTTTGCGTATAGTCCTTCTTGTCTTAAAATCTCCAACACAATCCACAAATGATTCGCATGTTCTTCTTCCGTCTTGGAATATATCAAAATATCATCGATGAATACCACTACAAACTCATCCAAATACTTCTTAAAATCTTGTTCATTAAATCCATAAAAGCTGCTGGTGCATTCGTTAATCCAAACGCCATTACTAAAAACTCATAATGTCCATACCTTGTTCGAAAAGCTGTCTTCGGTATATCGTCTGGTTTAACCTTCAATCGGTGATATCCTGATCGTAGATCAATCTTAGAAAAATGAACCGCTCCTTTTAACTGGTCAAACAAATCATCTATTCTGGGCAATGGATACTTGTTCTTGATGGTTAGTTTGTTTAACTCCCGATAATCTATACAAAGTCTCATACTTCCATCCTTCTTTTTGACAAACAACACTAGTGCTCCCCACGGAGAAACGATGGGTCTGATAATTCCTTTGTCTAACAATTCCTGCAATTGCTTAGCTAATTCCTTCTTCTCCACTGGTGCCATTCTGTACGGTGCTTTGGATACTGGTTCCGCACCTGGTGTTAAGTCTATCGCGAACTCAATCTCTCTATCCGGAGGTAGTCCTGGTAACTCTTCTGGAAAAACATCTGGAAACTCACTCACGACTGGAATATCTTCTAACTTAGAAACTTCCTTCCCTGTATCTATCACATATGCGAGATAAGCCTCACATCCTTGTTTTAATAACCTCTTAGTCTGAATCATTGTCAAAAATTTCTTCGTTTGTTTCTCTCCTTTAAATATCACTTCTTTCTTTTCTGGGGTAACTAAAGTAACCCTCTTATCCTTACAATCAATACGTGCATCATAATCAGTTAACCAATCCATTCCTAAAATAACATCAAATTCTCCCAACTTGAAAGGTAATAAATCAGCATAAAAACGACTCCCTAAAATCTCAATTTCACAACGGGGACAATACGAATTGACCGGTATACGATCCTGGTTAGCTATTTCTACACTCAACACTCCACTTGAGGGTTCCATTAAACAATTCAATTTACGAGCAAACGTTTCCGAAATAAACGACTTAGTAGCTCCTGAATCTATCAACACTTTAGAATTAACAGAATTTACTAGAAGTGTACCTGCCACCACATCGGAGTCTCTCACTGATGTTAGGTCCAAAGTATCGTAGAAGGGGAGGTTGAATACGATACTCACAAATAATTTAATTTCGTTCGCGGATAAATCATTCAGTTCTATAACAAAATCAAACACACCAAACCAAACCAAGATTCGGGGAATATATCTTTTTATAAATATAAACCTCGAGGGGTGCTACAATTTCTAATCCGTAGATTAACTTCAATGAGTTTAAGGTTACACAAATTCAATACAATGATCAAGTTCTGAGCACTATTAATTTCTCTGATAATTTCTCCGGCTCAATTCTCTCTCTCAGTAATGTCTCTGTGTGTTTTGCCTTAACTGAAGAAGACACTTCTTCCTCTGTTAGTAATTGTAGACTTTTCTTTTGAAAACTATCTAACCTAAATTGAAGAATCAATCTTGGCCGTCCATCTTCAAAATCAACGTGTAAAACAAGAATACTTTTCACCTGCTCCTAATTAAAAACCATCGAATGACTTAACTTAATTTATCATTCGATAGTTTTTAAATAAAAACTATCGAATACTAAATTAAGGTAAAGTGGTTTTCAATGAATCAATTTTTATATCATTCGATAGTTTTCTTAATTGAAAAACTATCGAATCATTTTTTTTCTTGTCTTATATCTTTTAATGATTACTCCTGAGCTCCTGGGTGTTTAAGTAATAGACTGTATCACTTTCTTCTGAGACGATAAAACAACTTGATCTTTTAAGTGTCGTCACCTAGTGCAACTGGTCTGGTTCACATATGAATAACACTTGATCAATTCTTCTTTTATGTCTTCAATTCAATGCTTCTGATAAGTCCCTTGTCGTTCTGGTTGCTTCAAATAAATCACTGGAATCCTGTGGTACTTAACCCTAAATCATTCACATACTTCTGTCGTCTTGAAAGTCTTGTTCCTTTTACTGTCACTGAGGCTTGAACATTTTCATGAACTTCTTTCCGTGACCTGTTTACGGACTTCAAGAATACATAACGTATTTTGATTTTTTGAGTTTACCTTATCTTCTTTGATCCTGGATTCCTGTGCTTCTGTTAATATTATTGTCTGTCTTGTCCTTCGTTGAGTTGTAGTTATCTCTGTTTCATCTTATGTTACATTATGCTTTACAATCTCCCCCTATTTGATTGGATAGAGTTCGACAAGCAAATACCTCGAGGATAACTCAACTAACTAAGGAAACATTAAACTAATTAAAGTAAGACAGCTTGAATAATATTAAATGCATTCTGGATCAGATATATATACATTTCCAGATTTCATAAATCAAAAAACAATAAAACTTTATACAATGAAGTTGCTCCTCTAGTCTGAGCTGATAGTTCTTTTGTTCTTTGCTTCAATCTTCAGTCCATTCCGATCTCACCTTCTTCAATCATTGGATCGGAGGTAGCAGCTTGATAATCAATCACTGATAGATAGTGCAGTGGTTCTCCAGGTTTAAGGATTGCTCCTTGGATGTGTCTTCCAATATATTCAACCTCTTGACCCACTCCAGCCCATAACCATGCAATGTTAACATCTTCCTTGTTTAGCTTTGGCATGTTTGGTAATCTGGTATGCACTTCCAATCCTCTTTCCACTCTTTTCCTATAATAAGGAATATTCTCCATTAGAAATCTTCTAAGAGTGTCTGCTGTTTTGTCATTCTCCGTTGATGAGAATCCAGTGGATCTAAGATACTTCTCAACTGATATTAGATATTTGCTTGGATAGTCTCTCAGTTTGTCCTCAGCCAAATAGCAGATTCTGAACAAGTCATTCGTCATGAATCTAACCATTGGAGGATCTTCAGTAATCTCTGGACCGACTTTCATCAAGATCTCCTTAACATGCTCACGGAGCAGTTCATTTAGTCTTGTAGTTCTTTGAATCTTGATGAGTATCACCTGCAGTTCTGTGTATGTTCTCTGTTCTAAAAACTTAGTGGAAATCACAAATGTACCTTTCTCAAGAAAATTGATCAGGATGTTCCAGGCTCCATTTGCTTTAACCCCTGCTTTCAGAAAGACCACAGAGTTTCTCAATGCTGTGAAGTAAGTCTGATCTTCAAGATTGGCACTTCTGATGTTCTGAATGATAACTTCCACCTCAGCATTGTCGTTGACTTCTAATCCGTCTTCAACTCCGCAAAAGGTTTTATAAGTCATCTCCCATTCATTACCTTCTTTCTTTGCCAGATCAATCATCTTCTTCTTCCTCACTTCACTATACATCTTGAACCTCTTCAGTTTTTCACTTCGCAGAACTGCTTGTTGTTTCTCTTTCTCAGCTTGCCTGGCATCTATTGCAGCTCTTTGAGCTCTTATCGCTTCCAAGGCAGCTTCTTCTTCTTGTGATAGAGGATTTGCTTCTTCTTCCATATTATCCTCCCAGATTGGATATTCAACAGGCTCTGGATAATATGGCTCATGCTCCTCCTGAATTGGTTGCTCTTGCATGACCTCAAATCCCTCTTCACTGTTCTCTTCTTGTACAAGTTCTTCTATCCAGTACTGTCTTATCGGAATAGCTTCAACCGTTTCCCAAACTCCCCATCCATCCATACCTTTCTCCCTATCTCCAACTTTCTCCCCCTTAGTTGAGGAATCCTCGACGAAAGCATCCTCAGCATAAAAGGTAGTAGAAGGATCAGGTTGCTGATTTGAAGGACCAGGTTGTCCAGTTTGTTGGTTCTTCAGCATAGTCCAGATTGACTGTACTCCGTCACCTTGATTGTCCAAGAAATCCATAATCTGCTTATTCATCTCATTCATAGAAGCTAGCGTCTGGTCAATGTTATCCAATCTTGAGTTGGTAGTCTTTTCCATATGATCCAGCCTCTTGTTCAGGTTAGACTCCACTCTCGAAAGTTTATTCATTGCATCTTTTACCCGCGCTTGACCATCCCGGATAACCAGAACGTCCTCTCTCAAAGCTTCCTGTCCTTGTGACAAAGCATCAACTTCATTCATGAATCCATCTTTAAGCTCTTTGACGACACTCCTCAGTTCGACCAGTTCTTCCATAGCTTCCTTCTTCAAGGAGTCCACTGACAGTTTAGTACCTGTTATAGTGCCAGATGAACTGCCTAAGACCCGATAAGTTCTTCTGGAATCAGCTGCAGCCAAGTCAACCTTCTCTTGAATAGTCTTTAAAGAAGCATCGGCTTGACCAGAGGAGATCCCTTGGTCAAAGGAAGGTCGCAGTGGAACCTTGAATAGTGGATTTCCTTGTTTTTCGTGAACTGTCATCTCCTTGAGAGTGGATTGAACATGTCTTTCTCGTTCTGTCGGTAATAGCAAATCATCAATATTTGGAAGGGTTAGGGTGTCACTCCTCACGTTTGGCTCTGAGTGTACACTCAACGTTTCTGTCAGTGTTTCACTCATTTTACCTTTCCCACTCAGACCAGGTGTAAGTGTTTTTGTTTCACTCAATCCCTTTGTGCTAGTTGTACCTGCAGAAGAAAACACCATAGCCGTCTTTAAGGAGGTCACCGGTGGTGCAATGGGGCTTCGCAAGTCCCCGTCCTTGGATAAACCAAGTTGCTGATCATCCGTAGATGATATATCCTTTGAAGGATCTAGAGTTTGAATCTCTAGGAGGGTAGAATCAGGCTCTATTAACAGCAGAGATCCTGAACCTTCCCCTTGAGTCTGTGAAGACTTAACCTTAGTTGACTCCTCAATAGTAATTGATTCATTGTCACCGAGTTGCCGATCTGCACCTACGTCAGACCCTTTACCCGCAGGATCCAGATATGTTCCATCTGGGGAGGTAGACAATGACCCTTTAGATTGTGCATTTAGGTCAAAGCCTTCTCTCGACGTCTGTGAAGACCCTTGGTTCTTAGAACCTTCAACCAGTGAACCTGACCGTAATATGGTCGGAACACCAGTTGCTTCCGTCAATTCTTCCTTACTTGATTGAGCTATTGGTTCAGATATAGCTTTCGTTAGCATTACCCAATCAAAATTAGAAAAATCTGTGAAGGGTTCTTTGGATGAGAGAAATGAAGTATCAACAGTTGCCTCAGTTTCTGTTCTTCTCCTTTTAGAGGAAGGCATAGCTGTTGTTGAAGGGTGTATCTCCTTATGTCGTGCTGCTTTGGCACTATCTCCCTCTACACTCAAGGATGTTTGTTTACTGGGTATAGGAGGGGAAGGAGGTGTGTTTATTGTTTCATTTAGCTCTTCCAAAGGCTCTTCGACCGTGGTTAGAGGTTGTGGGTTTGCAACCTCCTAGTCAGGAATGGCCATTGAGGGCTCTGGATCAACATCCATTGGTTCATGTGCCATTTCAGGTTGAGGTGGAGGAATATTACCTTCAATTACCTGTTCCCCTGGGGGCAGAAGTGGTAGGGGCACCGTTCTTAGATAATCTGTGAGAACAGTGGGTACTCCTGGAAGATGATTCTTTCTGATCAAAGCAGTTATGGCATTGCTCTTCATCCTCATGCACTCCTGTGTGGCTTCATCCTCATCTGTTAAGATATCATTGAGAATTAGCTGTAGGAACCTAGGATAGAAACAAAGCACATCATCGATGCCTGTTCTTTCATCCAGTGGTCCCATGCACAGAATGACTTGATCAATCAGTAGCCTTCCTATGTTAATATGCCTATTGTGAGCAATGGAAAACCCTATCTTTTGAAGGAATAAGGGAATACCATGCAGATTTGTTAGCTTGGCAGTAAAAACATGGATTAGGGTATGAAAGAAAAAGTTCCATGGCTTTGTCAAGTAATGCTTAAGGAACTCTCCCACAAAGAAGTTAGGTTGTTGACTTCTTATGAGAGTGAAGAAAGCATGTATCTCCTCAGTCGTGGGATCCGGAACAAGGTTTTCTGTAGGAAAATGTAGGATTCTATTAAAATCATGTTCCGTCACCCTTATTGTTCTGCCCCCTGGCACAACAAAACTGAAGGACCTTACGTTATTCTCAGTTGTATCCGTGGCGGTTGTGTACGACTCAGTCAATTGATCGATGCAAAGGACTACAGGAGTACTTAAAGAATATGCCACTAACGAACGTGTATTCAGAAATTCTGCCCATGCACGAAATCGTAAATTCGTAATGGCTTGCAGATTCTGAAACGAGACATGATTAGTCTTGGTTATAATAAATTCTCCAACCATTTTAAATTTCCAGAAAATTAAATATTAAACCAAAACTAAATTTGCACTTAAATTTAATTAATTATCACTAATTAATCAAACTTATGACTAAAATAACCCTTTTTTTCCTTAAAAACACAAACTTGAACAAAACACTACTCAAATTAGAACCCTAAATTGTTAACTTAGATTAAGAACAATAATCCACAAAAATTAATTGTGAAACAACCAATTTTTAAAGAACAAATCTGTTAACACTTTGTAAGGTTCAAAGTTCAAGTTCGATGGTTTTTCTTCCTTTATATGTATCAAAACCTCAAAAAGCAGTAATCTTCACGGTTAAAAACACTTAACAGTGAAGGAATAGTAACTTTCTCAGATTGTACTCGGTTAATTTTGAAGAAAAATATCGATAGTGATGTTCTGTGTGTGTAAGTAATCTTGTATATATAAAAACCTTTTCTTAGATCTGAGAATAAAAACCAGACAAAACGGCTATGGGGTTCTTATATACACTATTGAACTGACAGGGGCATATTAGTCATTCTACTGTTCGATAGATTTTATTAACACTTCCGATGGTTTTCTGTGAGGGGCATAAATGTCATCTATACTTCGATGGTTTTCTTAAAAACTATCGAAGTGTATGAGAGTAGAATTTAAAACGGATTTCTGAAAAACCATCGAAAGATATGTCTTTGTAAAACCAAAAACTATCGAACTGTTTTTAGAAAAACTATCGAGAATTTAAATATAAAATTAATTAAATTCACTTCGATGTTTTTCTCTACTGATTTTCAAAGTGTATCGAGAATTTAAATATAGAATTAATTAAATTCCTTCGATATATTTTAAAATGATTCTCAAAAACTATCGAGAATTGTTTTCGATAGATTTTCTTTTCCTTTTCAAAAACCATCGAAAATTAATTTCGATAGAATTTTCTTTGTACTTGAAAAACCATCGAATTTCCTAAAATTCGATATTTTTTGCTTCTTTTCAAATTCTAAAACCTGTTCATGTTCTAAAATTCAAAACTTTTAATTTTTTGTCAAGTTTTACTTTGAATAAATCTTTTAAAATTTACCAAAATCAATTGTTAACAGAAAATTCACAATTTTCTTAGAATAAAATCAACTAAATATCATTAAATGATATTAATCAATTAAAATCCAATAAATTATGTTGCATTAATCTATAATGTTAAAAACAAAGTAAATTAATTCAAATTAAATAGATGATTTAATATTTAGAACACATATTAGCACCTAAATAATTTTTAGAATTAATAACTAATTAAATGCCAGAAGATATATCATCCATAATTATGACATAAAATTAGTACAATATTCCTAACTACGAGAATTGCTCCAGAAAATAAATTCACGAGTCCTAAGGATATAGAAATTCTTAAACTCATGTATTTACTAGGACTATCTGCAGTTACTGACTTCTAATCAAAATCAATTAGAAAGATTTAACATCCCAAGTTCACCAACCAGCTTTGAAAAAGTGGATTCATCAAGTGGTTTAGTAAAGATGTCTGCAATTTGTTCCTCTGTGGGTACAAAATGTAACTCCACAGTTTCATTCATGACATGCTCTCGGATAAAATGATACCTGATGTCGATGTGCTTCGTCCTCGAGTGTTACACTGGGTTGTTTGAGATTTCTATGGCACTTGTGTTGTCGCAAAATATTGGAATCTTTGTCAACAAAAGCCCATAGTCACGGAGTTGGTTTCTCATCCACAAGATCTGAGCACAGCAGCTTCCAGCAACAATGTATTCAGCCTCAGCTGTTGATGTGGAAACTGAATGTTGCTTCTTGCTATACCAAGAAACTAATCTTCTTCCAAGAAACTGACAGCTTCCTGAAGTACTCTTCCGATCAATCTTACAACCTGCAAAATCAGAGTCTGTATATCCAATAAGATCAAATCCGGTATCTTTAGGGTACCAAATTCCAAGATTTGAGGTCCGCTTAAGATATCTAAATATTCGCTTAACAGCTATTAGATGAGATTCTTTAGGATCAGACTGAAACCTAGCACACAAGCATGTTGCAAACATTATATCTGGTCTACTTGCAGTGAGATAAGTAATGAGCCTATCATACCTCTGTAGCCTGTGATATCAACCTTCTTACCAGTTTCATCCTTATCAAGCTTAGTGGCAGTTGGCATAGGAGTCTTTGCTGTAGATGAGTCTTCCATTTGATACTTCTTCAGAAGATCTTTAATGTACTTGGACTGACAAATGAATATACCATCTTGTTTTTGGTATACTTGCAGTCCAAGAAAGAATGACAATTCACCCATCATGCTCATTTCATAACGACTCTGCATTAACTTAGCAAATCTCTTGCATAGATCATCATTAGTGTTAATCCCAAATGACCTAACAGAATTGTAGAAAGGGGGGGTTGAATACAATTCTTGATATTTCTTAAACTTAAAACAACTTACAAATAAAAACTGAACTTAAAGTAAAAATCACAAGCACATAAATAATTTCAGTTGGATTGTTTGATGATCCAACTGAAGTGATTTTTATTGCGGAAATAATCTGTGATACAAAATGTACACAGCTGCTCAGTTACAAGATTGTAGAGAAGTATGCTCTCAAAGATAGCTAATACAAACTATTTGTTTTTCTTCTCTTATCTTTAAAGTAACTGCTACACTTGGTTATAAATACCCAAGTTTACAATTCTACGTTTGGCTAAACTAAAGAACAATAGTAGTAACCATCAGTAGCTTGCTTTTCATTCCTTTTGTCCAATGGTCCTTGGAGATCTTTGCTTTTGTCTTCATGCTAATTTTAATCATTCCCAAGAGCCTTATTGGAAATTGGAATGTTTCCTTATTTCCAGTAACCATTTTGATGGCTTCCAATGCAAAGTACACTTCCATATCTCCTTTAGATCTGTTCAGTAAACTGTCACTATCACTTTGTCAACTGTTCAAAAAGCAATAGTGATTCGTTGATAGCAGGGAGATGTGTTTCGTTGATAGCTTTATTCTTCATTCCGTTGATGGTGTTTCCTTCGTTTCGTTGATGGTGTTCCCTCGTTTCGTTGATGGGTAAACTCCATACCGTTGACAGAGTGATCTTCATACCGTTGACATGTCTTCACTTAGGCAAAATTACAAGGCATAATATATTTACAATTAACCAACCTATTTTGCCTATCTAGTACTTAGTCAACATGACTTAGAAAACCTATCTAATACATACAACAGAATGCATATCAAACTGTGAAGTATTGTACAGTGCAATTGCTACATTACTCATTTCGTTGATGAGCTTCCTGTCAACGGAATGCTGCAAAGCATGCCATTTCGTTGACAGCTACAAAATGACTTAATACAAAATCTACTAAGTGTTTTTATAATTATCATCAAGAACAACATATTCCTAACAATCTCCCCCAATTTATGACTGATAGAATAACAGCCATAAATCAAGAGCCTTGATGATAACAAAAACACTCAGACATATTACACATGATAAAAGTAGAAATTGCATTGAGCTTCATTGAATTTAATTGAAATGCAAAGTAGAAAATCTTACAAAACAAGTGCACAGAGTTGCTCCTCTAGACTGAGCAGATTTTTCATCTTTGCCTCTGTGGTCTTGTTTTCTTCCCTTTTCTTGCATTGTTCTCCTCAATTTGAGCTTGAAGTCTTCTGTAGAAAATCTTCTCTTCTTCATCTTGATTCCCCAACTTGGATTGCATTAACCTTAGAGTTTCATTGGATGCCTTCTCCAGTTGGTCTTCTATTCTGAAGAATCTTCTACAGTTGTCCTTATCTCTGAATTCCATCATCCAAAAAGGTTGAAGATGAATTATCTTTCCTGTTTGAGGGACCTTCAATACTCTAGGAAGTGCTCCAGGCTTTTCCAGCTAGCTTTGATTTGGCAAATCTTGGAGACAACCTCAGACTTGGCTGTTTTGGTAAAACCAAAATCTTTCTTCAAACATTTAAACACAGATAGCAGTGTCTGATAGTCTTCTCCCAGAATTCTGTGTAGAGGCCAAACCTGTTCTCTCCCACCCTTGTAGACAAATACCAATCTCTCTGGTAGTTTGTAAGAAGCTGCTATTCCTCTCACTTCAACCAGGTCATCAAGATTGATATGAATGTCAGACTCCTCCCTGATATCAGTAATGTAGATGAAGTCTTCTGAGTTGGTAGGGGGTTTCTCAGCTTGTGGTCTCCTTATCAGAAATGGCTTAGCCTTGGTAGCCCTTTGCTTAGATTTCTTCTTTGGATCCATTTCAAAGAGGAATTTTGGAAAGTTGGCCTCATCAAACTCAATTGGCTCTCCCTTTGGCTCAATTGGCTGATCATGGAAATTTACAGGATGATTAGGATCACAGGCTAACTTTACCTCTGAAACTGGATCAGGAATTGTTGGAGGTGCAATTGGTATAGAAGAGTCTGATGCAATGCTCTGAGAGTCATCATTCTCAAAGGCTATGTTTCTCCTAGCTCTTGCCTTTGGTTGCCTTGTGCTCTTCTTTGCACTCCTTTCCTCTCTTGCTTTTTCTTCTAGCTGTATTTCTTCTTCATCAAGAGACTGAGCAACAGCAAGGGCTTGCATTGCTGCTCTTTCTGACTCTTCAGCTTTAGCTTCAGCAAAGTTTGGGTGACCAGCCCAAACACAGATTTCTTGTCCATTCCTGTAGACAATTGCCCTTTGCTTCCTTATCTCATAATCATTGCTTTCCTTGCTTTTTGTGATAAGTAGACCAAGAAGCTTGAGCTCATCTGGATAAGGTGCAGGATAGAAAGTCCTTGCTATATTTTTGCCCTTTGGTTTAGCAGGGGACTTGGGAGATAAGCTTCTTTGGAGTGTAGCTTGTTCCACATCCCTAATGCATGAAGTTTGTCCTTTTTCCTTCCTTGGACCTTGAGTGACTCCATGTAGAAGGGGCTCTACCTGATAGAAAGAATTGGTCTGTGGCTCCCATTCCGTTGACACTAGAACCATGGCATTCGTTGATGGTTGATCCGTTGATGGATTTGAGTCCTTTGTAGTTCCAGCAATTTTCTTGACCCTTGCTTCTATGTTGGACCAATGGTCTTTGATTTGTTCTGCAAGTCTCATCCTCATAGAAGCTTCCTGGATCAGGTCAATACCATCCTTTTTCTTCTTTCCAAACTCCCCCATTGCTAATGGCTCTTCTGGCAAGGAGATGGCTGGGACCAAAACCTTTGTGATTTGTATCTCTAGCTCCTTAGTTTTCTCCCCCTTTTTGTTATCATCAAGTGAGATGATAGGGATTCCTTGAGCTGCCAGAAGCTGGGTGAGTAGGCTAGTTTGCTTCTCCTATTCCTTCTGCATGTGAGAAAGTGTAGCCTCAACTTTGTCCACTCTAGAGGAGAGAGTTTTCAAAGATGAGAACACTTCAGGTTCCTTGGTGAAAAACCTTGACATCTTGGAGACAGTGTGAAGAGGAAGCTTTTCATGTAGCCTCTTGTCAGTAGCATCCCTAAGGTTGCTAATTGAATCCTTGATTTCTGTAGCCTCAATCCTTGTCTGCAACATTTGTAGCCTTTGAATTTCCAGAGAATCCATTATGGCCTTGTAGAATTTCTTTTCCCTTACTTCAGCAGACTCATGAGCTAGATATGCCTCATTGTACTGCCTTGTGATAGCAGCATCCAAGTTGCATCTACCATGCATATCCTGAGAAAGCTAGTTTGGTGTAGGAGGCACCACAGAAGTCCCAGTCTGTGTAGTGGTGGCCACCTGTAGATTGTCACCAAAGCTGTCTTCATCATCAGAAAACTCAAAGTCTCCACTTGCTGCAGCTCCTGGAGGTAGATTGGTCAAGGCATCCTTTGCTCTTTGCATTGATGCAGTAGTATGAATTAAGTTGAGTGACCTTTCTGCCTCCATATTGCCCTGTTGAGCCATAACTTGATAGGCTGACACAGGATGAGTAAAGGTCTCAGGATCCAGGGAAATACTATCCAGAGTTTGTTGATAATGCTCTTGGAAGGTAAGTTCCCTTTCTCCCTCACTGACCCTCATTAATTCACTAGCAATGGCTGCTTCCATCCTTATTGCTCCTGTAGTCCCTTCTCTCTCTCCACTCTTTTCTTGCATCATGGGCTCCCCATGGCTCACACCTCTCACACCCTCACCTTCACCTACTAAGGTGGTACTCTCAATCTCTCCTTTTGCCTGGCTGGAAGAAATAGCCAGCCTCTCACTCTCAGACTCTCCTTTTGCCTGGCTGCAAGCCAGCCTCTCAATTTCACTCCCTCTCAAACCTAAAAGTGTCTCAACTACCACCAGGTCATCTACACTAGTTGTGGAAACAACTTGATTTTCAATAAGGGGTGTAGAATGACCTATCAACGGAATGGTAGTTTGAACTGTCAACGGTATGGATACCGTTGATGGAGAAACACTTGTCAATGAAAGAGGCTGTTTCGTTGATGAAGTCAATAAAGCACTTTGAGAAAGTGAAATTACAGTAGAATCTGTGGTGATTGATTTTAGAGATTGGTCCACAGATCCTCTTGCAACTTCAGAAAAAAATGGTTGATGGCCCAACAAATCACTTAACAAGTGATGGCCATCAGCTTCAGAGTGGGGCTTCTCCAAGATAAGAGTTGGAGAATCAGGAAAAGATGTATTGATCATGTCCACATCTAAAGATTGAGTTGGTGAATTGGATGGAGATAAATCAAGATTAATGTTTAGAGAATGGGACTGTAACCCCAGAGTAATAATAGGGGTTACATCAAACTGAATTTGAGAAACTGGAAGTGTTGCTTCCAGTGTGTGTGCACCCTGTGTACCCTTGGACTTTTGCTTCACTCTCCTTTGGTATTGGGAAAATGTAGACTGTGGGCTTGAAGTGTCCCTTACCCTTTTGGAGTGTGCTCTTGGAGGAGAGCTTGTTTCAATAATCACATCCTTTTGGGAGGATGCAACTAGACTTGTGTTTAAATCCATTTTACTCATTGTGCCTTGTTGGGAAGACACAATGGGGCTTGGCTGGATTTCACTCATCTGTCCTTCCTTATCCTTAGGGTTTCTTTTATGTTCACCCCTTCCCTCACCTCTCACAGCTCCAGAAACACTCCCCTTAGGTTGTGTAGTGGATTTTACAACAGGTGCCTTTTGGGAAGCACCTGAGGTTGGCTTGGAGGATTTCTTTGATTTTGGTTTTGTTGTTGGGGCAGGAGCCTGTTGGGTCACAGCTACAGACTCCACAACAACATGACTGGGTGATACAGTTGAAGTAACAATTATACTAGAAGGGATAGCAGTAGTTACCTCAATTACTGGTAGATACACCACTGGAACCTCACCATTATGGTTCAGCCTCAGTATGTCTGTCAATACTCTCTTCTCTTGCACAAAATATAACGACTCAGAAAAACGCTTGTACAGTATTGATATTTAATAATATTTGAGATCTATGATATGTGAATATTGTGTGAAAGGTGAATATTTGAAAATGTGACGATTAGATGTTTACTTGGTGAATGGTATTGATTAAAATATATGTGTATGCTTTTAATTGCATTTTATATGAATTTCTTATTAAAAATCAATTCTTTTTGACCTTCCGGAAATTTTATAAAATCATCAGAGATTCCTTTTATTGTGAAATCTTTTTCAAAACCTTTATTTTATATTCTATTATTTTCAAAAATTAGAGGAGGAATTTATTTTTGGGGTTAAGGATTTAAAACTGATTTTATGAGTTAAATGTCATTTATGTGATCAAAACTTTGAAAATTCATATCTAATTCAATTTTGATCATAAAAATATTTTAAAAATATGGGTGAGCTTTTAAATTCGTACTCTCTGTTTTAAAAATAAAATTTTGATTTTTAGATATTAGTTTCATTTTATTTCGGATTTTAGAAATGCATTATATTGATTTTCTTTTATTAAAAATCAAATTTTGGAATTGTGGAATTACCAAAATACCCCTGGGGCTTTAAAACCCTTGTCACCAGTTCTTCTTCCCCATTTGCTCGACTCTCTCTTCTTTTTCTTTTCTCTTTTTCTCTCGGCTATCTCTCTCTCTCACTTTGTAAAATCTCCATCTCTCTTTTTCTCTCAATAAAAATCGTTGGTTGTATATATATATATATATATATATATATATACATGTGCAATTGTATGTATAATATGGTTCGGTGATATTTTTGTGTGCAAGATCAGTTTTGCATGCAAGAGTTTTGGTGATTTTGATCTTAATTCATTACCGAATTCTTGCTTTGTGATGATTTTGTGACTAATTGATTGTTTTAAATTTCTTATTGGTGAGGTTTGTTGAAGGAAACCCAAATTCCGGGCACCTCCGAACCACGCCGCCGTCGGCAATGAGCTCCGGTGAGCCGACGGGGATGATGATGATGTTCTTGATTCCAAATTTATATATTGATAGTTATATTTAGATGTAATTTTGATTGCATGTTGAGGAATTGAAATGCATGTGTGTATTTTCAATTTTCCCCTTTTATAAAAATTGGTTTGAAGTATTGGTGTTGATGATTAATTGATAATTTCATGTTATAGTGATTGCATGTTAATTATTGTGTTAAGTTTAGAGAATTTTGGATTATATATGTTTGATATTTGATTTTAAGTTGAAGGTTTTGATTTGGGGTTTTTGTCGGATTAGAAGTGTAGTGTTTGTGATTTTTGATGCTAATTGATTTTAATGTATAAATTGGGTACTTCTTCTTAAAGTTCTGATTTGTGAGTGTTGTGGAAGCCTAAGTAGTTGAGAATGGTTGATTAGTTGTATAATAGGTTATGCAATAAGAATGTTAGTGATTAAAGGTTTATGTGCAGAATGTTGAGATGCCTAGAACTGTCTGTTCTGTTTTGGTTAATTTCGAATGGTTGCTGCCTGTTTTAGACGGAAAGTCTAGGAGGAAATTGTTCTAGTTGGAGTCTAGTTTGTGCACGCGCAAACCTTTTATCGATAGAGTTAGCGAGTAAAGAGTTATGCATGTTTTACTAAAAGTTGCGCAGCAGGGATTTTTCTGTGCTTCAGTTCATACTTTAACCTGTTCGTTTTTAGTCTAAATAAACTGTTCTGAAGTTGAAATTTTTATTCTGAGTTTTAGTAGTAATCAGGAAGTATCCTGTCAAATGTGGTATTTATTTGATTATTTTTGGATTTATGAAAGATGTTTTAGTAAAGTTGCGCAACAGCAATTTCCTGTGCTTCAGTACCTACTTTAACCAGTTCGTTTTTAATCTAAATGAATTGTTCTGAAGTTGAAACTTTTATGCTAAGTTGTATTAGTATTCCGTAAATAGCCTGTCAAATATGGTATTTGTTTGATTACTTTTGGATTTATGAAAAATGTTTTAGTAAAGTATGCGCAGCAGATTTTTCAGCTTTTTGAGATGAAAACATTGTTTGTAAAGGTGTTAAGGATATGGTTAGCATTGGTCAAGTTGATTTAAAGGAATAACCAAGTGTGGTATGATTTGAAAGATAGATTATATACATATGTATTAAAGGAGTATATTATGTGAACTTGAATGGCAATGTGCGCTTATGTGAGTTTTGTGCTTATCATGTGGATAAGAGATTATAAGTGATATAAATATTATGTGTTTACGCGTTTAGGGAATGTGGGGTAGTTTAGAATAAGGATTAGAATTTTGAGAGGATCATTCCGAAATAGTATATACTCTTTTGTAGAGTTACGAGACGGGGAACATAGAAATAAAGGCAAGACGAAGGCAGAAATTCAGTGAGTACAGTTTGTTCTAAAAGCTACTTAAGAATCCAAAGAAGTAGAGCCTATAAATAAAGACCAAGGTGGAGAACCAATGATTTCTCATTACCCTTTTTGCTATTAAGGCAAGTAATACTAACTTGCTTTCGTATTTCGATTCCATTCTTTCATTTTGACAGATATGAATTGCTATCATGCTTTGATATACTTTTAATTCTGAAAACACATATTGTTCATTTGGTAAATTCCTTATTTCTGTTCATATACCTTGTTGGTTCATACACCATACTATGTTTAGTTCTTTCTTTGATCCTTTACACCCAAAAGTGAATATACCAGAACTCACATTTTAGTACATATCCAAAACATACCTATGACATTTACTTCTTGATTTCCCATTGATAGAAATCCAGATTGATCAAATTGAACTTACCTGATTCACAAAAGATTCTTCTATACAAACATTATAGACACAACGCAAATGTTATATGAACCATATCTTGCTTGAACTTTTCTCCAGATCTTACCCTTATCCTTTGATTATACTCACATTTTGATGCCTTTTTAACCTGAGATTCTATTGCATTAGATTTGAACTTGTACCTATGAATCACCCACTTACTTGAAATTTGAGAATACATGAACTTTCACTTTGACTCTATACAAATACTTATCTTTTGATTTAAAAGGATTTCTTTCATGAGAAAGGAATTTTCAAAAGTTATAATCATTTAAATTCCGATTTATGGTTTCCACGGATTCCTAAGATTGGAGGCGTAAGAGGCCGAGTGACGCCGGTCCAACACTTTTAATTATAATGCAATGACTAGGGATGGACTAGTCTACAGGCCAATGTGTGCCTAATGGGACCCAATACAAGGACCAGAGGGACTGTGTGTCCGGTATGGGGACTTTACGTGGCTGATCACCCGTATTGTCCGGTGCGTTGTGAAAAATCTCCAAATTACTTATTACTTTTCTTGAAATCATATATCTTTATAAGGAAATTGGTTTACCCTTTGAAATTGTATATTCATGTCATTGTTCTGATAATCCCTTGATATGGATTCTGCTATACCCATGACATACACATTGATATTGGAAACTGTTTCCCAATGGTTAACTATTTGGATATATTATTACTTGCTGAGCATTTGGCTCATTCTTTCCCCTGTTCTAACCCACAGTTAAAAGAGAAGATGGCACGCACTTTTCAGTCAGCTAGGAAGTCTTCCTATAGGGTTATTTTTGGGATGCCAGCTCAGGCAGGTGATGAAGACTTGTATAAGGTGTTTTGTATAAGGGAATGTAGAACTTTTAAGACACGGTTATAATAACTTTTGAGACTTTTATTATGTAATAAAATGAAGTAGATAGTTGATGCTTGTTTCATACCATTACCTGTTAAAGATCCAGGGTAAAGTTGGGGTCGCGTCTGTATGTTTATATTATTATTCACAGGTTTACAAGTATAGAGGTTGTATTGACTCCCCAATCATGACCCTAGATTGGGAGGGTGTCACAGGTTGGTATCAGAGCGGTCAGTTTTTGGTCACTGAAACAAGCCAGGATTAGGTGTAACAATAATGAGAGAATTTAAGGTGAGAAGTAGGACTTAAGCTTCATAGGTAAGATAAGATTTGTAGATGTAGGTTACCTTTAGGATGAGTATTAGTAGAATTAAGATAACCCTTTACCGTTTAAGTATCTTTTTGGTTTATTATTGTGTTTTTACGGATAAAGGCTATTTCGAGAGATTACCCTTCATCTGAGATTCCTTTTTCCTAAGCCATATCCGTCAGTATCAGTGTATACACCCGGCCAAGTGGAGATTTCCATTAGCCTTTGGGTAAATTTCTTTTCTGATAGTATAGCTGCAAGTCAAGGCAGATTTTTTTTTTACGTATAAAATGAAAGGGATTGGAGATGGATGGAATATTGAATGGATTATAGATTATGTGTGGATGATTGAGTTAGTATTTGAGATATTTTTAAACAGGGCATAGTCCATTTTACGAATAGGTCATGCCTAATTTTCTACAGAAATATTAGCTTAAGTTACGCACTTTCATGTTATATAGTATTCCGACATATCGAGCGAGTATACGCTGGAACCATCTGAAGATCGGGTTACGGACGAGGAAACTAATTCGAAGCTAGAGGAATCAATCGGAGAATCAGACTACCAGTTCGGAAGACATCACTTGTAGATCCTTATGTACTTTACAGAATTTCATCTGCAACTTCGGCTGCACCGCGGAAGCTATAGGAAACACCACGTCAGGTGTCGTATCAAGTGTGGTTAGAGTTGAGCGAGAGTAGAATCCCCAAGATAACGTCTAGAAACACTTAGATAGATTCTTTACGATATAATAACGATTTTCCCCCGCGATAGAGACATTTGCCCAGAGAAGTGGCCTAAGTGTAGATTCTTTCTTTATTCAAGATTACATACAGTTGATTTACTATCGGGACATACCTATAACCTCAAACTAGAAATTAACTCCCCTAAGGACCATCTACATGAGACAAGGCATGATTATCTCCATACGTTCGATGCAAGGATAAGTCGGTTCATAACTAGCCATTGATTTTATTCAATTTACCTTTTTAAAAGATTCAATTTTTCATTTCTATTATTTTATTCTTTACGAAATACCTCTATTGTTCAGAGGCTAATTGATCCAATATTATATATATAATAGAAACTTTTGAAACTCTTAAACCTTTCATATGTTCCTCTTAAATTTTTGATCCTCCTTGTTGTAACTGAGATGAACAACCCTATATATATAGGGGATTCAGGTACTTTCTATCTGTGTGATAGAAGTCCGGCGGGACGCCACCAGTGGTGTGTTTGTCATGGAAGTACTAAAGGTTGGCCACCTTCTGTACCTTGTTGTTTAAATTGACAAATGCAACCTGATAAAGTTCGATGATCATTTTGATCTCTTAGTTTGATTCTTTTTACCAGAAATTCTTACTAAACATACTTGTCATATATCCATATATATTGACACATTCATATCTATTGATTCATTTTGTTGGAAACTCTTAGAGGTATCAGCGATTTGAAGATGCAAAGGTGAATGACGATATTCTGAGTGTCAAGTTGTACTTATATTGACGGGAAACTGTTTTGATCAAAAATGGGAAATTGTTTTAAAAGGAGGGATTGTATGTCGAGTCAGATTGCTCATTAGACTTACAACACGATGTCAAGGTTTATTATTACCGAGAGTTTGGTATGGATAAGGAGAAGGTAACAAGGATATACGAATACTAATCATGTTGAAGTAAGAAATAAAGTGATTGATCACAAACAGAAGAAGCTAGAAAAAGGGAAGCCAGAGACACCGGAAGGAAGCCAACAAATAGGGAACTTTCAGAACCATTTCAATATAAGGCCTGAGTTTCAGTCAAATAGGAATGTTGAATTTGGAAGATCAGAAACTGGAAATGATAAGTAAGGGAACTGTCCATAAAATATGGATTAACCAAGACCTCCGAAACCTCCGATACCAGAATGTAGAACTTGTGGAAAGAAGCAACTGGGAGTTTGTAATAAGATCAATATGGTACGTTACAAGTGTACTCAGACAGGACACTACGCCATTGAGAGCCATAAACCGAAGGCAAGAGTTACGTGTAACAAGTGTAGGAAGGTATGACATTCCTTAAGAGATTACAAGCACTAGACCCAGTAAGCAATATGTTAATGGTGACATGACCACCACATACTAAGTAACCAAGGACAAGAATCCTCAATATAACCATGAGTGATATAGTAAAGAACAAGGATGTGGTTGCGGATACGTTTAATATTAACTACATAAGTTCCAAAGTGTTAACTGATTCGAAGCCACAAAGTATTATATTTTCAGAGAATTTGCTCATAAGTCGGACTGTAAAACGCGACTGTTAAGTAAAGTTTTGACTACATGAATAGCTACTCAGGAGCATATATCGAGTAATCTAGCTTGTCCTCACTGTGAGATTGATATAATAGAAATCTGATATAAACTCTAAGAATGGATTGGTTAACAGAATATGAAGAAAATGGAAATTTCGAGCCCTAGATAATGTAAAAGTTGTTATCCGAGGCCGGAAGCAGACGAAGAGGTATCTACCTATCAAAGGTAAAAGATTATTGTGTCAAGGTTGTAAAGCTTATCGTCATACGAGGTAAATGTTAGGAAAGAAACACCTTGGATAGAGAAGAATCTAGTAGCTAACGAATTTCAAATTGTATTACTTGACAATCTTTTAGGTTTACCTCCCGCCAGGGAAGTAGATTTGTTGAAGACTTAGCACCCGGGGCAAAACCAGTTTCGACGGCTCCGTATAGAATGGCATAAGTAGAAATGAAAGAGTTAGCAATTCAATTGCAAGATCTTAGGAAAAAGGGAGTTATAAGGTCTAGTGTATTCCCATGGGGTGTGCCAAGTTGACCATTAAGAACAAATACCCATTGTCAAGGATTGATGATCTGACCAGTTAAAGAACACAGTGTGCTTTTCAAAATTTATTTATGATTTGGTTACTGTCATTTAAAAAAAAAACCCGAAGATATTCCTTAGACGACGTTCTGAACCTGATATATATGGACACTATGAGTTCGTAGTGATGGAGTTCGGTTCGATGAATACAACTGCCACTTTTATGAACATGATGAATAGAAATTTTAAGAAATATTTGGATAAGTTTGAGAATGTTTTCATAAATGACATCTTAAGGTATTCAAAGATGGAAGAAGAGCATACATATCATTTGAGAATAACCCTAGAAATTTTAAGAAAAGAGATATTGTGCGCAAAGTTTTCTAAGTGCGAGTTTTGGTTGAAAGAACTACAATTACTAGGACAGTTAATTAGTAGAGAAGGAATCCAAGTGGATCCAACTAAGGTTGAAACGTTAATGAATTGAGTAAGGCCTAAGACACCTACAGAAGTTAGAAGTTTTATGAGATTGGATGGAGATTATCGAAGGTTTGTCAAGGATTGTACCGAGATAGCCACACCATTAACCAAGCTTACTGGAAAACATCCAAGAGTTAAAGAAGAAGATAAATGGATAAGGAAATATTTAAATTGCTAAGAGGAACAGAACTCTTTAGTCGAGCCATAATGGTAAAATAGATTCTTTGTTACCGGAAATGATGACTCATGTACCTTAGGACAATACCAATAACTAAAATTGAGAACACAACCTTGTGTTAAGAATCAAGACTGATTTAACATGTTAAGATGACTATATATATTTCTAGACAGCTGAAGAACCACGAGTGGAAACACCCGACACATGACTGAGAACTAGCCACAATAGTCTTCGCATTGATTTGGAGGCCTACTTGTATGAAGAAAAGTATGAAATCTATTCGGATCATAAACATTTGAAATATATTTTCACCGAAAAGGAGCTGTATACATAAGGTAGAGGAAATGGTTAGGACTGATCAAGGAATTTGAGAAAGTAGGAATAGAGGTTCGTATTTCAGATCAAGCGACGAAGATGATAAACATATATACAATGACTTTTCAACTTGAGCTGCCAGAGAAAAGTAGAAAACTGTCAAGCATAAGTGCTGAACGATAGCATGAGTAACTTTACAGGAGAAAGTAGAAGGAGTCAAAAGGATGATAAAGGAATTTTTAGGTTTTTCTCTAGAAATTGGATACCCAATGTGACATGGTTAAAGAATGAAATACTAAATGATGCACGTGAATTCGAAGTATTCAATCCATCCCAGAAGTACGAAGATGTAACAAGGCTTAAAAGAAAATCTTGGTGGACATATATGAAAGAGATATTACTAGATGAGTGATTAAGTGTTTTACCTGCCAGAGATTTAAAACCGAACATCAAAGACCTAGCGGATAATTACAACCAGTAGAAATTCCCGAGTTGAAATAGGAACATCTCATGAGGCCAAGTCGGTACATTTCCTTTTTCCATCAACGAGAAACATTCATTGGATAAATTCGTTTTTTCTGTAAGAGATAGTAGTAAAGCATGAGGTCCAAGTATCAATCGAATCTTACCAAGACCCTCAATTTAATTCAAGATTTGGAAGAAAGTTTTTGACATGCTCAGAAACCAAGTTAAATATGTGTCCTGTTTATCGTCCTTAAGCATATAGTCATAGTGAATAGACTATCCAGATAATCGAGATATACTTAGAATTTGTGCGATGGATTTTGAAAGCAATTGAGGTGATCATTTACCATTAGTGGAATTCTTTTACCGCAACAACTATCACACAAGTATTGGAATGCCCCCGTATGAAGCATTGTATGGAAGGAAATATAGGTCACATGTGTATTGAAAAAAAAAATGGGAGAACGAAAAGTTTTGGGACCCGAGCTAGTACAACAAACGAAGGAAAACATTGAAATCATTCAGAAAAGACTAGTTACGACACAAGACAGACAACGGAAGTACGCTGACCAAGACAGGAAGGATCTCAATTTTGAAGAAGGAGATCAAGGGTTGCTAAAAATGTCACCATGGAAAGGAGTTACAAGATTTGGCAAGAAAGGGAAACTTAGCCCGAGATATGTAGGACCGTTTGAGATACTGAGACATATTGGAAAAGTTGCATATGAGTTAGCGTTACCATCACACATGAAGCACATTCATAACGTTTTTCATGTATCGATACTTAAGAGATTTAATCCTGATACAAGTCACGTGATCGAATACGAGCCTATCGAGATACAACCAGATTTGTCATATGTAGAACAACCGGTAGAAATTCAGGATCGTATGGATAGGAAATTAAGGATTAAGACTGTTAAGTTAGTTAAGGTTTTGTGGAGGAATCCCAAAGTTGAAGATTCGACTTGGGAACTTGAGAGCGAGATGCTTGAAAAGTATCCGCATCTATTTTCATAAGGTTAGATTCTGAGGACAGAATCTTTTTAAGGGGGGAAGGTTATAACGACTCAGAAAAACGCTTGTACAGTATTGATATTTAATAATATTTGAGATCTATGATATGTGAATATTGTGTGAAAGGTGAATATTTGAAAATTGTGACGATTAGATGTTTACTTGGTGAATGGTATTGATTAAAATATATGTGTATGCTTTTAATTGCATTTTATATGAATTTCTTATTAAAAATCAATTCTTTTTGACCTTCCGGAAATTTTATAAAATCATCAGAGATTCATTTTATTGTGAAATCTTTTTCAAAACCTTTATTTTATATTCTATTATTTTCAAAAATTAGAGGAGGAATTTATTTTTGGGGTTAAGGATTTAAAACTGATTTTATGAGTTAAATGTCATTTATGTGATCAAAACTTTGAAAATTCATATCTAATTCAATTTTGATCATAAAAATATTTTAAAAATATGGGTGAGCTTGTAAATTCGTACTCTCTGTTTTACAAATAAAATTTTGATTTTTAGATATTATTTTCATTTTATTTCGGATTTTAGAAATGCATTATATTGATTTTCTTTTATTAAAAATCAAATTTTGGAATTGTGGAATTACCAAAATACCCCTGGGGCTTTAAAACCCTTGTCACCAGTTCTTCTTCCCCATTTGCTCGACTCTCTCTTCTTTTTCTTTTCTCTTTTTCTCTCGGCTATCTCTCTCTCTCACTTTGTAAAATCTTCATCTCTCTTTTTCTCTCAATAAAAATCGTTGGTTGTATGTATATATATATATATACATGTGCAATTGTATGTATAATATGGTTCGGTGATATTTTTGTGTGCAAGATCAGTTTTGCATGCAAGAGTTTTGGTGATTTTGATCTTAATTCATTACCGAATTCTTGCTTTGTGATGATTTTGTGACTAATTGATTGTTTTAAATTTCTTATTGGTGAGGTTTGTTGAAGGAAACCCAAATTCCGGGCACCTCCGAACCATGCCGCCGTCGGCAATGAGCTCCGGTGAGCCGACGGGGATGATGATGATGTTCTTGATTCCAAATTTATATATTGATAGTTATATTTAGATGTAATTTTGATTGCATGTTGAGGAATTGAAATGCATGTGTGTATTTTCAATTTTCCCCTTTTATAAAAATTGGTTTGAAGTATTGGTGTTGATGATTAATTGATAATTTCATGTTATAGTGATTGCATGTTAATTATTGTGTTAAGTTTAGAGAATTTTGGATTATATATGTTTGATATTTGATTTTAAGTTGAAGGTTTTGATTTGGGGTTTTTGTCGGATTAGAAGTGTAGTGTTTGTGATTTTTGATGCTAATTGATTTTAATGTATAAATTGGGTACTTCTTCTTAAAGTTCTGATTTATGAGTGTTGTGGAAGCCTAAGTAGTTGAGAATGGTTGATTAGTTGTATAATAGGTTATGCAATAAGAATGTTAGTGATTAAAGGTTTATGTGCAGAATGTTGAGATGCCTAGAACTGTCTGTTCTGTTTTGGTTAATTTCGAATGGTTGCTGCCTGTTTTAGACGGAAAGTCTAGGAGGAAATTGTTCTAGTTGGAGTCTAGTTTGTGCACGCGCAAACCTTTTATCGATAGAGTTAGCGAGTAAAGAGTTATGCATGTTTTACTAAAAGTTGCGCAGCAGGGATTTTTCTGTGCTTCAGTTCATACTTTAACCTGTTCGTTTTTAGTCTAAATAAACTGTTCTGAAGTTGAAATTTTTATTCTGAGTTTTAGTAGTAATCAGGAAGTATCCTGTCAAATGTGGTATTTATTTGATTATTTTTGGATTTATGAAAGATGTTTTAGTAAAGTTGCGCAACAGCAATTTCCTGTGCTTCAGTACCTACTTTAACCAGTTCGTTTTTAATCTAAATGAATTGTTCAGAAGTTGAAACTTTTATGCTAAGTTGTATTAGTATTCAGTAAATAGCCTGTCAAATATGGTATTTGTTTGATTACTTTTGGATTTATGAAAAATGTTTTAGTAAAGTATGCGCAGCAGATTTTTCAGCTTTTTGAGATGAAAACATTGTTTGTAAAGGTGTTAAGGATATGGTTAGCATTGGTCAAGTTGATTTAAAGGAATAACCAAGTGTGGTATGATTTGAAAGATAGATTATATACATATGTATTAAAGGAGTATATTATGTGAACTTGAATGGCAATGTGCGCTTATGTGAGTTTTGTGCTTATCATGTGGATAAGAGATTATAAGTGATATAAATATTATGTGTTTACGCGTTTAGGGAACGTGGGGTAGTTTAGAATAAGGATTAGAATTTTGAGAGGATCATTCCGAAATAGTATATACTCTTTTGTAGAGTTACGAGACGGGGAACATAGAAATAAAGGCAAGACGAAGACAGAAATTCAGTGAGTACAGTTTGTTCTAAAAGCTACTTAAGAATCCAAAGAAGTAGAGCCTATAAATAAAGACCAAGGTGGAGAACCAATGATTTCTCATTACCCTTTTTGCTATTAAGGCAAGTAATACTAACTTGCTTTCGTATTTCGATTCCATTCTTTCATTTTGACAGATATGAATTGCTATCATGCTTTGATATACTTTTAATTCTGAAAACACATATTGTTCATTTGGTAAATTCCTTATTTCTGTTCATATACCTTGTTGGTTCATACACCATACTATGTTTAGTTCTTTCTTTGATCCTTTACACCCAAAAGTGAATATACCAGAACTCACATTTTAGTACATATCCAAAACATACCTATGACATTTACTTCTTGATTTCCCATTGATAGAAATCCAGATTGATCAAATTGAACTTACTTGATTCACAAATGATTCTTCTATACAAACATTATAGACACAACGTAAATGTTATATGAACCATATCTTGCTTGAAATTTTCTCCAGATCTTACCCTTATCCTTTGATTATACTCACATTTTGATGCCTTTTTAACCTGAGATTCTATTGCATTAGATTTGAACTTGTACCTATGAATCACCCACTTACTTGAAATTTGAGAATACATGAACTTTCACTTTGACTCTATACAAATACTTATCTTTTGATTTAAAAGGATTTCTTTCATGAGAAAGGTTTTAAAAGAAAGGAATTTTCAAAAGTTATAATCATTTAAATTCCGATTTATGGTTTCCACGGATTCCTAAGATTGGAGGCGTAAGAGGCCGAGTGACGCCGGTCCAGCACTTTTAATTATAATGCAATGACTAGGGATGGACTAGTCTACAGGCTAATGTGTGCCTAATGGGACCCAATACAAGGACCAGAGGGACTGTGTGTCCGGTATGGGGACTTTACGTGGCTGATCACCCGTATTGTCCGGTGCGTTGTGAAAAATCTCCAAATTACTTATTGCTTTTCTTGAAATCAAATATCTTTATAAGGAAATTGGTTTACCCTTTGAAATTGTATATTCATGTCATTGTTCTGATAATCCCTTGATATGGATTCTGCTATACCCATGACATACATATTGATATTGGAAACTGTTTCCCAATGGTTAACTATTTGGATATATTATTACTTTCTGAGCATTTGGCTCATTCTTTCCCCTGTTCTAACCCACAGTTAAAAAAGAAGATGGCACGCACTTTTTAGTCAGCTAGGAAGTCTTCCTATAGGGTTATTTTTGGGATGCCAGCTCAGGCAGGTGATGAAGACTTGTAGAAGGTGTTTTGTATAAGGGAATGTAGAACTTTTAAGACACGGTTATAATAACTTTTGAGACTTTTATTATGTAATAAAATGAAGTAGATAGTTGATGTTTGTTTCATACCATTACCTGTTAAAGATCCAGGGTAAAGTTGGGGTCGCGTCTGTATGTTTATATTATTATTCACAGGTTTACAAGTATAGAGGTTGTAGTGACTCCCCAATCATGACCCCAGATTGGGAGGGTGTCACACAAAACACTCAAACTTGGAAACAGGGTTAGAGATTACTAATGGTGTTGGACTAACATGATTAGCCAACATCATCAGAAACCTAACATAGTAGATATTCTTTTTCCTATTAGCCTTGTCACCCAACTTAGCACCAATTTCATACATAAGTTGGGTGCTAAAGTTGTAATATCTATCAGTTAGGAGCATGGTAAAAAGAATCAACATGGAATTAGTTAATGCATCAAAATTACTAATCTTTCCAGAAAAGACCTTGATAAATGCATCAGCTAAATAACTATATTCCCTAACCAAACCTCTCCTAATTATTCTACCCAGATTATCAGTAGGCAAAGAGTAGTTTATTGAATTTAGCATGTTATCCATTTCAGTGATTGTAGGCAATCTAATGTCTCTCAAAAGACTTTAGTTGTAAAAGCAAAGAAGTCAGCTAGAACTGATGTGTCAGGAAGGCAATCAGGTTCAAAGAACTTTTCCTCTACACCTATCACTAAAGAGAAGTTACAAGGGGGTGTACAAGGGGTCCTGGTGAAGAAAGCTGCAAAGGGAGGTGAGGCTGTTTCTGTTAAACGAAAATTAGTTCTCAGGGATGAGACTGATTCAGAGGATGAATTACCTATATCCTCTGTGATGAATGTGAATAAGGAAGTTGCTGATACTGCGACTGCAGCTGTGGTTCCATTGTCTACACCACAGAAGAAAAGGAAGTTATCAAAAAGCAGGTATCAAATTCCTTTATAAAAGAAGCAGGATACTGATGTACAGGACACTTCTATTCTGAATGAGCAATCAGTTTCTACAGCTCAAGCAAATCCTGATGTTAGTATTCCTGATGCTGCACCAAGTCAAGTGGTTTCTATTTCAGACTCTCCAGCACAGAACTCTCCAACAAAAAGACATGTTGATATTTCATGGGAGAAGTATGGTGCTGCTGCTTCCAATCTTGGGATAAAACATCCAATGGAAAAGCTAAGGAAGGTAGAAGAGTTAGTCTATCAGAGACAGAAGAAACTGAAAGGATCAAGCCCACAAGAACCTGAACCTCAAAGTGGTTCAGCAGCTCTTTCTGATGATCCAACCACACAAGAACCACTCAATCAAAGTTTGAGTGAAGGCTTTGCTCGTGGAATGGTCCCACAAGAACCATTTTCTCAAAGGGAGAATGCAGAGATCAACATTCCAGCTACACAAGAACCATCTTCTCAAAGTGAAGATGCAGGCCAAGCTACAGTTTCTGAGAAATTTCCTGACAATGCTCAAGGGATTTCTGGTGCAGATGAAGTTCAAAGATTGGTCGAGGACACTGTCAATGAGGGAAGCACACAAGAACCTTTGACTCAAAGTGTTGAAGCAGCTTCTGAACCTCAAGCTCCACAAGAACCATTGGTAGCAAATACTGATGCAAGCATATCAAATCCTGACGGTGTTCATCCTGACGCTAGTGGTGCTCCTGATGCTGAACCTATCCTGATACAGCCACTTCGTTCAAGACCAATGGACCATCCTATCTCAGATTCACAGGATAAAATGAAAGGTATAGCTATTCTTGATCCTGATGTTACTTATAGTACTGATGATGATGACTCTGATGATAGTGATGATGATGAGAATAGAAAAGAGAAGGAACAGCTTGCTACAGCACTCAAAATTAGTCTTGGAACTAATTTTGGTTCATCAAGTACATATATGGCTGGCAAAGCTTCCACTGGGAAAGATCAGAGACAAGATTTTTCTATTCCTTCCTTTAATCCCGCTGAGGCATTTAGATAGAATGAATGGAACAATTCATGGCACAGATCTGCTGAATCTGTAAGTTATTCTTCTGCTTTGGAACATGTTTATGATGCAGTGAAATCTATAGAGAATCAAGACTTGAAGAATCATTTGAAGGCTACAACTCTGTTATCCAAAAGCTTAAAAAGTGAGATTGATTCTATCAAGAATTCAACTGAGTTAGTGAGGAATGATATTTCTCAAAATTTTACAAAGGTGTCTACTGCTTTTCAGCTAAGGGTAGTAGAATCCCAAGTGAAATCAGTTATTTCTGAACAAACCTCCATCAACAGAAGGATTGATTCTCTGGATACTAAGGTAACTGACATTCAAGCCTCTCTTTCCTTAATTTTGAATTTATTGTCAAATCCTGATGTCAAAAAGGGGGAGAAGGTTAGTCGGACAAAATGCACACCTGATCTAGTATTAAGGAATAATGATGATGATACTGGAGATGATGGTAGTGACAAAGTGATACAAGGAGAAACCTCTGATGCTGCTGTTATGAAGTCTACAATTCAAACTTCACAAAGTCAAACAACGCAGTCAACTCATGTTTCTGATTCTAGAGTTAAGACAGTAAGAACTTTGGTGCAATCTCAGATCCTGACGGAAGAACAAATTCTGACACCTGGTCATGGACATATTCTTGCTACAATTCCTGAAGGTGATGAAGATATTTTTATTGATAATCCTGAAGATGCATCAAATTTATTCCAGAAGTTTTCTACCAAAGATGGCAGAATTGTTACTCTATATCACACTGATAAAAGAGTTCAACAATTATTTGCAAGAAAAGCACTCTCTACAGCAAGTGAAGAATATCATGATCTCTCACATGAAGAATTCTTAAGACAACAGAGAGAAATGATGGAAAGCTTTAATAACCCTGTTTCTACTAGAGGTAGAGGAAGCAGAGGTAGGAGAGGAGCTAGAAGAAGTAGAAGAGGTTCTTCAACTCAAACAATACCTGGACAGACAAGGTCTAGAGGGTTAAGAATTGAAGAAATTCCTGAACCTATTCAAACTCTAGTAGTTCCTGACAGATCTACTTTTGGTGATGATGGAAATATTGAAGAAGAACCTGAATTGAGAAGAAAATCAAGAAAATCAACTCTCTGCAATACAAATCAAATTGAAGAATCTAATCCTGATGTTGTTCCTGATAATAGTCAAGATCCTGATGATTCTGAAATTCTGCAAGAGATTGATTTGATAATCTTATCTACTATGGTTGACTCTCACAACAGGGAAATAGATGAAGAAGAAGAAGCCAGAAGAAGAGAAATTACAAGATCAACAAATAGAGATTTCAATCTCTATATACAAAGGCTTAAACTCTCAAACAGAAGAAAGTGGAGGAACCCGAGCAGACAAGAATCTTCACTGGAAAGAAGCTATGCTTTTGAAAAGGAAAAGGATAAGAAGTGGAAACATATTAGTACACTAAAGTGTGATACACTTATCAATTTTCAGTCTGGAGGAATTATTACAAGCGCTTCAAGTGTTGTTGATTTATCTGATATGGTTAGATCAAAAGCACTCTGGTTAAAGATGTTTTCAAATCTGAAGCAATTGACAAGTAATTCAAGAGGAGGTATTGGACACAGGGATACTGAATATCTGAATATGTCATATGTTGATCCTTACTCCTTAACTGTTATTGGAGGTAATTTAACTTCTGAAAACCTGAACAATTTACTAGCTGTTGATTTAGTTATAGATTGTCATGATGGTTTTGACAAGAAAGAAAAGCTTTTGTACTTCATGAAAGATGGTAGTGTGAAGATTTTATCTATTCAAGATCTGCTGATGAAAACTACACAGGAACTGAAATATGTTCATTATCTTTTGAGATCAAAGAATCAAATGTGCAAAGAATGGAGAGACATGATTTTGTCAACAATAAGAAGAATACTGGATGGAAACAATAATTTCAATGGTAATTATACTCCCATGTACTTAAACCAAAGAGGTCGGGATGTGGAAATGCAAAGGGGTACTGCTGTTAAAGAAGTAACTTTTGGCATGACCCAACTTACTCTCAATCCTGATGGGAAGGAAATTGCTTATCTTTTGCTTGAAGAGCATAGTCTTCAGAAAAGCTCCATATTGAATCTCAAAGCAGCTATCTACCAGATTAATGAGGAAGATGAAGAACTCAGAAATCATAAGGAAAGACTGATTCAAATTCTTGAAGAAAAAGAAGAAAATTTGTTATCCAACTTCTTGAAGATGAATTTGTTCTATCAAAGAATTTAAACAGATAAGTTGTTGCTGCAGATACTGTACATTTTGTATATATGTTTTTGACATCATTGAATCTTAGGAATCTATACTTTATTTCACAAAGTATGAGATTGGGGGAGATTGTTAGATCAGAATTCAATGATCGTCAGGAGCTAGACTCAACTGATCAGGATTGCTGACGTCATCGGGATTACATGGTCGTCAGGATCAAGATACATATCAGGACTGGGATCAGGTTTGATCATCAGGACTGGAAGCTGATCAGGATTCCTACTTCGAGTTATATTTGGAGTCTAGTTAAACATGGAAGTTTATTCTGTCGGTTCCTGGTTTGTAGAATGTAGCTATCAATTATGGATAGGTTTCAATCTTTGTAATTGATTAGGACTTATCATTGATAGAGAAGTTGTGTAGTATATAAACACAGTTTTGGTTTTGGTTCGGTGTGAATCAAGATAGAATCTCTCAAGAACATAGAATTTCTTGAGAGAGTTTTTTGTAAGCTAGCAGCTCTCAAGAACATCAGAATTTCTTGAGAGAGTTTGTAACAGTTTTATATCAGATTTAATAAAGCTGTTATCTTTCTTTCATATTTGTGATATATACATTAAGAAGTCGATTATCTTATACTATTGTATTCAACCCCCCTTCTACAATAGATTATTACTGGGCAACATACCTGAATCTAACACATGCATAATAACATAATAACAAAAAATACCCCTTATCCAAGACCGCATCCAGATTATGGCATGAAACAAGCTTCTAAGTCATAATTATTACAAACCAGTTTTTAGAGTTATTACACACTTAATATACAAAGCTAGACATCTAGTCTAACTTCCAAAGTAAAACAACTACCCGTCCAATGACAATCACTCGGGGTGGTCTCCTAGCATCGGGAGAACTGTCACTAGCGATGTGTCTGCTCATTCTCTCGCTTCACTGGAATAGGGTTAGAAACAAAACAAGTATGAGCCACATGTGCTCAGCAAGCATGATATATATATCAATCACAGTTCCATAATGAAAGGAAAGATTCCAGTTATCTGAATCAATTGTTAGGAATATGTTGTTCTTGATGATAAACATAAAACACTTAGTAGAATTTGTGTAAAGTCACTTTGTAGCTGTCAACGAAATGGCATGCTTTGCAGCATTCCGTTGACAGGAAGCTCATCAACGAAATGAGTGATGTAGCAATTGCACTGTACAATACTTCACAGTTTGATATGCATTTTGTTGTATGTACTAGATAGGTTTTGTAAGTCATGTTGACTAAGTACTAGATAGGCAAAATAGGTTGGTTAATTGTAAATATATTATGCCTTGTAATTTTGCCTAAGTGAAGACATGTCAACGGTATGAAGATTACTCTGTCAACGGTATGGAGTTTACTCATCAACGAAATGAGGGAAACACCATCAACGAAATGAAGAATAAAGCTATCAACGAAACACATCTCCCTGCTATCAACGAATCATTATTGCTTTTCTGAATAGTTGACAAAGTGATCGTGACAGTTTACTGAACAGATCTAAAGGTGATGTGGAAGTGTACTTTGCATTGGAAACCATTAAAATGGACATGGGGAATAAGGAAACATCCCAGTTTCCAATTGGGTCTTGGGAGTGATCATAATAAGCATGAAGACAAAAGCAAGGATCTCCAAGGACCACTGGACAAAGGGATGAAAAGCAAACTATTGGTGGTTACTCATTGTACTTTTAGTGTAGCCAAAAATAGGGTTGTAAACTTGGGGATATATAACCAAGTGTAGCAGTTACTTTAACAAGAGAGAAGAAAAACAAATAGTTTGTATTAGCTATCCTTGAGAGCATTCTTCTCTACAACCTTGTAACTGAGCAGCTGTGTACTTTTGTATCACAGATTATTTCCGCAATAAAAATCACTTCAGTTGGATCATCAAACAATCCAACTGAAATTATTTATGTGCTTGTGATTTTTACTTTAAGTTCAGTTTTTATTTGTAAGATGTTTTAAGTTTAAGAAATATCAAGAATTGTATTCAACCCCCCCCCCCTTCTACAATTCTGTTAGGTCATTTGGGATTAACAATTGGTATCAGAGCGAGCTTCTAACATACAAGAAGTTTAAAGATCAAGACCAAAAACAGAAACCATGGTGAAGAAGGATGCAGGTGTGAAGATACCAGTTCTTGATAAGGACAATTACTTTCACTGGAAAGTAAAGATGCATTTACATCTCATGTCTATGGATGAGAGGTATGTAGACTGCATTGAGAAAGGTCCACACGTTCCCATAAAGCTTGATTCTAGAGTTGGACTGCCAGATGATGCTCCTGATGTAGAGATTCCAAAACCTGTCTCAGAATGGACTGTTGAAGATGTTGCAGAAGTCCATAAAGACAAAAGAACCATGAACATTCTGTTTAATGGTTTGGAGCAAGAGATGTTTGACAATGTCATAAACTGTACAACCTCCAAAGAAGTATGGGACACTGTTAGAACTCTCTGTGAAGGAACTGAGCAAGTCAGGGAAAATAAAATGCAACTCCTTATACAACAATATGAGCATTTTCATTTTAAAGCTGGTGAAACCCTAAATGACACGTTTAGTAGGTTTCAGAAGCTTTTGAATGGATTAAAGTTGTATGGGAGGATCTATCAAACCAAGGATTCAAACCTTAAATTTCTTAGAGCTCTTCCAAAAGAATGGAAGCCTATGATTGTTTCTCTCAGAAACACTCAAGAGTACAAAGACTACACTCTTGAAAGGCTTTATGGAACCTTGAAGACATATGAGTTGGAAATGGAGCAAGATGAAGAAATTGAAAAGGTACAGAAGAAGGGTGGATCTATTGCATTGATTGCATCTGTGAACCAACTGGAAGATGACACTGAAGAAGCTGCAAAGGCCACAACTAGTCGAGCTAGTTGTAGAAGTGATGTTAGCAAGGGTAAAGGTAAGATGACAGAAGAAGAAGAACCAGAACCAGCCAACTTGGATGACTTAGATGAGATTGATGAACACATTGCTTTTCTGTCAAGAAAATTCTCTAAGTTCAAGTTCAAGAGAAACTCAGAAGCAAGGCCACCAAGGAGAGACTTTCAACCTAACAAAAGTAACTGGATTGAAAAGTCTAAATCTAAATGTTTCAATTGTGGAATGCTTGGTAACTTTGATGGAGACTGCAGAAAGCCCAAGATTGAGAAGGGCAACAGGAAATTTGAACCTGTTGATTATAAAAAGAAATACTTTGAACTTCTCAAGCAAAAAGAAAAGGCTTTCATGTCTCAGGAGTATGATTGGGCTGGTAATGGTGAAGATTCTGATGATGATGTTGAATATGTCAACCTGGCTCTTATGGCTAACAATCATGAGAAGGAAGCAAGCTTCTCAAGCAACCAGGTAACAATTACTAATCTTTCTGAGCTTTCTAAAGAGGAATGCGATAGTGCAGTAAATGAAATGTCTAATGTATTATATAATTTACGTGTTACTCTTAAATCACTTACCAAAGAGAATTCAAGAATAAAAGAGACTAATTTGCTCTTAAGTGATAGGAATGCAATGTTAGAAGCACAGCTCATTGAATTTGAGAAAATGAGATGTGTTAGTAGGGATGCTAAGAAGGAACTTGAAAACGTGTTACAAAGGGAAGAAATTCTTAAGACACAACTTGAAATAGAACAAAGTGTGATTGCTAAATGGAAAGATGCCAGGAATGTTGCTACCAACATCATTAATGTTCAAGGTATGGAATCTTTCTGTGAACAATCATGGAAAAAGAACAAAGAGAAACTAGGGTATGTTTGTGAAACCTTAGAATCAGAAACAGAGTCAACAAACAACAATGATCATTTGTTGAAGGTTGATATGTCAACGGAATGCAATGTTTCGTTGACAGATGAACCATCAACCGATCAGGGTGTTTCGTTGACAGAGAAAAGAAAAGATGAACTCACTAGACTTAATAATAAGTATGGTCCTGTCACCAAGAATTTTGTTCAAGGTGAGTCTAGTAAATCAAAGAAAGTTGAGAAGCCTGTTGAGAGAGCTAATGTAGGTCACTTGTCCAACAAGCAATTGAAAGATAAGTTAGAGAATGTTCAAGTTGAGGCTAAGGGAAATAAAAAGAATAACAGGAATGGCAAAGTAGGAATTAACAAACACAACAATTACACACCTGATAAATATGCTCCTAGAAAGACATGTGTTAATTGTGGAAGTGTTAGTCATTTATCTACTAACTGCAAATCTGTTAAGAAGACTGTTAAAGTGAAAATTCCCAAGCCTGCAATGAATAGTTCTATGCCTAACATGTTTGCTCCATATGCACAATTTCAAAATCCATATGCCAGCATGCCATTTGTGTCTAATCCATACATGAATATGTTTACTGTGCCACAAATGCCATGGAATATGAATAACATGTTTGTTCCTCCAATTATGCATGCTGTGAATGAAAATGTGAGCAATCCTCAGAAATCAACACCAAGGATAAAGATTGATTTAAATCAATCTGAGCCCAAGGTGAAAAATGATATAAAAGGAAAAGCAAAGGCTAACAAAACAGGACCCAAGGAAACTTGGGTACCAAAATCGACTTGATTTGATTTTATTGTGTGCAGGGAGACAAAAGGAATCTTTGGTACTTGGATAGTGGTTGTTCAAGACACATGACTGGTGATTCTACCCTGCTCACAGAGTTTCAGGAAAGAGCTGGCCCTTGTATTGCTTTTGGAGATGACAGCAAAGGCTACACTAAGGGATATGGCTTGATTTCAAAAGAGAATGTCATCATAGATGAAGTTGCATTGGTGGATGGTCTTAAGCACAATTTGCTTAGTATCAGCCAACTTTGTGACAAAGGATTTTTAGTTACTTTTTCTAGAGAAGCCTGTGTTGTTTCTAAAGGAGGAAACAACAATGTGGTAATGACTGGATTCAGAAGAGGGAATGTGTACATTGCTGACTTTAGTAGCACAAGTTCAGAAACCATCACTTGTCTTTTCAGCAAGGCAAGCAAGGATGAAAGTTGGCTATGGCACAAGAAATTATCTCATCTGAATTTTAAAGTTATGAATGACTTGGTGAGGAAAGATCTTGCTAGAGGAATTCCACAGGTGGAGTTTTCCAAGGATGGTTTGTGTGATGCCTGTCAAAAAGGGAAACAAAAGAAGGCATCATTCAAAAGCAAGACAGAGTCATCAATTGTCCATCAGCTTGAGTTGCTTCATATGGATTTGTTTGGCCCTGTAAATGTCATGTCTATTTCAAAGAAGAAATATTGTCTTGTGATTGTTGATGATTTTTCTAGATTTACATGGACTTTCTTTTTGCTCTCCAAAGATGAGGCAAGTGAAATCATTATCAATCACATCAAGATGGTAAACAATCATCCTGACTTGAAAGTAAGAAGGATTAGGAGTGACAATGGGACAGAATTCAAGAATTCAAGCATGAAGGTGTTCTGTGAAGAAAATGGTATTTTGCATGAGTTTTCAGCAGCAAGGACACCACAGCAAAATGGTGTAGTTGAAAGGAAAAACAGAACACTTATTGAAGCTGCAAGGACAATGCTAGATGAATCAAAGTTACCAACTTATTTTTGGGCTGAGTCAGTTAATACAGCTTGCTTCACTCAGAATATTTCTTTGATTAATCAGGCCAAAGGAATGACCCCTTATCAGCTACTCAAAAGAAAGAAGCCACTATTGGATTTTCTTCATGTCTTTGGATGCAAGTGTTTTGTTCTGAGAAATCAAGCTGAGCATTTGGGGAAATTTGAAGCAAAGGCAGATGAAGTAATATTTGTGGGATATGCAGCAGGGAAAGCCTACAGAGTCTATAATCTCAGAACCAACATTGTTATGGAATCTGTACATGTCGTTTTTGATGATCTCAAAATTCAAGGTCTCTGTGATGAAGGTTTCCATGAAAGTCTTTCTTTTGAAAATGAGGAAGGAGATCAAGTGAATCATGTTAAGGCTACTGAGAAACAGCCTAAAGTTGTTGTATCTAGCACAGATGAAAGCAGCAGTGAAGATGAAATTGCTGCATTAAGATTGAAAAGAATAGCTGCTAGCAGACCAAATGGTCATTTCGTTGACAGTCATGATGGTGAATTCGTTGACAGTCAAAATGAGCGTTTCGTTGACAGTCAAAATGGTAATACCGTTGACAGTCATAGAAATGCTTCTAGAAGTGATCATTTAGGGACAACTAACTCAGGGGGAGTTTCTCAAGGACAAATATCCAATCAAAGCAATCATGATCATGAAGCTACCTCTTCAAGAGCAAATCTACCTCCCTCAAGGAAATGGACTAAAGATCATCCCTTTGAACTTATTATAGGTGATGTTTCTTCAAAAGTCCAAACTAGAAGAGCAACTCAAGAAGAATGTCTATATATCAGCTTTCTGTCTCAAGATGAGCCAAAGAAAGTTGAGGATGCACTTCTAGATCCAGATTGGGTTTTGGCTATGCAAGAAGAGCTAAACCAATTTGAAAGGAACAATGTTTGGAAGCTGGTGCCCAAGCCTAAGGACAGGAGTGTCATAGGCACAAAATGGGTGTTCAGAAACAAGATGGATGAAAATGGCATAGTCACAAGGAACAAAGCAAGGCTGGTTGCAAAAGGCTATTCACAGGAAGAAGGAATTGATTTTGATGAAACATTTGCTCTTGTTGCAAGACTAGAAGCAATAAGGATTTTCCTAGCCTATGCAGCCCATGCCAATTTCAAAGTCTATCAAATGGATGTGAAGAGTGCTTTTCTGAATGGGGAATTGGAAGAGGAGGTGTATGTAAGTCAACCTCCTGGTTTTGAAGATGATGATTTTCCAGAATATGTATACTTCCTCCTCAAGGCACTCTATGGTTTGAAACAAGCACCTAGAGCCTGGTATGACACACTTTCACAGTTCCTCCTTGAGAATCACTTCACTAGAGGTACTGTAGATAAAACTCTTTTTCACAGGGTTGTGAATGGTTCTACTATACTTGTTCAAATTTATGTAGATGACATAATCTTTGGGTCTACAGATGTGAAACTTTGTCAAAAGTTTGCCAAGCTTATGCAAAGTAAATATGAAATGAGCATGATGGGAGAATTAACTTACTTTCTTGGGCTTCAAGTGAAGCAAGTTAATGAAGGCATTTTCATTAGTCAAACAAAATATATTCATGATTTATTAAAGAAGTTTAATTTAATGGAATGCTCTCCTGCCAAAACTCCCATGCCTACTGCCACCAAACTTGAATTGAATACTAAGGAAAAATCTGTGGACATTTCAGGTTACAGAGGCATGGTAGGCTCACTTTTATATTTAACAGCTAGTAGACCTGATATTATGTTTGCTACATGTCTATGTGCTAGATTTCAGGCTGATCCTAGGGAATCCCATTTAGTTGCTATTAAAAGAATTTTCAGATATCTCAAAGGAACACCAAACCTTGGCATTTGGTATCCTAGAGAATCTGGCTTTGAACTAATTGGTTATTCAGATGCAGATTTTGCAGGATGTAAAATTGACAGGAAAAGCACAACAGGCACCTGTCAATTCTTAGGAAACAAGCTTGTCTCATGGTTCAGCAAGAAACAAAACTCAGTTTCTACCTCCACAGCTGAGGCTGAGTATATTGCAGCTGGAAGTTGTTGTGCACAGATTTTATGGATGAAAAATCAACTGCTTGATTATGGAATAAGAGTTGTGAAAAATTCTATTTTCTGTGACAACACTAGTGCCATTGCCATTACTGAGAATCCAGTGCAGCATTCAAGGACCAAGCACATTGACATCAAGTACCATTTCATTAGAGAACATGTTATGAATGGTACTGTGGAGTTACATTTTGTTCCAAGTGAACAACAACTTGCAGACATCTTTACCAAGCCACTTGATGAATCCACATTCTCAAGATTAGTAAGTGAGCTAGGTATGCTAAATTTCTCTTAATTATTTTGAGATTTTTGCAAGTTAAAATGCAGCCAGAAACTTGCTATGTTTTTCTGTGAATTAATTTTCTCAGGAAAAAGTGAAATTTTGTCTAAGTCAAAATTACTATGTCAACGAAACGAACCATTTCGTTGACAGTCTTAGCATTTTTCTGGGTGTTTCGTTGATAGCTCTTTTATATCAACGAAACACAGCTTTATCAACGAAATAAGACGGGACTTTAACCGCCCAATCCTGATTCGTTGATTTAGCGCTTTTAATCTGAACCGTTGATATTTGTCACGTCCGTTACCACGATCTGTGCATACACCCATGTAAGTATAAATCATGGTAATTCTTTAAAAGTAACGATTATATTTTTAAGCAAATCCAGTAATTTACATTTATTATTGGACTCTTTTTCTGAGAATTTTTGGGGGAGTATTTAAGAAATTCTATTTTCTTTATTTTCTTTTTACCTGTTCTCAAAAATTCCAAAGGCTTTTCTCTCTTCTTCTCTCTAACAAGCAATTTAGCTCGAAGCTTTTCTTCACACAACAATGGCACCCATAGTCAAGCTTATGTCTGCTGGAGGGTTCATTTACGAAAAGAACAACTCAATCCCATTTGTTGTCAAGGAGGGTCCAAACAGTACCTTTTTCAAGATGATGGACTTCATGAAGAACTGCAAGTTGAGCTATGCTATGTTTCACTCAACTCCTCTCTATAATGAGATAATCGAGGAGATTTGGACCTCGTGTGAGTATAGTGGAACAAACTGCACACTGCAATTCACCATACAAGGTAAAGAGTACATAGTTAATTCTGATGTATTGCAAGCATGTTTACATATTCCTGAAAATAACTGTGATGCTTTGCCTACAATCACTGAAATGGTTAACTTGCTAAATTCAATAAACTACTCTTTGCCTACTGATAATCTGGGTAGAATAATTAGGAGAGGTTTGGTTAGGGAATATAGTTATTTAGCTGATGCATTTATCAAGGTCTTTTCTGGTAAGATTAGTAATTTTGATGCATTAACTAATTCCATGTTGATTCTTTTTACCATGCTCCTAACTGATAGATATTACAACTTTAGCACCCAACTTATGTATGAAATTGGTGCTAAGTTGGGTGATAAGGCTAATAGGAAAAAGAATTTCTATTATGCTAGGTTTCTGATGATGTTGGCTAATCATGTTAGTCCAACACCATTAGTTATTTCTAACCCTGTTTCCAAGTTTGAGTGTTTTGTGCAAGAAAAGAGAGTACTGACAGACATACTGAGGCTGAACCACAATGGTGAGGTTCCAGTGGTGTATCTGCCAGTAATTGAGGTAACTACTGCTATCCCTTCTAGTATAATTGTTAATTCAACTATATCACCCAGTACTGTTGCTGTGGAGTCTGTAGTTGTGACCCAACAGACTCCTACCCCAGCAACAAGACCAAAATCAAAGAAATCCTCCAAGCCAACCTCAGGTGCTTCCCAAAAGGCACCTATTGTAAAATCCACTACACAACCTAAGGGGAGTGTTGTAGGTGCTGTGAGAGGTGAGGGAAGGGGTGAACATAAAAGAAACCCTAAGGATAAGGAAGGACAGGTAAGTGAAATCCAGCCAAGCTCCATTGTGTCTTCCCAACAAGGCACAATGAGTAAAATGGATTTAAACACAAGTCTAATTGCATCCTCCCAAAAGGATGTGATTATTGAAACAAGCTCTCAACCTAGAGCACAGTCCAAAAGGGTAAGGGACACTTCAAGCCCACAGTCTACTTTTTCCCAATACCAAAGGAGAGTGAAGCAAAAGTCCAAGGGTACACAGGGTGCACACACTCTGGAAGCTACACTTCCAGTTTCACAAATTCAGTTTGATGTAACCCCTATCATTACTCTGGGGTTACAGTCCCATTCTCTAAACATCAACCTTGAACTATCTCCATCAAATTCACCAACTTTATCTCTAGATGTGGACATGATCCATACATCTATTCCTGATTCTCCAACTCTAATCTTGGAGAAGCCCCACTCTGAAGCTGGTGGCCATCACTTGTTAAGTGATTTGTTGGGCCATCAACCAATTTTTTCTGAAGTTGCAAGCGGATCTGTGGACAAATCTCTAAAATCAATCACCACAGATTCTACTGTAATTTCACTTTCTCAAAGTGCTTTATTGACTTCATCAACGAAACAGCTTCTTTCGTTGACAAGTGTTTCTCCATCAACGGTATCCATACCGTTGACAGTTCAATCTACCATTCCGTTGATAGGTCAATCTACACCCCTTATTGAAAATCCAGTTGTTTCCACAACTAGTGTAGATGACCTGGTGGTAGTTGAGACACTTTTAGGTTTGAAAGGGAGTGAAACTGAGAGGCTGGCTTGCAGCCAGGCAAAAGGAGAGTCTGAGAGTGAGAGGCTGGCTATTTCTTCCAGCCATGCAAAAGGAGAGATTGAGAGTACCACCTTAGTAGGTGAAGGTGAGGGTGTGAGAGGTGTGAGCCATGGGGAGCCCATGATGCAAGAAAAGAGTGGAGAGAGAGAAGGGACTACAGGAGCCATAAGGATGGAAGCAGCCATTGCAAGTGAGTTAATGGGGGTCAGTGAGGGAGAACGAGAACTTACCTTCCAAGAGCATTATCAACAAACTCTGGATAGTATTTCCCTGGATCCTGAGACCTTTACTCATCCTGTGTCAGCCTATCTAGTTATGGCTCAACATGGCAATGTGGAGGCAGAAAGGTCACTCAACTTAATTCATACTACTGCATCAATGCAAAGAGCAAAGGATGCATTGACCAATCTACCTCCAGGAGCTGCAGCAAGTGGAGAATTTGAGTTTTCTGATGATGAAGACAGCTTTGGTGACAATCTACAGGTGGCCACTACTACACAGACTGGGACTTCTGTGGTGCCTCCTACACCAAACTGGCTTTCTCAAGATATGCATGGTAGATCCAACTTGGATGCTGCTATTACAAGGCAATACACTGAGGCATATCTAGCTCATGAGTCAGCAACTGCAAGGGACAAGAAATTCTATAAGGCCATAATGGATTCTCTGGAAATTCAAAGGCTACAAATGTTGCAGACAAGGATTGAAGCTACAGAAATAAAGGATTCAATTAGCAACCTTAGGGATGCTACTGACAGGAGGCTAGATGAAAAGCTTCCTCTTCACACTGTCTCCAAGATGTCAAGGTTTTTCACCAAGGAACCTGAAGTGTCCTCATCTTTGAAAACTCTCTCCTCTAGAGTGGACAAAGTTGAGGCTACACTTTCTCACATGCAGAAGGAACAGGAGAAGCAAACTAGCCTACTCACCCAGCTTCTGGCAGCGCAAGGAATCCCTATCATCTCCCTTGATGATAACAAAAAGGGGGAGAAAACTAAGGAGCTAGAGATACAAATTACAAAGGTTTTGGTCCCAGCCATCTCCTTGCCAGAAGAGCCATTAGCAATGGGGGAGTTTGGAAAGCAGAAAAAGGATGGCATTGACCTGATCCAGGAAGCTTCTATGAGGATGAGACTTGCAGAACAAATCAAAGACCATTGGTCCAACATAGAAGCAAGAGTCAAGAAAATTGTTGGAACTACAAAGGACTCCAATCCATCAACGGATCAACCATCAACGGATGCCATGGTTCTAGTGTCAACAGAATGGGAGCCACAGACCAATTCTTTCTATAAGGTAGAGCCCCTTCTACAAGGAGTCACTCAAGGTCCAAGGAAGGAAAAAGGACAAACTTCATGCATTAGGGATGTGGAACAAGCTACACTCCAAAGAAGCCTATCTCCCAAGTCCCCTGCTAAACCAAAGGGCAAAAATACAGAAAGGACTTTCTATCCTGCACCTTATCCAGATGAGCTCAAGCTTCTTGGTCTACTTATCACAAAAAGCAAGGAAAGCAATGATTATGAGATAAGGAAGCAAAGGGCAATTGTCTACAGGAATGGACAACAAATTTGTGTTTGGGCTGGTCACCCAAACTTTGCTGAAGCTAAAGCTGAAGAGTCAGAAAGAGCAGCAATGCAAGCCCTTGCTATTGCTCAGTCTCTTGATGAAGAAGAAAGACAGCAAGAAGAAAAAGCAAGAGAGGAAAGGAGTGCAAAGAAGAGCACAAGGCAACCAAAGGCAAGAGCTAGGAGAAACATAGCCTTTGAGAATGATGACTTTCAGAACACTGCATCAGACTCTTCTGTACCAATTGCACCTCCAACAAATCCTGATCCAGTTTCAGAGGTAAAGTTAGCCTGTGATCCCAATCATCCTGTAAATTTCCATGATCAACCAATTGAGCCAAAGGAAGAGCCAATTGAGTTTGATGAGGCCAACTTCCCAAAATTCCTATTTGAAAAGGATCAGCCAATGAAGACCAAGAAAAGGGCTGTCAAGGCAAAGCCAGTATTTGTGAGAAAGCCACAACCTCAAAAACCCCCTACAAATCCAGAGGACTGCATGTACATTGCTGACATCAGGGAAGAATCTAGCTTACATCTTGATTTAGACAACCTGGTGGAAGTAAGGGGCATTGCAGCTTCTCAAAAGATGCCTGAAAGATTAGTTTTCACATACAAGGGTGGTAGAGAACAAGTATGGCCTCTCTACAGAATTTTAGGAGAAGACTACCAAACACTACTCACAGTGTTTAGATGCTTGAAGAAAGACTTTGGCTTCACCAAAACAGCCAAGTCTGAGGTGGTCTCCAAAATATGTCAAATAAAGGCTAGCTGGAACAAGCCTGAGGCTCTTCCCAGGATGCTTAGAGTGCCCTCAACAGGAAAGAAGATCCATCTTCAACCCTACTGGATGATGGAATTTAAGGACAAGGACAACTGCAGAAGGTTCTTTAGAATGGAAGACCAGCTGGATAAGGCATCTAATCAAACTCTAAAGCTTATGCAATCCAAGCTTGGTGATCAAGATGAGGAAGAGAAGATCTTCTACAGAAGGCTACAGGTTCAGATTGAGGAAAACAACTCTAAGAGAGGAAAGAAGACTATGCCACAAAGAAGACAAAGATGAATCATTTGCTCAGTCTAGAGGAGCACTTCTTGGCATTAGTCTTGTAAGTCTTGTATTTTATTCAAAATATTATGAAGCTTAATGCATTTTCTACTTTTGTAATTTAGAATGTATATGAGTGTTTTTGTTATCATCAAGTCTCTTGATTTATGGCTGTTATTCTATCAGTCATAAATTGGGGGAGATTGTTAGGAATATGTTGTTCTTGATGATAAACATAAAACACTTAGTAGAATTTGTGTAAAGTCACTTTGTAGCTGTCAACGAAATGGCATGCTTTGCAGCATTCCGTTGATAGGAAGCTCATCAACGAAATGAGTGATGTAGCAATTGCACTGTACAATACTTCACAGTTTGATATGCATTTTGTTGTATGTACTAGATAGGTTTTCTAAGTCATGTTGACTAAGTACTAGATATGCAAAATAGGTTGGTTAATTGTAAATATATTATGCCTTGTAATTTTGCCTAAGTGAAGACATGTCAACGGTATGAAGATTACTCTGTCAACGGTATGGAGTTTACTCATCAACGAAACGAGGGAAACACCATCAACAGAATGAAGAATAAAGCTATCAACGAAACACATCTCCCTGCTATCAACGAATCATTATTGCTTTTCTGAATAGTTGACAAAGTGATAGTGACAGTTTACTGAACAGATCTAAAGGTGATGTGGAAGTGTACTTTGCATTGGAAACCATTAAAATGGACATGGGGAATAAGGAAACATCCCAGTTTCCAATTGGGTCTTGGGAGTGATCATAATAAGCATGAAGACAAAAGCAAGGATCTCCAAGGACCACTGGACAAAGGGATGAAAAGCAAACTATTGGCGGTTACTCATTGTACTTTTAGTGTAGCCAAAAATAGGGTTGTAAACTTGGGGATATATAACCAAGTGTAGCAGTTACTTTAACAAGAGAGAAGAAAAACAAATAGTTTGTATTAGCTATCCTTGAGAGCATTCTTCTCTACAACCTTGTAACTGAGCAGCTGTGTACTTTTGTTTCACAGATTATTTCCGCAATAAAAATCACTTCAGTTGGATCATCAAACAATCCAACTGAAATTATTTATGTGCTTGTGATTTTTACTTTAAGTTCAGTTTTTATTTGTAAGTTGTTTTAAGTTTAAGAAATATCAAGAATTGTATTCAACCCCCCCCCCCCCCTTCTACAATTCTATTAGGTCATTTGGGATTAACATCAATAATATACAAGTGAAACATATGCTTTTAACAATCTTTATTGAAGAAAGAAGAATTAGAATTGGACTTCTACATTTTTCAAATACAAAGGTTGAGCTGCTGATCAGTCACGCATCAACCCCGGACTAGCTTATAGCATAGTCCTCCACTAGGATCCATGGCCATCTAGGCCTTAAGTTATTACGACCATAAATATGGCCCGACCATTACTGGTCTCATTTTAAAACATACCAATTCTATCACAAGATATAAGCAATAACATGCATAACAAGATAAGTACACAATGACGGGGTGTAATAGTTGCAAAAGAGCTTCAACTATTCAATATTAAAGAAAGTCCGAGAAATAGATTCGGAATGGTTTCAAGGGTACAACGTACTCATTTAAGAAAGTCAACAATGGTTATCATCAATATAAACTGAATTGAAGGTGAAGGTTTCTGATATCCAACACGATTGTGGATTAAGTCAAAAGTTAGGAATATTCAAGGAAATAGCATCAAGTGATCAATACGGGTGAAGATTGAATAATCTGAATCGTTCTGATGGTAACATACATGAAATTCTGAAGAATAATAACAATTGAATCAACAAGTAAAGGCACGGATACTTGCCTGGTCTAGTAGCTAACGGAATTCTATCGAGCTCACTCTACCTTCTCTTTTCCCTTGCTCCGGGAACTCGATTCTATAATAAACAACTCATTACGGTAAGTCTAACTATCCTCATTCTATCCTCGATTTATACTCATAATCATTTTTACATTTAAACAAGTAATTGGGTTCCTATCGGATGCCCGATCTATTTTACGGCAATTAAAACTAAGACATTAGCCCTCGTACGGGCATTTACAGACTATTAAAACACATTATTCGATTCATATAAACCATATAGCACTTATAAATATTTTTAAAACAATATTCGAGGCTTATTTGAATTTAAATAAGTCACAACTAATTTTTAAATCAAAAATCGGATTTTTAATCCCAATATAAGTATTTAAAAACAATTAAATCAATTAATATAAAATTAATTGACAATTTCCAAATGCTCATACTATTTTTAAATAATTAAATCAAGCTAGAAAATAATTAAACCTAATTTAAATTAATTAAATCTAATTAATAATTAATTATTAAGAATTAACTGATTAAAAGAATTAATCAATTAATTAATTATTAATTATTAATTAAAAATAATTAAAATAATTAAATTTAATCAGTTTTCGAATTTAAATAATTAAATATAATTTTTCAGAATTTTCTGAATTTAAAAATGTATTTTTAAAATAAAAATATGATTTTTAAAAGATTTTAAACTATTTTTGAATTAAATTTAAAAATAAAATCCAAAAACAGTTTTCTGAAAATGAATTAGGGTTTTGAAGATTGAAACCGGGTCAGAAAAACGGGTAAACGGGTCACCAAGAACAACCCGCCGGAATCTGGGTTTTCCAGAATCCGGTCGGCGTCCGGTGGCCGGAATCCTTTATTCCCGATCAGATTAAAACCAAACCACAGGGCTTTTGCTCGGTTTTTCATGACAAACACAACCAACACAAACACAAAACTGAACCATGCCGGAATCGATCACAAAATCCGGTCAAAGAAACCGGCGGCAACAACTCCGGCCGGAAACACGATCTCACTTATTTCTACATGAAACTCGACGTTCTCTATGTTAAAATGATGCTAAGTGCACACACAATCAAAGCCCTATATCCAAAATCATGTCAGATCAATAACAAGAACAGACTATTAAAAAGAAGAATTCGGGTCAAAACCCGAAAATCAAACCCGTAAAAATTGAACATAAACATGAAATTAAAGCATGAATTCCTACTAATTAGAACCCTAGGAACATGTTGGAAGCAATCAATTGAACGGAGAATCAACAGAATCAAAATCCCCAATTCGAATATAAACCCTAATTTTAATTCGAAATTTGAAAAATTCATATAAAATCGAAAAATTACCAGATGATGATGAGGTTGGAAGATTTTGAAACTAGAGCTCAAGATCTTTGATTTGAGTACTTGAACTTTGAATTTGGATTTCAATAACACCTTCGAAATTGATTTTGATTTTCAAGACCACGGTTCGGGAATTTTATATTTTTGTATATTTTTAATACGGATTATATGAAATATAATGTACGATTCTCCTTTTTATACTTAGTGGAAAATAATACCCTAAACGACATTTTTGGATCGATATTGATCCACTGGTTCGCTTTAAAACCCTAATAATGTAAAATACACGTTTTACGAGGTGATAGCTATCCACAAAGACTGATAGTTATCCAAATCAATACATATCATTTATATAACTAATGCTCAAGAATATTGGGGCTATAACAGATGTATTTATTGATACGGACGATATATCAATTAACCTAGAAAAATTAGGGTTAGGGCAAGGGTTGTTAGGTCCTGATAAGTTTGTAGAAGGGGGGTTGAATACAAACTATACCGTTTTATCGAATTTGTTCTGTTTAGAATAAAACAATTTAAGAACAAATTATGGCGGAATTAAATGAAACAGAATTCAAGTTAAATATAACTTATATTAAACTTGAAAGATGTTACAAATGAAGTACTGATTACAAGATTGAATCTCAAACTAATTAAAACAAATCTAGAATAAATTCGACATGAATTTATCTATTTTTGTAATAAAAAGATATAACAATATTTGATAATTTGAGATACGTTCTAGGGATAAAAATCCGCTAGATAGTCAAAGCAATACAAGTGAATGAATTCTAGTGGTTTAGATTTAACACTATGATTTCTAGAAAATAATTCACTGAGAAATTAATCCGGCAGAGTTCTTGGTTTAGCTTGACAGAAACTTTTCTTGATAGATATTATGTTGATAATCTCTATCTTCTGTACTGTCTTGATCTTTTACTTTATATCAATCCACTTGACATAACAATTCTGCACGTTTCTTTTCCTTCTGGTATGACTATCAAAATAGTCTGGAATGACTATGAAAATAGCCTTGTATGACTACCAAATGGCCTTGTATGACTATGTGAATTTAAGAGAATTTAATTAGAATTAATTAAAATAAGCTAGAATGACTATCGGTTTGACTACCGGTATGACTACCCTGGATAGTCATTCCAGTTCATTTTAATAAAGAATTCTAAATTAAATTCTAATTCTACTTTAAATTAATTCTGATAATTAATTTATTTCATAAATTAATTCTGATGAATTAATTTATTCAATAAATAAATTACTTGATTTATTTATTAAATTAATTCTGAAGAATTAAATTAATAACTAAATTAATAACTAATTTAGAATAGAATTTAAATACTCATAGGATAGCAAAACCAAATCTTGAACTATTGAAACTTGATGAAGAATATCCATTGTCTGAGGTTGTCATTTGATGCACTGTCTGGTTCATAAATGACTATCTTCAATGTCTGTTCTTCATCTTGACTTTAAGTTGTGGTCCATTGTCTGCTTTTGACTGTAGATCAACCTTTGTAACCTGTACATTTGCTGTCACAAAACTGAAATCTCTGTCACTTTAATAAATCCACTTCTTTGAAGACTTCACTGAGGCTTGAACAAATAATTGAACTTCTTTCAATGTAGAATTTCTTCAAGTCTGTATGATGACTTTAATCTGTATTCTTCTGACATATATGATCTTCTGAGATTCCTGTGACTGTGACAATTGAATTATTGCTTACTTATTACAAACTTGTTTAAGTTGAATTGAATCCTCGATGTAAACAAATAGGCCTAAACATATGCCTTTCAGTAGCCCTATTTGTTTGTTAGAGAATAACAAGCAAATACCTAGAGGATAACTCAACTAACTAAACAAGTAAAAATAAGACTTTAAAAGTTAAGTAAATAATAACACAAAGTTCTGGATTACATTAAACATTTTCCATATTCAAACATTAAAGATAAATACAAGATAGATGTTCCTCTAGACTGAACATGTGTATACATTGATCCTATCTTGATTTACCTAAGCTCTATACATATAACATTTACAAAACAGAGCTAGTGATCACAATTCTTGATCACTCATTTCACCTTCCTCCATTGCATCCAGCAAGTCTTTATCTAGGACACGATCACTTTCAGCAGTAAGATTTGTTGGTCTGACTGGCAAAGTTGTGACTTTCTTCAATCTATTCTTCAACTGATGATACCTTTTGATGTTGGCAATACAATAGTCTTGAATGATGTCAGCAACTTCAGTCTTCTCTTCTGAAGCAAATCCAGTAGTCCTAAGCATGTTCTCCAGCTTGATCAGATGCATTGCAAGATAGATCTTTAAAGAAACAGGATCCAATCCACAGGTTTGTAGTGCTCTTCCCTTGTAAAATTTGACTTCAAATGGAACACTTACAATCTGAGGACTAACCCTTATAGCAAAATCCTTGAGCTCTTCATGCAGCAGCACATTCAAATAAGAATCACCTTTAACTCTGCTCATGAGAATCCAAAGCTCTGACAATGATTTACTTGCAAAGCAATCCAGGGAAACATTGATAGTTCCTATGCTTTTACAAGAAACATATATGATCATTTCACTTCTCACCCTGTCAAATCCAGTAGAAATCCTTAAGATTTCTTATTGTAAAGCTTTCATGTACACTGAATTATCTGGATTGACCTTCAAGAATTTCTGAAGAAGGCTAATGAACTCCTTATCATTGTTTGACCCTTTCTGAGGAAGAGTAAACATCTCTTTAGCTTTAGCCCATTTTCACCCTTCTTCAGTCTAATGTCTAGCTTACGGTCTTTGACTTGCAAGCTATGAAGACGTTGTTTTTCTTGATGCTCAGCTTTCTGAAGTTGAAGCTTCTCAGATATAATCTGAGAGACCTTGACATTCTCATCCTTCTTCCTCCTATCTCCTCCTGTTGTTTCTTCAGTTCCTCCTCAAAAGCAGGATCAGGATTGAATAGATAATCTTGATCATCCCATTCTCCATAGTCAGCTTCCTTCTCAATCTCCTCCTCTCCAAAGATGTCTTCATCACCAGATAGTTGAAAGTCTTCATCATTAAGTACAGCTTGGAAGTAGAAATCATCTTGAATTAGCTTTCCTTTACCCTTATCCTTCTGAGTACTAGAACCAGAAACTCCTCCTTCATTCTTCTCTCCTTCCTTCTCCTTATTCTCCCCCTTAGTTGAGGAATCCTCTATAGATTTAACTTTATCAGTCTTAGGATCCTCCTTCCTACTTCTTCCTTCTCCTTCTCCTTCTCCTTCTTTATCCTTGCCATCATTATCCTCATCATCATCATCACCATCAAAGAATTTCTTCTGTTCAGCATTGGGTTGATGTGAGTTCTTGATCATGTTGTACAGATGCTTCATGCCTTCATTCAGATGTTGCATCCCTCCTTCAATCCTTGTAAACCTCTCATCATTGAACCACTGATTTTCATCAACAGTCTCCTGAATGTAGTCCACCCGAGTTGAAATGGAAGCAATCTGCTTGACACTCTCTGTTATCTCAGCATTTGACGTTATAATCTCAGAGATGTCTGAAGCCACTAACACCTGGGACTCCTGAATAGCATTCATCTTGGGGAGAAGAGTAGTCTTCAATCCTTCAATTTCATCCCTGATAGTACCCAGCTGATTAGTTACAGAGGTGGAAGAAGAAGACCGTTCAACCACTTGTGCCTTGAGAATATCTTTTTCAGCCTGGGTTTGTTGAAGTTCTTTCTGTAGACCAGCTATTTGAGCCAATAAAGAAGCAGTGTATGTGTCATTGTGTGCACTCATCTCAATTTCTCTCGATGGTGTTTCACTCTGCTCACGTTCTTGTGTATCGCTCTGTGTTTGTCTCTCAGATCTTACCACTAGCTGTCTATCCATATTAGGAGTTGATGTACCTGTAGGAAAAATCACCCTAGCCCCTTCTAGAGAGGTCAGTGGTGGTGCAATGGGAGTTCGCAATTCCCAATCCCTAATGAAATCCAAATTTGATTGAATTTGAAACTGAATTGCTTCAGTGTTGGATTCATTAGGTTGCCTTCCACTTTCTCCAGTATAAAATGCGAGTGGAAAATCCCTTAAGGGAGCCAGAGATGTTCCCTCTGGGAGGGGAGAAAATGATTCTATTTGAGTTGGCAAAGAATCAAATTTTCCCTCAGATGCCTGTGAAGGTACTTCTACCGTTACAATGGTAGGCACTGTCTCATGTCCTAAGTGCTCTCCTAGCAAAGTGTCCTGAGTTGTATCTAAAGTTATGTTTTCTCCCATTGTGAGTAACGGGAGTGTGCTTGACTCGGTACAAGATGCCATGGCCCTATGGCGAACTTCAATAGATTCACCCTGTTGAGAGGATGTCTCCAGAGACCGTGTATTGGCCATTTCAAAATCCATATCCTGTTGGGAGGATACAGACGGGCTTACAGATATCTCCCTATATGTTCTTCTTTTCTTTGGAGGTGGAGATAGAGCTGCGGGATCACTCATTGTTTCTTCATCACTACTATTTCTGTTTCTGGTATTTAGATTTGGTTCAGGTTGATTTGGATATGACTCAGTGTTTGGCTCTATGACCGGGGATAGAGTTTGTGGTTCTACAAACTCTTGGTCAGCCCTATCAACCTCTTGGGTTTCAGAAACAGTACCAGAAGAACCAGGGATAGAAGTCCTTACCTGCGGTTGTATGACTTCTTCAGTTCCAGCTGATGTAACTATCCTTTGCTCGGGAACTGGTGGTTCAAATGATGGTAGGTTGATGAAGTTTGTCATGTAGTTGGATATGAGAACTGGAACATTGCTATACCTGAAGGATGTTTGCAATCTTTGATAGAACTTTCTGTCAGTGGTCGGAGAAATGAAAAATCGACCATTCCTGAACAGTTCTTGATGCTCATTAGAAAGTAAAGAATTAAGGACAAGTGATAGAAAACGAGGATAATAACATTTAATCTTTCTACCACTGTCAAATTCCTTTCTAGCATTAAACACCCTCCTAACAACAATTTCCCATAGAAGGTGGCCAAAATTGAGTCTTTTGTTGAAGACAGTTGCATAACCAATAACTTGTAAAAGATAAGGAATATTCTGAAAGTTATTTTTCGTGCAATTGCCAAAGACCTTAGCCAAGGTATCAAAAAATAGATCCCATTCACACACAAGATTCCCCTTGATCATTTTAGCCATATTTAGGGGACCTTGATAGTGAATACTGATGAAAAACCTAGTTAATTCTTCTTCAGTGGGGAGTCTATCAAAATTATCCCGAGGAAACTGCAAGGCATTACAAAATGTTTCCTCAGTAATAATGTACTGTGTGTCCTGAATATTGAATGAGATAGTTGAGAAATCATCAGAGACAACAGCAGTAGAACAAAGTAAATATAAAGGATCAACTTTCAGGTCAACATTTGAACATATAGCATAATTAACACAAGAATGTTGATTAAGAAAGGAGATCCAAGGCCTAAAACGTTCAAGTGAACATTTCAGGGGATCAAAATAGCCATGGTAATTAGTTAGAACAATCTCAAATTGCTGGGCCATTTTTAACACAAATTAATAGAGTTAATTTTAGATTAATTTCAATTTCGGGAATAAATTCCAAAAATAAAAACTAGATCATAAATTAATTAAATCAAAATATGTTGATCCAAATAAAAATAATGCGCACAGAAAAATTGACAGAACCTCTTTATTTTAGAGAATAAAGAAGCAAACAAGAGATTAGAGAAGTTTTGTAAAAACAAGAACTTTTTAAGATAAAGAAAAACTGCTAAGTACGGAAGCTATTTATAGGCAGAGTCATTACAGCTGGAATGACTACCGGTTTGACTACCAGGTAGTCATACCGATAGTCATTCCAGTATAAAACTGAGAAGACTATAAAGATAACTTAACAAATAAAACTCTTAGCATTCTATTGGAATGACTATCGGGATGACTATGGGATAGTCATACCGATAGTCATTCCAATACAAAATATATATACTGAAATAAAAACAAACAAACAAACAAAAACTATTCTATTTTAAACTAAAATTCTAATAGACCTGGAATGACTACTGGAATGACTATTTAAGAAAGTCATTCTGATAGTCATGCTAGTTCAAAAGCAAATAATAACAGGCCTGTTAACAAAAACTAGCAGAATTAATTAAAATAAATACAGAAAAATGCATAAAACTTATAGAAATGCATGAAATATTTATAAAAGTCTAGAAAAATTCACAGAAAATTCCATAAATCCTAGAAAAATATGCAGAATAATATAGAATTGCATAATAATAATATAAACTTGCAGAAATATTCAAACAACAATATTTACAATCTGAAAATAACTTAAATGATTCTAAATAAATAAATTTTCAATAAAAATACATTTCTCCACTTAAAAAATATGAGAAAAATATTTTTAAAGAAAATATATTATTCAGAATATTTAAATTAACAAGCTTTACACAATAAACATAGATTGACAATATTTAACATCTAATATCAACAAGAGAAAATGATTTAGATAAGAACAAACCTACCAGAGACATTGTCAATCACTAAGACTGTTCAACATACCCAATTTACCAACTAACCTGGTAAATGTGGATTCGTCAACAGATTTAGTGAATATATCTGCAGTCTATTCTTCTGTGGATACAAAGTGTAACTCCACAGTTCCATTCATAACATGCTCTCTGATAAAGTGATACCTGATATCAATGTGCTTCGTTCTCGAGTGCTGAACAGGGTTGTTGGAGATTGCTATGGCACTTGTATTATCACATAAGATAGGAATTTTGTCTAATGTAAAGCCATAGTCCTTCAATTGATTCCTTATCCATAGGATCTGAGCACAACAGCTTCCAGCAGCAATATATTCAGCTTCTGCTGTTGAATTGGAAACTGTTTGTTGTTTCTTGCTATACCAGGAAGTCAATCTACCTCCTAGGAATTGACAACTCCCAGAGGTACTCTTTCTATCAACAACACTACCTGCATAATCAGAATCTATATATGGCACTTGTATTATCACATAAGATAGGAATTTTGTCTAATGTAAAGCCATAGTCCTTCAATTGATTCCTTATCCATAGGATCTGAGCACAACAGCTTCCAGCAACAATATATTCAGCTTTTGCTGTTGAATTGGAAACTGTTTGTTGTTTCTTGCTATACCAGGAAGTCAATCTACCTCCTAGGAATTGACAATTCCCAGAGGTACTCTTTCTATCAACAACACTACCTGCATAATCAGAATCTGTATATCCAACAAGGTTAAAACCAGAATCTTTAGGGTACCAGATACCTAAATTAGGTGTACCCTTAAGATATCTCAAGATTCTTTTAACAACAACGAGATGTAAATCTCTAGGGTCCGCTTGGAACCTTGCACACAAGCATGTAGCATACATAATATCTGGTCTACTTGTAGTAAGATAGAGTAAGGAGCCAATCATACCTCTGTATCTTGTAACATCTACCTTGATAGAATTGTCAGAAGCTCCAAGTTTGATTGTTGTTGAAGATGGAGTCCTTGCTGATGCGGAATCCTCCATGTGATACTTCTTGAGGAGTTCTTTGAGATACTTGGATTGACAAATAAATATACCATTTGACCTTTGATTTACTTGCAATCCAAGAAAGAACTTCAGCTCACCCATCATACTCATTTCAAACTTACTCTGCATTAGCTTAGCAAATCTCTTACAGAGATCATCATTAGTAGACCCAAATATGATGTCATCCACATAGACTTCGACTAATATCATATCACTTTTGTGTTTCTTTGAAAAAAGAGTTTTGTCTATGATACCTCTAACAAAACCATTTTCTAAAAGAAAACCAGAGAGAGTGTCATACCATTTTCTTGGGGCTTGTTTGAGACCATAGATAGCCTTGAAGAGAAAGTACACAAAGTCCAGCAGCTCCTGATTTTCAAAGCCAGGGGGTTGTTCCACATACACTTCTTCATCAAGCTCACCATTCAGGAATGCACTCTTAACATCCATTTGATAGACTTTAAAATTGGAGTAAGCTGCAAATGCTAAGAACATCCTGATGGCCTCAAGTCTAGCCACTGGTGCATAGGTTTCATCATAATCAATGCCTTCAGCTTGTGAATACCCTTGAGCAACCAGTCTTGCCTTGTTCCTTGTAACAATGCCATCCTCATCCAGCTTGTTTCTGTATACCCATCTAGTACCAACTACTTTCTTGTTCTTTGGTCTGGGTACCAGCTTCCAGACTTGTTGTTGTTCAAATTGATTGAGTTCATCTTGCATAGCAATCACCCAATCTGGATCAGTCAGTGCTTCCTCAGTCTTCTTTGGCTCCATTTCAGATAGAAACCCTGAATAATGACATTCATTCCGAGTAGCACTTCTAGTTCTAACACCAACACCTGGATCACCAATGATCAGCTCAAAGGGATGAGCTCTATTCCATACAATCTATCTTGGAAGATTTGATCTTGTTGATTCGCCTTGAAATTCATTATGGTGTTGTGACTGACTAGTAGATCCATCAGTTGCTCCCCCTGAGTTGTTGCTTGATTGCCTTGATGATTCTTCTCCAGTGTTGGTGGTATCTCCATTGTTACCAATGTTTCCACCACCACCACCAAGATTATTATCATCATTGATATTGTCATTACCAGCAACATTCTCAAGCGGGGCTTCATCATCTGAATCTGAGTCTGGCAAGTTATCAAACTTCAGTTTCTCAGATGAATCTCCTGTTTGGATATTAGGGAGTTTAGTGTCATCAAATGTTACATTGACACTTTCCTTCACATGGTGACCATCAATCAAGTACACTCTGTATGCTCTTCTTGAATAACCAATAAAAATAGCTTCTTGTGCCTTGGCCTCAAACTTGCCACGTTTCACATTATCATCCTTAAGCACAAAGCATTTTGCTCCAAATACATGAAAGTATTTGAGAGTTGGTTTCTTGTTGTTCATGATCTCATACGGAGTCTTCATTAAGAACTTGTTGATTAAAGTTCGATTCTGAGTATAACAAGCTGTATTCACTGCTTCAGCCCAAAAGTACATTGGAAGTCTTGATTCACTTAACATAGTCCTAGCAGCTTCAATCAATGTACGATTCTTCCTTTCCACCACTCCATTCTGTTGAGGAGTTCTAGGGGCAGAATATTGTCTTGTTATTCCTTTATCTGCACAAAAGTCATTTAGAACTGCATTCTTGAATTCAGTTCCATTATCTAACCTTATAGCTCTAACAGGGAATCTCGAATCCAGCTCAATCAACTTTATATGATCAATCACCATCTGTGGGGTCTCATCCTTGGAATGTAGGAATAAAACCCAAGTATATTTGGAATAGTCATCAACAATCACAAGTGCATATTGTTTCTTTGACATAGACATCACACTAACTGGACCAAACAAATCCATGTGCAGTAGCTGAAGTGGTTCAGTTATTGATGATGTGTCAGTGCCCTTGTGAGAAGTTTTCTTTGACTTTCCTTTCTGACATGCCTCACACAGTCCTTCCTGTGTAAATTCCATCTGAGGCAAACCTCTAACCAATTCCCTCTTGACTAAAGAGTTCATGGTTTTGAAGTTAAGGTAAGACATCTTCTTGTGCCATAGCCAACTTTCATCTGATGAAGCTTTAGCATAAAAACAAGTTACTTCATCTTTGGATCCAGAGTGCAGATCAGCTATGAACAAGTCACCTTTCCTTACTCCTTGAAGAGCAGGCTTTCCATTCTTCTTGTGAAGGATCTGACATCTATCTTTCTCAAAGGAAACAACGTATCCTTTGTCAAAGAAATGACTGATGCTGAGAAGATTGAACTTCAGACCTTCCACAATAGATACATCTTGAATGATAACATTTCCAAACTTCAAACAGTCATATCCTCTGGTAATACCCTTGATGTTATCTCCAAAGGTAACTCCTGGGCCGGCTTTCTCAACCACATTTGATAGCAGGGCTCTATCTCCGGTCATATGCCTTGAACATCCACTGTCAAGAACCCACATAACACGGTTTACCTGTTCCACACCCTGCAGTATCAAATTGATTAGACCTTCTTCGGAACCCAAACTTGATTGGGTCTGGCATACTTAATGAACTGGCCTTTGTCAGGCAAAACAACATTTTTAACTAAAACTACTTCAACCTCTTTCACAAAAGAGTGTTTCCATTTATAGCCAGCCTTAACACATTTCTGAGTAGGCTTAGGGATAAATGAATCCACTCTAGTCTTTGGAGGACTAGTAGTCTTAGCTCTAACATGCTTCTTATTATTAACATGTTGACGTGGAACAGTCTTATTATCAGATACATGCTTACTATTAAAATAAGCATACATAACATTGAAAGCACAAGACATGCAATTTATCACACCACATGCTTTATGAGAAGAATTAACAGCAGGCATGTTAGTTCTACAGTTGTTTTGATCCAACTTATGGATATCTGATTTAGTCTCTGTTGTTGAAACAACTTTGACTGGTTTATCAGACATACACTTGTTGGACTGTTCCACTTCACAAGAAAGATCTTATTCACGTATCTCCTCTGTAATGATGATAGAGTATTCATTCAGAGTATCTGCTTGGGACTCTCTAAAGAAAGGTTTATCAATACCCTTAAGCACATCAGGAATACCCCTTTCTTCAGGACTAACTCTATTAGGGGTATTTATGCTTAATTTACCAATAGACTCATTATAGTCATACCCTATTCCTACAGTCTGACCAATGCTTTATTTATTGATAATTTCTTTAGAAGTCTTACAAGAGTTGTAGTAAGCATTAGCTTTAGTCTTCAGCTCACTATTCTTTTCCTTGAGAATGGTTTCCAGTTGAATATAACATTTAACCCTATTCTCAAGAAATGCTATTTTCTTAGTAAGTTCATCCTGATTAACATGCACAAGTTTTAATTCTTTTATCTCCTTTTCAAGAGATGTATTCAAAAGAATTATTCTATCATTTTCAATGCGTGCACAAGAAATAGTACCACTAAGATGATAAATCATTTCAGCATCAGTGAACTTTACCTCTGACATGTATGAAGATGAAGTGCTTGTCTCTTTAGCCACTAAAGCAAGGTTCCCAATCTCACCTGCTTCTTCATCACTGTCAGTGTCATCCCAACTCTTTCCTTCAGCAACATAGGCTTTCCCAATCTTTTTCTTCTTTCTAGAATCAAATGAGTTCCTTCTCACTTGCTTTGGCTTTTTACATTCTGTAGCAAAGTGACCCAACTCATTGCAATTGTAGCACCTGATTGTGCTTCTTTCCACAGTTCCAGTTTTGTAGCCACCCCTTGTGCCACTTGAAGAGGAAGATCCACCTCTCTGAAATCTAGGCTTGAACTTAAGATTGGGATTCCTTCTGAATCTGAACTTCCCAAACTTCCTGACTATCATGGCCAAATCACCATCCTCCAGCTGATCAAGTTCTTCCAAATAGTAGTAATCACCACCAGATTGATCAATGGATGTTAAACCAAATTCAGCATCAATAACATCCAAGTTAGAATTGGAAGGTTGAACAACCTTCACTTCCAGTTTCTGTGGGACTACTGTTTTCAATGCAGTAGAAGTACCAACTATCTTTCCAGTTCCATATAATTCATTCTGTTGAATCTGCTCCAACTCATAGGTCTTCAGAACACCATACAATCTTTCCAGAGAAATCTCTCCAAGATCTCTTGCTTCTCTTATAGCAGATATTCTGTGTTCCAAATGAATTGGAAGTGTCAGTAAGAACTTCTTGTTAATCTCCTTGATAGTGTAGTGCTTCCCATTGAGATTCAGATCATTAATTAATTTGTTGTATCTCTCAAAAACCTGAGAGATACCTTCACCAGGATTTGATCTGAAATGCTCATATGAAGAGGTGAGAATTTCCAGCTTATTCTCTCTAACTTCTTCTGTCCCCTCATTGATTATCTCTATTGTGTCCCAAATGTGTTTGGCAGTAGCACAGTTTAGGACATGATTATGCATGATAGGATCCAGACAATCAACCAGTATCAACTGTAGACAGGCATCCAGTGTAGAGTCCTCTTTCTCATCAGGAGTGTAGTCCTTGGGATCCTTAGGGTACATCCTAGCAGCCCAAGTAACAATATCATTCTCTATTTGCTCTTCCTCAATAATCATAGGAATTTTAGGACCACTCTTCAACACTCCTAGATATTTAACATTTGCAACTTGGAGAAACAGGAGCATTTTCTTCTTCCACATAGGATAATGCTCCTTGCTGAACATTGGGATTTTGACTGTACCCACTTTCTGTGTAGTAGACATCTTTTGAGATTTTTGAAAAAAAATAAAAATTTCAGAGTATAAGAAAAAAATCTCAAAACAATTGGATCTTGATTAGTATATCAATCAAAAGGCTCTGATGCCAATTGTTAGGTCCTGATAAGTTTGTAGAAGGGGGGTTGAATACAAACTATACCGTTTTATCGAATTTGTTCTGTTTAGAATAAAACAATTTAAGAACAAATTATGGCGGAATTAAATGAAACAGAATTCAAGTTAAATATAACTTATATTAAATTTGAAAGGTGTTACAAATGAAGTACTGATTACAAGATTGAATCTCAAACTAATTAAAAAAATCTAGAATAAATTCGACATGAATTTATCTATTTTTGTAATAAAAAGATATAACAATATTTGATAATTTGAGATACGTTCTAGGGATAAAAATCCGCTAGATAGTCAAAGCAATACAAGTGAATGAATTCTAGTGGTTTAGATTTAACACTATGATTTCTAGAAAATAATTCACTGAGAAATTAATCCGGCAGAGTTCTTGGTTTAGCTTGACATAAACTTTTCTTGATAGATATTATGTTGATAATCTCTATCTTCTGTACTGTCTTGATCTTTTACTTTATATCAATCCACTTGACATAACAATTCTGCACGTTTCTTTTCCTTCTGGTATGACTATCAAAATAGTCTGGAATGACTATGAAAATAGCCTTGTATGACTACCAAATGGCCTTGTATGACTATGTGAATTTAAGAGAATTTAATTAGAATTAATTAAAATAAGCTAGAATGACTATCGGTATGACTACCGGTATGACTACCGGTATGACTACCCTGGATAGTCATTCCAGTTCATTTTAATAAAGAATTCTAAATTAATTCTAATTCTGAAATAAATTAATTCTGATAATTAATTTATTTCATAAATTAATTCTGATGAATTAATTTATTCAATAAATTAATTACTTAATTTATTTATTAAATTAAGAGTAAAGTGCACTTTGTGTACTCGTACTTTAGTCAAGACACCACTTGCAATACTATAGTTTAAAATCGAGCAGTTGCAATATCAATATTTTTATTTCACTGCACTTTGTTGCTTTCCGTTAATTGAGGTCAACTCCGTTATTAATTTATGGAGTAAAGTGCACTTTGTGTACTCGCACTTTACTCTAAAGTGCATTTTGTGTACTCACATTTTACTCTAAATTTTGAACTAAAGTATTGCAAGTGATGTATTGAGCAGAGTGCGGGTACACAAAATGCACTTTAGAGTAAAGTGCGAGTACACAAAGTGCACTTTACTCCCTAAATTAATAACGGAGTTAACCTCAGTTAACGGAATGCAACAAAGTGCATTGAAATACAAATATTGATATTGCAACTGCTCGATTTTGAACTATAGTATTGCAAGTGGTGTCTTGACTAAAGTACGAGTACACAAAATGCACTTTACTCTTAAATTAATTCTGAAGAATTAAATTAATAACTAAATTAATAACTAATTTAGAATAGAATTTAAATACTCATACGATATCAAAACCAAATCTCGAACCACTGAAACTTGATGAAGAATATCCATTGTCTGAGGTTGTCATTTGATGCACTGTCTGGTTCATAAATGACTAACTTCAATGTCTGTTCTTCATCTTGACTTTAAGCTGTGGTCCATTGTCTGCTTTTGACTGTAGATCAACCTTTGTAACCTGTACATTTGCTGTCACAAATCTGAAATCTCTGTCACTTTAATAAATCCACTTCTTTGAAGACTTCACTGAGGCTTGAACAAATAATTGAACTTCTTTCAATGTAGAATTTCTTCAAGTCTGTAGGATGACTTTAATCTGTATTCTTCTGACAGATATGATCTTCTGAGATTCCTGTGACTGTGACAATTGAATTATTACTTGCTTATTACAAACTTGTTTAAGTTGAGTTGAATCCTCGATGTAAACAAATAGGCCTAAACATATGCCTTTCAAGGGTTTAGAATAATTTTTCTTCCTTTGAATAAAACAAACACTATTGATAGTATCGGATAATAAGGGATATAATACTACGAAGAAGTCCTCCGATAATGATTCGAACACGAATGACGAAGGAATAACAATGATGTACAAAATTTCAACGGGGCCCTTGAATTATCAAAACGGGGCTCAAAATTGAAGATATTTTCAAATGACAAAATATTTGAACGGGGCTTTCGACACACCAATTTACACATAATCACTTAACAAACTTTATTATTAAAACTCAAAATACTTCACAATAATTATTCTACACATATAATACAATTTATATTATTAATAAAGTTCACGGATCTTACACCTGTGTCCAATACCTCCTCTTGAGTTATTTGTCATTTGCCTTATATTAGAGAACATCTGTAACCAGAGTGCTCTTGATCTTTGAGAATCAGCAATATTAGCAGCACTGGGAACATTTGTTATAATCCCACCATTCTGAAAATTAATAGGTCTATTACACCTCAGTGTATCAATGTGTTTCCACTTCTTGTCTTTCTCTTTTTCAAAAGCATGGCTTCTTTCTAGCTGAGGTTGTTGTCTGCTTGGATTTCTCCACAACCTTCTGTTTGAGAGTTTAAGTCTTTGAACATAGAGATTGAAATCTCTATTTGTTGATCTTGTTATCTTTCTTCTTCTGTCTTCTTCTTCTTCATGTACTTCCTTATTGTGAGAATCAACCACTGTAGAAAGAATTAATAAATCAACCTCTTGCAAAATTTCAGAATCATCAGGATCTTGAATATTGTCAGGAACAATATCAGGATTAGACTCTTCAATTTGATTTGTATTGCTGAGAGTTGATTGTTTTGGTCTTCTTCTCAATTCTGGTTCTTCTTCATTAATTCCATCATCACCAAAAGTAGACTTGTCAGGAACTACTAGAGTTTGAGTAGGTTCAGGAATTTCTTCAATCCTTAATCCTCTAGACCTTGTTTGTCTAGGCATAATTGGAATTGATGAGCTTCTTCTACCTCTTTGAGCACTTCTTCTACCTCTGCCTCCTCTACCTCTAGCAGGAGTAGGATTCTTGAAACTCTCCATCATTTCTCTTTGAGCATTTAAGAACTCTTCATGAGAGAGATCAGGATATTCTTCAGTAGCAGTAGAAAGTGCCTTTCTAGCAAATAACTGTTGTACCCTCTTATCAGTATGATAAAGAGTCACAACATCACCTTTCTTTGTTTTGAACTTCTGGAATAAGTTTGATGCTTCTTCAGGATTATCAATGATTACATCTTCATCACCCTCAGGAATTGTAGAAAGAATTTGTCCTTGACCAGGCGTCAGGATTTGATCATCCATCAGGATTTGATCACCTGTCAGGATTTGCTTTTCCGTCAGGATTTGAGATTGCACCAATGTCCTCACTGTCTTTACTCCAGAATCAGAAACATGAGTTGACTGCGTTGTTTGACTTTGAGAAGTTTGAATAGTCTTCATAACAGCAGCGTCAGAGGTTTCTCCTTGTAGTACTTTGTCACCACCATCATTTCCAGTATCATCATCATTTTTCCTTAATACTAGATCAGGTGTACATTTTGTAGAACGTACCTTCTCCCCCTTTTTGACATCAGGATTTGACAATATATTCAAAATTAAGGCAAGAGAGGTTTGTATATCAGTTACCTTGGAATCAAGTGAATCAATTCTGCTGTTGATGGAGGTTTGTTCAGTAATGACCGACTTGACTTGGGATTCCACTATTCTTAGTTGAAGAGCAGTAGGCACCTTTGTGAAGTTTTGAGAAATGTCAGTCCTTACTAATTCTGTAGCAGTCTTGATAGAATCAATTTCATGTTTGAGGCCTTTGGATAATAGAGTAGTTGCCTTCAAATGATTCTTAAAATCTTGATTCTCAATCAATTTCACTGCATCATAGGCATGATCCAAAGCAGAAGGAAAGCTAACGGATTCAGAAGATCGGTACCATGAATTGTTCCATTCATATTGTCTAAGTGCCTCAGCATGAGAAATTGCAGAAGGAACAGAAAAATCTTGTCTGAGATCTTTTCCAGTAGTAGCCTTGTCAGCCATGAATGTGCTTGATGAACCAAAGTTGGTTCCAAGACTAGCTTTGATTGCTGTAGCAAGTTGATCCTTCTCTTCATTATTATCATCATTGTCATCACTATCATCAGCATCAAAATCATCAGGAACATTAGGATCAGGAATAGCAATACCTTTTAATTTATCCTGTGATTCTGTGATAGTATATGTCATTGGTCTGGAACTAAGTGGTTGTATCAGGATTGGCTCATCATCAGGAGCAACACTAGTGTCAAGAGCAACACCGTCAAGATTTGATAAGCTTGCATCAGGATTTGATACTGATGGTTCTTGTGTAGCATGAGGTTCAGAAGCTGCTTTAACACTTTGAGTTAAAGGTTCTTGTGTACTTCCCTCAGTGACAGTGTCCTCGACCAATCTTTCATTTTCACCAGAAATCCCTTGTTCTGCCTTTGAGAAAATGGTTCTTGTGGGACTATTCCAATAGCTATGCCTTCACTCAAACTTTGATTGAGTGGTTCTTGTGGGGCAGGATCTTCAGTAGCTGCTGAATCACATTGAGATTCAGGTTCTTGTGGGCTTAATCCTTTCAGTTTCTTTTGTCTCTGAAAAACTAACTCCTCTGCTTTTCTTTTCTTTTCCATGGGATGTGAAAACCCAAGTTTTGAAGCAGTCTCAGCAACCTTCTCCCATGAAATTTCAACAATCTTTGCAGTTGGAGAGGCTTTTGCTGGAGAGTCTGAGATAGAGACAATTTTTTGGTTGTGCATCAGGAATACCAACATCAGGATTTGTTTGAGCATCAGGAATAGATGACTCATCAGGATTTGATGTCTGAATATCAGTATCCTTCATTTGCACCTTCAAAGGAATATAATACCTGCTTTTTGATAATTTCCTTTTCTTCTGTGGCTTTGATGAAGGTGCCACAGCTTCAGTAGCAGTATCGGCAACTTCCTTGATTATTTTAAACTTGGAGGAGATGGGCATATCATCCTCAGAATCACTTTCATCTATTAACCTCAACTTTCTTTTGACTAGAACATCCTTAACAACCTTGTCAGTAACAATCTTAGCACCTTTCTTCACCAGGACCCCTTGTACACCCCCTTTTATCTTCTTTTGAGAGAAATAATTCCACTCCCTTTTGAGCTTCGTCCTGAAGAGATTACCATATCTCTTAACTTCCCCATTGTAACCTAATTTTGTAACAAACTCAAAAAGAGTCGAGTCTGAAACATTATCAGGAACAGCATCACCAAGAACAGGTAAATGCAGGGCTTCCTCCACAATTATAGGAGTCACACAGTGATTAACTCCATTCCATTCAAAGTTCATCAGGATTGAGCCATAATCGTCTTTTCCAAAAGAAACTGTATTCCATACCTGCATAACTGACTTGAAAGAAACACTTGCGGGTTCTGTTAGAGCATACTTCAATGGACTTGAAGTAAAAAATCCTGGATTATATGGAACTCAGTAGGCAATTCCTGATGGTCTAGAATAGCTACAAAATTATTAGTGGCAAAAGTAACACCACTAATCACAGTTTGTTTGTTCATGAATGATGACAATATAGAAATCTTGAGAATAGGGTTCTTGAGTACAGAGAGAAAGAGGATGAAAAACTGATGAAGAGAGAGTAATCAGGAATTTAGAAAATCAAATGTATTTTTTTAAAACAAAATATTACTCTCAATGACAGGTGGCAAAATATGATTTGTGCAAAAATGATTAGTGGACAAATTACATGCGTAATTAAACATAACTGCACCGCTTTTTATGTGTATCTATATGTATATAACTATCAGTGTGACACACGCGCGCATACAGTTGTCCAATAAAAACTCAAACGTTTCTCATCAGATACTAACGAAAAACCAGGCACAAATTAAGCAATGAAATACTGACCTGTACATCAGGATTGACCAGTTGACTTCCTGTCAGGATTGAGTCCTATCAGGATTTGATCAAAATTACATACCTTGCAGAATGACCATCAGGATTTGATAGTCATCAGGATGTCCTCTCTGTAGCTTTTCTCAGAAATTCTCAAAATTCATCATTCCAAGTTCATTCACCAACTTATTGAAAGTAGCTTCAGGTAGTGGCTTGGTGAATATATCAGCTAGTTGTTGATCAGTAGGAACAAAGTGAAGTTCAATTGTTCCTTCCAGAACCTGTTCTCTTATGAAATGATAGCTTATACTGATGTGTTTAGTAAGAGAATGTTGAACTGGATTTCCTGTCATTGCAATAGCACTTTGGTTATCACAATAAATAGGGATTTTTGAGTATGACAGGCCATAATCTAACAACTGATTTCTCATCCACATTATCTGAGTACAGCAACTTCCTGCAGCAATGTACTCAGCTTCTGCAGTTGAGGTAGAGATAGACTTTTGCTTTTTACTAAACCATGAAACCAGTCTACCACCCAAAAACTGACAACTTCCTGAAGTACTTTTCCTGTCTATTTTGCATCCTGCAAAATCAGCATCTGAATAACCACACAAACCAAAATCTGATTCCCTTGCATACCAAAGACCAAGTGAAGGAGTGCCTTTGAGATATCTGAAAATTCTTTTAACTGCAATCAGATGAGGTTCCCTAGGTTTTGCTTGAAATCTTGCACACAGACAGGTTGCAAACATGATATCTGGTCTACTTGCAGTGAGATACAACAAAGAGCCAATCATTCCTCTGTAGTGAGTTACATCTACCTCAGCACCTTGATCAGGATCAAGTTTGGTAGCTGTAGCTATGGGAGTACTTGCAATAGCACAATCTTGCATGTTAAACCTTTTCAATAAATTCCTTGTATATTTTGACTGATTGATAAAAATACCATCTTCAGTCTGTTTAACTTGAAGACCAAGAAAGTAACTCATTTCTCCCATCATGCTCATTTGATATCTTGACTGCATAAGCTTAGAAAACTTTTCACACAGCTTATTGTTTGTTGACCCAAAAATGATATCATCAACATAAATCTGAACTAAAAGCAAATCCTTACCATGATTCAAATAGAACAAATTTTTATCAATAGTACCTCTTTTGAATCCACTTTCCAGTAAGAATTGAGCTAGTGTTTCATACCATGCTTTTGGAGCTTGCTTTTGGAGCTTGCTTTAGTCCATAAAGTGCTTTATCCAATCTATAAACATGATTTGGATATTTAGGATCAATGAAACCAGGAGGTTGTTCAACATATACCTCTTCCTCCAGTTCACCATTTAAGAAAGCACTTTTCACATCCATCTGGAAAACCTTGAATTTCTTATGAGCTGCATATGCCAGAAAGATCCTGATGGCCTCTAGTCTTGCAACAGGAGCAAAATTTTCATCATAGTCAATTCCTTCTTGTTGAGAATACCCCTTTGCAACTAGTCTTTCTTTGTTTCTGATAATTACACCATCTGAATAAGTCTTATTTTTTAAAATCCATTTTGTACCAACAATTGACCTGTTCTTTGGTCTTGGCACCAGTTTCCAGACTTCATTCCTTTCAAATTCATTCAATTCTTCTTGCATTGCAGTAACCCAGTCAGCATCTTTAAGTGCATCTTCAACTTTCTTTGGCTCCTCCTTTGACAGAAAGTTATTATATAGACATTCATTTTGAGTTGCACTTCTTGTCTGAACACCTACATCAGGACCTCCAATTATCAAATCAGGAGTATGACTTGCAGTCCATTTCCTTGCTGGTGGTAAGTCATTCCTTGATGTAGATGCTCCCCCTGGATTGGTGTTATCTTGATTAGAAGAATTTGTTTCATTAGAAGCTCCCCCTGAATTATTGTTATTTCCTCCTGATGAATTATCAGGATTGTCACTTGAATCAGTATTTGAAGAATTTTGTCCTGATGATTGAGTTGACTCTGAATTTGTAGTAGTTTGTTGTTGCTCCCCCTCAACATTTGCACTACTAGAGGAATCATTATTATTTGCATCATCAGTATTAGCACCATCAGTAATTGGTGCTCCAACATGATTTGGTGTGTCATCAGGATTTGATGGATCATCAGGATTTGGTGACCCATCAGTATCTGATGAATTGTCAGGATCTGATTCATTTTCTTCAGGTTCCTTGTTAGCTTCATTTTCAAAAACCAATCTATCATGTGAGTCTTCATTCAAGTTCAAAAGATACGTGTATTGACTCCATGACAGTCCTTGTTCTCAAGTTAAAAACTCTAAAGGCTCTTGATGCAGGATAGCCTATGAAAATTCCCTCATAAGCCTTTGTTTCAAATTTCCCTAGCTGTTCAGGATGAGTTCTGAGAACAAAACATTTACAGCCAAACACATGCAGATGCTTCAAACTTGGTTTCTTCTCCTTGAGTGATTGATAAGGAGTAACACCATGTCTGTTTATCAAAGTGAGATTTTGAGTATTGCATGTTGTGTTGACTGCTTCTGCCCAGAAATATGTAGGTAATTTAGCTTCTTTCAACATAGTTCTGTCAGCTTCAATAAGAGTTCTATTTTTCCTTTCAACTACTCCATTTTGCTGAGGTGTGCCAGGAGCAGAGAATTGTTGAATAATTCCTTTGTATTTGCAGAACTCTTCCATCTTTGAATTCTTGAATTCAGTACCATTATCACTTCTCAGTATCTTGACTTTGTACTTTGTGGTTGTCTCAATCATTCTCACATGATCCAACAGTATTTCAGGAGTTTCATCTTTTCTGTGCAGAAAATACACCCAGGTGAATCTAGAAAATTCATCAACAATTACAAGAGTGTACCTTTTCTTACTGATGGACATAATGTTGACTGGTCCAAATCGATCAAGATGCAGCATGTGATATGGTTCTTCAATAGAGGATTCTGATTTACTCTTGAATGATGTCCTTCTCTATTTAGCTTTTTGACATGCATCACAGAGTCCATCAGAAGTATACAAAACTTTAGGCAACCCTCTAACCAAATCTTTCTTAACCAAATCATTAATATTGCTGAAGTTGAGATGAGAAAGCTTCTTGTGCCAATTCCAACTTTCATCTACTGATGCTTTACTGATTAGACATGTAGGGGAGCCATTAGTATTTGAGAGAATGTTGGCTTCATAAATGTTACCATGCATGTAGCCAGTCAATGCAATCTTTCCTGTTTCTTTGTTGACTACTTCACAATGTGTGGAATAGGAATTGGCATGATAACCTCTGTCAGTGATTTGACTAATACTCAACAGGTTGTGTTTTAGTCCCTTCACTAGAGCTACTTGTTCAATGATGACATTGCCAATGATTATATTGCCATATCCCAAAGTTTGTCCAGTGTTGCCATCTCCATAAGACACGGTTGGGCCAACTTTTTCCTCATATTCTGATAACAGGGCCTTGTTTCCAGTCATGTGCACAGAACATCCACTATCCATGACTAACACATTTTTCTTTTTACCCTGCAATCAGAATGTTAAAAACACTAGTTAGAATGTTTAGGAACCCACACTTGTTGGGTTCCTTTTCTATGCATTTTATTAATTTTAGCAGCAGAAGACTTTCTGATTTTAGTAGTCCTGACAGGATTTACTCCATCAGGATTTGCTTTGTCAGTATCAGTATTAACAAAAGCATGCTTCACCTTGACATTCTTAAGGCTACCAGAATTTGCACTATTATTGAACTTAGGTAATGGATCATAAAAGTTATATTACAAATCATGATATTCTTCACATGTATAAATAGAATGCCATTTACTACCACAATGAAAACATGACTTCTGTAGATTATAAAATACTGATCTACTCCTGACATCAGAAATAGGAATTTCAGTAATTTTCTTTAAACTCTTTTTGCAATCAATAGCAAGATGATTAGAGTTACCACAGTTAAAGCAACATTTTCTAGGTGCATTTGGGACATATTTATAACCATTTTCTTTATTAATCCCAATTTTACCATTCCTGTTTCTTTTGACACTAGGTTCCTTCTTCTTATCTGTAACTTCACAGATTTTATCCTTGAGTTGTTTCTGAGACAGTAAACCTACATTCTTAGTAACTTTACTCATGACAGTTTTAGACTTAATAATTTTAACACTTTGAATAGAAGTAGATCCCTTTTCAAAAGTTGAATTGGAATCCTTACCAAAAACAAAATTAACAGGAGTAATCTTAGATTTGGTTTTGTCTATAACATGTCTATAGGTTTTTGGACTAACTGTCTCATCAACAACAATTTTCTCTTTCAATTTCTTATCTTCATCTGACTTATACCCTAGACACTCTTTCCAATTCTTAGAGGTATTAATCTCATGAAATTTTCTACCAGAGTCTGTCCAGGTTCTGATTTTCTCATTAGCATATTCAAGTTCCTTTTCAAGAGCAGTACATTTAAATTTCATCTCTAAGTACATGTGTTTAGCATTATCACATTCTATCTGTACTTTTTGCATAAGAGAAAATTCAGCTTCTAAATGATCATTCCTTTTTCTAAGTTCAGACATTTCAGATAAGATTCTAGTATTTTCAGCAGTTTGACTTCTAAAGCTAATATGCAATGACTTTAGAAAACGTCTTAACTCAGAAGCATTATCAGTATCAAAATCAAAGACAATATTTAGTACCTTATCATCAGGAATAGCAGTATCATCAGTATTGGCCAGTAGGGCATAGTTGACCACCTCAGTATCAGATTATGAGGAAGAGTCCATCCAATCCTTGCTTGATGTGATGAGTGCCTTTGTCTTCTTGCACTCAGTAGCAAAGTGTCCCATACCATTACACTTGTAGCATCTAACCTTTGACATGTCAAATTTGCTACTCTTGCTGTCCTTTTTGATGTACTTGTCTTTGTTAGTATTGAAGGTCCTTTTCTGGAAGTTGCCTTGTCTTCTAGCCTTCCTGAACTTCATCTTTTTGAAGCCTCTTACTATCATTGCAACCATCTCTTCCATGTCTGAGTCAGAAGAATCATCACCAGTATTGGCATCAGGATTGCCATCCGTATCTGATGATGAATCATCAGGATCTGACTACACCACTCTTGATTTCCTTCTAGAGACCTCCATAGCTTTTCCTTTTGATTTAGCCTCTACATTCAAGGCAATAGTCTTTGCCTTGCTGCTTCTTTTATTCTTTCTCTGTTGAACTTCAAGATCATGAGTTCTTAGCATTCCAAAGACTTCATCAAGAGACACAGTTTTGAGATCATACTGATGTCTAATGATCGAGGTTTGAGTATCCCATTCTTCTGGTAAAGCTCTCATAAACTTGGTATTTGAATCTTCAGAAACATATTCCTTGCCAACTAAAGATAGACTATTCATGAGTGTCAGAAATCTATCATATAAATCAGTCAGGCTCTCATCAGGTCGAGCATCGAATTGTTCATATTCTTGAATCAAAAGAGCCCTTCTATTTTTCTTGACAGATGCAGATCCCTGGCATTGAGTTTCCAAAGTATCCCATATTTCTTTTGCAGACTTGTATGCAATCACTCTGTTAGACATGACAGCATCAAGACTATTGTGCAGGATATTCTTTATCTTTGCCTCCCTGAGTACATGAGCTTTTTCTTCTGGAGTCCATTCACTCTTGGCCTTGACCACATAGTGTTCAGGTACAGTTTCAGTTCGTTCTATGATCCTGGTAGGAATATATGGTCCATCACGAATCCTGTCCAAATAATCAGGATCCATAGCCTCCAGGTACATCAGCATCTTTACCTTCCATGTTGGATATTCTGATTTCTTCAGGATGGGGATTTTCATGCTTTCATACTTGGTTGTCGACATCTTAGATCGTATCTGATTCAAATTTAAATCAGTTTGCTCTGATACCAATTATTGCCCAGTAATAAACAATTGTAGAAGGGGGTTGAATACAATTGTATAAGATTCTCGACTTTAAACACAAATATGAATAATAACAGCTTTAATAATTCTGATATAAAACTGTTACAAACTCTCTCAAGAAATTCTGATGTTCTTGAGAGCTTCTAGGTTACAATGATACTCGTGTATGTGATCTCTATTAATCGAAACCTAAACTGTGTTTATATACTACACAGCTTCTCTATCAATTACATGATAAGTCCTAATCAATTACAAAGATTGAAACCTATCCTAAATTGATAGCTACGTTCCTACAAACCAGGAACCGACAAAATAAATAACCTTATTTAACTAGAATCCAAATATAACTCGAAATAGAAATCCTGATCAGCTTCCAGTCCTGATGATCAATCCTGATCCCAGTCCTGATATGAAATCCTGATATCAATCTTGATCCTGACGATCATGCAATCCTGATGGCTATGCAATACTGATGACGTCAGCAATCCTGATCAGTTGAGTCTAGATCCTGACGATCATTGAATCCTGATCTAACAAAGCCTCAGTAACAAATAAAGAAACATGACTTTCAAGACTACAGAAGTATTTGAATGATTAAGAGATAGTACCATAGGATTTCAGTGATTTGAATGAAGCAACCAGAACGACAAAGGACTTATCAACAACATTAAATTGAAGACATAGAAGTATTGATCAAGTGTTAGTCATCTGTGAACCAGACCAGTTGCACCAGTTGTCAACACCTAAAAGATCAAGATGTTTATCGTCTCGGAAGAAGTTGATTTAAGTCTAAATCTGAAACATCCTGAAAGTGAAAAGAATATTACAAGGTATGTTTAGGTTTAAATGGAAGTACAATATGCTTGCTGAAAAAGGAGAGAATCTTCAAGGATCAAACTGCATAAGAAAAGATTCGATGGTTTTCTTTTAAGAAAAACCATCGAAAATGATCAAGTGGATTTGAAGGAAAAACCATCGAAGGATTGATTTTTCATTCGATAGATTTTATTTAAAATCTATCGAAGGAAAGAATATTAAATTTATTCGATAGTTTTTATTTAAGGGAGCAGGTGAAATTGTGTTACTTTGTCAGGTTGATTAAAAACTTGAACGGCCAGGATTAATCCTTAGCCTTCGATAGTTTTTGAAGACTACATTTACGAGAATGAAGACAGTGTCTTCTTTAGTTGGTTAGCAGTTGATCAAAGAAGCAGAAGAATTTAAGAGCTCCAGAAATTTGACAGAAGAAAATTAATAGTGCCTTAATTTCTATAGTTTGTATTGATTATTGTAACCTGAACTCATTGAAGCTAATCCTATGGATTAGATTTGTAGCACCCCTCGCGGTTTATATTTATAAAACGATATATTCCCCGACTCGTGTTTTGATTTGGTGTATTTAATTTCGGACTAGAACAGAAAGAATTATCTGCGAACGAAATTGAATAATTTGTGAGTATCATATTCAACCCCCCCCCCCTTCTACGATACTTTGGACCTAACAAATTTTAATATTCTCACATTTAAAATCTTTAATAATAGACGAAACTGTTGCCCAGTAAATAACAATTGTAGAAGGGGGTTGAATACAATTGTATAAGATTCTCGACTTTATATAACACAAATATGAAAGATCAATAACAATAACAATAACAGCTTTATTAACTTTGATATAAAACTGTTACAAACTCTCTTAAGAAATTCTGATGTTCTTAAGAGCTGCTAGCTTACAAAAACTCTCTCAAGAAATTCTGTTCTTAAGAGCTTCTCTCCGATTATGTTCTCTCTTGAATGAATACATAAATCGAAACCAAAACTGTGTTTATATAGTGCACACAACTTCTCTATCAATAACAAGATAAGTCCTAATCATAACAAAGATAGAAACATATCTTTAATCGATAGCTGCATTCTACAAACCAGGAACAAATAGAATAAACTTCCATGTTTATCTAGACTCCAAATATAACTCGAAGTAGAAATCCTGATCAGCTTCAAGTCCTGATGATCAAACCTGATCATAGTCTGAGTAGGAATCCTGATGATCAATAAGATACTGACGCTTGATCAAATACTGATGACCATGCAATACTGATGACGTCAGCAATCCTGATCAGTTGAGTCTAGCTTCTGACGATCATTGAATTCTGATCTAACAATCTCCCCCAATCTCATACTTTGTAAAATAAAGTATAGATTCCAAATATTCAATGATGTCAAAAACATGTATCAAAATGTACGAGTATCTTCAGAAACAACTTATCTGTTTAATCTTTGTGATAGAACAGATTCATCTTCAAGAAGTTGGATAATAAACTTTCTTCTTTTTCTTCAAGAATTTGAATCAGTCTTTCCTTAAGATTTCTGAGTTCTTCATCTTCCTCATTAATCTGGTAGATAGCTGCTCTGAGATTCTGTATGGAGTTTCTCTGTAGACTGTGCTCTTCAAGCAAAAGATAAGCAATTTCCTTCCCATCAGGATTGAGAGAAAGATGAGTCATGCCAAAATTTACTTCTTTAACAGCAGTACCCCTTTGCATTTCCACATCCTGACCTCTTTGATTTAAGTACATGGGAGTATAATTACCATTGAAATTACTGTTTCCATCCAGTCTTCTTCTTATAGTTGACAAAATCATGTCACTCCATTCTTTGTACACTTGGTTCTTCCATCTTAACAGATAGTGAACATATTTCAGTTCCTGTGTAGTTTTCATCAGCAGATCTTGAATAGATAGAATCTTCACACTACCATCTTTCATGAAGTACAGAAGCTTTTCTTTCTTTTCAAAACCATCATGACAATCTATAACTATATCAACAGCTAATAAATTGTTCAGGTTTTCAGAAGTTAAAGTACCTCCAATTTCTGTCAAGGAGTAAGGATCAACATATGACATATTCAGATATTCACCATCTCTGTGTCCAATACCTCCTCTTGAATTACTTGACAATTGCTTCAGATTTGAAAACATCTTTAACCAGAGTGTTTTTGATCTAGCCATATCAGACAAATCAACAACACTTGAAGCGCTTGTAATAATTCCACCAGACTGAAAATTGATAGGTGTATCACAACTTAATGTGCTAATATGTTTCCACTTCTTGTATTTCTCCTTTTCATGAGCGTAGCTTCTTTCAAGTAAAGATTCTTGTCTGCTTGAATTTCTCCATTTTCTTTCATTTGAAACTTTAAGCCTTTGTAGATAGAGATTGAAATCTTCATATGTTCTTTTTGTAATATCTCTTCTTCTGGCTTCTTCTTCTTCATCTACTTCTTTGTTGTGACAATCAACAACAGTAGATAAGATTATCAAATCAACCTCTTGCAGAATTTCAGATTCGTCAGGATCTTGAATATTGTCAGGATTAGAATCTTCAATTTGATTTGTATTGCTGAGAGTTGATTTTCTTGATTTTCTTCTCAATTCAGGTTCTTCTTTAACAATTCCATCATCACCAAAAGTAGATCTGTCAGGAACTACTAGATTTTGAATAGGTTCAGGAATTTCTTCAATTCTTAACCCTCTAGACCTTGTCTGTCTAGGTAATATTTGAGTTGAAGAACCTCTTTTACTTCTTCTAGCACCTCTCCTACCTCTGCTTCCTCTACCTCTAGCAGGAGCAGTATAGCTTTCCATTGTCTCTTTTTGTAGTCTCAAGAATTCTTCATGTGAGAGATCTGGATATTCTTCACTTGCTGTAGAGAGTGCTTTTCTTGCATATAATTGTTGAACTCTTTTATCAGTGTGATATAGAGTAACAATTCTGCCGTCTTTTGTAGAAAACTTCTGGAATAAATTTGATGCATCTTCAGGATTATCAATAATCACATCTTCATCACCTTCAGGAATTGTAGCAAGAATGTGTCCATGACCAGGTGTCAGGATTTGATCTTCCGTCAGGATCTGAGATTGCACCAATGTTCTTACTGTCTTAACTCCAGAATCAGAAACATGAGTTGACTGCGTTGTTTGACTTTGAGAAGTTTGGATTGTCTTCATAACAACAGCATCAGAGGTTTCTCCTTCATTTGGCCCAACCAAGGAAGCAGTTGTAGAAACCTTCTCCCAAGAATGTCCTCGAATCTGAGATGGAGAGGCTGGAGAGTCTGATATAGAGACAACTTTTGTTGCTGCATCAGGAATACTAACATCAGGATTTGATGTCTGAATATCAGTATCCTTCATTTGCACTGTCAAAGGAATATGATACCTGCTCTTTGATAATTTCCTTGTCTTTTGTGGTTTTGATAAAAGTACCACAGCTTTAGTAGCAGTATCAGCAACTTCCTTGTTCACATTCATCACAGAGGATATAGGTAAGTCATCCTCTGAATCACTTTCATCAATCAACCTTAACTTCCTTTTCACAGGAACATCCTTAACAACCTTATCAGCTTTCTTGACCAGGACCCCTTGTACACCCCCTTGTATCTTCTTTTTAGTGAGTGGTGTAGAGGAAAAATCCTTTGAACCTGATTGCCTTCCAGACACATCAGTTCTAGCTGATTTCTTTGATTTTACAACTAAAGTCTTTTGAGAGACAGTAGAGGTGGTTGTTAACTGTTTAGACTGTATAGGTTGCATGCTTGTGTCAGGAACAAGGTGGGTTGGGCCTTGTACCATAGCATTAGAAAGTAGTCCATAATGAGTAGGCATTTTCTGATGTAAGAAAAACCTAACCTCATCAGGAATAAAAGCATTTCCGCACAAAATATTTTGCCATATCAGGATTAAAAAAAATTCAATAAGATTAAAATAAAATTTTATTTAAGAAAACAAAATTTATTTTAACAATCCTGAATAGCGTTTTGGTTTAAGAAAAATAACCAAATTAATGGTCATAGAATTAAAACACGCTTACCAGCAAACGAGGCAAAAATATTTATGGAAAACCGAACCGTTTCATCGAGATTGTAGAAATGACCTGCACCCTTAATACACATTCTCTATAAAAGAGAACTGTTAAGCATAATCATCATATATCTATTAAAACACAAACCCTCTCCAGAGAAAAACTTACGAAAACCTTTCACCTTCTTTGTTTTTCAATGGCTGCCAACAATCAAAACAACATACCTGATGAAGAACTTGATAGAATTTGGCAACAAATGAATGAGGCTCTAGCAGAGATTGCAGAGCAAGAGGGACCTCAGCCTATTCCTGATCCACAGGAGCATCATGCTTTTGTGAATGCAATGGCTGATGTGCTTCTTCATAACTTCCATCAGGCAAATCCTGATTGGAATCCTCTTGAAAATCTCATCGTTGTCAATGAAGAGGATGAAGACGATTGGGATGATGAAGAGGATGAGGATGAAGATGATGAAGAGCTCGTCCGAGAGCTTGAGAAACGTAAGAAGAGAATCCGTGATGCTTGTATGTCATGCAAGTTGGAGGCACGGAGGCGTCCCGGTGGTCACGGTGACGATCCGCCTTCAAGTAAATCAGCTCCTCTTCTTGTCTCTTAAGGATGGAACAAGAGACCTTCCAGTTCTGAAGGACTGTGAAGCTGCTCAGGAGCATTCATGCTAATTTGCAGGGCACGTGTTCATGCTTATCTGTAAAGCACGAGTTCCTGAGTAGAAAATAGACTAGGAAAACAAATATGTAATTTCCATATTTCATGTGTAATGTATCTTCAAGTATTAATGAAATTTGTCTATTTTCTCAATTGTTTGCTTCCTGTACTTGCCTGCAAAATTTGTTAGTAACACTCAAAGTGATATAGAGATGATAAATAATGAACTCTGTTAATAATGAAATTGAAATTGATAATTAAGACTGAAAACTTAATCAAAGACTAAGTAATAATCTAATTGTCCAGAGTTTACCAGGAGTGTTGATGACAAATTAGCATAGAACCTCTGGTTTTCATACCAGCTTCAATCATCTGAGCATCAGGATTTGACCAGTTGACTTCCTGTCAGGATTGAGTCCTATCAGGATTTGATCAAAGATACATACCTTTCTGAATAACCATCAGGATTTGACAGTTATCAGGATTTCCTCTCTGTAGCTTTCCCTCAGAAATTCTCAAAATTCATCATTCCAAGTTCATTCACCAACTTATTGAAAGTAGCTTCAGGTAGTGGCTTGGTGAATATATCAGCTAGTTGTTGATCAGTAGGAACAAAGTGAAGTTCAATTGTTCCTTCCAGAACCTGTTCTCTTATAAAGTGATATATGATACTTATGTGTTTAGTAAGAGAATGCTGAACTGGATTTCCTGTCATTGCAATAGCACTTTGGTTATCACAAAAAATAGGGATTTTTGAGTATGACAGGCCATAATCTAACAACTGATTTCTCATCCACATTATCTGAGCACAACAACTTCCTGCAGCAATGTACTCAGCTTCTGCAGTTGAAGTGGAAATAGATTTCTGCTTTTTACTGAACCATGAAACTAGTCTTCCACCCAAAAACTGACAACTTCCTGAAGTACTTTTCCTGTCTATTTTGCATCCTGCAAAATCAGCATCTGAATAACCACACAACCCAAAATCTGATTCCCTTGCATACCAAAGGCCAAGTGAAGGAGTGCCTTTGAGATATCTGAAAATTCTTTTGACTGCAATCAGATGTGGTTCTCTAGGTTTTGCTTGAAATCTTGCACATAGACAGGTTGCAAACATGATATCTGGTCTACTGGCAGTGAGATACAATAAAGAGCCAATCATTCCTCTGTAGTGAGTTACATCTACCTCTTCACCTTGATCAGGATCAAGTTTGGTAGCTGTAGCTATGGGAGTTGAAGCAGGAGTACTGTCTTGCATGTTAAACCTTGTCAGTAAATTCCTTGTGTATTTAGACTGATTAATAAAAAACCCTTCATCAGTCTGTTTAACTTGAAGACCCAGAAAGTAACTCATTTCTCCCATCATGCTCATTTGATATCTTGACTGCATAAGCTTGGAAAACTTTTCACACAGCTTATTGTTTGTTGACCCAAAAATGATATCATCAACATAAATCTGAACTAACAGTAACTCCTTACCATGATTCAAATAAAATAGAGTTTTATCAATTGCACCTCTTTTGAATCCACTTTCCAGTAAGAATTGAGCTAAGGTTTCATACCATGCTCTTGGAGCTTGCTTTAGTCCATAAAGTGCCTTATCCAGTCTGTAGACATGATCTGGATATTTAGGATCAATGAAACCAGGAGGTTGTTCAACATAAACTTCTTCCTCCAGTTCACCATTTAAGAAAGCACTTTTAACATCCATCTGGAAAACCTTGAATTTCTTATGTGCTGCATAAGCAAGAAATATCCTGATGGCTTCTAGTCTTGCAACAGGAGCAAAAGTTTCATCATAGTCAATTCCCTCTTGTTGGGAATACCCCTTTGCAACTAGTCTAGCTTTATTTCTGATAATGACTCCATCAGAATCAGTCTTGTTCTTGAAAATCCACTTTGTACCAACAATTGATCTATTCTTTGGTCTTGGTACCAGTTTCCAGACTTCATTCCTTTCAAATTCATTCAGTTCTTCTTGCATTGCAGTAACCCAATCAGCATCTTTAAGTGCATCTTCAACTTTCTTAGGCTCCTCCTTGGATAGAAAGTTATTATATAAACATTCATTCTGAGTTGCACTTCTTGTTTGAACACCTGCATCAGGATCTCCAATTATCAAATCAGGAGTATGATCTTTTGTCCATTTCCTTGCTGGTGTCAAATTGTTTCTTGAAGTAGATGCTCCCCCTGGATTGGTGTTATCTTGATTGAAAGAATTTGATTGATTTGAAGCTCTCCCTGAATTATTGCTATGTCCTCCTGATGTGTTATCAGGATCTTCACTTGAATCAGTATCTGAAGAATTCTGTCCTGATGATTGAATTGACTCTGAACTTGTAGTTGAATGTCGTTGCTCCCCCTCAACATTAGCACTACTAGTTGTATTACTGTTGTTTGCATCATCAGTATTAGCACCATCAGTACCTGGTGAGTCATCAGGATTTGGTGACCCGTCAGTATCTGATGAATTGACAGCTTCTGATTCACTTTCTTCAGGTTCCTTGGAAGCTTCATTTTCAAATAACAATCTATCATGCGAGTCTTCAATGATTCCAGTTATCTTCTTATCATCAAAAGATACATGTATTGACTCCATGACAGTTCTTGTTCTCAAATTAAAAACTCTGAAGGCTCTTGATGTAGGATAACCTATGAATATTCCTTCATCAGCCTTTGTTTCAAATTTCCCTAGCTGTTCAGGATGAGTTCTGAGAACAAAACATTTACATCCAAACACATGCAAATGCTTCAGACTTGGTTTCTTCTCTTTGAGAGACTGATAAGGAGTGACACCATGCCTGTTTATCAATGTGAGATTTTGTGTATAGCATGCTGTGTTGACTGCTTCTGCCCAGAAATATGTAGGTAAGTTAGCTTCTTCCAACATAGTTCTGCCAGCTTCAATAAGAGTTCTATTCTTCCTTTCTACTACTCCATTTTGCTGAGGTGTGCCAGGAGCAGAGAATTGTTGAATGATTCCTTTGTATTTGCAGAACTCTTCCATCTTTGAATTCTTAAATTCAGTACCATTATCACTTCTCAGAATCTTGACTTTGTACTTTGTGGTTGTCTCAATCATCCTCACATGATCCAACAGAACTTCAGGAGTTTCATCTTTTCTATGCAGAAAATACACCCAGGTGAATCTAGAATATTCATCAACAATTACAAGAGTGTACCTTTTCTTACTGATGGACATGATGTTGACTGGACCAAACAGATCAAGATGTAGCATGTGATATGGTTCTTCAATAGAGGATTCTGATTTACTCTGGAATGATGTCCTTCTTTGTTTTGCTTTTTGGCATGCATCACAGAGTCCATCAGGTGTATATAAGACATTAGGTAATCCTCTTACTAATTCTTTCTTAACCAACTCATTGATGTTGCTGAAGTTGAGATGAGAAAGCTTCTTGTGCCAATTCCAACTTTCATCTACTGAAGCTTTACTGATGAAACATGTAGGGGAGCCATCAGTATCTGAGAGAATGTTGGCTTCATATATGTTACCATGCCTGTAGCCAGTTAGTGCTATCTTCCCTGTTGCTTTATTGACTACTTCACAATGTGTGGAATAGAAATTGACATGATAACCTCTGTCAGTGATTTGACTAATACTCAACAAGTTGTGTTTTAGTCCTTTCACTAGAGCTACTTTTTCAATGATGACATTTCCAATGATTATATTGCCATATCCCAAGGTTTGTCCAATGTTGCCATCTCCATAAGACACAATTGGGCCAGCTTTTTCCTCATATTCTGATAACAGGGCTTTGTTTCCAGTCATGTGCACAGAACATCCACTATCCATGACTAACACATTTTTCTTTTTACCCTGCATCAGAATAGAAACACACTAGTTAGAACACTTAGGAACCCATACATGTTGGGTTCCTTTCTCATGCAATTTATTAATTTTAACAGCAGAAGACTTTTTGACTTTAGCAGTCCTGACAGGATTTACTCCATCAGGATTTGCTTTGTCAGTATCAGTATTAACAAAAGCATGCTTCGCTATGACATTTTCAGTTCTATCAGACTTTGTACTACTTTCAAACTTAGGCAATGGATCATAAAAGTTATAGTACAAATCATGATACTCTTTACATGTATAAATAGAATGCCATAGACTACCACAATGAAAACAGGACTTCTGCGGTTTATAGAGTACTGATCTATTCCTAACATCAGACTTAGGAATTTCAGCAATTTTCTTCTTACTCTTCTTACAATCAATAGCAAGATGATTAGAGTTACCACAGTTAAAACAACACTTTCTAGGTGCATTTGGGATATATTTATAACCATTCTCTTTATTGATCCCAACTTTACCATTCCTGTTTCTCTTAACAGTAGCTTCCTTTTTCTTATCTGTAACCTCACAGATTTTATCTTTAAGCTGTTTCTGAGACAATAGACCTACATTCTTAGTGACTTTGTTCATGACATGTTTAGACTTTATAACTTTAATTCCTTGAGTAGAAGAATATCCCTTTTCAAAAGTAGAATTGGAATCCTTACCAAAAACAAAATTAACAGGAGTAATCTTAGATTTGGTTGAGTCTATAACATGTCTATAGGTCTTTGGACTGACTGTCTCATCAATGACAATTTTCTCTGCTAATTTCTTATCTTCATCTGACTTATATCCTAGACACTCTTTCCAATTCTTAGAGGTATTAATCTCATGAAATTTCCTACCAGAGTCTGTCCAGGTTCTGATTTTCTCATTAGCAGATTCAAGTTCTTTTTCAAGGGAAGTACATTTAGATGTCATCTCTAAGTGCATGTGTTTAGCATTATCACATTCTTTTTGTACTTCTTGCATACGAGAAAATCCAGCTTCTAGTATCTCATTCCTCTTCCTAAGGTCAGACATCTCAGATAAGATTCTAGTATTCTCAGCAGTTTGACTTCTAAAGCTAATATGTAATGACTTTAGAAAACGTCTTAACTCAGAAGCATTATCAGTATCAAAATCAAAGAAAGTATTTAGTACCTTATCATCAGGAGCAGCAGTTACATCAGCATTGGCCATTAACGCATAGTTGACTACCTCAGTATCAGATTCTGAGGAAGAGTCCATCCAATCCTTGCTTGATGTGATGAGTGCCTTTGTCTTGTTGCATTCAGAAGCAAAGTGACCCATACCATTACACTTGTAGCATCTAACCTTTGACTTGTCAAATTTGCTACCCTTGCTGTCCTTCTTGATATACTTGTCTTTGTCTGCTTTGAAGGTCTTTTTCTGAACGTTGCCTTGTCTTCTATTATTCCTGAACTTCATCCTTCTGAAGTTTCTGACAATCATAGCAACCATCTCTTCCATGTCTGAATCAGAAGATTCATCACCAGTATTGGCATCAGGATTGCCATCAGTATCTGATGAAGAGTCGTCAGGATCTGACTCAGCTTCTCTTGCTTTCCTTCTAGAGACCTCCATAGCTTTCTCTTTTGATTTTGCTTCTACATTCAAAGCAATTGACTTTCCCTTGCTGCTTTTCTTGTTCTTTCTCTGTTGAACTTCAAGATCATGAGTTCTTAGCATCCCATAGATCTCATCAAGAGACACAATGTTCAGATCATACTGGTGTCTAATGATTGAGGTCTGAGTATCCCATTCTTCAGGTAAAGCTCTAAGAAATTTGGTGTTTGAATCTTCAGTTTCATATACTTTGTCAACTAAGGATAAGCTGTTCAATAGTGTCAGGAATCTATCATATAGATCAGTCAGGCTCTCTTCAGGTCTTGCATCGAATTGTTCATATTCTTGAATCAATAGAGCCCTTCTGTTTTTCTTGACAGATGCAGATCCCTGGCACTGAGTTTCCAAAGTATCCCAGATTTCTTTTGAAGACTTGCATGCAATCACTCTGTTTGACATAACAGCATCAAGACCATTGTGCAAGATATTCTTTATCTTTGGTTCTCTGAGTACATGAGCTTTTTCTTCTGGAGTCCATTCAGATTTAGCTTTGACCACATAATGTTCTGGTACAGTATCTGTTCGTTCTACGAACTTTGTTGGTATATATGGTCCATCACGAATCCTGTCCAGATTGTCAGGATCCATAGCCTCCAGGTACATCAGCATCTTTACCCTCCATGTAGGATATTCTGATATCTTCAAGATGGGAATCTTCATGCTTTCATACTTGGTTGTCGACATCTTTAGATCGTATCTGATTCAGAATTAAATCAGTTTGCTCTGATACCAATTGTTGCCCAGTAAATAACAATTGTAGAAGGGGGTTGAATACAATTGTATAAGATTCTCGACTTTATATAACACAAATATGAAAGATCAATAACAATAACAATAACAGCTTTATTAACTTTGATATAAAACTGTTACAAACTCTCTTAAGAAATTCTGATGTTCTTAAGAGCTGCTAGCTTACAAAAACTCTCTCAAGAAATTCTGTTCTTAAGAGCTTCTCTCCGATTATGTTCTCTCTTGAATGAATACATAAATCGAAACCAAAACTGTGTTTATATAGTGCACACAACTTCTCTATCAATAACAAGATAAGTCCTAATCATAACAAAGATAGAAACATATCTTTAATCGATAGCTGCATTCTACAAACCAGGAACAAATAGAATAAACTTCCATGTTTATCTAGACTCCAAATATAACTCGAAGTAGGAATCCTGATCAGCTTCAAGTCCTGATGATCAAACCTGATCATAGTCTGAGTAGGAATCCTGATGATCAATAAGATACTGACGCTTGATCAAATACTGATGACCATGCAATACTGATGACGTCAGCAATCCTGATCAGTTGAGTCTAGCTTCTGACGATCATTGAATTCTGATCTAACAGAAACGAAATATATTAGGCTTATACTAATGAAGAAAACTAAATTTACAATTTGAGGAAATGAAATATATAAGCCTTTAAGATCTTTACTAATGAAGGAAAATAAATATACAATCTTAATATTCTCCTAAATTTTTTATTAGAAAATATCTCAATTTTCTTTTAAATCTTTAGTAATGGAATTCAAAATTATCTTATATTCACCTAAACTTTCTTTTTAAGTCAAATTACTATCTTAATATTCTACTAAAATTTATCTTCAAATCAAATTACCATGTTGATATTCTCTTAAAATCAAATTTGCCATATTAATATTTTCATATATGGCTTTGTAATAATTTCTGTTAATCCCAAATGACCTAACAGAATTGTAGAAGGGGGGGGGGGGGGTTGAATACAATTCTAGATATTTCTAAACTTAAAACAACTTATAAATAAAACAACACTGAAAATAAAAACACAAGCAAATATAAAATTTCAGTTGGATATTTTGAGGATACAACTGAGATGTTTTTATTGCGGAAATAATCTGTGTTACAAAAGTATCACAGCTGCTCAGTTCCTGATTTGGAGTGAGAGTGCTCTTGAAAGAAGCTAATACAAACTATTTTTATCTCACTCACTTATCTTAAAAATGAACTGCTACACTTGGTTATAAAACCCAAGTTTACAATGCTATTTTTTGCTACTCTAAAATACACTAAAGGTAACCGCCAGTAGCTTGCTTTTCATCCCTTTTGTCCAATGGTCATTGGAGATCTTGTCTTTTGTCTTCATGCTTATTATGATCCCACTCAAGAACCTAATTGGAAATTGGAATATTTCCTTATTCCCAGTGTCCATTTTGATGGCTTCCGATGCAAAGTACACTTCTACATCACCTTTTGATCTGTCAGAAAACTGTCACTATCACTTTGTCAACTATTCAGAAAAGTGATAATGATTCGTTGATAGCATGAAGATGTGTTTCGTTGATAGCTTTATTCTTCATTCCGTTGATGGTATATTCTTCATTCCGTTGATAGACTAATCTTTATTCCGTTGATAGACTAATCTTCATTCCGTTGATAGACTAATCTTCAATCTGTTGACATGTCTTCACTTAGGCAAAATTACAAGGCACAATATATTTACACTTAACCAACCTATTTTGCCTATCTAGTACATAGTCAACATGACTTAGAAAACCTATCTAATACCTACAACAAATGTATATCAACCAGTGAATTATTGTACAGTGCAATTGCTACATCACTCATTTCGTTGATGAGCTACCTGTCAACGGAAGCTGCAAAGCGTACCATTCCGTTGACAGTTATAAAAGTGACTTAATACAAAATCTACTAAGTGTTTTTATAATTATCATCAAGAACAACATATTCCTAACAATCTCCCCCAATTTATGATTGATAGAATAACAGCCATAAATCAAGAGCCTTGATGATAACAAAAACACTTAGACAAATTATAAATTACAAAAGTAGAATTTGTATTGAGCTTCATGATTTTTTGAAAATTGACTGAACACAAATTAGAAATTCTTACAATACAAGTGCACAGAGCTGCTCCTCTAGCCTGAGCAGATTTATCAACTATGTCTCTGTGGCCTTGTTTTCTTCCCCTTCCTTGCATTGTTCTCCTCAATCTGAGCTTGGAGCCTTCTGTAGAAAATCTTCTCTTCTTCATCTTGTTCACCCAACTTGGATTGCATGAATCTTAGAGTTTCATTATATGCCTTTTCCAATTGGTCCTCCATTTTGAAGAATCTTCTGCAGTTGTCCTTGTCTCTGAATTCCATCATCCAAAAGGGTTGGAGATGAATTTTCTTTCCTGATTGAGGGACCTTTAGAACCCTGGGAAGTGCATCAGGTTTGTTCCAGCTAGCTTTGACTTGACAAATCTTGGAGACAACCTCAGACTTGGCAGTTTTGGTGAACCCAAAATCTCTCTTTAAGCATTTGAACACCACCATCAGTGTCTGATAGTCTTCTCCTAGAATTCTGTGCAGAGGCCAGATTCTTTCCCTTCCACCCTTGTACACAAACACTAATCTCTCTGGTAATCTCTGAGTGGCTGCTATCCCTCTCACTTCTACCAAGTCCTCAAGATATAGGTTTAAGTCAGACTCCTCCTTTATGTCAGTATTGTAGATGAAGTCCTCTGGGTTTGTTGGTGGTTTCTCAACCTGTGGCCTCCTCACAAAAACTGGCTTAGCCTTAGAAACCTTCTGCTGTGATTTCTTCTTTGCATCTATCTCAATTAGAAATTTGGGAAAATTAGCTTCATCAAACTCAAAAGGCTCTTCCTTTGGCACAATTGGTTGATCATGAAAATTAACAGGATGTTCAGGATCACAAGCTAATTTTCCTCCAATGCTTTGATCTGAAAAAGTTGAAGGCACAACTGTTATAGGGCCATCTGTTACAGTGTCTTGAGAATCATCCTTATCAAAGGCCAAGTTTCTTTTAGCTCTTGTCTTGGGTTGCCTTGTACTTTTTGTCTTTTCCTTTGCTTCCTCGGCTTCAACCCTAGCTCTTTCTTCTTGCTGTCTTTCCTCTTCATCAAGATCTTGGGCAACTGCAAGAGCTTCCATGCCTGCCCTAGCTGATTCCTCAGCTTTAGCTTCAGCAAAATTTGGGTGACCAGCCCAAACACAAATCTCTTGCTCATTCCTGTAGATTATTGCTCTTTGCTTCCTTATTTCAGGCACATTGCTTTCCTTACATTTTCTGATAAGTTCACTCAGAACCTTGAGCTCATCTGGGAATTGAGGTGGATAGAATGTCCTAGCAATATTCTTGCGTTTTGGTTTAGCTGGGGATTTTGGAGATAAGCATCTTTGAAGAGTAGCTGAGTCCACATCTCTAATACATGAAGTTTGTCCCTTTTCTTTTCTTGGACCAGTAATCACTCCATGTAAAAGAGGCTTTAGATCATAAGAGGATTTAGTATGTGGCTCCAATTTCGTTGACACTAAGACCATGACATTCGTTGATGGTGCTGTAGAAATAACTTGATCCGTTGAAGGATGTTTGTTCTTTGCAGTTTCAGCCATCTTCTTGATTCTTGCATCTATACTAGACCACTGTTCTTTTATCTGTTCTGCAAGTTGTAGCCTCATAGATGCCTGTTGAATCAGGTCAATGCCATCCAATTTATCCTTTAGTGACTCCCCCATAGCTAATGGCTCCTGTGGTAAAGAAATGGCTGGGACCATAACTTTTGTGACTTGAATATTAAGCTCCTTAGATTTCTCCCCCTTTTTGTTATCATCAAGAGTAATAACAGGGAGACCTTGAGCTGCCATTAGCTGAGTCAAAAGTTGAGTTTGCTTCTCCTGTGCCTTCTGCATTTGAGTTAATGTGGCTTCCACTTTGTCCACCCTAGAAGTAAGAGTTTTCAAAGTAGTTGCCACCTCATTATCCTTGTTGAAGAAAGTGGTCATCCTGGCAACAGTGAGAAGTGGGAGTTTTTCATCAAGCCTCCTTGCTGTGGCATCCTTTAGATTTTCAATGGAGTCCTTGATTTCCCTGGCTTCAATCCTTGTCTGCAGCATCTGGAGTCTCTGAATTTCTAGAGAATCCACGAGTGCCTTGTAGAATTTCTTTTCAATGGCAGATGCAGACTCATGAGCCAAATATGCTTCATTATACTGCCTTGTGATGGCAGCATCCAAACTTTGATGTTCAGGCAAGTCTTGAGAAAGCCATCTTGGCTTAGGAGGCACCACAGAAGTCCTAGTCTGTGCAGTAGTAGCCACCTGTAGAACAACATCAAGACTATCCTCATCACTTGAAAAATCATCATATTCAAAACTTCCACCAGCTCCTGGAGACAAATTGGCAAGTGCATCCTTAGCCCTCATCATGGATGCAGTTGTATGAATAAGATGTAGTGACCTTGCTGCCTCCACATTGCCCTATTGAGCCATGATTTGATAGGCTGGCACAGGATGAGTAAAGGTTTCAGGATCCAAAGAAATGCTATCCAGAGTTTGTTGATAATGCTCTTGGAAAGGCAATTCTTTTTCTCCCTCATTAACCTCCATTAACTCACTTGCAATGGCTGGTTCCTTCCTTTCAGCATCTGTAGTCCCTTCTCTCTCTCCACTCTTTTCTTGCATCATGGGCTCCCCATGGCTCACACCTCTCACACCCTCACCTTCACCTACTAAGGTGGAACTCTCAGTCTCTCCTTTTGCCTGGCTGGAAGAAATAGCCAGCCTCTCACTCGCATCCTCTCCTTTTGCCTGGCTGCAAGCCAGCCTCTCAGATTAACTCCCTTTCAATCCTAGAACTGTTTCAACTACCACTAGATCATCTGCACTAGTTGTGTGAACAACTTGATTTTCAATAAAAGGTGCAGAATGAACTATCAACGGAATGGTAGTTTGAACTGTCAACGGTATGGATACCGTTGATGGAGAAACACTTGTCAACGAAAGAGTCTGTTTTGTTGATGAAGTCAAGAAAGGATTTTGAGAAAGTGAAATTACAGTAGAATCTGTGGTAATTGATTTTAAAGATGGATCCACAGATCCTCTTGTAGCTTCAGAAAAAGATGATTGGTGGCCCAACAAATCACTTAACAAGTGATGACCACCAATTTTAGAGTGGGGCTTCTCCAAGAACAAAGTTGGAGAATCAGGAATAGATGAATGGATCATATCCACATCTAATGACTGTGTTGGTGAATTTTGTGGAGGTGTCTCAATATTAATATTGAGAGAGTAGGACTGTAACCCCAGAGTAAAAATTGGGGCTACATCAAACTGAATTTGAGAAACTAGAATTGTTGCTTCCAGTGTGTGTGCACCCTGTGTGACCTGGGATTTTTGTCTTACCCTTCTTTGGTATTGGGAGATAGCTGTTTGGGGGCTACATGTGTCCCTTACCCTTTTGATGTGTGCTCTTGGAGAAGAGCTTGTTTCAATAACTACATCCTTTTGGGAGGATGCAATTAGACTTGTGCTAATATCCATATTACTCATTGTGCCTTGTTGGGAAGACACAATGGGGCTAGTCTGGGAAGCACTCACCTCTCCCACCTTATTCCTTGGGTTTCTTTGATTTTCACCCCTTCCCTCACCACTCACCACACCAGAAGCACTCCCCTTGGGTTGTGTAGTGGATTTTACAACAGGTGCCTTTTGAGAAGCACCTGAGGTTGGCTTGGTAGATTTAGATTTCGTGGATTTGGGTCTAGTTGCAGGGGCAGGAGCCTGTTGGGTCACTGCTACAGACTCCATTGCAACAAAAGTGGAAACAGTAGCAGAAACTGAAGTAACATTTAAATTAGCAAGTTGAGAAAGTGTTACCTCAATAACTGGCAGATACACCATTGGGACATCACCATTGTGATTCAGCCTCAGGATGTCTGTTAGCACCCTCTTCTCTTGGACAAAACAATCAAACCTGGAATTTGGGTTAGAGATAACTAATGGTGTTGGACTAACATGGTTAGCCAACATCATTAGAAATCTAGCATAATAGATATTCTTTTTCCTAGATTTCTTATCTCCTAACTTAGCACCTAGTTCATACATCAATTGAGTGCTAAAATTATAGTATTTATCAATGAGAAGCATGGTAAGCAAAATCAGAATGGAGTTAGTTAAAGCATCAAAATTACTAATTTTACCAGAAAATACTTTAATAAAAGCATCTGCTAAATAACTCCACTCACTTACCAAGCCTCTCTTAATTTTACCTAAATTCTCAGTTGGCAAAGATTAATTTATTGAATTAAGCATGTTAACAATTTCAGCATGTGTTGGTAAAGCTAAACAATTATTCTCAGGAATGTGAAGGCATGCTTGCAATACATCTGAATTGACAATATACTCTTTACCTTGAATGGTGAATTGCAAAGTGCAGTTAGTCCCACTGTACTCGCAGGAGGTCCAAATCTCCTCTATGATTTCATTGTAAAGCGGAGTGGAGTGAAACATCGCGTAACTGAGCTTGCAATTCATCAGGAAATCCATCATCTTGTGAAAGATTTTGTTCGGGCTTTCCTTGACAACAAATGGAATGGAGTTGTTCTTCTCGTAAATGAACCCTCCAGCTGACATGAGTTTGACTATGGGTGCCATTGTTGAGTGAAGAAAAGCTCGAACTTTGTTTTGCTTTGAGAGAGAAGAAGTAAGAAAGCCTTTGGAAATTTTGAGAGCAGGGTAGAAAAGAATTAAAGAAAACAAAATTTCTTAAATACTCCCCCAAAATTTCTCAAAAATTAAGTTCAATAATAAATATAAATTACTGGATTGGCTTAAAAATCTAACCGTTACAATTAAAATATTACCATGATTTATACTTACAGGGGTGTATGCATAGATCGTGGTAAAGAGACGTGCAAATTCAATGGTTCAGATTAACCACACTATATCAATGAATCAGAATTGGGCGTTTAAGGTCCCGTCTATTTCGTTGATAAAGCTGCATTTCGTTGACATAAAAGTGCTGTCAATGAAACACCCAGAAAAATGCTAAGACTGTCAACGGAATGAGGCATTCGTTGACATAGTAATTTTGACTTAGACAAAATTTCATTTTTTCCTGAGAAAATTAATTCACAGAAAATCATAGCAAATTTCTGGCTGCAAATTAACTTGCAAAAATCTCAAAAATAATTAAGAGAAATTTAGCATACCTAGCTCACTTACTAGTCTTGAGAATGTTGATTCATCAAGTGGCTTGGTAAAGATGTCTGCAAGTTGTTGTTCACTTGGAACAAAATGTAACTCCACAGTACCATTCATAACATGTTCTCTAATAAAATGATACTTGATGTCAATGTGCTTGGTCCTTGAATGCTGCACTGGATTCTCAGTAATGGCAATGGCACTAGTGTTGTCACAGAAGATAGGAATTTTCTCAACTCTTAATCCATAATCAAGAAGTTGATTTTTCATCCATAAAATATGTGCACAACAACTTCCAGCTGCAATGTACTCAGCCTCAACTGTGGAGGTAGAAACTGAGTTTTGTTTCTTGCTGAACCATGACACAAGCTTGTTTCCTAGGAATTGACAGGTGCCGGTTGTGCTTTTCCTGTCAATTTTACATCCTGCATAATCTGCATCTGAATAACCAATTAGTTCAAAGCCAGATTCTCTAGGATACCAAATGCTAAGGTTTGGTGTTCCTTTGAGATATCTGAAAATTCTTTTAATAGCAACTAAATGGGATTCCCTAGGGTCAGCCTGAAATCTAGCACATAGACAAGTAGCAAACATAATGTCAGGTCTACTAGCTGTTAAATATAAAAGTGAGCCTACCATGCCTCTGTAACTTGAAATGTCCACAGATTTTTCCTTAGTATTCAATTCAAGTTTGGTGGCAGTAGGCATGGGAGTTTTGGCAGGAGAGCATTCCATTAAGTTAAATTTCTTTAACAAATCATGAATATACTTTGTTTGACTAATGAAAATGCCTTCATTAACTTGCTTTACTTGGAGACCAAGAAAATAAGTTAATTCTCCCATCATGCTCATTTCATATTTACTTTGCATAAGCTTGGCAAACTTTTGACAAAGTTTTTCATCTGTAGACCCAAAAATTATGTCATCTACATAAATTTGAACAAGTATAGTAGAGCCATTCACAATCCTATGAAAAAGAGTTTTATCTACAGTACCTCTAATGAAGTGATTCTCAAGGAGGAAATGTGAAAGTGTGTCATACCAGGCTCTAGGTGCTTGTTTCAAACCATAGAGTGCTTTGAGGAGGAAGTACACATATTCTGGAAAATCATCATCTTCAAAACCAGGAGGTTGACTTACATACATTTCCTCTTCCAATTCCCCATTCAGAAAAGCACTCTTCACATCCATTTGATAGACCTTGAAATTGGCATGGGCTGCATAGGCTAGAAAGATCCTTATTGCTTCTAGTCTTGCAACATGGCCAAAGGTTTCATCAAAGTCAATTCTCTCTTCCTGTGAGTAGCCTTTTGCAACCAATCTAGCTTTGTTTCTTGTGACTATGCCATTTTCATCCATCTTGTTTCTGAACACCCACTTTGTGCCTATAACACTCCTGGCCTTAGGCTTGGGCATCAGCTTCCAAACTTTGTTTCTCTCAAATTGGTTTAGCTCCTCTTGCATAGCTAAGACCCAATCTAGATCTAGAAGTGCATCCTCAACTTTCTTTGGCTCATCTTGAGACAGAAAGCTACTATATAGACATTCCTCTTGAGTTGCTCTTCTAGTTTGGACTTTTGAAGAAACATCACCTATAATGAGTTCAAAGGGATGATCTTTAGTCCATTTCCTTGAGGGAGGTAGATTAGCTCTAGAAGATGTAGCTTCGTGATCATGATTGCCTTGATTAGATATTTGTCCTTGAGAAACTCCCCCTGAGTTTGTTGTCTCTAAGTGATCATTCCTAGATACATTTCCATGACTGTCAACGGAATGCCCGTTTTGACTGTCAACGAAATTCTCATTTTGTATGTCAACGAATCTTTCACCATTACTGTCAACGGAATAACCATTTGGTCTGCTACTGCTTTCATCTGTGTTAGACACAACAACTTTAGGCTGTTTCTCAATAGCCTTAACATGATTCACTTGATCTCCTTCCTCATTCTCAAAAGAAAGACTTTCATGGAAACCTTTATCACAGAGACCTTGAATTTTGAGATCATCAAAAACAACATGTACAGATTCCATAACAATGTTGCTTATGAGATTATAGACTCTGTAAGTTTTCCCTGCTGCATATCCCACAAATATTGCTTCATCTGCCTTTGCTTCAAATTTCCCCAAATGCTTAGCTTGATTTCTCAGAACAAAGCACTTGCATCCAAAGACATGAAGAAAATCCAATAGTGGCTTCTTTCTTTTAAGTAGTTGATAAGGGGTCATTCTCTTGGCTTGATTAATCAAAGAAATATTTTGAGTGAAGCAATCTGTGTTAACTGCCTCAGCCCAGAAATAAGTTGGTAACTTTGATTCATCTAGCATTGTCCTTGCAGCTTCAATAAGTGTTCTGTTTTTCCTTTCAACTACACCATTTTGCTGTGGTGTCCTTGCTGCTGAAAATTCATGCAAAATACCATTTTCTTCACAGAACATCTTCATAGTTGAATTCTTGAATTCTGTCCCATTGTCACTCCTAATCCTTCTTACATTGAAATCAGGATGATTGTTTACCATTTTGATGTGATTGATAATGATTTCACTTGCCTCATCTTTGGAGTGCAAAAATAAAGTCCATGTAAATCTAGAAAAATCATCAACAATCACACGACAGTATTTCTTCTTTGAAATGGACATGACATTTACAGGGCCAAATAGATCCATATGAAGCAACTCAAGTTGTTGGACAATTGATGACTTTGTCTTGCTTTTGAATGATGCCTTCTTTTGTTTCCCTTTTTGACAGGCATCACACAAACCATCCTTTGAGAATTCCACCTGTGGAATTCCTCTAGCAAGATCTTTCCTCACCAAGTCATTCATAACCTTAAAATTCAAATGAGACAATTTCTTGTGCCATAGCCAACTTTCATCCTTGCTTGCCTTGCTGAAAAGACAAGTGATGGTGTCTGGACTTGTGCTACTAAAGTCAGCAATGTACACATTCCCTCTTCTGAATCCAGTCATTACCACATTGTTGTCTCCACCTTTAGAAACAACACAGGCTTCTTTTGAAAAAGTAACTAAAAATCCTTTGTCACAAAGTTGGCTGATACTAAGCAAATTGTGCTTAAGACCATCCACCAATGCAACCTCATCTATGATGACATTCTCTTTTGAAATCAAGCCATATCCCTTAGTGTAGCCTTTGTTGTCATCTCCAAAAGCAATACAAGGGCCAGCTCTTTCCTGGAACTCTGTGAGCAGGGTAGAATCACCAGTCATGTGTCTTGAACAACCACTATCCAAGTACCAAAGATTCCTTTTGTCTCCCTGGTTGCTAGAGGAACTTGCTTCCTGCTCATGATTGTTAGCCATTAGAGCCAAGTTGACATACTCAACATCATCATCTGAATCTTCACCATTACCAGCCCAATCATACTCCTGAGACATGAAAGCCTTTTCTTTTTGCTTGAGAAGTTCAAAGTATTTCTTTTTATAATCAACAGGCTCAAATTTCATGTTGCCCTTCTCAACTTTGGGCTTTCTGCAATCTCCAGCAAAGTGACCAATCATTCCACAGTTGAAACATTTAGACTTAGACTTTTCAATCCAATTATTTTTGCTAGGTTGAAAGTCTCTCCTTGGTGGCCTTGCTTCTGAGTTTCTCTTGAATTTGAACTTAGAAAATTTTCTTGAAAGAAAAGCAATGTGTTCATCAATCTCATCTAAGTCATCCAAGTTGGCTGGTTCTTCTTCTTTTTCTTCTGTCATCTTGCCTTTACCCTTGCTAACATCACTCCTACAACTAGCTCGACTAGTTGTGGCTTTTACAGCTTCTTCATTGTCATCTTCTAGTTGGTTCACTGATGCAAACAATGCAATAGATCCACCTTTCTTTTGTACCTTCTCAATTTCTTCATCTTGCTCCATTTCCAGCTCATATGTCTTTAAGGTTCCATAAAGCCTTTCAAGAGTATAGTCTTTGTACTCTTGAGTCTTTCTCAGAGAAACAGTCATAGGCTTCCACTCTTTTGGAAGAGATCTAAGAAATTTGAGATTTGATTCCTTAGTTTGGTAGACCCTCCCATACAACTTTAATCCATTCAAAAGCTTTTGAAACCTACTAAACGTGTCATTTAGGGTTTCGCCAGCTTTAAAATGAAAGTGCTCATATTGTTGTATGAGGAGTTGCATTTTGTTCTCCCTAACTTGCTCAGTTCCTTCACAGAGTGTTCTAACAGTGTCCCATACTTCTTTAGAAGTTGTACAGTTTATAACATTGTCAAACATCTCTTGCTCCAAACCATTAAACAGAATGTTCATGGTTCTTTTATCTTTATGGATTTCTGCAACATCTTCAACAGTCCATTCTGAGACAGGTTTTGGAATTCTACATCTTCAGCATCATCTGACAGTCCAACTCTAGATGCAAACTTCATGGGAACGTGTGGACCTTTCTCAATGTAGTCTACATATCTCTCATCCATAGACATGAGATGTAGATGCATTTTTACTTTTCAGTGAAAGTAATTGTCCTTATCTAGAACTGGTATCTTTACACCTGCATCCTTCTTCACCATGGTTTCTGTTTTGGCCTTGATCTTTAAACTTCTTGTATGGTAGAAGCTTGCTCTGATACCAATTGTTAATCCCAAATGACCTAACAGAATTGTAGATGGGGGGGGGGTTGAATACAATTCTAAATATTTCTAAACTTAAAACAACTTTCAAATAAAACAACACTGAAAATAAAAACACAAGCAAATATAAAATTTCAGTTGGATGTTTTGAGGATCCAACTGAGATGTTTTTATTGCGGAAATAATCTGTGTTACAAAAGTATCACAGCTGCTCAGTTCCTGATTTGGAGTGAGAGTGCTCTTGAAAGAAGCTAATACAAACTATTTTTATCTCACTCACTTATCTTAAAAATGAACTGCTACACTTGGTTATAAAACCCAAGTTTACAATGCTATTTTTGGCTACTCTAAAATACACTAAAGGTAACCGCCAGTAGCTTGCTTTTCATCCCTTTTGTCCAATGGTCCTTGGAGATCTTGTCTTTTGTCTTCATGCTTATTATGATCCCACTCAAGAACCTAATTGGAAATTGGAATGTTTCCTTATTCCCAGTGTCCATTTTGATGGCTTCCAATGCAAAGTACACTTCTACATCACCTTTTGATCTGTCAGAAAACTGTCACTATCACTTTGTCAACTATTCAGAAAAGTGATAATGATTCGTTGATAACAGGAAGATGTGTTTCGTTGATAGCTTTATTCTTCGGTTCATTAAGAGCATCATATTATATGCTAGAATTAAGTATTGATGTTATATTATGTATTTAAAATTAAGTTGGGATTTAAATTTTGAAAAAAATATAAAGCTAATCAATATAATAATATTTGATATAATATTAAAATAATGAAATATTAAACAATTGTATTTTTATATTTATTAAAAAATTCGTAAATGATCAAGGCGACACAGAAAATTAAAAAAAAACCTTATGTTAGAAATATTATTTAAAAACGTATTTCGTAGAATGTTTTTAAAAAATTTTAGAGAAATTATTATAAGACCGCTGCGAAACGCGGTTTAGTAAACTAGTTATAATATAAAAAGAGTAATGTACATTTTGTGTACTCGCACTTTAGTCAAGACACCATTTGCAATACTATAGTTCAAAATCGAGCAATTGTAATATCAATTTTTGTATTTTATCGCACTTTGTTGCATTCTGTTAACTGAAGTTAACTCCGTTATTAATTTAGGGAGTAAAATGCAATTTGTGTACTTGCACTTTACTCTAAAGTGCATTTTGTGTACCTACACTTTGCTCAAAATCTCACTTGCAATACTTTAGTTCAAAATTTAGAGTGAAGTTGAGTACACAAAATGCACTTTAGAGTAAATTGTGAGTACACAAAGTGTGATAACTCCAGATCCCGATCTAGGTCCTTCCCGGCCGATCCCACGCCTGGAAGCGGTGTCGCTGCGGTTGGGACTCTGCAAAACAACACCGGAGGGGGGTTTGGGCCCTGGCGGCGCCTCCGGCGTGAGAATAAGTAACGGCTTTGGAAAGGGAGATAGGAATATAGAGAAATCTAAATATGGAGGGTGTGTGTATAGGTTAGGTGTGTAAAAGAGAATGTAACCCCTACACCTTTCCTCCTTGGTCTATATATAGGCCCAGGATTAGGGTTTAGGGGTTGTACCTGCAATCATGAGCGTTGAATCCTAGGTAGGTAGGACACCTGGGCGATGTTGATGGATCGCACGTGTCCAGGTGAAGGATTGTGGCATCGTGTGCCAGGCTCCTGCTGGCGTGTGGTTTAAATAGGAAATAATTATCCCAATCATTGGCAATATTTACGTGTCGTCACCAGGTGTGGCCATCAGTCATGACCTATCCACGTCATGTACCAATGTGTAGTCTTCATGTGAGTTATTGCCTTTGTCGCCAGGAGATAGTTAAACTTAAAGCTTGAGCCATAGCCTGGCAATGAGTCCGGACTGGTACCTAGGTCATGACTCCCAGATGAGTCTGGACTAGGAGGCGGGCCATGATTGTAATGGTAATCCGGGTTCCAGGGGACTCCTGGCTCAGAGATAAGTCCGGGCTATACATAGCCTATCATTTGCCCCCCACTCCCTTATTCAGATTTTCTGGATGGGGGAGTAGAAATTCCTTATTAGGTAACTTTGAAAAGATTCTTGGCTTGATTGTTGCCCCCCAACCCGGATTGTTATCAAGAATGGCAATCCGGTGTTGAGAGCAAGTCCTGGTTCTTTCTTAAGTCCAAAGCTGTAGGCCTTGGGTAACTTAGAAAAAATTCTTGGCTTGATTGTTGCCCCCCAACCCGGATTGTTATCAAGAATGGCAATCCGGTGTTGAGAGCAAGTCCTGGTTCTTTCTTAAGTCCCAAGCTGTAGGCCTTGGGTAACTTAGAAAAAATTCTTGGCTTGATTGTTGCCCCCCAACCCGGATTGTTATCAAGAATGGCAATCCGGTGTTGAGAGCAAGTCCTGGTTCTTTCTTAAGTCCAAAGCTGTAGGCCTCGGGTAACTTGGAAAAGATTCTTGGCTTGATTGTTGCCCCCCAACCCGGATTGTTATCAAGAATGGCAATCCGGTGTTGAGAGCAAGTCCTGGTTCTTTCTTAAGTCCCAAGCTGTAGGCCTTGGGTAACTTAGAAAAAATTCTTGGCTTGATTGTTGTGTAAGATCCGGGAAAATTACGTGTTATTATATGATGTGAAATGAAATTTTAATTTCATATTAAGAGTTATTAAATGATTTATCTGTTTAAACGTGCTAAGTTATTCGTTAAATGATTGAATATGTGATATTGTGATGCTATGTGAAATGTGTGGGGAATTTGAAATTAGTTTGAAAAGGATGTTATACTATTTTATTTTATTTTAATTATTGAAAAGAAAATTTGGATCGTTCCCAAATTATTCGGGAGATTGGTATATCGTTCGTACCAATATTTCATTCGTTAAAATGGAAAGTATTCGAAAATATTCGTAATAGAAGTATTTTGGTTCGTATATCTATTATTAAACGATACTTGTAGTTATCCGTACTTTATGGATGCTTATCGTCTCGTGAAACGTGTATTCTGCTTTATTAAAGATTTAAAGCGTTTATTTTGTTAAATTATATTTAAAGCGATCTATCGGATCAGTATCGATCCAAAAATGTCGTTTGGGGTATTATTTTCCGTTTAATATAAAAAGGCAAATCGTACTTTGTTTTGCGTATAATAAAGCATAATTACAGTTAAAAAGTTAAAAACCCCTGAAACGTGTTCTTCGTGTTCTTGAGAATCAAACTCAATTTTGAAGGCGTTATCGGATTCCGATTTCGATGTTCTTGTAACCAAATCGAATCTCTCATCATCCTCTACCTAAATCCACCATCAAAATTCATGTGGGTATGATTTTTGAACTTTTCCGATTTTTAGTTATTTTATTTATTTCGAATTTTTGATTTAATTTGGGGGAATCTTCGTTTGTGATTTTTCTTGATAATTGATGACATGACTGGATTGTATGTGTTGTAAGGAGTATGAATATGATTTTTAATTTGAATTTAGAGTTCGTTTTCGAGCTAATCGGAAAAGTTAAAGCTCGCCGGAGTTCTTGAGTTTTGCCGGAGCTTGAGATAGACTGATTTGTTCTTGATTATGTTTATACCATCGAATAGATCTGTGCGTTTAGAATCGAACCATGTAAGCCGTTGTGAATTCTGGGTTCGGTTTCTGGTCGCCGGAAAAACGGCCGCCGTTGCCGCCGGTGACCGGAATCGGTGAAAACTGAGATGTTTCTGCGACGTTTTGGTCTGTTTTTGGCATGGCTGTGTTTGTTGTGAAAAACCGAACAGAGGCGCTATGGGTTGGTCGAGGTTTGGACGGAATCGAACGATTCCGGCCGCCGGACGTCGGCCGGAAACTGGGTTTCCCAGTTTCCGGTGGTGTTCTTGACCGACCCGTTTTGTGTTCTTCATGACCCGTTTTCAAAACCCTAACCCGACCCGGTTTGATCCAGAAAACCCTAATTGATTTTCGTGAATAGTGTTTCTGGATTTTTAATTTTAAAATAATTCAAAATTTGTTTTAAAAATTCTAAAAATCATATCTTTGATTTAAAAATATATTTTATTATTCCGAAAATTTTATAAATTCATAAATATTTATTTAAATTCGAAAATTGATTAAATTTAATTATTTTAATTATTTTTGATTAATAATTAATTAATTTAATTAATTGATTAATTCTTTTAATCAGTTAATTCTTAATAATTAATTATTAATTAGATTTAATTAATTAAAATTAAGTTTAATTATTTTCTAGCTTGGTTTATTTATTTAAAAATAGTTTGAGCATTTAAAGAGTGTCAATTAATTTTATTAATTGATTTATTTGCATTTAAAATACTTATATTGGATTTAAAAATCCGATTTTTGATTTAAAAATTGTTTGTGGCTTATTTAAATTCAAATAAGCTTTGTGTGATGTTTTAAAAATAGTTACAAGTGCTATGTGATTCGTATGAGTTGTGTAATGTGTTTTACAGTCAGTATATACCCGTACTAGGGCTAGTATATGAGTTTTAAATATTATAAATTAGACCGGGCGTCCGATACGTAACCGGTTACTTGTTTAAATGTGTTATGTGAATGATGTGAATTATCTGTTGTTGAGTCATGCATGCGAATAAATTGTGTTGAGACTTGTTTGAGTAATTGGTTGTGTCTAATGTTATCACGAGGGGTAGATGGGATAGAAATTTGTCGGTTATGTTAGAAAGTGAGATTTACGAGGCCGTTGACTTGGATGTTGACTTTTTATAGTATGGGGATTGTCGTCAAGCGAGTTACGTGGATTACTTATGTGGTTGATTGCGATTGGTCTATCAATTGAGATGTGGATGTTTATGCAACAGAGACATCGGTAAGATCGGTAAGTGCGTCGAAGTTAAGTTACAATCATTTATGGAATATGAGAATTATACGTTGAGGACTAAGTACCGTCTCATGTTTGACTATCGAGGCTGGCACGTGGATTCGAAATGGTAGAAGCAGACTAGTGGTATTCGCAAGAGCGTTAAAGCAAAGAAGGACGGAAGTCGAGAATCGTGCGATAAGACAGAATAAGGAGGGATCGTATCGTTTCAGCGTTACGAAATAGCTAAGGACCAGAGGCAAGTGTTTATACCCTTGCTTATTAATTAAGGGATATTATCTTGAATTATTAGTATGCATGTTGAATGCTTATTACTAAATTTTCAAATGTTGATTTCTTTTGCATTGAATTGCAAGTATGTTATTTAATCTCGTAAATTGACGAGTACTCTTTTATACCTTTTGAGTTTAGATTCATATTTTCATATTGATCGGAAAGATATACTTATTATATTGAAAAGCTTGAAGAGATAATTATGGACCGTATACTAAGGCTTTCTTTTAAAAGACTTGATTTAAAAATGCTAAGTTGGAATATTACCAACCCTAGATGAGCAGGAACTTGTGAACCCTATGAGGGAAAACTTATTCTGAAATTCTGAAGTGGTGTTTCTTGCCCTTCAGGTATTCCGTTTTTCACCTTGCACCTATGCAAACCTTGTTATCCTTTCTTGTTAATGCGATCATCTGATCCATTCCCTGATTCGAATTCATATATGCTGTGCATGATTTAGTTTACTTCCTTCAAGCACAAGGCTTATCTATTATAAGTACATGTAAGAAGGACTTGAACTATTTCTGTCAGAAGTTGATAAACCCTTATTTTCTTCATTTATAAACTTCACCTTGAATTCTTCTTAAACTTGAACTTGACTCTCTTGTCATTTACCAGACTGGTAAACCTTTATTAATTCTTCCATAATGTGATGATTTGAACTATTGAGGCCATCTAGAGCCTGTTCTTTGAACCCTACTCTATATTGACTTGTTACACTTTCTGTTGATATCATATTGTCTGTTTCATATCAGACCTAACCTTGTTGAGCATGTCATTGTTTATTCTTCATTATATCCCAGTTGTTACATCGAACTCGTCGATGCTTATTATATTGTCACTTTTCATGTGCACCTCCCCATATTGTGTCGATCTCGTCGATACTAGATTATATTGTTATTCCTTAATGGATTCTTCATAATTGAACTGTTTCCTGGAACGTGAGTTTTCCAGCAATTGTTGTATTAGGTTGTCGATTCTTCCGACACCTGATTGTCGAAGTAAGGTTGTCAATTGTTCTGACACCTGACGTATATAATATAGGATTGGAATGTTTTTTTTTAAATGGACCAATTATTGGTCGGGCCATTTATGGTCGATGTAATTTAGGCCCAGATTGGCCTTGGATCCGTAGAGGACTATGCATGAGCTAGTCCGGGGTTGTTGCGTGGCTGGCCAGCAGCACAACCTTTGATTTGATAAATGTTAAAAATCCAATTCTAATATTAGTTCTTATTTCTGATGTTTTGTACTTGTGAGTTATGACCTGATATTCAGGTTTATTCGTTGCGTAAAATTGTTGGTTGTTGATTAATAAATGGTGGTTTCAATCTTGCTGAAATCACTTACTCTTAATTCATTTGGATTCCAAATAGTCGAAATCCACTTCCTTGATTCCATTGGCAGTCGTGAGATATCTATCTTGATGAGTTTTATTCATACCGCATATCCAGTCGGTACCATGTTGAAGTCTTGAAGTGCGTTCTTTATTCCTTGACCGAGCGTGTTGGCTCATTCTTACCCTTGATTATTCTAACCTTCCAGAGTTGTTGGTTTCAGAAAATGTTGTGAATAGATTTGTTATCTTCAAAACTAGTATTTTTATACAAACTATGGTCTTGAAGACGTATGAGTTATATTTATTTCATATGTTCTACTTACTATTGTAGATATTGTTGATTCGGTCATCGTAACGACCAATATAAATCTTTTGTGTTTTAAAACTATTCAGTTGAGAGAAACTGAATGAGAAATTGTGGTAAATTACCAAACTTAATTTGAAAATTTTAGAGATTTTAATTGTTCAAAAACAAAAGTTGTTATTTGAAAATCCAAAGTTTATTTTGGAAACCTTTCGTATTATATTTAATAATGCGCTTGCTGAGCAATTCATTCGCTCATACTTGTTTTATTTATATATATTTTAGCCTGCCGGAAAGAAGGTGTATTGGCAAGAGTTGTCCGCGTAGCTGATCAGAGATGGGGAAAGATATTAGCGTAAAGACGTTTTGATCCAGAGCATTGGAGCTAGTGAGAGGTTTTGTATATAGATGTTTTCTATTGAATAAGATATTGTATAAGAGTAGTGGCCTAGTATACTTCTTATCGAAGTTATACTAGTGTTTTAGATTGTATGTAAAGAGAATGATTGTAAAGAGGAAAGTTGTTGTAATGAAATTTTGGATTCTTGTTTCTAGCACTATAACCTTTAAAGATTCTTGGTAGAGTTGGGGTCACAGATATTATTATTATTGTGTTGATTTTATATTGAACAGGTTGTTTGGATTAAGAGTGCAGTGTGACGACCAAGTCCTTTGACCCCGGATTTGGGGGCGTTACAGTTGGTATCAGAGCAAGGGTTATAGTAAAACTAGAAACGAGAGTGTGTGGGAGTGTATATAGTTATATAAGGAACGTCAGAGCTCATTTAGAGTTCGTGTTGGACTATTGGATATAGTACCGCTGAGTGAGTTGAGATGGAGGTATTTGATTGAGATAGTTGTGCTGAAATGGATAGAACTTCTTGCGTTTGTAGACGTCTAAGGCGGAATCTTCAAGGACTATTACGAGTCGACGACGACGTACGATATTGATAACCTTGCGACGTGGAAAAGAAGGGCTGAAATCGAATGACGTGGAAAAGAAGGGCTGAAATCGAATAACGTGGAGAAGAAGGGCTGAAATCGAATAACGAGCTATCGAAGGAGTCGACGGAGGAGGCATATGTGAAGACCTTGGTAATACCTTCCCATCCTAATGAAATATTTGGCATTCCTTTAAGAGGAACCCGTGTTGATGGATATATTCCACCTTTTGACTTTGTAGTTGATACTTTCGATCAATCATGTTTGCAATTGCATCAGAGGTTGTTGTGATATCTATTTCAAATTTTGAGGCTTGTTGAAAAATATGTTATTTAAATTCCAACTCCTTCATTCTTCCGGAGTGGATAACTCTAATTGTAATGTAACACTATTTGTTGATACTTCCTTTCTGGTTGTTCTTCTTTTCTGAAATAACACCTTTGGAATCTATTCAATTTCAATCCAAGGTGTGTATTTGAGATTTCTTATCGAAAGGCCCTGGTTGTCATTCTGACTCTAAACTTCTTTCATATTTCTCTACTCCAACTGAGGTAAACAACCCTATTTATAGGGGACACAAGGACTATCTGTCTATGTGATAGAAGTCTGACGGGACGCCGTCACTTGTGTGTTGTGAAATACAAGAAGGCTAATTACCTTTAGTACTGTCTTAATAGAGACACACAACATTGAGTTCATGTGATCAAATTGATCTCTCAGTAATTCTTTCACTTCCAATAATGTTTGCTTTGGAATATGCAGATTTGGTAACCCCAATTGGGGGACATTTGCTACGATATAGAATCTTTTCACTTCAAAATATCATGAATTTTTGTTATACCAAATAATCTGGGAGGTATGCCATTAGGGTGAACTGAAATTTACCCTACCATAATGAACGAAGAATTTGCGATTGAATTACTACAAGCGAAAGCGGATTGCGATGCGATTAGAATACTAGTAACACATAACGGAGCCAGTTGCTCTCTCTCTATCGATTAACGTTACGATGTGAAAGAGGTGGAGTTAGATAATTCAAAAGTTGATTGGAAATTGGGGAAAAATGTGTAATTGTGCTGATGATATCCCATGTTGTGGAAGATGAACATAATAGATTTCTGTCTCAATGAGAAGAACTTTTAAAAATTTGATGATAGGCTAATAATGGAGAATAAGTTGATCTTTGAGTATTTCAGGATTGTATGATATGGTTGCAAGTCTTTTGCTCACGATAGTTAAGGTAGATCTTGCCAGTCAATGTGGATGTATAGAATGAGAATCAAGATAATGTCGAGTTGATCAAGCTGTTTGGGAAATGAGATGGAACCATGGAAAAAGGTGTCCTGAGTGTTACTGTGAATGTATCTTCTAAATTATTTGGAAATCAGATGGAGATTGATTAAGTTCTTAGGACTAAGTAGAACAATTTTAAAGATATGGGATTAAGTCACCAAGTTGATAAGGAATATTCTCACAATTGTAGATAGGAAAAGAAGATGAAGAGGTGTTGATAAGGATTTAAAGACAATGGATAAGGTAATGAGGGGTTGTTTTCAGCTGAAGATTTAATTGATATGAAAGGTATGTGATCGTTGAAAGTAGTTGTTAGATATATTGGAGGTAGATAAAGTTGACCCAAGAATATGGATGGCTGATAGTATGAGTAGAAAGAGGAAGATTAGAGACGTAAACATCTTCGGTACAAGGAGTAGAAAGAATGGAGCTTTGAGGTTATGATAACAAGAGATTAACAAAAAGAAATGACGGAAATAAGGATTCAACCAGGATTGATTAAAGAGAAAGGGCTACATAAAGGAAAGAGTTATGGAAAGAGAAATGGAATTCAATTACAGGAGGGAACGAGAAAGTATAAGGAATAAGAAAGAAGTGCAAGAATACATATGAGGGGTTTCAAAAGGATGTTAGTGTTGGTGAATATCTAAGTACTTGAGGTGTTGGAAAATGAAGACAGAGTAACAGAGGTATAGTAGACGATTACAACTAAAGAGATTCCTGATTGGAGGTGGAGACATGTTAAGATAAACTGTGTAGTAGAGTTGTTAAGGCCTAGGGCTTATCGTGATGTTATTTGGGTTATTATTGGCTAATTAATGAGAGATAATAGTACGGCATGGAATGACGAGTTCAATTGTATTTGGCAGAGATCCGCGACTTAATTAAAGAATTCAGACAGACTATGGTTGTGTACTAAATTTTTAAGGTAATTGGAAGGACCATTTACAGATGATTAGATTTCCTTACGACAACAGTTATTATGACGATTTTGAATTGCTACCTTACGTCGATCTACTGTGTGTTAGGAAAGTTGCGTATAAGTTTGCGTACCACTCCATGAGTGGTGTATTCATAGTGTATTTCATAAAATATGAACCTATAGAGATTTAGTTAAATTGTTCTATGTTGAGTAACCAATTGAGATATTGAGTCAGTATGAGAGTGATAAGTAATAGAGGAGTCAAATTAGTATGAGTATGAGGAGAAATCCTAAGGTTGAAGAGTCAACCTAGGAATTTGAGAATGAGATGTTGGAAAATATCCACCTGTGTTTGCGCAAGTTGATTCTGAGGACAGAATCCTGTTAAGGGGGAAAGGATGTAAGATCCGGGAAAATTACGTGTTATTATATGATGTGAAATGAAATTTTAATTTCATATTAAGAGTTATTAAATGATTTATCTGTTTAAACGTGCTAAGTTATTCGTTAAATGATTGAATATGTGATATTGTGATGCTATGTGAAATGTGTGGGGAATTTGAAATTAGTTTGAAAAGGATGTTATACTATTTTATTTTATTTTAATTATTGAAAAGAAAATTTGGATCGTTCCCAAATTATTCGGGAGATTGGTATATCGTTCGTACCAATATTTCATTCGTTAAAATGGAAAGTATTCGAAAATATTCGTAATAGAAGTATTTTGGTTCGTATATCTATTATTAAACGATACTTGTAGTTATCCGTACTTTATGGATGCTTATCGTCTCGTGAAACGTGTATTCTGCTTTATTAAAGATTTAAAGCGTTTATTTTGTTAAATTATATTTAAAGCGATCTATCGGATCAGTATCGATCCAAAAATGTCGTTTGGGGTATTATTTTCCGTTTAATATAAAAAGGCAAATCGTACTTTGTTTTGCGTATAATAAAGCATAATTACAGTTAAAAAGTTAAAAACCCCTGAAACGTGTTCTTCGTGTTCTTGAGAATCAAACTCAATTTTGAAGGCGTTATCGGATTCCGATTTCGATGTTCTTGTAACCAAATCGAATCTCTCATCATCCTCTACCTAAATCCACCATCAAAATTCATGTGGGTATGATTTTTGAACTTTTCCGATTTTTAGTTATTTTATTTATTTCGAATTTTTGATTTAATTTGGGGGAATCTTCGTTTGTGATTTTTCTTGATAATTGATGACATGACTGGATTGTATGTGTTGTAAGGAGTATGAATATGATTTTTAATTTGAATTTAGAGTTCGTTTTCGAGCTAATCGGAAAAGTTAAAGCTCGCCGGAGTTCTTGAGTTTTGCCGGAGCTTGAGATAGACTGATTTGTTCTTGATTATGTTTATACCATCGAATAGATCTGTGCGTTTAGAATCGAACCATGTAAGCCGTTGTGAATTCTGGGTTCGGTTTCTGGTCGCCGGAAAAACGGCCGCCGTTGCCGCCGGTGACCGGAATCGGTGAAAACTGAGATGTTTCTGCGACGTTTTGGTCTGTTTTTGGCATGGCTGTGTTTGTTGTGAAAAACCGAACAGAGGCGCTATGGGTTGGTCGAGGTTTGGACGGAATCGAACGATTCCGGCCGCCGGACGTCGGCCGGAAACTGGGTTTCCCAGTTTCCGGTGGTGTTCTTGACCGACCCGTTTTGTGTTCTTCATGACCCGTTTTCAAAACCCTAACCCGACCCGGTTTGATCCAGAAAACCCTAATTGATTTTCGTGAATAGTGTTTCTGGATTTTTAATTTTAAAATAATTCAAAATTTGTTTTAAAAATTCTAAAAATCATATCTTTGATTTAAAAATATATTTTATTATTCCGAAAATTTTATAAATTCATAAATATTTATTTAAATTCGAAAATTGATTAAATTTAATTATTTTAATTATTTTTGATTAATAATTAATTAATTTAATTAATTGATTAATTCTTTTAATCAGTTAATTCTTAATAATTAATTATTAATTAGATTTAATTAATTAAAATTAAGTTTAATTATTTTCTAGCTTGGTTTATTTATTTAAAAATAGTTTGAGCATTTAAAGAGTGTCAATTAATTTTATTAATTGATTTATTTGCATTTAAAATACTTATATTGGATTTAAAAATCCGATTTTTGATTTAAAAATTGTTTGTGGCTTATTTAAATTCAAATAAGCTTTGTGTGATGTTTTAAAAATAGTTACAAGTGCTATGTGATTCGTATGAGTTGTGTAATGTGTTTTACAGTCAGTATATACCCGTACTAGGGCTAGTATATGAGTTTTAAATATTATAAATTAGACCGGGCGTCCGATACGTAACCGGTTACTTGTTTAAATGTGTTATGTGAATGATGTGAATTATCTGTTGTTGAGTCATGCATGCGAATAAATTGTGTTGAGACTTGTTTGAGTAATTGGTTGTGTCTAATGTTATCACGAGGGGTAGATGGGATAGAAATTTGTCGGTTATGTTAGAAAGTGAGATTTACGAGGCCGTTGACTTGGATGTTGACTTTTTATAGTATGGGGATTGTCGTCAAGCGAGTTACGTGGATTACTTATGTGGTTGATTGCGATTGGTCTATCAATTGAGATGTGGATGTTTATGCAACAGAGACATCGGTAAGATCGGTAAGTGCGTCGAAGTTAAGTTACAATCATTTATGGAATATGAGAATTATACGTTGAGGACTAAGTACCGTCTCATGTTTGACTATCGAGGCTGGCACGTGGATTCGAAATGGTAGAAGCAGACTAGTGGTATTCGCAAGAGCGTTAAAGCAAAGAAGGACGGAAGTCGAGAATCGTGCGATAAGACAGAATAAGGAGGGATCGTATCGTTTCAGCGTTACGAAATAGCTAAGGACCAGAGGCAAGTGTTTATACCCTTGCTTATTAATTAAGGGATATTATCTTGAATTATTAGTATGCATGTTGAATGCTTATTACTAAATTTTCAAATGTTGATTTCTTTTGCATTGAATTGCAAGTATGTTATTTAATCTCGTAAATTGACGAGTACTCTTTTATACCTTTTGAGTTTAGATTCATATTTTCATATTGATCGGAAAGATATACTTATTATATTGAAAAGCTTGAAGAGATAATTATGGACCGTATACTAAGGCTTTCTTTTAAAAGACTTGATTTAAAAATGCTAAGTTGGAATATTACCAACCCTAGATGAGCAGGAACTTGTGAACCCTATGAGGGAAAACTTATTCTGAAATTCTGAAGTGGTGTTTCTTGCCCTTCAGGTATTCCGTTTTTCACCTTGCACCTATGCAAACCTTGTTATCCTTTCTTGTTAATGCGATCATCTGATCCATTCCCTGATTCGAATTCATATATGCTGTGCATGATTTAGTTTACTTCCTTCAAGCACAAGGCTTATCTATTATAAGTACATGTAAGAAGGACTTGAACTATTTCTGTCAGAAGTTGATAAACCCTTATTTTCTTCATTTATAAACTTCACCTTGAATTCTTCTTAAACTTGAACTTGACTCTCTTGTCATTTACCAGACTGGTAAACCTTTATTAATTCTTCCATAATGTGATGATTTGAACTATTGAGGCCATCTAGAGCCTGTTCTTTGAACCCTACTCTATATTGACTTGTTACACTTTCTGTTGATATCATATTGTCTGTTTCATATCAGACCTAACCTTGTTGAGCATGTCATTGTTTATTCTTCATTATATCCCAGTTGTTACATCGAACTCGTCGATGCTTATTATATTGTCACTTTTCATGTGCACCTCCCCATATTGTGTCGATCTCGTCGATACTAGATTATATTGTTATTCCTTAATGGATTCTTCATAATTGAACTGTTTCCTGGAACGTGAGTTTTCCAGCAATTGTTGTATTAGGTTGTCGATTCTTCCGACACCTGATTGTCGAAGTAAGGTTGTCAATTGTTCTGACACCTGACGTATATAATATAGGATTGGAATGTTTTTTTTTTAAATGGACCAATTATTGGTCGGGCCATTTATGGTCGATGTAATTTAGGCCCAGATTGGCCTTGGATCCGTAGAGGACTATGCATGAGCTAGTCCGGGGTTGTTGCGTGGCTGGCCAGCAGCACAACCTTTGATTTGATAAATGTTAAAAATCCAATTCTAATATTAGTTCTTATTTCTGATGTTTTGTACTTGTGAGTTATGACCTGATATTCAGGTTTATTCGTTGCGTAAAATTGTTGGTTGTTGATTAATAAATGGTGGTTTCAATCTTGCTGAAATCACTTACTCTTAATTCATTTGGATTCCAAATAGTCGAAATCCACTTCCTTGATTCCATTGGCAGTCGTGAGATATCTATCTTGATGAGTTTTATTCATACCGCATATCCAGTCGGTACCATGTTGAAGTCTTGAAGTGCGTTCTTTATTCCTTGACCGAGCGTGTTGGCTCATTCTTACCCTTGATTATTCTAACCTTCCAGAGTTGTTGGTTTCAGAAAATGTTGTGAATAGATTTGTTATCTTCAAAACTAGTATTTTTATACAAACTATGGTCTTGAAGACGTATGAGTTATATTTATTTCATATGTTCTACTTACTATTGTAGATATTGTTGATTCGGTCATCGTAACGACCAATATAAATCTTTTGTGTTTTAAAACTATTCAGTTGAGAGAAACTGAATGAGAAATTGTGGTAAATTACCAAACTTAATTTGAAAATTTTAGAGATTTTAATTGTTCAAAAACAAAAGTTGTTATTTGAAAATCCAAAGTTTATTTTGGAAACCTTTCGTATTATATTTAATAATGCGCTTGCTGAGCAATTCATTCGCTCATACTTGTTTTATTTATATATATTTTAGCCTGCCGGAAAGAAGGTGTATTGGCAAGAGTTGTCCGCGTAGCTGATCAGAGATGGGGAAAGATATTAGCGTAAAGACGTTTTGATCCAGAGCATTGGAGCTAGTGAGAGGTTTTGTATATAGATGTTTTCTATTGAATAAGATATTGTATAAGAGTAGTGGCCTGGTATACTTCTTATCGAAGTTATACTAGTGTTTTAGATTGTATGTAAAGAGAATGATTGTAAAGAGGAAAGTTGTTGTAATGAAATTTTGGATTCTTGTTTCTAGCACTATAACCTTTAAAGATTCTTTGTAGAGTTGGGGTCACAGATATTATTATTATTGTGTTGATTTTATATTGAACAGGTTGTTTGGATTAAGAGTGCAGTGTGACGACCAAGTCCTTTGACCCCGGATTTGGGGGCGTTACATGTTGCCCCCCAACCCGGATTGTTATCAAGAATGGCAATCCGGACTGTATAAAATTTTGGTAGCTCTGGAATGCGAAACGATTTCAGTTTTTCCCCCCTTTTCCTTTGAAAAGGTACCTCTCTTTTTACCTCGGGAACCGATGCAACCTGCTGTCACAGTTATTACTCCTGTCTTTTCTTCCTTTTTGTATTTTCTTTTTGTACTTTATTTTCTTGGCGGCCAGTAGGATTCTGCCACCTGTCCTGTTATTTGTCCTTTTCACGTCCTTCTATAAAAAGCTCTTGACAGTTCCTTTACTCTTTTTACTTCTTTTTCGAAAACTCTCCTCGCTCTTTGTCTCTCTTCGGCATCCCTGCAAGTCACTTTTCCGGCAAAGGATCTCGCGAAGCCGTCCTTTTTCTCCTGCTTCTTGTAAGTATCTCTCTTTCCCTTTTTCTCTTTTCTTCTCTTTGATCGCTATTTTCTCTTTCTGATTCGTAATTTACCGTTTTTTCCGACTGTTCATATTTCGAGTTTGGGGGTTGTGCCTGGTTTTTGTATGTTTAGATTTTGATGTCTATTTGTGTTTATAATGTTCTATGTGTGTTTTTTGGGTTCTCAAGTTTGTTGTTTGGTGGTTGCATGTGATTTTAGCTGTTTGGTTTCTATTCTTAGTTCTGGGTTTCGAGAATCCTCTTTTGTGTTCTTGGCTGAGATTTTGTGTGAATTGTCGTGTGTATGTATTTTGATCTTGGTTTTGTGATACTGTTATTGGTTTGAAGTGTTCTTGACGATTCATGTCTTTGAGAATTTATAACTAGTCCGGACTATTCCATAATCCGGGTATTCCTGGGTTTTTAGTGTACTGTGAGGCTAACTGGTATTTGGTTTGCCTAGTGTGTAACCCGGTTCTGGTAGAAAATAGGAACTGAACGTGTATAATTGGAAAAAATCTACTCCAGCTTGAGATAGTAAAACTTACTTTAAATTTATCTTTCTAGGTTTATGGTTCAGATTAAGGCTCGTGCCCGTCGCGTACTTATTTCCCTCTCTGACCCTTCTACTTGTAGCGAGCCTTCACCCTCTAATAATCCGGAGGTAATAGAATTATATTGGTGTAGAATGGCTAAGAAGAAGAAACAATCCGGACCTCTAGTAACCCAGCTTTTTGTTCACGAACCTCCCCGCGGTGGTGTGCTCAGCACTCCGGATGGATATTGGTCTGACACCAGCTATTTCTTTGTGAAGAAAGATCCAGCTATAAAACAACAATTTTATTATAGGGATCTTAGTACTTGCTATAGGAATCATCAAGAGTTTGGCCGTCCCGGACCGTACAATGAGTCCGAATTTGATGCCTCTTTTTCCAAAATGGGCATTAGCGAGGCTCCTTATCCTTTGAAGGAGAAGTTTGCCAATCTTCCTGATATTCAGATGGACAAATTGGTCCGAGCTGCCTTCCATTTGGGGCCCGAGATAAGTTGGAGATGGCCTCAACCCGGGGAAATGATTTATCATAGACCGAAGCATGGCTATATTGGTGTGTGGTTGGAAACTTTGCGATCCGGATGGAATCCTAGATGCCACCAGTTTGTAAAACATCTATGTAAATATGTGTACAAAATTTCCATAATGCAAATTACTCCTAACGGAGTCAAGTGGATAACTTGGTTTTTGGCTTCTTGTGAAAAGATGGGTTATCAGCCCACATTTCGGCTTTTCCATCAACTTTTTAAATTAGTCCAGTCTAATAAGGAACCTTTATATGAGATCCGTTTCTGGGCCGAAGAATGCGGATATCCTTCTGGTACTGCTAAACCTGTGATTCAGCAGTCTACTCTGAAATATTGGCATGGGGAAGTTATTTTTTTGAAAGGCTTGGATTTGGAATTCCTGCCTTATATAGTTTCTGGAGTTGAAGCAGAAGTATTTGATACTTATAAGCTTGGAGGAGAGGCCTTAGCCCAGATTCATCGGTTTTGTGAGTGCCTCGGGTTTCAAATGACTCGGGATAGTTTCATGAAACATGATAAGTTGTTTGAGCTTGGATGTAAGTTGTTGTAATTCTTCTTTTTGTGAACCGGACTAATTCCTTTGATATACTTATATTTCTTTTTCCTTTGTACAGGTTTGCCTTACTTTCAACCCGAGCTGTACGGAATCATGTCTTCCAATGCTCTTGCTGCATCTTTTAGGAAGCTTGGTGGTGTCCACAGTACCAAAAGTCCGGGCGATGTTGGAGGGTCCGGTTCCAGCGCACTAAAGGAGGGAGGTGCCGAATCTGTTGCTCCGGATGCCCATCAGCCCGAACCTGTGGTTGATGCTGTTGATGTAGAAATTGTAGAAGGCCTGGAACAGCGGTCTGTGAAGAAAAGGAAAATTCATAGTGGAAAGAAACCACCTGCCAAGACGAACGCCACCGTCAATAAAATTGTTGCCGATGGTGATGGGAAGGGTCCGGATAGAGAGCCTATCCGAATTGGAAATTTCACTCTGGAGCAACTTGCTGGAATGTGCACCGATATCCCCACGGATTCGGACTTCGAAGAGATGGAAGATGCTGGGAGTAATGCTTGCCTGAAACGCCTTGTTGGCCACTGGGCACATGTAAGTAGTTTCCTGTTGAGAATTGTCTTTATTCTTTGTAATTCTGTCTTTTCCTTTGTTGATTTTTGATTATTATTTTGCAGACCGGTAGCTTGATTAGCGCACTTGCCAGTCTTATCATTACTGAGCGGAAAACTGCACTGGAGTTTGCTACTGAAAAGGATGCCCGGGTTCGAGACCTTGAACTTGAAGTTGCTTCTTTGAAAACACAAAATGCTGAGAAGGAGTCCGAATCCGCATCCAAGTTATCCAGGCTTCAAGCTGAAATTGTTTCGGTTGAGAAAAGGGCTAATGACCTGGATGAGGTCAACAAGCAACTTGTTCTGGAAAATGCCAAGACTCGTGACTCTATTATATCCGATTTCAAAGGTGGTCCAGAGTATGACCAGGATGTTGCTGATGCTGCTGCTCCCGAGATTCAACGAGCTTGGCTTGTTTCCGAACGCCATGTTAAGACTGATCCCAATGCCAACTGGGATTCTTTTGTTGGTGAGTTTTTGGCTGCAAAGCTCGCCATCGAGGAAGGCAAAGGGGAGCCTCAGCCTTTCAATGGCCCTGTTCCGAGCTTCCTTCCGGCTTCTTCCAACCCGGATGATTATGGTTTCTAGTTCTTTGTTGTACCTTTTGAACATTTGATATCTGATTTCTGTAACCGTAAACTTCGTTTTGTTTCTGCTCACGTTGGGGATGTTTCCGGGTTGTACGGCCACCCCGGGTCCCTGTTTCTGTAATCGTTTGCAATTCAACTCTTTATCACTGTTCATTCTTTTGTTCTGCTAAACTTATATTTCTCGTGAGTCCGGTTTCATAGCTTGGTTATGACCCGGACTTTTTGCATATTGCTCGTGAGTCCGGTCTCATGGCTTGGTTCTGAGCCGGACTCTTTGTTTTTTACTTAGACTAGAATCTAAGATTTTCATATGATGCATATTGCTCGTGAGTCCGGTCTCATGGCTTGGTTCTGAGCCGGACTCTTTGTTTTTTACTTAGACTAGAATCTAAGATTTTCATTTGATGCATATTGCTCTTGAGTCCGGTCTCATGGCTTGATTCTGAGCCGGACTCTTTGTTTTGTACTTAGAATAGAATCTAAGATTTCATTTGATGCATATTGCTCGTGAGTCCGGTCTCATGGCTTGATTATGACCCGGACTTTTTGCATATTGCTCGTGAGTCTGGTCTCATGGCTTGGTTCTGATCCGGACTCTTTGTTTTTTACTTAGACTAGAATCTAAGATTTTCATATGATGCATATTGCTCGTGAGTCCGGTCTCATGGATTGGTTCTGAGCCGGACTCTTTGTTTTTACTTGGACTAGAATCTAAGATTTTCATTTGATGCATATTGCTCTTGAGTCCGGTCTCATGGCTTGATTCTGAGCCGGACTCTTTGTTTTGTACTTAGAATAGAATCTAAGATTTCATTTGATGCATATTGCTCGTGAGTCCGGTCTCATGGCTTGATTATGAGCCGGACTCTTGATTTTGTACTTAGAATAGAATCTAAGATTTTCATTTGATGCATATTGCTCGTGAGTCCGGTCTCATGGCTTGGTTCTGAACCGGACTCTTTGTTGGTGCGTATTGCTGGGGACCCTGGCTATAATTTTTGCCTATGGCTTCGAGCCAGGGCTACTATTTTGCTTATTGCTGGGGACCCGGGCTACCTGTTATGCCTATGGCTTTGGGCCCGGGTTATTACAAAAAATTGAAATTTACTGGAAGTTAAAATATACAAGATAAGATCAAGAGAAAACAAAACAACAAGACCGGTTTTATTTATAGAAAAATTAGGAATACAAAGCTCTTATTCTAATCTGGGCTTTTGGGAGCTCCTTATTCTTTATCCGGCCACTGCAATCTTTTTACTGGTAGAATTTTCGGAGTCTAAGGCCATGCCAAGTATTGGGGACCTCAGAACCATCCATATGAACCAACTTGTATGTTCCAGGCCGGAGTACCTCCCTTATCTTGTAGGGTCCTTCCCATTTTGGCATGAGCTTGCCAATATTAGTAGGGTCGGAAGCTTCAGTATCACGAAGGACCAGGTCTCCAACTTGAAAGTTCTTAACCCGGGCCTTCTTCCCAAAGTACTCTCTAGTTTTTTCCTTGTATTGTTCCATTCTCTTAATAGCTTGATCCCGGACCTCGTCAATCAATATCAGGTTAGTCTGCAAACATTCTTCATTAGCCACTTCTTCAAAATTTATCGCTCTGTGGGAGGGATTCCCAACTTCAATTGGTAATAAAGCTTCAGTGCCGTAGGCGAGTTTGAACGGGGTTTCGCCAGTGCTAGTCCGGGGACTAGTCCTGTATGCCCATAACACATTTGGCAACTCCTCAGGCCACTTATTCTTGCTTTCTTGTAACCTCTTCTCAATTCCTCTAAGCAAAATCCGGTTTGTAACTTCAACTTGGCCGTTTCCTCTTGGGTATGCAACAGATGATTTTTTATGCTTGATTCCTCTTTCTTTCAGGTAGGCTTCGAAATCGGACCCCACAAATTGTGGCCCGTTGTCAGAAACTAGAACCATTGGTAGTCCGAACCTCATCAGTATATTGTCCATAAACCGGATGCAATCTTGTTGGTTGATTGTTCTCATTGCCTTAGCTTCAGCCCACTTGGTCATGTAATCAATTGCCACCAGCAAATATCTCAGGTCGCCTTTAGCCCGGGGAAACGGACCCATGATGTCAATACCCCAAACTGCAAACGGGATAGGAGACAGGACTGAGGATGGTAAGACCGGGCTCTGTCGTGGTACATTACTGAACAGTTGGCACTTCTTACACTTTTTCACGAAATCCACAGCATCATTGTGTATTGTTGGCCAGTAGTAACCTTGTCTGATAATCTTGTGTGCCAGGGCTTTGGCAGCCATATGGTCACCACATATGCCTTCATGGACTTCTTCTAAACAATATGTAGCTTCCACTGGACCAACGCACTTCAGAATTGGTGCAGAGTAAGTCCGGCGATAAAGCGTTCCATCTTCCAGAAAGAATTTAGCAGCCTTGGCCTTCAACCTTTGAGCTTGGTTCTTGTCAGAAGGGAGTTCTCCTTTTTCCAGATATACGACTATGGGAGTCATCCAACTAGGATGGTCGTCTATCTCCATTATTTCTTCCTTCTCAATTGTGGGTTTTTCCAATTCTTCAAAATAGACCGAACTATCCAATTCTGCTGAATTTTGGACTAGTTTGGATAGAATATCGGCCTCAGTGTTGTCTTCTCTACTCACTTGGATTATTTCAAATTGTGGTACCTCAGCTAGGTGTCCTTGAACCAGGACTTGGTACCTTCCCAAAATTGGGTCTTTGGCGACATAATCTCCAGTTGTTTGCTTGACCACTATTTGGGAATCGCTGAAAATCCTTAGCTTTTTCGCTCTCAGGTTTCGGGCTAGACGGAGTCCTGCCAAAATAGCTTCATACTCCGCCTGATTGTTTGTTTCTTGGAATTGAAAACCGATTGCTTGCTTTATCTTAAAGCCGTCCAGGCTCGTGAGTACAAGTCCGGCTCCCGATCTCTCGCTTGTTGATGATCCGTCTACATGCAACATCCAGGTTTCATTATCATGTGTGGGCTCTTCCCCGGGTTCTGTCTCCATTGAAGTGTGAACAGGCTCGGGAAAAGAACATTCCACAATAAAATCGGCTAGAACCTGGGCCTTGATTGATGTTCTTGGGACAAAGGTGAGGGAGAATTGGCTTAACTCAACAGCCCAATTAACCAATCTTCCCGAGATATCAGGTTTGTGAATGATTTTCCTGAGTGGTTGATCAGTGATTACTTTAATCTCTCTCCCTTGGAAATAATGTCTCAATTTGCGAGATGCAGTGACCAAAGCGAACGCAAATTTTTCAAGGTTCGGATAACGTGTCTCAGCATCCTTAAGCACTTGGCTCATGTTAATCCCAAATGACCTAACAGAATTGTAGAAGGGGGGGTTGAATACAATTCTTGATATTTTCTTAAACTTAAAACACTTTATAAAATAAAACTGAACTGAATAAATAAAAACACAAGATATAAATAATTCAGTTGGATTGTTTGATGATCCAACTGAAGTGTTTTTATTGCGGAAATAATCTGTGATACACAAGTACACAGCTACTCAGTTACAGAGTTGTAGAGAAGAATGCTCTCAAGGATAGCTAATACAAACTATTTGTTTTTCTTCTCTTACTCTATCTTAACTGCTACACTTGGTTATATATTCCCCAAGTTTACAATACTATTTTTGGCTACACTAAAGTACACTAAAGGTAACCGCCAATAGTTTGCTTTTCATCCCTTTGTCCAGTGGTCCTTGGAGATCCTTGCTTTTGTCTTCATGCTTATTATGATCACTCCCAAGAGCCCAATTGGAAACTGGGATGTTTCCTTATTCCCCATGTCCATTTTAATGGTTTCCAATGCAAAGTACACTTCCACATCACCTTTAGATCTGTTCAGTAAACTGTCACTATCACTTTGTCAACTATTCAGAAAAGCAATAATGATTCGTTGATAGCAGGGAGATGTGTTTCGTTGATAGCTTTATTCTTCATTCCGTTGATGGTGTTTCTCTCGTTTCGTTGATGAGTAAACTCCATACCGTTGATGGTGTATCCTTGTTTCGTTGATAGAGTAATCTTCATACCGTTGACATGTCTTCACTTAGGCAAAATTACAAGGCATGATATACTTACAATTAACCAACCTATTTTGCCTATCTAGTACTTAGTCAACATGACTTAGAAAACCTATCTAGTACATACATCAAATGCATATCAAACTGTGAAGTATTGTACAGTGCAATTGCTACAACACTCATTCCGTTGATGAGCTTCCTGTCAACGAAACACTGCAAAGCATGCCATTCCGTTGACAGTTACAAAATGACTTAATACAAAATCTACTAAGTGTTTTTATAATTATCATCAAGAACAACATATTCCTAACAATCTCCCCCAATTTATGACTGATAGAATAACAGCCATAAATTAAGAGCCTTGATGATAACAAAAACACTCAGTTAAATTACACATGATAAAAGTAGAAATTGCATTGAGCTTCATTGAATTTAATTAAAATACAAAGTAGAAAATCTTACAAAACAAGTGCACAGAGTTGCTCCTCTAGACTGAGCAGATTTTTCATCTTTGCCTCTGTGGTCTTGTTTTCTTCCCTTTTCTTGCATTGTTCTCCTCAATCTGAGCTTGAAGTCTTCTGTAGAAAATCTTCTCTTCTTCATCTTGATCCCCCAACTTGGATTGCATTATTCTTAGAGTTTCATTGGATGCCTTCTCCAGTTGGTCTTCTATTCTGAAGAATCTTCTACAGTTGTCCTTGTCTCTGAATTCCATCATCCAAAAAGGTTGGAGATGAATCTTCTTTCCTGTTTGAGGGACCTTCAATACTCTGGGAAGTGCACCAGGCTTGTTCCAGCTAGCTTTGATTTGGCAGATTTTGGAAACAACTTCAGACTTAGCTGTTTTGGTAAAACCAAAATCTTTCTTCAGGCATTTGAACACAGAAAGCAGTGTCTGATAGTCTTCTCCCAGAATTCTATGTAGAGGCCAAACCTGTTCTCTCCCACCCTTGTAGACAAACACCAATCTCTCTGGTAGTTTGTAAGAAGCTGCAATTCCTCTCACTTCAACTAGGTCATCAAGATTGATGTGTAGGTCAGACTCCTCCCTGATATCAGCAATGTAGATGAAGTCTTCTGGGTTGGTAGGAGGTTTTTCAGCTTGTGGTCTCCTTACTAGAATTGGCTTAGTCTTGGTAGCCCTTTGCTTAGATTTCTTCTTTGGATCCATCTCAAAGAGGAATTTTGGAAAGTTGGCCTCATCAAACTCAATTGGCTCTTCCTTTGGCTCAATTGGCTGATCATGGAAATTAACAGGATGTTTAGGATCACAGGCTAACTTTTTCCCTAGAGCTGGATCAAGAATTGTTGGAGGTGCAGTTGGTACAGAAGAGTCTGATGCAATACTCTGAGAGTCATCATTCTCAAAGGCTATATTTCTCCTAGCTCTTGCCTTTGGTTGCCTTGTGCTCTTCTTTGTACTCCTTTCCTCTCTGGCTTTTTCTTCTTGCTGTCTTTCTTCTTCATCAAGAGATTGAGCACTGCAAGTGCTTGCATTGCTGCTCTTTCTGACTCTTCAGCTTTAGCTTCAGCAAAGTTTGGGTGACCAGCCCAAACACAGATTTGTTGTCCATTCCTGTAGACAATTGCCCTTTGCTTCCTTACCTCATAATTATTGCTTTCCTTACTTTTTGTGATGAGTAGACCAAGAAGCTTGTGCTCATCTGGGTAAGGTGCAGGATAGAAAGTCCTTTCTGTATTTTTGCCCTTTGGTTTAGCAGGAGACTTGGGAGATAAGCTTCTTTGCAATGTAGCTTATTCCACATCCCTAATGCATGAAGTTTGTCCTTTCTCCTTCCTTGATCCTTGAGTGACTCCATGCAGAAGGGGCTCTACCTTATATGAAGAATTGGTCTGTGGCTCCCATTCCGTTGACACTAAAACCATGGCATCCGTTGATGGCTCTTTAGAAGAAGCTTGATCCGTTGATGGATTTGAATCCTTTGCAGTACCAGCTAACTTCTTGATTCTTTCATCTATCCTGGACCAGTGGTCTTTAATTTGTTCAGCAAGCTGTAGCTTCATAGAAGCTTGCTGAATCAGGTCAATGCTGTCCAGTTTAGCTTTTCCTGACTCCCCCATAGCTAGTGGCTCCTTTGGCAGGGAAATGGCTGGGACCATAACCTTTGTGATTTGAATGTCTAGCTCCTTAGATTTCTCCCCCTTTTTGTTATCATCAAGAGAGATGACTGGGAGTCCTTGAGCTGCCACTAGCTGGGCCAACAGTTGTGTCTGCTTCTCCTGTTCCTTTTGCATCTGAGATAGAGTAGCTTCCACCTTGTCCACTCTAGAAGAGAGAGTCTTCAAGGAGGTAGCCACCTCAGGTTCCTTAGAGAAAAACCTGTTCATCTTGGACACAGTGAGAAGAGGAAGCTTTTCATCTAGCCTCCTGTCATTAGCATCCTTGAGATTGCTAATTGAGTCCCTGATTTCTCTAGCCTCAATCCTTGTCTACATCATCTGTAGCCTTTGGATTTCCAGTGAATCCATAATAGCCTTGTAGAATTTCTTGTCATTGGCATTTGCAGACTCATGAGCCAGATAGGCCTCATTGTACTGCCTTGTGATTGCAGCATCCAGGGAGATCCTTCCTTGTAAATCTTGAGAAAGCCAGTTTGGTGTAGGAGGCACCACAGAAGTCCCAGTCTGTGAAGTAGTGGCCACCTGATTGTCACCAAAGCTGTCCTCATCATCAGAGAAATCAAACTCACCACTTACTGCAGCTCCTGGAGATAGATTGGTCAAGGCATCCTTTGCTCTTTGCATTGATGCAGTTGTATGTATTAGTTGTAGTGACCTCTCTGCCTCCACATTGCCCTGTTGAGCCAAAACTTGATAGGCTGACACAGGATGAGTAAAGGTCTCAGGATCCAGGGAAATACTATCCAGAGTTTGTTGATAATGCTCTTGGAAGGTAAGTTCCCTTTCTCCCTCATTGACCTCCATTGACTCACTAGCAATGGCTGCTTCCTCCCTTATGACTCATGTAGTCCCTTCTCTCTCTCCTCTATTTTCTTGCATCATGGGCTCCCCATGGCTCACACCTCTCACACCCTCACCTTCACCTACTAAGGTGGAACTCTCAATCTCTCTTTTTGCCTGGCTGGAAGAAATAGCCAGCCTCTCACTCTCATTCTCTCCTTTTGCTTGGCTGCAAGCCAGCCTCTCAGTTTCACTCCCTCTCAATCCTAAAAGTGTCTCAACTACCACCAGGTCATCTACACTAGTTGTGGAAACAACTAGATTTTCAATAAGGGGTGTAGAATGACCTATCAACGGAATGGTAGTTTGAACTATCAACGGTATGGATACCGTTGATGGAGAAACACTTGTCAACGAAATAGACTGTTTCGTTGATGAAGTCAAGAAAGCACTTTGAGAATGAGAAGTTACAGTAGAGTCTGTGGTGATTGATTTGAGAGTTTGGTCCACAGATCCCCTTGCAACTTCAGGAAAAATTGGTTGATGGCCCAACAAATCACTTAACAAGCGATGGCCACCAGATTCAGAGTGGGGCTTCTCCAAGATTAGAGTTGGAGAATCAGGAATAGATGTATGGATCATGTCCACATCTAAAGATAGAGTTGGTGAATTTGATGGAGATAATTCAAGATTGATGTTTAGAGAATGGGACTGTAACCCCAGAGTAATGATAGGGGTTACATCAAACTGAATTTGAGAAACTGGAAGTGTTGCTTCCAGTGTGTGTGCACCCTGTGAAACCTGGGATTTTTGCTTCACTCTCCTTTGGTATTGGGAAAATGTAGATTGTGGGCTTGAAGTGTCCCTTACCCTTTTGGACTGTGCTCTAGGTTGAGAGCTTGTTTCAATAATTACATCCTTTTGGGAGGATGCAATTAGACTTGTGCTTAAATCCATTTTACTCATTGTGCCTTGTTGGGAAGACACAATGGGGCTAGGCTGGGAAACACTTACCTCACCTTCCTTATCCTTGGGGTTTCTTTGACTTTCACCCCTTCCCTCACCTCTCACAACTCCAGACTCACTCCCCTTAGTTTGTGTGGTAGTTCTTACAACAGGTGCCTTTTGAGAAGCACCTGAGGTTCGCTTGGAGGATTTCTTAGATTTTGGTTTTGTTGCTGGGGCAGGAGCCTGTTGGGTCACAGCTACAGACTCCATAGCAACTGGATTGGATGAAACAATGGAAGTAACAGCTATACTGTTAGGCCGAATACACAATATATAATCAAGTATGTATGAGAATAACAATTAATAACACAGGTTTGTAAATCAACAAACTGAATTATATTAAATAATTCTCTCTTAGTGATGTTAAAGAATCACAAAGAGCTACTAGGTTACAAGAATAATATATTCAATGTTCGCATCCCTTCTAGGGATAACCTATCTGTGTTTATATAGTACACAGTTACACAATCCTTATCTAATTGATATTCCTACAAATTAGCTATACAATTGTTATCAATTAAGGATTGCTTCTTATCTTCTATTCCGTTTCCTTAGCTGTATCAATATATTCTGCTTCTTTCCATCTTCAGAATATATTGCTTCTAGAATCTTCAATTCAGCACCGACAGCTAATTCAACTATCACCCTGTCAGACTTTAAATAAACTCTGACCGGCTTCCTTTAAACTCTTCATCCTGTCAGAGTTTAATTAAACTCTGACCGGCTTCTGATAAACTCTGGTCAGTACCTGTTGCTTAAACACTGATAAACAAACGTCAGCAATTATATCTAACAATCTCCCCCAACTTGTTCATAATAAAATGTACAAGTTAAACATATAATTGATGATGTCAAAAACATTTAACAAATGCAGTGTTTAACATATAACAGAGTTTAATTTAAAACAGAGTTTAAATTTGACTTAGAATAGAAAACATAAAAACTTACAGTCAGACTTTACTTGATTTCTTGAATATCAGGCACTGTCCTGATATAGTCTGATAGCAATTTCTTTTCAGCTCTTTCTAGTTCAGCAATCATAATCTTCTTCAGCTCCTTCATTTCTGGTTCATCTTCACCAATTTGATAAATGGCAGCTCTCAAAGAATATATGCTGTTTTTGTTCATTTCATTGCCAAGTCTGATATAAAAAGGTTTATCAGACTCTAGATTGAACTCAAGAACCTTTTTATTTAGTGTAGTTCTGAACCTAGCACTATTCCTTTTCATTTCTACCAACTTTCCATGTGCATCTCTGTATTTCGGAATGTATGCACTTGATACTCCAGCTCCACTCAAAACTTTGGATTTCATCATCCTTTCCTTCAAAACTCGAGCAGCATCATAAGTACTTCTATTCTTTACTTCAAGTAGATATAGAACATACTCTAGCTCTTCCCAAAGTTTTAACTGGATATCAAATTCACCAAATCTATACACTCTGCCATCAGCCATAAAATATAACAAGAATTCCTTTTTGATTCCTTTGTGAAAAATCATCTGTACAGATTCTAGTTTGTCAAGGCCTTCTTGAGTAATTCCAACTCCAAATTCTGCCAATGAAAACTTGTCTTGAGATCTGTTATTAGTTCTTCTCTCTCTGTGTGAACCCAGTCCAGATTTATCAAAGGCTTCTTTTCCCAATACTGTTCTGGTTTCTGAAAAATTCACAGCTTCAAGCTTTAAGTCTTCAAGAACTTTTGGTTTGCTGAATCCTGGAAGTAGTGTAGATTTCTGTACAACTTGAGCAGCGTCAGAGGTTGTCATAACTTCAGTAGAAACATCAACTTGAGCAGCGTCAGAGGTTGATTTGGCTAATCTTGTTTCAACTTGAGCAATGTCAGAGGTTGAATTATCTTTCTTCTCTAGGTAAGGCTCTTCAATCATTATACCTTTACCCTTATCAGAGTTTCCAATCACAGGTCTCCTTGTATATTGTATACTCTGTTGTGTATTCTCTTTGATAGAAATACCAACTTCTTTCTTTCTAGGAGCCTTGATTTCCTTTTTCTTGTAGATTCCAGCTTCAAGATTTTTCTTGTGTTCCTCAGCAAGCATCTGCTCTTCAACCTGGATATCTTCAATAGTTACATTCTTTCCATGCTCTTTCATGAATATCTTAGTAGCAATCTCTTCATCAGTAGATGGATTAGTTGAAACAACTAAACGCTTGAGTTGTGAAGTAGATTGACCACCAGAGTTTATCGTTTCAGAGTTTATTTGTCTACCAGAGTTTACTCTTGACCTGCTTTGCCTTTGAACAACAACCTTTCTTTTATTTCCTTTGCTTCCCCCATCAGTAGAATCATCCTTCTGTCTCAGAGCTTGAATGTCTTTGCATTTGTCTTTAGGCACATTCTCCCCCTTTTTGACATCATCAGAAAGAAGTACTGATGTCAGCAATTCAATGGCAGTAGAAATAGAAGACAGTTGAGTAGACATTGCAGTCTGATTTTCCTCAACTTTCCCAAGTCTCTTCTGAATATCATCAGAGTCCTTAGCTTGCTTCTTGAACATGGAATTGTAGTAAGTCCTATCATTCTTCAGAGTGAGATCTCTCAGACCAACTTCATTCCTCAAAGCAGTGACTTCCTTATGAGACTCATCAAATCTGTTGTGGAGAGATTTAATTTGAATCACAGTAGCCTTCAGACTTGTAAGAATATCAGGAGTTGAAATCGTCTTTACAGAATCACCAAGAAAATCAGCAGCCCTCTATGCTGAAAAGATACAATCCGCAGCAGCCCATCTATTGTAGTACATATCTTGAAAATGCTCAGCTGTAGCGCGATTGACCTCTCTTAGCTCATCAGAGTTTGCTTGACTCTCAAATAACTCCTCTTGAGAATGATCAGAACCATCATTATCATTATCATTCTCTGCTGTATTTTCTGCAGGAATATTCTCAGCATCAAGTTCTGGAATCTCAGAGTTTGCAGTATGCAGGAACTCTGCTTCTTTTGTTACAATCTCAACAACAGATTGTTGTAGAGCTTCAAGAACAATAACATCCTCAGAGTTTACAACAAACTCTGCTTCAACAGGAACATTCTCTGTTGCATCCTTATCAGCAACATCAGGATTTGTAGCAACAGTTTTTGTAGCATTAGCATCCAAAGACTGATCGACTTCCTCACCCTTCTCAATTTCCTGGTGAGTAACAGATAGAATCTCTGTGTGAGTAGCCAAAGAATCTTCAAGAATAACTGTGTCTTGATCAGCTTCCACACCCTCTGTTTCATCAAAAACTTCAAGATGATCAGAGTTTACAGAGTCGTGTGCTTCAAAATCCATATCACATCCCTGTGGCTCAAAAATCTCAGCCTCAACATTTTCTGTAGCCTCCTGAACAAGAATTTCAGGAGCTTCATCTGCAGCTTCACGTGCAGCTTCCTCAACGACATCAGCATTTGATGTAGGAGCTTCATCTTGAAAAACAGTCTGCATAAAAACTCTGTCCTCAGGAACAGCTTCATTATTTGGAATCTCAAGATTATCAGCAACAGTTGAAGAGATATTCTCAGCACCAAACAACTGTGCTGCTACCAATCGTCGTTTTCTCTGATGAAGAGTTTCTTCATCAGTTTCAGTCTCTTCATCAAGAATAGCAGACTTTGCCCTATTGGCTCTTCTTTTCTTCATTCTTTTCTTCTGAGGCATATCATTAGCATTTGATGCCCCAGCTTCAGCGTTTGATGGCTTCACCCTTGCACTTTTAACAGCCCTCAATTTTGATTGCTTTGACCTCTGTGATTGAGACACAGAAGGTCCAGCTTCAGCATGTGCAGGTGATTGTTGTTGTTGTGAATTGATCAAAAATTGTTGCACATACTCAGGCAACATCAAAACACCAACATCTCCTTTCTTGGTATCTTTATTAGTAAGATCAGAGAATATTCGTTTATGTAATTTAAAACATGGAATCACATCATTCTCAGCTATCTCTACTTCAGAAACACATTCAGAGAATATTAATTGACAAAATCTTGCAAAATAGACTACACCTCTGTTTTCAGTCATTTTCTCACCTATATTATTTAGAACTAGTCTAGCAACATCAAAATTACCTCCGTAAAGAAGAGAATACCCGATTTGCAGACTATCAGTGGGAATTGCATCCCAATTCGTGCACTTCTTCCCGAACGCCCTTGTTATGCAGTCGAAAAAGAAACTCCATTCCTTTCTCAAGAGCGGTCGCTTCAACTGACCAAGCTTTGTCAGTGGTCCAGAATAGCCTATTTCTCTCATCATACGAACTAACTCAGAATCTCCAACAGAGATTGTGAAAGCATTAAAGTCCTCAAGGCCCAGAGCATCACGAACAGTAGTTGGAGTAACTACAAACTCTTCTCCTTGAAATTCAAAAATTATGGACGGAGACCCAGACTCTCCTCCATTATCATAAGTGCATGTCTGCCAAAAAGTCCTTATTTGAGATGCAGACAGCTTCAAAGGGGTGATTAGAGCAGTTCCAACATCAGAGTTTGACAAGAAATCCTGAATCAAATGAAACGCCTCCGGTGCGTTCTCATTTGCCAAAGGAGCAGCATAGTTGTTAGGGACGAACTCTAACCCAGACGAAACGAAAGCTGTGGTTGCCATTAGAAGATTTTGAAGAAAGAACAAGTAATCGATGTGAAAGCTTAACAGAGTTTGTGTGTAGAAAGGTGTTTGTGAATATGTGTATGAGTAAGATGTGAAAAGTTTAGCTGAAGATGTGTGTATTGTATTTATCAGAAAATTAAAGATTAAAAAGCTGAAGAGTTTTTTAATCATTAATACACAACTGTCTTACTCCTATAATCATGTGAGTGGGACACATGGCAAGCGTGCATACGCTGACAGCATATAATTGACAGTTTCCAATACGCATGCGCAGTAAAAACAGCAATAATTACTGCCTGTTACACTTTTCTATGCAATTAACCTCTCGCCTCTGTTTAAAATATTCTTGAACAATTTCCCAATCTACACGGCATACGAGGAGACACCTGATATCACATAAGACACTCACAATTTCCGCTTATTGTTAAACAAAATCAATAATAATAAAATTATCGATTTTAATTTCTCAGAAACATAATATCGAAGTAGCCCAACAGTCAGAAGAATAATGACTGTCTTGGAACTCCGCACTTTACTGTTCCCAAGCTTCGAACCACGCAAAACCTTTCAGTTGCCCTGTTGGATGCTATAAAATCTGGAGCATTGTAACAACAGGCAATACACATATCAAAAAAAAATTACCATACATCAAATGGCAGGAATCTTTGAATTCATGGATGTAGAATCCTTCTTAGATTTGAACTGGCGTCAACAAGCAAACTACATCATTGATGAGTTTCTTGTGTTATCATTTCTGAATGATGAAGGGCTCATAGCTGATGATGAAATAGCGGAAGGACCTATCTCCAACCCCTATGTGCACATCATCCGTCCTGGACCATATGATTTGCCCATCCTTGCAGATGATGAGGCTATGGAGATCTGTATGATGCTCTTTTATCAGAGCTACTTGAAGGGTTCAAAGAAGAATGTCTTCTTGGAGTCCTGCAAGCTGCAAGCCAGAAAGAGAATGCGAGAGAATGATGATGATGAGTCAACATCAGGGGGTTGTCAAGCTTTGAAAATCCCAGATGTTGTAATAACCTGTTAACCAAACAAGTAGCTAGACAAGAGTATAATGTTGTCTGATTGTAAACAAAGTTTGAATCATTTAATGAGAAAAATTCATTTTTTTTTTGTTTTACATATCAGAATTGCAAATAATCGTAAAGTGAAAGAAATGATATCACTTTAAATAGTAAACTAACATACTCATCAGCACTACTAATCACCATCATACTCTGTCTTTTCTCTGTTTAATGCAAAATTAATCCGTTACAAATCATACATTTTTGAAAAACAAATGTCTAATCTCAAAATTATAATATGCCTGAAACAGAGAAATTATTTTAATCATTAAAGATTAAAACAAAGTTACCTCGGCATATGTCACACAATACATCAGTGTTTACCATTTGTCCTTCTTTGTCAATAAACTCTTCTCTCAATCTGTACAGGTGTGAAAATATGTGTGTGCAATAGCAGAGTTTACTGTAATAAATATTTAAATCATCTCAAAGTGCATAAAATCCACAAACGAAAGTAGTAAAAACTGGTTACCTAAACTCTCACATATAACATAAAATCTGATTTTATATCTAAACTCTGTTTTCTGATATCCTTTCATTTGGATATATCTTTTAATTTTTCACCCCCTTTCTTTATTTTTTTTTATTATTTTTTTTATTATTTTTCCAGTAATCAGTGGTTGGCACTAGTCACCAAAAATCAATGATTTTAGCCCTTATTTCATACAATAAGTTCCTGGATCTTCCTAGGCACAACATGATCTCAAAGGAATTTGTGCTCTTTTTGGCATCTTTTGATTTGAGGGTGAATTTTTTTTTTTTTTAATTAAGAATCAGAGTTTAGACTTTTCATCAGTAAATATAATTAACTTATGAGAGAAAATGCAAACAGCTAATACAGACTCAGTATATAGGATCAATAAACTAAGAGATGGTATAAATACAGAGACAGTATCATGCTGTGTTAACTTACTGCACATTATCGAGATTAGAATCTATACAACTCTTAAGGATTCACAGTTACTTACTGAGAACTATGCTTCATACAAATTTCTTCATTGGTCCAAATGTTTCAGACAAAATTACAATCAGAGTATGACATTAAACTGTAACTTTCAGAGTATGACCAACAGAGTTTAGCATCAGAGATTACTTTCAGAGTTTATCATCAGAGTTTAACATGCTGGTTCACATAACAGTTAACACATGTAAGAAATCATGAACATAAAAAGTGAGTCTAACCCGTATCTCTAGTCAGAACCAGAGATCATTCCAAGTTCATTTACCAATCTTGTAAAAGTAGCTTCACTCAAAGGTTTGGTGAAGATATCTGCAAGTTGTTGGTCTGTAGACACAAAATGAAGCTCAATATTTCCTTCTTCCACATGTTCTCTGATAAAATGATACCTTATGCTGATGTGCTTGGTCATGGAATGCTGTACTGGATTACCTGTCATAGCAATAGCACTTTGGTTATCACAGAAAATAGGTATTCTAGAGTACCTTAACCCATAGTCCAGCAATTGATTTTTCATCCATAATATCTGTGCACAACAGCTACCAGCTGCTATATACTCTGCTTCTGCAGTGGATGTAGAAATTGATTTCTGTTTCTTACTGTACTAAGAAACCAATCTGTCACCTAAAAATTGACAGCTTCCACTTGTACTTTTTCTGTCTATCTTACAGCCTGCAAAATCTGCATCAGAGTAACCAATTAACTTAAACTCTGATTCTCTAGGATACCACAAACCCAGGGTTATGGTTCCTTTGAGATATTTGAAGATCCTTTTTACAGCTGTTAGATGAGGCTCTCTGGGATCTGCTTGAAATCTTGCACAAAGACATGTTGCATACATGATATCAGGTCTACTTGCAGTAAGATACAGTAGAGACCCTATCATTCCTCTGTAGTTAGTCATATCTACTGAGGCTCCTGTGTCTTTGTCAAGCTTCGTTGCTGTAGCCATGGGAGTTGTAGCAGATGAACTATCAAGCATACCAAATTTCTTTAGAAGATTTCTGGTATACTTTGCTTGATTGATAAAAATCCCATCATTTGTTTGCTTGACCTGTAAGCCTAGAAAATAACTAAGCTCTCCCATCATGCTCATTTGGTACCTGGATTGCATAAGCTTTGCAAACTTCTTACAAAGTTTGTCATTAGTAGATCCAAAAATAATATCATCTACATAAATTTGAACTAACAGCAAATCATCACCATAATTGAAATAAAACAAGGTTTTATCAATTGTACCTCTTGTGAACCCACTTTCTAAAAGAAATTGAGCAAGAGTTTCATACCATGCTCTTGGCGCTTGCTTTAGTCCATATAATGCCTTGTCAAGCCTGTAGACATAATCTGGATGCTTGGAATCTACAAATCCTGGTGGTTGTTCAACAAACACTTCTTCTTCAAGCTTCCCATTGAGAAAAGCACTTTTTACATCCATCTGAAAAACTTTAAACTTCTTGTGTGCCGCATAGGCCAGAAAAATCCTTATGGCCTCCAGTCTTGCAACTGGAGCAAAGGTTTCATCATAGTCAATTCCTTCCTGTTGTGAATAACCTTTTGCCACAAGTCTAGCCTTGTTTCTTGTAATCACACCTTCACTGTCAGTCTTGTTTCTGAAAACCCACTTTGTACCTACAATTGATCTATTCTTTGGTCTAGGTACAAGTGTCCAGACTTCATTCCTTTCAAATTCATTTAACTCTTCTTGCATTGCTGTTATCCAATTAGCATCTTGAAGAGCTTCCTCCACTTTCTTTGGTTCTGTTTGAGACAAGAAGGCATGATACAGACACTCATTATTTGTTGCACTTCTAGTTCTCACACTAGCATCAGGATCTCCAATTATGAGATCAGGTGTGTGTGCCTGTGTCCACTTTCTTGCTGTTGGTAAGTGGTTTCTTGCATCATTATTGGATCCTTCCACTTGATCCATATTCTCCTGATTCATATGTTGACTTTCTGCAGCATCTGAGGCTCCCCCTGAATTGGATGGCTCAGAGTTTGAACTGTCAGAGTTTGAATCAGTTTCCTCAACTGACTCATTTGTTGTATCTTGTTGAGCTTCTTCACGCTCCCCCTCAACTGGTTCTCTATTTTGTTCAATTTGAGAATTTCCAGTTTCTTCAGTATTTACCAGTAGAGGATCAGAGTATGCTTCGTCAGAGTTTGTCAACCCTGCTTCATCAGAGTTTATATCATCAGAGAATAGATCTTCATTTTCAAAACGCAGTTGATCATATCCATCCTTGTCTTCAAGTCCAATTATTTTCTTGTCATCAAATGACACATGTATAGATTCCATGATCACCTTAGTTCTTAGATTATAAACTCTGAATGCTTTTGTTGACAATGGGTAGCCAACAAAGATTCCTTCATCAGCTTTTAACTCGAACTTAGTCAACTGTTCAGGATGAGTCTTCAACACAAAGCATTTGCATCCAAATATGTGAAAATATTTCAAATTTGGCTTCTTATTCTTCACCATCTCATATGGTGTTTTCCCATGCTTGTTGATTAGTGTAGCATTTTGAGTAAAACAAGCAGATTGAACAGCTTCTACCCAGAAATAAGTTGGTAATTTTGCTTCTTCAAGCATAGTTCTGGCTGCTTCAATTAAGGTTCTGTTCTTTCTTTCAACTACACCATTTTGCTGTGGAGTTCCAGGTGCAGAAAATTCTTGTTTCACTCCTCTTTCCTTGCAGAAAGCTTCCATGATTGAGTTTCTGAATTCAGTTCCATTATCACTCCTTATAATTTTGACTTTGTACTGTGATCCTTTGTCCAGTAGATTTACATGATCCATCAACGTTTGAGCAGTTTCATCCTTCTTTGACAAGAAATACACCCATGTATATCTAGTATATTCATCAACAATTACTAGAGCATATTTCTTTCTGCCCATAGACATCACATTGACTGGTCCAAAGAGATCAACATGTAGAAGATGATAAGGTTCCACTACTGATGATTCAGATTTGCTCTTGAAAGATGACTTCCTTTGCTTGGCTTTTTGACAAGAATCACACAAGCCATCTAGACTGAGTATAGATTTTGGAAGTCCCCTTACAAGATCCTTTCTTATTAGCTCATTGATGTTGTTCAAATTGAGATGAGAGAGCTTCTTGTGCCAATTCCAACTCTCTTCATTTGACATTCTGGCTGTTAGACACACTGTTTTTCCATCAGAGTTTGTTACCAAACTTGCTTCATAAATGTTGTTGCGCCTGTGTCCAACTAGAACAACTTTTCCAGTAGATTTACTGATAACTTCACAGTATTCACTATGAAAATCTACATGGTTTCCTCTGTCACAGATTTGACTCACAGATAGCAGATTATGCTTGAGTCCTGAGACTAGAGCTACATTTGTGATGATGACACTTCCAAGATTGATATTGCCATATCCCAGAGTGTGTCCTATGTTGCCATCTCCATAGGAAACCTTTGGGCCAGCCTTCTCCTTAAAGTCTGATAGCAGGGCTTTATTTCCAGTCATATGTCCTGAGCATCCACTGTCTAAGATAAGTGTGCTCTCTATTATACCCTGCAATCACAAACAAACACTAAGTGTTAGTTTTGAGGATCCAGACTTGCTTGGATCCTTTGTCTTTCTTAACAGTGTTAGCTTTTGCAGCGGAATCTGTATTATCAGAGTTTAAACTAACATTGTCAGATTTTACACTAGCAGAGTTTGCTCTAACCCATTTCAAATTGGGTTTTAGCTCATAATAGTTGTGATAAATAGCATGATAACTCTTGCAAGTATAAATGGAATGCCAAGTGCTCCCACAGTGTTTGCATAAAGTTTGTGGTTTAACTCTTACATAATCATTCTTTACTCCTGATGTAGAAGATAAAGAATTAATATGTTTGTTCTTAGTACAAAATCTAGCAAGATGATTAGAACTACCACAATTGTAACATGTTTTCCTTGAAGCACCAGCATTAGGTAAATGATTATTTCTGTTATTTATGCCTACTTTTCCATTCCTATTCTTCTTGGACCCTTTTGGTTTCATGGCAGATTTTACCTCTTTCAGTTTATGATTAAACTGTTTCCCTGTCATCAAACCAACATTAACCTGTTTTTCACAAGTTTTTCCTGGCTTTCTAACAGCTTCTCTTTCCATAAGTTTTTCTGTTATAATATTTTCCTGTCTTTCACAGGCTTCATCTGATTCCATATCAGCTTCTCTTATTACAACAGATTTTACCTTATTGGCTTCTGGAACAAATTTCACAGGTTTAAGTTGTGGTTTTACCTTAACCTTGTCTTTAAACCTAAGTTCATCATTTTCACAATAACCTAAACCTACAGAATCAGTCTGAAACACTTGATGAGTGTCTCTTCCAGAATCTGTCCAAGTCTTGATTATTTTTCTTTCTTTTTCTAAATCAGATTCTAGTTGCCTATACCTTTTAAGCAACTCCTGTTCAACATAAACAGCATCATCTCTTTCTTTTTGAATCTGCTTCATACTTTCAAGTTCTCCTTCAAGAAACTTGTTTCTATCTTTAAGACTAAGATTCTCAGATTTAATTCTTTCATTCTCTAAAGTCTGATCCCTATAGCTAACATGTACGCTTTTCAGATATACTCTTAACTCAGATATATTATCAGTATCATAAGCATAAGTAGTTAGGGGTACCTTATTTTCAGAAGATTCAGTCTCATCTCTGACAGTTGCCATAAGAGCATAGTTTTCTCCATCATCAGAGTCTGAAGTATCTGCCCAGTCTTTGCCTTTAGAGATGAGTGCTTTCTCAGATTTGCCTTTCTTGCACTCTGGAGCATAGTGACCCATCCCCTTACATTTGTAGCACTGGATTTCAGATTTATCCTTCTTTCCAGACTTGGTATCCCTTCCATCAGACTTTCTGAAGTTCTTCTTCTCAGAGTTTGAATCTCTCCTTAAGAATCTCTTTCCCTTCTTGAAGTTCTTGAACCCCATCTTCTTGAAGGTCTTCACCATCAATGCAGCCATTTGCATCATCTGTTCTTCATCATCCTCAGAGTCAGAAGCTTCATCAGAGTTTGAATCATCATCAGAGTTTGATGACTCACTCTCAGATTTTATGACTAAAGACTTTCCCTTGGCTTTCTTCCTTGATGATTCCTTCTTAATGGGCTTCTCCTCAACTTTGAGAGCAATAGATTTTGTCTTCTTGCTGGTTCTCCTGTTTCTTTGTTCTATCTCAAGTTCATGAGTCTTTAACAATCCATAGATCTCATCAAGATCTGTATCAGCAAGATCATAATTATCTCTGATTGTTGTTGCCTTTAAATCCCACTTTTCAGGTAGAGATAACAGAAACTTGAGATTAGACTCTTCAAGTTCATATTCTTTATCTACCAGAGACAGATCGTTCAATAGTTTGCAAAATCTGTCATAAGTCTCAGTCAAGGTTTCATTAGTTCTTGAATCAAAGTGCTCATACTCCTGTGTGAGTATTGTTTTTCTGTTCTTCTTAATAGCACCTGTTCCCTGGCATCTGACTTCTAAAGCATCCCATATCTCTTTGGCAGTTTTGCAGCCAATTACTCTGTTAGACATAACATTATCTAAAGCACTGTGGAGAAGATGTCTAACCTTTGCATCCTTTGCAATTGATGAGATGTCCTCAGGAGTCATATCTTTCTTTTCCTTTGGAACAGTCTTTTGTGCTTGACCATCAACAACAGGGGACAATTTAGTTGGCATATGAGGACCATCATAGATTCTGTCAAGGTATTCTGGATCTGTAGCCTCCAGAAACATGGTCATCTTAACCTTCCAAATCGGATACTCTACTGGCCTGAGAATTGGAACCCTGATTGTTTCATATCGACTCACAGAATTGGGCTTAACCTGTTCAGCCTTAGGAGCAGTTTGATTTTCTTCAGACATGATTAATACTGTGTTTGAATCATAAAACTGTATATATTAAACAGCCTTGGCTCTGATACCAATTGTTAGGCCGAATACACAATATATAATCAAGTATGTATGAGAATAACAATTAATAACACAGGTTTGTAAATCAACAAACTGAATTATATTAAATAATTCTCTCTTAGTGATGTTAAAGAATCACAAAGAGCTACTAGGTTACAAGAATAATATATTCAATGTTCGCATCCCTTCTAGGGATAACCTATCTGTGTTTATATAGTACACAGTTACACAATCCTTATCTAATTGATATTCCTACAAATTAGCTATACAATTGTTATCAATTAAGGATTGCTTCTTATCTTCTATTCCGTTTCCTTAGCTGTATCAATATATTCTGCTTCTTTCCATCTTCAGAATATATTGCTTCTAGAATCTTCAATTCAGCACCGACAGCTAATTCAACTATCACCCTGTCAGACTTTAAATAAACTCTGACCGGCTTCCTTTAAACTCTTCATCCTGTCAGAGTTTAATTAAACTCTGACCGGCTTCTGATAAACTCTGGTCAGTACCTGTTGCTTAAACACTGATAAACAAACGTCAGCAATTATATCTAACATATACTAACAGGGATAGCAGTAGTTACCTCAATGATTGGCAGATACACCACTGGAACATCACCATTGTGGTTCAGCCTCAGTATGTCTGTCAATACTCTCTTTTCTTGCACAAAGCACTCAAACCTGGCAGTAGGGTTAGAGATAACTAATGGTGCTGGACTAACATGATTAGCCAGCATCATCAGAAACCTTGCATAATAGATATTTTTCTTCCTATTTGCCTTATCACCCAACTTAGCACCAATTTCATACATAAGTTGGGTGCTAAAGTTGTAATATCTATCATTTAGAAGCATGGTTAGGAGAATTAACATAGAGTTAGTTAATGCATCAAAATTACTAATCTTTCCAGAAAAGACCTTAATGAATGCATCAGCTAAATTACTGTATTCCCTAACCAGACCTCTCCTAATAATCTTACCTAAGTTATCAGTAGGCAAAGAGTAGTTTATAGAATTTAGCATGGTAGTTATTTCAGTGTTAGTAGGCAAAGCATCACAGTTATTATCAGGAATATGTAAACATGCTTGCAGAACATCAGAATTAACTATGTACTCATTACCTTGAAGAGTGAATTGCAGTGTGCAGTTTGTTCCACTATACTCACATGAGGTCCAAATCTCCTCGATTATTTCATTGTAGAGTGGTGTAGAGTGAAACATCGCATAGCTCAACTTACAGTTCCTCATGAAGTCCATCATCTTGAAAAAGATGCTGTTCGGACTCTCCTTAACAACAAATGGAATAGAATTGTTCTTCTCATAGATGAACCCACCAACAGACATACGCTTGACTATGGGTGCCATTGTTGAGTGAGGAAAAGCTTCGAGCTGTATTACTTGTTAGAGAGAAGAAGATAGAAAAACTTTTGGAATTTTTGAGAACAGGTAGAAATGAAATAAAGAAATTAAAATTTCTTAAATACTCCCCCAAAAATTCTCAGAAATTAAGTCCAATAATTAATCTAAATTACCTGATTGGCTTAAAAAGTAACCGTTAGAATTAAATATTACCACGATTTATACTTACAGGGGTGTATGCATAGATCGTGATAAAGAACGTGCAGTTTCAACGGTTCAGATTAAAAAGCGCTACATCAACGAATCAGATTGGGCGGTTAAATTCCCGTCTTATTTCGTTGATAAAGCCGCGTTTCGTTGATATAAAAGAGCTATCAACGAAACACCCAGAAAAATGCTAAGACTGTCAACGGAATGGTTCGTTTCGTTGACATAGTAATTTTGACTTAGACAAAATTTCACTTTTTCATTAGAAAATTAATTCACAGAAAAACATAGCAAGTTTCTGGCTGCATTTTAACTTGCAAAAATCTCAAAATAATTAAGAGAAATTTAGCATACCTAGCTCACTTACTAATCTTGAGAATGTGGATTCATCAAGTGGCTTGGTAAAGATGTCTGCAAGTTGTTGTTCACTTGGAACAAAATGTAACTCCACAGTACCATTCATAACATGTTCTCTAATAAAGTGGTACTTGATGTCAATGTGCTTGGTCCTTGAATGCTGCACTGGATTCTCAGTAATGGCAATGGCACTAGTGTTGTCACAGAAAATAGGAATTTTCTCAACTCTTATTCCATAATCAAGTAGTTGATTTTTCATCCACAAAATCTGTGCACAACAACTTCCAGCTGCAATATACTCAGCCTCAGCTGTGGAGGTGGAAACTGAGTTTTGTTTCTTGCTGAACCATGATACAAGCTTGTTTCCTAGGAATTGACAGGTTCCTGTTGTGCTTTTCCTGTCAATTTTACATCCTGCAAAATCTGCATCTGAATAACCAATTAGTTCAAAACCAGATTCTCTAGGATACCAAATGCCAAGGTTTGGTGTTCCTTTGAGATATCTGAAAATTCTTTTAATAGCAACTAAATGGGATTCCCTAGGATCAACCTGAAATCTAGCACATAGACATGTAGCAAACATAATATCAGGTCTACTAGCTGTTAAATATAAAAGTGAGCCAACCATGCCTCTGTAACTTGAAATGTCCACAGATTTTTCCTTAGTATTCAATTCAAGTTTGGTGGCAGTAGGCATGGGTGTTTTGGCAGGAGAGCATTCCATTAAGTTAAACCTCTTTAACAAATCATTAATGTACTTGGTTTGACTAATGAAAATGCCTTCATTAACTTGCTTTACTTGAAGACCAAGAAAATAAGTTAACTCTCCCATCATGCTCATTTCATACTTACTTTGCATAAGCTTGGCAAACTTTTGACAAAGTTTCACATCTGTAGACCCAAAGATTATGTCATCTACATAAATTTGAACAAGTATAGTAGAACCATTCACAACCCTGTGAAAAAGAGTTTTATCTACAGTACCTCTAGTGAAGTGATTCTCAAGGAGGAACTGTGAAAGTGTGTCATACCAGGCTCTAGGTGTTTGTTTCAAACCATAGAGTGCTTTGAGGAGGAAGTATACATATTCTGGAAAATCATCATCTTCAAAACCAGGAGGTTGACTTACATACACCTCCTCTTCCAATTCCCCATTCAGAAAAGCACTCTTCACATCCATTTGATAGACTTTGAAATTGGCATGGGCTGCATAGGCTAGGAAAATCCTTATTGCTTCTAGTCTTGCAACAGGAGCAAAGGTTTCATCAAAATCAATTCCTTCTTCCTGTGAGTAGCCTTTTGCAACCAATCTAGCTTTGTTCCTTGTGACTATGCCATTTTCATCCATCTTATTTCTGAACACCCATTTTGTGCCTATGACGCTCCTGTCCTTAGGCTTGGGCACCAGCTTCCAAACATTGTTCCTTTCAAATTGGTTTAGCTCTTCTTGCATAGCCAAGACCCAATCTGGATCTAGAAGTGCATCCTCAACTTTCTTTGGCTCATCTTGAGACAGAAAGCTGCTATATAGACATTCTTCTTGAGTTGCTCTTCTAGTTTGGACTTTTGAAGACACATCACCTATAATAAGTTCAAAGGGATGATCTTTAGTCCATTTCCTTGAGGGAGGTAGATTTGCTCTTGAAGAAGTAGCTTCATGATCATGATTGCCTAGATTAGATATTTGTCCTTGAGAAACTCCCCCTGAGTTTGTTGTCCCTAATTGATCACTCCTGGAAGCATTTCTGTGACTGTCAACGGAATGACCATTTTGACTGTCAACGAAACGCTCATTCTGACTGTCAACGGAATGACCATTTGGTCTACTAGCAGCTATTCTTTTCAATCTTAATGCAGCAATTTCATCTTCACTGCTGCTTTCATCTGTGCTAGATACAACAACTTTGGACTGTTTCTCAATAGTCTTATCATGATCCATTTGTTCTCCTTCCTCATTCTCAAAAGAAAGACTTTCATGGAAACCTTCATCACAGAGACCCTGAATTTTGAGATCATCAAAAACAACATGTACAGATTCCATAACAATGTTGGTTCTGAGATTGTAGACTCTGTAGGCTTTCCCTGCTGCATAACCCACAAATATTGCTTCATCTGCCTTTGCTTCAAATTTCCCCAAATGCTCAGCTTGATTTCTCAGAACAAAGCACTTGCATCCAAAGACATGAAGAAAATCCAATAGTGGCTTCTTTCTTTTGAGTAGCTGATAAGGGGTCATTCCTTTGGCCTGATTAATCAAAGAAATATTCTGAGTGAAGCAAGCTGTATTAACTGCCTCAGCCCAAAAATAAGTTGGTAACTTTGATTCATCTAGCATTGTCCTTGCAGCTTCAATAAGTGTTCTGTTTTTCCTTTCAACTACACCATTTTGCTGTGGTGTCCTTGCTGCTGAAAACTCATGCAAAATACCATTTTCTTCACAGAACACCTTCATGCTTGAATTCTTGAATTCTGTCCCATTGTCACTCCTAATCCTTCTTACTTTCAAGTCAGGATGATTGTTTACCATCTTGATGTGATTGATAATGATTTCACTTGCCTCATCCTTGGAGAGCAAAAAGAAAGTCCATGTAAATCTAGAAAAATCATCAACAATCACAAGACAATATTTCTTCTTTGAAATAGACATGACATTTACAGGGCCAAACAAATCCATATGAAGCAACTCAAGCTGATGGACAATTGATGACTCTGTCTTGCTTTTGAATGATGCCTTCTTTTGTTTCCCCTTTTGACAGGCATCACACAAACCATCCTTGGAAAACTCCACTTGTGGAATTCCTCTAGCAAGATCTTTCCTCACCAAATCATTCATAACTTTAAAGTTCAGATGAGATAATTTCTTGTGCCATAGCCAACTTTCATCCTTGCTTGCCTTGCTGAAAAGACAAGTGATGGTTTCTGAACTTGTGCTACTAAAGTCAGCAATGTACACATTCCCTCTTCTGAATCCAGTCATTACCACATTGTTGTTTCCTCCTTTAGAAACAACACAGGCTTCTTTAGAAAAAGTAACTAAAAATCCTTTGTCACAAAGTTGGCTGATACTAAGCAAGTTGTGCTTAAGACCATCCACCAATGCAACCTCATCTATGATGACATTCTCTTTTGAAATCAAGTCATATCCCTTTGTGTAGCCTTTGCTGTCATCTCCAAAAGCAATACAAGGGCCAGCTCTTTCCTGAAACTCTGTGAGCAGGGTAGAATCACCAGTCATGTGTCTTGAACAACCACTATCCAAGTACCAAAGATTCCTTTTGTCTCCCTGCACACAATAGAACCAAATCAAGTCGATTTTGGTACCCAAGTTTCCTTGGGTCCTGTTTTGTTAGCCTTTGCTTTTCCTTTTATATCATTTTTCACCTTGGGCTCAGATTGATTTAAATCAATCTTTATCCTTGGTGTTGATTTCTGAGGATTGCTCACATTTTCATTCTTAGCATGCATAATTGGAGGAACAAACATGTTATTCATATTCCATGGCATTTGTGGCACATTAAACATATTCATGTATGGATTAGACACAAATGGCATGCTGGCATATGGATTTTGAAATTGTGCATATGGAGCAAACATGTTAGGCATAACAGGCATTGTAGGCATAGAACTATTCATTGCATGCTTGGGGATTTTCACTTTAACAGTCTTCTTAACAGATTTGCAGTTAGTAGATAAATGACTAACACTTCCACAATTAACACATGTCTTTCTAGGAGCATATTTATCAGGTGTGTAATTGTTGTGTTTGTTAATTCCTACTTTGCCATTCCTGTTATTCTTTTTATTTCCCTTAGCCTCAACTTGAACATTCTCTAACTTATCTTTCAATTGCTTGTTGGACAAGTGACCTACATTAGCTCTCTCAACAGGCTTCTCAACTTTCTTTGATTTACTAGACTCACCTTGAACAAAGTTCTTGGTGACCGGACCATACTTATTATTAAGTCTAGTGAGTTCATCTTTTCTTTTCTCTGTCAACGAAACACCCTGATCGGTTGATGGTTCATCTGTCAACGGAACATTGCATTCCGTTGACATATCAACCTTCAACAAATGATCATTGTTGTTTGTTGACTCTGTTTATGATTCTAAGGTTTCACAAACATACCCTAGTTTCTCTTTGTTCTTTTTCCATGATTGTTCACAGAAAGATTCCATACCTTGAACATTAATGATGTTGGTAGCAACATTCCTGGCATCTTTCCATTTAGCAATCACACTTTGTTCTATTTCAAGCTGTGTCTTAAGAATTTCTTCCCTTTGTAACACGTTCTCAAGTTCCTTCTTAGCATCCCTACTAACACATCTCATTTTCTCAAATTCAATGAGCTGTGCTTCTAACATTGCATTCATATCACTTAAGAGCAAATTAGTCTCTTTTATTCTTGAATTCTCTTTGGTATGTGATTTAAGAGTAACACGCAAATTATACAATACAGTAGACATTTCATTTACTGCACTATCGCATTCCTCTTTAGAAAGCTCAGAAAGATTAGTAATTGTTACCTGGTTGCTTGAGGAGCTTGCTTCCTGCTCATGATTGTTAGCCATAAGAGCCAAGTTGACATATTCAACATCATCATCAGAATCTTCACCATTACCAGCCCAATCATACTCCTGAGACATGAAAGCCTTTTCTTTTTGCTTGAGAAGTTCAAAGTATTTCTTTTTATAATCAACAGGCTCAAATTTCCTGTTGCCCTTCTCAACCTTGGGTTTTCTGCAGTCTCCAGCAAAGTGACCAAGCATTCCACAATTGAAACATTTTGACTTAGACTTTTCAATCCAGTTTGATTTGTTAGGTTGAAAGTCTCTTCTTGGTGGCCTTGCTTCTGAGTTTCTCTTGAACTTGAACTTAGAGAATTTTCTTGACAGAAAAGCAATGTGTTCATCAATCTCATCTAAGTCATCCAAGTTGGCTGATTCTGGTTCTTCTTCTTCTGTCATCTTACCTTTACCCTTGCTAACATCACTTCTACAACTAGCTCGACTAGTTGTGGCCTTTGCAGCTTCTTCAGTGTCATCTTCCAGTTGGTTCACAGATGCAATCAATGCAATAGATCCACCCTTCTTCTGTACCTTTTCAATTTCCTCATCTTGCTCCATTTCCAGCTCATAAGTCTTCAAGGTTCCATAAAGCCTTTCAAGAGTGTAGTCTTTGTACTCTTGAGTGTTTCTTAGAGAAACAGTCATAGGCTTCCATTCTTTTGGAAGAGCTCTAAGAAATTTAAGGTTTGAATCCTTGGTTTGATAGATCCTCCCATACAACTTTAATCCATTCAAGAGCTTTTGAAACCTACTAAGTGAAAGTGCTCATATTGTTGTATAAGGAGTTGCATTTTGTTCTCCCTTACTTGCTCAGTTCCTTCACATAGTGTTCTGACAGTGTCCCATACTTCTTTGGAGGTTGTACAGTTTATGACATTGTCAAACATCTCTTGCTCCAAACCATTAAACAGAATGTTCATGGTTCTCTTATCTTTATGGATTTCTGCAAGATCTTCAATAGTCCATTCTGAGACAAGTTTTGGAATTTCTACATCAGGAGCATCATCTGACACTCCAATTCTAGATGCAAACTTCATGGGAACGTGTGGACCTTTCTCAATGCAGTCTACATATCTCTCATCCATAGACATGAGATGTAAATGCATCTTTACTTTCCAGTGAAAGTAATTGTCCTTATCAAGAACTAGTATCTTTACACCTGCATCCTTCTTCACCATGGTTTCTGTTTTTGGTCTTGATCTTTAAACTTCTTGTTTGTTAGAAGCTTGCTTTGATACCAATTGTTAATCCCAAATGACCTAACAGAATTGTAGAAGGGGGGGTTGAATAAAATTCTTGATATTTTCTTAAACTTAAAACACTTTATAAAATAAAACTGAACTGAATAAATAAAAACACAAGATATAAATAATTCAGTTGGATTGTTTGATGATCCAACTGAAGTGTTTTTATTGCGGAAATAATCTGTGATACACAAGTACACAGCTGCTCAGTTACAGAGTTGTAGAGAAGAATGCTCTCAAGGATAGCTAATACAAACTATTTGTTTTTCTTCTCTTACTCTATCTTAACTGCTACACTTGGTTATATATTCCCCAAGTTTACAATACTATTTTTGGCTACACTAAAGTACACTAAAGGTAACCGCCAATAGTTTGCTTTTCATCCCTTTGTCCAGTGGTCCTTGGAGATCCTTGCTTTTGTCTTCATGCTTATTATGATCACTCCCAAGAGCCCAATTGGAAACTGGGATGTTTCCTTATTCCCCATGTCCATTTTAATGGTTTCCAATGCAAAGTACACTTCCACATCACCTTTAGATCTGTTCAGTAAACTGTCACTATCACTTTGTCAACTATTCAGAAAAGCAATAATGATTCGTTGATAGCAGGGAGATGTGTTTCGTTGATAGCTTTATTCTTCATTCCGTTGATGGTGTTTCTCTCGTTTCGTTGATGAGTAAATCCATACCGTTGATGGTGTATCCTTGTTTCGTTGATAGAGTAATCTTCATACCGTTGACATGTCTTCACTTAGGCAAAATTACAAGGCATGATATACTTACAATTAACCAACCTATTTTGCCTATCTAGTACTTAGTCAACATGACTTAGAAAACCTATCTAGTACATACATCAAATGCATATCAAACTGTGAAGTATTGTACAGTGCAATTGCTACAACACTCATTCCGTTGATGAGCTTCCTGTCAACGAAACACTGCAAAGCATGCCATTCCGTTGACAGTTACAAAATGACTTAATACAAAATCTACTAAGTGTTTTTATAATTATCATCAAGAATAACATATTCCTAACAGCTCACATAGTAGACTGGTTTCTGCTGGCCTTCATGCTCCCGGATTAGGGCTGCTCCAACAGCCAGGCTTCCTGCAGAGAGATAGAGGCTAAGTGGCTCTCCAGGTTCTGGTTTGGTCAAGACTGGTGGTTCGGCTAGGAATTCTTTAATTGATTCAAAAGAGCTTTGGCACTCCGTACTCCAAATAATCTCCTTTTTCTTCTGAGCTCCTTTAAGCAGTGTAAAGAAAGGTAAGCAGCGCTCAGCAAGTTTAGGGATGAACCTTCTTAAAGCCGCCAGGGACCCGACTAGCTTCTGTATGTCCCTCTGAGTCCGGGGTTCCTTCATTTCTCTTATGGCCTTGATCTTTTCCGGGTTAGCTTCAATTCCTCTTTGACTAATCATGAATCCCAAAAAATTTCCAGCCTCCACCCCGAAAGTGCATTTCTCCGGGTTCAGCTTCATCTCTTGCTTCCTTAGGTTGTCAAAACATTCCTTCAAGTCAGCAATATGGTTCTGAACTTTGGTGGATTTTGCTATCATGTCGTCAACGTAGGATTCCAGGTTTCTTCCTAGCTGACTCTTGAATATTTCCACCATAGCTCTCTGGTATGTGGATCCAGCGTTCCTTAGTCCGAATGGCATGAGTTTGTAGGCATAAACAGCCCGGTGTGTGATGAATGCAGTCTTGGCTATATCAGCCGGGTTCATTTTAATTTGATTATAGCCAGAGAAAGCATCCATGAAGCTCAGCATGACATGCCCGGCTGTTGCGTCTATGAGTTGGTCGATACTTGGAAGTGGGTAAGGGTCTTTTGGACAGGCAGCATTTAGATCAGTGTAGTCCACACACATTCGCCACTTTCCATTTGGTTTCTTGACTAAGACTACGTTCGCAAGCCATTCCGGATATTTTATTTCACAAATTATATCGGCTTTGAGAAGTTTTTCAACCTCTTCATCGATTGCCTTTTGTCTTTCTGGGGCAAAGTTTCTCCTTTTCTGCTTTACTGGCTTCTTTCTAGGATCCACATCTAAGTTGTGCATAACAACTGACTCCTGGAGGCCGGGCATGTCGTCCGGGCTCCAAGCGAAAACGTCTGCATACTCCCGGAGTAACTCAGTTAACTCCTTTTTGAATACGGTGTCCAGCCCGGTTCCAATTTTAACCTTCCTCTCCGGGTTTCCTTCTTCTAACTCAATGGTTTCTAGCTCAACAGCAGCTTCCACTTTTCCCATCTCTGATTTTGAAACATATTGTTGAACCCGGGCTTGCACCACCTGGTCAAGGTAAGTCTGGGCTGATGTATTTTCTATGTTTTGGACTTCCTTGCCGGATTCTTTTTTCTGGTTGTACCTGTGCTTCTTTCTGCTGATGTTCTTCTGGTAAGCATTTGCCTTTCTTTTGTTTTCTGGGTCAGTTTCAGCCATGACCAAAGCCTGACCATAGCATCGGCTAGCCATTTCGAAATCTCCCCGGACTTCGCCAATTCCTCCGGGTGTAGGAAACTTGAACTTTAGATGGGGGGTTGATGTTACAGCTTGGAGTTTTGTCAAGGCTGGCCTCCCCAAAATAACATTATAGGAGGAGGGGGTGTTTATGATATAGAATTTAACCAGGTTGCTAACCTGCTTCGGGAAAGTGCCAAATAGTACTGGGAGATATAGAGTTCCCTGGATTGGAACCAAATTGTTCCCGAATCCATAGAGTGGGTCTTCTCTACAGTCATTCATCTTCACACTCCTCAGCTGCATTCGATCCATTGTGTGTTTGAACAAAATGTTGACAGAAGAGCCGTTATCAACCAGGACTCTTCTGACCTCATTATCAGCAATATCCAGTGTCACCACAAGTGCTTCATTGTGATTTGGGTTTATTCCTTCGAAGTCATTCTTGCTAAAGCTTATGATCTGCTCGGGGCAAGATTGCACCATCATTATCTCATCCCCTGAGTCCGGGCTCCGTGGGGGTGAATTGGACCCTCCCATAACAACATTGACAACATTCTTGTCTTTTCCGGATCCGTCTCCTCGATCAGCAACTCTCCGGGCTACATACTGCCCCATGTTGCCTTTTTTGATTTGGTCTTCCACAAAGAATTTCAGAGATAGACAATTTCCGGTTGTATGCCCATGGGTTTCATGGTAATCACAATGTTTGTGAACTGACCGGTTTTCTGGGGATGTGAGCATTGGTTTGGGAGGGTAATAGAATGGTTTATCTCGTACCTCTTTCAGAATATCCGCGCGAGCCCGATTGAGGGGAGTCCAAGAGGGTTCGGGTCTGGGCTCACGCTTGGGTTTCGGCTGTCCGGACTCATCTTGCTGCCAGGAGTCCGGGGGTGGTGCTGGTAGTGCAAGCTGAGAGCTTTGGATATAGTTGCTCTGCCTGTTGGGTTTTAATTTTTTATCCTGATGGCTGTAGTTGTTTTTTGGTGGATCTTGAGTCAGGGTTGGAGATAGGCCCTGTCTGGTCATCCTCATTGCTTGTAGCACATCGGTTTCTTTGATGAACCTGGAAGCCATTGCATAGGCTGCCGCCAGGCTCTGTGGCTCTTTGTGAATGAGATCAAGAACATACCTCTCGTTGTTATCCGGATCCAGGTTTCTTCGAAAAATTGTCAGAGCCTCTCGCTCGTCCAGGTTGGTGATATTGTTAATAGCTTCTTGAAATCTTTTCATATATGCAGAAAGGGCTTCCCCCCGGGCTTGCCTGACTGTCTCAAGATGGCACATGTGCATCTCATGAGTCTTGTTTGCCCGGAAGCGCTTGAGGAAGGTGTCACGGAACTGCTTCCTGCTGTGGATACTGCGAGATGGGATCCGGCTGAACCACCTCTGAGCCCCGGACTTGAGTGTGGAAGCAAAGAACCTGCACTTTGTTAGATCGTTGTAACAGTAAATCATGGCTATTTGCTCAAAATAATTAACATGTTCTTCGGGATCATCTAAACCATTGAAGGAGTCAAAGTTATAATGCTTAATGTTTCTCTGCCTTGGTGTTGCTTCCAAGGAATAGCTAAATGGTGTGAGTGTGTCTCCAATGTCCAGCCCAGAGTCTTGACCGACTTTTCTTTGCAGCTCCTGTATCATATTCAACAGGTCCTCTCTAGGTTCATCCTCGTCTGAGATTATTTCTGGGCTTGGAGCCCGGGTTCTCCTCTTTTCAGTATTTTTGCCTAGGATCCGGGCCTCCTCCTCCTGTATTCTTTTCTGGACCCTTAGATCGAGTCTAGCTTGCTCTTCTGCCTGAATCTATTCTCTCATCTCGGCCAGCCTCTTAAGCTTTTCGGCCTCATCATCATGGTTCTGACTGCGAGATCGGTGAGATCTCCTTTCAGTGTCTTTGTTCTTTTCCCCAATCCGGTCAAAGACAGACCTAGAGCGGTGGGATCTTTCAGGGTTATGGGAGTTCTCGCACTGGTCCTGCTCTTTGTTTCTGGTTTGATTGTACAGCCGAATTGCTTCTGCAACCTGTTCACCAGTTAAGTGTTCCATCTGTCCGGGCTCGATAGCAAGATCAGTATATTTATATTTGTTTACTTCAATGTTTACCCGGGCGTCTCCTGGTCGGATCACCTGAGAGGCCAAAGGCAGGACTGGAGGTAAATGGTGACCGGCCTGACCAGTGACCGGGATGTTCGTGTCCGGGGCTGGGGTTGGGTTACTTGGGGTATGTCTATTTGTGCTCCTATTACCACGAGCCATGATTCACACAAACAGATGTATATGGTTTTTTATTGCAAAAAATTTAACAACAAAGTAATCTAGGTTTTTCTTGGGGTTGGGTGACAATGTATGCACGTAATTTTGGGCTATTAATCTCAGTAAACAAGAAAACTGGGTTTTTTTGGAATAGATCTAATCACAAGCAATGTAGATCTAAGAGAAGGCTAAAGTATGTAAGCAGGGCTAACAAGATCTGGGCTAAATAAGGCTGAAGCACATGCATACATGGTAAAAATAGGCTAAAGAGTTCATTTTTTCGGTTAAAAAGAGAAGGTTGGTTTAGATCTTACTGGGTTTGAAGGTGGTGAGACTAGCGGCACCGTGACCGCAAGGTGGTAACCCATCCTTCTAGCGCCAAATGATAACTCCAGATCCCGATCTAGGTCCTTCCCGGCCGATCCCACGCCTGGAAGCGGTGTCGCTGCGGTTGGGACTCTGCAAAACAACACCGGAGGGGGGTTTGGGCCCTGGCGGCGCCTCCGGCGTGAGAATAAGTAACGGCTTTGGAAAGGGAGATAGGAATATAGAGAAATCTAAATATGGAGGGTGTGTGTATAGGTTAGGTGTGTAAAAGAGAATGTAACCCCTACACCTTTCCTCCTTGGTCTATATATAGGCCCAGGATTAGGGTTTAGGGGTTGTACCTGCAATCATGAGCGTTGAATCCTAGGTAGGTAGGACACCTGGGCGATGTTGATGGATCGCACGTGTCCAGGTGAAGGATTGTGGCATCGTGTGCCAGGCTCCTGCTGGCGTGTGGTTTAAATAGGAAATAATTATCCCAATCATTGGCAATATTTACGTGTCGTCACCAGGTGTGGCCATCAGTCATGACCTATCCACGTCATGTACCAATGTGTAGTCTTCATGTGAGTTATTGCCTTTGTCGCCAGGAGATAGTTAAACTTAAAGCTTGAGCCATAGCCTGGCAATGAGTCCGGACTGGTACCTAGGTCATGACTCCCAAATGAGTCTGGACTAGGAGGCGGGCCATGATTGTAATGGTAATCCGGGTTCCAGGGGACTCCTGGCTCAGAGATAAGTCCGGGCTATACATAGCCTATCAAAGTGCACTTTACTTCCTAAATTAATAACGAAATTAATCTCAGTTAACAGAATACAACAAAGTATAGTGAAATACAAACACTGATATTGCAAGTGCTCGATTTTGAACTATAGTATTACAAGTGGTGTCTTGACTAAAGTGCGAGTACACAAATTGCACTTTACTCATATAAAAATTAATTGTATTCACTCTTCTATACCTTAGATATTAATTTTAGAAAATAAAAATATGGCAAATAAATTTGAAAAGAATAATATTGATGGGCTAGGTGTGGGGTAGGCACATAAATAAATGGGATTTGTGAAGGAAGAAAGAGCAGTTGAGTTATGATTCCTGCGAGAATCACAAGTAGTGCGGCTGTAACAGCAACAGCCTCCATTACTCTGCTCGCTTACTTTGTGTTTTGCAAAATCTACAACCATTCTTCTTCTTCTTCTTCTTGTCGTAAAAACAAAGTTAGAAATGGAATAATTGAAGCAATTGGAAATACCCCTCTTATTAGAATCAACAGTCTTTCTCAAGCCACCGGTTGTGAGGTTCCTACTCCTCTCTTTAATTATCTGGGTTTCTTTTTAATTATTCTTTCTCTGCAATTATTGTTCATTATTACCAACAGATTCTTGGGAAAGCAGAGTTTTTTAATCCAGGAGGAAGTGTCAAAGACAGGGTTGCCCTCAAAATCATCCAGGAGGTCCTTCCTTTACTTGTTTCCCTTTTAATTCGCTGTGTCATTTTAATCCAACCAATGTGCACTACGTATATGCTTATTGTTTGTTTTTTGATTATATGAATACATGTGTACAGTGATCAAAGATAGATGAATATCTCCTTTGTATAACATACACTCATCATGCTTTCCTCATTGCTTCCTTAGACCTTTACCAATATGAGAGATTTTTTTTTAAAAAGAGATTAAAAATTCTTGCTTTTGTTCCTAATCCCAATCCCAATCCCAATCCCGTCCACTCCAGGAAAAGGTCTCTTTTGTTAAAACCTTTAGTTCCACCGAATTAGTAGCACCACAATGTTTCAACCTGACATTAACGAGTAACGAATGAACACATGTGCTCTGTCTTACCCTGAGTTGTTAAAAGCGCAAAAAGCACACTGCAGAGCAAAGGATACCCCGTTCTTAAGCGCAAAGTAGTGCTCTAGACAAACAAAATTTGTATATATTGGCACAGTAATAGCCATTAGCATTAATTTTTGTTTTTCTTTTTTCATTTTAAATAGTTAGAAATCAATATAAAAACATAAATCCTGTTTTGATGGTTTTTCTTCACAAATCCTTTATCCTCTTCTCGATCTTCCTTTTTTTACGTCATTTGTGGATCTGGGGTTGTGTACACGCCTATTAATCCCTTCATGTTGTTTTTAATCTGAGAGGCAATAGCTATCCAACAACTTTTTGATAAAACAATACCATATCTAAATTTATCAGCTTCTTGCTTTCTTTTCATAATAAAAGGTTTTCTATATCTCTTTGCCAAGGCCTGTTATGTTTCTTTGCAAAATTACGCTTTTTTATCACTCTTTTTAGACTTATTCGCTTAGGGCTTTTTGTGCAAAAGCATAGCTTCTTTATATGCGTGAGGCCTTTTTGAAATAGAGTAGGAATCATTGCTTCGCTTGGCGTTGTGCTCTAGCAATCGCCTTAGATGTGGATAAAAAACCACATTTCTGAAATTTGCAATTTTTGTAGATGAGATTCTTTTCAGTGTAAGAACTGGAGTTGTTAGTGAACTTCATGACATACAGTGGATTTATTTAGTACTCAACAATTTTCTCTAAAATTGCAGGAATAGTGCACTTCTCCACTTACTTTCGGAGCAGCATTTAGCAACCTTACCTATTTTCCTAATGCGAGCTGTTTAGCAGTTGATGTGATTTTTCTTGCAATCTTGTAATATTATGTTTGATGTCAACTGATCAATCACCCATTTACATTAATTATTTTTGCAGCAATATGCATTTTATTGAGCCTCACCCTTGTCTAATTTCTCACGGCTTCTCTAGTCAAATTTGCTTGCATTCAATGAATTCCTTCTGATGCTCATGCAGTCATGCTAGTGATTGAACAAAAAGTTGCTGGCATCAAATTAACATGACTGAGGTGTATCAAATAGACATTTTTTTTCGGTATCTTGTTTTTGTTTGTCCTGAGAAATTCAGTTGGATCATTTTTAGTATGCTCATGCTGTTTATCAGTATCAACTATAATATATGCCTAGTTCAGATGTGGTAATTGTTTGAGTGACTGTTGAGCTGCAAATTGCTAACAGTTGTTCTCCAGCTATACTTGTTAACCTGATCCATGTATTAAATTGTACATCAGTTATTTTACATCGGCCTAGAATTATCTAATTTGTTCGGTGTATAGGCTCTAGAACTTGGTCTTCTAGCTAAAGGCGGGATAGTTACAGAAGGAAGTGCTGGGAGCACTGCTATTAGTCTTGCAACAGTTGCTCCTGCTTATGGATGTCAATGTCATGTCGTTATCCCAGATGATGCTGCTATTGAGAAAGTATGTATTAATGCTTTTGAACCTTTACTTTCATTCAAATAATCCGTGTTCTACATCGTCATCATTGTAAATTAAATTTCTACTATTGTACTTTTCACTTAGCTCAGTCTCAAATACTGGAGGCCCTTGGAGCTACTGTCGAAAGGGTAAGGCCAGTATCAATCACGCACAAAGACCACTATGTCAATATTGCAAAGAGAAGGGCATTGGAAGCAAATGACGTGGCCTTGGAGCAAGAAATATCGAAAAAAACAAATGGCAAAGATGTAGCACAAATAAATGGTGATATACATAAGGGAGAAAAACAGTATCAATTTTTCTCGGGAGACTGCAAAGGCGGGTTCTTCGCAGATCAATTTGAGAATCTTGCAAACTTTAGGGCCCACTATGAGGGTACTGGGCCCGAAGTTTGGAAACAGACTGGTGGGAACTTGCATTCTTTTGTTGCAGCTGCAGGCACAGGTGGCACGGTAGCAGGTGTTTCACGATTTCTGAAGGTTTGTTGCTTTAATAGTTACCTATTTCTTTGCTGTTGTTTGGCGGTGCTAGTTTTGTGATATAAACTTTAACATCTTCAACAGGAAAAAGATCCAAATATCAAGTGCTTCCTTATTGATCCTCCTGGTTCCGGACTGTTTAACAAGGTAACAAGGGGAGTAATGTACACAAGAGAGGAGGCTGAAGGGCGGAGACTGAAGAACCCATTTGACACCATAACTGAAGGAATTGGGATCAATAGATTAACCGAGAATTTTAAAATGGCAGAACTTGATGGAGCTTTCCACGGTACTGATATGGAAGCAGTTGAAATGTCCAGGTTAGTGCTTTACATATCCTTTTTTCATAGAAAATTATAGATACTTCCAACGTAATTGGTAACTTTAAAAGTATAATTTCTGGTATCTCCAGTGATTACTTTGTTTATAATCTCTTCCGAAGTGCCAAGAATAGGCCAATCTCTCGGGAACTCAATAATCCTTTATTATAATACCTGAGTCTACCCAGGTACGCGGTTAACCAATCAAAAATTTTGAATTATTTTAGGACCAATCACAGTCAATTCCTAAATTTTAGACCAATCATAATAAGTTAAATACTTTCCTCATTACTAAAGTCCAGTTAACCAATCAGAAAATATAAATTATTTTAGGATCAATCAGATTCGATTCCTAAATTTTTTAAACCAATCATAATAAGTAAAATACTTTCCTCATTACTCAAGTCTAGTTAACCAATCAGAAAATATAAACTATCAATTAGAATATATAAATTATCTTAAGACCAATTAGAGTCAATTCCTAAATTTTAGACCAATCATAATAAATTAAATATTTTCCTCAATTACCAAAGTCCAATTAACCAATCAAAAAATAAAAATTATAAATCACAAAATATAGATACAAACCATTCCTAAATTTTATACTAATCATATTATATTAAAAAATTCCTTATTTATTATTCTAATCCTACTAATACTAACCATGGTTAGTTAATAATTTTAATCTAAATATATTTTTTACTTAATTTAACATTGTCATATAGTACACAATTCTAATCTAAATACAGTAGTATTAATAATTCAATTTTTTAATTTTTAACAAATTGAGTTAATTCGTTATAAATAGATAATTTTTTTGGGTGAAACACCTATTTATCTCTTTTCACAAAACAAAATTCCAAAATACCCACAGGCGGGGAAGACGGCCCAAAATACCCGCCGAATGCGCACACAGTTCATGCGTAGCCTGCATACGCACATGTAAACAATATACGCAACAGAAAAATGCGTATAATCAAACTACGCATGTACAAAATGCGCATAGACCCTCAACGCATGACACAATTAAACACCAGTACACCTACCAACTGCCGCCATTGTGATCGGAGCACGGCAGCGTCGTTTGTCAACATCCAAACACCCCCTTTCTCCCTTTAAATTGCAAACCCAAAATCATAACCACAAACTTATATCAATACTCACACATATATTATATCATAGGTTTTCACACGTACCCATTGAAGTTACATACATAAAAATTGAGGATGTATCGTTGGCCCGCTGGTGGCGCCTCCTTCAACCCCAAAACCAATTAAATTTCAAATCCATAAACTTAAAACCTCAATATATACAATACAATAAATAATTAAATAATCTTGAATATACCCAAATTTTGAATGTATAATTTCTTCATCTAAAACCCAGCAACACACTGCTCGTTTTAAAGATAAACTTATGAGTAATCAATTTGTGTTGGTGGATATTTGAGATTGAGGTGGTAAGAGGAAGAAGAGAAATATGTTTTATATAATATACTGATGTATGTATACACACTGGTGTGAAAAGAAATAGATCAGAATACGCATTCTAAGGCTGCGGATTCGGTGGGTATTAAAGGCATTTGTTACTGCCAAAGTGTAATTCTGTTAAAAAGTGGAGTATTTCAGGCAATTTCTCTAATTTTTTTATTTAATAATTTTTTATAAATAAGGATAATTAAGTAAAAACACGAAATACCAAAAAACAACCATCGTACTAACAAACTTGTAATTTTTCGTCTTTAATAATGTAGTATAGATATATAATTCAAACAACATTATATTTAATAATTTTTTTTTGATAATGATAATATTCAATAAAAAAAATTATTAATATTATTTATTAATTATATTCATAATAAAATTTATTATTGAATAATAATAATAATAATATAATATTATCATTACAAATATTATTGTTGAATATTATTATTATATTTAATAAAATATAATAGGTATAATATAGCATTAGCAAAAAAAACTCTATTATTGTAATGCTATTATAATACAATTATCAATTAAAATTTTAAAATTATTTTCCAAGCAACTGAAAATAGATCATTATTTTTCAAACAACCATAGGTATTCAATGATTTGTTTTTCCAATGCTAATAATCTAATGAACATATAATTTGAACCGTAGACGAATTGAGATATCCAATAAGTTCGTTCAAATCTGACTTGGTCCAAACTCGATAAGTTCGGTTGGGTATGTTATCGAACTCAAGTTCGATAAAAAAAATATCAAACAATGTTCAATTCGTTAAATCATTGGAAAGATAGTTTATTTGTGAATAAGGTTGAAGAAATATCGAAAAGTTTGATTATTTTTTCGAGTTGAGCTCGCTTCAAACTCAATAACCTCGATTATAATACATAAGATACTTTGCAAATCGTAATTTATAAAACGTAGTCAAATTTTAGCAAATTTGTGATTACATTAGATTAAACAATTTATAAAAAATATATTTACTTTCGTCTATCGATATACAACAAAATCCTAATTATGTGTTCAAGTCAGTGTTGCAAAAATCGTTAATTGAAATAAATCGATCTAGGTACCGATATGAGATTTATTGAAAATCAGGAATTTATCGAAACGATAAATCGGGAATTAATCGGATGTAATTTAATAATATATTTTATAATATCTATTAAATTAAACCATTTATTATCTATCTACAAATATATCTATGTGTGAAAATACTAAAACAAATCAAAAATTGTTAATAGAGAACTAAAAAATTGGAAAAAAAAAAATATCTTAACAAGTAAGACATGCAAATAAAATAGAAATACACCACTTGCAGGGTTGCAGAGTAGTAATTTGAATCAAATAACACATTCTCTTACCCACCCTACATCTACGACTTCTAATCAAATATATTTATTTAATAATATATTTTATGATATTTATTAAATTAAACTATTTATTATCTATCTACGAATATATATAATTTTTATTTTATTATAAATAAATATATCTTTGTGTGAAAATACTAAAACAAATAAAAAATTGTTAATAAAGAATTAAAAAATTGGAAAAAATAAAAACATGTTAACAAGTAACACATGAAAACAATTTTATAAGAAAAATAGAAATACACCACTTGCAGGGTTGTAGATTAGTAATTTCAATCAAATAATAACTCCCATCCACCCTGCATTTACCAATTTTAATCATTCTTCCCCCCTTTCTCCCTCCCTCCCTCTGTCTTATATTCATATCACTTTCCCCTTTCATATATACACACATACATATCAAAAATGTTAAAAAAAGTTGAAGTTGGAATGGAAGAAACAACAACTCCAATTAAGGCGTTAAACTTTCGTCGAAAAACAAAATTTCTTTCAGAATTTTTCTTCACAACTCCAATCTTTCGAATTTTGACCATATATGAAGAAAAACGATTAGTACACCGATTCTGGCAGATGAGATCGAAAATCGACTGGTTTTTGATATGTCGGCCGATTAATCGCCGGAATCGTCGATTTATAACACTGGGTCAAGTTTTAATTTATATAAATTTAAAAATGAAATAATAATATCTGTAAAATCTAAAAAGTAATACTTAACTAACGAAAAAATATTCAAATCAATCATTTACTTAAAAGTGCTTATTTGTAATAGCGTAATAGTTAAGGGAATGACGATCAATCAGAATAATCAATTCGATACACATTCGACACTGTGATCTAATTTTAGCATTGTCACACAAATCCTACAAATCGATCACCATTCTGAAGTCTTAATAATTGATCATCATCGTCGTATGAACGTGAATAACATGGAATCAACAAATACAATCAACAAAGAAAAAGATATGTTATAAAGAATAAAGATACAAAATCTTCAACATTTTACTATCCGAGAATAGAACCAGATATGCATCTTTTAAGAGTATTATGCAAAATGAATGGATAAAAAAAAAATTCCTTACCATTAGTTTCCTATTTTGTTTAATTTGAGAACTTTTTTTCATCGTTACTATATATGTAGTCGACTTTCAAAATAAAAACTAAAGATATTAATCATTTGAATGATTAACAATGTATATATTGAGATAGAGTAATATTTTGATGAAAACCCCTCCTAAATGAATTGTAAAATTTAATTCTAGCCACCCATTTCGATATATGAGATCTAATCTTATTCACCCAATATATTCTCCATCTTCATCTTCTACCACTCAGTTATGTTATCTACATCTATATCCACTCCCCCAATCTCCTTTTTACTTCAACCACAATCTCTGACCACCAGCAACCATTGCATCCAGCCACCAACTTTTGTCCCAACCTCAAACCACCACTTCCGACAACCACTTACAAATCTTCATCTACATATTGAAATAACCAAATAATCACATTGTCATCACTTATCACCGGTCTTTCCACCATCACCGTCACCACCATTACCACCAATATCTACGTGTCATCATTATTTGATTGAAAATCAAATACAGTACAAGCCAATATCACCATAAAAATCACAAAACTCGACAAAAATTACGAAGTCATATGTTTGAATATGAGGAAAAAGACCGAGAAAGCGAGATGGAAGAAATAAATAATGCGTCATAGAAACATGTGTTGGTGAAGAGTCGATAAAATCGATACAACATAAATAGATTTGAAAAATCCGAGGGGGGGTTTAAATTTTATTCATGAATGTCTATATATAAAATAGATCACTATTACAAAATTTATCTAAGAAATGATTAATTATTAATTTAACTAATGAACATAAACTTATATACTTTTTATGATACAATGATGTCTTTACTAATCTGTATACCTATATTTAGGTATTAATCAATATATTAATACAATTCGTGTAAATAAGGGATATGTACTTTTATTTTTTTAATTTTACATTATAATATTATGTAAAAATAGATAAAGTGAGACGCTTAACATCAACAGATGTCAACAACATCATATGTCATAATCGAAAGGTAATGATACAATAAATATAGAGTGCTTAGAATATAGCATGTTGAATATAACTTTAAAATATATTATGGCGAATTTAAAGCCTCCATTGCAGGAAGGAAAATGTGACCAGTATCTTGAAATATTGAAAGTCATCATAGAAAAAAAAATCTGGCACCTACTTTATCTTTGAATGAAAAAAACACATGGTGCATGACAATATTGTCTACTTTGCTACAGACGTGGTTGAGGAAATTCAAACCTCCAGAGGTTCTACACCCTCACAAAAATCTCAAATCAACTCACATAACGTTCATTGAGTCGTGGTGAATGTACAAATTCAATTAAAACAGTTAGTTGTAAAATATGTATAGGATCATCTTTCAGACACCTTATAATCAATTATTTATTTATTTATTTTGAAATAGGTGTCTGATTCTGCTAACAATGTGCTATTGACGGTAGTCTGGAGTTAAAACAAGGAAAAAATACACGCATCCGCATAAATGATAATGGAGCTGATAATAAGAATAAATCTAAAATAGTTTAGGGTGTTCAACATTTTCATCCATTTGACATTGATGTTACGTTCCAAACAGTTTTTAACTTCTTGTTTTTGTGTCAGTTTGTCATTTTAATTAATTGAGCCATTTGTTGTCATCTTCGCATATATAAATTTTGGTTACAAATATTTATTTTCTAAAAAAACTATATTCGTTTAGCATATATCATATTTATTGATACAAGTACATGTGTTAGCATAATTCGTAAAGATATGTGGAAAAAAAATATTGGAAACAGGTTTGATTTTAAAAAAAATCCCTTAAAACTTAAAGAAAATTATTGAGTTATAATAATAATGAATTTACAACTTTTGACATAGTGTAGCACAGGTAAAATACCAGTGAAACTATAATGACTTACTCATTGTTGTTTTAGTAGGGTATTGTTATTATCACTTTCACATATACACTTTGCTAATTACTATTGCAAACCTGACAATAAACAACACAAATGCGAGCGTGGAAAACCCTCGAGGGTGGGTAATAGAACAATCATGGATCCCCTATATTGATTGTACTACGTGAACAGAGTTGGTTTAATCTATCAATCAACACTTTTAAATATGAAAACTCTCAATACATGACCCTCAGATGCACAAAACTTCTGTGTATACTTTCCCTTAATACGCAACTCTCTACTTTTGTACACACTTGTTTTGGTGTTAATATTGTGCTCCTCCTGACATTTAGGTTTCTGTTAAAAAACGATGGGCTCTTTGTCGGAAGCTCTTCAGCTATGAACTGTGTTGGAGCAGTAAGAGTTGCACAATCCCTTGGTCCGGGTCACATTATTGTTACAATTTTGTGCGACAGTGGGATGAGACATCTGAGTAAGTTTCACAATGCTCAATATCTATCTCAGCATGGCCTGACACCCTCAGCTACTGGGTTAGAATTTCTCGGTCTCGGAAGTTGACCTAATCATCAGATCCATTTGTCATGTCCGAATTATTCATTAAAAAACTCTATGTTGCTAACAGTCACAAGTAATTCTTTCTATACCCTTCACAGTATGAATGTTTAGAGGATTATTGATATTTTAACAAAGTGTCGAGTAGACATAGGAAGTTGAAAACAGTGGTCAGGCCCTGTTGACTCCACATCTCGAGTTGAGCTGAACATTTGAAAGAAGACTTGCAACTCTCGTGGCAGTGATGGACTTCTGAAAATTGACAACTGACTCAGGTTCATATTTCCAACCCATGGAAACTTCTGAAACGGATTTTAAGGATTTATTCTTTTAGCACAACTTGCCATTTAATTTTTTGAGTTGAATTGAGTATTTTGGGCTTGGCATAGTGAATGCATCTTTCTCTTTTGTATTGTAAAAGGGGTCCAAGGTTTCAACTCTCCTTTATTAAAAGGAATGAAAAATATCATGATCTTTGTGTGTGCTACACAGGGGAAGGTTATGGTGTACATGTGTAATGTATGTTTATATATAGAAGAACCGACAAGAAGTCCACAAGGGACGACAATGACAGAGGCAGAGTAAATAGAAAGGGGAAAGAGTGGTGTGACTGATAACTGAAAGTCTGAAATAGTGAAACACATACGAGTGATGCCGTTGGTCGGTAAAAATGGGCGTCAAATCTTAAGGCAAATACAGCATAGACCTTGAGATTGTAATTAGCATTTAATATAGTGAAATTTAAAAACACATGAAAACTAGTGTCGTAAAAATTGGGAATCAAAATTAATTGGTGGAGGCTTCATTAGAGGTTAATCGGGTATTAATCGAAATGATTAATTGAATCATTAATTAAAATTTAATAAATATTATTCTTTATATACAATTCTTTTTTGTTTAGCTATACATATATAATTGTCATATAATTTATAGATATATTTAAAAATATTATTAAATTCAAAATCTAACTTTTGAATTTAAAATCAGTATGAGAAGAAAATTTAAGATAGTTCGTTTTTTAGCCTCCAAAATAGTATATCTATACTATTAAATTCTTATATATAATAATCGTAAGTTAGATCTTATCCAAAATTTTGGCCCGGTCCTAGTATCATCAAAACAATCTCAACCGTTAATATTTTTAAAAATAAATTATCAAGATAATATTATATAAAAATTAAAATTATTATGTAAAAATGATATTAGTCAAAAGTGGAAGTATTAGCATTAGAATTGAATTTTTAAGTAATTACAACTATTACATATCAAAATAATAAAGATAGTTAGATTATAAAATAAATAGATGAGAATCGTTAGATCGATTATGAAAAAGTGTATTTGGTTGTTAGTTGAATTATATTAAAAATACTAAAAATATATATCTTGATAATTTAAACTAGATACATGAAAATTTCCTAAATCGAATAGAATTCTCAATGTAAAAATTTGTCACTTTCTTCGATATTTAGTTTTGGTGTAGTTTTAATTGTAAAAAAAATTGTTAAATCATCATTAAATTAAAATTATTTTGTTAGATGCTAAAATAGATAGATGAACCGTTAGATATTTAAAAAATAAACGATCAAGATTATATCATATAAATATTAAAGTTATTATCTAAAAAGTATATAAGTCAAAAGTGGAAATATTAGCATTAAAATTGGATTTTAAGTAATTACAACTATTACATATCAAAATAATAAGGTTCGTTAGATTTTAAAATAAATAGATGAGAATCGTTAGATCGAATATGAAAAGTGTATTTGGTTGTTAGTTGAATTATATTAAAAATATTAAAAAGTATATCGTAATAATTTAAACCAAATAAATGAAAATATCTTAAATCGAATAGAATTCTCAACGTAAAAAATTGTCATTTTCTCCGATTTTTAGTTTTGGTGTAGTTTTAATTGCAAAAAAATTGTTAAATCATTAAATTAAAGATTATTTTGTTAGATGTTAAAATAGATAGATGAAAACCGTCGATGCAATATTAAAAATTGTATTTGGTTGTCCGTAAAATTATATTCAAATAAAAAGAGTATTTTGATAATAAGTTCAATAAAAAGTTTTAATGTAAAAATTCATCACTTTTTTTTTCTTTAGTTTCAGGGTATTTTCAATTGTGAAAAAATTGTTAAATCGTCATTAAATTAAATATTATTTTGTGAGTTTTGTGTGTGTCGTAAAACAGTCAAATCTGATTTTTATAAATTAAGATATAATACAAATAGTTAATTGAGCGTATCAAATTAAATAAATAAAGTCCAAAAATTAATAACACAAAAAAATTAAAAAAAATACAAATTAATATAATTATAGATATTTAAAAAAGGTCGTGTGTTTCACAAGATCTTATCCAAAACTTTGGTTTATGTACCGTCAAACTAATAAGGATCGTTGATTTTGAAATATTTAAATAAAAAATTTCAGATCTAATATTAAAAAGTGTTTTTGATTGTTATTAGAATTATATTAAAATACTAAAAACTGAATTTTAATAATATAAACAAAAAAATGAGTAGGTTTTCAAAGTTGAATAGAATTGTCAATGTAAAAATTCATAACTTTATTTTCTGTTTGGGATCCTGAGTAATTTTAGTTGAATAACAATAACTGAATCATTATTAAATTAAAAATAATTTCTTTAATTAATATAATTATAAATTTTAAAAAATATATGTGCATTGCATGGGTTATAAACTAGTATTATTAAAAACGAAACATTAAAAGTTTTGGTCGATCGGCATTTGGGCCAGGCCTATCTATAATTTGGGTCGGGCCTATCTATAACAAATTTATTTATAACCAATTGCATTTTTCAGCTAAAACACATTACCTATTATATATATATTTTTAACTAAAACAACTCATCTTCTAAAAATAAAATAGGTAATATATATATATATATATATATATATATATATAAAATGGTAATATTATTATATATTTATAACCGATTACCTTTTTCAGCTAAAACACATTAGCTGTTTTACATTTTCTAACTAAAACTGTTAGATCAGGATTCAATGATCATCAGGATCTAGACTCAACTGATCAGGATTGCTGATGTCATCAGTATTGCACGAGCGTTAGTATCAGGATTGCTATCAGGATTGCTATCAGGATTACTATCAGGACTGTGATAAGGATTTATCATCAGGACCGGAAGCTGATCAGGATTACAACTTCGAGTTATTTATGGAGTCTGGTTAAAGAAGGAAGTTTATTTTGTCGGTTCCTAGTTAATAGGAATGCAACTGTTGGTTAGGATATGTTTCAATATAGTTGGTAATTGATTTGAACTTATCTTGTAATCGATAGAGAAGCTGTGTAGTATATAAACAAAGTTTAGGTTTTGATTTTATATCAATTGCATACACGAGTATATTGTAACCTAGAAGCTCTCAAGAACATCAGAATTTCTTGAGAGAGTTTTGTAATAGTTTTATATCAGAATTAATAAATCTGTTATTGTTTTCATATTTGTGTTTATAATCAAGAATCTTATACAATTGTATTCAACTCCCCTTCTACAATTGTTTATTACTGGGCAACAATTGGTATCAGAGCAAACTGATTTAATTTGAATCAGAAACGATCTAAAGATGTCGACAACCAAGTATGAAAGCATAAAGATTCCCATTCTGAAGAAAATTGAATACCCTACATGGAGGGTACAGATGTTGATGTATCTAGAAGCAATGGATCCTGAATATCTGGACAGGATTCGTGATGGACCATATATCCCTACGAGACTTGTTGGACAAACATATACTGTACCTGAACACTACGTGGCCAAGGTAAAAAGTGAGTGAACTCCAGAAGAGAAGGCTGATGTTCTCAGAGATGCTAAGATAAAGAATATCCTGCACAACAGTCTTGATGTTGTCATGTCTAACCGGGTAATTGCATGCAAGTCTGCAAAGGAAATTTGGGACACTTTGGAAACTCAATGCCAAGGATCTGCATCTGTCAAGAAAAACAGAAGGGCTCTACTGATTCAAGAGTATGAACAATTTGATGCTAGACCTGATGAGAGCCTTACTGACATGTATGATAGATTCCTGACACTACTAAACAATCTATCTCTAGTTGGCAAAGAGTATGTAACTGAAGACTCAAACACCAAATTTTTGAGGGCTTTACCAAAAGAATGGGACACTCAAACCTCAATTATTAGGCACCAATATGATTTAAACACTGTGTCTCTTGATGAGGTTTATGGAATGCTAAGAACCTATGATCTTGAGGTTCAACAAAGAAAGAACAAGAAGAGCAGCAAGGCAAAGTCTATAGCCTTGAATGTGGAGGCTAGATCAAAAGGAAAAGTTGTGGAGGTCTCTAGAAGAAAATCAAAAGTGGTGGAGTCAGAACCTGATGACTCATCATCAGATACTGATGGCAATCCTGATGCCAATACTGATGATGATTCCACTTATTCATGGAATAGATGGTTGCTATTGTTGCGTAAAATACTAATGTGCAAGTGTACACAATCGCAAACAAGTAATATAGTAGTGAATACTAGATATCGTTCCTCAAGGACTGTATATTTGTATTAATTGCATGTAATATCAGACAATTCAGTTATGGAACAGAAGAATTGATTAAAGATTATTTTTAACTAAACTATTCAAAAGAAACTAATTTAACCAACTAAATTGTACTAGCAAAGAGAGTTTTAAATATGAGAAGATAAGTCAGGATAATTACTTCCCCTAACATGTTCATGTTGGTAATAAAACAGTGTAATACCATAGCAAATTCACAGTCTACTAACCTGAAATACGACAGTCATAGCTTTCTCTCGAAATCACTATGATATAGATTCTATAAACTAAACTAACATATGTCTATGCCAATTTAATCTCAAGAATATGATAAAGCACCAATTTCACACGGCTATGTAAACAATATATGTCTATACCGTCACAGAATTAATATCAACAGATACAATCATGCACCATTCAAGTTATGTGTCAGTTAACTATAACCCTCTCAGTATTATAATTAACTCAACTATCTACTAGAGTTGGCCAAACAATAGCAAATAACATATCATGAGATTCACTTGAATGAACAAACTGTGAACTGCATATATAACACTTCTTATCAAAACACCAACAATCCCATACTAGGGTTCCATAAAAAATCCCAACTTTATACAATTAGTTCATAATTAAGAACTCAAGAACATCCAAGAATTGATAGCACATAAACATGATGAAAAAGAGTTAAGGAGAGAGTTCTGAACAAAAAGATGAAGAAATCAAATCCAAGTGAACGTCTTCAATGGCTGAATCTCCGTCTTCAAGCTTTTCTTTTTCTCTTTTTTTGTGTCTCTCTTTTCTCCCGTTCAATGTATTCAGATTAGGTCTGATCTGTCTCTAATAATATATAAATAAAAGTTTTTTTTAATTATTTAATACAAAATACAAAGAGCTTTTCCCAAACAGAATTGAATTCCAGCAAAGAAATTCGTAGCTGACTGTTGGGCTCTGCTTCTGGACTGACTCGGATTTATTTTAATATCAAGGCCACTTCTGAATTAAAGCCCTTCTCATAAGCTTTCTATGGGCTGTTGAATCGTCTGAATCGGACTTATAGAACTCCAGTTATGGCCCAAACAGTGTGGACTGTGCAAGTGGGTCATCAAATCCGAATTTTAATCAAATAAATCTCCAACTCTTTCCTTTTAAGCTCCAATCCATATTTAATTAGAACTCCTTGATACCTACAATAAAACAATATAATTTATTAAATAAAAATCCAAATCAATACAAAATACTTAAAATATAGGGACAAAATTAGGATAAAGCTCACGCTTATCACATCCCCACACTTAGCATTTTGCACGTCCTCGGGCAAAGAAGAAAGAAAAAAAAAAACTAAATCCTAACAAGCCCTTTAAACCCCTAGGCAGCCCTAGTGGACGAGTAAGGTCTCGTGAGGGTTTATAGTAAATCTACCCAAAAAATCTTATTTGGGTTGACTGCCAAGTCTCAAACATGAAATATATCATAGCACACCACACATGCAAACTTAACCATGTAATAGCTCTTATATGTCATATAATGCAATTCCTCAACTTTACACACCAACACAACTATTCAAGTACGCGCACATAGTCTAAAAGACTAAAATATATCATGAATAACATCAAAGTCTCAATCAACAAGATAATAACATGGTTTAGATATAAAATAACCTCACAAACACTCAAATCTCACAAGTGTTTAGGTGTAACGGTATCACTCAAGTTCAATCAAATGCACATGTGCTACCATAAGCTTTCTTGTCCACCAAAATCTCTAGACTTCGTGTTCGTATAAATCAAAAGGTCTTTGTCATGGTTGTAACAAGGCTTGGGTGGGGGGTAGGAAAATGAAAAGGCTGCAGTTGGCTAAACTTGACAACTAATAGAGCATAATGTTCATATACACTTGAAGCACTCAACGTGAAACTAACCTTGAGATATCATCCCTGTTAGTCCTTGTGTATTGCAGAAGGGGGGGGGGATGAATGCAATACTGATAAAATTCAATCTAAATTTCAACAACTAAAATCAAGATTAAACGTTATCAGCAATATATGCAATCACGAACAGTATTTAGTAAGAACAAGATTCACAAAATAAATGTTTTATTTATTTTGCAAAGTGTTGCTACAACCTCAAGAAAGAATTCTCGAGCTTCGGGTTTTCTTCAAAGACACTTGCTTGTCTTCGTTACTATTCTAGAATGAGTTGATAGAAGGTATAGGACTAACCCTATCACTATCAGTCACGGGTTTGTGAAGCTGCTGTCACTGTCAAGTGGCAGCTTCTTACAGATTGTCTTACCCATGTGACTTTCCTAAATTGCTAACATGTCAAATATACATTACAAAGAAAGTAACCTAGATTCATTCTATTTCCAGCTAAACCAATTCAGCAGATAAAGACTTGACCTTGCTCTTGAATTGATTCGCTTTTGATTTGTAGTGCCTTGAAGCTTCTGTCGTAGTCTTGCAGACTTGGTGCAGCTTAGGGATGCTGCATCACGCCTGTTTCTTGAACATTTAAACTGTCACGGGATTTGACTGAGAAAGATACCTAGCATAAGGATCTTTATTGAGACAGTTACTTTTGCCGCAAAGCTTGCTGTCACAGGAATGATCTTTTGGTGACAGTATGAGTTCCCCGCATAGAGTGCTGTCGAGGATCCCAAACCTGCTGTCGAGGGCAATAGTTGCTGTCGCGTAGTCTTCCGCCAATGTTGCTGTCAGAGTGAATATGCTGTCGTGACTTGCAACATTCTGTCTTCTTGTAATCTTACTGTCACAGCTTTAGGACAGTAACCTTTATTCATGTTGTCATCCAAAAAGCATTCTTTGAGGCTTGAACACATAAGTGAACTTCTTTCAAACAATACAACTAGAATAACATTACATACTGATTACAAGAACATACTTTGGCTATGACAGTATGTTCTACTTAATTTAAAAAATTAAGTACAATCAAAGTTAAGATGTTTCTATGCTATCACCCATAAATCCCAACAATCCCACATACAGATATAAAACCCGTAAATTTCACATTGTAAGAACCAATGAACATACACTCGCTTTTCTTTCTTTCTTTCTTTCCATAGAATGATCTTCTTTTTTTTGACTTTTTTTTCAATTTCTTTTCTTTTTGACCTTGGTAACTTTATTTGAAATGTCACCAACAAGAAGTAGCCAAACCAATTCAAATCCCACCAAAATTCACACATTAACAAAGATATCCCCACACTTAATATTTTACCAATCTCAAGTATATATCACAATGCTCTACTAGTCAATCAAGACAAGAACAAACAAATAAGCTCAAGATTTAGATGGTGATATACAAAGAAAAAGGATATAGGCTCAAGGGGGCTCACTAAGGATTACTTTTCAGGGTACTGTTTGGGACAATACAGTTAATCCTAGTGCCTTTATCATTTTTACACAATACACAATATCAATATACACACGACTTGATATAAAGCAAGTTCTAGAGCAACATGCACAATGACGAATAGCTTACCACAAAAAAAAATAGATTGATAAAAAGATATATCAATCGCATATTAAGGCCCAAGATCTCACATGTGATAGCATGCTAAACTCATCAAAATTGACAATGACATACATTCAAGTTTGAAATTTTCGCAAGCACATACAAGACATCATCATGTATAAGGTATTTTACGCCAATGAGACAAATACATGACACTCGCAAAATAAAGTCTACATGGTGTGTATTTATCCTTATTTACATGATATATTGATGAGGCAATCAATTTTTTAAGCTTTTCTAATTTTTTTTTTGTGTTTTTCTATTTTTTAAACTATCCTAAAAATAATCTAACAAATTAAAAAGAAAAAAAAAATCCTAATTTTTTTTTTCATTTTATGTTGGAAACCCCTCCCCACACTTAAGCGATTCTTTGTCTCCAATGAATAATATATATACATTAAACTAACAAGATTCTTAAAAAAAAAAAACAAAAATAATAATAATAATAAAATATATATACACAAAAAAAAGGTTCAAAATACTCCCCTGATTATTTGCATATGGCACCTTTGAAAAAGAAATGAAGAAGTGCTTGCTTCCTTTAGTTTCTTCTGGGCGGACCATTAGTACATTAGCAAGCAGGTGCAATTATAAGCACGATTGAATGGTTGGTGGAGTGGTTGGTCCATAGCCCTTGCAAGTAGGAGGTGTGGTGGGGTTCGACTCCCTACTCCTACATTTCCATATAATATTTTTGTGGCAGCTAACTAGGCGCCAGCTTGATGATTCCATGGCAGTTTGGCTGGAACAGTCCTTAATCTGGGCTGGGCTAAGGGCGCCAGCTTGATGATTCCATGGCAGTTTGGCTGGACCAGTCCTTAATCTGGGCTGGGCTAAGTGAATGGGCTCAATTAAATCAAGTCTGTTACATATTGAAATTCAACAAACTGATTTCGTTGAGCAGAAGGAATTATAACCGCATGTAGGTAGTAATGCACTGAGACGAGGCGCGCGTGCATGATGTGCCAGCAAAATTTATTGTTGTTTCAGGGATTCCCACACTGTGGGTAGGGCTGAGCATTCGGTCGGTTCGGTCCAGAACCGGACCGAACCGAATAGACCGAGAACCGAATTATCGTTTTTTTCCGGACCGAACCGAACCGAAATTGTATTTTGGACCGGAACCGAACCGAACCGAAATAATGCTATTCGGTTCGGTTCTTTCATAAAAGAACCGAAATTTTTTCAAATAAAAAATTTTTATTTAAAAAAAAACCAAAAAATATGATTTTTCTAAAAACAAAAATATTAGCTAATGAAATACAAGTATGAAATGTAAATATAATACTTCAAACTTAAAATCTCGAACCAAAAATAAGCCATGCAAAATTTTGAATATATACATACATATAAAATTAATATATTATATATATAAAAATTATATAAATAAAAAATAAAAAAAATTTGGTCTATTCGGTTCGGACCGAATTTGTTTTGAAAGAACCGAACCGAACCGATATTTATTTCGGTCTATTCGGTCCGAACCGAAAAGACCGAATTTTCAGAAAATTAGAACCGAACCGAACCGAAATTATACTATTCGGTTCGGTTTTTCGGTTCTGGTTCGGTTCTGCTCAGCCCTAACTGCGGGAAATTAAATTGCACCGCGGGTCCAAATTTATATGGGTTGGACGCCTGGACCAGACTAGAGGGCTCAATTAAATGGATTGGGTTTGTATGCATGCAGTAAATTCACACAAATTGTTATGCTTGAGCAGACAAATTTGCACTACGGAGAGATATTAACGCACTACGGTGCGCCAAACTTGAATATTGTGCCATCTTAACCAGGGAATTATGCACCACGGGTAGACCACATTACACCGCAGGTAGAAAGTCAAAAAAAATTATCAGCTCAGCAACAGAATTTTTTTGCACTGCAGCCACCAAATCCACACCTCCATTTTTCTTTTTATTCTTTTTAATTCCTTGACTCCTTGTGATTTTGTTTTTTATACAAAAATCATGGGTTGCCTCCCAAGAAGCGCCTTTCTTTAACGTCTTTGGCTAGATATCAATTTCTTCAAGACTCCATCAAATCAAGTGAAATTTTGTCACGTACAACCTCACCTCCCCAATAATGTTATAATCGTTGCCCATTGACCTGAAATTCACCCCCTTGATTATCACGTAATTCCACAGCTCCATAGGGATGTACCTTCACAATTGTGAAAGGACCAGACCATCTAGATTTCAGCTTGCCTGGAAATAATTTTAGCCTTGTGTTGAATAATAAGACTTGTTGCCCCACTTCAAACACTCGAGATTGAATGTTTTTATCATGCCACTTTTTTGTTTTCTCCTTGTACAACTTCGCATTCTCATAGGAGAAAAATCGCAGTTCATCCAACTCATCAAGTTGCAACATTCTCTTTTCACCAGCAAGTTGCATGTTAAAATTTAGATTTTTGAGAGCCCAATAAGCCTTGTGTTCGAGCTCAACCGGTAGATGACACGCTTTTCCAAAAACCAAGCGATAGGGAGACATGCCCAAAGGAGTTTTGTACGCAATACGATAAGCCCATAGAGCCTCATCTAACCTTGTAGACCAGTCCTTTCTATTCGGATTCACAACTTTCTCAAGAACACCCTTGATTTCTCTATTAGACAACTCAGCTTGCCCATTAGTTTGAGGATGATAGGCAGTCGCAACCTTGTGTCTCACATTATACTTTGCCAAAGTATTAGCCAATAATTTGTTCACAAAGTGTGTACCTTCATCACTTGATAATAGCTCTTGGGGTTCCAAAACGAGTAAAAATATGTTTGTCCAAGAACTGGATGACAACTTTTACATCATTAGTGGGATAGGCAGCAGCTTCCACCCATTTAGAAACATAATCAACAGCCACTAAGATTTACTCATTTTTAAAAGAAGGAGGGAATGGTCCCATGAAGTCAATACCCCACACATCAAACAACTCTACTTCAAGGACATTAGTCAAAGGCATCTCACTTCTTCTTGAGATATTACCAACTCTTTGACAACGATTGTAATACCTTTGCAGCAGTGCGTTGTCCTCCAAAATGTCCACCAGAAGGAGATGAATGACAATGGAAAAGAATATCTTGCATCTCATATTCAGCAACACATCTTCTAATAATTTGGTCTGCACCTTGCTTGAACAAATAAGGCTCATCCCAAAAATAAGATTTCACATCATGCAAGAATTTCTTTCTTTGTTGACTTGATAAATCAGGTGGCATTAATCCAGTAGCTAAATAATTAGCAAAGTCAGCGAACCAAATAGTAGCATTAGAGAGTTGTACTTGAAACATCTGTTCATCTGGAAATGTTTCTTTGATAGGAATCATAGTGCAAGATTCATCATTGTACTCCATTCTTGATAAGTGATCAGCTACTTGATTTTCAACACCTTTTCTGTCTTGTATTTCAATATCAAACTCTTGAAGTAGAAGAACCCACCTGATCAACCGTGGCTTTGCATCCTTCTTTGTGATTAAATATTTGATTGCCGAATGGTCAGTGAAGACTACCACTTTAGTGCCCACAAGATAGGAGCGAAACTTGTCGAAGGCAAACACAACAGCGAGAAGCTCCTTTTCAGTCACCGTGTAGTTTAATTGAGGTCCGGTCAAAGTATGGCTTGCATAGTAGATCGGATGAAATACCTTGTTCCTTCTTTGACCCATTACTGCACCCACTGCATAATCACTAGCATCACACATTAACTCAAATTGCAAGCTCCAATCTGGTGCAATAATAATTGGTGCTGAAATCAACCTATGTTTTAACTCCTCGAAAGCCTTTAAACATGCTCCATCAAACTGAAAGGGGGTGTCATTCTCTAATAATTTGCAAAGTGGCTTCAAGATTTTTGAGAAGTTGTAATAACCCGAATTTTTGGTAAAATTAAAACTTTTCTTATTATGATTAAGTGCATCAGTGAATAGTGAATTTGGTGGATGAATAGTGATTTTGAGGGTTAAGAAAATTTTTCATGCCACCTATGTACGAGACGTAGTGTGGATATTCCGAAGTCATATTAGTGATCTACGAAGTAAATAAGTGTATGCAAAGACGATCGAAATTCAGAAATTCAAAATTTTATTTTGGTATAGTATTTGACCGGGCAGTGAATTATATATTATTATAATCAAGAAATGAGATATTAAATTTGAGGATTTAATATTTTGGAATTTTATTATATTTGATTTGAGAATTTAGAACGAAAACCGTTGATACTTTATAACGAGATTAAGCGATTAAGCAAACGAATCATGGATTAAGGATTGAAATTATGACAAGATTAAATATCCTACATGATCATCAAAAGAATTATATCAAGTGTATTCAAGGATTTAAACAAAAAGGAAGCTAACCAAGAGTTAAGGAACTCTATAAACAAAAAGAGATTGAGAATATTCGAAGAAACGCGAGAACATTTTCTAAGAACAAGGAATAAAGATGGAATAGATAAGGGATGTTGGAGTTAATATTGATTTAAGGGATTGTGCCACAGTGGAGTAATAAAATGCAACATATAAGCTGTAACGTATTGATTTTATTAAAATGACACCAAGACGATCCAATTGGTGGAAGAAGAAAAACCAAGGTGTCATGCATGAAAGTCAACCAAAAAGCTAATGGTGTATTTGCAACATTGGCAAAAATGGAGTTGTTTGATGAGAGGCCAACACTTGGACTAATGAGAGAGAAACAAGTGGACCAATGGGTGGTTAACAACACAAAATAAAAGATGCATCCAAGTTGAAAAACAAAACAAAAGTAAGATGAGCAAAAGCTCTCCAATCTGCCAAACAAGAGCACAATTCAAAGAAAAATTCATATCTCCACTTCTATCCATCCATAAATCACCAACTTTTTATCTTAGCTTCTAAACTCCATGGGTAAGGTTCGTGCAAAATTTCATTGCAATCCAAGTAGTATAGCTTAGTCAAATCCATGCTCAAAGTTGGGGCTGAATAGTAACTCCGAGATTGCTAAATTGTTTTCTTGTTTTGTTCTTAAGGTTTAAGCTATATGAGGACTATCTAAGGCTTGTTAAGTGTTTGTAAACACTTGGTAGTGTTTCTAGAGCTTCCAAGAAGGTAAAACCCTAACCCACCTTTGAGTTTTATATGAGTTTTGAAGTGGTTTTGATGTTCATGTAAAGTTAAGATCATGATTAAGTGATTTAGTGATTATTTGGCCTTGTTTAATGTGTAAAATGATGGGTGTTGGATTTGAGCCTCGCCACTGATCTTAGAGGTGTATTATGGTTGTTTGTTGGTGTTAAGGATGTATGGTATGTCGTAGTGATTGGTTTGGAGTATTCGTAAAATGGAAATGCTCGATTTAGAGCCGTCGTAATGCCCATTTGTTTTTGTACTACCTTGACAGTAGTCACCCGAGACCATAACTGTGTCTAAAGAGTAAGCACTGCATATGATTGTGTAGATATTGTTGTCTAGTTTGTTTTTCCGCAAGAATCATATCAAAAGAGTTTACGGTTTTTGAGTTATGGTCGTTTTAGTAAAAGTTGTTCGAGAAATGAAATTGCAGAAACACATCAACTTCATGACTGTGTTTGAGACCCTTACAAGTGATTATAAAATATGGGATTTCGTGGTAAAGTGCTAAGGTCAGTTGGCAAGAGGTGTGTGAAGGTTTCGAGTCCAAACGATTATTTTTCGATTTTATAAAAATGCGACAGCAGAGGTTGCGCAAGTGAAAACCACTAAGAACCCGACTTAGAAACCAATGTTATAAATGGTTAAGTATAACTTGAATTTGAGGATCGATTTCGAACCAAACTTACGACTTAAGTATTTGACGAGTAGCATGGACCTAGTACGCGGCTAGATTAAGCCATTAAGTGCTATGATTGTGATTCGCTTACGTGTTTAAGCATTAAGTTATAAGTGGATTATTTAGGGGATTAATCGTACGTTTTCTTTGACTTTGTCTAGATTGTCCGACATCGTCGCGAACCCCTACCACTTCTCGAGCATCAGGCAAGTTTTTGAAACCTATGCTTACTGTTGTTTTGATAATAAACTGCTTTCATATATGATATACAAATGAGTAGTATACATGTTTTATTCCCAAGTACATTGCGATATATAAATTGCATGCTTGTCTTCGAACTGCTATATATAGTGATACTCGAGGTTATGATTTGATAATGGGCTTCTAAGCTAGATATGAGATATTAGTTAGAAGCCAGGTTTTTATAAATGCCCTAGGTAAAGGGCGTATGATTTTTATTCTTTAAAGCAGAAGTAGTTATATTTTCTGTATATGTTAAAGATTATTTTTCCGATAAAGATATCGGGTAACTGTTATTCGATGATTATTTATTTAATGAATATTATTTTGAATATTCATTTAATCCTTATTTATTTAATGAATATTATTTTAATATTCATTTAATCCTTATTTAGTTAATGAATATTATTTTGAATATTCATTCAATCATTATTTATTTAATGAATATTATTTTTGAATATTCGTTTAAGGTTTATTTATTTAATAAATATTATTCGATTATTTATTAAATACTTTTAACACGTTTTAAAATGAGTTATATTATTTAAAGTTTATTCTCGACCTTCAATAACTATGAAGGATATTCTAAGCTGTATTATTAATTATTTTAAATCAAGGGGAGGTTCCCAAACACTGTTTTTCCATTTAAATCTATCTTTTGAGAGGATTTAAATACTCATTCAACTACCAAAAATAAGGGAAACCTGATTTAAGTGACTGCTACTCATTTTAAACTCTCAACTCAAAACTGTCAGGGGACATATATTTTCTCGGAGCAATTTAATTGCTGCAAGTCAAATGTTGTGTTACTACCTCAACGATTGAGGAGTAAATTGATGAAACAAGTGGATATCCATTAACAAGCAATAGCTTGGAAAATATTGGAGAATCTTCCTTTCCAACCTAGATATAACTACGTAGTGGAGTCGTATCAACAAGTATTACACTTGGGGAAAGGAGTACGATCTTTACGTTTCAGAGTCATGGATTTCATCCGAACTAGGAGCGGTATAAGAGGTCGAGTTGCGCCGACCCATCCATTTTTATTGCCCAAAATGGGTCGGGAGATCCAGAAAGGCGGTAGACAATGTCAGGCTATCGTGTTCTTCCATCTACATGTAGAAAACATTTTTAGTTGTACGACCTGCTACTGATCATAGTGAGGTTGGGACAACTGGCGCGGTTATTACTCCAGTATTGGTTCATCATCCAATTTTGGATATTCCTGCAACATGTATTGGGGAGACGAACCGATCATGTTGGCAGGGGGTTGAAAAGTGTTCAAAGATGAAGTTAAAATAAATCCTTGCAACTTCATCTTTTATTTTATGAGTTATGACTCTGATAAAACCTTACTCAGATTATATATGCATAAGTGGATTATGGGTTACGGAACATTATATGAAATTTTCCTCGTAACTTCATCTTTTATATCATATGACTCTATGGATACCTTACATAACATGAGTTATGGTAAGGGAGTTGTTTATACTGAATCACCTTATAACTTCATCTTTTAAGTTATATGTTGATATTCTGCTTACATAGCAGATATTTTTTGGAAAGGTTATATTGGTTTACTTTGAAACCTCATCTTTTATATTATACTAGAACTTTGTTCATAATATAGCAAAAGTTTGCAGAAATATTATGAAAATGATATTTGAAATACAACAATGGTACTGTTTTTGGAATACATTCCGATAAGGAAATAATTTCAGTATCGAGATATTTTGACAAATTATTGTCTTATACTCGCTTTATTCTGGGTTGAGTTAAAGGCATGATTATGCCATACTTTTATTACCTTGCTGAGCTATCGCTCACTCTTGCTATTGTTTTATAAATATTATATAGCAGCGAAGTAGGATACCAAGGATTCGGCGCACATCCCTCAGGCGAGTGGTAAGCGCAAGGCATTCTCATGAGCAGTTTCTAGCAGTGATCCTGGAAGTAGTGTGAACCAGTCAGATCAAGCTGGAGCTTTTGGTATTCATCTTATGTATAGATATGAATGGTATGAGAGGGTGGTGAGTATTACAAGGCTAAGTTGGTAATGTACCATTACTTAGGAGTTGTATCAGTAGCAAATTCAAAAGACATCTGGGTATTGTAATAAAGATTATTTATTCCGCAATTGTTGTATTTGTGTCGTTTCTGAGACTCTAACCTGTGTGTGTGAGAGAGATATATACATTGTGGGGTCATAAGCAGATGAATTGTGTCTATTGTGAGTAAAGCAGGCAAGGCAAGAAGTAAGTGGATCGTGACTACTCTAAATCCCTGACCCCGGATTTGGGGCTGTTACAGAAATGGTATCAGAGCGTTAGCTTACAGTCCTCAGAAACGATAGGAGATCGAGTCTTACAATACCCTTAATAATGATAAGAACATCTAGAGCTCAGATTGAGTTCGTAGTCGAGTTAAAGGACATGACCCTGACTGTTTAAGATGAAGCCCGATAGGGGACTTATTCTGGGAAACCGTACTTAGGACTTCATGGTTAGTCACCTCGATTCGTATGAGTTATAGATTGATGGGATTCCGAGATACCAGACCCCGAGGCTGGTATCGCAGGCTATGGAACCTAGGTTTAATCAGGGATTCAAGATCCAAGTTGCGGCACTTTCATATGATATATGAGATCGTTGAAAGTAGAGATGTTTAAGTCAATATTGACTTGACAACCATAACAACATAGTAAAGACCATTTACTAAACCGTTATTTGAAAATCGCTTTCTTCTCTATTAGGAGAAGTTGTGTATGAGATACCAAGGTGATTGGTTTTAGTACAAGTGGGAGATTGAAAGACGTGTGTCCTAAATCCAATCATGGATGATGAGTTAGGAGATACTTTGTTCAATCTGATTCAAGTTTGTTTAATTTAATAAAATGGTAATATGTTTTATAACGGGCTTTATCTATTTAAAGTGTTTAAATTAGATGATCCGTAGTTTAGAGTAAAGCTTTAATGGATTATGATGAGATCATTATAATGAGACCTTAAAGATGATAACTCTAAACTTAAATAGTTCCTGGTCGTAGGATAATTAATTGGTAGTTAATTAATCCGCAAAGATCGGTACATACTATGCTTGCTTCACTATGAAGGATGTATGTTCTTATAGGCATTTGTGTGGTGACACTATAGCTAGTATGTAGGTGCTTATTAGGAATAAGTTCACTGAACATGACTCGATCAGTTGAACAACTAATGGAGTTCACTCATGTGTCAGTAGTTGTTCATATAGTGATGGTTGTACAAGTGTCCTTTGACTTGAGATCATCATAGTCATCTTGTGTACACTGAACTATACTTTTGTTTAGCTCTTAGTCTCGAGGGACAATAATTAGTGCTCTTCTGGGTATAGGAATTTGTGCACGAAGATAGTGAATGATCAATAAAGGATCTGCCCCTTCCAGTGAAGGAAGAGAATGTCCTATGTTATTCCATTTATGCTAGTTCAGGAATCTCTGGCCAGAGTGAATGGAATTAGAAAGAAGTTTCTAATTTGCATTAATCGGAACTAGGCATAGTGAATAGGAAAACATATGATTAAATTAAATAGGCTTGACACGAGATCCATGCCTTGTATTTAATCGGGACATTGTAGGGAAGAAGGAATTCATTGTACGGTAACTAGTCACTGACAGGTTCTTGGTATTTTAAGCAGTGAATTCATATTATCCGGATAGTCGCGATATGTTGAGAAACATCCCTCACGATGTAGAATAAATATAATTAATCAGTTAATTATATTTAATGAATTTTAGAATTCATATAATTAATAAATAAAAAGTTTATTATTATTATTTATTTCTACTACCAGCTTAATATTGAACCTACAGGGTCACACCATAAAATCTTAATTTATTGATGAAGGTATTTTGAGAGAGCAAGTTATTTTTTAAATAGTTTAGAAAAGGAAATAATGATTAAAATAGTTTTAATTATTATTAAAGCATTTTATAAGATAAAATGTGGGGTTAATATATATATATAAAGATATATTAAAAAACCCTAGGAGAGCCCTATAAATAGAATGAGATAGTTCATTCTAAAGAACTTGAGTTTTTGTGAAAACCTAGTTGTCACCCTCTTCTTCTTCATCTCTCTCTCTCTCTCAAAAGAAGAAAAACTCCATTTTTATAAAAGCTTAGTTTTATAAAAAGCTTCATCGAAGGATTATTCATGGTGGATACCGGTAGAGTGCTTCACACTCTGAGGAGCAACTGCTAGAATCCATTTTATAAAGCTTCGATTTTCAAGGTATGGTTACGATTCCCCTCGATCTAGATTTTATATGTTTTTCTATATGTGCGATACATGGTTTTTACGGAATAATTGTTATATCATGCTTCCGCTCATCCGTAAATTCCTTCAATGGTATCAGAGCTAGGTTTTGCATATAGAGATTCATATAAAAAATTTCAGATTTGTTTATGCATGTATGGATTTATTATGATTTTTGCAAGTATATTTAGATTTAATTATGAATTAATTCGAAATATTGTTTGCATGAGATTTTGACCATTGATCTGGGTTCTACAAGTGTTGTGGATCATCTAGGTATTTTGTTCATAATTTTGTGATGTGTAGATTATTTGTTATGAATTGTTTAAAATTGTTTTAATTAAAATTCATAAAATAATTATGCATGTTGAAATATATGAATTAAAATTTGCACAAGAACCCCATAGATACTTGCTTATTTTGCTTTTGTTTGATTTCAGAAATCATATTATTTTGTTTTTTTATTAATTTATTAATTAATTGTTAATTAATTTATTAATATTAAAATAAATTAATAAATAACAATAAAGACATTGATGACTAAGGAGTTACAAAGCTAGAGGAGTTACAAATTAAAAAAAAAAAAAAACTGTTCCTCTGCTGCTCCGCGCGCGCGCGTGGCGCGCAAATGCTGGGAAGGGGGGGTAACGCATTCGGGGAATGTGTTACAGGGATGTAACATATTCTGGAAATGTGTTACAGGGCTGTAACGCATGAGCGTGCGTTACACAATTAATAGCATTTAATTGATGTAACGCATTCCAGTAATGCGTTACATCCCCTCTGTCCACACTAAATTTGATTTTTTGGGAGTTTGGTAACTCCGTTTTGGGCGTGCAATATACCGTTGGATTCGTTTTTCCGAGACGGATCTAATGGAGTGGTCAAATAATTTTTTATATAAAAGTTTGGAACTGTTTATATTCCCGGAAATGTTTTAAAGCATGTACTAATTGTTTTAATTGCTTTTAAATACTATAATAAATCCATACATCATTATATCATTGTATGACATGATATTACTTGCATGCTTACTTGTTTATTTATTTTTATATATGAGATATATGCCTATATTTACCATGCGATGATAGATTTAGGTGAACTTAAATCAAAATAAGGCGTGCTCTAGAAAATCTAGAATAGGAATCGTTTCTTGCCTTAACAATAATATTATGAGTACAACCATGAGATTCTTATGTTTATGAAACATAGAGTGAAATACTCTTTTGATGTTGAAAATGAAAATTTCTGTCTAGGCCGTTGGGTTTTAAGCGGGACCGATGTGACCCCTCCAACACACTTGGAATTTTTCATTTAAATATCATAATTGTATTTTGTTCAAGAAAAAGAGAATCTCCTAGTAATATGATTATGGTTGCAACATAATATAATCCCTCTTAATTAAAATTTATATCAAGTAGTAAATGGCCAATGGCACAACGGGCTTGTGTCGGTCATAGCCTTCCAATATAATAGCAAGTAGAGTTCTTATATTGAGACATTGTCGTTTCGTGCTACAGCCGAGTGCTTTGTTTTGAGATTAAGAGATGCTTGTCTATCACATGAGATGTGTATGATAAATTAGGTTTCAATTGTCGTTACGTGCTACAGCCGTGGGCTTTTGGAATTCTAATTTAATTATGCAAGATGTTGGGTTTGACTTGACTTAGAATATTGAGTGAGTCGTGCCACAGCCGAGACTCAATGATTCAAGAGGCTAAAAGATAATAAGGAATAACATGAGATGTAGTTGACAAGAGTTGTCTTCCTATGGAACATCACATTGTGTTTCGTGCCACAGCCGAGGTGATGTGATGGAAAATAGGATCCTTATTCTCACTAACATTATGAATGTTTAGTTATACATATAGAGGGTTGTATAACTTAAATAAAATAGTGGGAGCCACCAATGAATAAAGACCCGATTTATATGGTGTTGTAAGAATAAAATTGAATATTTACTTAGTAGTTATGTGTATTCACTAATAGAATTATATATATACTATAATTTCTGCACTATCACACATCGTAGTAGAATAACACGTTGACTTATCCCGAATATGCTGATGAACTTTGAAACTTGAGAAATGTTCTCAAGAATGAAAAGTTAGACGAAATGTTTAACTCGTTAATACAAAGTGTCTTATTTGTGATGCACATGGAGATGTGTATGAGACCAAGTGCAAGAGGTCTAATAATGCAAATGTTGCAAAGTAAACCAAACTGATGTCTATGAGCTTGAGACTGTGCAAACAGTATGAGCACAAGGACATACAGGGCTACCTTGTTGCTTCTATAAGAGTTGTAGAATGTGATAAATAAGACGATTCAATATAGGATATCGAATGAGCTATTCCATAATAGTTATGCTGAGGGTTGATCTATGAATAATCATAGACTCAAGACAATCAATTTGATTGATCGTCTAGGGTAGGTTGATTTTGTCATAGATGGAAGCTAAGTCGAGATATGATCTTGAATTAGCTTCCGAATACGAATTCGCAAATTTGTTGTGAACTCTTACATGAAAAGGTTGGATATCAGATTGTCTGAAATCTACTTCATGTTAAAGATTGTTGAGACGTATTTCCTTCTTAGAGAGCTTTGTTCTTCAGACTGATAACGGTTCTGGAATCAAGTAGTGGGAGATGAACCATACCATCAAGAAGAAGTTTGTTAGTGAGTGATAACATAATTAGTCAAAGGCTAAGTTTGACTCCAAAAGCAAAAGAGTTTGTTGCCACCTATCAAAGGTGGGTTATTGGAAGATCAACTACAAGAGTTGTCTTGTAGAGTTGAAGAATTAGAGAAGTTTAGTGGGACTGAAACTTCTCATTTTGAAATAGGGACTATGGAATAGAGGTAATGGAAATCCAAAGAACTATAGGCTTGTTTGCACGAGTGAGAAGAGTATTCGCTTGTTGCATGGTGATGAGTTACAAGAACCATATGATTATTGAATCACATTATGCATGCGAAACTCGTCTCACTAGAAAGACCACTATATCTCTATTTTCATGAAATAAAGAGATAATGAGCAACAAACGTGTTAAAATTAGTACACATAATTGTATGTGCACCAGTGACAACACATGCGAGAAAAGGATTCACACGCTTCATTAGAATTCACGGATATGATCCGGATTCAGATATATGTATTTGGTACAATACAAATTCGAATCTTTTGGAGTGTTTCAAAATGAATAATAATGAAATACAAAACAAAACAGCAAGTGTTGGGACTCTTTGATAAGATCAAAAAAAAATATACACTTGAGTGAGTGTTTTGAGGTTATCTCAAATCTTAAGTTTAAAGCTTCACGTTGGACAGATCCTGAGATTCTACAGGTAGATGGAATGTACGAAGGAGCGAACGAACTTTGTTAGACATCGTTCGGTTCATGTTAAGCTAAATTGATCTTCTAATATATGTTTAGAGTTGAATTTTATAAATATCAGTATATCTGCTGAATATAGTATCTTCTTAATCTGTTCCTAAGTTGTCATATGAGATATGTAGTTCAAGGAACACAAGTCTTAAACTTGTTAAGATTTGGGATGTCTAGCTTATGTCAAAATGTTTAATTTGATAAGCTAGATGGTAGATCCAAAATATAAGTTTGTGAGATATCCTAATGATAGTCAAGGATGTTGGTTGAATATTCTACTGAATATAGTGTGTATGACATACTGCCTACTTAGAGGAATTGTTCATTCTAGAAGGGTTCAGTGGGAGGAAGGTTGAACTTAATTAACTAAGTTCAAACACCACAAATTACAAAGGTTCCATAGGAAGAACATTTTCAGACAGGATAACTTTTTGTAGGTTAGCTTAAGTATAGGTCTTGATATTTTATCACCAACCTGAGAGGTTAACTGCCTTGTCATTAAGAATGACAATGAGTTGTCAATTATATGATAATGACCTTATGACGTATACTAAATCTATGAGTTATGACTCGGAGAAATGGCATAGTACCATGAAATCCGATATAGATTCCATGTACATCAACCAAGTACGGACTATGGTTGAGGACCTAAAGGTGTCATAACCGGAAGGGTACAAGTGAGTCTATAAAAGGGAGATTGGAGTGATTGGCTGGGTAAAGACCTATAAGTCGTTGCTTATTGTGAAAGGATTCAATCAAATCGAAGAGATTGACCTTGATGAAAAAAAAAATTCACATGAAGTAGTGCTCAAGTCTATTCGGATTTTGTTTGCGTTTGCGGCTAGTAATGACTATAATATCTAATAATGGTCGAACGGTCGACCCTCATCGATAGGAAAATTGAAGAGATGTGTAGTTGACACAATTAGAGGGATTTATTGCTATAAGTAGCAAATCTATGGTCTAATAGCCACGACAATCCATTTATGAATTGAAGCAAGCTTCTCAATGATCGAACATCTGTTTTGATGAGACAATCAAATAGTTTGATTTTATCAAAGACAATGATGGATCATGGATCTACAAGAAGGTTAGTGGGAGCGTGATGACATTCCTAATAATGTATGTGACATACTTATGATAAGCAATGATGTATCGACGCTAAAACTAGTCAAAGTGTGGTTATCTAACATATTCTCTATAAAGGACTTGGGAATGGCTTCCTATGATATAAGAATGATAATTTATAGGATAAACCAAGTGTTGGGCTAAACCCAAAGTGTGTACATCATTTATATGCTAAGATGTTTAGCATAAATAACTCCAAGAAGTTACTTGAATTGTCAAGTCACAGAGTTACTTTCTCCAAGATAGTGTCTTTCTACGACATCTGAGGAGAAATGACGTATGAGTAAGATTTATTATGCTTCGGCAAATGTATCTATCAAAATACCGGATGTACTATACAAGACTTGATGATCGCTAACTCACTAGGTGAGATAAGCGAGCACTAGTCTAGTCCTTGAGAAGCGTGATAGTAAGCTGGAAGAACATCCTTAAATACTTTCGAAGAATTAAGGACATCTTTCTTGATTATGGTGGGTCCAAAATGAAAATCGAGTGTTATAAACACTATGATTTTCTTAGGACAAATGTGATAGAAAATCCATGTCAAAATAAGTGTTAATTCTGAATGGATGAGCGGTTTGTTGGAAGAATTCCAAGCAGCTTAAGATAACTGATTCCGTAGTGGAAGCACTATATGTATATAGCTATAAGTGAAGCTGCAAAGGAGGTTCTTTGGATAGCGAAACCTGTTTTCGCTGGTTATACATGGTTCCTAGCATAGGATTTATATTGTTGTATCGGTACAACATATGGTAGTAGCGCAGGCTATGGAACCTAGGTTTAATCAGGGATTCAAGATCCAAGTTGCGGCACTTTCATATGATATATGAGATCGTTGAAAGTAGAGATGTTTAAGTCAATATTGACTTGACAACCATAACAACATAGTAAAGACCATTTACTAAACCGTTATTTGAAAATCGCTTTCTTCTCTATTAGGAGAAGTTGTGTATGAGATACCAAGGTGATTGGTTTTAGTACAAGTGGGAGATTGAAAGACGTGTGTCCTAAATCCAATCATGGATGATGAGTTAGGAGATACCTTGTTCAATCTGATTCAAGTTTGTTTAATTTAATAAAATGGTAATATGTTTTATAACGGGCTTTATCTATTTAAAGTGTTTAAATTAGATGATCCATAGTTTAGAGTAAAGCTTTAATGGATTATGATGAGATCATTATAATGAGACCTTAAAGATGATAACTCTAAACTTAAATAGTTCCTGGTCGTAGGATAATTAATTGGTAGTTAATTAATCCGCAAAGATCGGTACATACTATGCTTGCTTCACTATGAAGGATGTCTGTTCTTATAGGCATTTGTGTGGTGACACTATAGCTAGTATGTAGGTGCTTATTAGGAATAAGTTCACTGAACATGACTCGATCAGTTGAACAACTAATGGAGTTCACTCATGTGTCAGTAGTTGTTCATATAGTGATGGTTGTACAAGTGTCCTTTGACTTGAGATCATCATAGTCATCTTGTGTACACTGAACTATACTTTGGTTTAGCTCTTAGTCTCGAGGGACAATAATTAGTGCTCTTCTGGGTATAGGAATTTGTGCACGAAGATAGTGAATGATCAATAAAGGATCTGCCCCTTCCAGTGAAGGAAGATAATGTCCTATGTTATTCCATTTATTCTAGTTCAGGAATCTCTGGCCACAGTGAATGAAATTAGAAAGAAGTTTCTAATTTGCATTAATCGGAACTAGGCATAGTGAATAGGAAAACATATGATTAAATTAAATAGGCTTGACACGAGATCCATGCCTTGTATTTAATCGAGACATTGTAGGGAAGAAGGAATTCATTGTACGGTAACTAGTCACTGACAGGTTCTTGGTATTCTAAGCAGTGAATTCATATTATCCGGATAGTCGCGATATGTTGAGAAGCATCCCTCACGATGTAGAATAAATATAATTAATCAGTTAATTATATTTAATGAATTTTAGAATTCATATAATTAATAAATAAAAAGTTTATTATTATTATTTATTTCTACTACCAGCTTAATATTGAACCTACAGGGTCACACCATAAAATCTTAATTTATTGATGAAGGTATTTTGAGAGAGCAAGTTATTTTCTAAATAGTTTAGAAAAGGAAATAATGATTAAAATAGTTTTAATTATTATTAAAGCATTTTATAAGATAAAATGTGGGGTTAATATATATATATAAAGATATATTAAAAAACCCTAGGAGAGCCCTATAAATAGAATGAGATAGTTCATTCTAAAGAACTTGAGTTTTTGTGAAAACCTAGTTGTCACCCTCTTCTTCTTCATCTCTCTCTCTCTCTCAAAAGAAGAAAAACTCCATTTTTATAAAAGCTTAGTTTTATAAAAAGCTTCATCGAAGGATTATTCATGGTGGATACTGGTAGAGTGCTTCACACTCTGAGGAGCAACTGCTAGAATCCATTTTATAAAGCTTCGATTTTCAAGGTATGGTTACGATTCCCCTCGATCTAGATTTTATATGTTTTTCTATATGTGCGATACATGGTTTTTACGGAATAATTGTTATATCATGCTTCCGCTCATCCGTAAATTCCTTCAATGGTATCAGAGCTAGGTTTTGCATATAGAGATTCATATAAAAAATTTCAGATTTGTTTATGCATGTATGGATTTATTATGATTTTTGCAAGTATATTTAGATTTAATTATGAATTAATTCGAAATATTGTTTGCATGAGATTTTGACCATTGATCTGGGTTCTACAAGTGTTGTGGATCATCTAGGTATTTTGTTCATAATTTTGTGATGTGTAGATTATTTGTTATGAATTTTTTAAAATTGTTTTAATTAAAATTCATAAAATAATTATGCATGTTGAAATATATGAATTAAAATTTGCACAAGGACCCCATAGATACTTGCTTATTTTGCTTTTGTTTGATTTCAGAAATCATATTATTTTGCTTTTTTTATTAATTTATTAATTAATTGTTAATTAATTTATTAATATTAAAATAAATTAATAAATAACAATAAAGACATTGATGACTAAGGAGTTACAAAGCTAGAGGAGTTACAAATTTTTAAAAAAAAAAACTGTTCCTCTGCTGCTCCGCGCGCTCGCGTGGCGCGCAAATGCTGGGAAGGGGGGGTAACGCATTCGGGGAATGTGTTACAGGGATGTAACGTATTCTGGAAATGTGTTACAGTTCTGTAACGCATGAGCGTGCGTTACACAATTAATAGCATTTAATTGATGTAACGCATTCCAGTAATGCGTTACATCCCCTCTGTCCACATTAAATTTGATTTTTTGGGAGTTTGGTAACTCCGTTTTGGGTGTGCAATATACCGTTGGATTCGTTTTAATCCAAGGTGTTCCTTTGAGAAATATTGTCGAAAGGCGATAATCATTAAATTGATCTCGAATTGCTTTCATACTTTTCAACTTCCACTGAGACGAACAACCCTATACCTATAGGGGCTACAAGGACTATCTGTCTATGTGATAGAAGTCTGATGGGACACCATCACTTGTGAGTTGTGAAATACAAGAAGGCTAATTACCTTTAGTAATGTCTCAATCGAGGCACACAACGTTGAGTTCTTATGATCATGTTGATCTCTCGGTAAATTCTCTTACCTCCAATAAGGTTACCTTAAAACTCATAACCTTATTATCACCAGTGTGTGACGTTTTCCTTGATATGGGAGCTATCTTTTCAAGGCCCCATAATTTTTGTTATCCTCATTGAATTCCAAGGGGAGGCCAACCAGGTCGAATAAGTCAAAATTCGCTGATAGGAATTAGATTCGCAACGAAATCGCTTATGATAGGAGCGAATCCCTAAGACGAATAGAATATTAGTGACATATCAATGAAATTGGTTTATTCTCCCAAGGATATTATGATAATGGAAAGGGGGTCAATCGATATATGTGAAAGGAATAGCGATGTGCCGTGAACTCCAGTGACAACGGTGTTAGATAGATGCCCTATAGTGGAATTGAGATTTCGGAGGAGTTGTTTACGAATGGACCCTACCTCTGGGTTAGCAAGATAAGTACTGGCGATGGAATCAGAGGGAGCTGGTATTGTGACTTGGGAGAGGTGCAGCGTGTTGTTTTTAGAGAAATAATTTCCGGAAATATATGGAGACCCGGATGAAAATAAAAGTTAAAGAGTTAAAACAAGAAACCATGACTGTGACCGAGTATGAGGCCAAGTTTTCCGAATTATCGAGGTTGTTCTGGAGTTTGTGAACACAGAAGAAAAGAAAGCCAGTAGGTTTCAACCAGGGCTACCTCCAACAAGCAGCCCACTGTCAGGACCTTTAAATAGCAGGTACCCTTCTATACTATTTAGACAGAGCTAATGTATCGTTGTATATCAAGAAGTTGCATGACGATTAAACCTTAAGGCCGAGCCGCTAAGGGAATAATTACAAGTAAAAATAGTCAATCGATGGATTTTCCCATAAGACTGGTACATCCAGGTTGTGAACTAGAAATATGAGGTCGACACTTTTGATAGACCTGATTCCTTTCAAGTTGGGAGAAGTTGATATTATAATAAGGATGGGTTGGTTGACACCCAATGGAGCCCAGACTGATTGTAAGGGAGAGAGATTAATAAATAATGGATGGAGACAGATTCAGAGATTCTTGAATATAGTTCAGACTAAGAAACTATTACGCCAGAGATACGAGGCTTAATTAGTTCTTATGGTTGACGCCAAGAAAAGAGACACCAAGTATAAAGGAAACTACAGTGGTTTTGGGAGGCTGTACAAGATCTTAATGCGCTACCAAATATCGATTGGGATGACATGAGAATGAATAACGAGTATTCAGGTTATAGTGCCGCATCTCCTGTTAGCCTCAGTGGGAATGAAAGAGTTAGCGACTCAGTTACAAGAATTGCTGGGCAAGAATATGATAAGACCCAGTGTACCACCGTGGAGAGCCCGGTGTTGTTGTAAGAGAGAAAGATGTTAGCACAAGATTATGCATGGAACCTAGAGAGTTGTATGAATTCGACATGGAGAATAGGTACCCTTGTAAATGATTATTTGATCAGCGGAAGAACACTGTGTATTTCCAAATTTATTTAAGAACTGGATATCACCGGTTGGAAGTTAAGTCCGAGGATATACCCAAGACTGCGATTCGTACTAGGAATAGACACTTCGAGTTTTCAGCGAGGTAATTTTGGGTTGACTAATGCACCCACAAATTTTTATGGAATTTGGTAAAATTAAAACTTTTCTTATTATGATTAAGTGCATCAGTGAATAGTGAATTTGGTGGATGAATAGTGATTTTAAGGGTTAAGAAAATTTTTCATGCCACCTATGTACGAGATGTAGTGTGGATATTCTGAAGTCATATTAGTGATCTACGAAGTAAATAAGTGTATGCAAAGACGATCGGAATTCAGAAATTCCAAATTTTATTTTGGTATAGTATTTGACCGGGCAGTGAATTATATATTATTATAATAAAGAAATGAGATATTAAATTTGAGAATTTGAGGATTTAATATTTTGGAATTTTATTATATTTGATTTGAGAATTTAAAACGAAAACCGCTGATACTTTATAACGAGATTAAGCGATTAAGCAAACGAATCATGGATTAAGGATTGAAATTATGACAAGATTAAATATTCTACATGATCATCAAGAGAATTATATCAAGTGGATTCAAGGATTTAAACAAAAAGGATGCTAACCAAGAGTTAAGGAACTCTATAAAAAAAAGAGATTGAGAATATTTGAAGAAACGCGAGAACATTTTCTAAGAACAAGGAATAAAGAGGGAATAGATAAGGGATGTTGGAGTTAATATTGATTTAAGGGATTGTGTCACAGTGGAGTAATAAAATGCAACATATAAGCTGTAACGTATTGATTTTATTAAAAGGACACCAAGACGATCCAATTGGTGGAAGAAGAAAAACCAAGGTGGCATGCATGAAAGTCAACCAAAAAGCTAATGGTGTATTTGCAACATTGGCAAAAATGGAGTTGTTTGATGAGAGGCCAACACTTGGACTAATGAGAGAGAAACAAGTGGACCAATGGGTGGTTAACAACACAAAAGAAAAGATGCATCCAAGTTGAAAAACAAAACAAAAGTAAGATGAGCAAAAGCTCTCCAATCTGCCAAACAAGAGCACAACTCAAAGAAAACTTCATATATCCACTTCTATCCATCCATAAATCACCAAATATTTACCGTAGCTTCTACACTCCATGGGTAAGGTTCCTTCAACATTTCATGGCAATCCAAGTAGTATAGCTTAGTCAAATCCATGCTCAAAGTTGGGGCTGAATAGTAACTCCGAGATTGCTAAATTGTTTTCTTGTTTTGTTCTTAAGGTTTAAGCTATATGAGGACTATCTAAGGCTTTTTAAGTGTTTGTAAACACTTGGTAGTGTTTCTAGAGCTTCCAAGAAGGTAAAACCCTAACCCACCTTTGAGTTTTATATGAGTTTTGAAGTGGTTTTGATGTTCATGTAAAGTTAAGATCATGATTAAGTGATTTAGTGATTATTTGGCCTTGTTTAATGTGTAAAATGATGGGTGTTGGATTTGAGCCTCGCCACTGATCTTAGAGGTGTATGATGGTTGTTTGTTGGTGTTAAGGATGTATGGTATGTCGTAGTGATTGGTTTGGAGTATTCGTAAAATGGAAATGCTCGATTTAGAGCCGTCGTAATGCCCATTTATTTTGTACTACCTTGACAGTAGACACCCGAGACCATAACTGTGTCTAAAGAGTAATCACTGCATATGATTGTGTGGATATTGTTGTCTAGTTTGTTTTTCCGCAAGAATCATGTCAAAAGAGTTTACGGGTTTTGAGTTATGGTCGTTTTAGTAAAAGTTGTTCGAGAAATGAAATTGCAGAAACACATCAACTTCATGACTGTGTTTGAGACCCTTACAAGTGATTATAAAATATGAGTTTCGTGGTAAAGTGCTAAGGTCAGTTGGCAAGAGGTGTGCGAAGGTTTCGAGTCCAAAAGATTATTTTTCGATTTTATAAAAATGCGACAGCAGAGGTTGCGCAAGTGAAAACCACTAAGAACCCGACTTAGAAACCAATGTTATAAATGGTTAAGTATAACTTGAATTTGAGGATCGATTTCGAACCAAACTTACGACTTAAGTATTTGACGAGTAGCATGGACCTAGTACGAGGCTAGATTAATCCATTAAGTGCTATGATTGTGATTCGCTTACGTGTTTAAGCATTAAGTTATAAGTGGATTAATCGTACGTTTTCTTTGACTTTGTCTAGATTGTCCGACATCGTCGCGAACCCCTACCACTTCTCGAGCATCAGGCAAGTTTTTGAAACCTATGCTTACTGTTGTTGTGATAATAAACTGATTTCATATATGATATGCAAATGAGTAGTATACATGTTTTATTCCCAAGTACATTGCGATATATAAATTGCATGCTTGTCTTCGAACTGCTATATATAGTGATACTCGAGGTTATGATTTGATTATGGGCTTCTAAGCTAGATATGGGATATTAGTTAGAAGCCAGGTTTTTATAAATACCCTAGGTAAAGGGCGTATGATTTTTATTTTTTAAAGCGGAAGTAGTTATATTTTCTGTATATGTTAAAGATTATTTTTCCGATAAAGATATCGGGTAACTGTTATTCGATGATTATTTATTTAATGAATATTATTTTGAATATTCATTTAATCCTTATTTATTTAATGAATATTATTTTGAATATTCATTTAATCCTTATTTTGTTAAAGAATATTATTTTGAATATTCATTCAATCATTATTTATTTAATGAATATTATTTTTGAATATTCGTTTAAGGTTTATTTATTTAATAAATATTATTCGATTATTTATTAAATACTTTTAACACGTTTTAAAATGAGTTATATTATTTAAAGTTTATCCTCGACCTTCAATAACTATGAAGGATATTCTAAGCTGTATTATTAATTATTTTAAATCAAGGGGAGATTCCCAAACACTGTTTTTCCATTTAAATCTATCTTTTGAGAGGATTTAAATACTCGCTCAACTACCAAAAATATGGGAAACCTGATTTAAGTGACTGCTACTCATTTTAAACGCTCAACTCAAAACTGTCAGGGGACAGATATTTTCTCGGAGCAATTTAATTGCTGCAAGTCAAATGTTGTGTTACTACCTCAACGATCGAGGAGTAAATTGATAAAACAAGTTGATATCCATTAACAAGCAATAGCTTGGGAAATATTGGAGAATCTTCCTTTCCAACCTAGATATAACTACTTAGTGGAGTCGTATCAACAAGTATTACACTTGGGGAAAGGAGTACGATCTTTATGTTTCAGAGTCATGGATTTCATCCGAACTAGAAGCGGTATAAGAGGTCGAGTTGCGCCGACCCATCCATTTTTATTGCCCCAAATGGGCCGGGAGATCCAGAAAGGCGGTAGACAATGTCAGGCTGTCGTGTTCTTCCATCTACATGTAGAAAACAGTTTTAGTTGTACGACCTGCTACTGATCATAGTGAGGTTGGGACAACTGGCGCGGTGATTACTCCAGTATTGGTTCATCATCCAATTTTGGATATTCCTGCAACATGTATTGGGGAGACGAACCGATCATGTTGGCAGGGGGTTGAAAAGTGTTAAAAGATGAAGTTACAATAAATCCTTGCAACTTCATCTTTTATTTTATGAGTTATGACTCTGATAAAACCTTGCTCAGATTATATATGCATAAGTGGATTTTGGGTTACGGAACATTATATGAAATTTTCCTCGTAACTTCATCTTTTATATCATATGACTCTGTGGATACCTTACATAACATGAGTTATGGTAAGGGAGTTGTTTATAATGAATCACCTTATAACTTCATCCTTTAAGTTATATGTTGATATTATGCTTACATAGCAGATATTTTTCGGAAAGGTTATATTGGTTTACTTTGAAACCTCATCTTTTATATTATACTAGAACTTTGTTCATAATATAGCAAAAGTTTGCAGAAATATTATGAAAATTATATTTTAAATACAACAATGGTACTATTTTTGGAATACATTCCGATAAGGAAATAATTTAAGTATCGAGATATTTTGACAAATTATTGTCTTATACCCGCTTTATTCTGGGTTGAGTTAAAGGCAGGATTATGCCATACTTTTATTACCTTGCTGAGCTATCGCTCAGTCTTGCTATTGTTTTACAAATATTATATAGCAGCGAAGTAGGATACCAAGGATTCGGCGCACATCCCTCAGGCGAGTGTTAAGCGCAAGGCATTCTCATGAGCAGTTTCTAGCAGTGATCCTGGAAGTAGTGTGAACCAGTCAGATCAAGCTGGAGCTTTTGGTATTCATCTTATGTATAGATATGAATGGTATGAGAGGGTGGTGAGTATTACAAGGCTAAGTTGGTAATGTACCATTACTTAGGAGTTGTATCAGTAGCAAATTGAAAAGACATATGGGTATTGTAATAAAGATTATTTATTCCGCAATTGTTGTATTTGTGTCGTTTCTGAGACTCTAACCTGTGTGTGTGTGTGAGAGATATATACATTGTGGGGTCATAAGCAGATGAATTGTGTCTATTGTGAGTAAAGCAGGCAAGGCAAGAAGTAAGTGGATCGTGATTACTCTAAATCCCTGACCCCGGATTTGGGGCTGTTACAGAAGTCCTTGATGAACCGTCTGTAGAAGCCTGCATGCCCAAGAAAACTCCGAATATTCTTAACAGAAGTAGGAGGAGGTAGCTTCTCAATAACTTCAATTTTCTCCCTATCAACTTCAATTCCTTTCCTTGAAACTTTATGGCCCAATACGATGCCTTCCTTTACCATGAAGTGACACTTTTCCCAATTAAGTACAAGATTGGTTTCTTCACATCTTTCTAGCACCTTACCTAAGTTACATAGACAATCACTGAAAGAATCCCCAAACACTGAGAAATCATCCATGAACACCTCCAGAAATTCACCAACCATATCAGAAAAGATAGCCATCATACATCTTTGAAAAGTTGGAGGGGCATTACATCGGCCGAATGGAACCCTACGAAAGGCAAAAGTACCATAAGGAAATGTGAATGTAGTTTTGTGTTGATCTTCTGGAGCTACAGTTATCTGATTATAACCAGAGTACCCATCAAGGAAACAATAGTACTCTCTTTCAGCAAGTCTGTCCAGCATTTGATCAACAAAGGGTAATGGAAAGTGATCTTTTCTAGTGGCCTTGTTCAACTTTCGATAATCAATGCATATTCTCCACCCTGTGACTGTTTTGGTCGGAATCAAATCATTATCTTCATTCTTTATCACTGTGAGTCCACCCTTCTTAGGCACACACTGAAAAGGGCTAACCCCATGAACTATCAGAAATTGGGTAAATAATTCCCGCATCAAGCCATTTGATAATCTCTTTCTTCACCACCTCTTTCATGATGGGATTCAATCGACGTTGTCCTTCAATTGATCCCTTAGCTCCATCTTCCAACAAAATTTTGTGCATACAAATAGAAGGGCTAATACCTCAAATATCTACAATAGTCCATCCAATAGCTTTCTTGTGCTTCTTAAGAATCTCCACCAATTTACTTTCCTGAGCATTAGACAGTTCAGCAGAGACAATAACAGGCAAAGTAGAAGAAGGTCCCAAATAAGCATACTTTAAATGAGAAGGGAGAGCTTTCAATTCTAACTCTGGTGGTTCAACAATAGATGGCTTTGGAAAATTGAATTCCCTTGATGATAACTCCAGTGATTCAAAGCGGCCTCTAATTCTTGTTCCCTGTGAATTAGCTTCCAACCAAGCTAAAAGATCAACATCATCAACTTCATTTCCAGAAACATTAAGAATCAACTGCTCCAAGGGGTCATGTGAAAATTTATGCTCTAGTTTTTCAGAAACTAGATCATCAACCAAAGTGACTGCTGAACAATATTCTACATCATCAGAATATTTCATGGCCTTGAAAACATTAAAAGTCACCTTTTCATCTTGAACCCTCATCGTTAGCTCCCCATTTTGCACATCAATCAAGGTTCTTCCAGTAGCAAGGAATGGCCTACCTAAGATAATAGGAACTTCTCGATCCGCCTCATAATCCAAGACAATAAAATCAGCAGGAAAGATGAATTTGTCTACCTTGACCAAAACATCTTCAATCTTTCCTTCGTGATGAGCAAGAGATCTATCAGCAAGTTGAAGAGTGACAGTTGTAGGTCGAACTTCTCCAATTCCCAGTTTCCTGAACAAAGACATAGGCATTAAGTTTATACTAGCTCCCAAATCACACAATGCCATACCACAATAAGAATTGCCAATGGTGCAAGGAATAGTGAAACTCCCGAGATCTTTCATCTTTGGTGGTAATTTGTTCTGCACGAATGAGCTACACTCTTGTGTTAGAGCTACCGTTTCAAACTCCCCCAACCTCCGCTTCTTTGTAAGAATGTCCTTCATGAATTTCACATAGTTGGGCATTTGCTCAAGAGCTTCTACAAGTGGAATATTGATGTGAAGCTGTTTCAAAACATCCAGAAATTTCTTGAACTGGACATCTTGCTTCTGCTTTTGAAACCGTTGAGGGAATGGTGGTTGTGGTTGGAGTGTTGGAACAACCTTAGAAGCTTTGGTACCATCATTTTCTGAAATTTTCTCCTCTTTTTCAGTTGTAGAGGAATCACCTTCTTCTTTAGAACTAGATTTAGCATCCTCCAAGACTTTTCCGCTTTTCAATGTCATGGCTTTACAGTGCTCATTCCCAACATCCCTAGGCTTTTCAGTGTCGCTAGGGAGAGTTCCATGTGGTCGATTCCTCAACTCATTAGCTAGTTGCCCAACTTGATTCTCCAAGTTTCTAAGTGATGCTGCTTGGATTTGGACTAGAGCTTCAGTTTGAGATCTACTAGCCTCGTTCTTGGCTATGTACTCCTTTAACATATCCTCAAGAGAGCTAGATCGAGATGTTTGTTGAGGCAACTGTTGCTGAGATTGTTGAGAAAATCCAGGTGGATAGTTGGCTCTAGAATTGTTGCCTGAAGTTCCAGAATTTGCCCCTTGATTACTCCAAGAAAAGTTAGGATGTTGCCTCCATGATGAATTACAAGTGTTTGAATAAGGACCACCCTTATTTTGATTTCCCATGTAATAGACAGATTCTGGATTCGAAGGACAAATATCAAAAGTATGAGCTTCACCACAATACACACATGAAATATTCTGAACTTGAATGATTTGTGAATTCACTGATGGTATCATAGAATGGCTACCTCCCATAGTCATGTTCTTAAGCATGTTCTTAATTGAGGACATTTGAGCTTTCAATGAAGTTACAGAATCAACCTCATATATACCAGCCACTCTTTTCATGTTGAAAAGAATTGATTTCATTCCGAAGCTTAGCATTCTTAGTGGGGGGGGGGGGGGGGAATACTTCATGAGAAACTTTTCTGCCAAATCATTCTAAGTTGTCACTGATGCCGATGGTAAAAAATTTAGCCATGCTCTTGCTGTGTCTCTCAAAGAATAAGGAAACAACTTCATCCTCAAAGCATCCTCTATCACCCCCGGAAGTTTAAAAGAATCACTCACTTCCATGAAAAGACGAAGGTGAAGGTGAGGATCCTCAGTAGCCATCCCACTAAACTGACCAACAGTTTGTAACATCTGGAACATGACCGGTTTCAGCTCAAACTTTGTTGCTTGAATATCCGGTCGAACAATTCCCGAATTCAACTCATCGAAACGGGGTTTTCCATACTGTCGAATGGCACTATCTTTATCATCCATCACCATCATGGCATTTCAAGCATCGGCATTTTCATCACCCATAACTAGGTTGGCTTTCTTAACTTCGCGTTGCACTTTTCTTCTTGCTTTGAAAGTTCGCTCGATTTCAGGATCAAAGGGTAATAATCCTGAAGTTTCTTTGTTCATACACAAAGAGGCCTGATAAGAAACAAATATTACTCCCGTTAGAACAGAAGTAATTAATACCAAATTGCAAGAAAATTGACTTCACAATTAACAACTAAAACAGTCCCCGGCAGCGGCGCCAAAAACTTGTTGCGTAAAATACTAATGTGCAAGTGTACACAATCGAAAACAAGTAATATAGTAGTGAATACCAGATATCGTTCCTCAAGGACTGTATATTTGTATTAATTGCAAGTAATATCAGACAATTCAGTTATGGAACAGAAGAATTGATTAAAGACTGTTTTTAACTAAACTATTCAAAAGAAACTAATTTAACCAACTAAATTATACTATCAAAGAGAGTTTTAAATATGAAGATAAGTCAGGATAATTACTTCCCCCTAACATGTTCATGTTGGTAATAAAACAGTGTAATACCATAGCAAATTCACAGTCTACTAACCTGAAATACGACAATCATAGCTTTCTCTCGAAATCACTATGATATAGATTCTATAAACTAAACTAACATATGTCTATGCCAATTTAATCTCAAGAATACGATAAAGCACCAATTTCACACGGCTATGCAAGGTAAACAATATATGTCTATACCGTCACAGAATTAATATCAACAGATACAATCATGCACCATTCAAGTTATGTGTCAGTTAACTATAACCCTCTCAGTATTATAATTAAATCAACTATCTACTAGAGTTGGCCAAACAATAGCAAATAACATATCATGAGATTCACTTGAATGAACAAACTGTGAACTGCATACAACACTTCTTATCAAAACACCAACAATCCCATACTAGGGTTCCATAAAAAATCCCAACTTTATACAATTAGTTCATAATTAAGATCTCAAGAACATCCAAGAATTGATAGCACATAAACATGATGAAAAAGAGTTAAGGAGAGAGTTCTGAACAAAAAGATGAAGAAATCAAATCCAAGTGAACGTCTTCAATGGCTGAATCTCCGTCTTCAAGCTTTTCTTTTTCTCTTTTTCTGTGTCTCTCTTTTATCACGTTCAATGTATTCAGATTAGGTCTGATCTGTCTCTAATAATATATAAATAAAAGTTTTTTTTTAACTATTTAATACAAAATACAAAGAGCTTTTCCCAAACAGAATTGAATTCCAGCAAAGAAATTCGTAGCTGACTGTTGGGCTCTGCTTCTGGACTGACTCGGATTTATTTTAATATCAAGGCCAATTCTGAATTAAATCCCTTCTCATAAGCTTTTCATGGGCTGTTGAATCGTCTGAATCGGACTTATAGAACTCCAGTTATGGCCCAAACAGTGTGGACTGCGCAAGTGGGTCATCAAATCCGAATTTTAATCAAATAAATCTCCAACTCTTTCCTTTTAAGCTCCAATCCATATTTAATTAGAACTCCTTGATACCTACAATAAAACAATATAATTTATTAAATAAAAATCCAAATCAATACAAAATACTTAAAATATAGGGACAAAATTAGGATAAAGCTCACGCTTATCAGCTATGATAGTCAGGGGTTTCAAGAAGATGAAGTTCAGGAAGGCTAGAAGACAAGACAACTTTCAGAAAAAGACCTTCAATGCTGACAAAGACAAGTACATCAAGAAGGACAACAAAAGTGGCAAATTTGACAAGTCAAAGATAAGGTGCTACAAGTGTAATGGAATGGGGCACTTTGCAACTGAGTGCAAGAAGGCTAAAGCACTCATCACATCAAGCAAGGATTGGATGGACTCTTCCTCAGAATCTAACACTGAGGTGGTCAACTATGCCCTAATGGCCAATACTGATGAAACTGTTGTTCCTGATGAAAAGGTACCAAATACTGTTTTTGATTTTGATACTGATAATGCCTCTGAGTTAAGACGTTTTCTAAAGTCATTGCATATTAGCTTTAGAAGTCAAACTGCTGAAAATACTAGGATTTTATCTGAGATGTCTGAACTTAGGAAAAGGAATAAGCATTTATAAGCTGAATTTTCTTTTATGCAAGAAGTACAAAAAGAATGTGATAATGCTAAACATATGCATTTAGAGATGAAATTTAAATGTACTGCTCTTGAGAAAGAACTTGAGTTTGCTAATGAGAAAATCAGAACCTGGACAGATTCTGGAAGGAAATTTCATGAGATTAATACTTCTAAGAATTGGAAAGAATGTCTAGGATATAAGTCAGATGAAAATAAGAAATTGAAAAAGAAAGTTTTTATAAATGAGACAGTTAATCCAATGACCTATAGACATGTTATAGACAAGACCAAAACAAAGATTAAGCCTATTAAATTTGTATTTGGTAAAGATCCTAATTCTACTTTTGAAAAGGGATCTACTTCTGCTCAACAAGTTTCAAATGCTAAGTCTAAACCTGTTAAGAAAAATATAGGTTTATTGTCTCAGAAACAACTTAAGGAGAAAGTGTGTGAGGTAACAGGTAAACAGAAGTCACCTACTGTCAAAAGAAACAAGAATGGTAAAGTTGGGATTAATAAAGAGAATAATTATAAGTTTATCCCAAATGCACCAAGAAAGTGTTGCTATACCTGTGGTAACTCTAATCATCTTGCTATTGATTGCAAGAAGAGTAAAAAGAAGGTTAATGAGATTCCTAGGTCTGATGTTAGGAATAGATCAGTATTTTATAAACCACAGAAGTCTTGTTTTTATTGTGGCAGTAAATGGCATTCTATTTATACTTGTGAAGAATACCATAATTTGTACCATAACTTTTATTATCCTTTACCTAAGTTTAATAAAAGTGCAAATTCTGATAAATCTAAGAATGTCAATGTGAAGCATGCATATGTTAATACTGATACTGACAAAGCAAATCATGATGGATTCTATTCTGTCAAGACTGCTAAGGTCAAAAAGTCTTCTGTTGCTAAAAGTAATAAAATGCATGGAATGAGAACCCAACAAGTGTGGGTTCTTAAAAATACTAACTAGTGTATTTTTGTCTAATTGCAGGGTAAAAATAAAAATGTGTTAGTCATGGATAGTGGATGCTCTGTGCACATGACTGGAAACAAAGTCCTGTTATCTGAATATGAGGAGAAAGTTGGCCCAACTGTGTCTTATGGAGATGGTAACATTGGACAAACCTTGGGATATGGCAATATAATCATTGGAAATGTCATCATTGAAAGAGTAGCTCTAGTGAAGGGACTAAAACACAACATGTTGAGTATTAGTCAAATCACAGACAGAGGTTATCATGTCCACTTCTATTCCACTCATTGTGAAGTAGTCAGCAAAGAATCAGGAAAGACAGTACTCACTGGCTACAGGCATGGTAACATTTATGAAGCCAACATTCACACCAATACTGATGGCTCTCCTACTTATCTCATCAGTAAAGCCTTAGTAGATGAACCATATCACATGCTACACCTTGACTTATTTGGACCAGTCAGCATTATGTCCATCATTAAGAAAAGGTATACACTTGTAATTGTTGATGAATACTCTAGATTCACCTGGGTGTACTTTCTGCACAGAAAAGATGAGACTCCTGAGATACTGTTGGACCATGTGAGAATGATTGAGACAGGCTCAAAGTACAAAGTCAAGATTCTAAGAAGTGATAATGGTACTGAATTCAAGAATTCAAAGATGGAAGAGGTCTGTAAATACAAAGGAATAATTCAATAATTTTCTGCTCCTGGCACACCCCAGAAAAATGGAGTAGTTGAAAGAAAGAATAGAACTCTTATTGAAGCTGGCAGAACTATGTTGGAAGAAGCTAAATTGCCAACATATTTCTGGGTAGAAGAAGTCAATACAACATGCTATACTCAAAATCTCACATTGATAAACAGACATGGTGTAACTCCCTATCAAATGCTCAAGGAGAAGAAACCTAGTTTGAAGCATTTGCCTGTGTTTGGCTGTAAATGTTTTGTTCTCAGAACTCATCCTGAACAGCTAGGGAAATTTGAAACAAAGGCTGATGAGGGAATTTTTATTGGCTATCCTGCATCAAGAGCCTTTAGAGTTTATAACTTGAGAACAAGAACTTTCATGGAGTCAATTCATGTATCCTTTGATGATAATAAAATATCTGGAATAAATGAAGACTCTCATGATAGGTTGATTTTTGAAAATGAAGCTACCAAGGATCCTGAAGAACAAGAATCAGATACTGACACTCCATCAGATACTGATGGGTCACCAAATCCTGATGACTCACCAAATCCTAATGACTCACCAAATCTTGATGGAGCACCAAATACTGATGGAGCTAATACTGATGGTACTAATTCTGATGGTGCCAATGTTGATGATGCAAATAATTGTGACACTACTAGCAGTGCAAATGTTGAGGGGGAGCAACAACAAACAGCTACTAGTTCTGAATCTATTCAAACATCAGGACAGAATTCTTCAGAAACTGATTCAAGTGACAATCCTGATAATGAATCAGGAGGTGACAGCAGCAATTCAGGGGGAGCTTCTAATGAAGCAAATTCTTCTAATCAAGACAACACTAATCCAGAGGGAGCATCTATTTCAAGGAATGATTTACCACCAGCTAGGAAATGGACAAGAAGTCATACTCCTGATTTGATAATTGGGAATCCTGATGCAGGTGTTAAAACAAGAAGTGCAACTCAGAATGAATGTCTTTATCATAACTTTCTATCCAAGGAAGAGCCTAAGAAAGTTGAAGATGCACTTAAGGATGCTGATTGGGTTATTGCAATGCAAAAAAGAATTGAATGAATTTGAAAGGAATGAAGTCTGGAAACTAGTGCCAAGACCAAAGAACAGGTCAATTGTTGGTACACAATGGATTTTCAAAAACAAGACTGATTCAGATGGTGTAATTATCAGAAATAAGGCAAGGCTAGTTGCAAAGGGTTATTCTCAACAAGAAGGAATTGACTATGCTGAAACTTTTGCTCCTGTTGCAAGACTAGAGGCCATCAGGATCTTTCTGGCTTATACAGCTCACAAGAAATTCAAGGTTTTCCAGATGGATGTGAAAAGTGCTTTCTTAAATGGTGAACTGGAGGAAGAAGTCTATGTTGAACAGCCTCCTGGTTTCATTGATCCAAAATATCCAAATCATGTTTACAGATTGGATAAGGCACTTTATGGACTAAAGCAAGCTCCAAGAGCCTGGTATGAAACCCTAGCTCAATTCTTACTGGAAAGTGGATTCAAAAGAGGTACTATTGATAAAACTCTATTTTACTTGAATCATGGTAAGGATTTGCTTTTAGTTCAGATTTATGTTGATGATATCATCTTTGGGTCAACAAACAATAAGCCATGTGAAAAGTTTTCTAATCTTATGCAGTCAAGATATCAAATGAGCATGATGGGATAAATGAGTTACTTTCTTGGTCTTCAAGTTAAACAGACTGATGATGGCATTTTTATCAATCAGTCAAAATATACAAGGAATATAATGAAAAGGTTTAACATGCAAGATTGTGCTACTGAAAGCACTCCCATTGCTACAGCTACCAAACTTGATCCTGATCAAGGTGCTGAGGTAGATGTAACTCACTACAGGGGAATGATTGGCTCTCTATTATATCTCACTACAAGTAGACCAGATATCATGTTTGCAACCTGTCGGTGTGCAAGATTTCAAGCTAATCCCAGGGAACCTCATCTGATTGCAGTCAAAAGAATTTTCAGATATCTCAAAGGCACTCCTTCACTTGGCCTTTGGTATGCAAGGGAATCAGATTTTGGTTTGTGTGGTTACTCAGATGCTGATTTTGCAGGATGCAAAATAGACAGGAAAAGTACTTCAGGAAGTTGTCAGTTTTTGGGTGGTAGACTAGTTTCTTGGTTTTAGTAAAAAGCAAAAGTCTATTTCTAATTCAACTACAGAAGCTGAGTACATTGCTGCAGGAAGTTGCTGTGCTCAGATAATATGGATGAGAAATCAGTTGTTAGATTATGGCATGTCATACTCCAAAATCTCTATTTATTGTGATAACCAAAGTGCTATTGCAATGACAGGAAATCCAGTTCAACATTCTCTTACTAAACACATCGGTATTAGATATCACTTCATAAGAGAACAGGTACTGGAAGGAACAATTGAACTGCATTTTGTTCCTACTGATCAACAACTAGCTGATATATTCACCAAGCCACTGCCTGAAGCTACTTTCAACAAATTGGTGAATGAACTTGGAATGATGAACTTTGTGAATTTCTGAGAAAATCTACAGAGAGGAAATCTTGATGACTGTCAAATCCTGATAGTCATTCAACAAGGTATGTAATTTTGATCAAATCCTGATAGGACTCAATCCTGACAGGAAGTCAACTGGTCAATCCTGATAGACATGTCAGTATTTCATTGCTTAGATTGTGCCTGATTTTTCGTCAGTATCTGATGAGAAACGTTTGAGTTTTAGTTGGACAACTGTATGTGTGCGTGTGTCACACTGATAGATATATACATATAGATACACATAAAAAGCGGTGTAGTTATGTTTAATTACGCACGTAATTTGGTCCACTAATTATTTGTGCACGAATCACAACTTGCCACCTGTAACTGAGAGTAATTTTGTTTTAACAAAATACAATTTGATTTTCTAAATTGCTTTTTACTCTCACTTTATCAGTTTTTGCTACTCATCTTCTCTCTGAACTCACGAACCCTAATTTCTCAAATCTCAATTCTCAAAGCTTTCTAAACAGTATCAATGGCGTCTTCATTGTTCATGAATAAACAAACAGTAATTAGTGGTGTAACTTTTGCCACTAATAATTTTGTAGCTGTTTTAGATCATCAGGAATTGCCTAATGAGTTCCATGTTATTCAAGATTTCTTAGCTTCAAGTCCATTGAAGTTTGCTCTAACAGAACTGTTAGATATAATTGCTGATGATTGTTTATCAGTGTTTAAGCAACAGGTACTCATCAGAGTTTACTAGAAGCCAGTCAGAGTTTGTTAAAGTCTGACGGGGTGAGAGTTTACTTTAGTTGTCGGTGCTTAATTGAAGATTCTAGAAGCAATATATTCTGAAGATGGAAAGAAGCAGAATATATTGAGATGGCTAAATAAACGGGAGAGAAGACAGAAGCAATCCTAGATTGATATAAATTGTATAGCTGATTTATAGGATATCAATTAGAGATTGATTATGTAACTGTGTATTATATAAACACAGATAGGTTAACCCTAAAAGGGATGCGAATACTGAATACATTATTCTTGTAACTTAGCAGCTCTCTGTGATTCTTTAACATCACTGAGAGAATAGTTATTTATATAATTCATTTGTTGATTCATAAATAGTGTTCTTAATTGTTATTATCATACTTATATTGATTATATATTGTGTATTCGGCCTAACAATTGGTATCAGAGCCAAGGCTGTTAAATAAATACAGTTTTCGATCTAAACACAAGTATAATCATGGCTGAAAACATTCAGGCAGGTTCTAATGCTCAAAAGGTTCAATCAACTTCTGTAAGTCGATATGAGACAATCAGAGTTCCAATTCTCAGACCTGTAGAATATCCAATATGGAAGGTAAAGATGACCATGTTTCTAGAAGCCACAGATCTAGAATACCTTGATAGAATCAATGATGGTCCTCATATGCCAACCAAACTGTCTCCTGTTGTTGATGGTCAAGAACAAAAGACTGTTCCAAAGGAAAAGAAAGATATGACTCCTGAGGACATCTCATCAATTGCAAAGGATGCAAAAGTTAGACATCTTCTCCACAGTGCCTTAGATAATGTCATGTCTAATAGAGTCATTGGCTGTAAGACTGCCAAAGAAATTTGGGATGCTTTAGAAGTCAGGTGTCAAGGAACAAGTGCAATAAAGAAGAACAGGAAGACTATTCTCACACAGGAGTATGAACACTTTGATTCAAGACCTGGTGAATCTTTGACTGAGACATATGACAGGTTTTGTAAACTGTTGAATGATCTGTCTCTGGTTGATAAAGAATATGAACTTGAAGAATCAAATCTCAAGTTTCTTCTATCCCTACCTGAAAGATGGGATTTGAAGGCGACAACAATACGAGACAATTATGATCTTGCAGAAACAGATCTTGATGAAATCTATGGGTTGCTTAAAACTCATGAACTTGAAATAGAACAAAGAAACAAAAGATCTGGAAAGAAGACAAAATCTGTTGCTCTTAAAGTTGAAGAAAAGCATGTCAAGAAGGAATCATCAAGAAAGAAAGCCAAGGGAAAGGCTTTAGTCATTAAATCTGACAGTGAGTCATAAAACTCTGATGATGACTCAAACACTGATGATGAAGCTTCTGATTCTGAGGATGATGAAGAAGAGATGATGAAAATGGTTGCTTTGATGGTGAACACTTTCAAGAAGATGGGATTTAAGAACTTCAAGAAAGGAAAGAGATTCTCTAGGAGAGATTCAAACTCTGACAAGAGAAATTTCAGAAAGTCTGATGGAAGAGATACCAAGTCTGGAAAGAAAGACAAGTGTAACGCCCCCAAATCCGGGGTCAAAGGATTTGGTCGTCACACTGCACTCTTAATCCAAACAACCTGTTCAATATAAAATCAACACAATAATAATAATATCTGTGACCCCAACTCTACCAAGAATCTTTAAAGGTTATAGTGCTAGAAACAAGAATCCAAAATTTCATTACAACAACTTTCCTTTTTACAATCATTCTCTTTACACACAATCTAAACACTAGTATAACTTCGATAAGAAGTATACCAGGCCACTACTCTTATACAAAATCTTATTCAATAGAAAACATCTATATACAAAATCTCTCACTAGCTCCAATGCTCTGGATCAAAACGTCTTTACGCTAATATCTTTCCCCATCTCTGATCAGCTACGCGGACAACTCTTGCCAATACACCTTCTTTCCGGCAGGCTAAAATATATATAAATAAAACAAGTATGAGCGAATGAATTGCTCAGCAAGCGCATTATTAAATATAATACGAAAGGTTTCCAAAATAAACTTTGGATTTTCAAATAACAACTTTTGTTTTTGAACAATTAAAATCTCTAAAATTTTCAACTTAAGTTTGGTAATTTACCACAATTTCTCATTCAGTTTCTCTCAACTGAATAGTTTTAAAACACAAAAGATTTATATTGGTCGTTACGATGACCGAATCAACAATATCTACAATAGTAAGTAGAACATATGAAATAAGTATAACTCATACGTCTTCAAGACCATAGTTTGTATAAAAATACTAGTTTTGAAGATAACAAATCTATTCACAACATTTTCTGAAACCAACAACTCTGGAAGGTTAGAATAATCAAGGGGTAAGAATGAGCCAACACGCTCGGTCAAGGAATAAAGAACGCACTTCAAGACTTCAACATGGTACCGACTGGATATGCGGTATGAATAAAACTCATCAAGATAGATATCTCACGACTGCCAATGGAATCAAGGAAATGGATTTCGACTATTTGGAATCCAAATGAATTAAGAGTAAGTGATTTCAGCAAGATTGAAACCACCATTTATTAATCAACAACCAACAATTTTACGCAACGAATAAACCTGAATATCAGGTCATAACTCACAAGTACAAAACATATGGATGTAACTCATCTCAGAAATAAGAACTAATATTAGAATTGGATTTTTAACATTTATCAAATCAAAGGTTGTGCTGCTGGCCAGCCACGCAACAACCCCGGACTAGCTCATGCATAGTCCTCTACGGATCCAAGGCCAATCTGGGCCTAAATTACATCGACCATAAATGGCCCGACCAATAATTGGTCCATTTAAAAAAAAACATTCCAATCCTATATTATATACGTCAGGTGTCAGAACAATTGACAACCTTACTTCGACAATCAGGTGTCGGAAGAATCGACAACCTAATACAACAATTGCTGGAAAACTCACGTTCCAGGAAACAGTTCAATTATGAAGAATCCATTAAGGAATAACAATATAATCTAGTATCGACGAGATCGACACAATATGGGGAGGTGCACATGAAAAGTGACAATATAATAAGCATCGACGAGTTCGATGTAACAACTGGGATATAATGAAGAATAAACAATGACATGCTCAACAAGGTTAGGTCTGATATGAAACAGACAATATGATATCAACAGAAAGTGTAACAAGTCAATATAGAGTAGGGTTCAAAGAATAAACAATAACATGCTTAACAAGATTGAATCTGATATGAAACAGACAATATGATATCAACAGAAAAGAGTAACAAGTCAATATAGAGTAGGGTTCAAAGAACAGGCTCTAGATGGCCTCAATAGTTCAAATCATCACATTATGGAAGAATTAATAAAGGTTTACCAGTCTGGCAAATGACAAGAGAGTCAAGTTCAAGTTTAAGAAGAATTCAAGGTGAAGTTTATAAATGAAGAAAATAAGGGTTTATCAACTTCTGACAGAAATAGTTCAAGTCCTTCTTACATGTACTTATAATAGATAAGCCTTGTGCTTGAAGGAAGTAAACTAAATCATGCACAGCATATATGAATTCGAATCAGGGAATGGATCAGATGATCGCATTAACAAGAAAGGATAACAAGGTTTGCATAGGTGCAAGGTGAAAAACGGAATACCTGAAGGGCAAGCAACACCACTTCAGAATTTCAGAATAAGTTTTCCCTCATAGGGTTCACAAGTTCCTGCTCATCTAGGGTTGGTAATATTCCAACTTAGCATTTTTAAATCAAGTCTTTTAAAAGAAAGCCTTAGTATACGGCCCATAATTATCTCTTCAAGCTTTTCAATATAATAAGTATATCTTTCCAATCAATATGAAAGTATGAGTCTAAACTCAAAAGGTATAAAAGAGTACTCGTCAATTTATGAGATTAAATAACATACTTGCAATTCAATGCAAAGAAATCAACATTTGAAAATTCAGTAATAAGCATTCAACATGCATACTAATAATTCAAGATAATATCCCTTAATTAATAAGCAAGGGTATAAACACTTGCCTCTGGTCCTTAGCTATTCCGTAACGCTGAAACAATACGATCCCTCCTTATTCTGTCTTATCGCACGATTCTCGACTTCCGTCCTTCTTTGCCTTAACGCTCTTGCGAATACCATTAGTCTGCTTCTACCATTTCGAATCCACGTGCCAGCCTCGATAGTCAAACATGAGACGGTACTTAGTCCTCAACGTATAATTCTCATATTCCATAAATGATTGTAACTTAACTTTGACGCACTTACCGATCTTACCGATGTCTCTGTTGCATAAACATCCACATCTCAATTGATAGACCAATCGCAATCAACCACATAAGTAATCCACGTAACTCGCTTGACGACAATCCCCATACTATAAAAAGTCAACATCTAAGTCAACGGCCTCGTAAATCTCACTTTCTAACATAACCGACAAATTTCTATCCCATCTACCCCTCGTGATAACATTAGACACAACCAATTACTCAAACAAGTCTCCACACAATTTATTCACATGCATGACTCAACAACAGATAATTCACATCATTCACATAACACATTTAAACAAGTAACCGGTTACGTATCGGACGCCCGGTCTAATTTATAATATTTAAAACTCATATACTAGCCCTAGTACGGGTATATACTGACTGTAAAACACATTACAAAACTCATACGAATCACATAGCACTTATAACTATTTTTAAAACATCACACAAAGCTTATTTGAATTTTAAATAAGCCACAAACAATTTTTAAATCAAAAATCGGATTTTTAAATCCAATATAAGTATTTTAAATGCAATTAAATCAATTAATAAAATTAATTGACACTCTTTAAATGCTCAAACTATTTTTAAATAAATGAACCAAGCTAGAAAATAATTAAACTTAATTTTAATTAATTAAATCTAATTAATAATTAATTATTAAGAATTAACTGATTAAAAGAATTAATCAATTAATTAAATTAATTAATTATTAATCAAAAATAATTAAAATAATTAAATTTAATCAATTTTCGAATTTAAAATATTAAATAAGATTTTCCAGAATTTTCTGAATAAAAAATGTATTTTTAAATTAAAGATATGATTTTTAGAATTTTTAAAACAATTTTTGATTTATTTTATTAAATAAATCCCAGAAACATTTTCTGAAAAGGCATTAGGGTTTTGGGGGATCAAAACCGGGTCGGATTGGTGGGCAAACGGGTTGCCAAGAACACCACCGGGTCGCCAAGAACACCACCGGGTTCCGGTGGCGGTTCCGGCCGACCGGTGAGAATCCGGCAACCCCTATCCCCCTGAATCCTTCGATTTCTCCCCCCTTTAACCCACAAAAACACTGCAATACTACCATGCATCAAAACACAACGATAACAGCTCGATTCTTGGCCGTAATTCACGAAACCGATGGCGGCGGCCGCTTTCCGGCGACACAAAAATCGAACCCAACATTAACAATGAACACGTCAACATACTCAGCAACCCACGATCTATCTAATGGCATAAACGAAATCAAGAAACAGTTCGCAGAATACAAAATCCGGCAAAAAACTCAAGAACTCCGGTGAGCTTCGAACTTTCCGATATGCTCGATTCCGAGCTCCAAAAATCAAATAAAAATCATCAAAACACTCAGCACAACACACACAATCCATTCATACCATCAATTAACAAGAACAATCACAAACACAGTTTTTCCCCAAATTTAAACCTAAATTCGAAATAAATAAAAATAATTAAAATAGGAAAAACTCAGAAATCATACCCACATGAATTTTGATGGTGGATTCGGATAGAAGATGATGAGAGATTCATTTTGATTACAAGAACATCGAAATCGGAATCCGATAACGCTTTCAAATTTGAGTTTGATTCTCAAGAACACGAAGAACACGTTTCAGGGGTTTTTAGATTTTTAACTGTAATAAAGCATTATTATACGCAAAACAAAGTACGATTTGCCTTTTTATATTAAACGAAAAATAATACCCCAAACGACATTTTTGGATCGATACTGATCCGATAGATCGCTTTAAATACAATTTAACAGAATATATGCGTTAAACCTTTAATAAAGCAGAATACACGTTTCACGAGACGATAAGCATCCATAAAGTATGGATAACTACAAGTATCGTTTAATTCAAAATATACGAACCAAAATACCTTTATTGCGAATATTTTCGAATACTTCCTACTTTAACGAATGAAATATTGGTACGAACGATATACCAATCTCCCGAATAATTTGGGAACGATCCAAATTTTCTTTTCGATAATTAAAATAAAATAAAATAGTATGACACCCTTTTCAAAATAATTTCAAATTCCCCACACATTTCACATAGCACCACAATATCACATATTCAATCATTTAACGAATAACTTAGCACGTTTAAACAGATAAATCATTTAATAACTCTTAATATGAAATTAAAATTTCATTTCACATCATAAATAACACGTAATTTTCCCGGATCTTACATCCTTTCCCCCTTAACAGGATTCTGTCCTCAGAATCAGCTTACGCAAACACAGGTGGATATTTTCCAACATCTCATTTTCAAATTCCTAGGTTGACTCTTCAACCTTAGGATTTCTCCTCATACTCATACTAATTTGACTCCTCTATTACTCATCACTCTCTCATACTGACTCAATATCTCAATTGGTTACTCAACATAGAACAATTTAACTAAATCTCTATAGGTTCATATTTTATGAAATACACTATGAATACACCACTCATGGAGTGGTACGCAAACTTATACGCAACTTTTCCAACACGCAGTAAACCGACGTAAGGTAGCAGTTAAAAATTGACATAGTAACTGTTGTCGTAAGGAAACCTAATCATGGTAAATGATCCTTCCAATTACCTTCAAAATTTAGTACACAACCATAGTCTGTCTGAATTCTTTAATTAAGTCGCGGATCTCTGTCACATACATTTGAACCCGTCATTCCATGCCGTACTATTACCTCATTCAAATAGCTAGAGATGAACCAATTCATCTAATAAATATCTCTCATTAATCGGTCAATAATAACTCAAATAACATCATGATTAGCTCTAAGCCTTAGCAACTCTACTACAAAGTCTATCTTAATATGTTTCCACTTCCATTCAGGAATCTCTTTAGTTGTAATCGTCTACTATATCTCTGTTATTCTGTCTTCATTTTCCAACACCTCAAGTACTTAAACACTCATTAACATCAATATTCTTTTAAATCTCTTATATATCCTTACATTTCCTTCTTATCCATTATACTCTCTCGCTCCTTCCTGTAATTGAATTCCATTTCTCTTTTCATAACTCTTTCCTTTATGTAGCCCTTTCTCTTTAATCAATCCTAGTTGAATCCTTAATTCCGTCATTTCTTCATATTAATCTCTTGTTATCATAACCTTAAAGCTCTATCCTTTCTAATCCTTGTACCGAAGATATTTACATCTCAATTCTCTCTCTTTCTACTCATACTATCAGCCATCCATATTCTTGGGTCAACTTTATCTACCTCCAATATATCTAACAACTACTTTCAACGATCACATACCTTTTATGCCAATTAACTCTTCAGCTGAAAACAACCCTTCATTACCTTATCCATTGTCTTTAATTCCTTATTAACACCTCTTCGTCTTCTTTCCCTATCTACAATTGTGAGAATATTCCTTATCAGCTTGGTGACTTAATCCATATCTTTAAAAATTGTTCTACTTAGTCCTAAGAACTTAATTAATCTCCATCTGATTCCCAAATAATTTAGAAGATACATTCACAGTAACACTCAGGACACCTTTCCATGGTTCCATCTCATTTCCGAAACAGCTTGATCAACTCGACATTATCTTGATTCTCATTCTATACATCCACATTGACTGGCAAGATCTACCTTAACTATCGTGAGCAAAAGACTTGCAACCATATCATACAATCCTGAAATACTCAAAGATCAACTCATTCTCCATTATTAGCCTATCATCAAATTTTAAAAGTTCTTCTCATTGAGACAAAAACCTATTATGTCCATCTTCCACAACACGGGATATCATTAGCACAATTACACATTTTCCCCAATTTCCAATCAACTCTTGAATTATCTAACTTCACCTCTTCCACATCGTAACGTTAATCGATAGAGAGAGAACAACTGGCTCCGTTATATGTTACTAGTATTCTAATCGCATCGTAATCCGCTTTCGCTCGTGGTAATTCAATCGCAAATTCTTCGCTCATTATGGTAGGGTAAATTTCAGTTCACCCTAATGGCATACCTCCCAGATTATTTGGTATAACAAAAATTCATGATATTTTGAAGTGAAAAGATTCTATATCGTAGCAAATGTTCCACAATTGGGGTTACCAAATCTGTATATTCCAAAGCAAACATTATTGGAAGTGAAGGAATTACTGAGAGACCAATTTGGTCACATGAACTCAATGTTGTGTGTCTCTATTAAGACAGTACTAAAGGTAATTAGCCCTCTTGTATTTCACAACACACAAGTGACGGCGTCCCGTCAGACTTCTATCACATAGACAGATAGTCCTTGTGTCCCCTATAAATAGGGTTGTTTACCTCAGTTGGAGTAGAGAAATATAAAAGAAATTTAGAGTCGGAATGACAATCAGGGCCTTTCGATAAGAAATCTCAAATACACACCTTGGATTGAAATTGAATAGATTCCAAAGGTGTTATTTCAGAAAAGAAGAACAACCAGAAAGGAAGTATCAACAAATAGTGTTACATCACAATTAGAGTTATCCACTCCGGAAGAATGAAGGAGTTGGAATTTAAATAACATATTTTCAACAGGCTTCACAAATTTGAAATAGATGTCACAACAACCTCTGATGCAATTGCAATCATGATTGATCAAAAGTATCAAGTACAAGGTCAAAAGGTGGAATATATTCACCAACACAGCTTTCTTTTTTTAAAGGAATGCCAAATATTTCATTAGGATGGGAAGGTATTACCAAGGTCTTCACATATGCCTCCTCCGTCGACTCCTTCGATAGCTCGTTATTCGATTTCAGCCCTTCTTCTCCACGTTATTCGATTTCAGCCCTTCTTTTCCACGTCATTCGATTTCAGCCCTTCTTTTCCACGTCGCAAGGTTATCAATATCGTACGTCATCGTCGACTCGTAATAGTCCTCGAAGATTCCGCCATAGACGTCTACAAACGCAAGAAGTTCTATCCATTTCAGCACAACTATCTCAATCAAATACCTCCATCTCAACTCACTCAGCGGTACTATATCCAATAGTCCAATACGAACTCTAAATGAGCTCTGACGTTCCTTATATAACTATATACACTCCCACACACTCTCGTTTCTAGTTTTACTATAACCCTTGCTCTGATACCAACTGTAACGCCCCCAAATCCGGGGTCAAAGGATTTGGTCGTCACACTGCACTCTTAATCCAAACAACCTGTTCAATATAAAATCAACACAATAATAATAATATCTGTGACCCCAACTCTACCAAGAATCTTTAAAGGTTATAGTGCTAGAAACAAGAATCCAAAATTTCATTACAACAACTTTCCTTTTTACAATCATTCTCTTTACACACAATCTAAACACTAGTATAACTTCGATAAGAAGTATACCAGGCCACTACTCTTATACAAAATCTTATTCAATAGAAAACATCTATATACAAAATCTCTCACTAGCTCCAATGCTCTGGATCAAAACGTCTTTACGCTAATATCTTTCCCCATCTCTGATCAGCTACGCGGACAACTCTTGCCAATACACCTTCTTTCCGGCAGGCTAAAATATATATAAATAAAACAAGTATGAGCGAATGAATTGCTCAGCAAGCGCATTATTAAATATAATACGAAAGGTTTCCAAAATAAACTTTGGATTTTCAAATAACAACTTTTGTTTTTGAACAATTAAAATCTCTAAAATTTTCAACTTAAGTTTGGTAATTTACCACAATTTCTCATTCAGTTTCTCTCAACTGAATAGTTTTAAAACACAAAAGATTTATATTGGTCGTTACGATGACCGAATCAACAATATCTACAATAGTAAGTAGAACATATGAAATAAGTATAACTCATACGTCTTCAAGACCATAGTTTGTATAAAAATACTAGTTTTGAAGATAACAAATCTATTCACAACATTTTCTGAAACCAACAACTCTGGAAGGTTAGAATAATCAAGGGGTAAGAATGAGCCAACACGCTCGGTCAAGGAATAAAGAACGCACTTCAAGACTTCAACATGGTACCGACTGGATATGCGGTATGAATAAAACTCATCAAGATAGATATCTCACGACTGCCAATGGAATCAAGGAAATGGATTTCGACTATTTGGAATCCAAATGAATTAAGAGTAAGTGATTTCAGCAAGATTGAAACCACCATTTATTAATCAACAACCAACAATTTTACGCAACGAATAAACCTGAATATCAGGTCATAACTCACAAGTACAAAACATATGGATGTAACTCATCTCAGAAATAAGAACTAATATTAGAATTGGATTTTTAACATTTATCAAATCAAAGGTTGTGCTGCTGGCCAGCCACGCAACAACCCCGGACTAGCTCATGCATAGTCCTCTACGGATCCAAGGCCAATCTGGGCCTAAATTACATCGACCATAAATGGCCCGACCAATAATTGGTCCATTTAAAAAAAAACATTCCAATCCTATATTATATACGTCAGGTGTCAGAACAATTGACAACCTTACTTCGACAATCAGGTGTCGGAAGAATCGACAACCTAATACAACAATTGCTGGAAAACTCACGTTCCAGGAAACAGTTCAATTATGAAGAATCCATTAAGGAATAACAATATAATCTAGTATCGACGAGATCGACACAATATGGGGAGGTGCACATGAAAAGTGACAATATAATAAGCATCGACGAGTTCGATGTAACAACTGGGATATAATGAAGAATAAACAATGACATGCTCAACAAGGTTAGGTCTGATATGAAACAGACAATATGATATCAACAGAAAGTGTAACAAGTCAATATAGAGTAGGGTTCAAAGAATAAACAATAACATGCTTAACAAGATTGAATCTGATATGAAACAGACAATATGATATCAACAGAAAAGAGTAACAAGTCAATATAGAGTAGGGTTCAAAGAACAGGCTCTAGATGGCCTCAATAGTTCAAATCATCACATTATGGAAGAATTAATAAAGGTTTACCAGTCTGGCAAATGACAAGAGAGTCAAGTTCAAGTTTAAGAAGAATTCAAGGTGAAGTTTATAAATGAAGAAAATAAGGGTTTATCAACTTCTGACAGAAATAGTTCAAGTCCTTCTTACATGTACTTATAATAGATAAGCCTTGTGCTTGAAGGAAGTAAACTAAATCATGCACATCATATATGAATTCGAATCAGGGAATGGATCAGATGATCGCATTACACAAGAAAGGATAACAAGGTTTGCATAGGTGCAAGGTGAAAAACGGAATACCTGAAAGGCAAGCAACACCACTTCAGAATTTCAGAATAAGTTTTCCCTCATAGGGTTCACAAGTTCCTGCTCATCTAGGGTTGGTAATATTCCAACTTAGCATTTTTAAATCAAGTCTTTTAAAAGAAAGCCTTAGTATACGGCCCATAATTATCTCTTCAAGCTTTTCAATATAATAAGTATATCTTTCCAATCAATATGAAAGTATGAGTCTAAACTCAAAAGGTATAAAAGAGTACTCGTCAATTTACGAGATTAAATAACATACTTGCAATTCAATGCAAAGAAATCAACATTTGAAAATTCAGTAATAAGCATTCAACATGCATACTAATAATTCAAGATAATATCCCTTAATTAATAAGCAAGGGTATAAACACTTGCCTCTGGTCCTTAGCTATTCCGTAACGCTGAAACAATACGATCCCTCCTTATTCTGTCTTATCGCACGATTCTCGACTTCCGTCCTTCTTTGCCTTAACGCTCTTGCGAATACCATTAGTCTGCTTCTACCATTTCGAATCCACGTGCCAGCCTCGATAGTCAAACATGAGACGGTACTTAGTCCTCAACGTATAATTCTCATATTCCATAAATGATTGTAACTTAACTTCGACGCACTTACCGATCTTACCGATGTCTCTGTTGCATAAACATCCACATCTCAATTGATAGACCAATCGCAATCAACCACATAAGTAATCCACGTAACTCGCTTGACGACAATCCCCATACTATAAAAAGTCAACATCCAAGTCAACGGCCTCGTAAATCTCACTTTCTAACATAACCGACAAATTTCTATCCCATCTACCCCTCGTGATAACATTAGACACAACCAATTACTCAAACAAGTCTCCACACAATTTATTCACATGCATGACTCAACAACAGATAATTCACATCATTCACATAACACATTTAAACAAGTAACCGGTTACGTATCGGACGCCCGGTCTAATTTATAATATTTAAAACTCATATACTAGCCCTAGTACGGGTATATACTGACTGTAAAACACATTACACAACTCATACGAATCACATAGCACTTATAACTATTTTTAAAACATCACACAAAGCTTATTTGAATTTTAAATAAGCCACAAACAATTTTTAAATCAAAAATCGGATTTTTAAATCCAATATAAGTATTTTAAATGCAATTAAATCAATTAATAAAATTAATTGACACTCTTTAAATGCTCAAACTATTTTTAAATAAATGAACCAAGCTAGAAAATAATTAAACTTAATTTTAATTAATTAAATCTAATTAATAATTAATTATTAAGAATTAACTGATTAAAAGAATTAATCAATTAATTAAATAAATTAATTATTAATCAAAAATAATTAAAATAATTAAATTTAATCAATTTTCGAATTTAAAATATTAAATAAGATTTTCCAGAATTTTCTGAATAAAAAATGTATTTTTAAATTAAAGATATGATTTTTAGAATTTTTAAAACAATTTTTGATTTATTTTATTAAATAAATCCCAGAAACATTTTCTGAAAAGGCATTAGGGTTTTGGGGGATCAAAACCGGGTCGGATTGGTGGGCAAACGGGTTGCCAAGAACACCACCGGGTCGCCAAGAACACCACCGGGTTCCGGTGGCGGTTCCGGCCGACCGGTGAGAATCCGGCAACCCCTATCCCCCTGAATCCTTCGATTTCTCCCCCCTTTAACCCACAAAAACACTGCAATACTACCATGCATCAAAACACAACGATAACAGCTCGATTCTTGGCCGTAATTCACGAAACCGATGGCGGCGGCCGCTTTCCGGCGACACAAAAATCGAACCCAACATTAACAATGAACACGTCAACATACTCAGCAACCCACGATCTATCTAATGGCATAAACGAAATCAAGAAACAGTTCGCAGAATACAAAATCCGGCAAAAAACTCAAGAACTCCGGTGAGCTTCGAACTTTCCGATATGCTCGATTCCGAGCTCCAAAAATCAAATAAAAATCATCAAAACACTCAGCACAACACACACAATCCATTCATACCATCAATTAACAAGAACAATCACAAACACAGTTTTTCCCCAAATTTAAACCTAAATTCGAAATAAATAAAAATAATTAAAATAGGAAAAACTCAGAAATCATACCCACATGAATTTTGATGGTGGATTCAGATAGAAGATGATGAGAGATTCATTTTGATTACAAGAACATCGAAATCGGAATCCGATAACGCTTTCAAATTTGAGTTTGATTCTCAAGAACACGAAGAACACGTTTCAGGGGTTTTTAGATTTTTAACTTTAATTAAGCTTTATTATACGCAAAACAAAGTACGATTTGCCTTTTTATATTAAACGAAAAATAATACCCCAAACGACATTTTTGGATCGATACTGATCCGATAGATCGCTTTAAATACAATTTAACAGAATATATGCGTTAAACCTTTAATAAAACAGAATACACGTTTCACGAGACGATAAGCATCCATAAAGTATGGATAACTACAAGTATCGTTTAATTCAAAATATACGAACCAAAATACCTTTATTGCGAATATTTTCGAATACTTCCTACTTTAACGAATGAAATATTGGTACGAACGATATACCAATCTCCCGAATAATTTGGGAACAATCCAAATTTTCTTTTCGATAATTAAAATAAAATAAAATAGTATGACACCCTTTTCAAAATAATTTCAAATTCCCCACACATTTCACATAGCACCACAATATCACATATTCAATCATTTAACGAATAACTTAGCACGTTTAAACAGATAAATCATTTAGTAACTCTTAATATGAAATTAAAATTTCATTTCACATCATATAATAACACGTAATTTTCCCGGATCTTACAACAAGTCTGAGATCCAGTGCTACAAGTGTAAAGAGATGGGTCATTATGCTCCAGAGTGCAAGAAAGGAAAATCTGAGAAAGCACTCATCACTAAAGGCAAGGACTGGGTAGACACTTCAGACTCAGATGAGGGAGTCAATTATGCTCTCATGGCAACTGTTAAAGATGAAGCTGAGTCATCTGAAAACAAGGTACCCCTAACAACTTATGCTTATGATACTGATAATATATCTGAATTAAGAATTTATCTTAAAAGCATACATGTTAGTTATAGGGATCAGACTTTAGAGAATGAAAGAATCAAATCTGAGAATCTAGGTCTTAAAGAGAGGAATATATTTCTTGAAGAGAGACTTGTTAACATGCAACAAGTTCAAAAGGAGAGAGATGATGCTGTTTATGTTGAACAGGAATTGCTTAAAAGATACAGGCAAATAGAATCTGAGTTGGAAAAAGAGAGGAAAGTGATTAAAACCTGGACCAATTCTGGAAAAGACACACATCAAGTTTTTCAGACAGATACTGTAGGATTAGGTTACTGTGAGGAAGATGAACTTAGGTTTAAAGATAAAGTTAAAGTGAAACCACAACTTAAACCTGTGAAATTTGTTTCTGAAACCAGTAAGCTAAAATCTGTAGTTGTGAAAGAAGCTGTTATGGAACCAGTTGAAACTTGTGAAAATCAGGTTAATGTTGGTTCAAGAACAGAAAATCAGATTGTGATAGAAGCTGTTAAAGAACCAGTAAAAATCTGTGATAAACAGGTTAATGTTGGTTCTATGACAGAAAAACAATTCAAACATAAGCTCAAAGAAGTAAAGTCTGTCAACAAACAGAAGATGTTTAAGAAAAATAGGAATGGAAAAGTAGGCATTAATAAAAGAAATGATTATCTGCCTAATTCTGCTGCTCCTAGAAAAACATGTCATAGTTGTGGTAGTACTAACCATCTTGCCAGGTTTTGCAAGAAGAACAAAAATATTAATTCTTTACCCTCCAAGGTTGGAGTAAAAAATGATTATGTTAGGGTTTGACCACAGACTTTATGCACACACTGTGGGAGCACTTGGCATTCCATTTATACTTGCAAGAGTTATCATGCTATTTATCACAACTATTATGAGCTAAAACCCAACTTGAAATGGGTTAGAGCAAACTCTGCAAGTGTAAAGTCTGACAATGTTAGTTTAAACTCTGTTGATAGTGATTCCGCTGCAAAAGCTAACAATGTTAAGAAAGCCAAAGGATCCAAGCAAGTCTGGATCCTTAAATCTAACACTCAGTGATTGTTTGTGATTGCAGGGCATAAAAGAGAGCACTCTTATCTTGGACAGTGGATGCTCAGGACACATGACTGGAAATAAAGCCCTGCTATCAGATTTTGAGGAAAAAGATGGCCCAAATGTTTCCTATGGAGATGGCAACATAGGACGTACTTTGGGATATGGCAATATCAATCTTGGAAGTGTCATCATCACAAATGTAGCTCTAGTCTCAGGACTCAAGCATGATCTGCTTTCTGTGAGTCAAATCTGTGACAGAGGATACCATGTAGATTTTCATACTGAACACTGTGAGGTTATCAGTAAATCTACCGGAAAAGTTGTTCTAGTTGGACACAGGCGCAATAACATTTATGAAGTAAGTTTGATAACAAACTCTGAAAGAAAAGCTGTGTGTCTGTCTGCAAAAATGTCAAATGAAGAGAGTTGGAAATGGCATAAGAAGCTCTCTCACCTAAACTTGAACAACATCAATGAGCTGATTCGAAAAGATCTTGTAAGGGGACTTCCAAAGTCAATACTCAGCTTAGATGGTCTGTGTGATTCTTGTCAAAAGGCCAAGCAAAGGAAGTCATCTTTCAAGAGTAAATCTGAATCTTCAGTTGTGGAACCTTATCATCTTTTACATGTTGATCTTTTTGGTCCAGTGAATGTAATGTCAATGGGCAGAAAGAAATATGTTTTGGTAATTGTTGATGAATACACCAGATACACCTGGGTGTACTTCTTAGCAAAGAAGGATGAAACTGCCTTAACTTTGATGGATCATGTGAAGCTATTGGACAAAGGATCACAGTACAAAGTGAAAATTCTAAGGAGTGATAATGGTACTGAATTCAGAAATTCTGAAATGGAAGCTTTCTGCAAGGAAAGAGGAGTGAAGCAAGAATTTTCTGCACCTGGAACTCCACAGCAAAATGGTGTAGTTGAAAGAAAGAACAGAACTCTAATCGAAGCTTCCAGAACAATGCTTGATGAAGCAAAATTGCCAACTTATTTCTGGGCAGAAGCTGTTCAAACTGCTTGTTTTACTCAAAATGCTACACTGATCAACGAGTATGGGAAAACACCATATGAGATGGTGAAAAATAAGAAGCCAAATTTGAAGTATTTTCATATTTTTGGATGCAAGTGCTTTGTGTTGAAAACTCATCCTGAACAGTTGACCAAGTTTGACTTAAAAGCTGATGAAGGAATTTTTGTTGGATACCCACTATCATCTAAAGCATTCAGAGTCTACAATCTAAGAACTAAAGTGATCATGGAATCCATACATGTGTCATTTGATGACAAGAAAATAACTGGAATAGAAGATGAAGAATATCATGATCAACTTCGCTTTGAAAATGAAGATCTAAACTCTGATGATGTAAACTCTGATGAAGCAAATCCAACAAACTCTGACGAAGCATACTCTGAACCTTTAATGGTAAACACTGAGGGAAATTCTCTGACAAAACAAAATAGAGAACCAGTCGAGGGGGAGCGTGAAGATACTTCAGAAGCATCTCAAAATAATGACTCAAATTCTGAAAGTGAGTCAGCTGAAGAATCAAACAGAAACTCTGAGTTAAACTCTGAAAGTTCAAATACTGAACAGTCCAATTCAGGGGGAGCCTCAGAGAATGCAAATGGTCAAGAAGAAAATCAGGAGAGCATGGATCAAGGGGGAGGATCTAATAATGATAATAGAAGCCACTTACCAACAACAAGGAGGTGGACACAAGCTCATACTCCTGATTTAATTATTGGAGATCCAGATGCAAGTGTGAGAACAAGGAGTGCTACAAATAATGAATGTCTGTTTCATGCATTCTTATCTCAAATAGAGCCCAATAAAGTGGAAGAAGCTCTTCAAGATGCTAACTGGATAACAGCTATGCAGGAAGAGTTAAATGAATTTGAAAGAAATGAAGTCTGGACACTTATACCAAGACCAACGAACAGATCTGTTGTTGGAACAAAGTGGGTTTTCAGAAACAAAACAGACAGTGATGGAGTGATGACAAGGAATAAGGCTAGACTTGTGGCTAAAGGCTATTCACAGCAGGAAGGAATTGACTATGATGAAACCTTTGCTCCAGTTGCAAGATTGGAGGCAATAAGGATTTTTCTGGCCTATGTTGCTCACAAGAAGTTTAAAGTCTTTCAGATGGATGTGAAAAGTGCTTTTCTCAATGGGAAACTTGAAGAAGAAGTGTTTGTTGAACAACCACCAGGATTTGTAGATCCCAAACATCCAGATTATGTCTACGGGCTTGACAAGGCATTATATGGACTAAAGCAGGCACCTAGAGCATGGTATGAAACTCTGGCTCAATTTCTTTTAGAAAGTGGGTTCACTAGAGGTACAATTGACAAAACCTTGTTCTATTTTAATTCTGGTGATGATTTGCTGTTAGTTCAAATCTATGTGGATGACATAATTTTTGGGTCTACTAATGACAAACTCTGTAAGAAATTTGCCAAGCTTATGCAGTCAAGATACCAAATGAGCATGATGGGAGAGCTTAGTTATTTTCTAGGCTTGCAAGTAAAGCAAACAGATGATGGGATTTTTATCAATCAAGCAAAATATACCAGAAATCTTCTCAAGAAATTTGGTATGCTTGATAGTTCATCTGCCACAACTCCCATGGCTACTGCAACAAAGTTAGACAAAGATACAGGAGCTTCAGTAGATATGACAAACTACAGAGGCATGATAGGGTCTCTTCTTTATCTTACTGCAAGCAGACCAGATATCATGTATGCAACATGTCTTTGTGCAAGATTTCAAGCAGACCCCAGAGAACCTCATCTAACAGCTGTGAAGAGGATTTTCAAATATCTCAAAGGAACCATAACCCTTGGTTTGTGGTACCCTAGAGAATCAGAGTTTAAATTAATTGGTTACTCTGATGCAGATTTTGCAGGCTGTAAGATAGACAGAAAAATCACAAGTGGAAGCTGTCAATTTCTAGGTGACAGATTAGTTTCTTGGTACAACAAGAAACAAAAATCAATTTCTACATCTACAGCAGAAGCAGAGTATATAGCTGCTGGTAGCTGTTGTGCACAGATTTTATGGATGAAGAATCAATTGCTGGACTATGGATTAAGGTACTCTAAAATACCTATTTTCTGTGATAATCAAAGTGCTATTGCTATGACAGGTAATCCAGTACAGCACTCCATGACCAAGCACATCAGCATAAGGTATCATTTTATCAGGGAACATGTGGAAGAAGGAAATATTGAGCTTCATTTTGTGTCTACAGACCAACAGCTAGCAGATATCTTCACCAAACCTTTGAGTGAAGCTACTTTTACAAGACTGGTAAATGAACTTGGAATGATCTCTGGTTTTGATTAAAGATACTGGTTAGACTCAAAATCTATACTTCTGTGATTTGTTGCTCATGATTTTTTTGCCTATGTTAACTGTTATTTGTACCAGTATGTTAAACTCTGATAGTAAACTCTGTTAGTCATAAAGTGTCAGTCATACTCTGTCGGTTAAAATCTGAGTTAAACTCTGATGTTATACTCTGATTGTGATATTGTCTGAAACATATGGACCGATGAAGAAACCTGTATGAAGTATGATTCTCAGTAAGTAATCATGAATCTTTCTGAGTAATATATGATCTGATCTCAAAATGTGCAGAAATTTTACACAGCACGATACTGTCTCTATATTTATAGCATCTCTTAGTTTATTGATCCTATACACTGAGTCTGTATTAGCTGTTTGCACTTTCTCTCATAAATTCATTGTATTAACTGATGAAAAGTCTAAACTCTGATAATTAGTTGCAAATATTTCACCCTCCAATCAAAAGATGCCAAAAAGTGCACAAATTCCTTTGAGATCATGTTGTGCCTAGGAAGACCCAGGAACTTATTGTATGAAATAAGGGCTAAAATCTTTGATTTTTGGTGACTAGTGCCAACCACTGATTACTGGAAAAATTAAAAAAAAATCGAAGGGGGTGAAAATAATAAATTTTATAGTACAGAGTTTAGATGAGATCAGATTTTATTTTATACATGAGAGTTTGGACAACTAGCTTTTACTGATTTATTGTGTGGATTTTATGCACTTTAAGATGCTCTAAATATTTATTTCAGTAAACTCTGCTATTCACACACAATTTTTTTTTTCACAACTGTGCTTTGAGAGAAAAGAGATTATGAATAAAGGAGGAGGATTGGTAAACACTGATGAACTGTGTACTCTACGCTGAGGTAATTTTATTTTAATCTCTGATGATTAAAATTAATTATTTGTTTCAGACAGTTAACAATTTTGAGAAAACATTCTTGAAAACAAAAGAGTATGATTGGTAACGGTTCGAATTTATATTAAACAGAAGAATAAGGTTGCGTGTCTAGGAAAGTGTAAAAGGTGGTAATTATTGCTGTTTTTACTGCGCATGCGCATTGGAAACTGCCAATTACTGCTGTCAGTCATTGCATGTGTGCCACGTGTCCCACTCACACGATTAACGGAGTAAGACAGTTGTGTATTAATAATTAAAAACTATTCAGTTTTTAATTTTGAATTCCATATTTAAACAATACACACACATACGTTTAAACCTTTCACATCTTACTCCAATTCACATCTATTGTCACACACACATATTCACAAACACTTTTCTACTTTCAAACTCTTTCGAGCTTTTGCATCTGATTCTCTGTTATTCTTTCAAATCTTACTAATGGCGACTACATCGTTTGTTTCTTCTGGGTTAGAGTTCGTTCCTAACAATTATGCAGCACCACTAAACACTGCCAACGCACCAGAGGCGTTTCACTTGGTTCAGCGTTTCTTGGCAAATTCTGATGTTGGGCATGCTCTTACTGAACCAACGAAGCTGTCTGGATCTCAAATTAGAACCTTCTGGCAGACAGGTGTTTATGATGATGGAGGAGAGGCTGGGTCTCCATCAATTGTCTTTGAGTATCAAAACCAAGAGTATGTGGTTACTCCGGTGAATGTTCATGATGCTCTGAACTTTGAGGATTTCAATGCCTATACAATTTCTGTTGGCGATGAAGACCTGCTGAGAATGATGAGGGATATCGGTTACTCTGGGTCATTGGCTAAGGTGGGTCAATTGAAGCGTCCATTCTTGAGGAAGGAGTGGAGTTTCTTCTTTGATTGCATCACAAGAGCTTTCGGGAAGAAATGCACCAATTGGGATGCCATTCCTACAGACAGTCTGCAAATCGGGTATTCTTTACTATATGGTACTCACTTTGATTTTGCTAGATTAGTTTTACATAATATTGGTGAAAAGATGACAGAAAACAGGGGTGTTGTCTATTTTTCTCGTTTTTGTCAACTACTATTTTCATTCTGTGTTCCTGAAATTGAGATTCTGGAGGATGATGTTATTCAGTCGTTTAGATTGCATAAACGCATATTTTCTGACTTAACAAACAAGGATCTTAAGAAAGGGAATGTTGGTGCTCTGCTATTACCTGAGAGAGTGCAACAGTTTGGAAATAATCCTCCACAACCACATTCACAACCTGAACCAGAACCTCAAACTCTGAACATTTCATCACTAAACACTGAATCTCCACCCTCTACTTCTCAACAACCACAGTCTGGTGGTAGAATTAAGAAAAGAGCTTTCAAGTAAAAAGTTCGAGCTAACAGGCCATTGTCTACTGATGAAGATGATGTTGATCATGAAATTCTTCATCAGAGAAAGAGGAGGATGGTAGCTAATTATCTCTTTGAAGAATTAGAAGTTGAAGCTACTGAAGCTGTCCAGGATGAAGCTCCTGAAGTTATTATTCAGGAGGCTACTGAAGATGTTGAAGCAGCCACTGTGCCTGACATGGCAAATGCTGATACATAGGCTAAAATGTTTGAGCAAGATGCTTTATTTGCTGATTTTGATATGGATACAATTCCTGTAGCACATCCTAGTATCAGTGTTTGTGATACTGAGGATGTGGCAACTGATCAACCCACCCTGATTATTGAAGAGTCCCTTGCTACTCACACAGAGAATCTCTCTGTTACTAATCAAATTCCTGAAATGGGTGAGGAGGTTGATCAGGTAGTTGAAGCTGCTGTAGAGAAATTGGATGATGCTACAGCAGAGAATATGCAAGAAGATGCTGTTGAAAAGGTAGTTCAAGAAGAAGAAGTTGTTGCAGAGTCAATTCATGTCGAAGCAGAGGTTCTTGTAAATGCAAACTCTGAAATTCATGAAGCTGCACAGATAAACGCTGAGGCTACTGCAGATAATGTTGCTGAAGAAATTGAAGAGCAGATAGCAGAAAATGTTAATGAAGCTAGAGTTGATTTTGATAATTCTGATCACACATCTGAAAATTCTGATCATGCAAACTCTGGGATCAATGCTGCACTTTCAAACTCTGATGATAATGAGTCAATACCTTTTCTAAGGGATCCTACAGCAGAGTCTATCAAAGAAAATCAACATGCAACTGAAGCTCATTACAAGGAAATGCATTATGCAAACTGGTCAGGAGCTGATTGTATTTTCTCCAAGCAAAGGACTGCTGATTTTGTTGCTCAATCTGCAAAGGAGATTTCAAATCCTGAGTTGTTGACACATTTCAAGGCTACAGTTGTTCAAGTCAAATCATTGCACAATCGCTTTGATGAGACTCACAAAGTTGTCATTGGATTGAGTAATGACATTGCTCTTAAGGAATTAGCATTGAAGAAAGATAGAGCTCAATTTTCATCTCTGATCGAGGATCAAGAAGAAATCAAGCAGAGGCTAAGCAAGGTGGAAGAGAATCAGACTGCTATGTCTTCTCAACTTACTTCTATTGCTACATTACTAGAGTTGCTGACATCAGTTTTTATTCCTGATGATGTCAAAAAGGGGGAGAAAGTACCTAAAGACAAATGCAAAAGGACTCCAACCTTGAGACTGAGGGATGATTCTAATGATGGTGGAAGCCGAGGAGCAGAGAAAAGGTCAAAGTCTTCTCAAGAGCAAGGGAGACTTAGGTCAAACTCTGCTAGACAGACAAACTCAGAGAGGTTAAACTCTGGTGGTCAATCTTCTTCAAGACTTAAGAGTCTAGTGATTTCATCAAATCCAACTACTGATGAAGAGATTGCTGCTAAACTGTTTATGGAAGAACATGGTGGTGAAGCCACAGTAGAAGATATGGATGCTGAGATGAAACTTCTTGCTGAAGAACACCAGAAGAAGGTTGAAGCTGGTACTTATAAGAAAAAGGCCAAGGCTCCTAGGAGAAAGGAACTGGGAATTTCTATTAAAGAAAATTTGAACTCTCAACAGAGTTTACAATACACAAGGAGACCTGTGATTGCAAATACTGATAAAGGAAAAGGTACACTGATAGAAGAAGGACAGTTACCAAAGAAGAATTATTCAACCTCTGACGTTGCTCAAGTTGAATCAAGGATAAATCAATCAACCTCTGACGTTGCTCAAGTTGATATTTCTACTAAAATTGTGACAACCTCTGACAATGCTCAAGTTGTACAAATTCAGCTAGCTCCACAACTCCAAGGTTTCTTAAGACCTGTACTTTCTGAAACTCTGAAGCTAGAAGCTGTGGACTTTTCTCAAACCAGAACAGTACATGGAAAGCAATCTTATTATAAATCTGGTTTGGGTTCACACAGAGAAAAGAGAATCAATAACAGTTCTTTTGACCATTCATCACTGGCAGAACCTGGTGTTGGGGTATCTCAAGAGAGCCTTGATAAACTAGAGTCTGTTCAGATGGTTTATCATAGAGGATTTAAGAAAGAGGTTCTGTTATACTTTATGTCTGATGGAAGAGTATACAGAGTAGGAGAAGCTGATGTTCAATTGAAACTATGGGAAGAGCTTGAGTACGTTCTATATCTTCTCAAAATCAAAAATAGAAGTACTCATAATGTTGCTCTAGTTCTAAGAGATAGGATGCTGAAAACAAAAGCTATGCTTGGAGGAGGTGTTTCAAGTGCATATATTCCTAAGTACAGAGATGCTTATAGAAAGATTGTTGAAATGAAGAGAAACAGTGCCAAGTTCAAGACAGCACTGGGTATAAAGGTTTTGGAATTTAACTTAGAGTCAGACAAATCTTACTTTATTCGACTAGGGAATGAAATGAGGAAGAACAGCATTTATTCTCTGAAAGCTGCTATCTACCAGACTGGAGAAAGTGATCCAGAGCTTAAGGAATTGAAAGAAATCATGGTGGAAGAGCTAGAAAAAGCTGAAAGGAGGCTACTCATTGACCATCTCAGGACAATGCCTGATATTGAAGAGATTAAGTAAAGTCTGACTGTAAGTTTTTAAAGTTTTCTGTTCTAAGTTAAAGTTAAACTCTGTTATATTTTAAACACTGCATTTGTTATATGTTTTGACATCATCAATTATTTGATAACTTGTACATTTTTATTATGCACAAGTTGGGGGAGATTGTTAGATATAATTGCTAATGATTGTTTATCAGTGTTTAAGCAACAAGTACTCATCAGAGTTTACTAGAAGCCAGTCAGAGTTTGTTAAAGTCTGACGGGGTGAGAGTTTACTTTAGCTGTCGGTGCTTAATTGAAGATTCTAGAAGCAATATATTCTGAAGATGGAAAGAAGCAGAATATATTGAGATGGCTAAGTAAACGGGACAGAAGACAGAAGCAATCCTAGATTGATATAAATTGTATAGCTGATTTATAGGATATCAATTAGAGATTGATTATGTAACTGTGTATTATATAAACACAGATAGGTTAACCCTAAAAGGGATGCGAATATTGAATACATTATTCTTGTAACCTAGCAGCTCTCTGTGATTCTTTAACATCACTGAGAGAAGAGTTATTTATATAATTCATTTGTTGATTCATAAACAGTGTTCTTAATTGTTATTATCATACTTATATTGATTATATATTGTGTATTCGGCCTAACAAGAACCTACAAGTGTTTCGTTTAAGTCAATTATGCAGGTGTGGAATACAGTTGTTTTTGACAAAGGTCACTCAGGCTCAATCCTGATGAGTTTCGAGTTTGATGGAATTACTCAATATGTTACTCCTGCTATTATGGAAGAAGCTCTTCATTTGCCTGTTTTGGGTGATAGTTGTGACGCCCTCCCAATCCGGGGTCATGATTGGGGGAGTCACTACAACCTCTATACTTATAAACCTGTGATTAATAATATAAACATGCAGACGCGACCCCAACTTTACCCTGGATCTTTAACAGGTAATGGTATGAAACAAGCATCAACTATCTACTTCATTTTATTACATAATAATAGTCTCAAAAGTTATTACAACCGTGTCTTAAAAGTTCTACATTCCCTTATACAAAACACCTTCTACAAGTCTTCATCACCTGCCTGAGCCGGCATCCCAAAAATAACCCTATAGGAAGACTTCCTAGCTGACTGAAAAGTGCGTACCATCTTCTCTTTTAACTGTGGGTTAGAACAGGGGAAAGAATGAGCCCAATGCTCAGCAAGTAATAATATAACCAAATAGTTAACCACTGTGAAACAGTTTCCAATATCAATATGCATGTCATGGGTATAGCAGAATCCATATCAAGGGATTATCAGAACAATGACATGAATATATAATTTCAAAGGGTAAACCAATTTCATTATCAAGATATCTGTTTTCAAGAAAACAATAAGTAATTTGGAGATTTTTCACAACGCACCGGACAATACGGGTGATCAGCCACGTAAAGTCCCCATACCGGACACACAGTCCCTCTGGTCCTTGTATTGGGTCCCATTAGGCACACATTGGCCTGTAGACTAGTCCATCCCTAGTCATTGCATTATAACTAAAAGTGCTGGACCGGCGTCACTCGGCCTCTTACGCCTCCAATCTTAGGAATCCGTGGAAACCATAAATCGGAATTTAAATGATTATAACTTTTGAAAATTTCTTTCTTTTAAAACCTTTCTCATGAAATAAATCCTTTTAAATCAAAAGATAAGTATTTGTATAGATTCAAAGTGAAAGTTCATGTATTCTCAAATTTCAAGTAAGTGGGTGATTCATAGGTACAAGTTCAAATCTAATGCAATAGAATCTCAGGTTAAAAAGGCATCAAAATGTGAGTATAATCAAAGGATAAGGGTAAGATCTGGAGAAAAGTTCAAGCAAGATATGGTTCATATAACATTTGTGTTGTGTCTATAATGTTTGTATAGAAGAATCTTTTGTGAATCAGGTAAGTTCAATTTGATCAATCTGGATTTCTATCAATGGGAAATCAAGAAGTAATTGTCATAGGTATGTTTTGGATATGTACTAAAATGTGAGCTCTGGTATATTCACTTTTGGGTGTAAAGGATCAAAGAAAGAACTAAACATAGTATGGTGTATGAACCAACAAGGTATATGAACAGAAATAAGGATTTACCAAATGAACAATATGTGTTTTCAGAATTAAAAGTATATCAAAGCATGATAGCAATTCATATCTGTCAAAATGAAAGAATGGAATCGAAATACGAAAGCAAGTTAGTATTACTTGCCTTAATAGCAAAAAGGGTAATGAGAAATCATTGGTTCTCCACCTTGGTCTTTCCTTTATTTATAGGCTCTACTTCTTTGGATTCTTAAGTAGCTTTTAGAACAAACTGTACTCACTGAATTTCTGCCTTCGCCTTGCCTTTATTTCTATGTTCCACGTCTCGCAACTCTACAAAAGAGTATATACTATTTCAAAATGATCCTCTCAAAATTCTAATCCTTATTATAAACTACCCCACGTTCCCTAAACGCGTAAACACATAATATTTATATCACTTATAATCTCTTATCCATATGATAAGCACAAAACTCACATAAGCGCACATTGCCATTCAAGTTCACATAATATACTCCTTTAATACATATGTGTATAATCTAACTTTCAAATCATACCACACTTGGTTATTCCTTTAAATCAACTTGACCAATGCTAACCATATCCTTAACACCTTTACAAATAATGCATTCAATCTCAAAAGCTGAAAATTCTGCTGCGCATACTTTACTAAAACATTTTTCATAAATCCAAAAATAATCAAACAATTACCAAATTTGTCAGGCTATTTCCCGATTACTAATATCACTTATCATAAAAGTTTCAACTTCAGAACAATTCATTTAGATTAAAAACGAACTGGTTAAAGTAGGTACTGAAGCACAGAAAATTGCTGCTGCGCAACTTTACTAAAACATCTTTCATAAATCCAAAAATAATCAAATAAATACCACATTTGACAGGAAGGAGCCTGAATACCCAACCAAATTAGCATAAAGATTTCAGCTCCAGAACAGTTTATTAAGACCAAAAACGAATTGGTTAAAATACATACTGAACACAGAAAATTTCTGCCCTGTACCACTCTTAGTAAAACTTGAATAACTTTTTATTCGTTAACTCTACCGATACAAGGTTTGTGCGTGCACAAACTAGACTCTAATTAGAACAGTGACATCCTAGACTCTCTGTCTAAAACAGGCAGCAACCATTCGCAAATAATCAAAACAGAACAGGCAGTTTCTGGAAATCTCAACATGATGTTCATCTATTCAAAACCAAACACAAACAAAATTCCTACTACAACCAATCATCCAATATCAAAACCAAAACTCCTCCTTAGCTGAAAAGGTTTTACAAAATCAAACTCATGTCTTCAAGAAATTACTAAAAATCTATACATGCAATTACCAAATACCACAATTAACTAATCAACAACCCATATACTTCGAATTCAATCAAAATCCCCAATCAAAACCTTTAACTTCAAATCAAACATATAAAATCCAAAATTCTTCAACTTAACACAATTATTGACACTCAATCACTATAAACTTGAGATTAATAATCAATCATCAACACCAACAAGTTTCAAACCGATTTTACAAAAGGGGAAAATCGAAAATACACACATGCATTTCGATCCCTCAACATGCAACCCAATTTACATCTAAATATAGCTATTAATATACAAATTGGACTCAAGAACATCATCATCGTCCCCGTCGGCTCGCCGGAGCTCATTGCCGACGGCGGCATGGTTTGGAGGTGCCCGGAAAATCGGGTTTCCATCACAAACCTCACCAATAAGCAATTTAAACAACCCAATAATCACGAAATCATCATCAAGCAAGGATTTCGGAATTTAATCAAGATCAAATCGCCAAAAGCCCTTTGCATGCAAACTGATACACACATGAATACACACGGCCATACACTCACACATACACGATTATATATATATATATATATAACAATCGATTTTGTGGAAAGAAAAGAAGAGAGGGATGAAGATCTTACAGAAAATAAAAATGGCCGAAAGAGAGAATGGAGAAGAGAGAGTTGAACGGTGAGTAACAAAAAGGGGAAAAACTGATTGTAGGGGTTTTATAAGCCCAGGGGCAAAATAGTAATTTAACAATTAAAAATCTGATTTTTAATAAAAGAAAACCAATATAATGCCTTTCTAAAATTCGAAATAAAAAGAAGATAATATCTAAAAATCAAAATTTTATTTTTAAAACAGAGAATACGAATTTACAAGCTCACCCATATTTTTAAAATATTTTTATGATCAAAATTGAATTAGATATGAATTTTCAAAGTTTTGATCACATAAATGACATTTAACTCATAAAATCAGTTTTAAATCCTTAACCCCAAAAATAAATTCCTCCTCTAATTTTAGAAAATAATAGAATATAAAATAAAGGTTGTGAAAAAGATTTCACAATAAAATGAATCTCTGATGATTTTATAAAATTTCCGGAAGGTAAAAAAGAATTGATTTTTAATAAGAAATTCATATAAAATGCAATTAAAAGCATACACATAGATTTTAATCCATACCATTCACCAAGTAAACATCTAATCATCACATTTTATAATATTCACCTTTCACACAATATTCACATATTATAGATCTCAAATATTATTAAATATTAATACTATACAAGCGTTTTTCTGAGTCGTTATAACCTTCCCCCCTTAAAAAGATTCTGTCCCCAGAATCTAACCTTATGAAAACAGATGCGGATACTTTTCCAGCATCTTGCTCTCAAGTTCCCAAGTCGATTCTTCAACTCTGGGATTCCTCCACAAAACCTTAACTAACTTAACAGTCTTATTCCTTAATTTCCCATCCAAACGATCCTGAATTTCTACAGGTTGTTCTACATAAGATAAATCTGGCTCAATCTCAATAGGCTCGTATTCGATCACGTGATTTGTATCAGGATTAAATCTCTTAAGCATCGACACATGAAAAACGTTATGAACGTGCTCCATGTGGGGGTGGTAACGCTAACTCATATGCAACTTTTCCGACACGTCTTAGTATCTCAAACGGTCCTACATATCTCAGGCTAAGTTTCCCTTTCTTGCCAAATCTTGTAACTCCTTTCCATGACGACACTTTTAGCAACACTTGATTTCCTTCTTCAAAACTCATTTCCTTCATGTCTTGGTCAGCGTACTTCCGTTGTCTGTCTTGTGCCGTAACTAGTCTTTTTCGAATGATTTTAATCTTTTCCTTCGTTTGTTGTACTAGCTCGGGTCCCAAAACTTTTCGTTCTCCCATTTTTTTTCCCAATACACAGGTGAGCTATATTTCCTTCCATACAATGCTTCATACGGGGGCGTTCCAGTACTTGCGTAATAGCTGTTGCGGCAAAAGAATTCCACTAATGGTAATTGATCACCTCAATTGCTTTCAAAATCCATCGCACAAATTCTAAGTATATCTTCGATTATCTGGATAGTCTATTCACTATGACTATATGTTTAAGGACGATAAACGGTACACATATTTAACTTGGTTTCTGAGCATGTCAAAAACTTTCTTCCAAATCTTAAATTAAATTGAGGATCCTGGTAAGATTCGATTGATACTTGGACCTCATGCTTTACTACTATCTCTTACAGATAAAATGAATTTATCCAATGAATGTTTCTCGTTGATGGAAAAAGGAAATGTACCGACTTGGCATCATGAGATGTTCCTATTTCAACTCGGGAATTTCTACTGGTTGTAATTACCCGCTAGGTCTTTGATGTTCAGTTTTAAATCTCTGACAGGTAAAACACTTAATCACTCATCTAGTAATATCTCTTTCATATATGTCCACCAAGATTTTCTTTTAAGCCTTGTTACATCTTCGTACTTCTGGGATGGATGGAATACTTCAAATTCACGTGCATCATTTAGTATTTCATTCTTTAACCATGTCACATTGGGTATCCAATTTCTAGAGAAAAACCTAAAAATTCCTTTATCATCCTTTTGACTCCTTCTACTTTCTCCTGTAAAGTTACTCATGCTATCGCTCATCACTTCCGCTAGACATTTTTCTACTTTTCTTTAGCCGCTCCAGTTGAAAAGTCATTGTATATATGTTTATCATCTCCGTCGCTTGATCTAAAATACGAACCTCTATTCCTACTTTTTCAAATTCCTTGAGCAGTCCTAACCATTTCCTCTACCTTATGTATACAGCTCCTTTTCGGTGAAAATATATTTCAAATGCTTATGATCCGAATAGATTTCATACTTTTCTTCATACAAGTAGGCCTCCAAATCAATGCGAAGACTATTGTGGCTAGTTCTCAGTCATGTGTCGGGTGTTTCCACTCGTGGTTCTTCAGTTGTCTAGAAACATACACAGTTATCTTATCATGTTAAATCAGTCTTGATTCTTAACACAAAGCTGTCATCTCAATTTAGTTGTTGATATTGTCCTAAGGTACATGAGTCATCATTTCCGGTAACAATGAATCTATTTTACCATTATGGCTCGACTAAAGAGTTCCGTTCCTCTAGCAATTTAAATACTTCCTTTACCATTTATCTTAACTCTTGGATGCTTTCTAGTAAACTTGGTTAATGGTGTGGCTATCTTGGTATAATCCTTGAAAAACCTTCGATAATCTCCATCCAATCTCATAAAACCTCTAACTTTTGTAGGTGCATTAGGCCTTACTCAATTCATTACTGTTTCAACCTTAGCTGGATCCACTTTGATTCCTTCTCCACTAACTACTTGTCCTAGTAATTGTAATTCTTTCAACCAAAACCGCACTTAGAAAACTTTGCGCACAATCTTTCTTTTCTTAAAATTTCTAGGGTTATTCTCAAATGATCTGTATGCTCTTCTTCCATCTTTGAATACCTTAAGATGTCATTTATGAAAACATTCTCAAACTTATCCAAATATTTCTTAAAATTTCTATTCATCATGTTCATAAAAGTGGCAGTTGAATTCATCAAACCGAACTCCATCACTAAGAACTCATAGTGTCTATATACATCAGGTTCAAAACATCGTCTAAGGAATATCTTCGAGTTTTTTTTTTCTCTTTTTTTTTAAAAGACAGTAACCAAATCATAAATAAATTTTTGAAAAGCACACTGTGTTCTTTAACTGGTCAGATCATCAATCCTTGACAATGGGTATTTGTTCTTAATGGTCAACTTGGCACACCCAATAGAAATACACTAGACCTTATAACTCCCTTTTTCCTAAGATCTTGCAATTGAATTGCTAACTCTTTCATTTCTACTTATGCCATTCTATATGGAGCCGTCGAAACTGGTTTTGTCCCGGGTGCTAAGTCTTCAACAAATCTACTTCCCTGGCAGGAGGTAAACCTAAAAGATTGTCAAGTAATACAATTTGAAATTCGTTAGTTACTAGAATCTTCTCTATCCAAGGTGTTTCTTTCCTAACATTTACCTCGTATGACGATAAGCTTTTCAACCTTGACACAATAATCTTTTACCTATTTGATAGTTAGATACCTCTTCGTCTGCTTTCGGCCTCGGATAACAACTTTTACATTATCTAGGGCTCGAAATTTCCATTTTCTTCCTACTCTGTTAACCAATCCTTTCTTAGAATTTGCATCAGATTTCTATTATATCAATCTCACAGTGAGGACAAGCTAGATTAATCGATATATGCTCCTGAGTAGCTATTCATGTAGTCAAAACTTTACTTAACCGTTGCGTTTTACAGTCCGACTTACGAGCAAATTCTCTTAAAAATAAAATACTTTGTGGATTCGAATCCGTTAACACTTTGGCACTTATGTAGCTAATATGAAACGTATCCGCAACCACATCCTTGTTCTTTACTGTATCACTCATGGTTATATTGAGGATTCTTGTCCTTGGTTACTTAGTGTGTAATGGTCATGTTACCCTTAACATATTGCTTACTGGGTCTAGTGCTTGTAATCTCTTAAGGAATGTCATACCTTCCTACACTTGTTACACGTAACTCTTGCCTTCGGTTTATGGCTCTCATTGGCGTAGTGTCCTGTCTGAGTACACTTGTAACGTACCATATTGATCTTATTACAAATTCCCAGTTGCTTCTTTCCACAAGTTCTACATTCTGGTATCAGAGGTTTCAGAGGTCTTGGTTAATCCATATTTTATGGACGGTTCCCTTGCTTATCATTTCCAGTTTCTGGTCTTCCAAATTCAACATTCCTATTTGACTGAAACTCAGGCCTTATATTGAAATGGTTCTGAAAGTTCCCTATTTGTTGGCTTCCTTCCGGTGTCTCTTGCTTCCCTTTTTCTAGCTTCTTCTGTTTGTGATCAATCACTTTATTTCTTACTTCAACATGATAGGTATTCGTATATCCTTGTTACCTTCTCCTTATCTATACCAAACTCTCGGTAATAATAAACCTTAACATCGTGTTGTAAGTCTAATGAGTAATTTACTCGACATCCAATCCCTCCTTTTAAAACAATTTCCCATTTTTGATCAAAACAGTTTCCCGTCAATATAAGTACAGCTTGACACTCAAAATACCGTCATTCGCCTTTGCAATTTCAAATCGCTGATACCTCTAAGAGCTTCCGACAGAAGGTGTCAATAGATATGGATATATGACAAGTATGTTTAGTAAGAATTTCTGGTAAAAAGAATCAAACTAAGAGATCAAAATGATCATCGAACTTTATCAGGTTGCATTTGTCAATTTAAACAACAAGGTACAGAAGGTGGCCAACCTTTAGTACTTCCATGACAAACACACCACTGGTGGCGTCCCACCGGACTTCTATCACACAGATAGAAATTACCTGAATCCCCTATATATATAGGGTTGTTCATCTCAGTTACAACAAGGAGGATCAAAAATTTAAGAGGAACATATGAAAGGTTTAAGAGTTCCAAAGGTTTGTATGTATATAATTTTGGATCAAGTAGCCCCTAAACAATAGAGGTATTTTGTAAAGAATAAAATAATAGAATTGAAAAAATTGAATCTTTTAAAAAAAAAAATAAGTTGAATAAAATCAATGACTAGTTGTGAACAGACTTATCCTTACATCGAACGAATGGAGATAATCACGCCTTGTCTCATGTAGATGGTCCTTAGGTGAGTTAATTTCTAGTTTGAGGTTATAGGTATGTCCCGATAGTAAATCAACTGTATGTAATCTTGAATAAAGAAAGAATCTACACTTAGGCCACTTCTCTGGGCAAATGTCTCTATCGCGGGGGGAAATCGTTATTAATTATATCGTAAAGAATCTATCTAAGTGTTTCTAGACGTTATCTTGGGGATTCTACTCTCGCTCAACTCTAACCACACTTGATACGACACCTGGCGTGGTGTTTCCTATAGCTTCCGCGGTGCAGCCGAAGTTGCAGATGAAATTCTGTAAAGTACATAAGGATCTACATGTGATGTTTCCCAAACTGGTAATATGACTCTCCGATTGATTCCTCCAGCTTCGAATTAGTTTCCTCGTCTGTAACCCGATCTTCAGATGGTTCCAGCGTATACTCGCTCGATATGTCGGAATACTGTATAACATGAAAGTCCGTAACTTAAGCTTATATTTCTGTAGAAAATTCGGCATGACCTATTCGTAAAATGGACTATCCCCTGTTTAAAAATATCTCAAATACTAACTCAATCGTCCACACATAATCCATAATCCATTCAATATTCCATCCATCTCCAATCCCTTTCATTTTATACGAAAAATAAATAAATCTGCCTTGACTTGCAGCTATACTATCAGAAAAGAAATTTACCCAAAGGGTAATGGAAATCTCCACTTGGCCGGGTGCATGCACTGATACTGATATTGATGACTCTGACTTGGGAAAAGGAATCTCGAATGAAGGTTAATCTCTCGAAACAGCCATTATCTGCAACAACACAATAATAAACCAAGAAGATACTAAAACGGTAAAGGGTTATCTTAATTCTACTAATACTCATCCTAAAGGTAACCTACATCTACAAATCCTATCTTACCTATGAAGCTTAAGTCCTACGTCTCACCTTAAATTCTCTCATTATTGTTACACCTAATCCTGGCTTGTTTCAGTGACCAAAAACTGACCGCTCTGATACCAACCTGTGACGCCCTCCCAATCTGGGGTCATGATTGGGGGAGTCACTACAACCTCTATACTTATAAACCTGTGATTAATAATATAAACATGCAGACGCGACCCCAACTTTTCCCTGGATCTTTAACAGGTAATGGTATGAAACAAGCATCAACTATCTACTTCATTTTATTACATAATAAAAGTCTCAAAAGTTATTACAACCGTGTCTTAAAAGTTCTAAATTCCCTTATACAAAACACCTTCTACAAGTCTTCATCACCTGCCTGAGCTGGCATCCCAAAAATAACCCTATAGGAAGACTTCCTAGCTGACTGAAAAGTGCGTACCATCTTCTCTTTTAACTGTGGGTTAGAACAGGGGAAAGAATGAGCCAAATGCTCAGCAAGTAATAATATAACCAAATAGTTAACCACTGTGAAACAGTTTCCAATATCAATATGCATGTCATGGGTATAGTAGAATCCATATCAAGGGATTATCAGAACAATGACATGAATATATAATTCTAAAGGGTAAACCAATTTCATTATCAAGATATCTGTTTTCAAGAAAACAATAAGTAATTTGGAGATTTTTCACAACGCACCGGACAATACGGGTGATCAGCCACGTAAAGTCCCATACCGGACACACAGTCCCTCTGGTCCTTGTATTGGGTCCCATTAGGCACACATTGGCCTGTAGACTAGTCCATCCCTAGTCATTGCATTATAATTAAAAGTGCTGGACCGGCGTCACTCGACCTCTTACGCCTCCAATCTTAGGAATCCGTGGAAACCATAAATCGGAATTTAAATGATTATAACTTTTGAAAATTTCTTTCTTTTAAAACCTTTCTCATGAAAGAAATCCTTTTAAATCAAAAGATAAGTATTTGTATATGTTAGATATAATTGCTGATGATTGTTTGTCAGTGTTTAAGCAACAGGTACTCATCAGAGTTTACCGGAAGCCAGTCAGAGTTTATTAAAGTCTGACGGGGTGAATGTTTGGTTTAGCTGTCGGTGCTTAATTGAAGATTCTAGAAGCAATATATTCTGAAGATGGAAAGAAGCAGAATATATTGAGATGGCTAAATAAATGGAACAGAAGACAGAAGCAATCCTAGATTGATATAAATTGTATAGCTGATTTATAGGATATCAATTAGAGATTGATTATGAAGCTGTGTACTATATAAACACAGATAGGTTAACCCTAAAAGGGAAGCGATTATTGAATACATTATTCTTGTAACCTAGCAGCTCTCTGTGATTCTTTAACATCACTGTGAGAAGAGTTATTAATATAATTCAGTTGTTGATTCATAAACAGTGTTCTAAATTGTTATTATCATACTTATATTGATTATATATTGTGTATTCGGTCTAACAATTGGTATCAGAGCCAAGGCTGTTAAATATATACAGTTTTCGATCTAAACACAAGTATAATCATGGCTGAAAACATCCAGGCAGGTTCTAATGCTCAAAAGGTTCAATCAACTTCTGTAAGTCGATATGAGACAATCAGGTTTCCAATTCTTAGACCTGTGGAATATCCAATATGGAAGGTAAAGATGACCATGGTTCTAGAAGCCACAGATCCAGAATACCTTGATAGAATCAATGATGGTCCTCATATGCCAACCAAACTGTCTCCTGTTGTTGATGGTCAAGAAAAAAAGACTGTTCCAAAGGAAAAGAAAGATATGACTCCTGAGGACATCTCATCAATTGCAAAGGATGCAAAAGTTAGACATCTTCTCCATAGTGCCTCAGATAATGTCATGTCTAATAGAGTCATTGGCTGTAAGACTGCCAAAGAAATTTGGGATGCTTTAGAAGTCAGGTGTCAAGGAACAAGTGCAATAAAGAAGAACAGGAAGACTATTCTCACACAGGAGTATGAACACTTTGATTCAAGACCTGGTGAATCTTTGACTGAGACATATGACAGGTTTTGTAAACTGTTGAATGATCTGTCTCTGGTTGATAAAGAATATGAACTTGAAGAATCAAATCTCAAGTTTCTTCTATCCCTACCTGAAAGATGGGATTTGAAGGCGGCAACAATACGAGACAATTATGATCTTGCAGAAACAGATCTTGATGAAATCTATGGGTTGCTTAAAACTCATGAACTTGAAATAGAACAAAGAAACAAAAGATCTGGAAAGAAGACAAAATCTGTTGCTCTTAAAGTTGAAGAAAAGCCTGTCAAGAAGGTATCATCAAGAAAGAAAGCCAAGGGAAAGGCTTTAGTCATTAAATCTGACAGTGAGTCATCAAACTCTGATGATGGCTCAAAAACTGATGATGAAGCTTCTAATTCTGAGGATGATGAAGAAGAGATGATGAAAATGGCTGCTTTGATGGTGAAGACCTTCAAGAAGATGGGATTCAAGAACTTCAAGAAAGGGAAAAGATTCTCTAGGAGAGATTCAAACTCTGACAAGAGAAATTTCAGAAAGTCTGATGGAAAAGATACCAAGTCTGGAAAGAAAGACAAGTCTGATATCCAGTGCTACAAGTGTAAAGAGATGGGTCATTATGCTCCAGAGTGCAAGAAAGGAAAATCTGAGAAAGCACTAATCACTAAAGGCAAGGACTGGGTAGACACTTCAGACTCAGATGAGGGAGTCAATTATGCTCTCATGGCAACTGTTAAAGATGAAGCTGAGTCATCTGAAAACAAGGTACCCCTAACAACTTATGCTTATGATACTGATAATATATCTGAACTAAGAATTTATCTTAAAATCATACATGTTAGTTATAGGGATCAGACTTTAGAGAATGAAAGAATCAAATCTGAGAATCTAGGTCTTAAAGAGAGGAATAAATTTCTTGAAGAGAGACTTGTTAACATGCAACAAGTTCAAAAGGAGAGAGATGATGCTGTTTATGTTGAACAGGAATTGCTTAAAAGATATAGGCAAATAGAATCTGAGTTGGAAAAAGAGAGGAAAGTGATTAAAACCTGGACCAATTCTGGAAAAGACACACATCAAGTTTTTCAGACAGATACTGTAGGATTAGGTTACTGTGAGGAAGATGAACTTAGGTTTAAAGACAAAGTTAAAGTGAAACCACAACTTAAACCTGTGAAATTTGTTTCTGAAACCAGTAAGCTAAAATCTGTAGTTGTGAAAGAAGCTGTTATGGAACCAGTTGAAACTTGTGAAAATCAGGTTAATGTTGGTTCAAGAACAGAAAATCAGATTGTGTTAGAAGTTGTTAAAGAACCAGTAAAAATCTGTGATAAACAGGTTAATGTTGGTTCTATGACAGAAAAACAATTCAAACATAAGCTCAAAGAAGTAAAGTCTGTCAACAAACAGAAAATGTTTAAGAAAAATAGGAATGGAAAAGTAGGCATTAATAAAAGAAATGATTATCTGCCTAATTCTGCTGCTCCTAGAAAAACATGTCATAGTTATGGTAGTACTAACCATCTTGCCAGGTTTTGCAAGAAGAACAAAAATATTAATTCTTTACCCTCCAAGGATGGAGTAAAAAATGATTATGTTAGGGTTAGACCACATACTTTATGCACACACTGTGGGAGCACTTGGCATTCCATTTATACTTGCAAGAGTTATCATGCTATTTATCACAACTATTATGAGCTAAAACCCAACTTGAAATGGGTTAGAGCAAACTCTGCAAGTGTAAAGTCTGACAATGTTAGTTTAAACTCTGTTGATAGTGATTCCGCTGCAAAAGCTAACAATGTTAAGAAAGCCAAAGGATCCAAGCAAGTCTGGATCCTTAAATCTAACACTCAGTGATTGTTTGTGATTGCAGGGCATAAAAGAGAGCACTCTTATCTTGGACAGTGGATGCTCAGGACACATGACTGGAAATAAAGCCATGCTATCAGATTTTGAGGAAAAAGCTGGCCCAAAAGTTTCCTATGGAGATGGCAACATAGGACGTACTCTGGGATATGGAAATATCAATCTTGGAATTGTCATCATCACAAATGTAGCTCTAGTCTCAGGACTCAAGCATGATCTGCTTTCTGTGAGTCAAATCTGTGACAGAGGATACCATGTAGATTTTCATACTGAACACTGTGAGGTTATCAGTAAATCTACCGGAAAAGTTGTTCTGGTTGGACACAGGCGCAATAACATTTATGAAGCAAGTTTGATAACAAACTCTGAAGGAAAAGCTGTGTGTCTGTCTGCAAAAATGTCAAATGAAGAGAGTTGGAAATGGCATAAGAAGCTCTCTCACCTAAACTTGAACAACATAAATGAGCTGATTCGAAAAGATCTTGTAAGGGGACTTCCAAAGTCAATACTCAGCTTAGATGGTCTGTGTGATTCTTGTCAAAAGGCCAAGCAAAGGAAGTCATCTTTCAAGAGTAAATCTGAATCTTCAGTTGTGGAACCTTATCATCTTTTACATGTTGATCTTTTTGGTCCAGTGAATGTAATGTCAATGGGCAGAAAGAAATATGCTTTGGTAATTGTTGATGAATACACCAGATACACCTGGGTGTACTTCTTAGCAAAGAAGGATGAAACTGCCTTAACTTTGATGGATCATGTGAAGCTATTGGACAAAGGATCACAGTACAAAGTGAAAATTCTAAGGAGTGATAATGGTACTGAATTCAGAAATTCTGAAATGGAAGCTTTCTGCAAGGAAAAAAGAGTGAAGCAAGAATTTTCTGCACCTGGAACTCCACAGCAAAATGGTGTAGTTGAAAGAAAGAACAGAACTCTAGTCGAAGCTGCCAGAACAATGCTTGATGAAGCAAAATTGCCAACTTATTTCTGGGCAAAAGCTGTTCAAACTGCTTGTTTTACTCAAAATGCTACACTGATCAACAAGCACGGGAAAACACCATATGAGATGGTGAAAAATAAGAAACCAAATTTGAAATATTTTCATATTTTTGGATGCAACTGTTTTGTGTTGAAAACTCATCCTGAACAATTGACCAAGTTTGACTTAAAAGCTGATGAAGGAATTTTTGTTGGATACCCACTATCATCTAAAGCATTCAAAGTCTACAATCTAAGAACTAAAGTGATCATGGAATCCATACATGTGTCATTTGATGACAAGAAAATAACTGGAATAGAAGATGAAGAATATCATGATCAACTTCGCTTTGAAAATGAAGATCTAAACTCTGATGATGTAAACTCTGATAAAGCAAATCCATCAACTCTGACGAAGCATACTCTGAACCTTTACTGGTAAACACTGATGGAATTTCTCTGACAGAACAAAATAGAGAACCAGTCGAGGGGGAGCGTGAAGATACTTCAGAAACATCTCAAGATAATAACTCAAATTCTGAAAGTGAATCAGCTGAAGGATCTATCCCAAACTCTGAGTCAAACACTGAAAATCCAAACTCTGAGCAGTCCAATTCAGGGGGAGCCTCAGAGAATGCAAATGGTCAAGAAGAAAATCAGGAGAGCATGGATCAAGGGGGAGGATCTAATAATGATAATAGAAGCCACTTACCAACAGCAAGGAGGTGGACACAAGCTCATACTCCTGATTTAATTATTGGAGATCCAGATGCAAGTGTGAGAACAAGGAGTGCTACAAATAATGAATGTCTGTTTCATGCATTCTTATCTCAAATAGAGCCCAAGAAAGTGGAAGAAGCTCTTCAAGATGCTAACTGGATAACAGCTATGCAGGAAGAGTTAAATGAATTTGAAAGAAATGAAGTCTGGACACTTGTACCAAGACCAAAGAATAGATCTATTGTTGGTACAAAGTGGGTTTTCAGAAACAAAACAGACAGTAATGGAGTGATTACAAGGAATAAGGCTAGACTTGTGGCTAAAGGCTATTCACAGCAGGAAGGAATTGACTATGATGAAACCTTTGCTCCAGTTGCAAGATTGGAGGCAATAAGGATTTTTCTGGCCTATGCTGCTCACAAGAAGTTTAAAGTCTTTCAGATGGATGTGAAAAGTGCTTTTCTCAATGGGAAACTTGAAGAAGAAGTGTTTGTTGAACAATGTTAATCCCAAATGACCTAACATAATTGTAGAAGGGGGGGTTGAATACAATTCTTGATATTTTCTTAAACTTAAAACACTTTATAAAATAAAACTAAACTAAATAAATAAAAACACAAGATATAAATAATTCAGTTGGATTGTTTGATGATCCAACTGAAGTGTTTTTATTGCGGAAATAATCTGTGATACACAAGTACACAGCTGCTCAGTTACAGAGTTGTAGAGAAGAATGCTCTCAAGGATAGCTAATACAAACTCTTTGTTTTTCTTCTTTTACTCTATCTTAACTGCTACACTTGGTTATATATTCCCCAAGTTTACAATACTATTTTTGGCTACACTAAAGTACACTAAAGGTAACCGCCAATAGTTTGCTTTTCATCCCTTTTGTCCAGTGGTCCTTGGAGATCCTTGCTTTTGTCTTCATGCTTATTATGATCACTCCCAAGAGCCCAATTGGAAACTGGGATGTTTCCTTATTCCCCATGTCCATTTTAATGGTTTCCAATGCAAAGTACACTTCCACATCACCTTTAGATCTGTTCAGTAAACTGTCACTATCACTTTGTCAACTATTCAGAAAAGCAATAATGATTCGTTGATAGCAGGGAGATGTGTTTCGTTGATAGCTTTATTCTTCATTCCGTTGATGGTGTTTCTCTCGTTTCGTTGATGAGTAAACTCCATACCGTTGATGGTGTATCCTTGTTTCGTTGATAGAGTAATCCTCATACCGTTGACATGTCTTCACTTAGGCAAAATTACAAGGCATAACATATTTACAATTAACCAACCTATTTTGCCTATCTAGTACTTAGTCAACATGACTTAGAAAACCTATCTAGTACATACATCAAATGCATATCAAACTGTGAAGTATTGTACAGTGCAATTGCTACAACACTCATTCCGTTGATGAGCTTCCTGTCAACGAAACACTGCAAAGCATGCCATTCCGTTGACAGTTACAAAATGACTTAATACAAAATCTACTAAGTGTTTTTATAATTATCATCAAGAACAACATATTCCTAACAATCTCCCCCAATTTATGACTGATAGAATAACAGCCATAAATCAAGAGCCTTGATGATAACAAAAACACTCAGTTAAATTACACATGATAAAAGTAGAGATTGCATTGAGCTTCATTGAATTAAAATACAAAGTAGAAAATCTTACAAAACAAGTGCACAGAGTTGCTCCTCTAGACTGAGCAGATTTTTCATCTTTGCCTCTGTGGTCTTGTTTTCTTCCCTTTTCTTGCATTGTTCTCCTCAATCTGAGCTTGAAGTCTTCTGTAGAAAATCTTCTCTTCTTCATCTTCATTCCCCAACTTGGATTGCATTAATCTTAAAGTTTCATTGGATGCCTTCTCCAGTTGGTCTTCTATTCTGAAGAATCTTCTACAGTTGTCCTTGTCTCTGAATCCCATCATCCAAAAAGGTTGGAGATGAATCTTCTTTCCTGTTTGAGGGACCTTCAATACTCTGGGAAGTGCACCAGGCTTGTTCCAGCTAGCTTTGATTTGGCAGATTTTGGAAACAACTTCAGACTTAGCTGTTTTGGTAAAACCAAAATCTTTCTTCAGGCATTTGAACACAGAAAGCAGTGTCTGATAGTCTTCTCCCAGAATTCTATGTAGAGGCCAAACCTGTTCTCTCCCACCCTTGTAGACAAACACCAATCTCTCTGGTAGTTTGTAAGAAGCTGCAATTCCTCTCACTTCAACTAGGTCATCAAGAATGATGTGTAGGTCAGACTCCTCCCTGATATCAGCAATGTAGATGAAGTCTTCTGGGTTGGTAGGAGGTTTTTCAGCTTGTGGTCTCCTTACTAGAATTGGCTTAGCCTTGGTAGCCCTTTGCTTAGATTTCTTCTTTGGATCCATCTCAAAGAGGAATTTTGGAAAGTTGGCCTCATCAAACTCAATTGGCTCTTCCTTTGGCTCAATTGGCTGATCATGGAAATTAACAGGATGTTTAGGATCACAGGCTAACTTTTCCCCTAGAGCTGGATCAGGAATTGTTGGAGGTGCAGTTGGTACAGAAGAGTCTGATGCAATACTCTGAGAGTCATCATTCTCAAAGGCTATATTTCTCCTAGCTCTTGCCTTTGGTTGCCTTGTGCTCTTCTTTGCACTCCTTTCATCTCTGGCTTTTTCTTCTTGCTATCTTTCTTCTTCATCAAAAGATTGAGCAACTACAAGTGCTTGCATTGCTGCTCTTTCTGACTCTTCAGCCTTAGCTTCAGCAAAGTTTGGGTGACCAGCCCAAACACAGATTTGTTGTCCATTCCTGTAGACAATTGCCCTTTGCTTCCTTACCTCATAATTATTGCTTTCCTTACTTTTTGTGATGAGTAGACCAAGAAGCTTGTGCTCATCTGGGTAAGGTGCAGGATAGAAAGTCCTTTCTGTATTTTTGCCCTTTGGTTTAGCAGGAGACTTGGGAGATAAGCTTCTTTGCAATGTAGCTTGTTCCACATCCCTAATGCATGAAGTTTGTCCTTTCTCCTTCCTTGATCCTTGAGTGACTCCATGCAGAAGGGGCTCTACCTTATATGAAGAATTGGTCTGTGGCTCCCATTCCGTTGACACTAAAACCATGGCATCCGTTGATGGCTCTTTAGAAGAAGCTTGATCCGTTGATGGATTTGAACTCTTTGCAGTACCAGCTAACTTCTTGAGTCTTTCATCTATCCTGGACCAGTGGTCTTTAATTTGTTCAGCAAGCTGTAGCTTCATAGAAGCTTGCTGAATCAGGTCAATGCTGTCCAGTTTAGCTTTACCTGACTCCCCCGTAGCTAGTGGCTCCTTTGGCAGGGAAATGGCTGGGACCATAACCTTTGTGATTTGAATGTCTAGCTCCTTAGATTTCTCCCCCTTTTTGTTATCATCAAGAGAGATGACTGGGAGTCCTTGAGCTGCCACTAGCTGGGCCAACAGTTGTGTCTGCTTCTCCTGTTCCTTTTGCATCTGAGATAGAGTAGCTTCCACCTTGTCCACTCTAGAAGAGAGAGTCTTCAAGGAGGTAGCCACCTCAGGTTCCTTAGAGAAAAACCTGTTCATCTTGGACACAGTGAGAAGAGGAAGCTTTTCATCTAGCCTCTTGTCATTAGCATCCTTGAGATTGCTAATTGAGTCCTTGATTTCTCTAGCCTCAATCCTTGTCTGCATCATCTGTAGCCTTTGGATTTCCAGTGAATCCATAACAGCCTTGTAGAATTTCTTGTCATTGGCATTTGCAGACTCATGAGCCAGATAGGCCTCATTGTACTGCCTTGTGATTGCAGCATCCAGGGAGATCCTTCCTTGTAAATCTTGAGAAAGCCAGTTTGGTGTAGGAGGCACCACAGAAGTCCCAGTCTGTGAAGTAGTGGCCACCTGATTGTCACCAAAGCTGTCCTCATCATCAGAGAAATCAAACTCACCACTAGCTGCAGCTTCTGGAGATAGATTGGTCAAGGCATCCTTTGCTCTTTGCATTGATGCAGTTGTATGAATCAGTTGTAGTGACCTCTCTGCCTCCACATTGCCCTGTTGAGCCAAAACTTGATAGGCTGACACAGGATGAGTAAAGGTCTCAGGATCCAGGGAAATACTATCCAGAGTCTGTTGATAAAGCTCTTGGAAGGTAAGTTCCCTTTCTCCCTCATTGACCTCCATTGACTCACTAGCAATGGCTGCTTCCTCCCTTATGACTCCTGTAGTCCCTTCTCTCTCTCCTCTATTTTCTTGCATCATGGGCTCCCCATGGCTCACACCTCTCACACCCTCACCTTCACCTACTAAGGTGGAACTCTCAATCTCTCCTTTTGCCTGGCTGGAAGAAATAGCCAGCCTCTCACTCTCATTCTCTCCTTTTGCCTGGCTGCAAGCCAGCCTCTCAGTTTCACTCCCTCTCAATCCTAAAAGTGTCTCAACTACCACCAGGTCATCTACACTAGTTGTGGAAACAACTAGATTTTCAATAAGGGGTGTAGAATGACCTATCAACGGAATGGTAGTTTGAACTGTCAACGGTATGGATACCGTTGATGGAGAAACACTTGTCAACGAAATAGACTGTTTCGTTGATGAAGTCAAGAAAGCACTTTGAGAATGAGAAGTTACAGTAGAGTCTGTGGTGATTGATTTGAGAGTTTGGTCCACAGATCCCCTTGCAACTTCAGGAAAAATTGGTTGATGGCCCAACAAATCACTTAACAAGTGATGGCCACCAGCTTCAGAGTGGGGCTTCTCCAAGATTAGAGTTGGAGAATCAGGAATAGATGTATGGATCATGTCCACATCTAAAGATTGAGTTGGTGAATTTGATGGAGATAATTCAAGATTGATGTTTAGAGAATGGGACTGTAACCCCAGAGTAATGATAGGGGTTACATCAAACTGAATTTGAGAAACTGGAAGTGTTGCTTCCAGTGTGTGTGCACCCTGTGAACCCTTGGACTTTTGCTTCACTCTCCTTTGGTATTGGGAAAATGTAGACTGTGGGCTTGAAGTGTCCCTTACCCTTTTGGACTGTGCTCTAGGTTGAGAGCTTGTTTCAATAATTACATCCTTTTGGGAGGATGCAATTAGACTTGTGCTTAAATCCATTTTACTCATTGTGCCTTGTTGGGAAGACACAATGGGGCTAGGCTGGGAAACACTTACCTCACCTTCCTTATTCTTGGGGTTTCTTTTATGTTCACCCCTTCCCTCACCTCTCACAACTCCAGACTCACTCCCCTTAGGTTGTGTGGTAGTTTTTACAACAGGTGCCTTTTGAGAAGCACCTGAGGTTGGCTTGGAGGATTTCTTAGATTTTGGTTTTGTTGCTGGGGCAGGAGCCTGTTGGGTCACAGCTACAGACTCCATAGCAACTGGGTTGGATGAAACAATGGAAGTAACAGCTATACTAGCAGGGACAGCAGTAGTTACCTCAATGATTGGCAGATACACCACTGGAACATCACCATTGTGGTTCAGCCTCAGTATGTCTGTCAATACTCTCTTCTCTTGCACAAAGCACTCAAACCTGGCAGTAGGGTTAGAGATAACTAATGGTGCTGGACTAACATGATTAGCCAGCATCATCAGAAACCTTGCATAATAGATATTTTTCTTCCTATTTGCCTTATCACCCAACTTAGCACCAATTTCATACATAAGTTGGGTGCTAAAGTTGTAATATCTATCATTTAGAAGCATGGTTAGGAGAATTAACATAGAGTTAGTTAATGCATCAAAATTACTAATCTTTCCAGAAAAGACCTTAATGAATGCATCAGCTAAATAACTGTATTCCCTAACCAAACCTCTCATAATAATCTTACCTAAGTTATCAGTAGGCAAAGAGTAGTTTATAGAATTTAGCATGGTAGTTATTTCAGTGTTAGTAGGCAAAGCATCACAGTTATTATCAGGAATATGTAAACATGCTTGCAAAACATCAGAATTAACTATGTACTCATTACCTTGAAGAGTGAATTGCAGTGTGCCGTTTGTTCCACTATACTCACATGAGGTCCAAATCTCCTCGATTACTTCATTGTAGAGTGGTGTAGAGTGAAACATCGCATAGCTCAACTTACAGTTCCTCATGAAATCCATCATTTTGAAAAAGATGTTGTTCGGACTCTCCTTAACGACAAATGGAATGGAATTGTTCTTCTCATAGATGAACCCACCAGCAGACATAAGCTTGACTATGGGTGCCATTGTTGAGTGAGGAAAAGCTTCGAGCTGTATTGCTTGTTAGAGAGAAGAAGATAGAAAAACTTTTGGAATTTTTGAGAACAGGTAGAAATGAAGTAAAGAAATTAAAATTTCTTAAATACTCCCCCAAAAATTCTCAGAAATTAAGTCCAATAATTAATCTAAATTACCTGATTGGCTTAAAAAGTAACCGTTAGAATTAAATATTACCACGATTTATGCTTAAAGGGGTGTATGTACAGATCGTGATAAAGAACGTGAAATTTCAACGGTTCAGATTAAAAAGCGCTACATCAACGAATCAGGATTGGGCGGTTAAAGTCCAGTCTTATTTCGTTGATAAAGCTGCGTTTCGTTGATATAAAAGAGCTATCAACGAAACACCCAGAAAAATGCTAAGACTGTCAACGAAATGGTGCGTTTCGTTGACATAGTAATTTTGACTTAGACAAAATTTCACCTTTTCCTGAGAAAATCAATTCACAGAAAAATTATAGCAAGTTCCTGGCTGCATTTTAACTTGCAAAAATCTCAAAATAATTAAGAGAAATTTAGCATACCTAGCTCACTTACTAATCTTGAGAATGTGGATTCATCAAGTGGCTTGGTAAAGATGTCTGCAAGTTGTTGTTCACTTGGAACAAAATGTAACTCCACAGTACCATTCATAACATGTTCTCTAATAAAGTGGTACTTGATGTCAATATGCTTGGTCCTTGAATGCTGCATTGGATTCTCAGTAATGGCAATGGCACTAGTGTTGTCACAGAAAATAGGAATTTTCTCAACTCTTATTCCATAATCAAGTAGTTGATTTTTCATCCATAAAATCTGTGCACAACAACTTCCAGCTGCAATATACTCAGCCTCAGCTGTGGAGGTGGAAACTGAGTTTTGTTTCTTGCTGAACCATGATACAAGCTTGTTTCCTAGAAATTGACAGGTTCCTGTTGTGCTTTTCCTGTCAATTTTACATCCTGCATAATCTGCATCTGAATAACCAATTAGTTCAAAACCAGATTCTCTAGGATACCAAATGCCAAGGTTTGGTGTTCCTTTGAGATATCTGAAAATTCTTTTAATAGCAACTAAATGGGATTCCCTAGGATCAGCCTGAAATCTAGCACATAGACATGTAGCAAACATAATATCAGGTCTACTAGCTGTTAAATATAAAAGTGAGCCAACCATGCCTCTGTAACTTGAAATGTCCACAGATATTTCCTTAGTATTCAATTCAAGTTTGGTGGCAGTAGGCATGGGTGTTTTGGCAGGAGAGCATTCCATTAAGTTAAACCTCTTTAACAAATCATTAATGTACTTGGTTTGACTAATGAAAATGCCTTCATTAACTTGCTTTACTTGAAGACCAAGAAAATAAGTTAACTCTCCCATCATGCTCATTTCATACTTACTTTGCATAAGCTTGGCAAACTTTTGACAAAGTTTCACATCTGTAGACCCAAAGATTATGTCATCTACATATATTTGAACAAGTATTGTAGAGCCATTCACAATCCTATGAAAAAGAGTTTTATCTACAGTACCTCTAGTGAAGTGATTCTCAAGGAGGAACTGTGAAAGTGTGTCATACCAGGCTCTAGGTGCTTGTTTCAAACCATAGAGTGCTTTGAGGAGGAAGTATACATATTCTGGAAAATCATCATCTTCAAAACCAGGAGGTTGACTTACATACACCTCCTCTTCCAATTCCCCATTTAGAAAAGCACTCTTCACATCCATTTGATAGACCTTGAAATTGGCATGGGCTGCATAGGCTAGGAAAATCCTTATTGCTTCTAGTCTTGCAACAGGAGCAAAGGTTTCATCAAAATCAATTCCTTCTTCCTGTGAGTAGCCTTTTGCAACCAATCTAGCTTTGTTCCTTGTGACTATGCCATTTTCATCCATCTTATTTCTGAACACCCATTTTGTGCCTATGACACTCCTGTTCTTAGGCTTGGGCACCAGCTTCCAAACATTGTTCCTTTCAAATTGGTTTAGCTCTTCTTGCATAGCCAAGACCCAATCTGGATCTAGAAGTGCATCCTCAACTTTCTTTGGCTCATCTTGAGACAGAAAGCTGCTATATAGACATTCTTCTTGAGTTGCTCTTCTAGTTTGGACTTTTGAAGACACATCACCTATAATAAGTTCAAAGGGATGATCTTTAGTCCATTTCCTTGAGGGAGGTAGATTTGCTCTTGAAGAAGTAGCTTCATGATCATGATTGCCTAGATTAGATATTTGTCCTTGAGAAACTCCCCCTGAGTTTGTTGTCCCTAATTGATCACTCTTGGAAGCATTTCTGTGACTGTCAACGGAATGACCATTTTGACTGTCAACGAAACGCTCATTCTGACTGTCAACGGAATGACCATTTGGTCTACTAGCAGCTATTCTTTTCAATCTTAATGCAGCAATTTCATCTTCACTGCTGCTTTCATCTGTGCTAGATACAACAACTTTGGACTGTTTCTCAATAGTCTTATCATGATCCATTTGTTCTCCTTCCTCATTCTCAAAAGAGAGACTTTCATGGAAACCTTCATCACAGAGACCCTGAATTTTGAGATCATCAAAAACAACATGTACAGATTCCATAACAATGTTGGTTCTGAGATTGTAGACTCTGTAGGCTTTCCCTGCTGCATAACCCACAAATATTGCTTCATCTGCCTTTGCTTCAAATTTCCCCAAATGCTCAGCTTGATTTCTCAGAACAAAGCACTTGCATCCAAAGACATGAAGAAAATCCAATAGTGGCTTCTTTCTTTTGAGTAGCTGATAAGGGGTCATTCATTTGGCCTGATTAATCAAAGAAATATTCTGAGTGAAGCAAGTTGTATTAACTGCCTCAGCCCAAAAATAAGTTGGTAACTTTGATTCATCTAGCATTGTCCTTGCAGCTTCAATAAGTGTTCTGTTTTTCCTTTCAACTACACCATTTTGCTGTGGTGTCCTTGTTGCTGAAAACTCATGCAAAATGCCATTTTCTTCACAGAACACCTTCATGCTTGAATTCTTGAATTCTGTCCCATTGTCACTCCTAATCCTTCTTACTTTCAAGTCAGGATGATTGTTTACCATCTTGATGTGATTGATAATGATTTCACTTGCCTCATCCTTGGAGAGCAAAAAGAAAGTCCATGTAAATCTAGAAAAATCATCAACAATTACAAGACAATATTTCTTCTTTGAAATAGACATGACATTTACAGGGCCAAACAAATCCATATGAAGCAACTCAAGCTGATGGACAATTGATGACTCTGTCTTGCTTTTGAATGATGCCTTCTTTTGTTTCCCCTTTTGACAGGCATCACACAAACCATCCTTGGAAAACTCCACTTGTGGAATTCCTCTAGCAAGATCTTTCCTCACCAAATCATTCATAACTTTAAAGTTCAGATGAGATAATTTCTTGTGCCATAGCCAACTTTCATCCTTGCTTGCCTTGCTGAAAAGACAAGTGATGGTTTCTGAACTTGTGCTACTAAAGTCAGCAATGTACACATTCCCTCTTCTGAATCCAGTCATTACCACATTGTTGTTTCCTCCTTTAGAAACAACACAGGCTTCTTTAGAAAAAGTAACTAAAAATCCTTTGTCACAAAGTTGGCTGATACTAAGCAAGTTGTGCTTAAGACCATCCACCAATGCAACCTCATCTATGATGACATTCTCTTTTGAAATCAAGCCATATCCCTTTGTGTAGCCTTTGCTGTCATCTCCAAAAGCAATACAAGGGCCAGCTCTTTCCTGAAACTCTGTGAGCAGGGTAGAATCACCAGTCATGTGTCTTGAACAACCACTATCCAAGTACCAAAGATTCCTTTTGTCTCCCTGCACACAATAGAACCAAATCAAGTCGATTTTGGTACCCAAGTTTCCTTGGGTCCTGTTTTGTTAGCCTTTGCTTTTCCTTTTATATCATTTTTCACCTTGGGCTCAGATTGATTTAAATCAATCTTTATCCTTGGTGTTGATTTCTGAGGATTGCTCACATTTTCATTCTTAGCATGCATAATTGGAGGAACAAGCATGTTATTCATATTCCATGGCATTTGTGGCACATTAAACATATTCATGTATGGATTAGACACAAATGGCATGCTGGCATATGGATTTTGAAATTGTGCATATGGAGCAAACATGTTAGGCATAACAGGCATTGTAGGCATGGAACTATTCATTGCAGGCTTGGGAATTTTCACTTTAACAGTCTTCTTAACAGATTTGCAGTTAGTAGATAAATGACTAACACTTCCACAATTAACACATGTTTTTCTAGGAGCATATTTATCAGGTGTGTAATTGTTGTGTTTGTTAATTCCTACTTTGCCATTCCTGTTATTCCTTTTATTTCCCTTAGCCTCAACTTGAACATTCTCTAACTTATCTTTCAATTGCTTGTTAGATAAGTGACCTACATTAGCTCTCTCAACAGGCTTCTCAACTTTCTTTGATTTACTAGACTCACCTTGAACAAAGTTCTTGGTGACAGGACCATACTTGTCATTAAGTCTAGTGAGTTTATCTTTTCTTTTGTCTGTCAACGGAACTCCCTGATCGGTTGATGGTTCATCTGTCAACGGAACATTGCATTCCGTTGACATATCAACCTTCAACAAATGATCATTGTTGTTTGTTGACTCTGTTTCTGATTCTAAGGTTTCACAAACATACCCTAGTTTCTCTTTGTTCTTTTTCCATGATTGTTCACAGAAAGATTCCATACCTTGAACATTAATGATGTTGGTAGCAACATTCCTGGCATCTTTCCATTTAGCAATCACACTTTGTTCTATTTCAAGTTGTGTCTTAAGAATTTCTTCCCTTTGTAACACGTTCTCAAGTTCCTTCTTAGCATCCCTACTAACACATCTCATTTTTTCAAATTCAATGAGCTGTGCTTCTAACATTGCATTCCTATCACTTAAGAGCAAATTAGTCTCTTTTATTCTTGAATTCTCTTTGGTAAGTGATTTAAGAGTAACACGCAAATTATACAATACAGTAGACATTTCATTTACTGCACTATCGCATTCCTCTTTAGAAAGCTCAGAAAGATTAGTAATTGTTACCTGGTTGCTTGAGGAGCTTGCTTCCTGCTCATGATTGTTAGCCATAAGAGCCAAGTTGACATATTCAACATCATCATCAGAATCTTCACCATTACCAGCCCAATCATACTCCTGAGACATGAAAGCCTTTTCTTTTTGCTTGAGAAGTTCAAAGTATTTCTTTTTATAATCAACAGGCTCAAATTTCCTGTTGCTCTTCTCAATCTTGGGCTTTCTGCAGTCTCCAGCAAAGTGACCAAGCATTCCACAATTGAAACATTTAGATTTAGACTTTTCAATCCAGTTACTTTTGTTAGGTTGAAAGTCTCTCCTTGGTGGCCTTGCTTCTGAGTTTCTCTTGAACTTGAACTTAGAGAATTTTCTTGACAGAAAAGCAATGTGTTCATCAATCTCATCTAAGTCATCCAAGTTGGCTGATTCTGGTTCTTCTTCTTCTGTCATCTTACCTTTACCCTTGCTAACATCACTTCTACAACTAGCTCGACTAGTTGTGGCCTTTGCAGCTTCTTCAGTGTCATCTTCCAGTTGGTTCACAGATGCAATCAATGCAATAGATCCACCCTTCTTCTGTACCTTTTCAATTTTCTCATCTTGCTCCATTTCCAGCTCATAAGTCTTCAAGGTTCCATAAAGCCTTTCAAGAGTGTAGTCTTTGTACTCTTGAGTGTTTCTGAGAGAAACAGTCATAGGCTTCCATTCTTTTGGAAGAGCTCTAAGAAATTTAAGGTTTGAATCCTTGGTTTGATAGATCATCCCATACAACTTTAATCCATTCAAAAGCTTTTGAAACCTACTAAACGTGTCATTTAGGGTTTCACCAACTTTAAAATGAAAATGCTCATATTGTTGTATAAGGAGTTGCATTTTGTTCTCCCTTACTTGCTCAGTTCATTCACATAGTGTTCTGACAGTGTCCCATACTTCTTTGGAGGTTGTACAGTTTATGACATTGTCAAACATCTCTTGCTCCAAACCATTAAACAGAATGTTCATGGTTCTCTTATCTTTATGGATTTCTGCAAGATCTTCAATAGTCCATTCTGAGACAAGTTTTGGAATTTCTACATCAGGAGCATCATCTGGCACTCCAATTCTAGATGCAAACTTCATGGGAACGTGTGGACCTTTCTCAATGCAGTCTACATATCTCTCATCCATAGACATGAGATGTAAATGCATCTTTACTTTCCAGTGAAAGTAATTGTCCTTATCAAGAACTGGTATCTTTACACCTGCATCCTTCTTCACCATGGCTTCTGTTTTTGGTCTTGATCTTTAAACTTCTTGTGTGTTAGAAGCTTGCTCTGATACCAATTGTTAATCCCAAATGACCTAACAGAATTGTAGAAGGGGGGGTTGAATACAATTCTTGATATTTTCTTAAACTTAAAACACTTTATAAAATAAAACTAAACTAAATAAATAAAAACACAAGATATAAATAATTCAGTTGGATTGTTTGATGATCCAACTGAAGTGTTTTTATTGCGGAAATAATCTGTGATACACAAGTACACAGCTGCTCAGTTACAGAGTTGTAGAGAAGAATGCTCTCAAGGATAGCTAATACAAACTCTTTGTTTTTCTTCTTTTACTCTATCTTAACTACTACACTTGGTTATATATTCCCCAAGTTTACAATACTATTTTTGGCTACACTAAAGTACACTAAAGGTAACCGCCAATAGTTTGCTTTTCATCCCTTTTGTCCAGTGGTCCTTGGAGATCCTTGCTTTTGTCTTCATGCTTATTATGATCACTCCCAAGAGCCCAATTGGAAACTGGGATGTTTCCTTATTCCCCATGTCCATTTTAATGGTTTCCAATGCAAAGTACACTTCCACATCACCTTTAGATCTGTTCAGTAAACTGTCACTATCACTTTGTCAACTATTCAGAAAAGCAATAATGATTCATTGATAGCAGGGAGATGTGTTTCGTTGATAGCTTTATTCTTCATTCCGTTGATGGTGTTTCTCTCGTTTCGTTGATGAGTAAACTCCATACCGTTGATGGTGTATCCTTGTTTCGTTGATAGAGTAATCCTCATACCGTTGACATGTCTTCACTTAGGCAAAATTACAAGGCATAACATATTTACAATTAACCAACCTATTTTGCCTATCTAGTACTTAGTCAACATGACTTAGAAAACCTATCTAGTACATACATCAAATGCATATCAAACTGTGAAGTATTGTACAGTGCAATTGCTACAACACTCATTCCGTTGATGAGCTTCATGTCAACGAAACACTGCAAAGCATGTCATTCCGTTGACAGTTACAAAATGACTTAATACAAAATCTACTAAGTGTTTTTATAATTATCATCAAGAACAACATATTCCTAACAAACAACCACCAGGGTTTGTAGATCCCAAACATCCAGATTATGTCTACAGGCTTGACAAGGCATTATATGGACTAAAGCAGGCACCTAGAGCATGGTATGAAACTCTAGCTCAATTTCTTTTAGAAAGTGGGTTCACTAGAGGTACAATTGACAAAACCTTGTTCTATTTTAATTCTGGTGATGATTTGCTGTTAGTTCAAATCTATGTGGATGACATAATTTTTGGGTCTACTAATGACAAACTCTGTAAGAAATTTGCCAAGCTTATGCAGTCAAGATACCAAATGAGCATGATGGGAGAGCTTAGTTATTTTCTAGGCTTGCAAGTAAAGCAAACAGATGATGGTATTTTTATCAATCAAGCAAAATATACCAGAAATATTCTCAAGAAATTTGGTATGCTTGATAGTTCATCTGCCACAACTCACATGGCTACTGCAACAAAGTTAGACAAAGATACAGGAGCTTCAGTAGATAGGACAAACTACAGAGGCATGATAGGGTCTCTTCTTTATCTTACTGCAAGCAGACCAGATATCATGTATGCAACATGTCTTTGTGCAAGATTTCAAGCAGACCCCAGAGAGCCACATCTAACAGCTGTGAAGAGGATTTTCAAATATCTCAAAGGAACCATAACCCTTGGTTTGTGGTACCCTAGAGAATCAGAGTTTAAATTAATTGGTTACTCTGATGCAGATTTTGCAGGCTGTAAGATAGACAGAAAAAGCACAAGTGGAAGCTGTCAATTTTTAGGTGACAGATTAGTTTCTTGGTACAGCAAGAAACAAAAGTCAATTTCCACATCCACAGCAGAAGCAGAGTATATAGCTACTGGTAGCTGTTGTGCACAGATTTTATGGATGAAGAATCAATTGCTGGATTATGGATTAAGGTACTCTAAAATACCTATTTTCTGTGATAATCAAAGTGCTATTGCTATGACAGGTAATCTAGTACAGCACTCCATGACCAAGCACATCAGCATAAGGTATCATTTTATCAGGGAACATGTGGAAGAAGGAGATATTGAGCTTCATTTTGTGTCTACAGACCAACAGCTTGCAGATATCTTCACCAAACCTTTGAGTGAAGCTACTTTTACAAGACTGGTAAATGAACTTGGAATGATCTCTGGTTTTGATTAGAGATACTGGTTAGACTCAAAATCTATACTTCTGTGATTTGTTTCTCATGATTCTTTGCCTATGTTAACTGATATTTGTACCAGTATGTTAAACTCTGATAGTAAACTCTGTTAGTCATAAAGTGTCAGTCATACTCTGTCGGTTAAAATCTGAGTTAAACTCTGAAGTTATACTCTGATTGTGATATTGTCTGAAACATATGGACCGATGAAGAAACCTGTATGAAGCATGATTCTCAGTAAGTAATCATGAATCTTTCTGAGTAATATATGATCTGATCTCAAAATGTGCAGAAATTTTACACAGCATGATACTGTCTCTATATTTATAGCATCTCTTAGTTTATTGATCCTATACACTGAGTCTGTATTAGTTGTTTGCACTTTCTCTCATAAATTAATTGTATTAACTGATGAAAAGTCTAAACTCTGATAATTTGTTGCAAATATTTCACCCTCCAATCAAAAGATGCCAAAAAGTGCACAAATTCCTTTGAGATCATGTTGTGCCTAGGAAGACCCAGGAACTTATTGTATGAAATAAGGGCTAAAATCTTTGATTTTTGGTGACTAGTGCCAACCACTGATTACTGGAAAAATTAAAAAAAAAAAAAAATCGAAGGGGGTGAAAATAATAAATTTTATAGTACAGAGTTTAGATGAAATCAGATTTTATTTTATACATGAGAGTTTGGACAACTAGTTTTTACTGATTTATTGTGTGGATTTTATGCACTTTAAGATGCTCTAAATATTATATTCAATAAACTCTGCTATTCACACACAATTTTTTCACAACTGTGCATTGAGAGAAAAGAGATTCTGAATAAAGGAGGAGGATTGGTAAACACTGATGAACTGTGTACTCTACGCTGAGGTAATTTTTAATCTCTGATGATTAAAATTAATTATTTGTTTCAGACGGTTAACAATTTTGAGAAAACATTCTTGAAAACAAAAGAGTATGATTGGTAACGGTTCTAATTTGTATTAAACAGAAGAGAAAGGTTGCGTGCCTAGGAAAGTGTAAAAGGCGGTAATTATTGCTGTTTTTACTGCGCATGCGCATTGGAAACTGTCAATTACTGCTGTCAGTCATTGCATGTGTGCCACGTGTCCCACTCACACGATTAACGGAGTAAGACAGTTGTGTATTAATGATTAAAAACTGTTCAGTTTTTAATTTTGAATTTCATATTTAAACAATACACACACATACGTTTAAACCTTTCACATCTTACTCCAATTCACATCTATTGTCACACACGCATATTCACAAACACTTTTCTACTTTCAAACTCTTTCGAGCTTTTGCATCTGTTTCTTTGTTACTCTTTCAAATCTTACTAATGGCAACTACAACGTTTGTTTCTTCTGGGTTAGAGTTTGTTCCTAACAATTATGCAGCACCACTAAACACTGCCAATGCCCCAGAGGCGTTTCATATGATTCAGGAATTTCTTGCTCAGTCAGCGATTGGGCGTGCTCTAGTCGAACCAACAACACTTTCTGGTTCTTAAATCAAGGCTTTCTGGGAGACGGGTATGTATGATGATGGTGGTGACTCTGGCAACCCATCTATAATCTTTGAATTTCAAGAAGCAGAGTATGTAATTACTTCTGGTACGATTCGAACTGCAATGGGGTTTCCTGAGTTTTCTTCGTATACTATTGGAATGGGTGACATTGATTTGCTAAGGATGATGCGAGAGATTGGGTATTCTGGGCCCTTGACAAAGATAGGACAATTGAAGCGACCGTTCTTAAGGAAGGAGTGGAGCTTCTTCTTTGACTGTATAACAAGAACGTTCGGGAAGAAATGCACCAACTGGGATGCTATTCCTATGGACAGTCTGCAAATCGGGTATTCTCTTTTATATGATAATCATTTTGATTTTGCAAGACTTGTCTTAAATAATTTAGGGGAGAAAATGACAGAGAATAGAGGGGTAGTTTACTTTTCTAGATTTTGTCAGATTTTATTCTCTGCCTGTGTTGAAGGGGTAGAAATAGTTGATGAAGATGTTATTTCTTGTTTTAAATTACACAAGAGGATATTCTCTGATCTTATCAACAAGGATGTTAAGAAAGGGGTTGTTGGAGATTTGTTACTACCTGCATCTGTGCAACAATTTGTAAATGATCAAATCCATCCACAACCACAAACTTCTTCTCAATCAGAACCTCAACCAGAACCTTTACAAACAGAACTTCCTCCAACTGCAACTGTCAAACCTAATTCCAGTGGTAGGACTAAGCATGTTGGTTCCAAACCTGTAAAGTCTGTTAGACCAGCTACTGAAGTAGGAGTGTCCAAGTCTTCTATGCCAAAGGGTGTTGGTCATTCTAAGAAAAGAAGAGCAAATAGATCAAAAACTGATGATGAAGATGATGTTGATGATGAACCTCTTCATCAGAGAAAAAGAAGATTAGTAGCTCATTATCTTTTTGATAATTTGGATGAATCTACACCAGACACTGAAGTTGTCCAGAATGAAGCTCCTGAGGTTATTATTCAGGAGGCTACTGAAGATATTGAAGCAGCCAATGTGCCTGACATGGCAAATGCTGAAGCAGAGGCTGAAATTTTTGAGCAAGATGCTTTATATGCTGATTTTGATATGAATAATATTCTTGAAGCACATCCTAGTATCAGTGTTTGTGATACTGAGGATGTGGCAACTGATCAACCCACCCTGATTATTGAAGAGTCCCTTGCTACTCACACAGAGAATTTCTCTGTTACTAATCAAATTCCTGAAATGGGTGAGGAGGTTGATCAGGTAAATGAAGCTGCTATAGAGAAATTGGATAAAGCTATGGCAGAGACTTTGAAAGAGACTACTGTACAAACAGAAGAAATTGTTGCAGAATCTGTTCTTGTAGAAACAGAGGTTCCTGTAAATGCAAACTCTGAGCTTCATGAAGCTGAACAGATAAATGCTGAGGCCACTGCAGACAATGTTGCTGAAGAAATTGAAGAGCAGATAGCAGAAAATGTTAATGAAGCTAGAGTTGATTTTGATAATGCTGATCACACATCTGTACACTCTGATCATGCAAACTCTGGGATCAATGCTGGACTTTCAAACTCTGATAGTCATGAGACAATACCTTTTCTAAGGGATCCTACAACAGAGTCTATCAAAGAAAACCAAAATGCAACTGAAGCTCATTTCAGAGAAATGCATTATGCTAATTGGTCAGGAGCAGACTGCATTTTCTCTACACAAAGGGCTGCTGATTTTGTACATAAGTCGGCTGAAGAGATTTCTAATCCTGAGCTGTTAACTCATTTTAAGGCGACCATTGTTCAAGTCAAATCATTGCACAATCGCTTTGATGAGACAAACAAAGTTGTTCTTGGATTGAGTAATGATATTGCTCTTAAGGAATTAGCATTGAAGCAAGATAGAGCTAGATTTTCATCTTTGATCAAGGATCAAGAAGAAATCAAGAAGCGGCTAACCAATGTTGAGAGCAATCAGGCTGAAATATCTACTAAGATTGATTCGATTGCTAATTCACTAGAGTTGCTGACATCAGTTTTTATTCCTGATGATGTGAAAAAGGGGGAGAAAGTACCTAAAGACAAATGCAAAAGGACTCCAACCTTGAGACTGAGGGATGATTCTAATGATGGTGGAAACAGAGGAGCAGAGAAAAGGTCAAAGTCTTCTCAAGAGCAAGGGAGACTTAGGTCAAACTCTGCTAGACAGACAAACTCTGAGAGGTTAAACTCTGGTGGTCAATCTTCTTCAAGACTTAAGAGTCTAGTGATTTCATCAAATCCAACTACTGATGAAGAGATTGCTGCTAAACTGTTTATGGAAGAACATGGTGGTGAAGCCACAGTAGAAGATATGGATGCTGAGATGAAACTTCTTGCTGAAGAACACTAGAAGAAGGTTGAAGCTGGTACTTACAATAAAAAGGCCAAGGCTCCTAGGAGAAAGGAACTGGGAATTTCTATTAAAGAAAATGTGAACTCTCAACAGAGTTTACAATACACAAGGAGGCATGTGATTGCAAATACTGATAAAGGAAAAGGTATACTGGTAGAAGAAGCACAGTTACCAAAGAAGAATTATTCAACCTCTGACGTTGCTCAAGTTGAATCAAGGCTAAATCAATCAACCTCTGACGTTGCTCAAGTTGATATTTCTACTAAAATTGTGACAACCTCTGACAATGCTCAAGTTGTACAAACTCAGCTAGCTCCACAACTCCAAGGTTTCTTAAGACCTGTACTTTCTGAAACTCTGAAGCTAGAAGCTGTGAACTTTTCTCAAACCAGGACAGTACATGGAAAGCAATCTTATGATAAATCTGGTTTGGGTTCACACAGAGAAAAGAGAATCAATAACATTCCTTTTGACCATTCATCACTTGCAGAACCTGGTGTTGGGGTATCTCAAGAGAGTCTTAATAAACTAGAGTCTGTTCAGATGGTTTATCATAGAGGATTAAAGAAAGAGGTTCTGTTATACTTTATGTCTGATGGAAGAGTATACAGAGTAGGAGAAGCTGATGTTCAATTGAAACTATGGGAAGAGCTTGAGTACGTTCTATATCTTCTCAAAATCAAAAATAGAAGTACTCATAATGCTGCTCTAGTTCTAAGAGATAGGATGCTGAAAACAAAAGCTATGCTTGGAGGAGGTGTTTCAAGTGCATATATTCCTAAGTACAGAGATGCTTATGGAAAGATTGTTGAAATGAAGAGAAACAGTGCCAAGTTCAATACTGCACTGGGTATAAAGGTTTTAGAATTCAACCTAGAGTCAGATAAATCTTACTTTATTCGGCTAGGGAATGAAATGAGGAAGAACAACATTTATTCTCTGAGAGCTGCTATCTACCAGACTGGAGAAAGTGATCCAGAGCTTAAGGAATTGAAAGAAGTCATGGTGGAAGAGCTAGAAAAAGCTGAAAGGAAGCTACTCATTGACTATCTTAGGACAGTGCCTGATATTGAAGAGATTAAGTAAAGTCTGACTGTAAGTTTTTAAAGTTTTCTGTTCTAAGTTAAAGTTAAAACTCTGTTATATTTTAAACACTGCATTTGTTATATGTTTTGACATCATCAATTATCTGATAACTTGTACATTTTTATTATGCACAAGTTGGGGGAGATTGTTAGATATAATTGTTGATGATTGTTTATCAGTGTTTAAGCAACAGGTACTCATCAGAGTTTACCGGAAGCCAGTCAGAGTTTATTAAAGTCTGACGGGGTGAATGTTTGGTTTAGCTGTCGGTGCTTAATTGAAGATTCTAGAAGCAATATATTCTGAAGATGGAAAGAAGCAGAATATATTGAGATGGCTAAATAAATGGAACAGAAGACAGAAGCAATCCTAGATTGATATAAATTGTATAGCTGATTTATAGGACATCAATTAGAGATTGATTATGAAGCTGTGTACTATATAAACACAGATAGGTTAACCCTAAAAGGGAAGTGATTATTGAATACATTATTCTTGTAACCTAGCAGCTCTCTGTGATTCTTTAACATCACTGTGAGAAGAGTTATTAATATAATTCAGTTGTTGATTCATAAACAGTGTTCTAAATTGTTATTATCATACTTATATTGATTATATATTGTGTATTCGGCCTAACAGTATAGATTCAAAGTGAAAGTTCATGTATTCTCAAATTTCAAGTAAGTGGGTGATTCATAGGTACAAGTTCAAATCTAATGCAATAGAATCTCAGGTTAAAAAGGCATCAAAATGTGAGTATAATCAAAGGATAAGGGTAAGATCTGGAGAAAAGTTCAAGCAAGATATGGTTCATATAACATTTGTGTTGTGTCTATAATGTTTGTATAGAAAAATCTTTTGTGAATCAGGTAAGTTCAATTTGATCAATCTGGATTTCTATCAATGGGAAATCAAGAAGTAATTGTCATAGGTATGTTTTGGATATGTACTAAAATGTGAGCTCTGGTATATTCACTTTTGGGTGTAAAGGATCAAAGAAAGAACTAAACATAGTATGGTGTATGAACCAACAAGGTATATGAACAGAAATAAGGATTTACCAAATGAACAATATGTGTTTTCAGAATTAAAAGTATATCAAAGCATGATAGCAATTCATATCTGTCAAAATGAAAGAATGGAATCGAAATACGAAAGCAAGTTAGTATTACTTGCCTTAATAGCAAAAAGGGTAATGAGAAATCATTGGTTCTCCACCTTGGTCTTTCCTTTATTTATAGGCTCTACTTCTTTGGATTCTTAAGTAGCTTTTAGAACAAACTGTACTCACTGAATTTCTGCCTTCGCCTTGCCTTTATTTCTATATTCCACGTCTCGCAACTCTACAAAAGAGTATTTACTATTTCAGAATGATCCTCTCAAAATTCTAATCCTTATTCTAAACTACCCCACGTTCCCTAAACGCGTAAACACATAATATTTATATCACTTATAATCTCTTATCCATATGATAAGCACAAAACTCACATAAGCGCACATTGCCATTCAAGTTCACATAATATACTCCTTTAATACATATGTGTATAATCTAACTTTCAAATCATACCACACTTGGTTATTCCTTTAAATCAACTTGACCAATGCTAACCATATCCTTAACACCTTTACAAATAATGCATTCAATCTCAAAAGCTGAAAATTCTGTTGCGCATACTTTACTAAAACATTTTTCATAAATCCAAAAATAATCAAACAATTACCAAATTTGTCAGGCTATTTTCTGATTACTAATAGCACTTAGCATAAAAGTTTCAACTTCAGAACAATTCATTTAGATTAAAAACGAACTGGTTAAAGTAGGTACTGAAGCACAGAAAATTGCTGCTGCGCAACTTTACTAAAACATCTTTCATAAATCCAAAAATAATCAAATAGATACCACATTTGACAGGAAGGAGCCTGAATACCCAACCAAATTAGCATAAAAATTTCAGCTCCAGAACAGTTTATTAAGACCAAAAACGAATTGGTTAAAATACATACTGAACACAGAAAATTTCTGCCCTGTACCACTCTTAGTAAAACTTGAATAACTTTTTATTCGTTAACTCTACCGATACAAGGTTTGCGCGTGCACAAACTAGACTCTAATTAGAACAGTGACATCCTAGACTCTCTGTCTAAAACAGGCAGCAACCATTCGCAAATAATCAAAACAGAACAGGTAGTTTCTGGAAATCTCAACATGATGTTCATCTATTCAAAACCAAACACAAACAAAATTCCTACTACAACCAATCATCCAATATCAAAACCAAAACTTCTCCTTAGCTGAAAAGGTTTTACAAAATCAAACTCATGTCTTCAAGAAATTACTAAAAATCTATACATGCAATTACCAAATACCACAATTAACTAATCAACAACCCATATACTTTGAATTCAATCAAAATCCCCAATCAAAACCTTTAACTTCAAATCAAACATATAAAATCCAAAATTCTTCAACTTAACACAATTATTGACACTCAATCACTATAAACTTGAGATTAATAATCAATCATCAACACCAACAAGTTTCAAACCGATTTTACAAAAGGGGAAAATCGAAAATACACACATGCATTTCGATCCCTCAACATGCAACCCAATTTACATCTAAATATAGCTATTAATATACAAATTGGACTCAAGAACATCATCATCGTCCCCGTCGGCTCGCCGGAGCTCATTGCCGACGGCGGCATGGTTTGGAGGTGCCCGGAAAATCAGGTTTCCATCACAAACCTCACCAATAAGCAATTTAAACAACCCAATAATCACGAAATCATCATCAAGCAAGGATTTCGGGATTTAATCAAGATCAAATCGCCAAAAGCCCTTTGCATGCAAACTGATACACACATGAATACACACGGCCATACACTCACACATACACGATTATATATATATATATATATATATATATATATATATATATATAACAATCGATTTTGTGGAAAGAAAAGAAGAGAGGGATGAAGATCTTACAGAAAATAAAAATGGCCGAAAGAGAGAATGGAGAAGAGAGAGTTGAACGGTGAGTAACAAAAAGGGGAAAAACTGATTGTAGGGGTTTTATAAGCCCAGGGGCAAAATAGTAATTTAACAATTAAAAATCTGATTTTTAATAAAAGAAAACTAATATAATGCCTTTCTAAAATTCGAAATAAAATGAAGATAATATCTAAAAATCAAAATTTTATTTTTAAAACAGAGAATACGAATTTACAAGCTCACCCATATTTTTAAAATATTTGTATGATCAAAATTGAATTAGATATGAATTTTCAAAGTTTTGATCACATAAATGACATTTAACTCATAAAATCAGTTTTAAATCCTTAACCCCAAAAATAAATTCCTCCTCTAATTTTAGAAAATAATAGAATATAAAATAAAGGTTGTGAAAAAGATTTCACAATAAAATGAATCTCTGATGATTTTATAAAATTTCCGGAAGGTCAAAAAGAATTGATTTTTAATAAGAAATTCATATAAAATGCAATTAAAAGCATACACATAGATTTTAATCCGTACCATTCACCAAGTAAACATCTAATCATCACATTTTCTAATATTCACCTTTCACACAATATTCACATATTATAGATCTCAAATATTATTAAATATTAATACTATACAAGCGTTTTTCTAAGTCGTTATAATAGTGTTCCTGATAATGTTTCAGACTCCACTCTCTTTGTGTTTGTTACTAAGTTAGGCTACAATTGAGAGGTTAAGAGATATGGAAATCTCTTCAGGACAAAGCTTAAGAAGGAGTGGAATTTCTTCTTTTATACCATAAGTAGATGTTTCCTGAACTAGACATCTAACTTTGATGCTCTACTGTAAAACATAATGTAACATAAGATGTAAAAGAGATAACTACAACTCAACAAAGGACAAGACATACAATAATATTAACAGAAGCACAGGAATCCAGAATCAAAGAAGAAAAGGTAAAGTCAAAAAAATCAAAGTATGGTATGTATTCTTGAAGTCCGTAAACAGGTCATGGAAAGAAGTTCATGAAAATGTTCAATCCTTAGTGACAATTAAAGAAACAAGATTTTCAAGACTACAGAAGTATGTGAATGATTTAGGGTTAGTACCACAGGATTCCAGTGATTTATTTGAAGCAACCAGATCAACAAAGGACTTATCAGCAGCATTGAATTGAAGACATAGAGGAATTGATCAAGTGTTATTCATCTGTGAACCAGACCAGTTGCACCAGTTGACGGCACTTAAAAAGATCAAGTTGTTTTATCGTCTCAGAAGAAATTGATATAGTCTAAAACTTAAACACCCTGGAGCTCAGAAGCTTTTCTAAAAGATCAAGGACAAGAAAAGAATTCGATGGTTTTTCTATTTAGAAAACCATCGAATGTGAAACAAAGAAAACTAATAAAAGTTAAAGTCTCATTCGATAGTTTTAATTAAAAACCATCGAATGGAATATTAACTTTATCCATTCGATAGTTTTCTAATTGGAGGAGCAGGTGAAGAAGTGATTTGTTTGTCAGGTTGATGAAGATCCAACGACCAAGAATATTTGAATATTTGAGGTTCGATAGATTTTCTAAAAAGTCTTGTTAGGCTCAAGGCATGTTTGATTACCACAATTAACAAGCCTAATCACTGTGACTATGTCACTCTACATGACCTAGTGAATTCTGTCACTGGGATATAGTATAGGTTTCCATTGTACTTGTCTTGTTTTCATGCACTTAGCTTTGTTTTGTATGCTCAATGTTAGAATGAGCTTAGTAAGCTTCCTGCAATCTAGAATGTATATAGGCCATGGAATAATTATCCTGGTAGAAGTTCAGTGATGTTCATGCAGCAGGATGGAGATGAATAAGGCCCTGAAGAAATAAGTTGCAGAAGTTTTCCTAAGTCCCTATACCGTGAAGTCAAAATGAAGCTATGTCGTGAAGTCCAAAAATATCTATGTCGTGAAGTACTAAGATCACATAGTCCTAAATGAACTATGTCGTGAAGTCTTCATTACTCATATCGTGAAGTGTTGATACCGCAAAGTCAAGATGTACTGGATCGTGAAGTCCTCAAAAGGTCTAGATCGCGAAGTTCTCAAAAGGCTTAGATCGCGAAGTCCTCAAAAGGCTTAGATCGCGAAGTCCACAAAAGGCTTAGATCGCGAAGTCCTCAAATTGCCTATGTCGCGAAGTCTTCAAAGGATAGATCATGAAGTCAGGGAAATGTTGGAGTTCACGATATCAACACTTAGCCGTTTATAACAAGACAAATCAAGGTACAGAACCAAAATTCAAAGGAGACAAATACTGAAGCATTTGTTCTGGCAAGGTGGTCCAAAGAACATATGGCAAATCTACAACTAAACTTGGAGAGAAAGACAAGAGACAAGCAGCTACATAAACGGGAAAGACTCCGAAAAGCAAGTGGTCCTTCCTGACACAGTGAACTTCTTATGGCAGGACAAGTTGGACTTTCATCTAGGGGTAACTATGTAAATAGGTGTGTGTCTATTTTGTATAGGTATATATATATTGTGCACACCCTACTGTAAGCTGCAAGAGAGAAACACATAGTTTGATCTTAAGCACTCTTTCTCTGTAAGAAAACAAGATACGAAATGTTCTTGTTTAGAAGCCTGAATTTCAGTTGTGAAATTCTGGAAAGCTGTAGTATTTAATTTGCTTAATACAAAGTAGATTAAAGTGATTGTGTGTGTGGTTTATTTTTATTCCGCATTTTACAAAGCATAATCACATACAGCTTATTTAGTTTCAAGAATCGAAAAATATCAAAACTATCCATTCACCCCCCCTCTGTCTAGTTTCTAAGTGGTATTCATTTCTAACAAGTGGTATCAGAGCAGGCTGTTAACATACAAATAGGAAAAGATCAAGAATGAGTTCACAGAAACTAAGCAGTATCAAGATTCCTCCCTTTAACAAGGAGCACTACAGTTTATGGAAGAAGAAGATGTTGCTTTTCATCAAAGCTTCAAACCCCATGTATTTAGACATTCTAAAGCATGGTCCCTTTATTCCAATGATTGAGATTTGTGAAACAACTATTGGCACTGAGATAATACCAGCAAGACATGTGCCTAAAGACCCCTCAAAATACACTGATCCTGAAAAGGAGAAAATAGCACTAGATGGACATCTCCAACTTATCATTTGTGAATCTATGGATTTCAACATGTATGGCACTGTTGCTCACTGTAGTAGTGCTAAGAAGATGTGGGATCTTATAGAAGTACTATGTGAAGGAACTCCTGAAGTAAGAAAGAACAAGAAGCAGATTCTGGTCTCACAGTATGAAGCCTTCATGGCTCAGCCAAAGGAGGGAATCACAGAAGTGTTTTAGAGGTTCAACAAGCTGATAAACGAGCTCAAACTCTATGACAAACACTATGAGACAGAAGATCTCAACATGAAGTTCTTGCTAACTCTACCTGATCACTTGGAACCAAGAATCTCTTCCCTCAAAGAAAGAGATCTAACAAAGATTAGTTTTGATGTGTTGTATGGTGTTTTGAAAACATATGAGCTAGAGTTGTTTCAAAAGAGATCCATTCAAGCAAAGCAAGGATTAATGGCAAATACTTCTTGTGCCCTTATTGCTGACAACTTAGGTCAAAGAATGGAATCTCTTAAAGTCAGTCAAGTCAAGATTGAAGAACTGGAAGTTGAAGATACTGGTGATGAGACTCAAGTTGTCTATGATTTGCCTGAGGAAGATGAGTTCTACAATATAGATGAGCTGGACAAGATGGAAAACAAATATTTTGCATATATGGCTAGGAGATATCCTAACATAAGGTTTAAAAGGAAGCAGCCATTTAAGTCCAAGTTCAATGCTGGAAATGCTGGTGGATCAGGTGGCTCAAACACCTTCAATAAAGGAAAAGGGATTGCTGGTGCTGCTAAAGGAGGATACAAGACTGGGAGTGTGGATAGGTCCAAGATAAGGTGCTATAACTGCAATGAACTTGGGCACTTTGCCACAGAATGCAAGAAGCCCAAACAGGTCAAAAATGACAAAGCATACTTAGAGCTTGAAGCTAAGTATGAAGCTCTACTCAAGAAACAGCAGGGTAAAGCTTTTATTGCTGAGGGAAGGTGCTGGGATGATTCTGATGAAGAAGAAGAAGAACAGGAGTATTCAAACTATGCCTTGATGGCATTCTCTGATGATGGTGATTCTTCAAGTCAGGTACCTATTCTTAATTTTCTTGATATGATTCCCTTTCAATATAAGCAAACTGTTGAAGATATGAGTACTGAGATGTTCAATATTCATACTAGCATGTTAGTTGCTACTGAAGAAATTGACAGGCTAACTGCTAGAAATCTTGAGCTTACAGAAAAGAATGAGGAACTTGAGTTAATGGTTGTGAGCCTTGATAGTTTGAAGAAGGAGATTGAGTATCTTAAAAACAAAGTGGTTTGTGCTGAGCAAATAGAAACAGCCCTTAGAGAACAAATTGCTGAAAATGAATTAAAGATAAGAAGTTTTAAGAACTCCTCTGAGCTTGTTCAAACCTATCACAAGGAACACACTGAAGACTGCAAGGTTGGAGTTGGTTTTGATTATGAGAATGATAAGGGAAGGAAGAAGACCAAGGGCAAAGGAAAAGAATCTTTTACAAACAAAAATGCCCCAACCATTTTGTCTAGTGTTGAAAAGCCCATCTTCAAAAAGAGTGTTGTTGAGTTTGATGAAGAATTAATGGTCATCAAACAACAACTACTTGAAGAAGATGAGGCTACTAAAGACACTTCTTCCTCTCCCAAGTCTGTTGATCAGAAAGAAACCAAAGACAACCATGTCAAGAGTCCTAAAATCAAGAAAGAAGTTGTTAAGAAGAAGAAACAAAACAGAAATGGTAAGATAGGTGTCAACAAGAACAACAATTATGCTTATGTGCCAAATGCTCCTAGGAAACAGTGTTAGAAATGCTTATCTGTGAATCATTTGACTCATAAGTGTAATAAACCTGCAAATGCTGAAGTTGATAACCTGAGTAACCATTATGTTGGCATGAACTCTAACCATGATTCCTTCTGTGGTAATTCTAACTGCATGACATGCTATGTGACTGTGATTGCTAATTGTTTATCTCTAAAGCATAAACTTGACTCTGCACAATCTTGTGAATCACACACACATATGCACACTCACAGGACAGGATCCCCAATCAAGGTTGAAAGGGTGAAAACTTCATGTGAACCTAAGAGTGTAAACTCCAAAGCCACAAACAAAGTGAAGTCTCCTACTGTGAAGAATGTTATTGATGATAGAAAAATCATTAACAAAACTGTTTCTGTTAGGCCGAATACAGTATAATCAAATATATATGAGAATAACAATAATCAAGAACACTGTTTATGAATCAATAAACTGTAATTGTATTAACAGCTTCTCTCTTTATGATGTTAATGAATCACAAAGAGCTTCTAGGTTACAAGAATAATAATTCTATGTTCGCATCCCTTCTAGGGATAACCTATCTGTGTTTATATATTACACAGCTACATACAATCCATCTCTAATTGATATTCCTATAAGTTAGCTATACAATTCATATCAATTAAGGATTGCTTCTTATCTTCTATTCCGTTTCCTTAGCTGTATCAATATATTCTGCTTCTTTCCATCTTCAGAATATATTGCTTCTAGAATATTCAATTCAGCACCGACAGCTAATTCAACTATCACCACGTCAGACTTTAACAAACTCTGACTGGCTTCAATGTAAACTCTGATTAACACCTGGTACTTAAACACTGATGAGCAAACGTCAGCAATTATATTTAACAATCTCCCCCAACTTGTTCATACTAAAATGTACAAGTTAAAAAGATAATTGATGATGTCAAAACATATAACAAATGCAGTGTTTAATATATAACAGAGTTTAACTTTAACTTAGAATAGAAAACTTTAAAAACTTACAGTCAGACTTTATTTGATTTCTTGAATATCAGGCACTGTCCTGAGATAGTCTGTAAGTAATCTTCTCTCAGCTCTTTCCAGTTCAGCAATCATAATCTCCTTCAGTTCTTTATACTCTGGATCTCCTTCACCAGTTTGATATATGGCAGCCCTCAGAGAATAAATACTGTTTTTCCTCATTTCATTTCCGAGTTTTATATAATATGATTTGTCTGACTCCAAATTGAATTCTAAGACTTTGATACCCAGTGCTGTCTTGAACTTGGCACTATTTCTTTTCATCTCAACAATCTTTCCATCAGCATCTCTGTACTTAGGAATGTATGCACTAGAAACACCACCTCCAAGAAGCACTTTAGATTTCATCATTCTGTCTTTTATGACAAGAGCAACATCATGAGTACTTTTGTTTTTGATTTTGAGAAGATATAAAACATACTCAAGCTCTTCCCATAGCTTCAATTGAATATCAGCTTCTCCTATTCTGTATACTCTTCCATCAGACATGAAGTATAACAGAACCTCTTTCTTCAAACCCCTGTGATAGACCATCTGAACAGATTCCAGTTTATCAAGGCTCTCTTGAGATACCCCAATACCAGCTTCTGCCAGTGAAGTTTGATCTAAAGATCTGTTGTTTATTCTCTTCTCCCTATGTGAACCTAAACCAGACTTATCAAAAGATTCTTTTCCAAGTACAGTCCTGGTTTGAGAAAAGTCCACAGGTTGAAGTGTCAGAGTTTCAGAAAGTGCAGGTCTTAAGAAACCTTTGAGTTTAGAAGCTAGATGAGTTTGTACAACTTGAGCTTTGTCAGAGGTTGTCACAACTTTAGTAGAAACATCAACATGAGCAGCGTCAGAGGTTGATTTACTTATTCTTGATTCAACTTGAGAAATGTCAGAGGTTGAATAATTCTTCTTAGGTAACTGTCCTTCTTCTACCAGTATACCCTTTCCTTTATCAGTATTTGCAATTACAGGCCTCCTGGTGTATTGTATACTCTGTTGAGTATTTTCCTTGATAGAAATTCCAGTTTCTTTCTTTCTAGGAGCCTTTACTGATTTCTTCTTATAATTTCCAGAAGCAACTTTCTTCTTATGTTCTTCTGCTAGCATTTGTTCTTCTGCTTGAATATCTTCAACAGTAACATCTTGACCATGCTCAGCTAGAAACAACTGAGTTGCAACTTCTTCATCAGTAATTGGAGATTGAGAAGAAAGAAGTAAACTTCTTACTCTTGAAGAAGACTGCCCTTCAGTGTTTATTCCTTTTCCAGCATTAGTCTTAGCATCAGAGTTTGACCTCCTCCCTTGCTCTTGAACATTCTTCTTCCTTTGTTCTTTATCTTTTGCACCACCATCAGTGGTATCATCCTTCCGAGTCAGAGTTTGAGAGCTCTTGCATTTGTCTTTAGATACTCTCTCCCCCTTTTTGACATCATCAGAAATCAATACTGATGTGAGCAGTTTCAAGGAATTAGCAATTTCATCCAGCTTAGTTGACATGTCAGCTTGATTCTCTTCAACTTTTGACAATCTGGAGTTAAACGCCTTCTGTTCTTTACACAAAGAGATATATAGAGATTTATCCTTTTGCAGTGTAAGTTCCCTTGCAGCTATGTCATTCCTTAGACCATCAATAACCTTGTCAGTACCATCAAAACGATTATTTAATGATTTGACTTGGACTATTGTAGCTTTAAGATGAGTTAGAAGTTCAGGATTTTGAATCGCCTTGGAAGACTTGGTCACAAAATCAGCAGCTCTTTCATCAGAAAAGATAGTTTCCCTGCTTGACCAATTTGAGAAATACATATCCTGAAAGTGAGCGTCTATAGCATGTTGAGCAGCAACTCTTTGAGATGTATCAACAGAGTTTGCAGAAAAATCAGCAGTAGAAGAATCAGGAACATCTTCTTCAGCATCATCTTGTGCTCCCTCATGATGATCAGAGTTTGCAATATTCTCTGCAGTGACTTCAGTGTTTAACTGTGCAGCTTCATCAGTAACTTTTTCTGCGATAGCTTCATCTTTCTCAGCATTTAGCTGTGCAGCAACAAGATTCTCAGAGATTACAAAAACCTCTGCTTCTGTAGAAACAGCCTTTGCAACAATATCTTCTGTATTTACAGTAGTATCAACAACTACTTGAACAGCTTCAAGAACCTGATCAACCTCCTCACCCTCTTCTGGATTTGAATTATGGACAGAAAGAATTTCTGTATGAGTGGCAAGAAACTCATTTAGTATCTGGGTAGGTTGATCAGCTGCCACATCCTCAGTATCACAAAGACTGATACTAGGATGTGCTTCAACTTCTTCTTCAACATTCATCTCCAATATTGGTTCAAGAAAATCATCATGAAAAGTAGCATTTGCAGAATGATTTTCAATCACAACCTCAGGAGCTTCAACTTCCATAAAAACCCTGTCCTCGGCATCAGCATTTACAACAAGCTCCTCAGCAATAATTTCAGGAGCTTCATGCTGGACAGCTTCAGGTTCAACAGCAGCAGCCTGAATTACAACATCAGGATCTACATTCTGTTCATCCTCATGAACAGCTTCAATATCTGACTCATCAAACAAATAGGTAGATATTAACCGTCTTCTTCTCTGAGTCAGAGTCTCAGTATCATCCTCAACATCAGAACGAGGTCTCTTTGCTCTACTCTTCTTAAATGTACCAGCAGAGTTTGGCACAGAAGTTTTAGAAACCCCAACCTCAGTAGTTGGCTTAACAGACTTTGCTGGTTTAAAAGCCCTATGATTGATTCGTCCACAAGTACGAATTGGTTGGGAAGGAGCAGCTTCTGTTCTTATTGGTTCTGGTTGTTGTTCTGCTTGAATAGAGTTATCCAAAAACTGTTGCACTAATGCAGGTAGCAAAAGATCACCTACATTTCCTTTCTTTACATCCTTATTGATAAGATCAGAAAATACCCTCTTGTGTAATTTAAAACAAGAAATATCTTCTTCAATTACGTCTACTCCTTCAACACAGTAAGAGAATAAAATCTGACAGAATCTTGAAAAATAGACGACTCCTCTATTCTCTGTCATTTTCTCTCCTAGATTATTCAAGACAAGTCGTGCAAAATCAAAATGATTATCATATAAAAGAGAATACCCGATTTGCAGACTGTCTGTGGGAATAGCATCCCAGTTTGTGCATTTCTTTCCAAACGTTCTTGTGATGCAATCAAAGAAGAAGCTCCACTCCTTCCGTAAGAACGGTCGTTTTAACTGTCCAATCTTGTTCAAGGGTCCAGAATACCCAATCTCTCGCATCATCCTTATCAAATCTTCATCTCCCATGCCAATAGTATATGATGAAAACTCAGGAAACCCCATTGCAGCACGAATGGTTCCAGCAGTAATCACATACTCTGTTTCTTCATATTCAAAGATTATAGATAGGTTCCCAGTTTCACCACCATCATCATACATCCCCGACTCCCAAAACGCCTTGATTTGTAAACCAGAGAGTTTTGCTGGTTCAACTAAAGCACGCCCAATCGCTGACTGAGCAAGAAAGTCTTGAATCATATGAAAAGCTTCTGGTGCATTGACAGTGTTTAGTGGTGCTGCGTAGTTATTTGGAACAAATTCTAACCCAGATGAAACAAAAGTTGTGGTCGCCATTAGTAAGATTTGAAAGAAATCAAAGAAACTGATGCAAAAGCTTCTTAAGAGTTTGTGAGTAGAAAAAGTGTTTGTGAATATGTCTGTGTGACAATAGATGTGAATAGGAGTAAGATGTGAAAAGTTTAGACGTATGTGTGTGTATTGTATAAATATGAAATGCAAAAATTAAAAACTGAACAGTTTTTAATCATTAATACACAACTGTCTTACTCCTTTAATTATGTGAGTGGGACACGTGGCACATATGTAATGACTGACAGCAAGTAATTGGCAGTTTCCAATGCGCATGCGCAGTAAAAACAGCAATAATTACCGCCTGTTACACTTTTCTAGGAAATTAACCTCTCTCCTCTGTTTAAAACATTCTTGATCAACTGTCTAATCATACTCTTTTTAAATTTTCAAAACAAATGTCTTTTTCTCAAAATTATAATATGTCTGAAACCAACAAAATTGATTTTAATCACCAGAGATTAAAATTAAAGTACCTCGGCGTAGAGTACATAATTCATCAGTGTTTACCAATCCGCCTCCTTTTAGAAACAAACTCTTTTCACAATCTGTACAGATGTGAGTATTTGTGTGTGAATTAGCAGAGTTTACTGAATATGAATATTTAGACCATCTCAAAGTGCATAAAATCCACGAACTAAAGTAGTAAAAACTGGTTGCCTAAACTCTCATGTATTAAAAAAAATCTGATTTTTATATCTAAACTCTGTATTCTGATATCCTTTCATTTGGATATATCTTTTATTTTTCACCCCCTTTATGATTATTATTATTATTATTTTTTTCCCAGTAATCAGTGGTTGGCACTAGTCACCAAAAAATCAAAGATTTTAGCCCTTATTTCATACAATAAGTTCCTGGATCTTCCTAGGCACAACATGATTTCAAAGGAATTTGTGCTCTTTTTGGCATCTTTTGATTTGAGGGTGAAATTATTTGCAACTTAATAATCAGAGTTTAGTCTTTTCATCAGTTAATACAATTAATTTATGAGAGAAAACGCAAACAGCTAATACAGACTCAGTGTTTAGGATCGATAAACTAAGAGATGCTATAAATATAGAGACAGTATCATGCTGTGTAAAATTTCTGCACATTTTGTAATCAGAATTTATAACACTTAAAAGGATTCATGATTACTTACTGAAAATCATGCTTCATACAGCTTTCTTCATCGGTCAATATGTTTCAGACAATATCACAATCAGAGTATAACATCAGAGTTTAACCGACAGAGTATGACTGACAGAGTATGACTAACAGAGTTTACTTATCAGAGTTTAACATGCTGGTGCAGATAACAGTTAACACATTCAAAGAATCATGAACATAAAATCATGTATAGAGTTTGAATCTAACCAGCATCTCTAGTCAAAACCAGAGATCATTCCAAGTTCATTTACCAGCCTTGTAAAGATAGCTTCACTCAAAGGTTTGGTGAAGATATCTGCAAGCTGTTGGTATGTAGATACAAAATGAAGTTCAATATCTCCTTCTTCCACATGTTCCCTGATAAAATGATATCTTATGCTGATGTGCTTGGTCATGGAGTGCTGTACTGGATTACCTGTCATAGCAATAGCACTTTGATTATCACAGTAAATAGGTATTTTAGAGTACCTTAATCCATAGTCCAGCAACTGATTCTTCATCCAAAGAATTTGTGCACAACAGCTACCAGCAGCTATATACTCTGCTTCTGCAGTGGATGTTGAGATTGACTTTTGTTTCTTGCTGTACCAAGAAACTAACCTGTCACCTAAAAATTGACAGCTTCCACTCGTGCTTTTTCTGTCTATCTTACAGCCTGCAAAATCTGCATCAGAGTAACCAATTAAATTAAACTCTGATTCTCTAGGGTACCACAAACCAAGAGTTATGGTTCCTTTGAGATATTTGAAGATCCTCTTCACAGCTGTTAGATGTGGCTCTCTGGGATCTGCTTGAAATCTTGCACAAAGACATGTTGCATACATGATATCTGGTCTACTTGCTGTGAGATAAAGAAGAGACCCTATCATTCCTCTATAGTTTGTCATATCTACTGAGGCTCCTGTGTCTTTGTCTAGCTTTGTTGCAGTAGCCATGGGAGTTGTAGCAGATGAACTATCAAGCATTCCAAATTTCTTGAGAAGGTTTCTGGTATATTTTGCTTGATTGATAAAAATACCATCATCTGTTTGCTTGACCTGTAAGCCTAGAAAGTAACTAAGCTCTCCCATCATGCTCATTTGATATCTTGACTGCATAAGCTTTGCAAATTTCTTACAGAGTTTGTCATTTGAAGATCCAAAAATTATGTCATCCACATAGATTTGAACTAACAGCAAATCATCACCAGTATTGAAATAGAACAAGGTCTTGTCAATTGTACCTCTAGTGAACCCACTTTCTAAAAGAAATTGAGCCAGAGTTTCATACCATGCTCTAGGTGCTTGCTTTAGTCCATATAATGCCTTATCAAGCCTGTAGACATAATCTGAATATTTGGGATCTACAAACCCTGGTGGTTGTTCAACAAACACTTCTTCTTCAAGCTTCCCATTGAGAAAAGCACTTTTTACATCCATCTGAAAGACTTTGAACTTTTTGTGTGCAGCATAGGCCAGAAAAATCCTTATTGCCTCCAATCTTGCAACTGGAGCAAAGGTTTCATCATAGTCAATTCCTTCTTGCTGTGAATAGCATTTTGCTACAAGTCTAGCCTTGTTCCTTGTAATCACACCATCACTGTCAGTCTTGTTTCTGAAAACCCACTTTGTACCTACTACAGATCTGTTCTTTGGTCTAGGTACAAGTGTCCAGACTTCATTCCTCTCAAATTCATTCAACTCTTCTTGCATAGCTGTTATCCAGTTAGCATCTTGAAGAGCTTCTTCCACTTTCTTTGGTTCTGTTTGAGACAAGAAAGCATGATACAGGCATTCATTTGTAGTAGCACTTCTAGTTCTTACACTAGCATCAGGATCTCCAATTATAAGATCAGGTGTATGTGCATGTGTCCACTTTCTTGCTGTTGGTAAGTGGCTTCTTTTATCAGTATCGGATCCTCCCCCTTGATCCATGCTCTCCTGATTCATGTGTTGACTTTCTGCAGCTTTCGAGGCTCCTCCTGAATTGAACTGCTCAGTGTTTGAGCTTTCAGAGTTTGAATCAGCTTCCTCAACAGACTCACTTTGAGTGTTTGAGTCACCATGTTGAGCTGCCTCACGCTCCCCCTCAACTGGTTCTCTGTTTTGAGAATTTTCAGTTTCTCTATTATTTACCAGTAAAGGTTCAGAGTATGCTTCGTCAGAGTTTATCAGAACCGCTTCATCAGAGTTTGTCGGTACTGCTTCATCAGAGTTTACATCATCAGAGAATAAATCTTCATTTTCAAAGCGCAGTTGATCATATTCATCTAAGTCATCAAGTCCAGTTATTTTCTTGTCATCAAATGACACATGTATAGACTCCATGATCACCTTTGTTCTCAGATTGTATACTCTGAATGCTTTTGTTGACAATGGATAGCCAACAAAAATTCCTTCATCAGCTTTTAACTCAAATTTGGTCAACTGTTCAGGATGAGTCTTCAGAATAAAACACTTACATCCAAATATATGAAAATATTTCAAATTTGGCTTCTTGTTCTTCACCATCTCATATGGTGTCTTTCCATGCTTGTTGATCAATGTTGCATTCTGAGTAAAACAAGCAGTTTGAACAGCTTCTGCCCAGAAATAGGTTGGTAACTTTGCTTCATCAAGCATTGTTCTGGCAGCTTCGATTAGAGTTCTGTTCTTTCTTTCAACTACACCATTTTGCTGTGGAGTCCCTGGTGCAGAAAACTCTTGCTTCACTCCTCTTTCCTTGCAGAAAGCTTCCATTACTGAATTTCTAAATTCAGTTCCATTATCACTTCTTATTATCTTTACTTTGTACTGTGATCCTTTATCCAGTTGATTTACATGATCCATCAGAGTCTGAGCAGTTTCATCCTTCTTTGCCAAGAAATAAACCCAAGTGTATCTAGTATACTCATCAACAATTACTAGAGTATATTTCTTTCTGCCCATAGACATTACATTTACTGGACCAAAAAGATCAACATGTAGAAGATGATATGGTTCCACTATTGAAGATTCAGACTTGCTCTTGAAAGATGACTTCCTTAGCTTGGCCTTTTGACAAGAATCACACAGACCATCTAAGCTGAGTATTGACTTGGGAAGTCCCCTTACAAGATCTTTTCTTATCAGCTCATTGATGTTGTTCAAATTTAGATGAGAGAGCTTCTTATGCCATTTCCAACTCTCTTCATTTGACATTCTTGCTGTCAGACATACAGTTTTTCCGTCAGAGTTTGTTACCAAACTTGCTTCATAGATGTTGTTGCGCCTGTGTCCAACTAGAACAACTTTTCCAGTAGATTTACTGATCACTTCCCAGTGTTCAGTATGAAAATCTACATGATATCCTCTGTCACAGATTTGACTTACAGATAGCAGATCATGCTTGAGTCCTGAGACAAGAGCTACGTTTGATATGATGACACTTCCAAGATTTATATTGCCATATCCCAGAGTACGTCCTATGTTGCCATCTCCATAGGATACTTTTGGGCCAGCCTTCTCCTTAAAGTCTGATAGCAGGGCTTTGTTTCCAGTCATATGTCCTGAGCATCCACTGTCCAAGATAAGTGTGCTCTCTTTAATGCCCTGCAATTAAAAACAATCACTGATTGTTAGTTTTAAGGATCCAGACTTGCTTGGATCCTTTGTCTTTCTTAACATTGTTAGCTTTTGCAGCGGAATCACCATCAAGAGAGTTTAAACTAACATTGTCAGACTTTACACTTGCAGAGTTTGCTCTAACCCATTTCAAGTTGGGTTTTAGCTCATAATAGTTGTGATAAATAGCATGATAACTCTTGCAAGTATAAATGGAATGCCAAGTGCTCCCACAGTGTGTGCATAAAGTCTGTGGCCTAACCCTAACATAATCATTCTTTACCCCAGACTTGGAGGGTAAAGAATTAATATCTTTGTTCTTCCTGCAAAAACTGGCAAGATGGTTAGCACTACCACAGTTATAACATGTTTTTCTTGGAGCAACTGAAGTAGGCAGATGATTATTCCTTTTATTTATGCCTACTTTTCCATTCCTATTCTGCTTGGACCCTTTTGGTTTCATGGCTGATTTTACCTCTTTGAGCTTATGATTGAACTGTTTTCCTGTCATTAAACCAACATTAACCTGTTTTTCACAGACTTTTACTGGTTTTCTAACAGCTTCTTGCTCAATAGGCTTCTCTGTTGTAGATTCAATATCCACTTGTTCAACACAAGCTTCAACTGGCTCCATAACAGTTTCTTTTACAACTACAGACTTTAGCTTACTGGATTCATGAACAAATTTCACAGGTTTAAGTTGTGGTTTTACTTTAACTTTATCTTTAAACCTAAGTTCATCTTTCTCACAGTAACCTAAACCTACAGTATCTGTTTGAAAAACCTGATGTGTGTCTTTTCCAGAATTAGTCCAGGTTTTAATCACTTTCCTCTCTTTTTCCAACTCAGACTCTATTTGCCTATATCTTTTAAGCAATTCCTGTTCAACATAAACAGCATCATCTCTCTCCTTTTGAACTTGTTGCATGTTAACAAGCTTCTCTTCAAGAAATTTATTTCTTTCTTTGAGACTTAGATTCTCAGATTTTATTCTCTCATTTTCTAAAGTCTGATCCCTATAACTAACATGTATGCTTTTAAGATAAATTCTTAATTCAGATATATCATCAATATCATAAGCATAAGTTGTTAGGGGTACCTTGTTTTCAGATGAGTCAGCTTCATCTCTACCAATTGCCATGAGAGCATAATTGACTCCCTCATCTGAGTCTGAAGTGTCTGCCCAGTCTTTGCCTTTTGAGATGAGTGCTTTTTCAGTTTTTTCTTTCTTGCACTCTGGAGCATAGTGACCCATCTCTTTGCACTTGTAGCACTGGATCTCAGATTTGTCTTTCTTTCCAGACTTGGTATCCCTCCCATCAGACTTTCTGAAATTCTTTCTTTCAGAATTTGAATCTTTCCTAGAGAATCTTTTTCCTTTCTTGAAATTCTTGAATCCCATCTTTTTGAAGGTCTTCACCATTAAAGCAGCCATTCTCATCATCTCTTCTTCATCATCCTCAGAGTCAGAAGCTTCATCATCAGTGTTTGAGCCATCATCAGAGTTTGATGACTCACTGTCAGATTTAAGGACTAAAGCCTTTCCTTTGGTTTTCTTCCTTGAGATTTTCTTCTCGATGGGTTTCTCTTCGACTCTGAGAGCAACAGATTTTGTCTTCTTGCTTGATCTTCTGTTTCTTTGTTCTATTTCCAATTCATGAGTTTTCAGTAACCCATAAATCTCATCAAGTTCTGTTTCAGCAAGTTCGTAATTATCTCTTATAGTTGTTGTCTTCAAATCCCATCTTTCAGGTAACGATAAGAGAAATTTGAGATTTGATTCTTCAAGATCATATTCTTTATCAACTAGAGATAAATCATTCAGCAGTTTACAGAATCTGTCATATGTCTCAGTCAAGGTTTCATTGGCTCTTGAATCAAAGTGCTCATACTCCTGAGTGAGTATAGTTTTCCTGTTCTTCTTTATAGCACTGGTTCCTTGACACCTGACTTCTAAAGCATTCCATATCTCTTTGGCAGTTTTACAGCCAATTACTATGTTAGACATAACATTGTCTAAAGCACTGTGGAGTAGATGTCTAACTTTTGCATCCTTTGCAATTGATGAGATGTCCTCAGGAGTCATATCTTTCTTTTCCTTTGGAACAGTCTTTTGTTCTTGACCATCAACAACAGGAGACAATTTAGTCGGCATATGAGGACCATCATTGATTCTATCAAGGTATTCTGGATTTGTGGCTTCTAAAAACATGGTCATCTTTACCTTCCATATTGGATATTCCACAGGTCTGAGAATTGGAACCCTGATTGCCTCATATCGACTTACAGAAGCTGATTGAACCTTTTGAGCATTGGAACCTACCTGGTTGTTATCAGTCATGATTATACTTGTGTTTGGATCGATAAACTGTATATATTAAACAACCTTGGCTCTGATACCAATTGTTAGGCCGAATACAGTATAATCAAATATATATGAGAATAACAATAATCAAGAACACTGTTTATGAATCAATAAACTGTAATTGTATTAACAGCTTCTCTCTTTATGATGTTAATGAATCACAAAGAGCTTCTAGGTTACAAGAATAATAATTCTATGTTCGCATCCCTTCTAGGGATAACCTATCTGTGTTTATATATTACACAGCTACATACAATCCATCTCTAATTGATATTCCTATAAGTTAGCTATACAATTCATATCAATTAAGGATTGCTTCTTATCTTCTATTCCGTTTCCTTAGCTGTATCAATATATTCTGCTTCTTTCCATCTTCAGAATATATTGCTTCTAGAATATTCAATTCAGCACCGACAGCTAATTCAACTATCACCACGTCAGACTTTAACAAACTCTGACTGGCTTCAATGTAAACTCTGATTAACACCTGGTACTTAAACACTGATGAGCAAACGTCAGCAATTATATTTAACAGTTTCTAAATCAACTGGACCCTGCCAAGTGTGGGTACCAAAAACAACTTAGTCACTTTGTGAATGCAGAGCAACAGGAATAAAAGAGTCATATGGATCTTGGACAGTGGATGCTCAAGTCACATGACTGGTGATATAGCCCTGCTATCACATTTTGAGGAGAAGGCTGGCCCATCAGTAACCTTTGGAAATGACAACATTGGTTATACAATGGGATATGGCAGTGTTAAATCTGGGAATGTCATTATTGAAGATGTAGCATTTGTTGAAGGACTAAAGCACAAACTCTTGAGTATTGGGCAATTCACCAACAGGGGTTTCAAAGTGGAATTTGATGAAGATCATTGTCTAATCTCAAAAAGAGGAAGTGGTGAAGTTGTTTTAACTGGTGTAAAGAAAGGAAGCTTGTTTGTAGCAAATCTTAAGGCTGCAGACAAGGGAGAAATTTTTTGTTTCTACACTAAAGCCACCAATGAAGAATTCTGGCTATGGCACAAGAAACTGTCTCACTTGAATGTTCAGGCAATGAACTCTCTGGCAAAGAGAGAACTCATCAGAGACATGCCTGCTTTGGAGTTTGTACAAGATGGAGCATGTGAAGCATGTCAAAGAGGAAAGATTAAGAGATCAAGTCACAAGAACAAGTTGCTCAATTCAAACTCAAAGCCTCTGCAGCTAATTCACATGGATCTATTTGGCCTTGTGAATGTAATGTCCCTTTCCAAGAAGAAATATGCTCTAGTCATGGTTGATGATTATTCAAGATACACTTGGGTGGAATTCCTATTCTCCAAGGATGAAGCACCTCAAGTAATTATAGAGCACATTAAGAGAGTTGATAGAGAAGCACAAAGCACTGGTTCCTCTATAGTTGCATTGAGAAGTGATAATGGAACTGAGTTCAGAAATTCAACATTGTATGAGTTTTGCAAAGATAAAGTAATTTCTCAACAATTTTCAGCTCCTAGAACTCCTCAACAGAATGGAGTAGTTGAGAGAAAGAATAGAACTCTCATTGAAACTACAAGAACAATGATGTTGGATGCAAAGCTACCTACTAGCTTTTGGGCTGATGTTGTTAACACAGCATGCTATGTGCAAAATAGAACATTGATCAATAAGCGCGCAGTCTGGAAAAACCCCTTACTCATTAATGCCTAGCAAAAGAGCATCCTTCAAGCATCTTCATGTGTTTGGAAGCAAGTGTTTTGTGATGAAAGATACTTTTGAACATGTTGGAAAATTTGATGCTAAGGCATTTGAAGGTATCTTCATTGGATACTCTCTGGAAAGGATAGCATACAGAGTGTTTGTACCTGAGCAACACAAAGTTATGGAAAGCATGGATGTTACCTTTGATGACAAGAAAACTCCTGGACTTGCAACAAGTGAACAAGACAGTGTGCCATTAAGATTTGAAAATCAAGGATATCTTGAGGATTCTGAAAGTGAGGATGAACCACCTGTTCCAGTTGTTCCACATAATGAAACTCTTGAAGTTGATGATCTTCTTCAAACACCTGTGCAAGGGAACACAAACACAGGGGGAGAAGAAGAGAATGCAACTGTCAATCAAAATGATCCTGGAACAAGTCAAGGAAATGAACAGGGTCACACAAGAAAATGGGACAGATCCCACACTAGGGATCAAATCATTGGAGATCCTGGTGAGGGAGTTAGAACAAGGAGGGCAACAATGAATACATGCCTGTATAGCTTCTTTCTGTCACAAGAAGAACCAAAAGTAATTGAAGAAGCTTTGAAGAATTCTGACTGGATTGTTGCAATGCAAGAAGAGTTTAATCAATTTGAGAAAAACAAAGTATGGGAACTAGTGCCACCTCCTGAAGGAAAGAATGTTATTGACACCAAATGGGTGTTCAGGAACAAAATGGATGAAGAAGGAGTGGTGATAAGAAACAAAGCAAGGTTGGTTGCCAAAGGATACTGTCAACAAGAGGGCATTGACTATGATGAGACATTTGCACCTGTAGCTAGACTGGAAGCCATCAGGATTTTCTTGCCTTTTGCAGCTCACTCAGATTTCAAGGTGTATCAAATGGATGTGAAAAGTGCATTTCTCAATGGTGATCTTGCTGAAGAAGTGTATGTGTCCCAACCACCTGGCTTTGAGAATGAAGACTTCCCAGACTTTGTGTATAGACTGCTCAAGGCACTCTATGGACTTAAACAGGCACCAAGGGCCTGGTATGAGACTCTATCTCAATTCCTTCTTGAGCATCAATTTACCAGGGGCATAATTGATAAAACTCTATTCTTCAAGAAGCATGGAAATGATATCATTCTAGTTCAAATTTATGTGGATGATATCATCTTTGGCTCTTCAAATGAAAAACTCTATGAAAGGTTCTCTAAGTTGATGCAAATCAAATATGAGATGAGTATGATGGGAGAGTTAACCTTCTTCCTAGGCCTACAAGTACATCAAAAGGAGGATGGAATCTTTATAAATCAATCTAAGTATGTTAAAGATCTCTTAAAGAAATATGGTTTAGAAGAGTCATCCCCAGCAAAAACTCCTATGTCCACTGCAATCAAGCTAGATGAAGATAAGAAGGGTGTTAGATATAATTGCTGACATTTGTTCATCAGTGTTTAAGTACCAGGTACATATCAGAGTTTACATAGAAGCCAGTCAGAGTTTGGTAAAGTCTGACTGGGTGAAGAGTTTATATAGAAGCCGGTCAGAGTTTGTTAAAGTCTGACAGGGTGATAGTTGACTTAGCTGTCGGTGCAAAGATAAAGATTCTAGAAGCAATATATTCTGAAGATGGAAAGAAGCAGAATATATTGATACAGCTAAGGAGACTGGACAGAAGACTGAAGCAATCCTTAATTGATAATAATTGTATAGCTAATTTATAGGAGTATCAATTAGATAAGGATTGTATGTAGCTGTGTACTATATAAACACAGATAGGTTATCCCTAGAAGGAACGCGAACATTGAATATATTATTCTTGTAACCTAGTAGCTCTTTGTGATTCATTAACATCACTAAAGAGAGAAACTGTTAATATAATTACAGTTTGTTGATTTATAAAGTGTTCTTGATTGTTATTCTCATACATACTTGGTTATATATTGTGTATTCGGCCTAACAATTGGTATCAGAGACAAGGCTGTTTAATATATACATTTTTACGATTCAATCACAGTAATAATCATGTCTGAAGAAAATCAAACTGCTCCCAAGGCTGAACAGATTAAGCCTAATTCTGTGAGTCGATATGAAACAATCAGGGTTCCAATACTCAGGCCAGTAGAGTATCCGATTTGGAAGGTGAAGATGACCATGTTTCTGGAGGCTACAGATTCAGAATACCTTGACAGAATCTATGATGGTCCTCATATGCCAACTAAATTGTCCCCTGTTGTTGATGGTCAAGAACAAAAGACTGTTCCAAAGGAAAAGAAAGATATGACTCCTGAGGACATCTCATCAATTGCAAAAGATGCAAAGGTTAGACATCTTCTCCACAGTGCTTTAGATAATGTTATGTCTAACAGAGTAATTGGCTGCAAGACTGCCAAAGAGATATGGGATGCTTTAGAAGTCAGATGTCAGGGAACAGGTGCTATTAAGAAGAACAGAAAGACAATACTCACACAGGAGTATGAGCACTTTGATTCAAGACCTAATGAAACCTTGACTGAGACTTATGATAGATTTTGCAAACTATTGAATGATTTGTCTCTGGTTGATAAAGAATATGAGCTTGAAGAGTCTAATCTCAAGTTTCTGTTATCTCTACCTGAAAAGTGGGATTTAAAGACAACCACAATAAGAGATAATTATGAGCTTGCTGATACAGATCTTGATGAAATCTATGGGTTATTGAAAACTCATGAACTGGAGATAGAACAAAGGAATAGAAGATTGAGTAAAAAGACAAAATCTGTTGCTCTCAAAGTCGAGGAGAAGCCCATTAAGAAGGAATCATCAAGGAAGAAAGCCAAGGGAAAGGCTTTAGTTATTAAATCTGAAAGTGAGTCATCAAATTCTGATGATGACTCAAACTCTGATGAAGCTTCTGACTCTGAGAATGATGAAGAAGAGTTAATACAAATGGCTGCACTGATGGTGAAAACCTTCAAGAAAATGGGATTTAAGAACTTTAAGAAAGGAAAGAGATTCTCAAGGAAAGATTCAAACTCTGAAAGGAGAAGTTTCAGAAAGTCTGATGGAAGAGAGACCAAGTCTGGCAAGAAGGATAAATCTGAAATCCAGTGCTACAGGTGTAAGGAGATGGGTCACTATGCCCCAGAGTGCAGGAAAGGAAAATCTGAGAAAGCACTCATCTCTAAAGGCAAAGACTGGGCAGATACTTCAGACTCTGATGATGGAGAAAATTATGCTCTTATGGCAACTGTCAGAGATGAGACTGAATCATCTGAAAATAAGGTACCTCTAACTACTTATGCTTATGATACTGATAATATATCTGAGTTAAGAGTATATCTGAAAAGCGTACATGTTAGCTATAGGGATCAGACTTTAGAGAATGAGAGAATTAAAGCTGAGAATCTTAGTCTTAAAGATAGAAACAAGTTTCTTGAAGGAGAACTTGAAAATATGAAGCAGATTCAAAAAGAAAGAGATGATGTTGTTTATGTAGAACAGGAATTGCTCAAAAGATATAAGCAATTAGAATCTGATCTAGAAAAAGAAATAAAAATAATCAAGACTTGGACAGACTCTGGAAGAGACACTCATCAAGTGTTTCAGACAGACTCTGTAGGTTTAGGCTATTGTGAAAATGATGAACTTAGGTTTAAAGACAAGGTCAAGGTTAAACCACAACTTAAACCTGTGATATTTGTTCCAGAAGCCAATAAGTTAAAATCTGTTGTAATAAGAGAAGCTGATATGGAATCAGGTGAAGCCTGTGAAAGACAGGAAAATATTAAAACAGAAAAACTTATGGAAAGAGAAGCTGTTAGAAAGCCAGTAAAAACTTGTAAAAAACAGGTTAATGTTGGTTTGATGACAGGAAAACAGTTCAATCATAAGCTCAAAGAGGTAAAATCTGCCATGAAACCAAAAGGGTCCAAGAAGAATAGGAATGGAAAGATAGGCATAAATAAAAGAAATAATCATTTGCCTAATGCTGCTGCTCCAAGGAAAACATGTTATAATTGTGGTAGTTCTAATCATCTTGCTAATTACTGCACAAAGAATAAAAATATCAATTCTTTACCTTCTACATCAGGAGTAAAGAATGATTATGTTAGGGTTAGACCACAGACTTTATGCACACACTGCGGGAGCACTTGGAATTCCATTTATACTTGCAAGAGTTATCATGCTATTTATCACAACTATTATGAGCTAAAACCCAATCTGAAATGGGTTAGAGCAAACTCTGCAAGTGTAAAGTCTGACAATGTTAGTTTAAACTCTGTTGATAGTAATTCCGCTGCAAAAACTAACACTGTTAAGAAAGACAAAGGATCCAAGCAAGTCTGGGTCCTTAAAACTAACACTTAGTGTTTGTTTGTGATTGCAGGGTATAAAAGAGAGCACACTTATCTTGGACAGTGGATGCTCAGGACATATGACTGGAAATAAAGCCCTGCTATCAGACTTTAAGGAGAAGGCTGGCCCAAAGGTTTCCTATGGAGATGGCAACATAGGACACACACTGGGATATGGCAATATTAATCTTGGAAGTGTCATCATTACAAATGTAGCTCTAGTCTCAGGACTCAAGCATAATCTGCTATCTGTGAGTCAAATCTGTGACAGAGGAAACCATGTAGATTTTCATACTGAATACTGTGAAGTTATCAGTAAATCTACTGGAAAAGTTGTTCTAGTTGGACACAGGCGCAACAACATTTATGAAGCAAGTTTGATAACAAACTCTGATGGAAAAATAGTGTGTCTGACTGCCAGAATGTCAAATGAAGAGAGTTGGAATTGGCATAAAAAGCTCTCTCATCTCAATTTGAACAACATCAATGAGCTAATAAGAAAGGATCTTGTAAGGGGACTTCCAAAATCAATACTCAGTCTAGATGGCCTATGTGATTCTTGTCAAAAGGCTAAACAAAGGAAGTCATCTTTCAAGAGCAAATCTGAATCTTCAGTAGTGGAACCTTATCATCTTCTACATGTTGATCTCTTTGGACCAGTGAATGTGATGTCTATGGGCAGAAAGAAATATGCTCTAGTAATTGTTGATGAATATACTAGATATACATGGGTATATTTCTTATCAAAGAAGGATGAAACTGCTCAAACTCTGATGGATCATGTAAATCTACTGGACAAAGGATCACAGCACAAAGTCAAAATAATAAGGAGTGATAATGGAACTGAATTCAGAAACTCAATCATGGAAGCTTTCTGCAAGGAAAGAGGAGTGAAACAAGAATTTTCTGCACCTGGAACTCCACAGCAAAATGGTGTAGTTGAAAGAAAGAACAGAACCTTAATTGAAGCAGCCAGAACTATGCTTGAAGAAGCAAAACTACCAACGTATTTCTGGGCAGAAGCTGTTCAAACTGCTTGTTTTACTCAAAATGCAACATTGATCAACAAGCATGGTAAAACACCATATGAGATGGTGAAAAATAAGAAGCCAAATTTGAAATATTTTCATATATTTGGATGCAAATGCTTTGTGTTGAAGACTCATCCTGAACAGTTGACCAAGTTCGAGTTAAAAGCTGACGAATGAATCTTTGTTGGGTATCCATTGTCAACAAAAGCATTCAGAGTCTACAATCTGAGAACTAAAGTGATCATGGAATCCATACATGTGTCATTTGATGATAAGAAAATAACTGGACTTGATGACTTAGATGGATATGATCAACTGCGTTTTGAAATTGAAGGTTTATTCTCTGATGATGTAAACTCTGATGAAGCAGTACCGACAAACTCTGATGAAGCGGTTCTGACAAACTCTGACGAAGCATACTCTGAACCTCTACTGGTAAATACTGGAGAAACTGAAAATTCTCGAGTTGAACAAAATAGAGAACCAGTTGAGGGGGAGCGTGAAGAAGCTCAACAAGACACAGCAAATGAGTCAGTTGAGGAAGCTGATTCAAACTCTGACAGTTCAAACTCTGAGCCATCCAATTCAGGGGGAGCCTCAGATGCTACAGAAAGTCAACATATGAATCAGGAGAGCATGGATCAAGGGGGAGGATCCAATAATGAAGCAAGAAACCACTTACCAACAGCAAGAAAGTGGACACAGGCACACACACCTGATCTCATAATTGGAGATCCTGATGCTAGTGTAAGAACTAGAAGTGCAACAAATAATGAGTGTCTGTATCATGCTTTCTTGTCTCAAACAGAACCAAAGAAAGTGGAGGAAGCTCTTCAAGATGCTAATTGGATTACAGCAATGCAAGAAGAGTTAAATGAATTTGAAAGAAATGAAGTCTGGACACTTGTACCTAGACCAAAGAATAGATCAATTGTAGGTACAAAGTGGGTTTTCAGAAACAAGACTGACAGTGAAGGTGTGATTACAAGAAACAAGGCTAGACTTGTAGCAAAAGGCTATTCACAGCAAGAAGGAATTGACTATGATGAAACCTTTGCTCCAGTTGCAAGATTGGAGGCAATAAGGATTTTTCTGGCCTATGCTGCACACAAAAAGTTCAAAGTCTTTCAGATGGATGTAAAAAGTGCTTTTCTCAATGGGAAGCTTGAAGAAGAAGTGTTTGTTGAACAACCACCAGGATTTGTAGATCCCAAGTATCCAGATTATGTCTACAGGCTTGACAAGGCATTATATGGACTAAAGCAAGCACCAAGAGCATGGTATGAAACTCTTGCTCAATTTCTTTTAGAAAGTGGGTTCACAAGAGGTACAATTGATAAAACCTTGTTTTATTTCAATTCTGGTGATGATTTGCTTTTAGTTCAAATTTATGTAGATGATATTATTTTTGGATCTACTAATGACAAACTTTGTAAGAAGTTTGCAAAGCTTATGCAATCCAGGTATCAAATGAGCATGATGGGAGAGCTTAGTTACTTTCTAGGCTTACAGGTCAAGCAAACAGATGATGGTATTTTTATCAATCAAGCAAAATATACCAGAAATCTTCTCAAGAAATTTGGTATGCTTGATAGTTCATCTGCTTCAACTCCCATGGCTACAGCAACAAAGCTAGACAAAGACACAGGAGCCTCAGTAGATATGAAAAACTACAGAGGAATGATAGGGTCTTTACTGTATCTTACTGCAAGTAGACCTGATATCATGTATGCAACATGTCTTTGTGCAAGATTTCAAGCAGATCCCAGAGAGCCTCATCTAACAGCTGTAAAAAGGATCTTCAAATATCTCAAAGGAACCATAACCTTGGGTTTGTGGTATCCTAGAGAATCAGAGTTTAAGCTAATTGGTTACTCTGATGCAGATTTTGCAGGCTGTAAGATAGACAGAAAAAGTACAAGTGGAAGCTGTCAATTTTTAGGTGACAGATTGGTTTCTTGGTATAGCAAGAAACAGAAATCAATTTCTACATCCACAGCAGAAGCAGAGTATATAGCAGCTGGTAGCTGTTGTGCACAGATTCTATGGATGAAGAATCAATTGCTGGATTATGGTTTGAAGTACTCTAAAATACCTATTTTCTGTGATAACCAGAGTGCTATTGCTATGACAGGAAATCCAGTACAGCACTCCATGACCAAGCACATCAGCATAAGGTATCATTTTATCCGAGAACATGTGGAAGAAGGGAACATTGAGCTCCATTTTGTGTCTACAGACCAACAACTTGCAGATATCTTCACCAAACCTTTGAGTGAAGCTACGTTTACAAGATTGGTAAATGAACTTGGAATGATCTCTGGTTCTGACTAGAGATACGGGTTAGACTCAAAAACTATACATGTTTAATTTTTATGCTCATGATTCCTTGCATGTATTAACTGTTATTTGTACCAGCATGTTATACTCTGATAAGTAAACTCTGTTAGTCATACTCTGATAGTCATACTCTGATAGTTACAGTCTACTGCTATACTCTGATTGTAATTTTGTCTGAAACACATGGACCGATGAAGAAAAATGTATGAAGCATGATTTTCAGTAAGTAATTATGAATCCTTCTAAGTATTATAAACTCTGATTACAAAATGTGCAGAAATTTTACACAGCATGATACTGTCTCTATATTTATAGCATCTCTTAGTTTATTGATCCTATACACTGAGTCTGTATTAGCTGTTTGCATTTTCTCTCATAAATTAATTGTATTAACTGATGAAAAGTCTAAACTCTGATTATTAATTGCAAATAATTCACCCTCAAATCAAAAGATGCCAAACAGAGCACAAATTCCTTTGAGATCATGTTGTGCCTAGGAAGATCCAGGAACTTATTGTATGAAATAAGGGCTAAAATCTTTGATTTTTGGTGACTAGTACCAACCACTGATTACTGGAAAAATAAAAAATAAAAAAATATATATATATATGAAAGCATATATAGAACGGGGGTGAAAAATAAAAGATATATCCAAATGAAAGGATATCAGTATACAGAGTTTAGACATAAGTATCAGATTTTATTTTATACATGAGAGTTTAGGCAACCAGTTATTACTGCTTTAGTTTGTGGATTCTATGCACTTTGAGATGGTCTAAATATTTATATTCAGTAAACTCTGCTAATTCACACACAAATACACACACCTGTACGGATTGTGAAAAGAGTTTATGTATGAAGGAGGAGAATTGATAAACACTGATGATTTGTGTACTCTACGCCGAGGTAATTTAATTTTAATCTCTGATGGTTAAAATAAATTGTGTTGGTTTCAGACATATTATAATTTTGAGAAAAAGACATTTGTTTTGAAAATTTAAAAAGAGTATGATTGGACAGTTGTTCAAGGATGTTTTTGAACAGAGGAGAGAGGTTCATACCTAGAAAAGTGTAACAGGCGGTAATTATTGTTGTTTTTACTGCGCATGCGCATTGAAAATTGTCACTTATTTGCTGTCAGTAACTGCATGTGTGACACGTGTCCCACTCACATAATTACAGGAGTAAGACAGTTGTGTATTAATGATTAAAAACTGTTCAGTTTTTTTTTGAATCTCATATTAATACAATACACACACAAACGTCTAATCTTTTACTCACTTCTCATTTTCACACATACTTTTCACTCACACAATTCTACAAACACTTTTCTGCATAATCTTTCTCATACACTTTCTTACTCTTAATCTCTGATTTCTAATGGCAACCTCCATGTTTACCTCTGTTGGATTAGAATTTGTCCCAAATAACTATGCAGCACCTCTTAGCAATGAGAACACACCGGAGGCGTTTCATTTACTGCAAAATTTCCTTGCTCAATCGGAAATTGGGCGTGCTTTAGTGGAGCCTGCAAAGCTTTACGGATCTCAGATCAAAGCTTTCTGGGAAACTGGTGTATATGATAACGGTGGTGATTCTGGAACTCCATCGATTGTTTTTGAGTTTCAAGAGATAGAGTATGTCATTACTCCAGGAACTGTACGTGAAGCAATGGGTTTTGCAGAATCTGATGCGTACACCATTGCTGTTGGTGATACTGACCTTCAAAGAATGATGCAGGCCGTTGGATACTCTGGATCCTTAGTCAAGATAGGCCAGTTGAAGCGACCGCTCTTACGAAAGGAATGGAGTTTCTTTTTCGATAGTATAACCAGAGCGTTCGGGAAGAAATGTACCAATTGGGATGCGATTCCAATTGATAGTCTACAAATCGGGTATTCACTTCTTTTTGGTAGTAATTATGATTTTGCTAGACTTGTCTTGATGAATATAGGAGAGAAAATGACAGAGAATAGAAATGTAGTCTACTTTTCTAGGTTTTGTCAGATTTTATTCTCTGCTTGTGTTAATAATGTTGAGATTAATGAGGAGGACGTAATTCCCTCATTCAAATTGCATAAAAGGGTATTCTCTGACCTTACAAATAAGGATTTGAAGAAAGTCAATGTTGGTGAGTTGTTGTTACCTGAGAGGGTTCATCAGTTTTTAAACCCTCAACCTCAACCACAACAGCAACCGCAGCAGATAAACAATGATACTCAAGTCGCTCCAAGACAAAAGACTGGAGGTAGGATTAAGCACAGAGCTTTCAAGGCTGCTACAACTTTTAATACTGATGATGTTGAGGGGTCAACCTCTGTTAAAACTTCAAGGAAGAAAAGAAAAGTTAGAGCAAACAGACCACAGTCTGATGCTGCTGTTGAAGATAGTGAAACTGATGAAGAAACTCTTCATCAGAGGAAAAGGAGATTAGTAGCAGCACATCTATTTGGTGCAAATCTTGACGTTCAGATTCAAGAGGATGAAGCTGTCTTTGAGGACAGAGTTTCTATGGAGAATGTACCTTCTGAAGTACAAGAGGAGATTTTTGATACTACTGTGCCTACTAAGGACAGAGTAAATACTGCAACAGAAGCTCCTACATCAAATACTGATGATGTAGTTGAGGAAGCTGCTGATCACTCTGATAGCAGGATTTTTGAGCCTCAAGGATTTGATATGGAAGCTGAAACAAACTCTGAACATTTTACAGAGGGTTTGGAAGCTGATCTGGATACTGTGAGAATTGAAGAATCTATGGCTTCTCACACAGAAATCCTTGCTTTTGAAGTTGAGAAAGGTGAGGAAGTCAATCAGACTTTAGCTGCTAATGCTACAGAAGCTGTTACTACAGAAACTGCAAATCCTGATGTTGTTGATGCAGAGTTTGTTGCAAACTCTGAGGATGCTTTTGTTCTTGAAGCTCTACAACAATCTGTTGTTGAGATTGTTCAAAGAGAAGCAGAGTATAGTAATCATGCACACTCTGATGATCCTGAAAAAGTGGCAGAGCCTGTTCTTACAGAGAATGAAGCAGAGGATGACGATGCTGAAGCTAGTCCTACTCATTCCAATCCTGACATTCAAGTAGAGTTATCTGATATTCAAGATAACTATGATGAAGCAAGAGAAGTCAATCGTGCTACTGCAGAACATTTTAAGAATATGTACTTCTCAAATTGGTCATGCAAGGATACTATCTTTTCCAATGAACGAGCTGCAGATTTTGTCACAAAGTCTTCCAAAGAGATTACAAATCCAGAACTTCTCAGTCATCTCAAAGCAACTATTGTACAAATCAAATCATTGACCAATCGTTTTGATGATTCTGACAAGGTGATTACAGGATTGAGGAATGATATAACTCAAAGAGAGCTTACACAGCAAAAGGACAAATCTCTATACATCTCCTTGTGTAAAGATCAGAAGATTTTTGATTCCAGGTTGTCCAAAGTTGAAGAAAATCAAGTAAAAATGTCAACTCAGTTGGATGAAATTGCAAATTCCATTAAATTGCTCACATCAGTTTTGCTGTCTGATGATGTCAAAAAGGGGGAGAGAGTATCTAAGGACAAATGCAAGAGCTCTCAAACTCTGACTCAGAAGGATGATACTGCTGATGGTGGTGCAAGAGACAAATATCATCCAAGATCAAACAATGTTCAAAGGCAAGGGAGGAGGTCAAACTCTGATGCTCAGACAAATGCTGATGGAAAAAGAATAAACACTGGAGGGCAGTCTTCTTCAAGGGTTAGAAGTTTACTTCTTTCCTCTAAATCTCCAGTTACTGATGAAGAAGTTGCTACACAGTTATTCTTAGCAGAACATGGTAAAGATGTTACTATTGAAGATATCCAGGCAGAAGAGCAATTGCTTGCTGAAGAACACAGGAAAGATGTTGAAGCTGGAATTTACAAGAAAAAGGAAATTAAGGCTCCAAGGAGAAAAGAAAAAGGAATTGTTATCAAAGAGAATGTAAACTCTGATCAGAGTTTACAGTACTCAAGGAGGCCTATTTGTTCAAATGCTGATAAAGGTAAAGGCGTGATGATTGAAGAGCCTAACCTGAAAAAGAAGAATTATTCAACCTCTGACATTGCTCAAGTTGAAACAAGATTAGCTAAATCAACCTCTGACGCTGCTCAAGTTGATGTTATTACCAAAGTTATGACAACCTCTGACGTTGCTCAAGTTGTACAGAAATCTACACTACTTCCAGGATTCAGCAAACCTAAAATTCTTGAAGACTTAAAGCTTGAAGCTGTGAATTTCTCAGAAACCAGAACAGTATTGGGAAAAGAAGCCTTTGATAAATCTGGACTGGGTTCACACAGAGAGAGAAGAACAAATAACAGATCTCAAGATAACATTTCACTGGCAAAATCTGGTATTGGGATTACACAAGAAAATCTTGATAAGTTAGAGTCTGTACAGTTGATTTTTCACAGAGTATTGAAGAAGCAATTTATGTTATACTTCATGAGTGATGGAAGAGTTTATAAGGTTGGAGAATCTGATGTCAATCTCAAATCATGGGAAGAACTTGAATATGTACTTTATCTTTTGAAAGTCAAGAACAGACACACTCATGATGTTGCTCAAGTGTTGAGAGAGAAGATGCTGAGATCTAAAGCTATGCTTGGAGGAGGAGTGTCAAGTGTTTATATTCCAAAGTATAGGAATCATGCTGGAAAAATAGTGGAAATGAAAAGAAACAGTGCAAGACTAAGGACTGATCTGGGAGTTAAAGTCTTAGAATTCAATCTAGAATCTGATAAGCCATATTTTATTAGGCTAGGGAATGAGATGAGGAAAAATTCCATCTATTCTTTGAGAGCTGCAATTTATCAGACTGGAGAATCTGATCCAGAGTTGAGAGAGTTGAAGAAAATTATGGTTGAAGAGCTGGAAAGGGCTGAAAGAAGACTTCTCATAGATTATCTCAGAACTGTTCCTGATATTCAAGAAGTCAAGTAAAGTCTGACTGTAAGTTTTTGTTGTTTTCTGTTCTAAGTTAAATTTAAACTCTGTTTTAAAGTTAAACTCTGACATATTTTAAACACTACATTTGTTATATGTTTTGACATCATCAATTATCTGTTTAACTTGTACATTTTTGTATGAACAAGTTGGGGGAGATTGTTAGATATAATTGCTGACGTTTGTTCATCAGTGTTTAAGTACCAGGTACATATCAGAGTTTACATAGAAGCCAGTCAGAGTTTGGTAAAGTCTGACTGGGTGAAGAGTTTATATAGAAGCCGGTCAGAGTTTGTTAAAGTCTGACAGGGTGATAGTTGACTTAGCTGTCGATGCAAAGATAAAGATTCTAGAAGCAATATATTCTGAAGATGGAAAGAAGCAGAATATATTGATACAGCTAAGGAGACTGGACAGAAGACTGAAGCAATCCTTAATTGATAATAATTGTATAGCTAATTTATAGGAGTATCAATTAGATAAGGATTGTATGTAGCTGTGTACTATAGAAACACAGATAGGTTATCCCTAGAAGGAACGCGAACATTGAATATATTATTCTTGTAACCTAGTAGCTCTTTGTGATTCATTAACATCACTAAAGAGAAAAACTGTTAATATAATTACAGTTTGTTGATTTATAAAGTGTTCTTGATTGTTATTCTCATACATACTTGGTTATATATTGTGTATTCGGCCTAACAAAGGGCAAGAGAGTTGACATCAAGGTCTATAGGGGAATGGTTGGATCATTACTCTATCTCACAGCTAGCAGGCCAGACATCATGTTTGCCACATGCCTTTGTGCAAGGTTCCAATCTGATCCTAAGGAATCTCACATGATGGCTATCAAAAGAATCTTCAGGTATCTGAAAGGGACTCCTAATCTTGGGCTATGGTATCCAAAGGGCACTGGGTTCAACCTGGTTGGTTACACAGATTCTGATTATGCTGGATGCAGAATTGACAGGAAAAACACCTCTGGAAGCTGCCAATTCTTAGGTCAAAGGTTAGTGTCCTGGTTCAGTAAGAAACAACAATCCACAGCAACATCTACAGCTAAGGCTGAATATATTGCTGCTGGAAGCTGCTGTGTTCAATTGCTTTGGATTAGAAATCAACTCATGGATTATGGACTAGTGTTGGAACACATTCCTCTGATGTGTGACAATACTAGTGCAATATCCATTGTTGCCAATCCTGTTAATCATTCTACTACAAAGCACATTGAGATAAGGTACCATTTCATTAGGGAACATGCTGCAAATGGTACTATAGCAGTCTCTTATGTTCCAACTGAGAAACAATTAGCTGACATATTTACTAAACCTCTAAATGAAGCTGTCTTCAATAGAGTTGTGAGTGAAATTGGAATGCTCAATCCTTCATTTAGTTGTTCTAAGTAAGTATGCCAGTTAACTGTTGCAGCAATAAATTTTCACTGTATTTAGATGCTCTATTCATTTGGAGTGAAAATTAGCTGAGATATGATTTATAAATATTTCAGTATTTTACTGCATATTTTTAAAATCATACTTTTCTGAGAAGTTATGAGTTTTTAAGACATCTCTACATAGGTGATCTTGAGAGTTCACGACTTAGTTCAAATCAAACAGACTTATATCGCAAACTGTTGAAATTGTGAGACTTTGCGATGTAGTTCATTTCTTGAGTTTGCGACATGGTTCATTTCATGACTTCACGACTTAGAATAAACTATATCGACAAGTCTCCATATTTAACAAAATCTTGATTTAAATTAATTTTATTTCAATTTTCGATTTAAGTCTGACAAAATGCTTGAAATTCCAAAAAGAGAGTTTTAGACAAGGTATTTATACTATATCACAAAGTCTCCCCAATCTCTCTATTCTTAAGACTTTGCGACATAGCTCATTTTTTGACTCTGCGATATACTTTCAAGACTTCTCGATATAGGGTGTTTTGAGACTTCACGACATCAAAATAGCCTGTACAAATTCATAACTCCATATCGCAGTGTCTCTATCATATAAATACTCTTTTCTAACCGTTCACAACTTTTCATCTTGTCTACTACTCTCAATTCTCAAACCTAAACTCAAATTCTCTTCTCTCTTCTTCACTCTAAATTTCAAATGGCACCCAAATCACAAACAGCATCATCCTCAAACCCTTTAACCATACCCAGAGAGACCAATCTTCTCACCATCCCCTCTGAGGCGGAGGCTAACCCAAGGTACAAGTGTTTTGTACGGTTCTTAAACACATCCTACCTCCGCCAAGCCTTAACCATGAACCCCACTCTGTACGTGGATGTGTTGGAAGGATTCTGGAGAACATCCTTGGTTTCAACACTGGCTAGAGAGGATGGGACTTCTTTTCAAGAAATCAACTGCACAATTGGGGGCAAACACCTGCAATTTGGCGAAAAGGAAATAAATGAGGCTCTGGGGTTCAAGGTTGAAGGTCATGATACTGAAGCTAATGAGGCTGAAATGGTAGCATTCTTGGACTTAATCAAGTATGCAGATGAGATAGACATGGCTAAGCTGAACAAGAAGCATGTCAGGAGGGAGTGGTCATTTCTGTTTGATGCACTCCAGAAGGTGTTATTATGCAGGAAGACAGGATGGGACCACATCAGTCACATTGCTGTGAAGCTAGCCTACTCCCTAGCCTATAATCAGGAGATAAATGTAGGAGCAATTATACTCAAAGAATTGGCTCAAAGGCTAGGGAGGACAGTTCGTGGAAGAGGTAATGAAATCTTTTACCCTCATTTTCTTCAGTGTATTTTAAATTATCTTGATGCTAATGTACATGAACTAGAGGGTATAGATCAAACTAAAATGGCTTATTCCAAATCCATGTCCAAAGTTCTATTTGGTTCATTGGATACAAGGAATCAAGTGGATGTGATACTAAGTGTGACCCAGCATATGCAGGACACATTTGCATCTTATCCACTTGATAAGCCCATATATCATGAACTTTTTTGGAAAGGAAAGGCTAAGACTGAAGGAGCTTCAATGTCTAACCCAAGCCTTCCTAACCCATCCATTGAACCCCCTGCAAACACTACTCTAGAAATTAGGGAGCCAAGTGCACCAACCTCCCAAAAGGTTGGTGTTACTAAAAAGAAGACTAAGAAGAGAACCCTTGTTGTAGTTAATGAGACTGTAGATTTAGGAAGTGAGGAACCTGAGTCACAGCTCACTAGACAAAAGAAGAAATCCAAATCTATAGCTACCACTGAATCCTCCCAACATGATTTAGATGTGCAACAAGGGGTACACCTGTTACTGTCAATGTCCTCTCAACAGGGCATTGGCATTGAAAAGAGTAGTCTCCCCACTACAATCTGTAATGAGTCTACATAGAGTCAAGAACACACTCTTGACTCAAGTGGTAATAAGGGTGACCATACACAGAGTGGAGAGCACATCAACATTGAAAATCCTCCTTTTTCTCAGGGGGAGTTGCCAAAATCTAGTCTACACCACACTTCTCTTCCAGAATCTACATCTAATATTTCTTCTCCACAGAAAAGTCATTCTCATGACATTTCTGCACTTGATCAGTCACAATCTCAATCTTTGACTGAGCCAATTTCAAGTGACATGGTGCTTAACACTGTGCTCACCACCCAGGACCCTCATTTGGTTGGTCAGGAAATGCATGCTGGGGCATATTCTAATGACACCAACAAAAACACAGAGGATTCACCAATTTTTACTGGAGACTCTGTGCCAACTTCTCCAATCCTTAGGGATTTGGACTTGCCTTCACAGGCACATGGAGATGATGTTGTCACACATCTCATTTCAATGGGGACAGCATCAGACTCCACAGTCATTCCAAGACTGGAGGAAACTCATATATATCTATTCCCCCTGAGGTGCCTAGCACCAGCTCTCACTTGGCCCAGGCCACTTTGAGAGAATGGTTGAAGCCTGTGCAACATGACAGGCCTTCAGGATCATCACCTGTGCCATCACAATTGACGGAAGAAGACCTTCAAAATCTTCATGTGGCACAGATTAATGAGATCTCAAAAATAGCTCAACATCTCCTCACAACCAATCTACCAAACTCAGATTATGAAGCCATACTTCTGTGTCACAAGGAGGATGTTGAAGCTCAACAAGAGAAGATTGTAGATGAGGCCCAACATGATGGGAATATTGATGCCTGGTTGGATGCCAAGAGATCTGTCAAGCTACAGGATGCACTAGCTTTTCTCAGGGAGGACTACTTAACTGCCTTGGGGTCTAATGCTAAAGGTCTCTCTCCTGCAAAAATCTATGATGCAGTGAATGAAGTATACAAGAGCTAGCTAAAGGCTATGCATTTCCTTGGGAAAGGTCTCCAGTCAGAAATCTCCACAATCAAGGAAGAGACAGATCATTCAATGGCACAACTAAGGAACTGTTATCTCTCTGACTTTCCCAAGGTAAATGGCATTCTTAAGGAGGTTCAGAAAACAGCTTCTAATGTCACAAAGATGGACTGCACCCTAGCTTTGGTCTCAGATAATTTGAAGAAGCTTTCTACCAAGCTAGATAACCAGGTGCAGGCCAACATCAACTCCAACTCAATGCTCACAGTGCTGTGGAAGAATCAGTATGGGAACAAGCTTGTAGATGAAGTTCCTATTTCTGACATCTCCAAATTTGACTTCTCCAAAATCAAGGATCAATCCCTCAATTCTTTCAAATCTCAGCAACTATTCTCGAAGGTGGATAGCTTGGAAAGGGAGGTAGCTGATCTTAAAGCTGAAAACAAAGTGCTATCTCAATCCTTGGAACAGCTCAATGCCAAGTTGGATGACCAAAGCAATGCCACATCAAATATCTTGCTAGTCCAACAGCAAATGATGACAACCCTGCTAAGAAGCATGAACCTTCCTATTCCTGGAGAAGCTGAAGACATCTTGTATGATCCCAAGCCTAAGGGGGAGAAAGGAAAGGAGGTCATTGTGGAAAAGAGAGGGGGAGTACCAGCCAAGCAACAAAAGCTTAAGGGCAAACTCACTGAGGAAACTATAAAGCCAATCACTCTTCCCTCTGTGGATGTCATCAATAGCCAAGGCCAAAGAAGCACAGTTACAACTACCTACTATCCCTCTACAATGCAAAAGGACATCTCAGCTCCTCAAACAACTACAAGTGCCAAACCAATCAAAGCAAATCTTGTCACTGAGGCCAAGCTACAGGAAGTTGCCAATTCTCACATCTATCATGATGAGGCCTTTCTGGAGTTTCTGAAGGCCCTCTACATCAGTGTTCAAGGAGATGCTCAGCTCTACAGAGAAAAGCTAAAAGAAAATATCAAGTACTTTACTGTGGCAGTCAGGAAAATCAAGGAGATTCATCTAAGAGAATTTATCATGGTATCAAAGGATAATTGCTTGTGGCATTTATCCTTTCAAACTCTAGAGAAACTGAGGTTTACTGAGCTGACCACAATTCTGGAGTTGATCGAGAAGCATGGGGAGAACAACAGGAGGCTACATGATGATTTGAAGATAGACCAATTTCAAAGATTGCCTGAAGTTATCTCTAACCCAAGGACAATAATTTTTCAAAGTCTAACTCAAGCCAACAGTATTGATCAACTGGTGATTCCTGCAAATCTGATAATGAAGAATAATGGCAAAATAAATCAAGTGTTGCAGATGCTAAGAGGCAAGAAAGGAGTTAGAACAGCTGAAGAGCTAGAGATAATCCAAATTCTCCGATCTTTCTTGATTCATGGAACTTTTCCTGAGTCACTCAAAGAAATAAGAAAGAAGAAAGATGATGAGGAGGATGATGAGGAGAAGACCTACAGAAGAAAAAGTCAATCAAGGAGCCATAAGGATGGAGGAAGTGAGAGCAGCAGGGGTAAAACATCAAAGAAAACCAAGGATGCTGGTGATGACAAGAAGGACTCTAAGGGAAACAAAGAAACTGTTAAGAAGAAGAGTGGAAATCAGCAAGTCAAGGACATTGCTAGCAGTACCTTAACCACAACATAAGACTCTAAGTCTAGGGTGGGTACTGTTAGTAATGATCCTCCAAAATCATTATCCAAGACTTCTGAACCTGATTTGCCACAGAAGAAAATTGAAACCACAAAAGAAAAATCAAGAAGACACTTCCATAAAGTCACAGCTAGTGGAGTGTTATAGTGGATGAAAGGGAAATGGATGAAGCTACTTCCAAATGATGTGGCACTGAAGACTAAATCTCCTTGTTCCAGAAAACTACCTCAAGTGAAGCATATGAAGATCAAGAGTGTAGCCAAAAGAACAAGGATAACAAAGAAGAATGGGGTAATCACTAATGTAGTAGGGATCAAAGTACTTCCTCTGGATGAAGACTATGATGAAGATGCCCTAGCATTTTTGAAAGCTCAAAGAATCTTTGAAGTCAAAGTGAAGCAAGATCATCTAGAGATTAAATACACTGATGGAAGAGAAAGAGAAATGAAGCAAGGAGGCTGGCAATACTTTTCACAATATGAACTTGAAAGAATAAATGCTCTACTGAATTTTGAAGAAAAAGAGGAGAGATTGTGGAAGATAGAGGTTGCTAGATTCTTGAATATGCATTCTGATTACAAGGAGAACTTAAGGAAGCTGAATGAAGAGAAGAACATACAGAAAGAGAAAGAGATGGCTGAGATGGAGGAGAGGGCTAAAGAGCTAAGGCAGAAAGGGCTATGCAAGGTAAAACAAAATCCTTATGTTGTGGAATACAAAAATAAAACTGGAGGGAAAAGCAAGATAAGGATGGAGTTTTTTGACTCTTATGTGGAAAGTGCTCTCAAAGCTGCAATTGAAGATCTAGAAGGCTCACCTCTCATTGAAGAACTAATTGCAAGAGATGAACTTCAAGCAGCCATTGTAGACATGAAGAGAAAGGAAGAAGTAAGAAAGAAGAAAGTTTATGATGATTATCTTGAGAAACAAATGGAAACTGAAGCTGTTAAGCAACAAAGATAATCTGTAAGCTTTCAACTTCACTATGTAATCAAATCTCTGTTCTTAATGATCATACATTGTTCTCTCTGTTATTTAATTCCTTTTATGTAAGTTAGGCTTGTTATCAGGCCTTAAATTGTGCCTAAGATTCTTACTCACAATTTGGGGGAGATTGTTAGGCTCAAGGCATGTCTGATTACCATTATTAACAAGCCTAATCACTGTGACTATGTCACTCTACATGACCTAGTGAATTCTTTCACTGGGATATAGTATAGGTCTCCATTGTACTTGTCTTGTTTTCATGCACTTAGCTTTTTTTTGTATGCTCAATGTTATAATGAGCTTAGTAAGCTTCCTGCAATCTAGAATGTATATAGGCCATGGAATAATTATCCTGGTAGAAGTTCAGTGATGTTCATGCAGCAGGATGGAGATGAATAAGGCCTTGAAGAAATAAGTTGCAGAAATTTTCCTAAGTCCCTATACCGTGAAGTCAAAATGAAGCTATGTCGTGAAGTCCAAAAATATCTATGTCGTGAAGTACTAAGATCGCATAGTCCTAAATGAACTATGTCGTGAAGTCTTCATTACTCATATCGTGAAGTGTTGATACCGCAAAGTCAAGATGTACTGGATCGTGAAGTCCTCAAAAGGTCTAGATCACGAAGTTCTCAAAAGGCTTAGATTGTGAAGTCCTCAAAAGGCTTAGATCGCGAAGTCCTCAAAAGGCTTAGATCACGAAGTTCTCAAATTGCCTATGTCGCGAAGTCTTCAAAGGATAGATCGTGAAGTCAGGGAAATGTTGGAGTTCACGATATCAGCACTTAGCCGTTTATAAAAAGACAAATCAAGGTACATAACCAAAATTCAAAGGAGACAAATACTGAAGCATTTGTTCTGGCAAGGTGGTCCAAAGAACAGATGGCAAATCTACAGCTAAACTTGGAGAGAAAGACAAGAGACAAGCAGCTACAGAAACGGGAAAGACTCCGAAAAGCAAGTGGTCCTTCCTGACACAGTGAACTTGGGCAGGACAAGTTGGACTTTCAGCTAGGGGTAATTGTGTAAATAGGTGTGTGCCTAGTTTGTATAGGTATATATATATTGTGCACACCCTACTGTAAGCTGCAAGAGAGAAACACATAGTTTGATCTTAAGCACTCTTTCTCTGTAAGAAAACAAGATACGAACTGTTCTTGTTTAGAAGCCAGAAATTCAGTTGTGAAATTCTGGAAAGTTGTAGTATTTAATTTGCTTAATACAAAGTAGATTAAAGTGATTGTGTGTGTTGTTTATTTTTATTCCGCATTTTACAAAGCATAATCACATACAGCTTATTTAGTTTCAAGAATCGAAAAATATCAAAACTATCCATTCACCCCCCTCTATCTAGTTTCAAAGTGGTATTCATTTCTAACAAGTCTACAATTAATAACAGAGAGAAGAGTATGTCTTCTTCAGTTAAGGCAGAACACAGAGACATTACTGAGAGAGAAGTTTGAGCCGGAGAAAATTATCAGAGAAATTAATAGTGCTCAGAATTTTATCATTGTATTGAATTTATGTAACCTTGAACTCATTGAAGCTAATCTACGGATTAGAATTGTAGCACCCTTCGCGGTTTATATTTATAAAATGATATATTCCCCGACTCGTGTTTTGATTTGGTGCATTTGATTTCGTTATAGAACTAAATGATTAATCTGCGAACGAAATTAAATAATTTGTGAGTATCGTATTCAACCCCCCCCCCCCCCTTCTACGATACTTTGGACCTAACAATTGGTATCAGAGCTACTTGATTAACGTACAAATCAGATCCGGTGAATGAGACCAAAATCAAACATAGCTTGAAAATTCGAAGCAAATTTTTTAACTTTCAAATTTTTTCATTTGATTGAAATTTCTTGAATTTTAAACAATTTGAAATTTTTCAGAAACCATGAGTGCTCCAAAGACAACTGCTGGTATTAAAGTTCCCCCGTTTACAAAAGATGATTTCGGTTTGTGGAAGATAAAGATGCTGTTATTTATCAAGGCATCTAATCCGTTGTATATTGGCGTATTAGAGAACGGACCGTTTGTACCAATGAAACCAGTTAGTGAATCTACAGCTCCTGATGGTACCAGGATTCCTCAAGGCACCCAACCTAAGGATATCACTGAGTACACAGATTCTAACAAAGAACTCATTCGATTGGATACAGGTTTGATGTTGATATTGGCAGACTCCACAGACAAGGAAATGAGCTATCAGTTGATGAACTGTACAAGCGGGAAACACATGTGGGATACCATAAACTTAATAATGGAAGGAACTGAAGACGTTCAGGAAAACAGATTGGACATCCTGACTTCTCAGTATGAATCTTTTAGGTCTCTTCCAGGAGAAAGTATAACTCAGGTCTTTGAGAAATATACTAAGCTTCTTAATGAATTGGCAATGAAAGGGAAGACCTATCCTGTAACGCCCCAAATCCGGGGTCAAAGGATTTGGTCGTCACACTACATTCTCAATTCAAACAACCTGTTCAATATTAAATCAACACAATAATAATATCTGTGACCCCAACTCTACCAAGAATCTTTAAAGGTTATAGTGCTAGAAACAAGAATCCAAAATTCCATTACATAAAATTTTCTTCTTTACAACCCTTTCTTTTCATACAATCCACAACACTAGTATAACTTCGATAAGAAGTATACCAGGCAACTAATCTTATACAATACAATATTTAATAGAAAACATCTATATACAAAACCTATCACTAGCTCCAAATGCTCTGGATCACAACATCTTTACGCTACTATCCTTTCCCATCTCTGATCGGCTACGCGGACAACTCTTGCCAATATACCTTCTTACTGAAAGGCTAAAATATATAAAGAAGCAAGTATGAGCGAAAAAATTGCTCAGCAAGTGCATTATCAAGTATTATATAAAATTTTCCAAAATAAGCTTTGGATTTTCAAATAAACAAACTTCTGTTTTGAACATTTGTAAACTCAACAATTCTCAAATCAAGCTTAGTAATTTATCACAACTTTTCTTTTAGTTTTTCGCAATTGAATAGTTTAAAACACAAAAGATTTATATTGGTCGTCACGGTGACCGAATCAACAATAACTACAATAGTATGTAGAAAATATGAAATAATTATAACTCATCAAGATAGCTATCTCACAACTGCCAATGGAATCAAGGAAGTGGATTTCGACTATTTGGAATCCGAATATATTAAGCGTACGTGATTTCAGCAAGATTGAAACCACTATTATTAATCAACGAACCAACAACTTCACGCAACGATTAAACCTGAGAATCAGGTCATAACTCACAAGTACAAAACATATGGGTGTAACTCATCTCAGAAATCAGAACTTATGTTAGAATTGGATTTTTTTTATTTATCTCATTCAAATCAAAGGTTGAGCTGCTGGCCAGCCACGCATCAACCCCGGACCTGCTTATAGCAAAGCCCTCCACTGGATCCTTGGCCATCCTGGCCTTAATTATCATCAAACATAAATTTAGTCCTCATTTTAAAAAAAAAACATTCCAATTCTATTTTATATACATCAGGTGTCAGCACAATTGACAACCTTACTTACGACAGCCATGTGTCGGAAGAATCGACAACCTTAATACAACAATCGCTGGAAAACTCACGTTCCAGGAAACAACTCAACTATGAAGAATTCATCAAGGGATAACAATACAAACTAGTATCGACGAGATCGATGCAACAATTGGGATGATAATGAAGAATCAACAACAACATGCTTAACAAGGTTAAATCTGATATAACACAGGCATTAGAATAACAACATAATTTGCAACAACTCAATATGGAGTAGGGTTCAAAGAACAGGCTCTAGATGGCCTCAACAGTTGACAGGAAAGCCAAGTTCGAGTTTAAGAAAGATTCAAAGTGAAGTTTATCAATAGGGGAAACAATGCTTGCATAGGTGCAAGATGGAAAATGGAATACTTGTAGAACAAGTACCACAACTTCATAATTTTAAAATAACATTTTACCCTCATAGGGTTCACAAGTTCCCACTCATCTAGGGTTGGCAATATTCCAACCTAATATTTTTAAATCAAGCTTTTTGAAAGAAAGACTTAGTATTCGGCCCATAACACTTGCCTCTGGTCCTTAGCTATTTCGTAAGGCTGAAATAATACGATTCCTTCCTTATTCTGCCTTATCGCACGATCCTCTATTTCCGTCCTTCTTTGCTTTAACGCTCTAGTGAATACCACTTGTCTACTCCTACCATTTTGAATCCACGTGTCTGCCATTCTTACCGATATCTCCGTTGGAAGAAAATACTTGCACATGTCCTCTACGAGTGTTGACGTCCCCTTGGTGCTACGTCACCTCACAAATAACCCAATCCGTCGTAAACAATTGTTAGGAATATGTTGTTCTTGATGATAAACATAAAACACTTAGTAGAATTTGTGTAAAGTCATTTTTGTAACTGTCAACGAAATGGCATGCTTTGCAGCATTCCGTTGACAGGAAGCTCATCAACGAAATGAGTGTTGTAGCAATTGCATTGTACAATACTTCTCAGTATGATAGGCATTCTGTTATATGTTTTAGATAGGTTTTCTAAGTCATGTTGACTAAGTACTAGATAGGCAAAATAGGTTGGTTAATTGTAAATATGTTATGCCTTGTAATTCTGCCTAAGTGAAGACATGTCAACGGTATGAAGATTACTCTGTCAACGGTATGGAGTTTACCCATCAACGAAACGAGGGAAACACCATCAACGGAATGAAGAATGAAGCTATCAACGAAACACATCTCCTTGCTATCAACGAATCAATGTTGCTTTTTGAACAGTTGACAAAGTTATAGTGACAGTTTACTGAACAGATCTAAAAGGAGATATGGAAGTGTACTTTGCATTGGAAGCCATCAAAGTGGATACTGGAAATAAGGAAACATTCCAATTTCCAATAAGGCTCTTGGAAATGATTATAATGAGCATGAAGACAAAAGCAAAGATCTCCAAGGACCATTGGACAAAAGGAATGAAAAGCAAGCTACTGATGGTTACTACATTTATTCTTTAGTTTAACCAAACGTAGAATTGTAAACTTGGGATATATAACCAAGTGTAGCAGTTACTTTAGAATTAAGAGAAGAAACACAAATAGATTGTATTAGCTATTTTTGAGAGCAATTCTTCTCTACAACCTTGTAACTGAGCAGCTGTGTACTTTTGTATCACAGATTATTTCCGCAATAAAAACACTTCAGTTGGATCATCAAACAATCCAACTGAATTATTTATATCTTGTGTTTTTATTTATTCAGTTCAGTTTAATTTTATAAAGTGTTTAGTTTCAAGAAAATATCAAGAATTGTATTCAACCCCCCCTTCTACAATTCTGTTAGGTCATTTGGGAATAACAATTGGTATCAAAGCGAGCTTCTAACATACAAGAAGTTTAAAGATCAAGACCAAAAACAGAAACCATGGTGAAGAAGGATGCAGGTGTGAAGATACCAGTTCTTGATAAAGACAATTACTTTCACTGGAAAGTAAAGATGCATTTACATCTCATGTCTATGGATGAGAGGTATGTAGACTGCATTGAGAAAGGTCCACACGTTCCCATGAAGCTTGATTCTAGAGTTGGACTGCCAGATGATGCACCTGATGTAGAGATTCCAAAAACTGTCTCAGAATGGACTGTTGAAGATATTGCAGAAGTCCATAAAGACAAAAGGACCATGAACATTCTGTTTAATGGTTTGGAGCAAGAGATGTTTGACAATGTTATCAACTGTACAACCTCTAAGGAAGTATGGGATACTGTTAGAACTCTCTGTGAAGGAACTGAGCAAGTCAGGGAAAATAAAATGCAACTCCTTATACAACAATATGAGCATTTTCATTTTAAAGCTGGTGAAACCCTAAATGACACGTTTAGTAGGTTTCAAAAGCTTTTGAATGGATTAAAGTTGTATGGGAGGATCTATCAAACCAAGGATTCAAACCTTAAATTTCTTAGAGCTCTTCCAAAAGAATGGAAGCCTATGACTGTTTCTCTCAGAAACACTCAAGAGTACAAAGACTACACTCTTGAAAGGCTTTATGGAACCTTGAAGACTTATGAGCTGGAAATGGAGCAAGATGAGGAAATTGAAAAGGTACAAAAGAAGGGTGGATCTATTGCATTGATTGCATCTGTGAACCAACTTGAAGATGACAATAAAGAAGCTGCAAAGGCCACAACTAGTCGATCTAGTTGTAGGAGTGATGTTAGCAAGGGTAAAGACAAGATGACAGAAGAAGAAGAATCAGAACCAGCCAACTTGGAGGACTTAGATGAGATTGATGAACACATTGCTTTTCTGTCTAGAAAATTCTCTAAGTTCAAGTTCAAAAGAAACTCAGAAGCAAGGCCACCAAGAAGAGACTTTCAACCTAGCAAAACAAACTGGATTGAAAAGTCTAAGTCAAAATGTTTCAATTGTGGAATGCTTGGTCACTTTGCTGGAGACTGCAGAAAGCCCAAGGTTGAGAAGGGCAACAGGAAATTTGAGCCTGTTGATTATAAAAAGAAATACTTTGAACTTCTCAAACAAAAAGAAAAGGCTTTCATGTCTCAGGAGTATGATTGGGCTGGTAATGGTGAAGATTCTGATGATGATGTTGAGTATGTCAACTTGGCTCTTATGGCTGACAATCATGAGCAGGAAGCAAGTTCCTCAAGCAACCAGGTAACAATTACTAATCTTTCTGAGCTTTCTAAAGAGGAATGCGACAGTGCAGTAAATGAAATGTCTATTGTATTATATAATTTGCGTGTTACTCTTAAATCACTTACTAAAGAGAATTCTAGAATAAAAGAGACCAATCTGCTCTTAAGTGATAGGAATGCAATGTTAGAAGCACAGCTCATTGAATTTGAGAAAATGAGATGTGTTAGTAGGGATGCTAAGAAGGAACTTGAGAACGTGTTACAAAGGGAAGAAATTCTTAAAACACAACTTGAGATAGAACAAGGTGTGATTGCAAAATGGAAGGATGCCAGGAATGTTGCTGCCAACATAATTAATGTTCAAGGCGTGGAATCCTTCTGTGAGCAATCATGGAAAAGGAACAAAGAGAAGCTAGGGTATGTTGGTGAAACCTTAGAATCAGAAACTGAGTCAACAAACAACAAGGATCATTTGTTGAAGGTTGATATGTCAACGGAATGCAATGTTTCGTTGACAGATGAACCATCAACCGATCAGGCTGTTTCGTTGACAGAGAAAAGAAAGGATGAACTCACTAGACTTAATAACAAGTATGGTCCTGTCACCAAGAACCTTGTTCAAGGTGAGTCTAGTAAATCAAAGAAAGTTGAGAAGCCTGTTGAGAGAGCTAATGTAGGTAACTTGTCTAACAAGCAATTGAAAGACAAGTTAGAGAAAGTTCAGGTTGAGGCTAAGGGAAATAAAAAGAATAACAGAAATGGCAAGGTAGGGATTAACAAACACAACAATTACACACCTGATAAATATGCACCTAGAAAGACATGTGTCAATTGTGGAAGTGTTAATCATTTATCTACTAACTGCAAATCTGTTAAGAAATCTGTTAATGTGAAAATGCCCAAGCCTGCAATGAACAGTTCCATGCCTAAAATGCCTGTTATGCCTAACATGTTTGCTCCATATGCACAATTTCAGAATCCATATGCTAGCATGCCATTTGTGCCTAATCCTTACATGAATATGTTTAACATGCCACAAATGCCATGGAACATGAATAACATGATTGTTCCTCCAACTATGCATGCTATGAATGAAAATATGAGCAACCCTCAGAAATTAACACCAAGGGTAAAGATTGATTTGAATCAATCTGAGCCCAAAGTGAAAAATGGTACAAAAGGGAATGCAAAGGCTAACAAGACAGGACCCAAGGAAACTTGGGTACCAAAATCAACTTGATTTGGGTTTATTGTGTGCAGGGAGACAAAAGGAATCTTTGGTACTTGGATAGTGGTTGTTCAAGACACATGACTGGTGATTCTACCCTGCTCACAGAGTTTCAGGAAAGAGCTGGCCCTTGTATTGCTTTTGGAGATGACAGCAAAGGCTACACAAAGGGATATGGCTTGATTTCAAAAGAGAATGTCATCATAGATGAGGTTGCATTGGTGGATGGTCTTAAGCACAACTTGCTTAGTATCAGCCAACTTTGTGACAAAGGATTTTTAGTTACTTTTTCGAAAGAAGCCTGTGTTGTTTCTAAAGGAGGAAACAACAATGTGGTAATGACTGGATTCAGAAGAGGGAATGTGTACATTGCTGACTTTAGTAGCACAAGTTCAGAAACCATCACCTGTCTTTTCAGCAAGGCAAGCAAAGATGAAAGTTGGTTATGGCACAAGAAATTATCCCATCTGAATTTCAAAGTTATGAATGATTTGGTGAGAAAGGATCTTGCTAGAGGAATTCCACAAGTGGAATTTTCCAAGGATGGTTTGTGTGATGCCTGTCAAAAAGGGAAACAGAAGAAGGCATCATTCAAAAGCAAGACAGAGTCATCAATTGTCCAGTAGCTTGAATTACTTCATATGGACCTATTTGGCCCTGTAAATGTTATGTCCATCTCAAAGAAGAAATACTGTCTTGTGATTGTTGATGATTTTTCTAGATTTACATGGACTTTCTTTTTGCACTCTAAAGATGAGGCAAGTGAAATCATTATCAATCACATCAAGATGGTAAGCAATCATCCTGATTTCAAAGTAAGAAGGATTAGGAGTGACAATGGGACAGAATTCAAGAATTCGAGCATGAAGGTGTTCTGTGAAGAAAATGGTATTTTGCATGAGTTTTCAGCAGCAAGAACACCACAGCAAAATGGTGTAGTTGAAAGGAAAAACAGAACACTTATTGAAGCTGCAAGGACAATGCTAGATGAATCAAAGTTACCTACATATTTTTGGGCTGAGGCAGTTAACACAGCTTGCTTTACTCAAAATATTTCTTTGATTAATCAGGCCAAGGGAATGACCCCTTATCATCTACTCAAAAGAAAGAAGCCACTATTAGATTTTCTTCATGTCTTTGGATGCAAGTGCTTTGTTCTGAGAAATCAAGCTGAGCATTTGGGGAAATTTGAAGCAAAGGCAGATGAAGCAATATTTGTGGGATATGCAGCAGGGAAAGCTTACAGAGTCTATAATCTCATAATCAACATTGTTATGGAATCTGTACATGTTGTTTTTGATGATCTCAAAATACAAGGTCTCTGTGATGAAGGTTTCCATGAAAGTCTCTCTTTTGAGAATGAGGAAGGAGAACAAGTGAATCATGATAAGGCTACTGAGAAACAGCCTAAAGTTGTTGTATCTAGCACAGATGAAAGCAGCAGTGAAGATGAAATTGCTGCATTAAGGTTAAAAAGGATAGCAGCTAGCAGACCAAATGGTCATTTCGTTGACAGTCATGATGGTGGATTCGTTGACAGTCAGAATGAGCGTTTCGTTGACAGCCAAAACGGTCATACCGTTGATAGTCATAGGAATGCTTCTAGAAGTGATCAATTAGGGACAACAAACTCAGGGGGAGTTTCTCAAGGACAAATATCCAATCAAGGCAATCATGATCATGAAGCTACGTCTTCAAGAGCAAATCTACCTCCCTCAAGGAAATGGACTAAAGATCATCCCTTTGAACTTATTATAGGTGATGTTTCTTCAAAAGTCCAAACTAGAAGAGCAACTCAAGAAGAATGTCTATATAGTAGCTTTCTGTCTCAAGATGAGCCAAAGAAAGTTGAGGATGCACTTCTAGATCCAGATTGGGTTTTAGCCATGCAAGAAGAGCTAAACCAATTTGAGAGAAACAATGTTTGGAAGCTGGTGCCCAGGCCTAATGACAGGAGTGTTATAGGCACAAAGTGGGTGTTCAGAAACAAGATGGATGAAAATGGCATAGTCACAAGGAACAAAGCTAGACTGGTTGCAAAAGGCTACTCACAGGAAGAGGGAATTGATTTTGATGAAACCTTTGCTCCTGTTGCAAGACTAGAAGCAATAAGGATTTTCCTAGCCTATGCAGCCCATGCCAATTTCAAAGTCTATCAAATGGATGTGAAGAGTGCTTTTCTGAATGGGGAATTGGAAGAGGAGGTGTATGTAAGTCAACCTCCTGGTTTTGAAGATGATGATTTTCCAGACTATGTGTACTTCCTTCTCAAAGCACTCTATGGTTTGAAACAAGCACCTAGAGCCTGGTATGACACTCTCTCACAGTTCCTCCTTGAGAATCATTTCACTAGAGGTACTGTAGATAAAACTCTTTTTCACAGGGTTGTAAATGGCTCTACTTTACTTGTTCAAATTTATGTAGATGATATAATCTTTGGGTCTACAGATGTGAAACTTTGTCAAAAGTTTGCCAAGCTTATGCAAAGTAAATATGAAATGAGCATGATGGGAGAATTAACTTACTTTCTTGGTCTTCAAGTAAAGCAAGTTAATGAAGGCATTTTCATTAGTCAAACAAAATACATTCATGATTTATTAAAGAAATTTAACCTAATGGAATGCTCTACTGCCAAAACTCCCATGCCTACTGCCACCAAACTTGAATTGAATACTAAGGAAAAATCTGTGGACATTTCAAGTTACAGAGGCATGGTAGGCTCACTTTTATATTTAACAGCTAGTAGACCTGATATTATGTTTGCTACATGTCTATGTGCTAGATTTCAGGCTGATCCTAGAGAATCCCATTTAGTTGCTATTAAAAGAATTTTCAGATATCTCAAAGGAACACCAAACCTTGGCATTTGGTATCCTAGAGAATCTGGTTTTGAACTAATTGGTTATTCAGATGCAGATTTTGCAGGATGTAAAATTGACAGGAAAAGTACAACTGGAACCTGTCAATTCCTAGGAAACAAGCTTGTGTCATGGTTTAGCAAGAAACAAAACTCAGTTTCTACCTCCACAGCTGAGGCTGAGTATATTGCAGCTGGAAGTTGTTGTGCACAGATTTTATGGATGAAGAATCAACTTCTTGATTATGGATTAAGAGTTGAGAAAATTCCTATTTTCTGTGACAACACTAGTGCCATTGCCATTACTGAAAATCCAGTGCAGCATTCAAGGACCAAGCACATTGACATCAAGTACCATTTCATTAGAGAACATGTTATGAATGGTACTGTGGAGTTACATTTTGTTCCAAGTGAACAACAACTTGCAGACATCTTTACCAAGCCACTTGATGAATCAACATTCTCAAGATTAGTAAGTGAGCTAGGTATGCTAAATTTCTCTTAATTCTTTTTGAGATATTTGCAAGTTAAAATGCAGCCAGAAACTTGCTATGTTTTTCTGTGAATTAATTTTCTTAGGAAAAAGTGAAATTTTGTCTAAGCCAAAATTACTATGTCAACGAAACGAACCATTTCGTTGACAGTCTTAGCAGTTTTCTGGGTGTTTCGTTGATAGCTCTTTTATATCAACGAAACGCAGCTTTATCAACGAAATAAGACGGGACTTTAACCGCCCAATCCTGATTCGTTGATTTAGCGCTTTTAATCTGAACCGTTGTAATTTGACACGTCTTTTACCACGATCTATGCATACACCCCTGTAAGTATAAATCATGGTAATACTTTAAAAGTAACGGTTATATTTTTAAGCCAATCCAGTAATTTACATTTATTATTGGATTCATTTTCTGAGAATTTTTGGGGGAGTATTTAAGAAATTTTATTTTCATTATTTCTTTTTACCTGTTCTCAAAAATTCCAAAGGCTTTTTTCTCTCTTCTTCTCTCTAACAAGCAATTCAGTTCGAAGCTTTCCTTTAATCAACAATGGCACCTATAGTCAAGCTTATGTCTGCTGGAGGGTTCATCTATGAGAAGAACAACTCCATCCCTTTTGTTGTCAAGGAAAACCCGAACAGCCTGTTCTTCAAAATGATGGATTTCATGAAGAATTGCAAGTTGAGCTATGCAATGTTTCACTCTACACCACTCTACAATGAGATAATCGAGGAAATTTGGACCTCATGTGAGTATAGTGGAACAAACTGCACACTACAATTCACCCTTCAAGGTAATGAGTACATAGTTAATTCTGATGTTTTGCAAGCATGTTTACATATTCCTGATAATAACTGTGATGCTTTGCCTACTAACACTGAAATAACTACCATGCTAAATTCTATAAACTACTCTTTGCCTACTGATAATCTGGGTAGAATAATTAGGAGAGGTTTGGTTAGGGAATACAGTTATTTAGCTGATGCATTCATTAAGGTCTTTTCTGGAAAGATTAGTAATTTTGATGCATTAACTAACTCTATGTTAATTCTCCTAACCATGCTTCTAAATGATAGATATCACAACTTTAGCACCCAACTTATGTATGAAATTGGTGCTAAGTTGGGTGACAAAGCAAATAGGAAGAAAAATATCTATTATGCTAGGTTTCTGATGATGTTGGCTAACCATGTTAGTCCAGCACCATTAGTTATCTCTAACCCTAATGCCAGGTTTGAGTGCTTTGTGCAAGAAAAGAGAGTATTGACAGACATACTGAGGCTGAACCACAATGGTGATGTTCCAGTGGTGTATCTGCCAATCATTGAGGTAACTACTACTATCCCTGTTAGTGTAGCTAACACCTCTACTGTTTTACCTTCCAATGTTGCTATGGAGTCTGTAGCTGTGACCCAACAGGCTCCTGCCCTAGCAACAAAACCAAAATCAAAGAAATCCTCCAAGCCAACCTCAGGTGCTTCTCAAAAGGCACCTGTTGTAAAAACTACCACACAACCTAAGGGGAGTGACTCTGGAGTTGTGAGAGGTGAGGGAAGGGGTGAACATCAAAGAAACCCCAAGGATAAGGAAGGACAGGTTAGTGTGTACCAGCCAAGCCCCATTGTGTCTTCCCAACAAGGCACAATGAGTAACATGGATTTAAACACAAGTCTAATTGCATCCTCCCAAAAGGATGTGATTATTGAAACAAGCTCTCCTCCTAGAGCACAGTCCAAAAGGGTAAGGGACACTTCAAGCCCACAGTCTACATTTTCCCAATACCAAAGGAGAGTGAAGCAAAAGTCCAAGGGTACACAGGGTGCACACACACTGGAAGCAACACTTCCAGTTTCTCAAATTCAGTTTGATGTAACCCCTATCATTTCTCTGGGGTTACAGTCCCATTCTCTAAACATCAATCTTGAATTATCTCCATCAAATTCACCAACTCAATCTTTAGATGTGGACATGATCCATACATCTATTCCTGATTCTCCAACTCTAATCTTGGAGAAGCCCCACTCTGAAGCTGGTGGCCATCACTTGTTAAGTGATTTGTTGGGCCATCAACCAATTTTTCCTGAAGTTGCAAGGGGATCTGTGGACCAATCTTTAAAATCAATCACCACAGACTCTACTGTAATTTCTCATTCTCAAAGTGCTTTCTTGACTTCATCAACGAAACAGTCTATTTCGTTGACAAGTGTTTCTCCATCAACGGTATCCATACCGTTGACAGTTCAAACTACCATTCCGTTGATAGTTCACTCTGCACCTTTAATTGAAAATCAAGTTGTTCCCACAACTAGTGCAGATGATCTAGTGGTAGTTGAGACACTTCTAGGACTGAGAGGGAGTGAAACTGAGAGGCTGGCTTGCAGCCAGGCAAAAGGAGAGAATGTGAGTGAGAGGCTGGCTATTTCTTCCAGCCAGGCAAAAGGAGAGATTGAGAGTTCCACCTTAGAAGGTGAAGGTGAGGGTGTGAGAGGTGTGAGCCATGGGGAGCCCATGATGCAAGAACAGAGTGGAGAGAGAGAAGGGACTACAGGAGTAATAAGAATGGAAGCAGTCATTGCTAGTGAGTTAATGGAGGTCAGTGAGGGAGAAAGGGAACTTACTTTCCAAGAGGTTTATCAACAAACTCTGGATAGTATTTCCCTGGATCCTGAGACCTTTACTTATCCTGTGTCAGCCTATCAAGTTTTGGCTCAACAGGGCAATGTGGAGGCAGAGAGGTCACTACAACTAATTCACACAACTGCATCAATGCAAAGAGCAAAGGATGCCTTGACCAATCTACCTCCAGGGGCTGAAGCAAGTGGAGAATTTGATTTTTCTGATAATGAGGATAGCTTTGGTGACATTCTACAGGTGGCCACTACTGCACAGACTGGGACTTCTGTGGTGCCTCCTACACCAAACTGGCTTTCTCAAGATATGCATGGTAGATGCAATTTGGATGCTGCCATCACAAGGCAGTACAATGAAGCATATCTAGCTCATGAGTCTGCAGGAGCAAGGGACAAGAAATTCTACAAAGCCATCATGGATTCTCTGGAAATTCAAAGGCTACAAATGTTGCAGACAAGGATTGAGGCTACAGAAATCAAGGACTCAATTAGCAACCTTAGGGCTGCTACTGACAGGAGGCTAGATGAAAAGCTTCCTCTTCACACTGTCTCCAGGATGACAAGGTTTTTCACCAAGGAACCTGAAGTGTCTTCATCTTTGAAAACTCTTTCCTCTAGAGTGGACAAAGTTGAGGCTACACTTAGTCACATGCAAAAGGAGCAGGAGAAGCAAACTCAGCTACTCACCCAGCTTCTGGCAGCTCAAGGGCTCCCTATCATCTCACTTGATGCTAACAAAAAGGGGGAGAAATCTAAGGAGCTAGACATTCAGATTACAAAGGTTATGGTCCCAGCCATCTCCTTACCAGACGAGCCATTAGCAATGGGGGAGTTTCCAAAGAAGAAAAAGGACAGTATTGACCTGATCCAGGAAGCCTCTTTGAGGATGAAACTTGCAGAACAAATCAAGGATCACTGGTCAAATATTGAAGCAAAGGTCAAGAAGCTAGCTGACACTAAAAAGGTATCATCTGTACAAGCTACTTCAATACCACCATCAACAAATGAAATGGTGACAGTGCAAGTGGAGCCACAATTCAGGAGTTCCTATGTCATGGAACCCCTTCAGCATGGAGTCCTTCAAGATTCAAGGAATGAGAAAGGACAAGCTTCATGTTTGAGGAATGTGGATGCAAGAGGGATATCTCCAGTATCTCCCATAAAACCCAAAGGCAAGAACATAGAAAGGATAGCTTATCCTCCACCAAAGCCAGATGAGTTCAAAGTCTTAGGGAAGCTGATCAAGGAGAGCAAAGAAAGCAATCATCCAAGCATAAGGAACAAGAGGTCACTCATCTACAGGGATAACAAGGAAATCTACATTTGGGTTGGTCACCCAAATTTTGCTAAGGCCAAAGCTGAAGAAAGTGAAAGGGCAGCAATGCAAGCTCTTGCAGTTGCTCAATCACTTGAAGATGAAGAAGCCCTACAGGAAGAAAAGGCCAAGGATAAAGCTAAGGAAGCTGGAAAGAAGAAGAGAACAAGTCAGCCAAAGGCTAGAGCTAAGAGGAATCTGAACTTTGATGAAGATGATTCTCAAGAAACTGCTCAAGACTCTTCCACAACAAGTGCACATCAAATTCCTGGTGATCTACCTATTGAGGGAAAGTTGGCTTGTGATCCTGCACATCCTGTCAATTTTCATGATCATCCAATCATGCCAAAAGAGGAACCTTTTGATTTTGATGAAGCCTACTTTCCAAAGTTCCTGTTAGAGAAGGACCAACCAATGAAGACAAAGAAGAGGTCTGTCAAAGCAAAGCCTGTTCTTGTGAGAAAGCCACAATCTCAAAAACCCCCTGCAAACCCAGAGGACTGCATGTACATTGCTGACATCAGGGAAGAATCCAGTCTACATCTTGACTTAGACAACCTGGTGGAAGTAAGGGGAATTGCAGCTTCTCAAAAGTTGCCTGAAAGACTAGTGTTCATATTCAAGGGAGGTAGAGAACAAGTGTGGCCTCTCTACAGAATTTTAGGAGAAGACTATCAAACACTACTCTCAGTGTTTAGATGCTTGAAAAAGGACTTTGGTTTCACCAAAACAGCCAAGTCTGAGGTGGTCTCCAAAATCTGTCAGATAAAGGCTAGCTGGAACAAGCCTGAGGCTCTTCCCAGGATACTTAGAGTTCCCTCAACAGGAAAGAAAATCCATCTTCAACCTTATTGGATGATGGAGTTTAAGGACAAGGACAATTGCAGAAGATTCTTCAGAATGGAAGACCAGCTGGAGAAGGCATCTAATCAAACTCTAAAGCTGATGCAATCCAAGCTTGGTGATCAAGATGAAGAGGAGAAAATCTTCTACAGAAGGCTACAGGTCCAGATTGAGGAAAACAACTCCAAGAGAGGGAAGAAGACTATGCCACAAAGAAGTCACAGATGAAACATTTGCTCAGACTAGAGGAGCACTTGTGGGCATTAGTCTTGTAAGTCTTGTATTTTGTCTATAAAGTTTTGAAGCTTAATACATTTTCTACTTTTGTAATTTATGATGTATCTGAGTGTTTTTGTTATCATCAAGTCTCTTGATTTATGGCTGTTATTCTATCAGTCATAAATTGGGGGAGATTTTTAGGAATATGTTGTTCTTGATGATAAACATAAAACACTTAGTAGAATTTGTGTAAAGTCATTTTTGTAACTGTCAACGAAATGGCATGCTTTGCAGCATTCCGTTGACAGGAAGCTCATCAACGAAATGAGTGTTGTAGCAATTGCATTGTACAATACTTCTCAGTATGATAGGCATTCTGTTATATGTTTTAGATAGGTTTTCTAAGTCATGTTGACTAAGTACTAGATAGGCAAAATAGGTTGGTTAATTGTAAATATGTTATGCCTTGTAATTCTGCCTAAGTGAAGACATGTCAACGGTATGAAGATTACTCTGTCAACGGTATGGAGTTTACCCATCAACGAAACGAGGGAAACACCATCAACGGAATGAAGAATGAAGCTATCAACGAAACACATCTCCTTGCTATCAACGAATCAATGTTGCTTTTTGAACAGTTGACAAAGTGATAGTGACAGTTTACTGAACAGATCTAAAAGGAGATATGGAAGTGTACTTTGCATTGGAAGCCATCAAAGTGGATACTGGAAATAAGGAAACATTCCAATTTCCAATAAGGCTCTTGGAAATGATTATAATGAGCATGAAGACAAAAGCAAAGATCTCCAAGGACCATTGGACAAAAGGAATGAAAAGCAAGCTACTGATGGTTACTACATTTATTCTTTAGTTTAACCAAACGTAGAATTGTAAACTTGGGATATATAACCAAGTGTAGCAGTTACTTTAGAATTAAGAGAAGAAACACAAATAGATTGTATTAGCTATTTTTGAGAGCAATTCTTCTCTACAACCTTGTAACTGAGCAGCTGTGTACTTTTGTATCACAGATTATTTCCGCAATAAAAACACTTCAGTTGGATCATCAAACAATCCAACTGAATTATTTATATCTTGTGTTTTTATTTATTCAGTTCAGTTTAATTTTATAAAGTGTTTAGTTTCAAGAAAATATCAAGAATTGTATTCAACCCCCCCTTCTACAATTCTGTTAGGTCATTTGGGAATAACAACAATATCTCATCCTTTTCCGATATCTTTTATTTAACATACTTCGATAATCTAAATCGTCTCGTCCAATAGCCTCTGTTGCATGGATAACCATATTTCAATTGATAGAATAATCTTGATCAATTAAATAAATAACCCACGTATCTCGCTCGTCAAAAATCTCTATACTATAAAAGTCAACATCTAAGTCAACGGCCTCGTAAATCTTATTTTCTAACATTACTGACAAATTTCTATTCCAACTACCCCTCGTGATAATATCAGACATGACCAAAGTATTTAAACAAGTCTCCAATCACTTATTCGTATTTATGACTCACTAACCAAATAATCCACGTATTCCACGTAACACACATTGTCATTTAATTGCGATAAATAAATCACATAAGTCTCCTAACGTCCAAGAAATAATTTTAGAAAAATATTCAACTCTCGTTTCAGAGGAATTAAACCTCAAAATATTTTTAGATCAAAAATCGGATCATTTATCCTAATATAAAGATTTAAAAACAATTTAATCAATTAATATAAAATTAATTGACTAATTCCAAACACTCAAACAAATTCGTATGAATAAAACCAAGCCAAGAAAATAATTAAATATAATTTAAATTAATTAGATTTAATTAATAATTATTTAATAGAATTAACTGATTATTAAAATTAATCAATTAGTTAAATAAATAAATTATTAATAAAAAATAATTAAAATAATTAAATTTAATAAATTTTCGAATTTAAATAAATATTTATAAATTTATAAAATTTTCTGAATATTAAAATGTATTTTTAAATCAAAAATATGATTTTTAGAATTTTTAAACTATTTTTTTGAATTATTTAAAAAAATAATTCCAGAAACACTATTCATCTTCTTCCTTGAAAGCTTCAAGCCAGCTTTAATGGAGGTTCGCCGGAATCTGGAAATTTCCGGCGACCATAACATTTTCCGGCCAAAATCCGACTAGCGCCATTTCTGCACCAAACTGAATGTTCTATATACCAAAACAAAGCTTAGAACACGTACAATCTAACCCCCATATCCACATACACAAACAATCAACAGATTTTACGAACTAATGGTTTGAAAATTCGAAAAAAACTAACAATTCGAACTAGCTAATCTAGGAATAGAACGACTCAATTAAACATGTAAATCGATTAATATGAAGCTATAGGAACCATCAAAATCAACGGACAAACTCTAAATCAAAAAGCCCCAATTCGAGCTCAAGAACCCTAAATTTTCGAATTGGACAATCCGGAAATCAAACAATGAAATTGAACACATATTTGGACTCCTTACAACCATACGAAGCTATACATATCATCAAATCACATGAACAAGCTCAGAATCAAAAAGCCCCAAATTTGACATAAACCCTAATTTTCCAGAATTAAAGAAAATTCGTATGAAATTGAAATATTACCCCACGTGAAATTTGAAGGTATATTATGAAACTAGATTCCAAGACCTTCGATTTGACTATAAGAACGTTGAAATCGGACTCCGGTAACGCCTTCAAATTTGTGTTTGATTCTCAAAAACACGAAGAACACGGTTCAGAGATTTTTATATTTAACGATATATTAACTTGATTATACGCAAAATAATGTACGATACACCTTTTTATATTAAACGGAAAATAATACCCCAAACGACATTTTTGGATCGATACTGATCCGATGGATCGCTTTAAATACAATTTAACAGAATATACACTTTAAATCTTTAATAAAGTAGAATACACGTTTTACGAGACGTTAATCATCCAGAATGTACGGATAACTACAAGTATCGTTTAATAATAGATATACGAACCAAAATACCTCTATTACGAGTATTTCTGAATACTTCCCACTTTAACGAATGAAATATTGGTACGAACGATATACCAATTTCCCGAATAATTTGGGAATGATCTAAATTTTCTTTTCGATAATTAAAATAGAATAAAATAGTATGACATCCTTTTCAAAATAATTTCTAATTCCCCACACATTTAAACAGATAAAAACATTTAATAAATTTTAATATGAAAATAAAATTTCATTTCACATCAAATATTAACACGTAATTTTCTCGGATCTTACATCCTTCCCGCCTTAACAGGATTCTGTCCTCAGAATCAGCTTGCGCAACATATGTGGATATTTTTCCAAAATTAACATTCTTTTACATCTCTTACATATCCTTGCAGTTCCTTCTTATCCCTTATACTTTCTCATTCCCTCATGTAATTACATTCCATTTCTCTTCCCATAATTCTTCCCTCAGTATAGCCCTTTCTCTTTGATCAATTCTGGTCGAATCCTAATTCCAATCATTTCTTCTAGTTAATCTTTTGTTATTATAACCTTAAAGCTCTGTCATTCCCAATTCTCGTACCGAAGATATTTACATCTCAAATCTTGCTTTCGCTCGTGGTAATTTAATCACAATTTCTTCGCTCAATAAGGTAAGGTAAATTATTCCCAACCTGGTGGCATACCTTCAAGATTATTCGAGACAACCAGATTCATGATATTTGAAATGAAAAGGTTCTGTATCATAGCAATGTCCCACAATTGGGGTTACCAAGTCTGCATATTCTAGAGCAAACATTATTGGAAATAAAAGAATCACTGAGAGATCAATTCGATCACATGAACTCAATGTTGCGTGTCTTAATTAAGACATTACTAAAGGTAATTAGCCTTCTTGTATTGCACAACACACAAGTGACGGCGTCCCATCAGACTTCTATCACACAGATAGATAGTCCTTGTGTCCCCTATAAATAGGGTTGTTTGTCTCAGTTGGAGTAGAGAAATATGAAAGAACTTTAGAGTCAGAATAACAACCAGGGCCTTTCGATAAGAAATCTCAAATACACGCCTTGGATTGAAATTGAATAGATTCCAAAGGTGTTATTCCAGAAAATAAGAACCACAAAAAGAAAGTATCCACAAATAGTGTTACGTCATAACTAGAGTTATCCACCCCTCAAGAATGAAGGAGTTGGAATTCGAATAGCATATTTTCAACAGGCCTCAAAAATTTGAAATAGATATCACAACAACCTCTGATGCAATTGCAAACATGATTTATCAAGAGTATCAAATACAAAGTCAAAAGGTGGAATATATTCACCAACACAAGTTTCGCTTTAAGAAATGTCAAATATTTCAATAGAATGGGAAGGTATTGCCAAGGTCTCCACATACGCCTTCTCTGTTGACTTCCTCGATAGCTCGTTATCCGATTCTACGCCCTTCTTTTCCACGTCGTAAAGTTATCAATATCGTACGTTGTCGTTGACTCGTGATAGTCCTCGAAGATTCCGCCGTAGACATCTACAACCGTAAGAAGTTCTATCCATCTCAGCACAAACATCTTAATCGAATACCCCTATCTTAACTCACTCATTGGTACTATATCCAATAGCCCAACACGAACTCTAAATGATCTCTGACATTCCTTATATAACTATATACACTCCTACACACTCTCGTTTCTAGTCTTACTATAACCCTGCTCTGATACCTACCTGTAACTCCCCAAATCCGGGGTCAAAGGATTTGGTCGTCACACTGCATTCTCAATTCAAACAACCTGTTCAATATTAAATCAACACAATAATAATATCTGTGATCCCAACTCTACCAAGAATCTTTAAAGGTTATAGTGCTAGAAACAAGAATCCAAAATTCCATTACATAAAATTTTCTTCTTTACAACCCTTTCTTTTCATACAATCCACAACACTAGTATAACTTCGATAAGAAGTATACCAGGCAACTAATCTTATACAATACAATATTTAATAGAAAACATTGACGCCCTCCAAACCCGGGGTACAGGTTTGGGGAGTCACTCGACCAACGAACCTCAACAAACCTGAATATAACACATGCATAATATAATAATAAATAAAACACCCCTTATCCAAGACCGCATCCAGATTATGGCATTGAACACAAGTTTCTTTAATCTTTTTATTAATACCAACCAGTTTTATCAGAGTTATTACATCACAACTTAAGTCCAGATCTAGACATCTAGTCTAACAAAACAAAACAACAACTACCCTGCCAAGGACAATCACTCGAGGAGCTCTCTTAGCTGCCGGTGAACTATCTGTCATGCTGTGCCGACTCATACTCTCGCTTCACTGGAATAGGGTTATAAAACAACAAGCAAGAGTGAGCCAAAAGTGCTCAGCAAACATCATATATATATATTCAATGCAGTTTCATAACGAAAAGGAATCACAAGAATTTGAATCAATGCACAATGCATGATTATATCAACCTCTTCTGAAGAAAACAGATTAGAATTGGATTTTTATTTAACTCATTCAAATCAAAGGTTGAGCTGCTGGCCAGCCACGCATCAACCCCGGACCTACTTATAGCAAAGCCCTCCACTGGATCCTTGGCCATCCTGTCCATAATTATCATCGACCAAAAATTTGGTCCGACCATTGCTGGTCTGTTTTTCAAAACATTTCCAATTCTATCATAACACAAAAGCAATACATGCTTCAATAATAATCACAACAAGAATAAAATAGTATGACAATATCAAGAGCTTTATCTGACAATCAATCACACCGAGGGTGAAATGACAATAGCAAAAGTGTTTAATCTGACAATCAATTATAACGAGGGTGAAATGACAATAGCAAAAGAGTTTCATCTGATAATCAATTACAACGAAGGTGAAATGACAATAGCAAAAGAGTTTCATCTGACAATCAATCACAACGAAGGTAAAATAGTGTGATAAATTGCAAAGGAGCTTCAAGAAATATTAAGGTTATAATATACACAGGTGAATCGAAGGCGAGGATTCTCAATATTCCACAAGATTGTGGATAATCAAAGGAATCAGGAATTTTTCATGGAAACAATGTTATTGGTTCAGATACAGGATAAGAATCGTATCATTGGGGTTGGTTTGATAACACATACATATAATAACTCAGAGTAAGATTACTCAAGGATTTGTGAAAGAAATAGACACTTGTCTGGTTCGATGTAGTCAAATTCTACCGTTGCTACTCTACCTTCTCCTTTCCCTTGTCTCGGGAACTCGATTCTATAATACATAACTCATATTAGTACATCTCATCATTTATTTTATCCTCAATATACACTCATAATCGTTGTATAAGTCTAAACAGCCTATCGGGGCACTTCCGAGATTTATCGAACGCCCGACCTATTTTTCCGATAAGTAAACTCATACACAAATCTTTATATAAAACATTTACGGACACTAAACACATTATTCCACTTTATAGAAACCATATAGCACTTATAAATATTTTTAAAACAATATCCGAGGCTTATTTGAATTTAAATAAGTCGCAAACAAATTTTTAAATCAAAAATCGGATTTTAAATCCAATATAAGTATTTAAATGCAAATAAATCAATCAATAAAATTAATTGACACTCTTTAAATGCTCAAACTATTTTTAAGTAATACAACAGCTTTGAAAATAATTAAACTGATTTTTTAATTAATTAAATCTAATTTATAATTAATTTTCAAGAATTAACTGATTAAAAGAATTAATCAATCAATTAGATAAACTAATTAATAATTAAAAATAATTAAAATAATTAAGTTTAATCAATTTTCGAATTTAAAATAATAAATATAATTTTCCGGAATTTTTCTGAATTAAAAATATATTTTTATAAATCAAATATGAATTTTTAAAGATTTTAAACTATTTTCGAATTAATTTTAAAAATAAAATTCAAAAACAGTTTTCTGAAAATAATTTAGGGTTTCGAAGATTGAAACCGGGTCGAAAATTCGGGTAAACGGGTCGGAAAGAACGAATCCGGGTCACCAAGAACAACCCGCCGGAATCTGGGTTTTCTAGAATCTGGCCGGCGTCCGGTGGCCGGAATCATTCGTTTCCGATCAAACACACACCAAACCAGAGGGCTTTTGTTCGCCTCTTCAAAACAAACACAACCAACATACATACAATCCCGAACTATGCCGGAATCGAGCAAAAAACTCAGTTAAAGAAAACCGGTGGCAACAACTCCGGCCGGAAACACGATCTCTCTTATTTCTACATGAAACTCGACGTTTAATATGTTAAAATGAAGCTTACAACACATACAATCAAAGCCCTCTACCAGAATTCATGTCAGATCATCAACAAGAACGGACGAATCAAAAGAAAAATTAGGGCAAAACCCCTAAAATCGAATTCATCAAAATTGGACATAAACATGAAATTAAAGCATGGATTCCTGCTAATTAGAACCCTAGGAACATGTTAGAAGCAACCAATTGAACGGAGAATCAACGGAATGAAAATCCCTAATTCGAACATAAACCCTAATTTTAATTCGAATTTGAAAAATTCATAATAAATCGAGAAATTTCCAGATGATGATGAGGTTGGAAGATTCTGAAACTAGAGCGCAAGATCTTTGATTTGAGTACTTGAACTTTGGATTTGGATTTCAATAACACCTTCAAAAGTTGGTTTGATTATTCAAGAACACGAAGAACACGGTTCGAGAATTTTTTATTTTTGTATATTTGTAATACGGATTATATGAGGTATAATGTACGATTCTCCTTTTTATACTTAGTGAAAAATATTGCCCTAAACGACATTTTTGGATCGATATAGATCCACTGGATCGTTTAAAAACCCTAATTAGGTTAAAAACACGTTTTACGAAAAGATAATCATCTACAAAGACTGATAATTATCCAAATCAATACATATCATTATATAATTAATGCTCAAGAATACTGGGGCTATAACAGATGAAATATCGATATGAACGACATATCCGTCACCCTGGACAATTAGGGTTTGGAACAAATTTTTCCCTTTTTGAACAAAACGAATTATACTGACAAGATCAATTAGATAGGGATGAAATGATACGAATAGTTCTTTCGATAACGATTCGAATACGAAAGACGAAGGGATAATGATGATGTACAAAATTTCAACGGGGCCCTTGAATTTTCAAAACGGGGCTCAAAATTGAATAAGATTTCAAATGACGAAATATTTGAAAGGGGCTTTCGACTCACCAAACAACACATAATCACTTAATAATCGTAACTTATTAATATTCAAATTTTCCCACAAGAAATACTTTACACCAAATATATCATTTATACAGAAAAAAAATTCACGGATATTACATCATTCCCCCCTTAATAGGATTCTGTCCTCAGAATCTAATCGAGGAAACAACTTGGGATACTTCCCTAGCACATTACTCTCAAATTTCCAAATACATTCTCCTACCTTAGAACTTCTCCACATTATTTTAACTAATGCTACAGTCTTATCAACGCGCACATCATACTCAGTTAGCCAATCAATTCCTAAGATCACATCAAATTCTCTCAACTTAAAGGGTAACAATTTGACATAAAAACGATTTCCTAGAATCTCAACTTCGCAACGGGGACAACATAAACTGACCGGTATACGATTTCGGTTAACTATTTCTATGTTCAACACTCCACTTAAAGGTTCCATTAAGCAATTTGAATTATGAGCAAACGTCTCAGAAATAAACGACTTAGTAGCTTCTGAATTCATTAGAAGTGTACCTGCTATCACATCAGTGTCACAATCTGCTTCCCTCATCGTTATGTTATAAGCTCTGGGTTGCGGCTGATCATTGACAGCTGGAGGTGCCTCTATCTCTCGAATCATGTTGTTCACGGTTACTGGTGCCCTTCAATCCTTAATCATATGACCTGGTTTCATGCATCGATAACACACAATGCCTGTCTTGCAATCCCTGGAATAATGACCCTTCTGGTTGCAGTTAAAACATGTAACATTCAGTCTGTGGCATACTTCGGGGTTTCTCTTTCCGCATGTCTTACATTCTGGCAGTGGAGGTCTGGAAACTACTTGCTGATCGTCGTTGGATGGAACATTGATTGGTCTTGCATCCCTGGTATCCGTCTTCCTGAAATTTGAACCTCTACCCATCTGAAATCCTGGTTTCTTGTTTGAATGTCCCTGAAAATCTCCCTGTGGCTGTACCTTATCGGATGCCCCTATCTTTCTTTTCTTATTCTCTTTCTCTCTCATGTATGAATCACTCTCTCCTTCCACAATCATTACCTTCTGTACTACGGCTGCATATGTATCTAACTCCAAAACTGCTAATTTACTACGAATCCTTGACCTCAGTCCCTGTTGGAAACTCTTGGCCTTCTTCTTCTCCGTATCCACATATGTCGGAACAAACCTAGACAACTCAGTAAACTTGGTCTCATATTGAGAAACAGTCATACTACCCTGCTTTAGTTCTAGAAATTTCAACTCCATTTGATCTTGCATATAGTCAGGAAAATACTTCTCTAAGAACAATTCTGTAAATCTCTCCCACATAACTAACCCTTTTGGTTCCAAAGCCTTACTAGTTTCCCACCAATAGCTTGCCTCATTTTTCAAAAAATAACTAGCATACTCAATTTTCTTCTCTCCCGTTACCTCTATCAATGTAAAAGCTTCCTCCATTTCCTTCAACCATGCCTTTGCCTCAACCGGATCAGCGGATCCCTTAAACTTTGGAGGTTTTGCTGCTTGAAAGGATTTAAACGTAACCACGGGTAATACCTGCTGGTGTTGCTGCTACTGATGCTGTTGTTGCTGATACTGCTGCTGCTGATGCTGTTGTTGCTAATGCTGCTGTTGCTGATGTTGTTGCTGCTGTAGCAACTGCTGTTGAATCTATTGTTGTTGTTGTGCTAACGTAGTAGTTTGTTGAGTAAGGGTGTTCAAAAGTTGTATTACAACCGGATCTAAATGACCCGTCGGGGGTGTATTCTGTTGACCTTCTCGGTCAGTGGAACTATTTGCACGTGTGCTGCGTCTAGGTGGCATATTGCTGATGAATAAACAATAACTGATTTAATCAAACAATTTATAAATGAAAAGAATATCGTTGTTAGAATCAAGGGTTACGAATCGCCAAATGGTACCGCGACGGTTACAAGTCTTCACATATATATGAAAAAAAAACAATTGTGGCAATAAGTAGAATGGCAATCATGATGTTGACGTAAAATAACAAAGAAAGAATGACTGTTCTCCAAATGTATTGATCATATATAATAAGATTCGATACAAGCGTAGAATGCTTTCAAAAGTAAAATATGTTATAGCTGAACTATAACTGCCGATCAACAGTACAACAACAAAAATACAACAACAATCCAAGGCGATACTATAAGCCTGGTGCACTGCTGATATTATACTATGCATCTATGTACTCTTCTGACTAGAATCCATCCACTCCCATAACATCCCATCTACTCTACTTTTGCTCACGGATTATCGTCTCTAATCTCCCATAGTGCTGGTCCGGCAATCTCCCCAATCTCTCTCATCGCATAGTCCAAAATCTCTCTCATCCCTGATGTAGTCTCTCCATCTCTTCTAGTAGCTAGTCCATGCAATCTCGTCTCTACCAATGTCCTCACAACTCTAAGTCTCATCCGTGTATCAACTGTCTGATCTCTAAATCTATCTCTATCTCTGGCTACAACTGCCTCTGTTGAACGCATCTCACGCATCTCTGACACCTGTCTATGAAAGTAATCCTTCTCCTCTCTCATCCTCTGATAACGGTGATGTGGAACTGGTGGCTCAGAGATCTGGAACAAAGGTCCGGAAACTGAAGGCTGAGATCGCGGTTCTGCGGGTATGCGTCGAAGTGGAACGGGATAAGGTATAGAATCCCTCATGACCATTGTAGGTCCAGTCTGAGGTCGCGTCGGTCGCGACGGTCCTGCTCTCTCATCTGGTACAAGTCTCTCCTCTACCGGGTGCTCTGACGGATCTGAATCTGAACTAGAGCTAGGTGGCTGCAATTATAACCATACTCGATTACTACGCAAAATATCTCAAATCGACCTTCTATTACCACTAGGTGAATTCCTAACCCTCTATGTTATCCTGGACCCTAAATCCTAACTTGTTTCATATGTCATAACATGTTTCTCTGATATCAACCTGTGACGCCCTCCAAACCCGGGGTACAGGTTTGGGGAGTCACTCGACCAACGAACCTCAACAAACCTGAATATAACACATGCATAATATAATAATAACATAAAACACCCCTTATCCAAGAACGCATCCAGATTATGGCATTGAACACAAGTTTCTACAATCTTTTTATTAATACAAACCAGTTTTATCAGAGTTATTACATCACAACTTAAGTCCAGAGCTAGACATCTAGTCTAACAAAACAAAACAACAACTACCCTGCCAAGGACAATCACTCGAGGAGCTCTCCTAGCTGCCGGAGAACTATCCGTCATGCTGTGCCGACTCATACTCTCTCTTCACTGGAATAGGGTTATAAAACAACAAGCAAGAGTGAGCCAAAAGTGCTCAGCAAACATCATATATATTTTCAATGCAGTTTCATAACGAAAAGGAATCACAAGAATTTGAATCAATGCACAATGCATGATTATATCAACCTCTTCTGAAGAAAACAGATTAGAATTGGATTTTTATTTATCTCATTCAAATCAAAGGTTGAGCTGCTGGCCAGCCACGCATCAACCCCGGACCTGCTTATAGCAAAGCCCTCCACTGGATCCTTGGACATCCTGGCCATAATTATCATCGACCAAAAATTTGGTCCGACCATTGCTAGTCTGTTTTTCAAAACATTTCCAATTCTATCATAACACATAAGCAATACATGCTTCAATAATAATCACAACAAGAATAAAATAGTATGACAATATCAAGAGCTTTATCTGACAATCAATCACAACGAGGGTGAAATGACAATAGCAAAAGTGTTTTATCTGACAATCAATTTTAACGAAGGTGAAATGACAATAACAAAAGAGTTTCATCTGACAATCAATCACAACGAAGGTGAAATGACAATAGCAAAAGAGTTTCATCTGATAATCAATCACAACGAAGGTGAAATAGTATGATAAATTGCAAAGGAGCTTCAACTGATCAAGATCAGGTAAGGTCCGTGAAACAAGTTCGGAATGGTTTCAAAGAAGCAACACATCCGTCTCAAGAATTATCAAGGTTATAATATACACAGGTGAATCGAAGGCGAGGATTCTCAATATTCCACAAGATTGTGGATAATCAAAGGAATCGGGAATTTTTCATGGAAACAATGTGATTGGTTCAAATACAGGATAAGAATCGTATCATTGGGGTTGGTTTGATAACACATACATATAATAACTCAGAGTAAGATTACTCAAGGATTTGTGAAAGAAATAGACACTTGCCTGGTTCGATGTAGTCAAATTCTACCGTTGCTACTCTACCTTCTCCTTTCCCTTGCCCCGGGAACTCGATTCTATAATACATAACTCATATTAGTACATCTCATCATTTATTCTATCCTCAATATACACTCATAATCATTGTATAAGTCTAAATAGCCTATCGGGCCACTTCCGAGATTTATCGAACGCCCGACCTATTTTTCCGATAAGTAAACTCATACACAAATCTTTATATAAAACATTTACGGACACTAAACACATTATTCCACTTTATATAAACCATATAGCACTTATAAATATTTTTAAAACAATATTCGAGGCTTATTTGAATTTAAATAAGTCGCAAACAAATTTTTAAATCAAAAATCGGATTTTTAAATCCAATATAAGTATTTAAATGCAAATAAATCAACTAATAAAATTAATTGACACTATTTAAATGCTCAAACTATTTTAATATAATAAAACAGGTTTGAAAATAATGAAACTGAATTTTAAATTAATTAAATCGAATTTATAATTAATTTTCAAGAATTAACTGATTAAAAGAATTAATCAATCAATTAAATAAACTAATTACTAATTAAAAATAATTAAAATAATTAATTTTAATCAATTTTCGAATTTGAAATAATAAATATAATTTTCCAGAATTTTTCTGAATTAAAAATATATTTTTATAAATAAAATATGAATTTTTAAAGATTTTAAACTATTTTCGAATTAATTTTAAAAATAAAATTCAAAAACAGTTTTCTGAAAATAATTTAGGGTTTCGAAGATTGAAACCGGGTCAAAAATTCGGGTAAACGGGTAGGGAAGAACGAATCCGGGTTACCAAGAACAACCCGCCGGAATCTGGGTTTTCCAGAATCCGGCCGGCGTCCGGTGGCCGGAATCATTCGTTTCCGATCAAACACACACCAAACCATAGGGCTTTTGTTCGCCTCTTCAAAACAAACACAACCAACATACATACAATCCCGAACTATGCCGGAATCGATCACAAAACTCAGTTAAAGAAAACCGGCGGCAACAACTCTGGCCGGAAACACGATCTCTCTTATTTCTACATGAAACTCGACGTTTAATATGTTAAAATGAAGCTTACAACACATACAAATCAAAGCCCTCTACCAGAATTCATGTCAGGTCATCAACAAGAACGGACGAATCAAAAGAAAAATTAGGGCAAAAACCCTAAAATCGAATTCATCAAAATTGGACAAAAACATGAAATTAAAGCATGGATTCCTGCTAATTAGAACCCTAGGAACATGTTAGAAGCAACCAATTGAACGGAGAATCAACAGAATGAAAATCCCCAATTCGAACATAAACCCTAATTTTAATTCGAATTTGAAAAATTCATAATAAATCGAAAAATTACCAGAAGATGATGAGGTTGGGAGATTCTGAAACTAGAGCTCAAGATCTTTGATTTGAGGACTTGAACTTTGGATTTGGATTTCAATAACACCTTCAAAAGTTGGTTTGATTATTCAAGAACACGAAGAACACGGTTCGGGAATTTTTTATTTTTGTATATTTGTAATACGGATTATATGAGGTATAATGTACGATTCTCCTTTTTATACTTAGTGAAAAATATTGCCCTAAACGACATTTTTGGATCGATATAGATCCACTGGATCGTTTAAAAACCCTAATTAGGTTAAAAACACGTTTTACGAAAAGATAATCATCTACAAAGACTGATAATTATCCAAATCAATACATATCATTATATAATTAATGCTCAAGAATACTGGGGCTATAACAGATGAAATATCGATATGAACGACATATCCGTCACCCTGGACAATTAGGGTTTGGAACAAATTTTTCCCTTTTTGAACAAAACGAATTATACTGACAAGATCAATTAGATAGGGATGAAATGATACGAATAGTTCTTTCGATAACGATTCGAATACGAAAGACGAAGGGATAATGATGATGTACAAAATTTCAACGGGGCCCTTGAATTTTCAAAACGGGGCTCAAAATTGAATAAGATTTCAAATGACGAAATATTTGAAAGGGGCTTTCGACTCACCAAACAACACATAATCACTTAATAATCGTAACTTATTAATATTCAAATTTTCCCACAAGAAATACTTTACACCAAATATATCATTTATACAGAAAAAAAATTCACGGATATTACATCATTCCCCCCTTAATAGGATTCTGTCCTCAGAATCTAATCGAGGAAACAACTTGGGATACTTCCCTAGCACATTACTCTCAAATTTCCAAATACATTCTCCTACCTTAGAACTTCTCCACATTATTTTAACTAATGCTACAGTCTTATCAACGCGCACATCATACTCAGTTAGCCAATCATTGTATTGAATTTATGTAACCTTGAACTCATTGAAGCTAATCTACGGATTAGAATTGTAGCACCCTTCGCGGTTTATATTTAGAAAATGATATATTCCCCCACTCGTGTTTTGATTTGGTGCATTTGATTTCGTTATAGAACTGAATGATTAATCCACGAACGAAATTAAATAATTTGTGAGTATCGTATTCAACCCCCCCCCCTTCCACGATACTTTGGACCTAACAATTGGTATCAGAGCTACTTGATTGACGTACAAATCAGATCCGGTGAATGAGACCAAAATCAAACATAGCTTGAAAATTCGAAGCAAATTTTTTAACTTTCAAATTTTTTCATTTGATTGAAATTTCTTGAATTTTAAACAATTTGAAATTTTCAGAAACCATGAGTGCTCCAAAGACAACTGCTGGTATTAAAGTTCCCCCGTTTACAAAAGATGATTTCGGTTTGTGGAAGATAAAGATGCTGTTATTTATCAAGGCATCTAATCCGTTGTATATTGGCGTATTAGAGAACGGACCGTTTGTACCAATGAAACCAGTTAGTGAATCTACAGCTCCTGATGGTACCAGGATTCCTCAAGGCACCCAACCTAAGGATATCACTGAGTACACAGATTCTGACAAAGAACTCATTCGATTGGATACAGGTTTGATGTTGATATTGGCAGACTCCGCAGACAAGGAAATGAGCTATCAGTTGATGAACTGTACAAGCGGGAAACACATGTGGGATACGATAAACTTAATAATGGAAGGAACTGAAGACGTTCAGGAAAACAGATTGGACATCCTGACTTCTCAGTATGAATCTTTTAGGTCTCTTCCAGGAGAAAGTATAACTCAGGTCTTTGAGAAATATACTAAGCTTCTTAATGAATTGGCATTGAAAGGGAAGACCTATCCTGTAACGCCCCAAATCTGGGGTCAAAGGATTTGGTCGTCACACTGCATTCTCAATTCAAACAACCTGTTCAATATTAAATCAACACAATAATAATATCTGTGACCCCAACTCTACCAAGAATCTTTAAAGGTTATAGTGCTAGAAACAAGAATCCAAAATTCCATTACATAAAATTTTCTTCTTTACAACCCTTTCTTTTCATACAATCCACAACACTAGTATAACTTCGATAAGAAGTATACCAGGCAACTAATCTTATACAATACAATATTTAATAGAAAACATATATATACAAAACCTATCACTAGCTCCAAATGCTCTGGATCACAACATCTTTACGCTACTATCCTTTCCCATCTCTGATCGGCTACGCGGACAACTCTTGCCAATATACCTTCTTACTGAAAGGCTAAAATATATAAAGAAGCAAGTATGAGCGAAAGAATTGCTCAACAAGTGCATTATCAAGTATAATATAAAATTTTCCAAAATAAGCTTTGGATTTTCAAATAAACAAACTTTTGTTTTAAACATTTGTAAACTCAACAATTCTCAAATCAAGCTTAGTAATTTACCACAAATTTTCTTTTAGTTTTTCGCAATTGAATAGTTTAAAACACAAAAGATTTATATTGGTCGTCACGGTGACTGAATCAACAATAACTACAATAGTATGTAGAAAATATGAAATAATTATAACTCATCAAGATAGATATCTCACAACTGCCAATGGAATCAAGGAAGTGGATTTCGACTATTTGGAATCCGAATGTATTAAGCGTACGTGATTTCAGCAAGATTGAAACCACTATTATTAATCAACGAACCAACAACTTCACGCAACGATTAAACCTGAGAATCAGGTCATAACTCACAAGTACAAAACATATGGGTGTAACTCATCTCAGAAATCAGAACTTATGTTAGAATTGGATTTTTTTATTTATCTCATTCAAATCAAAGGTTGAGCTGCTGGCCAGCCACGCATCAACCCCGGACCTGCTTATAGCAAAGCCCTCCACTGGATCCTTGGCCATCCTGGCCTTAATTATCATCGACCATAAATTTGGTCCTCATTTTAAAAAAAACATTCCAATTCTATTTTATATACATCAGGTGTCAGCACAATTGACAACCTTACTTACGACAGCCAGGTGTCGGAAGAATCGACAACCTTAATACAACAATTGCTAGAAAACTCACGTTCCAGGAAACAACTCAACTATGAAGAATTCATCAAGGGATAACAATACAATCTAGTATCGACGAGATCGATGCAACAATTGGGATGATAATGAAGAATCAACAACAACATGCTCAACAAGGTTAAGTCTGATATAAAACAGGCATTATAATAACAACAGAATTTGCAACAACTCTATATGGAGTAGGGTTCAAAGAACAGGCTCTAGATGGCCTCAACAGTTGACAAGAAAGCCAAGTTCGAGTTTAAGAAAGATTCAAAGTGAAGTTTATCAATAGGGGAAACAATGCTTGCATAAGTGCAAGATGGAAAATGGAATACTTGTAGAACAAGTACCACAACTTCAGAATTTTAAAATAACATTTTACCCTCATAGGGTTCACAAGTTCCCACTCATCTAGGGTTGGCAATATTCCAACCTAATATTTTTAAATCAAGCTTTTTGAAAGAAAGCCTTAGTATTCGGCCCATAACTATCTTTTCAATCGTTTCAATATAATAAGTATATCTTTCCAATCAATCATAAAAATATGAATCTAAGTTCATAAAGTATAAAGGAATACTCGTCAATTTACGAGATTAAATAAATACTTGCAGTTCAATGCAAAAGAGTCATCATTTTAATATTTAGGGAAAAGTATGTCAACTGCATAATAATAATTCAAGAAATATCAATCAATTAATAAGAAAGGGTATAAACACTTGCCTCTGGTCCTTAGCTATTTCGTAAGGCTGAAATAATACGATTCCTTCCTTATTCTGCCTTATCGCACGATCCTCTATTTCCGTCCTTCTTTGCTTTAACGCTCTAGTGAATACCACTTGTCTACTCCTACCATTTTGAATCCACGTGTCTGCCATTCTTACCGATATCTCCGTTGGAAGAAAATACTTGCACATGTCCTCTACGAGTGTTGACGTCCCCTTGGTGCTACGTCACCTCACAAATAACCCAATCCGTCGTAAACAATATCTCATCCTTTTCCGATATCTTTTATTTAACATACTTCGATAATCTAAATCGTCTCGTCCAATAGCCTCTGTTGCATGGATAACCATATTTTAATTGATAGAATAATCATGATCAATTAAATAAATAACCCACGTATCTCGCTCGTCAAAAATCTCTATACTATAAAAGTCAACATCTAAGTCAACGGCCTCGTAAATCTCATTTTCTAACATTACTGACAAATTTCTATTCCAACTACCCCTCATGATAATATCAGACACGACCAAAGTATTTAAACAAGTCTCCAATCACTTATTCGTATTTATGACTCACTAACCAGATAATCCACGTATTCCTTGTAACACACATTGTCATTTAATTACGATAAATAAATCACATAAGTCTCCTAACGTCCAAGAAATAATTTTAGAAAAATATTCGACTCTCGTTTCAGAGGAATTAAACCTCAAAATATTTTTAGATCAAAAATCGGATCATTTATCCTAATATAAAGATTTAAAAACAATTTAATCAATTAATATAAAATTAATTGACTAATTCCAAACACTCAAACAAATTCGTATTAATAAAACCAAGCCAAGAAAATAATTAAATCTAATTTAAATTAATTAGATTTAATTAATAATTATTTAATAGAATTAACTGATTATTAAAATTAATCAATTAGTTAAATAAATAAATTATTAATCAAAAATAATTAAAATAATTAAATTTAATAAATTTTCGAATTTAAATAAATATTTATAAATTTATAAAATTTTCTGAATATTAAAATGTATTTTTAAATCAAAATATGATTTTTAGAATTTTTAAACTTTTTTTTGAATTATTTAAAAAAATAATTCCAGAAACACTATTCATCTTCTTCCTTGAAAGCTTCAAGCCAGCTTTAATGGAGGTTCGCCGGAATCTGGAAATTTCCGGCGACCATAACATTTTCCGGCCAAAATCCGACTAGCACCATTTCTGCACCAAACTGAATGTTCTATATACCAAAACAAAGCTTAGAACAAGTACAATCTAAATTTTCGAATTGGACAATCCGGAAATCAAACAATGAAATTGAACACATATTTGGACTCCTTACAACCATACGAAGCTATACATATCATCAAATCACATGAACAAGCTCAGAATCAAAAAGCCCCAAATTTGACATAAACCCTAATTTTCCAGAATTAAAGAAAAATTCGTATGAAATTGAAATATTACCCCATGCGAAATCTGAAGGTAGATTATGAAACTAGATTCCAAGACCTTCGATTTGACTATAAGAACGTTGAAATCGGACTCCGGTAACGCCTTCAAATTTGTGTTTGATTCTCAAGAACACGAAGAACACGGTTCAGAGATTTTTATATTTAACGATATATTAACTTGATTATACGCAAAATAATGTACGATACACCTTTTTATATTAAACGGAAAATAATACCCCAAACGACATTTTTGGATCGATACTGATCTGATGGATCGCTTTAAATACAATTTAACAGAATATACGCTTTAAATCTTTAATAAAGTAGAATACACGTTTTACGAGACGATAATCATCCAGAATGTACGGATAACTACAAGTATCGTTTAATAATAGATATACAAACCAAAATACCTCTATTACGAGTATTTCTGAATACTTCCCACTTTAACGAATGAAATATTGGTACGAACGATATACCAATTTCCCGAATAATTTGGGAATGATCTAAATTTTCTTTTCGATAATTAAAATAGAATAAAATAGTATGACATCCTTTTCAAAATAATTTCTAATTCCCCACACATTTAAACAGATAAAAACATTTAATAAATTTTAATATGAAAATAAAATAAAATTTCACATCAAATATTAACACGTAATTTTCTCGGATCTTACATATCCACTGAGAGAAACAAACAGGAAGTTCATGATGACGCTGCCCCATCACGTAGAACACAAGTCCTCATCCATAAGGGAAAGAATTGACTTCACAAAGATGTCATTAGAGATGATCTATGGCAAGTTGAAGACTTATGAGATGGAGCAAGAACAACGAGTGATAATCTACGGACCAAGGACAGTGGATAACAAGCACAATGCACTTGTGAGATCAGCAACACTTGTAGTGGATGAACCAACAACTTCTGATATTCAGGTTCAAACCCCTAGAGCTGGAAATGAGGTGATCATAGAAGCTGAGATGGATTCTGTGAATCTGGGTGTTGATGAAAGTGATTACTACACCCTAGAAGAGCTTGAGCAAATGGAAGACAAAACCATGGTGTACTTAGCTGCAAAGTTTAGTCATATTCGTTTCAAGAGAAACCCTAAGTACAAGTTCAAAGGCTCAACCAAAAGATTCCAGAAGAGCAAGTATTCACCTAGTACAGGTTTTAAGGGAGGCTACAAGACTGGCTCGATTGACAGAAGCAAATCAAGATGCTACAACTGCAATGAGTTAGGGCATTTCGCCACTGAATGCCTGAAGCCTCGTCAAGCAAGAGACATGAAAGATGTCTATGAAAATAAAGACTCTTATGAGGATTTGAAGAAGGAGAATGCCAAGCTGAAACAGCAACTGGAGGCATTGTCTGGAAAGCAAAAAGGGAACGCTTATATAGCAGAGGGAAAACACTGGGATGATACTGATTCGAATGAAGAGGAGGAATATGTAAATGTTGCCCTAATGGCTAACACTTCAGAGGAATCACCACAATTATCTTAGGTACCTATCTTAACAACAATTGACATGTCTAATTCTGAGTACAAGAAAACTGTGCAAGATCTTAGTGTAGAATTGTTTAATGTACACACAAACATGCTAGCATCTGAAATGGAAAATGCTAAACTAGTTCTTAAGATTAAAAATCTAGAATCTAAAAATGAAGAACTAGAGCTTGTAGTTGTCACATTAGAAGATCTTAAGCAAAAGATTGTGTACTTGGAGAACAAGGTCAAGTGTAATGATGAGATAGAGACTATCCTCAGGAAGCGGATTTCAGAGTTAGATTTGAAACTGAATGTTTTTAAGAATTCCGCCCTAATTGCTAAGGAGATCATTGATACTCAGACCATAGGGAACAAGACTGCTATAGGACTTGACTACACCAAAAAGGCTGGGAAAAAGATTTTGGAATTTCCTGTGACATCTACTGTTGTCAGGAAGAATATTCCACACATTCTTAAGAATGTGGTCAGTCCAGTCTTTGTCAAGCCCTTCTTAGAACCTTTTCATGAGGATGACTTATACATAAGACAAGAATTGCTTGAGGAGGATTTAGTGAAGGAAAAAGAGGTAAAGACTAAGTTTCCTAGGAAATCAGTAAAAACTGAATTACCTAAAACTGAAGTAGGTGACTTAGTTATCAAGGCTAAAAAGAACAGGAATGGGAAAAAGAATGTTGTTAATCAGAATATTGTTTCTTCTTCTCCCATTGCATCTAGGAAGTTGTGCACTATTTGTAATTCTACTGGACACCTTACACATGCATGTAAAAAGGTTAAAGTAGAAACTGCTGAAACTTCTGCAATGCATAACATGTCTGACATGCCTGATGTTCATGAACCATGTGGTAAGAAAGAGTGTTTGCTATGTACATACAACATTATGCATGCTTATTTTAAGTTGATGAATGCATCTGGTAGCAATAGAACTGATAATGTCAAACCCACAGAAAGCATGAATGTTAAACAAGTTAAGACTAACTTGAATGTTACTCCTGTTAAAGTATCTAAACCTTCAGGACCCAAACAAGTTTGGGTACCAAAGTCCGCTTAATCAATCTGTGATTACATGGTAAGGTTAAAAGCTCAAAGGTCGTGTGGATTCTGGATAGTGGTTGTTCTAGACACATGACAGGTGAAGAGTCCCTGCTTACAGAGGTGGTTAAGAAGACCGGCCCGATTGTAACCTTTGGAGATGATAACAAAGGATTCACTACGGGATATGGTAAATTGAAAATTGGGAATGTCATCATTGAAAACATCTCTCTTGTTGAAGGATTGAAGCACAATCTTCTAAGTATCAGTCAGTTCTATGATAAAGGCTACAATGTAGATTTCAGAAAGGACAAGTGCTTGATCACAAACAGGAAGGATGAGAAGCTTGCTCTACTGGGAGTAAGAAAAGGAAATTTGTTTATAGCTGACTTAAGTTCTACCAGTGAAGGAGAAGTTACATGTTTCTACAGTAAGGCATCTTCAGAACAAAGTTGGCTATGGCATAAGAAGCTCTCACATTTGAACTTCAAAACTATGAACTCTTTGGTAAAGAGAGAGTTAGTGAGAGGGTTGCCCCTGATGGAATTCAATCAGGAGGGACTATGTGAAGCATGTGAAAAGGGGAAGTCGAAGAAAGCATCACATAGAAGCAAAGAAATGACAAGCATTGTTGAACCATTACAACTGATTCATATGGATTTATTTGGTCCAGTCAATGTTATGTCACTTTCAAGGAAAAGATATGCATTGGTGATGGTGGATGACTACTCCAAGTAAACGTGGGTGTTGTTCTTACAATCAAAGGATGAAGCAACACAACTAATCATTGATCACATCAAGAAGATAGAAGTGGAAGCTAAGCTACCTGTGCGGACAATCAGATCAGACAATGGAACTGAATTCAAGAATGCAGTTCTTAATGATTTCTGCTCAGAGAAAGGAATATCAAGACAGTATTCAGCACCAAGAACTCCTCAACAGAATGGAGTAGTGGAAAGGAAGAACAGGACCTTGGTTGAAGCAGCAAGGACTATGTTAAATGAATCAAAACTTCCCACTTACTTTTGGGCTGAAGTAGTGAATACAGCTTTCTACACTCAGAATCGAACCCTGATCAACAAAGATCATGAAAAGACTCCGTATGAGTTAATGGCCAACAAGAAACCAACACTGAAGTACTTTCATGTGTTTGGTGCAAAGTGCTTTGTACTTAAAGATGGAGAACATTTGGGCAAGTTTGATGCCAAAGCAGATGAAGGCATTTTTCTGGGCTATTCTCTGGAATCTAAGGCTTACAGGGTGTATGTGATTGAAGATAAGAAGGTGTTGGAAAGCTTTAATGTAACATTCGACGACACCAAAAGACCAGGCCTGCAAACAAGAGAGAACTCTGAATCCTTGGTATTTGAAAATTTATCAGGAGATCTCTCTGACATTGAACAAGAACCTGAAGTTGTTACAGTTATTAATAATAATGATAATGATAATGATTCTGGACCAAGTGGTGATAGTGGTGGAAATACTCAAACAACTACTGGATCCACTAGTCAATCAATAGGGTCAACAGATCAAACCGTCAACAACTCAGGGGGAGCAGGAGAAGGATCAACTAGTCACACTCCACAACATCTAGAACAAGGAGAATCATCAAGATCGCATCTGCCAAGACAAAGGGTATGGAATAGAGATCACCCCTTTCACTTGATCATTGGTGATCCAGATTCAGGAGTGAGAACTAGGAGGACATCACAAAATGAATGTCACTATTCCGGGTTTCTTTCAGAAACAGAACCTAAGAAATTTGAAGATGCCCTAGATGATCCAGATTGGGTGATTGCAATGCAAGAGGAACTCAATCAGTTTGAAAGGCAGAAAGTTTGGAAGCTGGTACCCAGGCCAAAAGGGAAATATGTTATTGGAACAAGATGGGTATTCATAAATAAGTTGGACGAAGATGGCATTGTAACGAGAAACAAAGCCAGACTGGTTGCTAAAGGTTACTCTGAAGAAGAGGGTATAGATTATGATGAAACCTATGCACCAGTAGCAAGACTTGAGGCCATCAGAATGTTTCTGGCATTCACAGCACATTCCAATTACAAGATATATCAAATGGATGTGAAGAGTGCTTTTCTGAACAGGGGAGTTATAAGAAGAAGTGTATGTGGAACAACCTCCAGGGTTTGAGGATTCAAAACTGGCAGACTTTGTGTACTTTCTATTCAAAGCTCTCTATGGACTCAAACAAGCTCCAAGGACATGGTATGGCACTCTCTCTGAATTCCTACTTGAAAATGATTTTACAAGAGGTGTTGTAGACAAAACTCTCTTTTACAAAAAGCATAAAAATGATTTGATATTGGTGCAAGTATATGTTGATGACATAATATTTGGTTCTACTAATGACGATCTATGCAAGAGATTTGCTAAGTTAATGCAGAGTCGATATGAAATGAGTATGATGGGTGAATTGTCATTCTTTCTTGGACTGCAAGTATACCAACGGCAAGATGGTATATTCATTTGTCAGTCCAAGTACATCAAAGATCTTCTGAAGAAGTATCAAATGGAAGACTCATCTACAGCAAAGACTCCAATGCCAACTGCCACTAAGCTTGATAAGGATGAAACTGGTAAGAAGGTTGACATCACAGGCTACAGAGGTATGATAGGATCATTACTTTATCTCACTGCAAGTAGACCAGATATAATGTTTGCAACATGTTTGTGTGCTAGGTTTCAGTCTGATCGTAAAGAATCTCATCTAATTGCTGTTAAGCGAATATTTAGATATCTTAAGGGGACCCCAAATCTTGGAATTTGGTACCCTAAAGATACATGATTTGATCTTATTGGATACACAGACTCGGATTTTGCAGGTTGTAAGATTGATCGGAAGAGTACTTCAGGAAGCTGTTAGTTTCTTGGAAGAAGGTTAGTTTCCTAGTATAGCAAGAAGCAGCATTCAGTGTCCACATCAACAGCTGAGGCTGAATACATTGCTGCTGGTAGCTGCTGTGCTCAGATCTTGTGGATGAGAAACCAACTCCGTGACTATGGGCTTTTGTTGACAAAGATTCCAATATTTTGCGACAACACAAGTGTCATAGCAATCTCCAACAGCCCAGTGCAACACTCGAGGACGAAGCACATCGACATCAGGTATCATTTTATCCGAGAGCATGTCATGAATGGAACTGTGGAGTTACATTTTGTACCCACAGATGAACAAATTGCAGACATCTTTACTAAACCGGTTGATGAATCCACTTTTTCAAGGCTGGTTGGTGAACTTGGGATGTTAAATCTTTCTAATTGATTTTGATTAGAAGTCAGTAACTGCAAGATAGTCCTAGTGAATACATGAGTTTAAGAATTTTCATATCCTTAGGACTCGTGAATTTATTTTCTGGAGCAATTCTCGTAGTTAGGATTATTGTACTAATTTTATGTCATAATTATGGATGATATATCTTCTGGCATTTAATTGGTTATTAATTCTAAAATTATTTAGGTGCTAATATTTGTTCTAAATATTTAAGCATCTATTTAATTTGAATTAATTTACTTTGTTTTAAACATTGTAGATTAATGCAGCATAATTTATTGGATTTTAATTGGTTAATATCATTTGATGATATTTAGTCGATTTTATTCTAAGAAAATTGTGAATTTTCGGTTAACAATTGATTTTGGTAAATTTGAAAAAGTTTATTCAAATTAAAAGTTCACAGAAAAACAAAAGTTTGATTTTTAAAAACAAGAACATGTTTTAAGAATTGGACAGAAGCAAAAAATATCGAATTTAGAAAATTCGATAGTGTTTTTAAGTACTAGAAGAAAACCATCGAAGTCTATTTCGATAGTTTTTGAAAGGGAAAAGAAAAACCATCGAAAACACCTTTCGATAGTTTTTGAAATTAATTTGAGAAAATATCGAAGGAATTTAATTCATTTTATAATTAAATTCTCGATAGTTTTTCTAAAAATAGTTCGATAGTTTTTGGTTTGAATAGCAGAAATCTCTCGATAGTTTTTCTTAAGGTCGGTTTAAATTCTTGATTTTAAACACTTCGATAGTTTTTGAAAAACTATCGAAGTGTTTTTGACCTTTTTGCCCCTAGGACAAAACTATCGACAGTACAAATAAAAACCATCAAACGTTAAAGGACAATATTGCCCCTGACAGTTTCAAACATATTTAAATGGTCCTTAGTTGTTTTCTTTACATTTTCAGATCTAAGAAAAGCTAAAAGCCATTTACAATACTTACAAATATATATACACTTTCAAGAACACCAATTCGATTGTATTCTTCATTTTTACCGAGAAAAGCTTGAATAAGTTACTGTTTTTTACTGTTGACTGAATTTTAACCGTGAAAACTTAATTGTTTTAAGTTTTTGGAACTTTCTAAGGAAGAATCCATCGAACTGAAATATTGGACCTCTGAAAAGTGTTAACAGTTCATATCTTTGGAAGTTAATTGTTTTAACAGTTAATTTCTTTGGATTTTAGTGGTTGTTTGAAGTTAACAATTAGGGTTCTAAAATCTTGTGTTCGAATTTGTGTATTTGAGAAAAAGGGGTATTTTTGTTAAAAGTTTGATTAATTAGAAATAATTAATTAAAAAAAATTAGTTTTGGTTTAAATTTAATTTTCTGGAAATTTGAATTAAAATGGCCGGAGAATTTATCGTAACCAAGACTAACCATGTCTCGTTTCAGAATTTGAAATCCATTACGAACTTACAATTTCGTGCATGGGCAGAATTTCTGAACACACGTTCATTAGTGGCATATTCTCTGAGTACTCCCGTGGTCCTTTGTATCGATCAATTGACTGCGTTGTACACATCCTCTACTGACACATCTGAGAACAATATAAGATCCTTCAGTTTTGTTGTGCCAGGGGGCAGAAAAATAAGGGTGACGGAACATGACTTTAATAGGGTTTTATATTTTCCAACAGAAAACCATGTTCCGGATCCCACAACTGAGGAAATACATGCTTTCTTCACTCTCATAAGAAGTCAAAAACCAAACTTCTTTGTGGGAGAGTTCCTTAAGCATTATCTAACTAAGCCGTGGAATTTCTTCTTTCATACTTTAATCTATGTTTTTACTGCTAAGCTGACAAATCTGCATGGTATTCCCTTATTTCTTCAGAAGATAGGGTTTTCCATTGCTAACAATAGGCATATAAACATAGGAAAATTGGTGATTGATCAGGTTATTCTATGCATGGGACCACTGGATGAAAGAACAGGCATAGATGATGTTCTTTGTTTCTATCCTAGGTTCCTACAGTTAATTCTTAATGATGTGTTAACAGGTGATGAACGGGAGACATTCGAAGGTGAGGAGACCATGGAGTGCATGAGGATGAAGAGCAATGCAATAACCGCTCTGAGAAGAAAGAATCATCTTCCAGGGGTACCCACTGTTCTAACTAAATATCTAAGAACGGTGCCCCTACCACTTCTACCCCCAGGGGAACAGGTAAACGAAGGTAATATCCCTGAACCTGTACTGGCTCCTGAACCACAACCAATGGATGTAGATCCAGAGCCCTCAGCGGCCATTCCTAACCAAGAGGTTGCAAACCCACAATCTCTAACCACGGTCATAGAGCCTTTGGAAGAGCCAAATGAAACCATAAACGAACCTCCTTCCCCTACTATACCCAACATAGAAACATCCATGAGTGTAGAGGGAGATAGTGCCAAAGAAGCACCACATAAGGAGATACACCCTTCATCAACAGCTCTGCCTTCCTCTAAAAGGAGAAGAATAGAAAATGAGGCAACTGTTGAAACTTCATTTCAATCATCCAAAGCGCCCTTTATTGATTTTTCTGATGCTGATTGGGCTACACTAACCAAAGCTATATCTGAACCTATAGCTCAATCAAGCAAGGAGGAATTGACGGAAGGAACTGGTGTTCCGACCATATTACGGCCAGGTTCACTGGTTGAAGGTTCTAAGAACCAAGAGTCTTCACAGACGTCGAGAGAAGGTTCTGACCTAAATGCAAAATATAAAGGGTCATTGCCTAGCTCCCCAGATGGAACATATCTGGATCCTGCGGGTAAAGGGTCTAACGTAGGTGCAGATCAGCAACTCGGTGAAAATGTATCAATTCATATTGAGGAGTTAACTGAGGAAAAGTCTTCACAGACTATTGAGGAAGTTTCAGGATCTCTGCTGTTAATAGAGCCTGATTCTAGCCTCCTAGAGATTCAAACTCTAGATCCTTCTAAAGATACATCATCTACGGATGATCAGCAACTTGGTTTAACCAAGGACGGGGACTTGCGAAGCCCCATTGCACCACCGGTGACCTCCTTAAGGATGGCTACGGTGTTTTCTGATGCAGGTACAACTAGCAACAAGGGAATGAGTGAAACCCAAACACATAAACTTGGCCTGAGTGGGAAAGGAAAAAATGAGTGAAACACCAACAGAAACGTTGAGTGAACACCCAGAGCCAAATGTGAGGAGTGACACCCCAACCCTACCACATATTGATGATTTGCTACTACCTACAGAGAGAGAAGTACATGTTCAATCCACTCTCAAGGAGATGACGGTTCATGATAAGCAAGGAAATCCACTATTCAAGGTTCCACTGAGACCTTCCTTTGACCAAGGGATCTCCTCTGGTCAAGCCAATGCTTCTTTAATGTCTATTCAAGAGAAGGTTGACTTGGCTGCGGCTGATTCTAGAAGAACTTACAGGGTCTTAGGCAGTGCATCTGGCACTATAACAGGTACTAAGCAAGCAGTGGACTCCTTGAAGAAGGAAGCAATGGAGGAACTAGTCGACTTGAGGACAGATGTCAAAGAGCTTAAAGATGGATTCATGAATGAGGTGAATGCTATGCAACAAAGTCAAGAAGCTTTGAGAGAAGACGTTCTGGTTATCCGGGATGGTCAAGCTAGGGTAAAAGATGCAATGAACACCCTTTCAAGAGTTGAGTCTAAGTTGAACCAGAGATTGGACAAATTTGAAAAGACTACTAACTCGAGATTGGATGACATTGACCTGAAGCTAGCTTCGGTGCATGAAATGAATAAGGAGATGGCTGAGTTCATGGAGAACCAAAATGATGGCATACAGTCCATATGGAATATGTTGAGGAACCAACAACCCGAACCATCAAATCAACAACCTGATCCTGCTACGAACTTTTATGCTGAGGATAACTTCATCGAGGATTCCTCAACTAAGGGGGAGAAAGTTAGAGAATGGGAGGCAAATGGATGGGGATTATGGGAAACCAATGAAACTATTCCGGTTAGACAGTATTGGATTGAGGACATGCAATAAGAAGAAGAAAGTGAAGAGGAATTTGAAGTCATGCATGAGCAACCACAACAAGAGGAGCATGAGCCATATTATCCTGAGCCTATAGAACATCCTATCTTGGATGATGATATGGAAGAAGAAGCAAATTCTCTGTCACTGGAACAGGAAGCTGCCTTGGAGATATTGAAAGTTGAAAGAGCTGAAAGAGATGCCAGGCAAGCTGAAAAGGAAAGACACCAAGCAGTTCTAAGGAGTGAGAAGCTGAAAAGATTCAAGGTGTATGCTGAAGTGAGGAAGAAGAAGATGATGGATTTAGCAAAGAAGCAAGGTATTGACTGGGAGATGGCTTACAAAACCTTCTATGGAGTTGAAGACGGATTAGAAGTCAACGACAATGCGGAGGTGGAAGTCATCATTCAGGACATCAGAAGTGCAAATCCTGAAGATCAGACTTACTTCACTGCACTGAGAAATTCTTTGATCTTTCTGAAAGCTGGAGTTAAATCAAATGGTGCCTGGAACATATTGATCAATTTTCTTGAGAAAGGTACATTTGTGATTTCTACTAAGTTTTTCGAACAGAGAACATACACGGAACTGCATGTGATGCTCGTCAAGATTCAAAGGACTACAAGGCTAAATGAACTGCTCCGTGAGCATGTTAAAGAAATCTTGATGAAAGTCAGTCCAGAGATTACTGAAGATCCTCCAATGGTTAGATTCATGACGAATGACTTGTTCAGAATCTGCTATTTGACTGAGGACAAACTGAAGGATTATCCAAGTAACTATCTGATATCAGTGGAGAAGTATCTTAGATCCACTGGATTCATATCAACGGAGAAGGACAAAGCAGCCGACACTCTGAGAATATTTCTAATGGATAATGTTCCTTACTATAGGAAGAGAGTGGAGAGAGGATTGGAAGTGCGTCCCAGACTACCAAACATGCCAAAGCTAAACAAGAAAGATGTTAACATTGCATGGTTGTGGGCTGGAGTGGGACAAGAGGTTGAATACATTGGAAGACACATCAAAGGAGCAATCCTTAAACCTGGATAACCACTGCACTATCCTTCCGTGATTGATTATCAAGCTGCTAACTCCAATCCAATGATTGAAGAAGGTGAGATTGAGATGGACTGAAGAAAAGAAGCAAATAACAAAAGAACTATCAGCTCAGTCTAGAGGAGCAACTTCATGTATAAAGTTTTAATGTTTTTTGAATTATAAAATCTGGAAATGTATATATCTCATCCAGAATGTATTTAATATTATCAAGCTGTCTTACTTTAATTAGTTTCATGTTTCCTTAGTTAGTTGAGTTATCCTCAAAGTATTTGCTTGTCAAACTCTATACAATCAAATATGGGGAGATTGTAAAGCATAATGTAACATAAGATGTAAAAGAGATAACTGCAACTCAACAAAGGACAAGACAGACAATAATATTAACAGAAGCACAGGAATCCAGAATCAAAGAAGAAAAGGTAAACTCAAAAAATCAAAATATTGTATGTATTCTTGAAGTCCGTAAACAGGTCACGGAAAGAAGTTCATGAAAATGTTCAAGCCTCAATGACAATTAAAGAAACAAGATTTTCAAGACTACAGAAGTATGTGAATGATTTAGGGTTAGTACCACAGGATTCCAGTGATTTATTTGAAGCAACCAGATCAACAAAGGACTTATCAGCAGTATTGAATTGAAGACATAGAGGAATTGATCAAGTGTTATTCATCTGTGAACCAGACCAGTTGCACCAGTTGACGGCACTTAAAAAGATCAAGTTGTTTTATCGTCTCAGAAGAAATTGATACCGTCTAAAACTTAAAGACCCTGGAGCTCAGAAGCTTTTCTAAAAGATCAAGGACAAGAAAAGAATTCGATGGTTTTTCTATTTAGAAAACCATCGAATGTAAAACAAAGAAAACTAATAAAAGTTAAAGTCTCATTCGATAGTTTTAATTAAAAACCATCGAATGGAATATTAACTTTATCCATTCGATAGTTTCCTAATTGGAGGAGCAGGTGAAGAAGTGATTTGTTTGTCAGGTTGATGAAGATCCAACGGCCAAGAATATTTGAATATTTGAGGTTCGATAGATTTTCTAAAAAGTCTACAATTAATAACAGAGAGAAGAGTGTATCTTCTTCAGTTAAGGCAGAACACAGAGACATTACTGAGAGAGAAGTTTGAGCCGGAGAAAATTATCAGAGAAATTAATAGTGCTCAGAATTTTATCATTGTATTGAATTTGTGTAACCTTGAACTCATTGAAGCTAATCTACGGATTAGAATTGTAGCACCCTTCGCGGTTTATATTTATAAAACGATATATTCCCCGACTCGTGTTTTGATTTGGTGCATTTGATTTCGTTATAGAACTGAATGATTAATCCGCGAACGAAATTAAATAATTTGTGAGTATCGTATTCAACCCCCCCCCCCTTCTACGATACTTTGGACCTAACATCTACCATCATGATCTCTCAAGATAGGGTACTCTCTTATCTACTCTACTGTTTTTGATTATGGTAATTTTGTTTTAAAAGCTTTAAGTGATAGGAAATCAGATAAGTTAGGCTCTGTCTATTTTCTTAGATTTTTCCAGCTCATTTTTAATCACTTATGTCCTAATGTTACTTTTGATGAGGATGTGATTCTACCCATTTGTAGAATTACTGAGAATAATATTAAGTCATTAGTCAACAGTGATAAGGCAAATGGTTTTCAAGGCAATGCCTTTATTCCTGATGAGGTCAGGCTTTTCTTGAATGAGAAAATGCCTACTTGTTATGGATCAGTTTCTGATATTATGGGGCAAGGCCAATCACACCTTGTTCCTGACACAAGAATCCCTCCCAAACACTCAAAACACTCTACAACCACCTCTATTGTCTCTCAAAAGACTGCAGTTGTAAAATCAAAGAAATCAGCTAGAACTGATGTGTCTGGAAGGCAATCAGGTTCAAAGGATTTCTCTTCTACACCACTCACTCAAAAGAAGTCAAAAGGGGGTGTACAAGGGGTCCTGGTGAAGAAGGCTGATAAGTTTGAGGAGGTTGTTAATGTGAAAAAAAAGTTGGTTTTAAGGGATGAAACTGATTCTGAGGATGACATGCCTATATCCTCCAAATTTAAGTTGAACAAGGAAGTTGCTGATACTGCTGGTGAAGCTGTGGCACAAACTACTAAACCACAGAAGAAAAGAAAGTTGTTAAAAAGAAGGTATCATATTTCATTGAAGAAACAGGATACTGATGGTCAGGACATTTCAATTCCTGATGAGCAGTCAAATCCTGATGCTCAAGCAAATCCTGACGTTGGTAATCCTGATGCTGCACCAAGTCAAATTTTGTCAATCTCAGACTCACCAGCCAAGGCTTCTCCACATCAAGAATTTTGGAAATTTCATGGGAGAAGCTTGGTGCTGCTGCTTCCAAGCTTGGGTTTACTCATCCCATGGATAAGAAAAGGAAGGCAAATGAGTTTGTGTTCAAAAGACAGAAGAAACTGAAGGGATCTAGCCCACAAGAACCTGAACCTCAAAGTGGTTCAACAGCTATTGATGATCCAGCCCCACAAGAACCACTTACTCAAAGTGTGAGTGAAGGCAATGCTGAAGGAATGGTCACACAAGAACCATTTTCTCAAAGGGAGAATGAAGACATCTACATTCCAGCCACACAAGAACCATCTTCTCAATGTGAAGATGCAGGCAAGACAGCAACAGTTTCTGAGAAGTTTCCCGACAATGCTCAAGGGTCTTCTGATATTCCTGACATGGAAGTTTTGGTTGAGGACACTGTCATTGAGGGAATCACACAAGAACCTCCAACTCAAAGTGTTGAAGCAGCTTCTGAACCTCAAGTTACACAAGAACCATTAGTAGAAAATACTGATGCAAGCATTTCAATTCCTGATAGTGTTGCTCCTGACGCTAGTGGTGCTCCTGATGCTGAGCCAATCCTATTCAACCACTAAGCTCAAGGCCAATGAAAGATCCTATCTCAGAATCCAAAGATAAATTTAAAGGAGTTGTTATTCCTGATGCTGATGATTCTGGAGATAGTGATGATGATGATTCTGATGATGATAATGATGTTGAGAAGGATCGGCTTGCTACAACACTAAAATCTAGTCTTGGAACTAACTTTGGTTCTTCAAGCACTTTCATGGATGGCAAGGCTCCTACAGGAAAAGATCAAAGACACGACTTTTCTGGTCCTTCTGCGATTGATCCTGCTGAGCAGCTAAGACATGAATGGGAAAATGACTGGTACAGGTCTGAAGATTCTGTCAGTTATTCATGTGCTTTGAACCATGCTTCTTATGCTGCAATCTTGATTGAGAATGAAGATGTGAAGAATCACTTGAAGGCTACAACTCTTTTATCCCAGAGCCTCAAGGATGAAATCGATTCTGTGAAGGTTGCTACTGAACTTGTGAGGACTGATATTTCCAATAGCTTGACAAAGGCACCTACTGTTTTTCAACTAAGAGTATTGGAATCCCAAGTTAAGTCAATAATTTCTGAACAGTCTCACATCAACACCAGAATTGATTCATTAGGTTCTAAGGTAACTGACATTCAAGCCTCTCTTTCCTTGATTTTGAATTTATTATCAAATCCTGATGCCAAAAAGGGGGAGAAGGTAAGTCAGTCAAAATGTACACCTGATCTAGTATTGAGAAGAGATAATGATGATGATCATACTGGAAATGATGGTAATGACATGGTACTACAAGGAGGAACCTCTAATGCTGCTATGGTGAAGTCTACAATTCAAACTTCTCAAAGTCAATCCATGCAGTCAACTCATGTTTCTGATTCTGGAGTTAGAACAGTAAGGACATTGGTGAAATTTCAGATCCTGACGGAAGAGCAAATCCTGACAGGTGATCAAATCCTGACGTCTGATCAAATCCTGACACCTGGTCATGGAATCTTATCTACAATTCCTGAAGGTGATGAAGATGTTCTCATTGAAAATCCTGAAGATGCTATAAATCTATTCCAGAAGTTCAAGACAAGAGATGGTAATGTTCTTACTCTTTATCATACTGATAAAAGAGTTCAACAATTATTTGCAAGAAAGGCACTTTCTACTGCTAGTGAAGAATATCCTGATCTCTCACATGAAGAATTTCTAAGTCAACAAAGAGAAATGATAGAGAGTTTTAATAATCCTGCTCCTGCTAGAGGTAGAGGAGGCAGAGGTAGAAGAGGTGCAAGAAGAGGGAGGAGGTCTAATCAAACAGTGCCTAGACATACAAGGTCTAGAGGTGTAAGAATTGAAGAAATTCCTGATGCTTCTCAAACTCCAAGAGCTCCTGATACTCTAGCTATCAGGACTATCATTCAGGAAGAAGATCAAGAAAGAGATGAAGGACCTCAATTGAGAAGAAAACCAAGACAATCAAATATCATCAGTAATACAACTCAAATTGAAGATTCTAATCCTGACATTGTTCCTGACATTGTTCAAGATCCTGATGAATCTGAAATTCTACAAGAGATTGGTTTGTTAATTTTATCTACTGTGGTTGATTCTCATAATGAAGAAGTATAAGAAGAAGTCAGAAGAAGAGAAGTATCAAGAACAACTAATAGAGATTTTCAGCTCTATGTGCAAAAGCTTAAAAATTCAAATAGGAGGTTGTGGAGAAATGCAAGAAGACAACAACCTCAGCTAGAAAAGAGCTATGTTCTTGATAAGGAAAAAGACAAGAAGTGGAAACATATTGACACAATTAGGTGTGATAGACCTATCAATTATCAGTTTGGTGGAATTATAACAAATGTCTCCAGTGTTGCAGACTTTTCTAATTCACAAAGATCTAAAGCACTCTGGTTACAAATGTTTTCAAGCTTAAAGTAGATGCCACATAATTCAAGAGGAGGTATAGGTCACAAAGATGCTGAGTTTCTGAACATGTCATATGTTGACCCTCACTCTTTGACTGATATTGGAGGTAACTTAACTTCTGAACACCTGAACAATTTATTAGTTGTTGATATAGTTATAGATTGTCATGATGGTACTGAAAAGAAAGAGAAACTTCTGTACTTTATGAAAGATGGTAGTGTGAAGATTATGTCCATTCAAGAGCTGCTGGTTAAGACCACAAAGGAACTGAAATATGTTCACTATCTGCTTAGATGGAAAAATAAAGTGTGCAAGGAATGGTCAGATATGATTCTGTCAACTATAAGGAGAAGACTTGATGAATGAAGAAATTACATTGGTGATTATACTCCCATGTACTTCAATCTGAGAGGTCAAGATGTGGAAATGCAAAGGGGCACTGCTGTTAAAGAAATGTCCTTTGGCATGAATCAACTTACTTTTAATCCTGATGTGAAGGAAATTGCTTATCTCCTGGTTGAAGAACATAGTCTACAGAGAAGTTCTATACAGAATCTCAGAGCAGCTATCTACCAGATAAATGAGGAGAATGAAGAACTCAAAGATCTTAAGGAAAGACTAATTCAGATTCTTGAAGACAAAAAAGAAAATCTACTGTCAAACTTCTTGAAGATGAATTTGTTCTACCAGAAAATCTAAAAAGATAAGTTTGCTGCTGTAAATACTTGTACATTTTGTAAATAAGTTTTTGGCATCATTGAATCTAGGAATCTATACTTTATTTTACAAAGTATGAGATTGTGGGAGATTGTTAGATCAGGATTCAATGATCATCAGGATCTAGACTCAACTGATCAGGATTGCTGATGTCATCAGTATTGCACGAGCGTCAGTATCAGGATTGCTATCAGGATTACTATCAGGACTGTGATCAGGAGTTATCATCAGGACTGGAAGTTGATCAGGATTACAACTTCGAGTTATTTATGGAGTCTAGTTAAAGAAGGAAGTTTATTTTGTCGGTTCCTAGTTAATAGGAATGCAGCTGTCAGTTAGGATATATTTCAATTGTTAGAGCTAAAGCAATATTCCTTTGTAAATTGCTGAAGCAAAAATATTGTAATTGCAGCTGTGTGTTTACTTCTAAACATCACAGAGATTTCTTCAAATAAAATCTCTCAGGTGGAACAATCAATCCACCGGAATTTTTAATTCTTGTGTTATTTGTTTACTGCAATTTCATATTTATGTTCTAAGATTATCTTTGTCTGCAAAAAGAATTGGAAATTGAAAGGATTGTATTCAACCCCTCTTCTACAATCATGTGATTACATTGTCAGGGAATAACAATTGGTATCAGAGCAAGCTTCTAACATACAAGAAGTTTAATGATCAAATACAATTAGAATCATGGGAAAGAAGGATAATGGAGTGAAGATACCAGTTCTGGACAAAGACAATTACTTTCACCGTAAAGTAAAGATGCATCTGCACCTTATGTCTATGGATGAAGGTTATGTGGATTGCATTGAAAAAGGTCCTCATGTACCAATGAAGCCAAACACTGCAATTGCTCAACAGGGAGAAGGAGCTCAGGACACAATTCCTAAACTGCTATCAGACTGGATAGTGGAAGACATCACTGAAATGCACAAAGACAAAAAGGCCATGAATATTCTATTCAATGGTCTAGAAAGTGATATGTTTGACAATGTCATTAACTGTACTACATCGAAGGAAGTTTGGGATACAATTCAGACTCTATGTGAAGGAACTGAGCAAGTTAGAGAAAACAAGATGCAACTTCTCATACAACAGTATGAACACTTTCATTTCAAAAGTGGTGAATCTCTGAATGATACTTTTATTAGATTTCAGAAATTATTAAATGGTTTGAAATTTATGGAAGGGTATATCAAACCAAGGACTCAAATCTCAAGTTTCTAAGAGCCTTGCCCAAATAATGGAAGCCTATGACAGTCTCTTTGAGAAACACTCAAGAGTAAAAGGACTTTACTCTTGAGAGGCTTTATAAAACATTAAAGACTTATGAGCTTGAAATGGAGCAAGATGAAGAAATTGAGAAGGTCCAGAAGAAAGGTGGATTTGTAGCCCTAGCTGCTAGTGTGGAGGAGGTTGAGGACATGAAGAAGGAAACTGCTAAAGCTACACCAAATAGTGATGTTTGTGAAGGTAGAGGTGAATCAAGCAAAGGCAAGGGAAAGATGTATGAGGAAGGTGAATCTTCCAATCAGGATGTGATGGATGATCTAGATGTGCACTTAGCTTTTCTGTCAAGAAGATTCTCTAAGCTGAAGTTCAAGAAAAATCCTGAAGTGACCAAACCATTTAAAGAAAGACTTTCAACCAAACAAAAACTTTGTTGAAAGGTCTAAATTCAAGTGCTTTAACTGTGGAATTGGAGGTCACTTTGCAAGTGAATGCAAGAAACCTAAAACTGAGAAGAAAGACAGGAAATTTGAGCTTGTGGACTACAAGAAGAAATACTTTGAGCTTCTCAGAAAGGAAAGGGCATTCATAACTCAGGACTATGATTGGGCTGCTGATGGGAATGATTCAGATGAAGACACTGAGTATGTAAACCTTGCACTTATGGCTGATTCAATTGAGCAGGAAGCAAGTTCATCAAGCAATCAGGTAATCACTACAAACCTCACTGAGCTTTCTAAAGAGGAATGCAATAGGACCATTAATGAAATGTCTACTGAAGTGTACCATTTGCGTGTAACTCTTAAATCACTTACCAAAGAGAACACTAACATTAAAGATGCTAATATGTTCTTAAGTGATAGGAATGTTGTGTTAGAATCTCAATTCATTGAGTTTGAGAAAATGAGGTTAGATTTTCAGAATGCTAAGAATGAACTGCTAGCTGTATTGAAAAGAGAAGAAATTCTCAAAAATCAGTTAGCAAAAGAACAGGAAATAATTTCTACTTAGAATGATGCCAAGAATGTTGCAACCAACATTATTAAAGTTCAAGAAATGGAAACATTCTGTAAAGAAACCTGGAATAAGGAGAAAAAGAAGCTAGATGTTGTTGTTGAGAATCTAGGAGTTCATGATGCTTCAACGGATAGTTACCATCTGTTGAAAGATAACTCTTCAACGGATGAGAATCATCCGTTGAAATATGAAGCCATCATCAGTAAAGAAAAACTTGAGAAATTGAACAGTAAGTATGGTCCAACCAGTAAGAACTTTGTTCAAGGAGAAAGTAGCAACTCTAAGAAATTTGAGAAAGTGAACATAGATCATTTGTCTAACAAACAATTTAAGGACAAATTAGAAAACATTGAGGTTAAGGCTGGAGTCAAAAAGAAGAAAAAAAGAAATGGTAAAGTAGGCATTAACAAACAAAAAAATTACATTCCTGATAAATATGCTCCAAGAAAGACATGTGTTAATTATGGTAGTGTTAATCATTTGTCTACTAACTGCAAGTCTGTTAAACGTGCAAATGTTCAAATGTCTATGCCTATGCCCAATGTTCCTATGCTTGTCATGCCTAATATGTTTGCTCATAATACTCATGCATCCAATCTGTATGCTAACATGCCATTTGTTCGTAATCCTTACATGAATGCATTTAACATGCCACAAATGCCATGGAACATGCCAAACTTGAGCACTATGTATGCACAACATTCACAAATGCCTGCATCAAACATTTATGCATCTGAGAACATACAAAGAGATATGTCTCAAAGGTCAACACCAAGGGTCAAGGTTGATTTAAATCAATCAAAACCTAAAGTGCAAATTGACATGAGAAATAAGGTAAAGGCTAACAAGACAGGACCCACGGAAACTTGGGTACCAAAATCAACCTGATTTGGTTGTGATGTGTGCAGGGAAAAAGAAGGAATCTATAGTACCTAGATAGTGGTTGCTCTAGGCACATGACTGGAGATTCTACCCTGCTCACACAGTTCAGGGAGAGAGTTGGCCCTAGCATTACCTTTAGAGATGACATCAAAGGATATACAAATAGATATGGCTTGATTGCAAAAGAAAATGTCATCATTGATGAAGTAGCACTGGTTGATGGACTCAAGCATAATCTACTAAGTATTAATCAACTGTGTGACAAAGGTTTTTCAATTTCATTTTCACAAGAAGCATGTGTTGTCTCAAGCGAAAAGGACAACAATGTGGTGTTGACAGGCTACATAAAGGGAAATGTGTACATTGCTGACTTCAATTCAACAAATAAAGATACAGTCACTTGTCTTTTCAGCAAAGCAAGCAAGGATGAAAGTTGGTTGTGGCACAAGAAGCTGTCACATTTGAATTTCAAGTCTATGAATGACTTGGTGAAGAAAGATCTTGTAAGAGGTATTCCATAATTGGAGTTTTCCAAGGATGGATTGTGTGATGCATGCCAAAAAGGGAAGAAAAAGAAGGCCTCTTTCAGAAGCAAGGCAGGGTCATCAATTGATCAACCTCTACAACTTCTACACATGGATTTATTTGGACCAGTTAATGTAATGTCAATCTCAAAGAAGAAATACTGCCTTGTGATTTTGGATGGTTTTTCTAAATTTACATGGACTTACTTTTTGCACTCAAAGGATGAGGCAAATAAAATCATAATCAATCACATCAAGGTTGTAAACAATCATCATGAGTAAAAAGTCAGAAGAATCAGGAGTGATAATGGCACTGAGTTCAAAAATTCAAGCATGAAGTTGTTTTGTGAATAAAATGGAATTGTTCATGAATTTTCTGCAGCTAGGACACCACAATAAAATGGAGTGGTAGAACGAAAAAATAGAACACTCATTGAAGCTGCCAGAACAATGCTAGATGAATCAAGGTTACCTACTTACTTTTGGGCTGAAGCAGTTAACACTGCATGTTTCACTCAGAACATTTCCTTGATAAATCAAGCAAAAGGAATGACTCCATATCAATTGCTCAAGAAAAGGAAACCAAAATTGGACTTTCTACATGTCTTTGGATGCAAGTGTTTTGTATCGAGAAACCAAGGTGAAAATCTTGGAAAATTTGAAGCAAAGGCAGATGAAGCCATTTTTGTTGGATATGCAGCTGGAAAAATCTATAGAGTCTACAATCACAGAATCAATATTGTTATGGAATTTGTACATGTTGTTTTTGATGATGCAAAAGTTCAACTATATCATGAAACTCTCATGTTTGAGAATGAGGTTGAGGGTCAACTATATCATGGAGAAGATGATGAAGTCAATGATCAAGAAAATGAAGAAGTTCCACCAAGAGTCAATGTCTCAACAATGGACAACTCAAAAAGTACAAGTGCTTTGGCGCCATCTGTTGAAGGGTTAAATGGAGCATTGGTTGAAAGACAAAATGTCATATCCGTTGAAAGCCAACTTGATGCATCCGTTGAAAGTCATTTTGAGGCATCCGTTGAAGGATCACAAAACAGAATGTCAAACCCAACAAACTCAGGGGGAGTTTCTCTAAGTCAAAACTTAACATCAAACTTGCATGATCATAATCATGACAATGAGAAAACTTCTTCAAGGCCCCCTTTGACACCTCAGAGAAAATGGACAAGAGATCACCTCTTTGAACTGATAATTGGTGATGCCCCTACAAAAGTCCAAACTAGAAGAGCCACTCAAGATGAATGTTTATACAGTAGCTTTCTTTTACCAGATGAACCAAAGAAAGTGGAAGATGCTCTTCTAGATCCAGATTGGGTATTAGCTATGCAGGAAGAGCTAAACCAATTTGAGAGAAACTAAGTATGGAAGCTGGTACCCAAACCTAAAAACAGGAGTGTTATAAGTACAAAGTGGGTATTCAGAAACAAGATGGATGAAAATAGCATTGTGACAAGGAATAAAGCTAGACTGGTTTCCAAAGGCTACTCTCAAGAGGAAGGAATTGATTATGATGAAACATTTGCTCTTGTTGCAAGACTGGAGGCAATAAGAATATTCTTAGCCTATGCAGCCCATGCCAATTTCAAAGTCTACCAAATGGATGTCAAAAGTGCTTTTATGAATGGGGAATTGGAAGATGAGGTGTATGTCAGTCAACCTCCTGGTTTTGAAGATCTAAATTATCCAGAGTTTGTCTATTTCCTACTCAAAGCACTTTATGGACTGAAGCAAACACCTAGAGCCTGGTATGACACTCTTTCACAGTTTCTTTTAGAGAATCACTTCACTAGAGGTAATGTTGATAAAACTCTCTTCTTTAGAAATGTTAATGGATCTAGTATACTTGTTCAAATTTATGTAGATGGCATAATTTTTGGGTCTACAGATGAGAAACTTTGCAAAAGGTTTGCCAAACTTATGCAAAACAAATATGAAATGAGCATCATGGGAGAACTCACATATTTCCTTGGATTACAAGTTAAACAAGTGAAAGAGGGAATCTCGAAAATTGATTAAATTTAATTATTTTTTATTAATAATTAATTTATTTAATTAATTGATTAATTCTTTTAATCAGTTAATTCTTAATAATTAATTATTAATTAGATTTAATTAATTAAAATTGAGTTTAATTATTTTCTAGCTTGGTTTAATTATTTAAAAATAGTTGGAGAGTTTGGAAATTTTCAATTAATTTTATATTAATTGATTAAATTGTTTTTAAATCTTTATATTGGGAGAAATGGTCCGATTTTGACCTAAAAATATTTTTCAGGTTTAAATCCTTTGAAATGAGAGTCGTATATTTTTCTAAAATTATTTCTTAGATGTTATGAGACTTACGTGATTTATTTATCACAATTAAATGACGATACGTGCTATATGAATTAAGTGAATTATCTGGTTGTTGAGTCGTAAATGCGAATAATTGTTTGGAGACTTGTTTAAAGGCTTTGGTTGTGTCTAATATTATCGTGTGGGGTAGTTGGGATAGAAATTTGTCAGAAGAAATGGATGAAAATAAAGTAGTAATGGATGAGTAGTTGACTTGGTAAATACTTAGCTTTATCCTTTATTTTAATACATGCTTTTGTCATAATTGAATCAAAATATCAACTAATGCTTCTCATGGAAGCCTCCACACTTTCAAGCATTCTTACTCTTTATTTAATAAGTAATATAAACGTCCAAAGTTGCTCCTTCAAGTGGATTTTCGATTCTCGTTTTCGTTTGCGATTTCTGACTACGCGATTAGTAACCGTTTATTATTCCTGAACTTCCGCTGAAATATAGGATCAATCGGAGACTATAAAATTTTACTATTCACCTTGGAGTACTATTCATCAATGTTACTATTCATCCTTGTTGTTGTTCCTCTTGAAACGATTCGAAAATATTTCCTAAAAAGAGCGAATAAAATTCTACGCGATTCTCGCAGTGAATAGTAACTATTCACTATTCACTCCAACAATCGAATCCTTAAATCGACTTTAATAAAATAATAAAATATAAAATCCTTGGATTCTCAATTTAAATAATCACTCTCTTGATCTCATCGATATGCTCTTCACTGCCCGGTCAAATATTCCATAACAATAAAGTTTGGATTTTCTGAATTCCGATCATCTTTACATACACTTATTTACTTCGTAGATCACTAATATGACTTCGGAATATCCACACTACGTCTCGTACATAGGTGGCATGAAAAATTTTCTTAATCCTCAAAATCACTATTCATCCACCAAATTCACTATTCACTGATGCACTTAATCATAATAAGAAAAGTTTTAATTTTACCAAAAATTCGGGTTATTACAGTCTCCGCTCCTTAAAAGGATTCCGTCCCGGAATCAGCTTAGGAATAACTGGGGGTACTTCTCTCCCATTGCACTTTCTAACTCCCAAGTGGATTCTTCCACTTCTTGATTTTCCACAAACCTCTCACTAGCTTGGCAACTTAGCACTTGCTCTTTTCTATCCGTGATTTCCACAAGTTGTTCTTTGTAAGTCAGACCAGGTTGTATATCTACCTGCTCGTACTCTAACATATGTCGGGCATCTATAGTATACTGACGTAGCATTGACACATGAACCCCGTTATGACCATTCTACAAGTTTGGGGGGGTAAGGCTGGCTCGTAGGCCACCTTCCTTACGCGTTTTAAAATCTCAGATGGTCCAATGAATCTCGGGCTCAACTTCCCTTTCTTTCCAAATCTCATTAATTCCTTCCACGAGGATATCTCTTAGCATCACGAATCTCTAACCTCATATTCTCTATCTTGTTTGTACAAAAAATACACCAACATAAACTTGTTTGTCATTCATCAACATGCCATTTAGCTTATCAATAGCAGTACTATCTCTATACTCGCGGGCTTAGTCCGCATACTTTCTCTGTCTGTCTTGGCTGTCACTAGTCGCTTGTTGGTGAAATCTTTTGTCTTTCTAGTTTGTTGGACTAACTTGGGTTTTGTGTAAAATCTCATCCTTTAATTCCCGATCATTCGGAATCCATCTCTGTCTCATTTTAATTAAGGGTATCGGCCACCACATTGGCCTTCCCCGGATGGTAGTGTATCTCACAGTCATAATCCTAGGCAAATTCTAGCCATTTCTCCATCTCATGTTATCTACTATCACGGATAATTCAAAACCAATTCATTACATTCCATAAAAATTTGTGGGTGCATTAGTCAACCCAAAATAACCTCGCTGAAAACTCGAAGTGTCTATTCCTAGTACGAATCGCAGTCTTGGGTATATCCTCGGATTTAACTTCCAACTGGTGATATCCAGTTCTTAAATAAATTTGGAAATACACCGCATTCTTCCGCTGATCAAACAATCATTTACAAGGGTACCTATTCTCCATGTCGAACTCATACAACTCTCGAGGTTCTATGCATAATCTTGTGCTAACATCTTTCTCTCTTACAACAACACCGGGCTCTCCATGGTGGTACACTGGGTCTTATCATATTCTTGCCCAGCAATTCTTGTAACTGAGTCGCTAACTCTTTCATTCCCACTGAGGCTAACAGGAGATGCGGCACTATAACCTGAATACTCGTTATTCATTCTCATGTCATCCCAAACGATATTTGGTAGCGCATTAAGATCTTGTACAGCCTCCCAAAACCACTGTAGTTTCCTTTATACTTGGTGTCTCTTTTCTTGGCGTCAACCATAAGAGTTAATTAAGCCTCGTATCTCTGGCGTAATAGTTTCTTAGTCTGAACTATATTCAAGAATCTCTGAATCTGTCTCCATCCTTTATTTATTACTCTCTCTCCCTTACAATCAGTCTGGGCTCCATTGGGTGTCAACCAACCCATCCTTATTATAATATCAACTTCTCCCAACTTGAAAGGAATCAGGTCTATCAAAAGTGTCGACCTCATATTTCTAGTTCACAACCTGGATGTACCAGTCTTATGGGAAAATCCCTCGATTGACTATTTCTACTTGTAATTATTCCCTTAGCGGCTCGGCCTTAAGGTTTAATTGTCATGCAACTTCTTGATATACAACGATACATTAGCTCTGTCTAAATAGTATAGAAGGGTACCTGCTATTTAAAGGTCCTGACAGTGGGCTGCTTGTTGGAGGTAGCCCTGGTTGAAACCTACTGGCTTCCTTTTCTTCTGTGTTCATAGACTCCGGAACAAACCTCAATAATTCGGAAAACTTGGCCTCATACTCGGTCACAGTCATGGTTTCTTGTTTTAACTCTTTAACTTTTATTTTCATCCGGGTCTCCATATATTTCCGGAAATTATTTCTCTAAAAACAACACGCTGCACCTCTCCCAAGTCACAATACCAGCTCCCTCTGACTCCATCTCCAGTACTTATCTTGCTAACCCAGAGGTAGTGTCCATTCGTAAACAACTCCTCCAAAATCTCAATTCCACTATAGGCATCTATCTAACACCGTTGTCACTGGAGTTCACGGCACATCGTTATTCCTTTCACATATATCGATTGACCCCCTTTCCATTATCATAATATCCTTGGGAGAATAAACCAATTTCATTGATATGTCACTAATATTCTATTCGTCTTAGGGATTCGCTCCTGTCATAGGCGATTTCGTTGCGAATCTAATTCCTATCAGCGAATTTTGACTTATTTGACCTGGTTGGCCTCCCCTTGGAATTCAATGAGGATAACAAAAATTATGGGGCCTTGAAAAGATAGCTCCCATATCAAGGAAAACGTCACACACTGGTGATCATAAGGTTATGAGTTTTAAGGTAACCTTATTGGAGGTAAGAGAATTTACCGAGAGATCAACATGATCATAAGAACTCAACGTTGTGTGCCTCGATTGAGACATTACTAAAGGTAATTAGCCTTCTTGTATTTCACAACTCACAAGTGATGGCGTCCCATCAGACTTCTATCACAAAGACAGATAGTCCTTGTAGCCCCTATAAGTATAGGGTTGTTCGTCTCAGTGGAAGTTGAAAAGTATGAAAGCAATTCGAGATCAATTTAATGATTATCGCCTTTCGACAATATTTCTTAAAGGAACACCTTGGATTAAAATTGAACAGATTCCAAAGGTGCGGTTTCCAAAGAAAAGAATAACCAAAAAAGATACTGGTACTTAACAAGCAAGTGGCGAGGTATCATCATAGGGTTATTCATTATTTGAAGAAAAGTGGAAGCTTGAATAACATCATTTGACAGGGCTTCGAAAACCTGAAAGTAGGCATCGTGACAGCCTCTAACACAATTGAAATTAAATATGATTTAACACAAGTGTTATAAAATAACTTCGAAGAGGGAATATACCCTTTATCAGAATTCTTTCCTGGAGAGAGGTCAAGATAGATCATAGATTGGGGAGGTACCCCACATAATTTTCAAATGGGGAGGGTACTACCAAGGTCTCTACGGATGCCTTTTTTTCGGCTCCTCTAATGGATAATCGTTCAATTCCAAAGCTTTTCTTTTCCACGCAGCCTAAGGTGTTCGATACTCTTGTTGAATCATAACGATTCTAAACTCTCGTATCGGCACTTATTTGACCTCTGAAGGTTCATCCGGTCCTATTGTACGACCTCAAGTAACATACCACGTCTTTATCAATCAACACGTTCTCTACAAGATTCTTTCCTTGACCCACTATGGGGTCTTCCTCTAGATCCTCCTATGGATCTTCCTGTATCGGGTCTCCGTCCATTTCAAGGAACGCATCATCAATTGCCTACTCGAAGGTCTCAGGGTCTGGTATCTCAGAATCCCATCAATCTATAACTCATACGAATCGAGGTGACTAACCATGAAGTCCTAAGTACGGTTTCCCAGAAGAAGTCCCCTCTCGGGCTTCATCTTAAACAGTCAGGGTCATGTCCTCTAACTCGACTACGAACTCAATTTGAGCTCTAGGTGTTCTTATCATTATTAAGGGTATTGTGAGACTCGATCTCCTATCGTTTCTGAGGACTGTAACCTAATGCTCTGATACCATTTCTGTAACAGCCCCAAATCCGGGGTCAGGGATTTAGAGTAGTCACGATCCACTTACTTCTTGCCTTGCCTGCTTTACTCATAATAGACACAATTCATCTGCTTATGACCCCACAATGTATATAACTCTCACACACACACACAGGTTAGAGTCTCAGAAACGACACAATTACAACCATTGCGGAATAAATAATCTTTATTACAATACCCAAATGTCTTTTGAATTTGCTACTGATACAACTCCTAAGTAATGGTACATTACCAACTTAGCCTTGTAATACTCACCACCCTCTCATACCATTCATATCTATACATAAGATGAATACCAAAAGCTCCAGCTTGATCTGACTGGTTCACACTACTTCCGGGATCACTGCTAGAAACTGCTCATGAGACTACCTTGCACTTACCACTCGCCTGAGGGATGTGCGCCGAATCCTTGGTATCCTACTTCGCTGCTATATAATATTTATAAAACAATAGCAAGAGTGAGCGATAGCTCAGCAAGGTAATTAAAGTATGGCATAATCCTGCCTTTAACTCAACCCAGAATAAAGCGGGTATAAGACAATAATTTGTCAAAATATTTCAATACTGAAATTATTTCCTTATCGGAATGTATTCCAAAAATAGTACCATTGTTGTATTTCAAATATCATTTTCATAATATTTCTGCAACTTTTGCTATATTATGAACAAAGTTCTAGTATAATATAAAAGATGAGGTTTCAAAGTAAACCTATGACGCCCTCCCAATTTGGGGTCATGATTGGGGAGTCACTACAACCTCTATACTTATGAACCTGTGAATAATAATATAAACATGTAGACGCGACCCCATCTTTACCCTGGATCTTTAACAGGTAATGGTATGAAACAAGCATCAACTATCTACTTCATTTTATTACATAATAAAAGTCTCAAAAGTTATTACAACTGTGTCTTAAAAGTTCTACATTCCCTTATACAAAACACCTTCTACAAGTCTTCATCACCTGCCTGAGCTGGCATCCCAAAAATAACCCTATAGGAAGACTTCCTAGCTGACTGAAAAGTGCGTACCATCTTCTCTTTTAACTGTGGGTTAGAATAGGGAAAAAGAATGAGCCAAATGCTCAGCAAGTAATAATATAACCAAATAGTTAACCACTGTGAAACAATTTCCAATATCAATCTGTATATCATGGGTATAGCAGAATCCATATCAAGGGATTATCAGAACAATGACATAAATATGCAATTTCAAAGGGTAAACCAATTTCCTTATACAGATATATGATTTCAAGAAAAGCAATAAGTAATTTGGAGATTTTTCACAACGCACCGGACAATACGGGTGATCAGCCACGTAAAGTCCCCATACCGGACACACAGTCCCTCTGGTCCTTGTATTGGGTCCCAATAGGCACACATTGGCCTTTAGACTAGTCCATCCCTAGTCCATTTATTATAATTAAAAAGTGCTGGGCCGGCGTCACTCGGCCTCTTACGCCTCCAATCTTAGGAATCCGTGGAAACCATAAATCACAATTTAAATGAATCCAAACTTTGAAACTTCCTTTCTTTTAAAATCTTTCTTATGAAAGAAATCCTTTGTAAATCATTGGATGTGTGTTTGTATAGTACCCAAGTGAAGGTTCATATATTCTCAATTTCAAGTAAGTATGTGATTCATAGGTACAAGTTCAAATCTAATGCAATAGCATCTCAGGTTAAAATGTAAGTATAATCAAAGGATAATGATAAGGTCTGAAGAAAAGTTTGAGCAAAATATGGTTCACAAGACATTGTATTGTGTCTATAATGTTTGTATATAAAAGAGTCTTTTGGGAATTGGATAAGTTCAATCTGATCAATCTGGATTTCTATCAATGGGAAATCAAGAAGTAAATGTCATAGGTATGTTTTGGATATGTACTAAAATGTGAGTTCTGGTATATTCACCCTTGGGTGTAAAGGTTCAAAGAAAAAACTAAACATAGTATGGTGTATGAACCCACAAGGTATATGAACAGAAATAAGGATTACCAAATGAACATGATATGTTTTCAGGATTAAAAGGGCATATAAACAAGATAGAAATTCATATATGTCAAAATGAAAGAATGGCATTTAGAAGCGAAAGCAAGTCAGAATTACTTGCCTTAAGTAGATAAAAAGAGTAATCAGATTCACTGGTTCTCCACCTTAGTCTTGCCTTTATTTCTAGGCTCTACTTCTTTGGATTCTTAAGTAGCTTTTAGAACAACCGTACTCACTGAATTTCTGCCTTCGCCTTTCCTTTATCTCTATGTTCCACGTCTCGTGACTCTACAAAAGAGTATATACTATCTTAGAATGATCCTCTCAAAATTCTAATCCTTATTCTAAACTACCCAACGTTCTCTAAACGCGTAAACACATAATATTTATATCACTTATAACTCTTAACCATATATTAAGCACAAAACTCACATAAGCGCACATTGCCATTCAAGTTCACATAACATACTCCTTTAATACATATATATATATAATCTAACTTTCAAATCATACCACCCTTGGTATTCTTTTAAATCAACTTGATCAATGCTAACCATATCCTTAACACCTTTACAAACAATGTTTTCATCTCAAAAGCTGAAAAATCTGCTGCGCAAGCCTTACCAAAACATTTATCATAAATCCAAAAATAATCAAACAAATACCATATTTGACAGGCTACTTCCTGGTTACTAATCCAACTTAGCATAAAACTTTCAAATTCAGAACAGTTCATTTAGACTAAAAACGAACAGGTTTAAAGTGTATACTGAAGCACAGAAAATCCTGCTGCGCAACCTTTAGTAAAACATGCATAACTCTTTACTCGTTAAATTAAATGACACAAGGTTTTCGCGTGGACAAACTAGACTCCGAGTAGAACATTTACATCCTATACCCACTGTCCAAAACAGGGAACAAGCAGTCACGAATTACCAGAGCAGAACAGGGCAGTTTTCTGGCAATTCAACATAAATCATTCTCCAACATAAACTTTTAAACACCACAAATTCTTATTACATAACACTTGATACAACCAATCAACAATTATTTATACTCAAAACCACATGCAAGTCTCAATACTAACTTCCAATTATCCTACAACCTTAATACACATAATCACATATATTCATGTCAAGTTTATCTCAACAATCAAACCCGGACTCTAAAATTCTTGGATAAATCCGAAAATCACTCAAAGCTCGGCATGCAACTTAGATTAATTACTTACTAGAATTTAAACATATAAACATGAATCAAATCAAGTCATTTTCCGATTCAAAACTCAAAACCCGAATCTAAAATTTAAGAAAATTTGAAGTTAAAATAAAACCAATGACATGCAACACGAATTAACTACTTATAATTACTCTACAACACTATAAATACCTCAAAATACATAGACCATGGCCACCGGTTCACCGGAGTTCATCACCGGTGGTCGACGAATTGCATGCAGCCCCAAAAACAAAGGGGTTTTGTATGAATTCGTCCCCAATTGATCCTTAACCACAATTAAACTCTTAATCATCAAGAACACTTGATTTTAAATCAAAAATCCGAAACCCCAATTTACAAAACCCATTTTCTAATCTTCACCACACTCAACACTATTGGTATTAAAGTGTAGAGCTCGGCAAGAGCTTCGATTTGACTATCTAATCAACGAATTTGGTTAACAAAATCAAAAGATAAAGAAGAGAGAAGGAGAGAGATTTGAGAGAGAAATAAGAGAGAGAGAGAGAGAGAGAGAGAGAGAGAGAGAGAGAGAGAGAGAATTGAGTTGAAAGGAAATGGGGAAGAAGAACTGGCCGTGAGGGGTTTTAAAGCCCCAGGGGTATTTTGGTAATTCCACAATTCCAAAATCTGATTTTAATAAAACAAAACCCAATAAGTTGCCTTTCTAAAATTCGAAATAAAATAGAAATAATATCTAAAAATCAAAATTTTATTTTTAAAATAAATAATACGAATTTACAAGCTCACCCATATTTTTAAAATATTTTTATGATCAAAATTGAATTAAATATGAATTTTCAAAGTTTTGATCACTTAAATGATATTTAACTCATAAAATCTGTTTTAAATCCTTAAAGCCAAAAATAAATTCCTCCACTAATTGTAGAAAATACTAGAATATAAAATAAAGGTTGTGAAAAAGATTTCACAATAAAAAGAGTCTCCGTTGATTTTACAAAATTCCTGGAAGGTCAAAAAGAACTAATTTTTAATAAGAAATTCATATAAAATGCATTTAAAAGCATACACATATATTTTAATCCATACCATTCACCAAGTAAACATCTATTTATCACATTTCCAAATATCCACCTTTCACACAATACTCACACATCATAGAACTCAAATATTATTTAATATTAATATTGTACAAGCGTTTTTCCGAGTCGTTATAACCTTCCCCCCTTAAAAAGATTCTGTCCCCAGAATCTAACCTTATGAAAACAGATGCGGATACTTTTCAAGCATCTCGCTCTCAAGTTCCCAAGTCGATTCTTCAACTTTGGGATTCCTCCACAAAACCTTAATTAGCTTAACAATCTTATTCCTTAATTTCCTATCCATATGATCCTGAATTTCTACAGGTTGTTCTACATATGACAAATCGGGTTGAATCTCAAAAGGTTCATATTCGATCACGTGATTCGCATCAGAATTAAATCTCTTAAGCATCGAAACATGAAAAACGTTATGAATGTGCTCCATGTGGGGTGGTAACGCTAACTCATATGCAACTTTTCCAATACGTCTCAATATCTCAAACGGTCCTACATATCTCGGGCTAAGTTTCCCTTTCTTGCCGAATCTCGTAACTCCTTTCCATGGCGACACTTTTAGCAACACTTGATCTCCTTCTTCAAAGCTTATATCCTTCCTGTCTTGGTCAGCGTACTTCTGTTGTCTGTCTTGTGCCGTAACTAGTCTTTTCTGAATGATTTCAATCTTTTCCTTCGTTTGTTGTAGTAGCTCGGGTCCCAAAACTTTTCGTTCTCCCACTTTTTCCAATACACAGGTGACCTATATTTCCTTCCATACAATGCTTCATACGGGGGCGTTCCAGTACTTGCGTGATAGCTATTGCGGCAAAAGAATTCCACTAATGGTAAATGATCACCTCAATTGCTTTCAAAATCCATCGCACAAATTCTAAGTATATCTTCGATTGTTTAGATAGTCTATTCACTATGACTATATGCTTAGGGACGATAAACGGCACACATATTTAACTTGGTTTCTGACCATGTCAAAACTTTCTTCCAAATCTTGAATTAAAATGAGGGTCTTGGTAAGATTCGATTGCTACTTGAACCTCCTGCTTTACTACTGTCTCTTAGAGATAAAACCAATTTATCCAATGAATGTTTCTCGTTGATGGAAAAAGGAAATGTACCGATTTGTTTAATTTGTCGAACATGACTCAATTGGCATCATGAGATGTTCCTATTTCAACTCGGGAATTTCTACTGGTTGTAATTATCCGCTAGGTCTTTGATGTTCAGTTTTAAATCTCTGACAGGTAAAACACTTAATCACTCATCTAGTAATATCTCTTTCATATACGTCCACCAAGATTTTCTTTTAAGCCTTGTTACATCTTCGTACTTCTGGGATGGATTGAATACTTCGAATTCACGTGCATCATTTAGTATTTCATTCTTTAACCATGTCACACTAGGTATCCAATTCCTAGAGAAAAACCTAAAAATTCCTTTATCATCCTTTTGACTCCTTCTACTTTCTCCTGTAAAGTTACTCATGTTATCACTCATCACTTCCGCTTAACATTTTTTTCTACTTTTCTCTAGCAGCTCAAGTTGAAAAGTCATTGTATATATGTTTATCATCTCCGTAGCTTGATCTGAAATATGAACCTCTATTCCTACTTTCTCAAATTCCTTGATCAGTCCTAACCATTTCCTCTACCTTATGTATACAGCTCCTTTTCGGTGAAAATATATTTCAAATGCTTATGCTCCGAATAGATTTCATACTTTCCTTCATACAAGTAGGCCTCCAAATCAATGCGGAGACTATTGTGGCTAGTTCTCAGTCATGTGTCGGGTGTTTCCACTCGTGGTTCTTCAGCTGTCTAGAAATATATACAGTCATCTTAACATGTTAAATCAGTCTTGATTCTTATCACAAAGTTGTGTTCTCAATTTTAGTTATTGATATTGTCCTAAGGTACATGAGTCATCATTTCCGGTAACAACGAATCTATTTTACCATTATGGCTCGACTAAAGAGTTCCGTTCCTCTAGCAATTTAAATACTTCCTTTTCCATTTATCTTAACTCTTGGATGCTTTCTAGTAAGCTTGGTTAATGGCGTGGCTATCTTGGTATAATCCTTGAAAAAAAAAAAAAACTTCGATAATCTCCATCTAATCTCATAAAACTTCTAACTTCTGTAGGTGTCTTAGGCCTTACTCAATTCATTATCGTTTCAACCTTAGCTGGATCCACTTGGATTCCTTCTCTACTAATTACCTGTCCTAATAATTGTAATTCTTTCAACCAAAACTCGCACTTAGAAAACTTTGCGCACAATATATCTTTTCTTAAAATTCTAGGGTTATTCTCAAATGATCTGTATATTCTTCTTCCATCTTTGAATACCTTAAGATGTCATTTATGAAAACATTCTCAAACTTATCCAAATATTTCTTAAAATTTCTATTCATCATGTTCATAAAAGTGGCAGTTATATCCATCAAACCGAACTCCATCACTACGAACTCATAGGGTCCATATATATATCAGGTTCAGAACGTCGTCTAAGGAATATCTTCGGGTTTTGTTTTTTTTTTTTAAATGACGGTAACCAAATCATAAATAAATTTTGAAAAGCACACTGTGTTCTTTAACTGGTCTGATCATCAATCCTTGACAATGGGTATTTTTTTTCTTAATGGTCAACTTGGCGCACCCAATAGGAATACACCAGACCTTATAACTCCCTTTTTCCTAAGATCTTGCAATTGAATTGCTAACTCTTTCATTTCTACTTATGCCATTCTATATGGAGCCGTCGAAACTGGTTTTGTCCCGGGTGCTAAGTCTTCAACAAATCTACTTCCCTGGCGGGAGGTAAAACAAAAAGATTGTCAAGTAATACAATTTGAAATTCGTTAGCTACTAGAATCTTCTCTATCCAAGGTGTTTCTTTCCTAACATTTACCTCGTATGACGATAAGCTTTTCAACCTTGACACAATAATCTTTTACCTATTTGATAGTTAGATACCTCTTCGTCTGCTTCCGGCCTCGGATAACAATTTTTACATTATCTAGGGCTCAAAATTTCCATTTTCTTCATATTCTGTGAACCAATCCATTCTTAAACTTTACATCAGATTTCTATTATATCAATCGCACAGTGAGGACAAGCTAGATTAATCGATATATGCTCCTGAGTAGCTATTCATGTAGTCAAAACTTTACTTAACAGTTGCGTTTTACAGTCCGACTTATGAGAAAATTCCCTGAAAATAAAATACTTTGTGGCTTCGAATCAGTTAACACTTTGGCACTTATGTAGTTAATATTAAACGTATCTGTAACCACATCCTTGTTCTTTACTGTATCACTCATGGTTATATTGAGGATTCTTGTCCTTGGTTACTTAGTATGTGGTGGTCATGTCACCCCTTAACATATTGATTACTGGACTTAACGATTGCAACCTCTTAAGAAACGCCACACCTCTCCACACTTGTTACACGTAACTCTTGCCTTCAGTTTATGGCTCTCATTGGCGTAGTGTCCTCTCTGTGTACACTTGTAACGTACCATATTGATCTTATTACAAACTCCCAGTTGCTTCTTTCCACAAGTTCTACATTCTGGTATCGGAGGTTTTGGAGGTCTTGGTTAATCCATATTTTATGGACGGTTCCCTTGCTTATCATTTCCAGTTTCTGGTCTTCCAAATCCAACATTCCTATTTGACTGAAACTCATGCCTTATATTGAAATGGTTCTAAAAGTTCCCTATTTGTTGGTTTCCTTCCGGTGTCTCTGGATTCCCTTTTTCTAGCTTCTTCTGTTTGTGATCAATCACTTTACTCCTAATCCACGACCTCATTTCCCCTGTTGGAGTCTCTTAACTCTCTTCTCATCAATATTCACGTATTCGGACACAAACCTGGCCAGATCTATAAATTTTGGTTCAAACCATGTTACGCTCAAGTTATCATGCTTCGGTTCTAAAATTTATGTCCAACATTTGGTCTCACGACGTTCGAAACCTTGTAATGTTTTAACTACTATATCCAAAGTGAAATATAGGATAAACAGGTGCTTATATATACTTTTCTGACCAGTAGAATAACAGTCTTTCATCAACAATAATCAACTCCTTTTTAGTATATCCAATATCACTTTACTTTATACTTCAACATGATTAGTATTCGTATATCCTTGTTACCTTCTCCTTGTCCATACCAAACTCTCGGTAATAATAAACCTTGACATCGTATTGTAAGTCTAATGAGCAATTTAACTTGACAACCAATCCCTCTTTTTAAAGCAATTTCCCATTTTTGATCAAAACAGTTTCCCGTCAATATAAGTACAGCTTGACACTCAGAATACCGTCATTCGCCTTTGCAATTTCAAATCGCTGATACCTCTAAGAGTTTCCGATAGAATGAATCAATAGATATGAAGGTGTCAATAGATATGGATATATGACAAGTATGTTTAGTAAGAATTTCTGGTAAAAAGAATCAAACTAAGAGATCAAAATGATCATCGAACTTTATCAGGTTGCATTTGTCAATTTAAACAACAAGGTACAGAAGGTGGCCAACCTTTAGTACTTCCATGACAAACACACCACTGGTGGCGTCCCACCGGACTTCTATCACACAGATAGAAAGTACCTGAATCCCCTATATATATAGGGTTGTTCATCTTAGTTACAACAAGGAGGATCAAAAATTTAAGAGGAACATATGAAAGGTTTAAGAGTTTCAAAAGTTTCTATTATATATATATATATAATATTGGATCAATTAGCCTCTGAACAATAGAGGTATTTCGTAAAGAATAAAATAATAGAAATGAAAATTTGAATCTTTTTAAAAAGGTAAATTGAATCAAATCAATGGCTAGTTATGAACCGACTTATCCTTACATCGAACGTATGGAGATAATCACGCCTTGTCTCATGTAGATGGTCCTTAGGGGAGTTAATTTCTAGTTTGAGGTTATAGGTATGTCCCGATAGTAAATCAACTGTATGAAATCTTGAATAAAGAAAGAATCTACACTTAGGCCACTACTCTGGGCAAATGTCTCTATCGTGGGGGAAAATCGTTATTATATCGTAAAGAATCTATCTAAGTGTTTCTAGACGTTATCTTGGGGATTCTACTCTCGCTCAACTCTAACCACACTTGATACGACACCTGGCGTGGTGTTTCCTATAGCTTCCGCGGTGCAGATGAAATTCTGTAAAGTACATAAGGATCTACAAGTGATGTCTTCCGAACTAGTAGTCTGGTTCTCCGATTGATTCCTCCAGCTTCGAATTAGTTTCCTCGTCCGTAATCCCGATCTTCAGATGGTTCCAGCGTATACTCGCTCGATATGTCGGAATACTATTTAACATGAAAGTGCGTAACTTAAGCTAATATTTCTGTAGAAAATTCGGCATGACCTATTCGTAAAATGGACTATGCCCTGTTTAAAAATATCTCAAATACTAACTCAATCATCCACACATAATCCATAATCCATTCAATATTCCATCCATCCCCAATCCCTTTCACTTTATACAAAAAAATATAAATCTGCCTTGACTTGCAGCTATACTATCAGAAAAGAAATTTACCCAAAGGGTAATGGAAATCTCCACTTGGCCGGATGTATACACTGATACTGACGGATATGGCTTAGGAAAAGAAATCTCAGATGAAGGGTAATCTCTCAAAATAGCCTTTATCTGTAAAAACACAGTAATAAGCCAAGAAAATACTTAAACGGTAAGGGTTATCTTAATTCTACTAATACTCATCCAAAAAGTAACCTGCATCTAAAAATCCTATCTTACGTAATAAGCTTAAGTCCTACTTCTCACCTTATATTCCCTTATTATTGTTACACCTAATCCTGGCTTGTTTCAGTGACCAAAAACTGACCGCTCTGATACCAACCTATGACGCCCTCCCAATCTGGGGTCATGATTGGGGAGTCACTACAACCTCTATACTTATGAACCTGTGAATAATAATATAAACATGTAGACGCGACCCCATCTTTACCCTGGATCTTTAACAGGTAATGGTATGAAACAAGCATCAACTATCTACTTCATTTTATTACATAATAAAAGTCTCAAAAGTTATTACAACCGTGTCTTAAAAGTTCTACATTCACTTATACAAAACACCTTCTACAAGTCTTCATCACCTGCCTGAGCTGGCATCCCAAAAATAACCCTATAGGAAGACTTCCTAGCTGACTGAAAAGTGCGTACCATCTTCTCTTTTAACTGTGGGTTAGAATAGGGAAAAAGAATGAGCCAAATGCTCAGCAAGTAATAATATAACCAAATAGTTAACCACTGTGAAACAATTTCCAATATCAATCTGTATATCATGGGTATAGCAGAATCCATATCAAGGGATTATCAGAACAATGACATAAATATGCAATTTCAAAGGGTAAACCAATTTCCTTATACAGATATATGATTTCAAGAAAAGCAATAAGTAATTTGGAGATTTTTCACAACGCACCGGACAATACGGGTGATCAGCCACGTAAAGTCCCCATACCGGACACACAGTCCCTCTGGTCCTTGTATTGGGTCCCAATAGGCACACATTGGCCTTTAGACTAGTCCATCCCTAGTCCATTTATTATAATTAAAAAGTGCTGGGCCGGCGTCACTCGGCCTCTTACGCCTCCAATCTTAGGAATCCGTGGAAACCAGAAATCACAATTTAAATGAATCCAAACTTTGAAACTTCCTTTCTTTTAAAATCTTTCTTATGAAAGAAATCCTTTGTAAATCATTGGATGTGTGTTTGTATAGTACCCAAGTGAAGGTTCATATATTCTCAATTTCAAGTAAGTATGTGATTCATAGGTACAAGTTCAAATCTAATGCAATAGCATCTCAGGTTAAAATGTAAGTATAATCAAAGGATAATGATAAGGTCTGAAGAAAAGTTTGAGCAAGATATGGTTCACAAGACATTGTATTGTGTCTATAATGTTTGTATATAAAAGAGTCTTTTGGGAATTGGATAAGTTCAATCTGATCAATCTGGATTTCTATCAATGGGAAATCAAGAAGTAAATGTCATAGGTATGTTTTGGATATGTACTAAAATGTGAGTTCTGGTATATTCACCCTTGGGTGTAAAGGTTCAAAGAAAGAACTAAACATAGTATGGTGTATGAACCCACAAGGTATATGAACAGAAATAAGGATTACCAAATGAACATGATATGTTTTCAGGATTAAAAGGGCATATAAACAAGATAGAAATTCATATATGTCAAAATGAAAGAATGGCATTTAGAAGCGAAAGCAAGTCAGAATTACTTGCCTTAAGTAGCTAAAAAGAGTAATCAGATTCACTGGTTCTCCACCTTAGTCTTGCCTTTATTTCTAGGCTCTACTTCTTTGGATTCTTAAGTAGCTTTTAGAACAACCGTACTCACTGAATTTCTGCCTTCGCCTTTCCTTTATCTCTATGTTCCACGTCTCGTGACTCTACAAAAGAGTATATACTATCTTAGAATGATCCTCTCAAAATTCTAATCCTTATTCTAAACTACCCAACGTTCTCTAAACGCGTAAACACATAATATTTATATCACTTATAACTCTTAACCATATATTAAGCACAAAACTCACATAAGCGCACATTGCCATTCAAGTTCACATAACATACTCCTTTAATACATATATATATATAATCTAACTTTCAGATCATACCACCCTTGGTATTCTTTTAAATCAACTTGATCAATGCTAACCATATCCTTAACACCTTTACAAACAATGTTTTCATCTCAAAAGCTGAAAAATCTGCTGCGCAAGCCTTACCAAAACATTTATCATAAATCCAAAACTAATCAAACAAATACCATATTTGACAGGCTACTTCCTGGTTACTAATCCAACTTAGCATAAAACTTTCAAATTCAGAACAGTTCATTTAGACTAAAAACGAACAGGTTTAAAGTGTATACTGAAGCACAGAAAATCCTGCTGCGCAACCTTTAGTAAAACATGCATAACTCTTTACTCGTTAAATTAAATGACACAAGGTTTTCGCGTGGACAAACTAGACTCCGAGTAGAACATTTACATCCTATACCCACTGTCCAAAACAGGGAACAAGCAGTCACGAATTACCAGAGCAGAACAGGGCAGTTTTCTGGCAATTCAACATAAATCATTCTCCAACATAAACTTTTAAACACCACAAATTCTTATTACATAACACTTGATACAACCAATCAACAATTATTTATACTCAAAACCACATGCAAGTCTCAATACTAACTTCCAATTATCCTACAACCTTAATACACATAATCACATATATTCATGTCAAGTTTATCTCAACAATCAAACCCGGACTCTAAAATTCTTGGATAAATCCGAAAATCACTCAAAGCTCGGCATGCAACTTATATTAATTACTTACTAGCATTTAAACATATAAACATGAATCAAATCAAGTCATTTTCCGATTCAAAACTCAAAACCCGAATCTAAAATTTAAGAAAATTTGAAGTTAAAATAAAACCAATGACATGCAACACGAATTAACTACTTATAATTACTCTACAACACTATAAATACCTCAAAATACATAGACCATGGACACCGGTTCACCGGAGTTCATCACCGGTGGTCGACGAATTGCATGCAGCCCCAAAAACAAAGGGGTTTTGTATGAATTCGTCCCCAATTGATCCTTAACCACAATTAAACTCTTAATCATCAAGAACACTTGATTTTAAATCAAAAATCCGAAACCCCAATTTACAAAACCCATTTTCTAATCTTCACCACACTCAACACTATTGGTATTAAAGTGTAGAGCTCGGCAAGAGCTTCGATTTGACTATCTAATCAACGAATTTGGTTAACAAAATCAAAAGATAAAGAAGAGAGAAGGAGAGAGATTTGAGAGAGAAATAAGAGAGAGAGAGAGAGAGAATTGAGTTGAAAGGAAATGGGGAAGAAGAACTGGCCGTGAGGGGTTTTAAAGCCCCAGGGGTATTTTTGTAATTCCACAATTCCAAAATCTGATTTTAATAAAACAAAACCCAATAAGTTGCCTTTCTAAAATTCGAAATAAAATAGAAATAATATCTAAAAATCAAAATTTTATTTTTAAAATAAATAATACGAATTTACAAGCTCACCCATATTTTTAAAATATTTTTATGATCAAAATTGAATTAAATATGAATTTTCAAAGTTTTGATCACTTAAATGATATTTAACTCATAAAATCTGTTTTAAATCCTTAAAGCCAAAAATAAATTCCTCCACTAATTGTAGAAAATACTAGAATATAAAATAAAGGTTGTGAAAAAGATTTCACAATAAAAAGAGTCTCCGTTGATTTTACAAAATTCCCGAAAGGTCAAAAAGAACTAATTTTTAATAAGAAATTCATATAAAATGCATTTAAAAGCATACACATATATTTTAATCCATACCATTCACCAAGTAAACATCTATTTATCACATTTCCAAATATCCACCTTTCACACAATACTCAGACATCATAGAACTCAAATATTATTTAATATTAATATTGTACAAGCGTTTTTCCGAGTCGTTATAAAACCAATATAACCTTTCCGAAAAATATCTGTTATGTAAGTAGAATATCAACATATAACTTAAAAGATGAAGTTATAAGGTGATTCAGTATAAACAACTCCCTTACCATAACTCATGTTATGTAAGGTATCTACAGAGTCATATGATATAAAAGATGAAGTTACGAGGAAAATTAATATAAGGTTTCCGTAACCCAAAATCCACTTATGCACATATAATCTGAGTAAGGTTTTATCAGAATCATAACTCATAAAATAAAAGATGAAGTTATAAGGATTTATTGCAACTTCATTTTTCTTTGAACACTTTTCGACCCCCTGCCAACATGATCGGTAAACCTGTACTAAGGGGGCTACCCTTAGTCCCTTTCAATACATGTTGCAGAATTATCCAAATTGGATGATGAACCAATACCGGAGTTGCTACCGTGCCCATCGTACCAACCTTACTATGATCAGTAGCAGGTCGTACAACAAAAATATGTTTTCTACATGTAGATGGAAGAATCACGACAGCCTGACATTGTCTACCGCCTTCCCGGATCTCCCGGCCCATTTGGGGCAATAAAATGGATGGGTCAGCACAACTGGACCTCTTACACCACTCCTAGTTCGGATGAAATCCATGACTCTGAAACGTAAAGATCGTCCTCCTTTCCCCAAGTGTAATACTTGTTGATATGACTCCACTAAGTAGTTATATCTAGGTTGGAAAGGAAGATTCTCCAATATTTCCCAAGCTATTGGTTGTTAATGGATATCGACTTGTTCCATCAATTTACTCCTCGATCGTTGAGGTAGTTACACAACATTTGACTTGCAGCAATTAAATTGCTCCGAGAAAATATTTGTCCCCTGACAGTTTTGAGTTGAGAGTTTAAAATGAGTAGCAGTCACTTAAATCAGGTTTCCCATATTTTTGATAGTTGAGCGAGTATTTAAATCCTCTTAAAAGATAGATTTAAATGGAAAAACGGTGTTTTGGGAACCCCTTTTTTATTTAAAATAATTAATAATACAGCTTAGAGTATCCTTCGTAATTATTGAAGGTCGAGGATAAACTTTAAATAACATTTCTCATTTTTAAAATGTGTTAAAAGTATTTAATAAATAATCGAATAATATTTATTAAGTAAGTAAACCTTAAACGAAAATTCGGAAATAATATTCATTAAGTAAATAATGATTAAATGAATATTCAAAATAATATTCATTAAATAAATAAGGATTAAATGAATATTCAAGATAATATTCATTAAATAAATAAACCTTAAATGAATATTCAAAAATAATATTCATTAAATTTATAATGATTAAATGAATATTCAAAAATAATATTCATTAAATAAATAAGGATTAAATGAATATTCAAAATAATATTCATTAAATAAATAATCATCAAATAACAGTTACCCGATATCTTTATCGGAAAAATAATCTTTAACATATACAGAAAATATAATTACTTCTGATCTAAAGAAAATTACACGCCCTTATCCTAGGGCATTTATAAAAACCTGGCTTCTAGCTAATATCTCATAGTTAGCTTAGAAGCCCATAATCAAATTATAAAGCATGTATCACAATATACTTTCGAAAACAGTTATGCCTTCCATTAGCATATATAACTGAAATAGTATTCAAATAGTATTTCTCGACTGAGATAATACTTAAATAACATTCCTTGAAAGATATAGTAAGCAAATATCATTCCTCGAATGATATCATACTCGAATAACAATCCTCAAAATACATAGTATTCTACCGATGGAATCCCTCCGGGTTTCCACGGCTATCTACATATCTCAAAATACCGACTCCCGATTTAGAGTCGAAAACAATGAATATGCTCTTATATTTAGAGCTACCAGGTAAACCGGTTCATAACTACTTAGCTCAAAAGATTTCATATAATCCAAAGGTCAAATCCATTTCAACAAGAAATAAGATATATCGCAAAACTGTCAAATTTTATACATGGCAAAAGCAGTATTATATAGTCAATACTTCAAAGTATAGATTTAGAAACTTGCCTGATGCTCGAGAAGTGATAGGGGTTCGCGACGATGTCGGACAATCTAGACAAAGTCAAAGAAAACGCACGATTAATCCCCTGGATAATCCACTTGTACTAAATGCTTAAACACGTAAGCGAAACACAACCAAGGCATTACTAACTCGTTATAGGCTCATACTAAGTCCATGTTAATCGACAATTACTTAAGTCGTAGGTTTAGTCCGAAATCGATCCTCGAATACAAGTTATACTTAACCATTTACAACATTGGTTTCTAAGTCATGTTCTTAGTGGTTTTCACTTGCGCAACCTCGGCTAACACATTTTTATAAAATCGAAAAATAATCTTTTGGACTCGAAACCTTCGTACAAACTTTCGTAACTGACCTTGGCACTTCAATACAAAATTTTATATTTTCAAACAACTCTTAAGGGTCTCAAACATAGCCACAAAGTTGGTACATTTCTGCAATCTCATTCCTTGAACCACTTTCACTAAAATGGTCATATCTCATAAACCGTAAATTGTAATGACATGATTCTTGCGCTCACGTAAACTAGAAACAAAGCTCTACACACTCATGTTCATCACTGAACCAAAAGAGGCAGTTAGGGTTTCGGATTCTAGGCAGTTTTTTAGAGTTAACGAGAATTGGGCATTACAATGGCTTAAAACTTAACGTTTTCCATTTTCAAAACACAACCAAATCAATACCAATCAATCCCAAACTCACCATCCACCTTATACTCCCTCATCTCAGTCAAATCCTCCATGAATACTCAAAAACAAATTCATAACCCATCCTCCAAACTCAACCAACAATTCATCCTTATAATTAAAACAACTAAGCATAACATATACTAAGCATAAATGATAAGTGGATTTTATATCTGATTGGAACGTTTCCTATCGGCTTAAATTGATTATTTTGTACTCAAGTATGTGGTTTTTTAATGTGTTTTGTGTTAGATAGTGCAGAGTTGGATTGTTGGCAGATTCTTGGAGCTACATTGATTATGTGATGGTGATTGAGCATTATTATGGAAGCCGGGAAGTTTTGGGCATTGAGAGAGCAAAGGAAACTCAAGAAAATGAGTTTTGACTTTTCTGGACAGAAACCCAGGCGTGCCCGCGCCCTAGGTAGCGCGCCCGCGCTTGAAACTTGCTGTAGAAAGCTGATTGCAATTCTGAAAAGGAAACAGCGAAGACCAGTCAACCCTCAGGCCTATATAAACTATTGGTGGACGATTTCATCCATATACATACTTATCCATCCACCGGTGAGGAGAACAAGAAGATGGTTGATTACGAAGATCTAGTTTTCAACTTATCTTTGTATTCTTCTAATTAGGTGATACTTTGGATTCTCGTTTGTTCTTTCATAAACCCTAGTACTTTTAATTAGTATTCCAGACATATTTATTATTATGTTTTCATCAGAACCCACGATGATGAACGGTTAGATTATGAACTAATCGTTGTCGTGGGATTCTAACGGATTTACTTATGGATTTTAGTAGTTAATTGTTTTAAAGATGTGTGTGTGATGGCTAATTGATTTCCTAGTTTGGTTGTGCTTATTCTTCTTGGATGCGTAGCTAACATCTAAGTTGTTTGTTAATCTCTATTGATTGCGAAAGTGGATATAGAGGTTTAGAACTAGCCATGCTAGCATAGGTTTATGTATGTTTGTCATGCATGATTCGTAGGTAATTTTAACCATCTTACATGCCCTATGTAATCTGAATGGATAACTTGCTCGTTAAACCGTTATGTTTTCAAATCTTATAGACATATAGGGTCTAAGCATAATTGGTGTCTACCCAACTTCTATCTCTTTTGTGGATGTTTGAGTGGTTTGGTATACGTGTACTGAAAGGTAGCGTGTACTGATTTCGTGTTATCCGATTAGTTATCACAACCGTCACATGCATTGATTAAAGATAAAAGGCTCTAGATGAAGTATTTAATGAAGTTAGGATCCCATGTTTTATTCTCATAAGTAATTCAACAACAAAATCTTTAGTTAATTTTAGTTTTGATAATTTGTTTAGTTAATTTAGTTAATCAAAACACAACTTTGATACTTGTCTTAGCATTGAACAATAGCCATACATTGTTGCATAAGTGCATAACTATAGTAACCAAAGCAGTCTCTGTGGGAACGAACTCTACTTTCATATATTACTTGTTGACCGCGTACGCTTGCGTGATTTTGTGCGAACAAGTTTTTGGCGCCGCTTCCGGGGACTCGGTGTTATTTATATAGTTTATGTGCTTGTCATCAGTGGTCGTTAACGTTCACTGACTCGGATTATTCTCTCATCAATTTTACTTTGTTTGGTGAGTTTCAGATACGTTAGTGAGCGTGTATGCGAACACGTTCTCAATCTCGGAAAGAAGAACTTGAATTAAGTCTAGTTATGGGAGAACCAGTAGCAGAAACGAAGGCTTTGAAGGACTATTCTCAGCCAAAGATCAATGACATTCAATCTAGTATTGTCAGGCCAGCCATTGCAGCTAATACTTTTGAAATCAAGCCTGGTACTATTCAGATGGTGCAGAATTCAGTTCAGTTTGGGGGTGCTCCAACGGAAGACCCTAATATGCATATTAGGGATTTCATTGAGATCTGCGACACCTTCAATTTCAACGGAGTGTCAGAAGATGCTGTGAAGCTGAGACTTTTCCCATTTTCTCTGAGGGATAAGGCTAAAGGCTGGTTGCACTCTCTACTAGCAGGTTCTATTACTACATGGGAGGATCTTGCTCAGAAATTTCTCACTAAATTCTTCCCGATGGCTAAAACAGCAGCAATCAGGAATGCTCTTACTCAGTTTGCACAGCATTCTGGAGAAATTTTATGTGAAGCCTGGGAGCGCTACAAGGAGATGCTTAGGAAGTGTCCTCATCATGGAATGCCTGATTGGATGGTGATCAATTGTTTTTATAATGGTCTGGGAGGTCAATCACGACCAATGCTTGATGCGGCATCAGGTGGAGCTCTTTAGGCTAAAAGCTACGATGAGGCTTATGAACTAATTGAGATGATGGCTGCGAATGAATACCAGAATCCAACTCAGAGGTTATCACAAGGCAAGGTAGCAGGGGTTCTGGAAGTGGATGCAGCTACTGTTATTGCTGCACAGCTAAAGGCGTTGTCTATGAAGGTGGATTCCTTGTCTAACTATGGAGTTCAGCAGGTGGCTAGTGTTTGTGAGCTATGTGCAGGTGAACATGACACGACTCAATTTGCCATATCTAATGAGTCGGCGCAGTTTGTGAGCAATTTCCAGAGATCACAACAGCCAGTGCATAATGCCTATCATCCGAATAACAGGAACCATCCGAATTTCAGCTGGAGTAACAATCAGGGTGGCCAGAATCAGCCACAACAACCGTATCAGCAGTATCAAGGTCAGCAGTATGGAGCCAGGCCTTATAATCTTTCTTGTCAACAGCAGCAGTATGCTCCAAGGCAACCATATCAACCACCGGGGTTTAAACAACCATCTCATGGCAATGTTGGTCAGTCGTCTAATGAAAAGTCTGAATTGGAGGAATTGAGGCTAATGTGCAAGAGCCAAGCTGTTTCCATCAAAACTCTGGAGAATCAAATCGGTCAGATTGCCAATGCCTTGTTGAATAGACCACAGGGAACTCTCCCTAGTGATACGGAAGCTAATCCTGGAAAAAGAGATGTCAAGGAACATGTAAAAGCAGTTACTTTGCGATCCGAAAAGGTTACGAGTGACCAGAACTCAGAAACAACAGGAAACGAAAAAAATTTGGATTCCCAGCAGAAGGTGGAGCGCGCCCGCGCCCTAGGGAGCGCGCCTGCGCCTGACATTCTGCCAGAAAGTGAAGGAAAAGAGGAAAAAGCAAGTTTGGGGGAAAACGAAGAGGAAAAGCGTGACCATTCTACTAAGAAATCTGTTTCGAAGCAAAGTACAGAGACTAAGGAGGTCTATCCTCCTCCGCCATTCCCTAAACGACTTGAGAAGCAGAAGTTGGATAAGCAGTTTGCTAAATTTCTGGAGGTTTTCAAGAAGTTGCAGATCAATATACCTTTTGCGGAAGCTCTTGAACAAATGTCGAGCTACGCAAAGTTCATGAAGGGTATTCTATCTCGGAAGTTGAAACTCGAGGAGTTGGAGACTGTTGCTTTAACAGAAGAATGCAGTGCTATCCTACAGCAGAAGTTACCTCCTAAACTCAAGGATCCAGGGAGTTTCACCATACCGTGCACAATCGGCAATTTATCCTTCAACAAGTGCTTGTGTGACTTGGGAGCTAGTATCACTACGCCATAAGTGGGCAATAATAACGCTTTTTTCAGTGTTACAAGCAAAAGTGTAACCATATATGTCTTAAAATTGATTTACGCCTACACTTTTTTTCTCTGTTAGCATTGCTATAAATAAGTGTTACGGTAGACGTCATTCAGTATCTATGCTAACACCTAACTCGGTGTAGCCGTTGGTCTTTAAAAAATGTGTAACCATTGGTATTTAAAAATCAGAAAGAGAATTAGGCGGCTCAATATTTCATTTAAGTGGGTGAAATTTTTGTCCAAATTAGACAATAAAAAATAGGCGGGCCAAAATTTTGTCCAAATTTTCATTTAAGCGGCTCAACTCACCAAACACACAACTCTCTCTCTCAACTCTCTGTCGTCTCTCTCTCACACTCTCTCTCAACTCTCTCTACAAAAACAATTAGGGTTCATATAAACAATTAGGGTTTGTAATTAGGGGTTCTTCACGGGTTCTCTCTGTACGGTTCTCTGCAATTAGGGCTTGTAATTAGCGACTGAATTAGAGCTTCATTTCGGGTTAGGTTTCAATTGGGGCTTATTTGTTCGATTACATTCTCTACTTGATAAGGTATTCATCTTGTTCTTCTTATTTCTATTCAATTACGTGCTTATTTCGAATCGGGTTCATTTCGGGTTTCTAAAGTTTAGGGATTTCTTTCAGGTTGATATTTTGGGGATTATGAATATTTGTTTGTGTATACAATGCTTACAACATGTTTCAGTTGCTTGTTCTATCAAGTTATGCCTTTGATGCAGGCATATCATTGATGTTTCATTTACTAACTAATACACAATCTGGCTGGGGGACAAAGGTTATAGGCACATTTGGTTGTCCTGTTATATAATGTGGTGTGGTTCTATTTCCGTGCTTACAACTAATTTATCTGTCTCATACTCTCATTGCATACAATTTTAACTAGATTTAGTCCTTAATTCATCAAGTTGCTTATATATATTTAAAATCTGTCATTTTTAGGTTCTTGGATTTCGATTTAGCATTCTGTATGTTAAGTTATATCGCCTTTTGTTTTAGTATGATTGGAAATATTGGAATGTAAATTCAGAATTGATAGATAGATACACCCACAGAGTCTACTTGTCTCTATTCTGCCATAAACATGAAATTTAAAATTTCTACAGTGAATTACTTCATCTATGTACATTAACGTGAAAAGTTCGTAAAGAATTTGCATTTTTACAATTAATCATTTTTTAATAAACATTCAGGTGATAAAATTTCTGGTAAAGCACTAATATGGATGACAATATGAAGAAAATTCAGGACAACCTAATTGAGATTGAGGCTGAAGCTGAAGCTGAAGCAGAACATCTCCTATTAGCACGGCACCAGGTTATTTAATCATCAACCTATTCTTACAATTATTACGATTATGATGATGACAAAATACGTAGTGCTGGAGTGTGCGAATTTTCCTCTGCAAACTCGGTACAACTGATAGATGATGGAGACAGAACAAAAGGAAAGAAATTCCGTAGAAGAAATGATTATTCAAATGGACAGATGGACAGAAGCAAAATGAATAGTAAATATGAGAAATTCACTGGACAAGCAGTTCCTGCTCTCGGAGCAAGTCCAAACGTATGCCAATTCATATTTTCCAATAAAAGTATAATTATTCCGTTATTTTACTGCACTTGATCAAATTTAACACTTCTGATTAGCAGCTAAAATTGTAGTTGTGAAGGGTGCTCAGTATAATTATGTTTTTCACTTATATACATCAGCAATATCCTCTTTGGTGTACTTCATGGTGAGTACCTAAGTGGTTAGTGTACTTCATGGTGAGTACTTGAGTGGTTGGCACTTTTTTCACACAACAGGCTATTTCCGTCATGGCCAGAGCTGGTTTTGCAGAGCTAATTGATTTCAACCCTATACGTGCAACTGATATGCACCTTCCAGTTGGCGGGTCTTTTGTGATAGCTCATTCTTTAGCTGAATCCCAGAAAGCAGTGACGGCTGCTACAAATTACAATAATCGAGTCGTTGAATGCCGACTAGCAGCTTTAAGTTTGATCTTAATACTCGCTTATTTTTATCCTTAAAAAATAAAATTAAAATTAATCCACTCCTCCATTTTCCTTCATTTAGAGTTTTTGATCTGTGCCTACTTTTACTCCCATGCCCATCACATATGTGCATATTATGGCATTGTGCTTAATTCTGGGTATGCTGAATTTAAATTAGCTGGTTTCACAAGAGCATTAAAGCCAAGCCTTCCATCCTACTACTTTTGTTGACCTGTACCGCATATTGGTCTCCAACAAGTCTCGTCATGTTTAAAACAGTATTTGTATACTTTAACCACAGATTCCTTGTTTGATAATCTTTGGTTTATAAAACCATCGAGGCTGCTTATCTGTTAGTACACTACTTTCATCATGTGCATCTAGGTATGTCGGTGTGTTTTATGTACCTGAGCTCCTGCATAGTTTTGAGAAAAATATATACTGCAAATCGAGTGTATTTTGTAAATTTGATTTTGTACAACTATTGATTTTTGATTTATTTGCAGATTGTCCTTGCTATTAAGCTTGGACAGAAACCTCAAGAAGCAATATCTGAAGTTAAAACTCTTTCTGATGTTGAAGAGTTATGTGTAGCATTTGCAGAGAGCCGAGGGTCTAATGATCCTGACCTTGCTGTCCAGGTAATATTTTAAACTTATGATCTCAGATACTAGCATGTCTGTTATTTTTCTTTACGTTTTAATTATACTTCGACTAGAAATTGGATTATATGTTGGCTTTACACCTATGTGTTACATCCCTTCAGAACCGTTCTTGCTTGCAAGAAACAATTTTCTACCCACACGATCAACTTATAACAGTTCCTGTGCTTTACAGGAGCTATTAAATGAAGAACCATATACATCCGGAGATATTGAAAACATTATCGGTGAAAATCTACATGCGGTTTTTGCAAATTCTCCATCTACTTTGGATGTGCTTAAAGCAGCCAGGCACTTCAAGTTATTCCAGATAAGTCATCTGAACAGGCCTCTATATATGTGACGATCAAATAATGATTCTGACTTTTTGAAGTTTAATTTTTCTTGGCATGATTTTATTAAAAATTGTTTAAGTGTTACTTGAAGTTTTCAAGTAACTTTAAAGTAAAAGTTACAATTACTAGTACCACATCTTTAGTTACTTGTCTTGTACCATATCCTGATGCTTATTGACCATAATACCAGAGAGCCTCTCATGTGTACTCAGAAGCCAAGCCTGTATATAATTTCAAAAGTGCTGTCTCATCAGATTCAAGGTTGTTAATACTCCTCCGCATCAGGATGTTTTATGATTTTGCTTTTTATGTTATGTCTTGCTGCGTGAATCCTAAACATAATACCTTATCCGAGTAAATAATGGTACCAGCTCAAACACTCGAATGCAATTGGCCAAGATCAATTTGTAAATTTCCTCATTTAATGTAAGAGTTACACATAAGTTGGATGCTATCTTCAACTCATGAAATTGTATTTAACATAATGATCTGGTTCAGTTCATCTTTTGTTTTATTACTTACTTTTCTCCCCATTCTGTTGTCATCAATTGTAGAATTCCAGTTGTGGCATCTAGATATTATGGAAGAAGAAGATGGAAGCACGGGACGCTGCCGAGATGGTAGAGAGAGCAAATAATGACTGTATGAGCAAATAATGATCGTATTGGCTGCTTAGCTATTTCGTGGTATTTTAGTTAGATTTTGGATGTTAGTTTGGTTTATGTAGTAGATGGATGATTGATTGTAATGGTTTGTGGAGTTGATGTTATTTTGGATGGTTTTTTATGTATTGAAATGACTTCTGGATAGCCTGTTTATGTATTGGAATGTTTGGTAATATTTTGAGTGGAAAGTTCTATATTTCAATGTCATATGTTGCCATTCTGTATTTAAAGTGTTGGTAAAAAGAATGCAAAGTGTAACCATTGACTCCAAAGTATTTAGTCTTTATGCGTTGGCAAAAGTATAGCAAAGTGTTGGCACAAAATCTAAAAATGTTTAAGAAAAAGTGTAGGCATAGTGGTAAGGGTGTTGGTAAAAACATCTAAGTGTTTCCTAATTTGGTGTTACAGTAGTACTGAAAATGTGTTGGCATAGCTCTATAGCAATACTATTAGTAGTGTTACTACAAAGATAACTGTGTTGGCATAGATCTATAGCAACAACTAATAATATGTAGCCACAGATATAAAAAGTGTTGGTGTAGGGGTCTACGCCTACACATTTCTCCCGTGTTACCAAAAACTACAAAAGTGTTGGCGTAGACCCCTATGGTAGCGGCCATTTTTCTAACACCCTCAAATTTGGTCAAAGTGTGACCATAGCCTATTTTTTTCCTTTTACCAACAGTTTTTTGGGCTATAACCACACTTTTTCAGGCGTTGCTGTAGCCCACTTATGGCGTAGTGTATTAATCTGATGTCGTTGTCGGTATTCATGCAACTTGGGCTGCCTGAGCCTAAACCTACAAACATGTCCTTATAGCTGGCTGATCGGTCGATCACATATCCAAGGGGTATAGTGGAGGATGTTTTGGTTAGGGTGGATAAGCTCATCTTCCCCGCTGATTTTGTGATCCTGGACTTTGAGGAAGATAAGAAGATTCCTATTATCTTGGGAAGGCCGTTCTTAGCTACAGGCCATACTTTGATCGATGTGTAGAAAGGAGAACTTACAATGAGGGTACATGACCAGAATGTCACCTTCAGTGTATTAAATGTAATGAAGTTGCCTACAGAGGAAGAAGAGTGTTTTTCAGTGGACTTGGTTGAGTCTGCAGTTTACACGGAGATCGAGCAATTGCTTAAGTCAGATACCTTGGAGAAGGTACTGATAGGAGATTCTGAGACTGAAGACAACGAAAGAGAAGAGCAACTGCAGTACTTGAATGCCTCTCCGTGGAAAAGAAAGATTGACATGCCATTTGATTCTCTTGGCATAGCAGAGCTAAAAAAATCTCAGGAGCGTCTCAAGCCATCTATTGAAGAAGCTCCTACTCTTGAACTTAAACCACTACCGGAGCACTTGAGGTATGCTTCCTTAGGTGATGCATCTACTTTACCTGTGATTATTGCATCTAACTTGTCAGGTAGTGAAGAAGAAAAACTTTTGCGAATTCTGAGAGAGTTCAAGTCAGCCATTGGTTGGACCATAGCGGATATCAAGGGAATAAGCCCTTCGTATTGTATGCATAAGATTCCGCTTGAACCAGGAAGTAAGCCAACAGTGGATCCTCAAAGGAGGCTCAATCCTATCATGAAAGAGGTGGTGAAGAAAGAAATTCTTAAGTGGCTGGATGCAGGAATTATCTATCCTATTTCAGATAGTTCTTGGGTGAGTCCGGTGCAATGTGTGCCTAAGAAAGGAGGCATGACAGTAGTTGCAAACGAGAAGAAGGAGCTCATCCCTAATCGGACAGTTACAGGGTGGAGAATTTGCATGGATTACCGAAAGCTGAATAAAGCCACCAGAAAAGATCACTTCCCTCTTCCGTTCATTGATCAGATGCTAGACAGGTTGGCTGGTCATGAGTTCTATTGCCTACTGGATGGTTATTCAGGTTACAATCAGATTTGCATTGCTCCAGAGGATCGGGAGAAGACTACATTCACATGTCCTTTTGGCACTTTTGCGTTCCGTCGCGTTTCTTTCGGACTCTGTGGTGCACCAGCAACTTTTCAGAGGTGTATGATGGCCATTTTCTCAGATATGATTGGCATTAATGTGGAGGTGTTCATGGATTGTAATATCCGTGAATTTTATTATTTGATTAAATGATATATTTAATATAAAAATATTTATTGTGGAGTATTGGAATATTATTAAATGATAATTATTGTGTGATTATGTGCTAATTGGTGAGTCGGAAGCCCCTTTCAAATATTTCGTTATTTGGAATTTTCTTCAAATTTGAGCCCCGTTTTGATAATTCAAGGGCCCCGTTGGAATTTTGTACATTAATTATTATCTCTTCGTCTTTCGTATTCGAATCATTATCGGGAGAGATGTTCGTATCATTTCATTCCTACCTATTTGATTCTGCAAGAATAATTCGTTTTGTTCAAAAAAGGGAAAAATTGTTCCGAACCCTAATTGCTTAATGGGACGGATATATCGTTTTATATCAATATTACATTTGTTATAGCCCCAGTATTCTTGAGCATTAGTCATATAATGATATATATATCAATTGGATGATCATCAACCTTTTTAACTGATTATTCCTCGTAAAACGTGTTTTTAACCTAATTAGGGTTTTTAAACGATCCAGTGGATCTATAACGATCCAAAAGTGTTCCTTGGGGTATTATTTTTCCAAAAATATATAAAGACGAATCGTACCTTATAACCTTCATAATCTGCATTGCGTATAATCAAAAAGTAAAAATTCCCGAAACGTGTTCTTCGTGTTCTTGAATAATCAATCCATTCGTTCAAGGTGTTTTGATTTCAGAAATCAAAGTTCAAGTACTCAAATCAAAGCTCTTGATCTCTAGTTTCAGAATCTTCCAACCTCATCATCATTTGGTAATTTTTCTATTTATTATGAATTTTTCAATATTCGAATTAAATTAGGGTTCTTGATTAATTTGGGGATTTTCATTCTGTTGATTCTCCGTTCAATTGGTTGCTTCTAACATGTTCCTAGGGTTCTAATTAGCAAGAATCCATGCTTTAATTTCATGTTTATGTTCAATTTTGATGGGTTTGATTTTCGGGTTTTGACCCGAATTTTTCTTTTACTTCGTTCGTTCTTGTTGTTGATCTGACATAAGTTTTGATATGGGGCTTTGATTGTATGAGTTATAAGCTTCGTTTTGGTATATTAATCTTTGAGTTTCATGTAGAAATTAAGTAGATCGGGTTTCCGGCCGAAGTCGTCGCCGACGAGTTCTTTGAACGAATTCTGGGCACGATTCCGGCATGGGACAGTCGATATGGTGTGTTGGTTGTGTTTGTATTGAGAAGGCGAACAAAAGCCCTCTGAGTTTGTTTATGTTTGGACGGAATCGAAGAATTCCGGCCGCCGGACACCGGCCGGATTCTGAAAAACCCAGAATCCGGTGGGTTGTTCTTGGCGACCCGAATTCGTTCTTCCCGACCCGTTTACCCGTTATTTTGACCCGGTTTCAATCTTCAAAACCCTAATTCGATTTCTGAAAACTGTTTTTGAATTTTATTTTTAAAATTAATTCGAAAATAGTTTAAAATTTTTAAAAATTCATATTTTTATTTTAAAAATATATTTTAATATCAAAAAAATTCTGGAAAATTATATTGATTATTTTAAATCCGAAAATTGATTAAACTTAATTATTTTAATTATTTTTAATTAATAATTAATTTATTAATTAATTGGTTATTTCTTTTAATCAATTAATTCTTAAAAATTAATTATTAATTAGATTTAATTAATTTAAAATTCAGTTTAATTATTTTCAAGCCTATTTATTTATTTAAAAATAGTTTGAGCATTTAAAAAGTGTCAATTAATTTTATTAATTGATTTATTTGCATTTAAATGTTTATATTGGATTTAAAAATCCGATTTTTGATTTAAAAATTAGTAATGACTTGTTTAAATTTCAAATAAGTTTCGTTTGTTGTTTTAAAAATGTTTATAAGTGCTATATGGTTCATATTAATTGTGTGATGTGTTTTATAGTCTGTATATGCCCGTACTAGGGCAAATATTTGAGTTTTAAATATCGTAAATCATACCGGACGTCCGATACGTGACCGGTTACTTGTTTAAATGTGATTATTGATTAAATAAGTGTCGAGAGTAGAACGAGAATAGTTAGACTTATTGTGATGAGTTGTTTAATTATAGAATCGAGTTCCCGGAGCAAGGGAAAGGGAAAGGTAGAGTGAGCAGAGTCGATCTGACAGCAGCTTAGACCAGGCAAGTATCTGTGCCTTTACTTGTGATAAAAATTATTATTGTCTTGATTACTTGAATACCGTTATCCCCAGAACAATTCAAATTATCAATCTTTTAACCGCATTTGGACCACTGATTCCATTTCCTTAGAGATTCTTGATTCTTTGATTTGATCTGCATCGGAAACCCTTATTTCCAATTCACTTGATTATTGTTTACCACCATTTGGTTATTGTTTATCATCCTTTGATCATTAGTGACAACCATTGATTATTTGACTTCCATCTTGACTGTTGATTACGGTCATTGATTATCAATTACCAATCTTGATTTCCTTATTGAATGAGTACACTGTACCATTGAAATTATTCCATGATTCTTTCTTGATCTTCATTTGATACTGAGCAGTTGAAGCTCTTTTGCAATTATTATACATTGAGTTTATCTTATTGAGCATGTTATTGTTTATACCCTATGATAGATTTGGCATGTTTTTAAAATGGACCAGTAATTGGTCGGGCCATATTTATGGTCGGAATAACTTAAGGCCCAGTTTGGCCTAGGATCCAGTATAGGACTATGCTGTGAGCTAGTCCGGGGTTGATGCGTGGCTGGCCAGCAGCACAACCTTTGATTTGAATAAAATGTATAAGCCAAACTCTAATTCTTTTTCTTCAATTGTTATTGATACAAAGCATGTGTTAGCTAAATATTGTTGATTCTGATATCATAAATTCATATCCTTACAACTGTGATAGAAATGATTCATATGATGTTTGCTGAGCAATTTTGGCTCACTCTTGCTTGTTGTTTTCTAACCATATTCCAGTGAAGCGAGAGTATGAGTCGGCATAGCGTGACCGATAGTTCACCAGCAGCCAGGAGAGCCCCTCGAGTCATTGTCATTGGCAGGGTAGTTGTTGTTTTGCTTTTCTAGATTAGATGTCTAGATTTGAACTTTAGTTGTGATGTAATAACTCTGATAAAACTGGTATTTTATTAATAAAAGATTGTAGTAGCTTGTGTTCATTGCCATAATCTGGATGCGGTCTTGGTTAAGGGATATTTGTGTCTTTATATATATTATGCATGTGTTAAATAGTGTTCCGTTGGTCGGATGACTCCTCAAATATGTACCCCGGGTTTGGAGGGCGTCACATGGATGACTTTTCAGTTTTTGGAACTTCTTATGACCAGTGTCTACAGAATCTTGGCATGGTGCTGAAAAGGTGTGTTGAGACCAATTTGGTGCTCAACTGGGAAAAATGTCACTTCATGGTGCAAGAAGGGATCATTCTTGGGCATAAGGTATCTAGCAAGGGGCTTGAAGTGGATAAAGCCAAAGTGGAGACGATTGAAAATCTTCCTCCACCAATCTCAGTTAAAGGAATTCGCAGTTTTCTTGGTCATGCGGGTTTCTATCGGCGATTCATTCAAGACTTCTCCAAAATCTCTAAACCCTTATGTAGTTTGTTGGAAAAGAATGTTCCTTTCAAGTTTGATGAAGATTGTTTGGCTGCTTTCGAGTTTTTGAAGAAGAAGTTGACTACTACTCCTATTATCACTGCACCTGATTGGGATGAACCTTTTGAGTTGATGTGTGATGCTAGTGACTATGCAGTGGGAGCTGTTCTTGGGCAAAGGAAGAACAAGGTGTTTCATGTGATTTACTATGCTAGCAAAACTCTCAACGATGCGCAGCTGAATTACACTACTACAGAGAAGGAGCTCCTGGCAATTGTCTACAGTTTTGAGAAATTCAGGTCGTATTTGCTTGGGACGAAGGTAGTAGTCTATACTGATCATGCAACCATTCGTTTTCTGATTTCGAAGAAAGATTCAAAGCCTCGGTTGATTCGTTGGGTTCTTTTGCTGCAAGAGTTTGATTTGGAGATCAAGGACAGAAAGGGTACAGAAAACCAGGTGGCTGATCATTTGTCACGTTTGGAAGACCTCGGTACGGATTCAAGGGATAAAACTCTTATCAATGAATTTTTTCCTGATGAGCAACTTTTTGGGGTGCAAGATGAAGAACCATGGTTTGCAGATATTGTGAACTATCTTGTAAGTAATGTCATCCCTGCTGAATTCTCTTATGCTCAAAGGAAGAAGTTTCTGCATGATGTGAAGTGGTACCGTTGGGACGAGCCATTTTTATTCAGACAGGGAGCTGATCAGGTGATAAGGAGGTGCATTCCTTATAGTGAAACGGAGGGTGTTTTGCGAGATTACCATTCCACCACTTATGGAGGTCATTATGGTGGAGAGAAAACAGCTACTCGAGTACTTCAGGCAGGATTCTACTGGCCGACTCTGTTTAAAGACGCTCATCAGTTTGTGTTGAGATGTGATCGATGCCAAAGGGTTGGTAATATATCTAGGAGGAAGAGGGGTGAAGAGGATTGGTCTTTGAAGACTCGGGATGATCTTGATCTTGAGTATATTCTTGAGGAGATTTGTGTCCCTGGCACGACATGGAAGTACAGGGCTGGTACCACTGAGCCGATTACTTTCCCGGCTTCTGCAATGAACATGTATGCAAGGGCTTGGAATTTGTTTTTATGTGCTAATATTTTGCCTTCTTCGCATTCGCGTGAGGTTACGGTGGAAAGGGCCATTATTTTGTGGGGTATTCTGAATGAAGAGTACATTGATCTTGGAGAGCTCCTTAATAAATGTATTATGAAGTTCTTGAAGGGTGGTACAACGGGGGCGATTCCTCATGCCTCTATTGTTACCAAGCTATGTTCTGTTGTTGGTGTTCGTTGGTCTGAGGAGGAGCAGGTTCAGTTACCAAGTGCTCCTATAGATCATTCGACGATTTCGAGGATGGAGGATTGGGATGGTGGTGCCCCGGACTACTATGGTTTGGGGTATACTGATTTTGATGCTGAGGAAGGAGAGGCTCCACCTCGTGAGCCTGCAGAAAGGAGGGGACGTCCATCTCGTATTCATCATGAGGTGGATAGGTCTAGTTTAGGGGATGTGCAGTATAGGCGGCTGACACGGCGCATTGATGCGATGCATGAAAGTCATAGCCGTTTTGCTCAGGATTTGACTCAGGCTTTGAGTACTGCATTCAGAGCCACTGGGGTTAATATCGCTTGGCCTACTTTTGGAGCTGATTCTATTTATCCACCACCGGATACACCACCCGAGGAGGGTGGTCCTGCTGATGATTAGGTATTCTCTGCACTTTCCTTTTTATTACCTTCAATGAGGACATTGAATATTGTAAGTTTGGGGGTGATAATTAAGGAATAGTAGTGTTAGTGTGTGTTCATGTAGAATTCATATTGCATATGTAGTTAGTTCATTCATATCTTTGCATGTTTTTGTCATATAGAGCATTTTGTTTGCATTTATATCTATCATGTGAGTCCATTTAGTTGCATTTGCATAGCATATTTCATGATCCCTTAGAACTTGACTATTTCCTGGTTTGTGAGTCGATGTTGATGGGAGTGTGGTAGTGATGAATAGAGGGATGATTAAGTTTCTTTGAAATTGACTTGCATGCCAGAAACAAATCATTTTCATAAGTCTCATTGGTTGCTTTTAGATTTGATCATACCATGTTTATTTGGATGTTAGAATTTAATCACTTGCTTATATTTAGAATGTCTTATATTCTCTTGAAAACAAAGAAGCACTTAAGTCTAAGTTTGGGGGAAAACAGGGATTTCATGCTAGTTGTTAATAAAGGCTAGGCGTCAAATGGCTAGTAGCCGCTCATTGTAAAAAATGAGTAGTCTAGGGTGGGATGAGAAAAAGGCAAAGCGCACTCATTCCAAAATAAAAAAAAAAAGAAAAAAGAGTTGTGTTTATGCAGAATTGATCAGGTTGAGCTCTTTAATACTCGAGCAATTAAGTTCTAGGGGACTTTGTGCCTAGTAACCTAAGACTTTTCCAGTCTGGGATCCACTAACCTAACGCTCGCTACATGGGTATTATTGTATAAGCCTTTTGGGGTCTCAGCCATTGCACGGTCAAATAAGCATGTGTGTCGTAATAAAGCATGAATTCATGTCTAGCTCAAGTGGATTATGAGGTGTCTTTAAGTGGTTTCTTGTGTCTAGAGTTCATTCTGTTTATAATCTTGTGGTTGTTTTGGTGAAGAATATGATATGGTCTTGATTTAGTTTGAGAGTATATTGATGAGCATTGCACACACGCACGTTTCTGTGTTTGTATGGTTAGTATACGGAAATTTGGTCGAACTCTGTTTGAAAGATTACATTCTTTGAGATGTTGGCTTGTTGATTGGTTATGGTTAGTTTGAGGGGATCGTTTGCATTATCATATTAGTTGCATTCATGCATTGCATTATATATATATAGTCTGTTTATGCTTGAGGACAAGCATCGGTTTAAGTTTGGGGGTGTGATAAGTGGATTTTATATCTGCTTGGAACGTTTCCTATCGGCTTAAATTGACTGTTTTGTACTCAAGTATGTGGTGTTTTTAATGTGTTTTGTGTTAGATAGTGCAGAGTTGGATTGTTGTCAGATTCTTGGAGCTACATTGATTATCTGATGGTGATTGAGCATTATTATGGAAGCCGGGAAGTTTTGGGCATAGAGAGAGCAAAGGAAACTCAAGAAAATGAGTTTTGACTTTTCTGGACAGAAACCCAGGCGCGCCCGCGCCCTAGGTAGCGCACCCGCGCTTGAAACTTGCTGTAGAAAGCTGATTGCAATTCTGAAAAGAAACAGTGAAGACCAGTCAACCCTCAGGCCTATATAAACTATTGGTGGACGATTTCATCCATATACATTGTCATATATACATACTTGTCCATCCACCAGTGAGGAGAACAAGAAGACGGCTGATTACGAAGATCTAGTTTTCAACTTATCTTTGTATTCTTCTAATTAGGCGATACTTTGGATTCTCGTTTGTTCTTTCATAAACCCTAGTACTTTTAATTAGTATTCCAGACATATTCATTATCATGTTTTCATCAGAACCCACGATGATGAACGGTTCGATTATGAACTAATCGTTGTTGTGGGATTCTAACGGATTTATTTATGGATTTTAGTAGTTAATTGTTTTAAAGATGTGTGTGTGATGGCTAATTGATTTCCTAGTTTGGGTTGTGCTTATTCTTCTTGGATGCGTAGCTAACATCTAAGTTGTTTGTTAATCTCTATTGATTGCGAAAGTGGATATAGAGGTTTAGAACTTGTCATGCTAGCATAGGTTTATGTATGTTTGTCATGCATGATTCGTAGGTAATTTTAACCATCTTACCTGCCCTATGTAATCTGAATGGATAACGTGCTCGTTAAACCGTTATGTTTTCAAATCTTATAGACATATAGGGTCTAAGCATAATTGGTGTCTGCCCAACTTCTATCTCTTTTGTGGATGTTTGAGTGGTTTGGTATACGTATACTGAAAGGTAGCGTGTACTGATTTCGTGTTATCCGATTAGTTATCACAACTGTCACATGCATTGATTAAAGACAAAAGGCTCTAGATGAAGTATTTAATGAAGTTAGGATCCCATGTTTTATTCTCATAAGTAATTCAACAACAAAATCTTTAGTTAATTTTAGTTTTGATAATTTGTTTAGTTAATTTAGTTAATCAAAACACAACTTTGATACTTGTCTTAGCATTGAACAATAGCCATACATTGTTGCATAAGTGCATAACTATAGTAACCAAAGCAGTCTCTGTGGGAACGAACTCTACTTTCATATATTACTTGTTGACCGCGTACGCTTGCGTGATTTTGTGTGAACAATAAACACTTTCATCTTTCAATTATAAGCAATTTTTTCTTGAAAAACACTATTCATCATCTTCTTTAACTTAAGAAATGAGCATGCTAGAGATGGTGGGTGTTGGAGATGTTACATTTAAAAGAACGGGTTTGATTCTATCTTTCTTTTAAGCATAAGAACTCGAGAAACGACCAAGAATCCATGGAGTTTTGCTTCCTCTTCTTCTTCTTCCTTAGCCACGGTTTTGGCTTGAAAATGAAGAAGAAATGGATGAAAATAAAGTAGTAATGGATGAGTAGTTGACTTGGTAAATACTTAGCTTTATCCTTTATTTTAATACATGCTTATGTCATAATTGAAGCAAAATATCAACTAATGCTTCTCATGGAAGCCTCCACACTTTCAAGCATTCTTACTCTTTATTAAATAAGTAATATAAACGTCCAAAGTTGCTCCTTCAAGTGGATTTTCGATTCTCGTTTTCGTTTGCGATTTCTGACTACGCGATTAGTAACCGTTTATTATTCCTGAACTTCCGCTGAAATATAGGATCAATCGGAGACTATAAAATTTTACTATTCACCTTGGAGTACTATTCATCAATGTTACTATTCATCCTTGTTGTTGTTCCTCTTGAAACGATTCGAAAATATTTCCTAAAAAGAGCGAATAAAATTCTACGCGATTCTCGCAGTGAATAGTAACTATTCACTATTCACTCCAACAATCGAATCCTTAAATCGACTTTAATAAAATAATAAAATATAAAATCCTTGGATTCTCAATTTAAATAATCACTCTCTTGATCTCATCGATATGCTCTTCACTGCCCGGTCAAATATTCCATAACAATAAAGTTTGGATTTTCTGAATTCCGATCATCTTTACATACACTTATTTACTTCGTAGATCACTAATATGACTTCGGAATATCCACACTACGTCTCGTACATAGGTGGCATGAAAACTTTTCTTAATCCTCAAAATCACTATTCATCCACCAAATTCACTATTCACTGATGCACTTAATCATAATAAGAAAAGTTTTAATTTTACCAAAAATTCGGGTTATTACAAGTTATGCCCTGATATTCAGGATTATTCGTTGCGCGAAGTTGTTGGTTGTTGATTAATAAATGGTGGTTTCAATCTTGCTGAAATCACTTACTCTTAATTCATTTGGATTCCAAATAGTCGAAATCCACTTCCTTGATTCCATTGGTAGTCGTGAGATATCTATTATGCTGAGTTTTATTCATACCGCGTATCCAGTCGGTACCATGTTGAAGTCTTGAAGTGCATTCTTTGTTCCATGACCGAGCGCGTTGGCTCATTCTTACTCCTTGATTATTCTACCCTTCCAGAGTTGTTGGTTTCAGAGAATGTTGTGAATATATCTGTTATCTTCAAATTAGTATCTTTATACAAACTGTGGTCTTAAAGACATATGAGTTATACTTAATTCGTATTTTCTACATACTATTGTAGTTATTGTTGATTCGGTCGCCGTGACGGTCAATATAAACCTTTTTGTGTTTTAAACTATTCAGTTGCGAGAAGCTGAATGAGAAATTGTGATAAATTACTAAACTTGATTTGAGAAGTTTTAAAGATTACAAATGTTCAAAAACAAAAGTTTGTTATTTGAAAATCCAAAGTTTATTTTGGAAACCTTTCGTATTATATTTGATAATGCACTTGCTGAGCAATTCATTCGCTCATACTTGTTTTCTTTATATATATTTTAGCCTGCCAGTAAGAAGGTTTATTGGTGAGAGTTGTCCGCGTAGCTGATCAGAGATGGGGAAGGATATTAGCGTAAAAACGTTCTGATCGAGAGCATTTGGAGCTAGTGAGAGGTTTTGTATATAGATGTTTTCTATTGAATAATATATTGTATAAGATTAGTTGTTATTCCCAAATGACCTAACAGAATTGTAGAAGGGGGGGTTGAATACAATTCTTGATATTTTCTTTAACTTAAAACAATGATAAAATAAAACTGAACTGAATAAACAAAAACACAAGATATAAATAATTCAGTTGGATTGTTTGATGATCCAACTGAAGTGTTTTTATTGCGGAAATAATCTGTGATACAAAAGTATACAGCTGCTCAGTTACAGAGTTGTAGAGAAGAATGCTCTCAAAGATAGCTAATACAAACTATTTGTTTTTCTTCTATTTTTTTCTTTCTAACTGCTACACTTGGTTATATATTCCCAAGTTTACAATACTATTTTTGGCTACTCTAAAGTACACTAAAGATAACCGCCAATAGTTTGCTTTTCATCCCTTTGTCCAGTGGTCCTTGGAGATCCTTGCTTTTGTCTTCATGCTTATTATGATCACTCCCAAGAGCCCAATTGGAAACTGGGATGTTTCCTTATTCCCCATGTCCATTTTAATGGTTTCCAATGCAAAGTACACTTCCACATCACCTTTAGATCTGTTCAGTAAACTGTCACTATCACTTTGTCAACTATTCAGAAAAGCAATAATGATTCGTTGATAGCAGGGAGATGTGTTTCGTTGATAGCTTTATTCTCCATTTCGTTGATGAGTAAACTTCATTTCGTTGATGAGTAAACTTCATTCCGTTGATGGTGTATCCTTGTTCCGTTGATAGAGTTATCTTCATACCGTTGACATGTCTTCACTTAGGCAAAATTACAAGGCATGATATACTTACAATTAACCAACCTATTTTGCCTATCTAGTACTTAGTCAACATGACTTAGGAAACCTATCTAATACATACATCAAATGCATATCAAACTGTGAAGTATTGTACAGTGCAATTGCTACAACACTCATTCCGTTGATGAGCTTCCTGTCAACGAAACACTGCAAAGCATGCCATTTCGTTGACAGTTACAAAATAACTTAATACAAAATCTACTAAGTGTTTTTACAATTATCATCAAGAATCAACATATTCCTAACAATCTCCCCCAATTTATGACTGATAGAATAACAGCCATAAATCAAGAGCCTTGATGATAACAAAAACACTCAGACATATTACCCATGAATAAAAGTAAAAATTGCATTGAGCTTCATAAAGTTTTAGACATAAACAAGACTTACAAGACTAATGCCCAAATGTGCTCCTCTAGACTGAGCAAATGATTCATCTTGGTCTTCTTTGAGGCATAGTCTTCTTCCCTCTCCTAGAGTTGTTCTCCTCAATCTGGACCTGTAGCCTTCTGTAAAAGATCTTCTCTTCTTCATCTTGATCACCAAGCTTGGATTGCATGAACCTTAGAGTTTGATTAGATGCCTTATCCAGCTGGTCTTCCATCCTGAAGAACCTTCTGCAGTTGTCCTTGTCCTTAAATTCCATCATCCAGTAAGGTTGAAGATGGATCTTCTTTCCTGTTGAGGGCACTCTTAGCATCCTGGGAAGAGCCTCAGGCTTGTTCCAGCTAGCCTTTATTTGACATATCTTGGAGACCACCTCAGACTTGGCTGTTTTGGTGAAGCCAAAGTCTTTCTTCAAGCATCTAAACACTGTGAGTAGTGTTTGGTAGTCTTCTCCTAAAATTCTGTAGAGAGGCCATATTTGTTCTCTACCACCCTTGTGTGTGAAAACCAATCTTTCAGGTAACTTTTGAGAAGCTGCAATGCCCCTTACTTCCACCAGGTTGTCTAAATCAAGATGTAAGCTGGATTCTTCCCTGATGTCAGTAATGTACATGCAGTCCTCTGGATTTGTAGGGGGTTTCTGAGATTGTGGCTTCCTCACAAATACTGGCTTTGCCTTGACAGCCCTTTTCTTTGTCTTCATTGGTTGATCCTTTTCAAATAGGAACTTTGGAAAATAGGCTTCATCAAATTCAATTGGCTCCTCCTTTGGCATGATTGGTTGATCATGAAAGTTGACAGGGTGTGCAGGGTCACAGGCCAACTTTCCTCCAATAGGTAGGTCAATAGGAATTTGATGTGCACTTGTTGTGGAAGGGGCTTGAGCAGTGTCCAGAGAGTCCTCTTTTTCAAAGTTCAGATTCCTCTTAGCTCTAGCCTTTGGTTGCCTTACACTTTTCCTTGCTGGTTCAGCTTCATTAGCTCCATCCTTGGCTTTTTCTTCCTGAAAGGTCTCTTCATCTTCAAGTGCTTGAGCAACTGCCAATGCTTGCATTGCTGCCCTTTCAGATTCTTCAGCCTTGGCCTTTACAAAATTTGGGTGACCAACCCAAATGCAGATTTCCTTGCTGTCCCTGTAGATGATGGCCCTTTGATTCCTTATGCTTGGATGATTGCTTTCCTTGTTCTCAATGATCAGCTTCCCTAGGACTTTGAACTCATCTGGCTTTGGAGCAGGATAAAATATCCTTTCAATGTTCTTGCCTTTGGGTTTGGCAGGTGATATTGGAGACATCCCTCTTGCATCCACATTCTTAAAGCATGAAGATTGACCCTTCTCATTTCTTGAATCTTGAAGGATTCCATGCTGAAGGGGCTCTATAGTATAAGAGCTCTTGAACTGTGGCTCCATTTGTACAGTCACCATTGCATTTGTTGATGGCTGATCTGTCTTTGAAGATTCAGTAATGTTCTTGAACCTTGCATTTATGTTGGACCAGTGATCCTTGATTTGTTCTGCAAGTTTCATCCTCATAGAAGCTTCCTGGATCAGGTCAATACTATCCTTCTTCTTCTTCCCAAACTCCCCCATTGCTAGTGGCTCCTGTGGCAGTGAAATGGCTGGGACCAACACCTTTGTGATTTGAATGTTTAGCTCCTTAGATTTCTCCCCCTTTTTGTTAGCATCAAGAGAGATGACTGGGAGTCCTTGAGCTGCCACTAGCTGAGTGAGTAGCTGAGTTTGCTTCTCCTGTTCCTTCTGCATTTGAGAAAGTGTAGCTTCCACCTTGTCCACTCTTGTAGAGAGAGTTTTCAAGGATGTAGCCACCTCAGGTTCCTTTGAGAAAAACCTGGTCATCTTGGACACAGTGAGAAGAGGGAGCTTTTCATCGATCATCCTGTAGTTAGCATCCCTGAGATTGCTAATGGAGTCCTTGATTTCTGTAGCCTCAATCCTTGTCTGCATCATTTGTAGCCTTTGAATTTCCAGAGAATCCATGATGGCCTTGTAGAATTTCTTGTCCCTTGCATTTGCAGACTCATGAGCTAGATAGGCCTCATTGTACTGCCTTGAGATAGCAGCATCTAGAGTGACTCTTCCATGCATACCCTGAGAAAGCCAGCCTGGTGTAGGAGGCACCACAGAAGTCCCAGTCTGTGAAGTGGTGGCCACCTGTAGATTATCACCATAGCTGTCCTCATCATCAGAAACCTCAAAGTCTCCACTTGCTGCAGCTCCTGGAGGTAGATTGGTCAAGGCATCCTTTGCTCTTTGCATTGATGCAGTAGTATGAATTAAGTTGAGTGACCTTTCTGCCTCCACATTGCCCTGTTGAGCCATAACTTGATAGGCTGGCACAGGATGAGTAAAGGTCTCAGGATCCAGGGAAATACTATCCAGAGTTTGTTGATAAAGCTCTTGGAAAGTAAGTTCCCTTTCTCCCTCACTGACCTCCATTAACTCATTAGCAATGGCTGCTTCCACCCTTATTGCTCCTGTAGTCCCTTCTCTCTCTCCACTCTTTTCTTGCATCATGGGCTCCCCATGGCTCACACCTCTCACACCCTCACCTTCACCTACTAAGGTGGTACTCTCAAACTCTCCTTTTGCCTGGCTGGAAGAAATAGCCAGCCTCTCACTCTCATTCTCTCCTTTTGCCTGGCTGCAAGCCAGCCTCTCAATTTCACTCCCTCTCAAACCTAAAAGTGTCTCAACTACCACCAGGTCATCTACACTAGTTGTGGAAACAACTGGATTTTCAATAAGGGGTGTAGATTGACCTATCAACGGAATGGTAGTTTGAACTGTCAACGGTATGGATACCGTTGATGGAGAAACACTTGTCAACGAAAGAAGCTGTTTCGTTGATGAAGTCAATAAAGCACTTTGAGAAAGTGAAATTACAGTAGAATCTGTGGTGATTGATTTTAGAGATTGGTCCACAGATCCTCTTGCAACTTCAGAAAAAATTGGTTGATGGCCCAACAAATCACTTAACAAGTGATGGCCACCAGCTTCAGAGTGGGGCTTCTCCAAGATTAGAGTTGGAGAATCAGGAAAAGATGTATGGATCATGTCCACATCTAAAGATTGAGTTGGTGAATTGGATGGAGATAAATCAAGATTAATGTTTAGAGAGTGGGACTGTAACCCCAGAGAAATAATAGGGGTTACATCAAACTGAATTTGAGAAACTGGAAGTGTTGCTTCCAGTGTGTGTGCACCCTGTGAACCCTTGGTCTTTTGCTTCACTCTCCTTTGGTATTGGGAAAATGTAGACTTTGGGCTTGAAGTGTCCCTTACCCTTTTGGACTGTGCTCTAGGTGGAGAGCTTGTTTCAATAATCACATCCTTTTGGGAGGATGCAATTAGACTTGTGTTTAAATCCATTTTACTCATTGTGCCTTGTTGGGAAGACACAATGGGGCTAGGCTGGGAAACACTTACCTCACCTTCCTTATTCTTGGGGTTTCTTTGATTTTCACCCCTCCCCTCACCTCTCACAACTCCAGACTCACTCCCCTTAGGTTGTGTGGTAGTTTTTACAACAGGTGCCTTTTGAGAAGCACCTGAGGTTGGCTTGGAGGATTTCTTTGATTTTGATTTAGTTGCTGGGGCAGGAGCCTGTTGGGTCACAGCTACAGACTCCATAGCAACAAGGTTGGAGGAGACAATAGAAGTAACAGCTATACTAATAGGGATAGTAGTAGTTACCTCAATGATTGGCAGATACACCACTGGAACATCACCATTGTAGTTCAGCCTCAGTATGTCTGTCAATACTCTCTTTTCTTGTACAAAGCACTCAAACCTGGCATTAGGGTTAGAGATAACTAATGGTGCTGGACTAACATGATTAGCCAGCATCATCAGAAACCTTGCATAATAGATATTTTTCTTCCTATTTGCCCTATCACCCAACTTAGCACCAATTTCATAAATAAGTTGGGTGCTAAAGTTGTAATATCTATCATTTAGAAGCATGGTTAGGAGAATTAACATAGAATTAGTTAATGCATCAAAATTACTTATCTTTCCAGAAAAGACCTTAATGAATGCATCAGCTAAATAACTGTATTCCCTAACCAAACCTCTCCTAATTATTCTACCCAGATTATCAGTAGACAAAGAGTAATTTATAGAATTTAGCATGGTAGTTATTTCAGTGTTAGTAGGCAAAGCATCACAGTTATTATCAGGAATATGTAAACATGCTTGCAAAACATCAGAATTAACTATGTACTCATTACCTTGAAGAGTGAATTGCAGTGTGCCGTTTGTTCCACTATACTCACATGAGGTCCAAATCTCCTCGATTACTTCATTGTAGAGTGGTGTAGAGTGAAACATCGCATAGCTCAACTTACAGTTCCTCATGAAATCCATCATTTTGAAAAAGATGCTGTTCGGACTCTCCTTAACGACAAATGGAATGGAATTGTTCTTCTCATAGATGAACCCACCAGCAGACATAAGCTTGACTATGGGTGCCATTGTTGAGTGAGGAAAAGCTTCGAGCTGTATTGCTTGTTAGAGAGAAGAAGCTAGAAAAACTTTTGGAATTTTTGAGAACAGGTAGAAATGAAATAAAGAAATTAAAATTTCTTAAATACTTCCCCAAAAGTTCTCAGAAATTAAGTCCAATAATTAATCTAAATTACCTGATTGGCTTAAAAAGTAACCGTTAGAATTAAATATTACCACGATTTATGCTTACAGGGGTGTATGTATAGATCGTGATAAAGAACGTGAAATTTCAACGGTTCAGATTAAAAAGCGCTACATCAACGAATCACAATTGGGCGGTTAAAGTCCAGTCTTATTTCGTTGATAAAGCTGCGTTTCGTTGATATAAAAGAGCTATCAACGAAACACCCAGAAAAATGCTAAGACTGTCAACGAAATGGTGTGTTTCGTTGACATAGTAATTTTGACTTAGACAAAATTTCACCTTTTCCTGAGAACATCAATTCACAGAAAAATTATAGCAAGTTCCTGGCTGCATAATGACTTGCAAATATCTCAAAAATAATTAAGAGAAATTTAGCATACCTAGCTCACTTACTAATCTTGAGAATGTTGATTCATCAAGTGGCTTGGTAAAGATGTCTGCAAGTTGTTGTTCACTTGGAACAAAATGTAACTCCACAGTACCATTCATAACATGTTCTCTAATGAAATGGTACTTGATGTCAATGTGCTTGGTTCTTGAATGCTGCACTGGATTCTCAGTAATGGCAATGGCACTAGTGTTGTCACAGAAAATAGGAATTTTCTCAACTCTTAATCCATAATCAAGTAATTGATTTTTCATCCATAAAATCTGTGCACAACAACTTCCAGCTGCAATATACTCAGCCTCAGCTGTGGAGGTGGAAACTGAGTTTTGTTTCTTGCTGAACCACGACACAAGCTTGTTTCCTAAGAATTGACAGGTGCCTGTTGTGCTTTTCCTGTCAATTTTACATCCTGCATAATCTGCATCTGAATAACCAATTAGTTCAAAACCAGATTCTCTAGGATACCAAATGCCAAGGTTTGGTGTTCCCTTGAGATATCTGAAAATCCTTTTAATAGCAACTAAATGGGATTCTCTAGGATCAGCCTGAAATCTAGCACATAGACATGTAGCAAACATAATATCAGGTCTACTAGCTGTTAAATACAAGAGTGAGCCTACCATGCCTCTGTAACTTGAAATGTCCACAGATTTTTCCTTAGTATTCAATTCAAGTTTGGTGGCAGTGGGCATGGGAGTTTTGGCAGGAGAGCATTCCATTAAGTTAAATTTCTTTAATAAATCATGAATATATTTTGTTTGACTAATGAAAATGCCTTCATTAACTTGCTTCACTTGAAGACCAAGAAAGTAAGTTAATTCTCCCATCATGCTCATTTCATATTTACTTTGCATAAGCTTGGCAAACTTTTGACAAAGTTTCACATCTGTAGACCCAAAGATTATGTCATCTACATAAATTTGAACAAGTATAGTAGAGCCATTCACAATCCTGTGAAAAAGAGTTTTATCTACAGTACCTCTAGTGAAATGATTCTCAAGAAGAAACTGTGAGAGTGTGTCATACCAGGCTCTAGGTGCTTGTTTCAAACCATAGAGTGCTTTGAGGAGGAAGTATACATATTCTGGAAAATCATCATCTTCAAAACCAGGAGGTTGACTTACATAGACCTCCTCTTCCAATTCCCCATTCAGAAAAGCACTTTTCACATCCATTTGATAGACTTTGAAATTGGCATGGGCTGCATAGGCTAGGAAAATCCTTATTGCTTCTAGTCTTGCAACAGGAGCAAATGTTTCATCAAAATCAATTCCTTCTTCCTGTGAGTAGCCTTTTGCAACTAGTCTTGCTTTGTTCCTTGTGACTATGCCATTTTCATCCATCTTGTTTCTGAACACCCATTTTGTGCCTATTACACTCCTGTCCTTAGGCTTGGGCACCAGCTTCCAAACATTGTTCCTTTCAAATTGGTTTAGCTCTTCTTGCATAGCCAAAACCCAATCTGGATCTAGAAGTGCATCCTCAACTTCCTTTGGCTCATCTTGAGACAGAAAGCTGCTATATAGACATTCTTCTTGAGTTGCTCTTCTAGTTTGGACTTTTGAAGAAACATCACCTATAATAAGTTCAAAGGGATGATCTTTAGTCCATTTTCTTGAGGGAGGTAGATTTGCTCTTGACGAGGTAGCTTCATGATCATGATTGCCTTGATTGGATATTTGTCCTTGAGAAACTCCCCCTGAGTTTGTTGTCCCTAAATGATCACTTCTTGAGACATTTCTATGACCTTCAACGGTATGACTGTTTTGGCTGTCAACGAAACGCTCATTTTGACTGTCAACGAAACCACCATTTTGACTGTCAACGAAATGACCATTTGGTCTACTAGCAGCTATTCTTTTCAATCTTAATGCAGCAATTTCATCTTCACTGCTGCTCTCATCTGTGCTAGATACAACAACTTTAGGTTGTTTCTCAGTAGTCTTAATATGATTCATTCGATCTCCTTCATCATTCTCAAAAGAGAGACTTTCATGGAAACCTTCATCACAGAGACCTTGAATTTTGAGATCATCAAAAACAGCATGTACAGATTCCATAACAATGTTGGTTCTGAGATTATAGACTCTGTAAGCTTTCCCTGCTGCATATCCCACAAATATTGCTTCATCTGCCTTTGCTTCAAATTTCCCCAAATGCTCAGCTTGATTTCTCAGAACAAAGCACTTGCATCCAAAGACATGAAGAAAATCCAATAGTGGCTTCTTTCTTTTGAGTAGTTGATAAGGGGTCATTCCCTTGGCCTGATTAATCAAAGAAATATTCTGAGTGAAGCAAGCTGTGTTAACTGCCTCAGCCCAAAAATAAGTTGGTAACTTTGATTCATCTAGCATTGTCCTGGCAGCTTCAATAAGTGTTCTGTTTTTCCTTTCAACTACACCATTTTGCTGTGGTGTCCTTGCTGCTGAAAACTCATGCATAATACCATTTTCTTCACAGAACATCTTCATGCTTGAATTCTTGAATTCTGTCCCATTGTCACTCCTGATCCTTCTTACTTTCAAGTCAGGATGATTGTTTACCATCTTGATGTGATTGATAATGATTTCACTTGCCTCATCTTTAGAATGTAAAAAGAAGGTCCAAGTAAATCTAGAAAAATCATCAACAATCACAAGACAATATTTCTTCTTTGAAATAGACATGACATTTACAGGGCCAAACAGATCCATATGAAGTAACTCAAGCTGATGGACAATTGATGACTCTGTCTTGCTTTTGAATGATGCCTTCTTTTGTTTCCCTTTTTGACAGGCATCACACAAACCATCCTTGGAAAACTCCACCTGTGGAATTCCTCTAGCAAGATCCTTCCTTACCAAATCATTCATAACCTTGAAATTCAGATGAGATAATTTCTTGTGCCATAGCCAACTTTCATCCTTGCTTGCTTTGCTGAATAGACAAGTGATGGTGTCTGGACTTGTGCTACTAAAGTCAGCAATGTACACATTCCCTCTTCTGAATCCAGTCATTACCACATTGTTGTTTCCTCCTTTAGAAACAACACAGGCTTCTTTTGAAAAAGTAACTAAAAATCCTTTGTCACAAAGTTGACTGATACTAAGCAAATTGTGCTTAAGACCATCCACCAATGCAACCTCATCTATGATGACATTCTCTTTTGAAATCAAGCCATATCCCTTTGTGTAGCCTTTGTTGTCATCTCCAAAAGCAATACAAGGGCCAGCTCTTTCCTGAAACTCTGTGAGCAGGGTAGAATCACCAGTCATGTGTCTTGAACAACCACTATCCAAGTACCAAAGATTCTTTTTGTCTCCCTGCACACAATAGAACCAAATCAAGTCGATTTTGGTACCCAAGTTTCCTTGGGTCCTGTTTTGTTAGCCTTTGCTTTTCTTTTTACATCATTTTTCACCTTGGGCTCAGATTGATTTAAATCAACTTTTACTTTTGGTGTTGATTTCTGATTGTTGCTCACATTTTCATTTACAGCATGCATATTTGAGGGAACACACATATTATTCATATTCCATGGCATTTGTGGCATACTAAACATATTCATGTATGGATTAGGCACAAATGATATGTTAGCATATGGATTCTGAAATTGTGCACATGGAGCAAACATGTTAGGCATAACAGGCATTGTAGGCATAAGATTATTCATTGCAGGCTTGGGAATTTTCACATTAGCAGTATTCTTAACAGATTTGCAGTTAGTAGATAGATGACTAACACTTCCACAATTGACACAAGTCTTTCTAGGAGCATATTTATCAGGTGTGTAATTGTTGTGTTTGTTAATTCCTACTTTGCCATTCCTGTTATTCCTTTTATTTCCCTTAGCCTCAATTTGAACATTCTCTATTTTATCTTTCAATTGCTTGTTGGACAAGTGACCTACATTAGCTCTCTCAACAGGCTTCTCAACTTTCTTTGATTTACTAGACTCACCTTGAACAAAGTTCTTGGTGACAGGACCATACTTATTATTAAGTCTAGTGAGTTCATCTTTTCTTTTCTCTGTCAACGAAACACCCTGATCGGTTGATGGTTCATGTGTCAACGGAACATCGCATTCCGTTGACATATCAACCTTTAACAAATGATCATTGTTGTTTGTTGACTCTGTTTCTGAATATAAGGCTTCACAAGCATACCCTAGTTTCTCTTTGTTCTTTTTCCATGATTGTTCACAGAAAGATTCCATACCTTGAACATTAATGATGTTGGTAGCAACATTCCTGGCATCTTTCCATTTAGCAATCACACTCTGTTCTATTTCTAGTTGTGTCTTAAGAATTTCTTCCCTTTTTAACACGTTCTCAAGTTCCTTCTTAGCATCCCTACTAACACATCTCATTTTCTCAAATTCAATGAGCTGTGCTTCTAACATTGCATTCCTATCACTTAAGAGCAAATTAGTCTCTTTAATTCTTGAATTCTCTTTGGTAAGTGATTTAAGAGTAACACGCAAATTATATAATACAGTAGACATTTCATTTACTGCACTATCGCATTCCTCTTTAGAAAGCTCAGAAAGATTAGTAATTGTTACCTGGTTGCTTGAGGAACTTGCTTCCTGCTCATGATTGTCAGCCATAAGAGCCAAGTTGACATACTCAACATCATCATCAGAATCTTCACCATTACCAGCCCAATCATACTCCTGAGACATGAAAGCCTTTTCCTTTTGCTTGAGAAGTTCAAAGTATTTCTTTTTATAATCAACAGGCTCAAATTTCCTGTTGCTCTTCTCAATCTTGGGCTTTCTGCAGTCTCCAGCAAAGTGACCAAGCATTCCACAATTAAAACATTTAGATTTAGACTTTTCAATCCAGTTTGTTTTGCTAGGTTGAAAGTCTCTTCTTGGTGGCCTTGCTTCTGAGTTTCTTTTGAACTTGAACTTAGAGAATTTTCTTGACAGAAAAGCAATGTGTTCATCAATCTCATCTAAGTCATCCAAGTTGGCTGGTTCTGATTCTTCTTCTTCTGTCATCTTGTCTTTACCCTTGCTAACATCACTCCTACAACTAGATCGACTAGTTGTGGCCTTTGCAGCTTCTTCAGTGTCATCTTCCAGTTGGTTCACAGATGCAATCAATGCAATGGATCCACCCTTCTTCTGTACCTTTTCAATTTCCTCATCTTGCTCCATTTCCAGCTCATAAGTCTTCAATGTTCCATACAGCCTTTCAAGAGTGTAATCTTTGTACTCTTGAGTGTTTCTTAGAGAAACAGTCATAGGCTTCCATTCTTTTGGAAGAGCTCTAAGAAATTTAAGGTTTGAATCCTTGGTTTGATAGAGTTATCTTCATACCTTGGAAACTGGGATGTTTCCTTATTTCCCATGTCCATTTTAATGGTTTCCAATGCAAAGTACACTTCCACATCACCTTTAGATCTGTTCAGTAAACTGTCACTATCACTTTGTCAACTATTCAGAAAAGCAATAATGATTCGTTGATAGCAGGGAGATGTGTTTCGTTGATAGCTTTATTCTCCATTTCGTTGATGAGTAAACTTCATTTCGTTGATGAGTAAACTTCATTCCGTTGATGGTGTATCCTTGTTCCGTTGATAGAGTTATCTTCATACCGTTGACATGTCTTCACTTAGGCAAAATTACAAGGCATGATATACTTACAATTAACCAACCTATTTTGCCTATCTAGTACTTAGTCAACATGACTTAGGAAACCTATCTAATACATACATCAAATGCATATCAAACTGTGAAGTATTGTACAGTGCAATTGCTACAACACTCATTCCGTTGATGAGCTTCCTGTCAACGAAACACTGCAAAGCATGCCATTTCGTTGACAGTTACAAAATAACTTAATACAAAATCTACTAAGTGTTTTTACAATTATCATCAAGAATCAACATATTCCTAACATTAGTTGCCTGGTATACTTCTTATCGAAGTTATACTAGTGTATTAGAATTTTTGTAAAGAGAATGGTTGTAAAGAAGAAAGATTGTTGTAATGAAATTTTGGATTCTTGTTTCTAGCACTATAACCTTTAAAGATTCTTGGTAGAGTTGGGGTCACAGATATTATTATTATTGTGTTGATTTTATATTGAACAGGTTGTTTGGATTAAGGGTGCAGTGTGACGACCAAATCCTTTGACCCCGGATTTGGGGCGTTACATGATCTTGCCAGTATATTTCGTTTTGCTCGAAAAAGGAAAAATTGTTCCAAACCCTAATTGCTTAGGGGGACGGATATATCGTTTATCTCAATATTTCAATTGTTATAGCCCCCGTATTCTTGAGCATTAGTTATATAATGATATGTATTGATATGGATAATTATCAATCTTTGTAGATAATTATCTTCTCGTAAAACGTGTTTTTAACCTAATTAGGGTTTTTAAACGATCCAGTGGATCTATAACGATCCAAAAGTGTTCCTTGGGGTATTATTTTTCCAAAAATATATAAAGACGAATCGGTCCTTATAACCTTCATAATCTGCATTACGTATAATCAAAAAGTAAAAATTCCTGAAACGTGTTTTTCATGTTCTTGAATAATCAATCCATTCGTTCAAGGTGTTATTGATTTCAGAAATCAAAGTTCAAGTACTCAAATCAAAGCTCTTGATCTCTAGTTTCAGAATCTTCCAACCTCATCATCATCTGGTAATTTTTTTGATTTGTTATGAATTTTTCAATATTCGAATTAAAATTAGGGTTCATACCCGATTTGGGGATTTTCATTCTGTTGATTCTCCGTTCAATTGGTTGCTTCTAACATGTTCCTAGGGTTCTAATTAGCAAGAATCCATGATTTAATTTCATGTTTAAGTTAAATTTTGATGGGTTTAATTTTCGGGTTTTGACCCGAATTTTTCTTTTGCTTCGTTCGTTCTTGTTGTTGATCTGACATTGATTATGATATAGGGCTTTTATTGTATGAGATATAAGCTTCATTTTGACATATTAAACGTTGAGTTTCATGTAGTAATAAAGGAGATCGGGTTTCCGGCCGGAGTTGTTCCCGATGGTTTCTTTGGCCGGATTCTGGGCTCGATTCCGGCATGGGACATATGTGTTTATGTGGTAGATGTGTTTGTCTTGCAAGGGCGAACAAAAGCCCTATGGATTTGTATGTGTTTGATCGGGAATGAAAGATTCCGGTCGCCGGACACCGGCCGGATTCTGGAAAACCCAAAATCCGGTGGGTTGTTCTTGGTGACCCGGTTTTGTTCTTCCCGACCCGTTTACCCGAAAATTCTGACCCGGTTTCAATCTCTGAAACCCTAATTCCATTTCTGAAAAACTGTTTTTGAATTTTAATTATTTATTTAATTCGAAAATAGTTTAAAATCTTTAAAAATTCATATTTTTATTTTAAAAATATATTTTAATATCAGAAAAATTCTGAAAAATCATATTTATTATTTTAAATTCGAAAATTGATTAAACTTAATTATTTTAATTATTTTTAATTAATAATTAATTTATTAATTAATTGATTAAGTCTTTTAATAAGTTAATTCTTAAAAATTAATTATTAATTAGATTTAATTAATTTAAAATTCAGTTTAATTATTTTCGAGTTTGTTTTATTATTTAAAAATAGTTTGAGCATTTAAAGAGTATCAATTAATTTTATTAATTGATTTATTTGCATTTAAATACTTATATTGGATTTAAAAATCCGATTTTCGATTTAAAAATTAGTTGTGACTTGTTTTAATTCAAATAAGTTCCGTGTGATGTTTTAAAAATGTTTATAAGTGCTATATGGTTCGTATAAGTTGTGTAATGTGTTTTATGGTCCGTATATGCCCGTACTAGGGTTAGGGTTTGAGTTTTAAATACCGTAAATTATACCGGACGTCCGATACGTGACCGATAAATTGTTTAAGTGTGTTATTAATTGATTATGTGTCGAGGTTAGAAGGAGGATAGTTAGACTTACCGTGATGAGTTGTTTAAATTATAAAATCGAGTTCCCGGAGCAAGGGAAAGGGGAAAGTTGAGTGAATGAGTAGAACCGGCAACGACATAGACCAGGCAAGTATCTGTGCCTTTCTTGTGATAAATTGTTTGTCATCTATATTTAAATATTGAGATTCCAGAATAGTTCAGATTGTTAATCCTTGACCCGTAATTGGGCAACTGATTCCATTTATAAATTTCCTGAATTCTTTGATTTGACCTGCATCGGAAACCCTTATTTCCAATCCAGTGATTATTGTTTTCAAACCTTGATTGTTAATTACCTTCTTTGATTATTTCTCATAACCATTACCGGTTGAGTACCACCATTTGATTATTGCTTTCAACTATTGATTGATGAATACCATCGTTTGATTATTTCTCATAACCATTACCGGTTGATTACCACCATTTGATTATTGCTTTCAACTATTGATTGTTGAATACCATCGTTTGATTATTTCTCATAACCATTACCGGTTGATTACCACCATTTGATTATTGCTTTCAACTATTGATTGTTGAATACCATCGTTTGATTATTTCTCATAACCACTACCGGTTGATTACCACCATTTGATTATTACTTTCAACTATTGATTGTTGAATACCATCGTTTGATTATTTCTCATAACCATTACCGGTTGATAACCACCATTTGATTATTGCTTTCAACTATTAATTGCTGAATACCATCGTTTGATTATTTCTCATAACCATTACCGGTTGATTACCACCATTTGATTATTGCCTTCAACTATTGATTGTTGAATACCATTGTTTGATTATTTCTCATAACCATTACCGGTTGATTACCACCACTTGATTATTGTTACAACTATTGATTGTCGATTTTCCGTTATTGACAATCGGCTACCGTCATTGATAATTGATCTTAACCATTGATTTCTTTCCCCAAACGAGTATATATTACCGTGGGAATTACTTCATGATTATTCCCAATTTTCTTTTGATATCGAGCCGTTGAAACTCTTTTGCAATTATTATACCTTGATGTTGTGTATTACTTATCGAGCTTGTTATTGCTTACACCTTATGATAGAATTGGCATGTTTTTTTTTAAAATGGACCAATTATTGGTCAGGCCATTTATGGTCGATGTAATTTAGGCCCAGATTGGCCTTGGATCCGTAGAGGACTTTCCCATGAGCTAGTCTGGGGTTGTTGTGTGGCTGGCCAGCAGCACAACCTTTGATTTAAATAAAATGTAGAAGTCCAATTCTAATTCTTTTTCTTCAGTTGATATTGATATAAAGCATGTGTTGGCTTAAACATTGTTGAATCATATATCTTGAAATTCATATCTAATAATTGATGATATATATTGTGATGCTTGCTGAGCACGTTTGGCTCACTCTTGCTTGTTGTTTTCTAACCCCATTCCAGTGAAGCGAGAGAATGAGTCGGAACAGCGTGACTGATAGTTCACCGACAGCTAGGAGAGCACCTCGAGTGATTGTCATTGACAGGGTAGTTGATGTCTTGTTTTGATAGACTAGATGTCTAGTTCTGAACTTAGTTGTGATGTAATAACTCTGATAAAATTTGGTTTGTAATAATAAAAGATTGTAGAAGCTTGTGTTCAATGCCATAATCTATAGCGGTCTTGGTCAAGGGGTATTTATTGTCTTATATATTATGCATGTGTTGTAGTTAGTGATTATATTGTGTCTCGTTGGTCGGGTGACTCCTCAAATCTGTACCCCGGGTTTGGAGGGTGTCACAAGTATTGCATCTGATTGACACCTTAAAATGAAAGTAGTAATGGATTGTCGTCCTGCAACTCTTAAGACACTTTAGATTCTAAAATGGGACATGTAATAGGCTGCATAACGGAAGCAACTTGTATATATTATACAACATAATAACTAGGATTTAGTATGCGTGCATAAATAGCTAACTAAAACAAATAAGTATGCATAAATAAAAATTTCTAAACATACATACCTATTAGTCCGAAAAGTAGGGTCGAATGATATGATATCACCAAATACATCATAGTTTGCTCGGCCTGTAGCATCTGTCCAAAATAGACCGGTAAGGTATCCCTCTTTATCAACCTTGTAGTCATAATAAAAGGTATTATTAGATGACTCCTTCTTTAGCTTAAATTTTGCAAGAATCATATCAGTGGCATGCTCTCCATTACGAACTTTAACATCCCGGTTAAAATTTTTAAAGTCAGTAGCAGTTGCCCTACATTTTCGTATGATCCAACCATTTCCTTTGCTAAATTGTGTGCTCCTGTTGGACCTATGTTCACCTTATCACAATCCATAATGAATTTTTGGTAACCAACTGAAAAATCCCTATTACATCTAAGGAACATTTTTCCAACTTCAGATGCTAGAGGGTGAGTGTATTCCTCAACAAATGACATTACAACAAACCCCCCAAACCCCGAAGATTTCATAACAATTTGTGCCTTACATCCGCACCTCCGTGATGATGTTCTTATGTGTTTCTTTGGACTCTAAACAGCATATTCATCATATTTAGCTTTTTTCGGTTTGGGCCAACCAGCACGATTGCATTGAATATGTTTAGCCTTCATATTTTCATGTCCATCAGATTTTTGTGTTGACTTCCGCACATCAAATCCACATATGCGCCCATATTCCCTATAAAATATAAAGGCGTCGGAAATGCTGGTTCAGAAATGGTTTTTCTTTGACATCACAGTTAGGTGTCCAAAATTTACGACCGTCGGGCGTGACATAACAGGATGACGAATCAGTTTCATTTGATTCATTAGTCGAATCTGAGCTTGTCTCTTCATTCCGTGTCTTTCATTCCGTGTCTGAACTTGTTTCATCAGAATCTTAGCTCTCAACATGGGGTTTGCTACTTTCACTTATTCATATATCAAAGTTTTAGTAACAATTCATGTAAAATCACATCTTAACATCACCCTATAAGAAACTAACTTTTCTTAAAAAATAAACTAGCCATAGTTTTTAATACTTCCATGTGCATACTCAATTTTCTTTTTGCATAGTGGTTATGAAACTATAAATGAAATTATACGAGGAATTAAAACATGTTATTTGTAGAAATAACATTTATACAAATTGTCATTGTACTGCATTTATGTACGCTCTTCACCGTGTCAATTGTCATAGAACTTTTAACATTACTGGAGCTGGGTTCATTATTTACATATAAAAATTGACAAGAAAAGCTAATGATAGCATCATAGATATTGGACCAATCTTGTATAGCAACATAGCAAAATCGAAGCAACATATATATATCTACATATATATATCTACATAAAATACACTTAAAATTAAGAAACATAGTAAAAAATTTACGAACCTTCTTGTTTTTAGTAGGATAATATTCAAAAGCTATGTAGCCACTCCTGTGATCACCATTTGTGTAATGATATTAGTAACTCCAATGCTTGATTAACGCCAAAAATTTGTAATTGCTCCTATATTGCTATTATACTGCTACATTTTTACCCCGCATGTATTGTTTTGTAGAATATTTACTATTTTTATGAACAACTTTAACCTTCATGTATTTACTTTACTTCTAATATCAAAATAAATATTAGCCATTAGATCAGCTCAAAATGTATGGTATAGATTTGGACTCCAATACTCCGCTTAAAACTTGTGCTCCATAGAACTTTTGCCCACAACTTGTTTTTATGTTTTTAAAAAAAATATTTGAAGTTGAATTTAATTACATTTATGATTGCTTTTGGTTGTATTTGTTCAACTTGTTAAACAATATCATGTTGAACTTGTTAAATATGCAACCAAACATTATTTCAGTTATTAAATTTTTAAAGGTTCAAATCCTGCAAACAACATATTATTATTCAATATTTAGATTATTTATTTTCTAAACTACTTTTATAAGTTTAAAGTTCGATTCACGTTAACAACATATTATACTTAAAATTTTATATTATCAAAGTACAAGCAAATACACATCATTAGAATAACATCATACATATATCATATTATGTTTTATTATTTTTTATAATTTATTTATCTACTAATAAAAAAATATAAATTAAAGTATAAATAATAATATAAAAATATTAAATTTCATTGGAACTAATTAAAATAACTCCGACATAAAGCAACACATTATAAATACGAGAGAATATAAATCAAACGAGTGGAACGGATGTTTAACGAGAAAATGCCTCATATGGCACAATTATAAGACAAATGGTCCAAAATGATACTATTGAAAAAAATGGTCCAAAATAGCACGTTAAAACGCTAAATCGTCTAGCGTTTTGAAAATAGCGTCAAAACACAACTTAAAGTAGCGTTTTCATCCAAAAACACCACTTAAAGTAGCGTTTTTACCCGAAAACATCACTTGAAGTAGCATTTTCAGTGTCAAAACACAACTTCATCTAGCATTTTCAGTATAAAACACAACTTAAATCAGCGTTTTCCAATATCAGAACAAACAATACTTAAAGTTGATTTATTCTGGGGTTCAATAGTTAACCTTTGGGATTCAATGTTTCTATTTTGGGTTTTAGAAATATTAAGAATGACGAATAATTCGTATACAGACTTAGGGTCCTAAACCCTAGACTCTAAACCCTAACCTACCCTGATTTTAGGGTTGTTTACAGCCCTAAAATCAGGACGCCGGAAAAACACCATTATTAATAAGTTGCATTTTTTGTAAATATTTTGATATTTTTGCAAAAAAAATAAAAATCCACTAACACAACATTAAGTTGTGTTTTTGATGCCTAACACAACATTAAGTTGTGTTTTTCACCTGTAACACAACATTAAGTTACGTTTTTGTTGTTAACACAACTTAATCTAGCGTTTTCTGTCTAGAACACAACTTCATCTAGCGTTTTCAACGTAAAAAAAATGAACATGTACTAACGCTACACGCCTTGACGTTTTAGCGTGCCATTTAGGGCCATCTTTTCCAATTATGCCATTTAGGGCATTATTGTTCAAAATTGTGTCATATAGGGCCAACACCCATGTTTAACCATATATAAACCTCACAAGAACTGAGGCATCAAAAATTGAACTATCAAGGCAACTCAATGAAGACAACTGATACAAATTATTACTTCCGACAAGAAAGGCATAAACTTTTGACAGACTGCATCTACGATGTAAGTAACTCCTTAGTTTGAAATGCCATGATATAAGTTACACAAATTATATAAAAAACTGTACTCTAGTCTAGTCTCCAATGGTTGTCCCGGTTAGGGACATGTAGCCACATCATATTACCATATCAAAATAGCATATTCATTTAATAACAATCTGAAATAATAACTACTAATTTTAAAATATAACCAATTATTATAGTCAACTCTATTGAAACACAACACCTTACAGGGTAGATTTTAAATAATCAATATATTATCTTATTTTTAACTAACCAATTTAGCCAGAGCCAGCACCACTAGGGATCCTCTAACAACATATTTCAAAGGTGACAAAAGATAACTGATCAATTTTCCACCCAATATAGAATTCAGTCAGCTAGATAATTTACTCTGTAATGTTACAACTGGACTAGAAAGAAACATTACTTGAATTTCTCTACAGATGTGTTCATGATTACACAACACATCCTCCTGTTAGTTTCTACCATTTTCAGAACTCTGCAAGCAGTTGGGACAATTCCACCTGCAAATTACCTAGTCATACCTAAACGGCACAAAATAGAACTTAACTAGCTTAAAAGGAAGGCATTCTGGCTGCAAGGATAACTCAATAGCTATCCGCCTATACTATCTTAATGATGAACTTTTTCATCTGCATCGGGCCCTGAAGCCTGTTTGCCATCTTTTAAGGCTTTGACTTCTTCGTCTTCCTCGTCATCTTCCTCCTCGACTAGTTTGATTAGCTCATCCTGGACCATCACCTTAATCGTCGATTTTCTGGGTACGAGATCTGTATTAAATCGCTTACCTGGAGATACATAAAGTTTTTGTTACTGAACTGACATGTGCAACATTCAAAGCATCCCTTTCAACTTAATTGATCAGAATTGCATTTCGAAAAGAACCACAAGACACTCAGATTTCACATGAAGTATATAAATAAAGCCTGCAAGTTAAAACTTGAAACATGGACAGTAAACATATTAAAAAGGTGTTGAGCTTACCAAGTAGGTTAAGAACGTCAGTAAAAGTGGCCTGCAGTGCAACCAAAGGTCTATCAATGTTCAGTTATTTGTCAACAAGTAACAAAGAAAATTCTATATTAAGTACATATACTACTTTGTCAACTGCCTTTTGAAGAACCCTGAAGACAGATCTGTAGTAAAACTAATGGTCACTACAGAGTGTTCAATTATCAAACTCAGGAACTCTCACCGTGTTTAGGTCCACCTCCCTGAGAATTTCACATGTTGCATTTTTAAGCTCAGCTTTGCTGGGCTTCAACTTCTCTACTTTAAGTTTTTCCTCCTTCCCTTTCAGAACTTTTTTGCCTTGAAAACGAAAAAGAATATCAGAGCATGAAGTCGCGTAATTGCTCATATAATTTTTATCTATAATTTTGTTTAAAATCAACTTCTGAACTCTTAACATTTATCTTGGCAACATACTAAATTATTTTAACAGTGTGTAGAAAGTAGCTAAAAGTGTGTAGAAAGGGACAACATACTCTCACCAGCAATATCTTTGGAAGCAGACTTCTTTGGTGTTGGTGACTTCTCCTTGACTGCTTCAGTCTTCTTCCTTGTAAAGATCTTTGGACTCGTATCACTATCCTGAACCATGGTACGACTAAAGGATGGTCTTAAAGGTGCTTTCTTTGGCGGGGGGCTCGACTTTTTAACTATTGTCGCTTTTTTGGGTGTAGCTTTCTTAGGGGAATTCTTCTTTACAGATGATTTCTTCGAGGAAACCCTTTTGCGCTTTTTAGTCTCTTCTCCGGACTCGGCACCAGTATCAGTTTCCTTCTCCTCACTTTTGGCACCCTCAGTCTTTTCATCTTCAGATCCATCTGAACTACCATCCACATTTTCCTGTTCTCCATGCACATCTTCATCTTGTTCTTCTTGATCGCTGTCCATTTCAGGTGTATCTTTTTTCTCCTCCCCTTTGGATGCATTCCTCTGCCGACTCTACAAATATTCAAAACACAGAAAATACCAACATAAGACGAGCAGCATACATGAAAAAAGAGGCTTCCTGAAGTCCCTGTGCCTACATCCTACCAGCATTTCTCATTCACATAAGATGTAACACATTCATGTTCAGCGTCAAAAAAAAAAGACTAAATATCTGCAACTAATAAGTCAGAATCACATGAAGCGTTTCAGAACTCAGTAGCAACACAAAAAATTACATGAAAGAATTAAATTAGCACCGTGGCAATTATACAAAAAGAATGATAAATATGCACTTCCAGCTGTGATATTCTGAACGAGCTAATACCTTAGCCGAGCTTTTAGAAGGTGCACTCCCAGATGTTGATGTGCTCTTTTGGCTCGATCTCTTGCGCTTGTTACCTTTGCTTGTCTGATAGTGATAGACATACATATCATGTATTAATATAACAAGTCAAGAGCAAATTTAAGGATACTTTGCACAACGATATAGCTTATTTGTAACTAACCAGTTCTTCATCAGCAAGTAATTCGCTGGTACTGGCCTGAGGAGCTTCCAAAAAATCAAACAACTTTGTAACAATATCTTCCTGTATCCACATAAAAGTTTTCCTAAATATGTATTACCAATATGATACACAGAAATAGATCAAATGCTTCAATACTGAACGAACATATTAAATTAAACAAAGCATTGGAGTACAACTAAAACATCTTGACTGTTCAAATGACAGGTTCATAAAATCTCGAGTCACATTTTCATTCATTCCAATGACAAGTCTATTAGATCATCTTACCTAGTACATGTCATGTTAGTTATCAGGAGTATGTACATTAAGTGGAAAGTACTTAAACAGTAGTTGTTTTCTGGTCAGCCAATTAGTATATTGCCTCTTTGTGACTAGGTACAGGATCCTTGCATCAATTGTAAATTTGTAATAACTAAATCTCTAGCATATCAACAAGTAGAGCACACTACAACTCAGCAGTTATCATCAACATACCTTTTTAGTAGTAGCTCTGGATACTGGTAGATCAAGCACCTCACAAAATTCCAACAACTTTTCTTTAACACACTTGTCGAGCTTTTCTTTAATTCTGTTTTTATGTTTGTCCTGCAACGACGGAAATGTCAAAAAACAAGACTAAGGATGGATCGTCAAATAATTCATCCACTTTGCCAAGGTAGGTATAACATCAACTAAACAGTCTGCAAATTATTACTGTTACCTCATTATCATGCCATACGAAACCAGAAAACTGGGAGATGTTACTCTTGACCTCAGCTGCCTGCAAAAGTCGAATTTTATACTCACGTCTGATTTGTTAAAGCTTTATGTTCTATTGTTTTCAGAAACAGAAAGAAAAAAATATGATAAAGTTTATATGGCCCAATTTGACTTATGATAGCAAACTGACTCATTTTCAAAAAAGAAAGTAACAACCTATAACTGATTCTAATAAAAGAAGTTACAGAAAATTTTATGATGTGCTTAAACTATCTACCTTTTCTAATTTCAAATCCAAATACACAATCATTAATGACAAATTGACTTTATTAGACAAGATTGGTCATCTATTCTGGAAAGTGTTTTCAGAAGGCAGGATTTAACAAAATGAAATCGTAAAGTTTTAATTAGCTCCTAGAACTAGCTACACAGTTGCAGCACCAAAACTTACAAACTGTAACAGGTTAAACAAATCCTACCATTTCTAAAAATTAGAGATAAAGAGAGCAGAACGCAACACAAGATAACCATCAGGTAATTTTGGTCCCTCTCCTCGCTCTTCTTCCTTGATAATTTGTAAGCCACTGTTACAGTAATTGGATCTGAGTTAGTTTCCAACAGGTTTTGATAGGACAGGTTATTGGTGAAAAGAAGAAATAAATTTTACAAAGGTTAAAAAGCTTATAAGATGAACAACAATGAAGAGTTACATTCGGAAACATTTAAAAAGGCACAGTTCAATAATAGAGCAGTCTGAAATCATCACAGCAACCTAAAAGAGAATATTTTAGAAGGCAATGATATTAAATATATATTTAAGCATCTTTAAACAGGTTTACCACAGTGTTCACACAGTTTTGCATTAAACAACTTTCACCACCGATGTTTGGGGTCGTTTGGTTCAGGTAGTTCTGGTATCAGGTATTGGTTTCGTTCATTCCAAATCCATACCAACTGTTTGGTTGAGCATTTTTAAATTTTGATACCCATACCTGAAACCCTTCTAGAATCAAATTTGATACCTTAGGGGGGAGGTGGGTTTGAGGGAGGGGTATGAGGTATCAAATTCAATTTTTTTTTATTTCATTTTTATAATGAAATTAAATACATACCCAATACACATATTTTAAACATGATATTGTTTAATCTTGAATAGATTATACTTAGGTTTTCAAAAAATTGATTATTCTTTTTTTTCAATTTCATACTAATAAATATCTTATAAAAATATTATATAATTATTTAGTTGGTTAATTTTAAATTTACAAATCACGTATTTTTTTATATCACTATATAATGTACACTTGCACATTATAGAACAATGAGTTATTAATTATATTTTAAATTAAAAAGATTTATCCCAATACTGAACCAAACACATGGTATCAAGAATGATACCTCAGCCTCATACCAGCTTAACCTGATTTCTGATTCCAAACTCATACCGTCTTTTGAACCAAACGACCCCTTATATATTTCAGTACTTCAAACACACAGCATCCAAGATATATACACACATACAATAGGCATCCAAGAAATTTAAAGAATACACAATATATAATAGTACACGAGACGAATATTTAAATGATAATTTAGCACTTTGAGTAGTATTCTTGTTGTCTAGTCATGTTGAAGACAACTTCGGACCAAAGAAAATTCAGGTTTATAAAAATTAGAAAAAACTAAATCGAAACGTTTTAAAATTGTCTTGCACCGAGGAAACAAGATTTCTTTAACCCGTGATGGTTTTTTTTTCTTTTCAGTAGGTAACTGGAAACTCAATATAGGCAAACCAAAATGAAGCTTGTTTCGATAGCTGAATAAGCTAGACCGTTTTTCTTACACAAAACACATTTTGAACAGCTGGAACAGAAGTGCTGTTGCAATTTAGCTTTCATTAATTAAACACATAATCCAAAACCGAGATTTGTCACTTATTGCAAGTAACAAACATTGAGCAAGTAATTTAGAATGAAGTTATAATTGGAAGATAAGTGACAAGGTAGTTATCATATCATAAAAAACCAACTATCTAATATACATATGTGTGACGTCAAACATTAAATGTTTCTCAAACAAGACAACCAGTAGCAGTGACTAGATACTCAAATTTTTAAAGACTACTCCGTCAAATAGTAAAATCATTTACTTGTAGAGAAAAAAAGAGGAAGTACCGTTAGGTATGTCTTTCAGTGCAGTACCACGGCCCTGCGAATTTCCACATTAACAAAAAAAAAATCAAATAACGGGGAAAACAAAATGGGATACCTTAAAACAGTTATACCTTTTCAATTTGGAAATCTTTGCCCGAATCTTTGTCAATAGTGGCGACAAGCCTTTCTACAGACTTCCTCTCACGCACTGGGCGATCGCTTGCAGGAGCAACAGGGGTCTTTGGCTCCTCTTTTTTCTTTTCCACAGTCTTCTTATCCCCATTCTCTTGTTTCAAAGCTTCGCTGCTGGGCTCTTCATCTAGTTTCTTTTCCTTGGATTCAGAATCATCTTTCTCGAGTTCCCTAATTTCTTCTTCGGCATCATCTTTCTCAAGTTCCCAGACCCTTCCTTGTCTACATCCATTTCAGTCTCGACTTTGTCCTCATCCATATCTTTAACTCCGTCATCCTTGTTCTGAATAACAGAATCACCTTGTTTCTCCATGGAAAGAAGTCCATTCTCGACAGCCTCCTTGACCTCACTCACCTCCTCTTCCTTTTCACCCATTTCGAACAACACCTAAACAAAATCTAGCTCATAAACCAAACTCCACCAATTATATACGTCACATGAAATTCTACTTATATTAAGTAACACAGACACACACACACAGAGAGAGATTATTTAATGTATGAAATTCACAAGTTAAAGCTGAAAACACTCAAGATAAACATGTAAAACTAGCAAGATCTACATAGCAGTTAACAGCTACAAAAAAAACCCTAACTTACATTTACAAAAACAAAATGTAAATCAAGATAAAAAATTTATAAAATTAGGAGATAAGAGCAAGTTGAAATTAAAAACTTACCTGTAAATTTAGGGCTCAATCTGATACTACGAGGCTGAGACCGAGTACCGTAAACACCGAAATCGGGTTAAATGGTTAATCGATCCATTTAGTCGGTAATAATTTGTAAGTGAGTCATCAAGTTAAAAAAAAATTTCAAACAAATCACAAAGTTACAATTATCTTGCAATCATAATACTAAGCAATAAAATAGTTTCACCATCGTTAAAATGCATTGACTTTTAACGGTTCTCCGTTAAAAATCGAAATATTTACAATTAGGTCACTGAGTTGGTCACTAACTGAAAAAAATTAAATATTTAAAATATAGGAAATGAAATTAATTTTTTTTTAAATTAAAATTTAAAAAAATTTAATTTTAATCTTTGATTCAATAAAAAATTTACAATTTCCGTATCACTTTTTGATATCGAAAAAAATAGATTGAAAAACATGATATTTTTGTAAATATTTATTTGCTTTTACCAATTTACTAGCATATGAAATAAATGCATATGTTCAATTCCAAATTTAATTAAATTATAATCACCTGAAAATTTTTACACTTTTAACGAAAATCATAATTATTAAAAAAATGTGATACCTAAATATTTTTTCACTTGTATCGATTTATAAGCATATTAGTTAAAGAGGTATATTCAAATTTAAATTTAATTAAAGCGTAATTCAGAAAAAGTTTAAAATTCAAAAAAATATAATTTTGGTACAATTTATCAAAATTGGAAAAAAAAAATTGAATTTAAAGATAGGGTTAATGATCTAGTTGGTCATTAAAGTCAGCTTAATGTATCAAGTTGGTCACTGAACTGAAATTGGATTCAAACAGGTCACTAACTCGAATCAATTGTTAACTCCGTTAAATGGGTTCATTTTTTTACACGAAAATTGTTGACCTTTAAAATTACAACTAAATTGGTAGCTCAGTTTGATAATGTCTAAAAAACTATGATGATGTACATAAACATTAACCCTTGTTGATATCCCGTAAAATTGAAAGAACTAATTGATATATACACTACAATCAATATGTAATACACAAAAATATGATTCATATGTTTTATTTTTGTTCGTATGTTTTATTCAATTGCTTAAACTTAGTTAACTAACTATATAGTTAAGTTAATAAACATTAGTCACGTGAATAACAGGCTTACCATGTAGTAATTTTTGTTTAAAAAATTCAAACCATTTAATGAAGTTGACAATTAATTCGACTTAGTGACCTGTTTGAGTTCAATTTGAGTTGAGTGACCAACTTGATACTTTAAGCTGACTTTAGTGACCAACTAGATCATTAACCCTTTAAAGATATGGTATTTTTTCTAATTATATGAATTAAATGGGTATGTTCAATTTCAAATTTTATTTAATTTTAAAATTAAAATTAGCTGATGACCTAATTGAAAATTGTTATAAAATTGAGGGGTTAAATATCAAATTGGTCATTGAAGTGAAGACCATATATCGTTTTCATCACTGATCTCAACGGGGTATCGTTTCAATCACTAAAGTCATCATAAACATCAAATATATAACTCTAAATATGTGTTCGAAAGTAAAGATAATTTTTCTCGAGTTCTACACATATTTCTTGAATACTACTGCAACCAAATGAAAAGTTATGAAATCTAGTATTTCAGATAATTTATTTAGATTTTAAAAAATTCATTTAATATTTATTTTTAATTAAATCAAAGTAAATAACTATAAAATTAAAAATAAATAGTAAATAATTTTTTTTAAAATCTAAATATAATATCATAAATACTAGAGTTCATAACTTTTCATTTTGTTGCGGTAGCATTCAAGAAATATGTGTAGAACTCGATATAAATTATTTTTACTTTTCGAACACACATTTAGAGGTATGCGTTTGATATTTATGACAATGTTAGTTATTAAAGTGATACCTCGTTGAGATCAGTGATGAAAGTGATATTTGGTATTCAATTCAGTGACCACTTTGATATTTAACCCTAAAATTGATTGATGAATTAGTAACTACACTTAATTTCATTGTGCTACGTCAGCATCCACGTCATTTTTCCGTTAGAGTTTTTAACGGAACTGACGGCAATGACCAATTTGAAAGTTTTTAAGTACTTCATGAGTTGACTGAAAGCTTTTTTAACTAGGTGACTTACTTGCAAATTACTATCAACTACAATGATGAATTAGCCATTTAACCCCACCGAAATCTATCTATGTTTGTATTTTCATGAAGCGGACTTAAAGTGCGGATTCTAAAACTATTTTAGGAACACCTGGACGGTTGAGATTTTGTTAGAGTTGACCTAAGACGATATCCTAAAATTCGGTCAAATCACGATGGGTAAAGGCCATAAATCTATTATCTATTTATCTATTTATCTATATATATATATATATATATATATATATATATATATATATATATATATATATATAATAGAGCAACTAGGGTCTGTGTGAGACAAAAAAATCAGAGTGAAATTACGATTATGCCCCCAATTATTCGATCTCAATTTACTAAACTACATCTACTTATTATATAATAATTATGTAATTAATGCATATATTAATTACATCTAATTCATTAATCGTCATTAATACCTAGATATTTATTATCCATTAATATTAAATACAATAATTTATAATTATATTTCTACAAATACTTAAATCATTAGATAATTAATATCGTATATTAAACTTTTAACATTACATTTATAACAAAAAGGGGTTTAAATTTGCACATAAACAGATAAAAACGAATATTTACTTAAATTATAATACTTAAAAAAATTAACTAATGACGGCACATACTTTTGTCAACATTCGAATAACTCATTTATCACACTAAAAACACTCATAAAATTTAATAAAATTTGTGAATTCAGAATATATCTATGCTTTTGGTTACTAAAATTAACATATTTTTCAATTAGCTAAATGAAACTGAGGACCGGAGTGCAACTTTGATCAATTGATGCGGAAAGGAGTAATATGTTATTGTGTGAAAAGAAAGAGACATTTCAGATATCTTAGTGCATGGCGGATGACCTAGATAAATTTGGTATTCAAAAGTTTACTTAATAATATTTCAAAATTAATATGTCAATACATACATGTGTGTGTATATATATTAAACTGTATCGTTAAACCCGAAATATTAAAAAATATCGATCATGTCGGACTTTTAGTTTTCGTTACACCTTATATATGTCAAAACCAAAAAGCATACACTCTGAACAGTGCAGGTGGTTGACTCTCACGCATTTGATGGAATTATTGAGAGACAGTTGCTAACGTATATATTACGGACACAACATATAAAATTAAGACAATTGATGCAAATCAACTCACTTTCTTCTTAATCCATTAACTATCTCTTCCAAACTAATGAACGTCCATATTCAATCACGACTACTGCAAAATTCAAAACTTCAAAATTCTTACATTTTTTGTTTTTCAATTAGCTAAATGAAACTGAGGACCGCAATGCAACTTTGATCAATTGATGCTGGAAGGAGTAATATGTTATTGTGTAAAAAGAAAGAGACATTTTAGATATCTTAGTCATTGCGGATGGTCTAGAAAAATTTGGTATTCAAAAATTTACTTAATAATATTTCAAAATTAATATGTCAATACATACATGTGTGTGTGTATATATATATTAAACTGTATCGTTAAACCCGAAATATTGAAAAATTATCGATCATGTCGGACTTTTAGTTTTCGTTACACCATATATACGCCAAAACCAAAAAACATACACTCTGAACAATGCAAGTGGCTGACTCTCACACATTTGATGAAATTAATGAGAGACAGCTGCTAACGTGTATATTACAGACACAACATATAAAATTAAGGCAACTGATGCAAATCAACTCACTTTCTTCTATATTCATTAACTATCTCTTCCAAACTAATGAACGTCCATATTCAATCACGACTACTGTAAAATTCAAAACTTCACAATTATTACATTTTTTTGAACAAGGATAAGTGATATTAAAAATTAGAAAAAAATTAATTTAAAATGACAAGTAGTTCATTTCTTAAACATGTAAGAAGTTCAGCAAAATGTGAATTTAGATCATACACGTGCCTCGCACGAGTTATAAAGCTAGTTTTTATAATAAAACAAATTATAACAAGAACATCATTACCCGCATTTAAAATCAAAACTAGTAATTAATTGTAATTCCCCACTCCCCTTTTATAACTTATTTTGAACCTAATAGAATGTACATCAATTAAATCGGTAGATACTCCTCGACCAATAACTCAATTAATTGTAGTGAAGTACAGATAACTTCTATAAATAGAAACATATAAAAATTAGATAATGAATTTTTTTTAAAAAGGTTGTTGGAGTCCATATATACATTTACATTTTAAATGATTTAAGAACCCGCAAAATAATATTTTTTAGGAGGAGTTTGTGTAGAAACTATTGAAATTACTATAAGTCAATAGTAGATTTGAAGATTACAATTATATATGTACGTTTTATTTCGAAACACATTATAAATAAAACAATTATGCTTATAATAATAACAGTTACTTTTTTCAAAATTAATATTTTTTAATGCTAACTTATATATGTTTGATGCACAATTTAAAAAAATTTCAATTTTAAAATAATTATAATTGTATTACATAATAAAACTCATATTAAGTTTTATCGGCGCTATGCATTGAAAATACAATGTTAAATTTTTTTAAATTTTAAAATAATTATAGATATATTATATAAAAAAACTAATATTAATTTTTTCTCACATAGTTTTACTAACATTTCATGTTATTACGACAGAAAGTGTAGTTGAAATATTTTTTTACCCATATAAGAATGCATTTATTAATAAATATAAGTTATGTTATTGGTTCCTAAAAATATAAATATGTATAATTAAAAATTGAATACAATGCATACAATATTGATTGAACATATAAATCGAATGTTATCATCTTAACAAAATAAGATAAAAATACGATATTAGAATTTGTTTGGAATTAATAAGAATATTGAATGTTCTAAACCATTTTAGATTTACATTTCTTATTAATTCCATTACCATTAACGTGAATATACGTTTATTTGTTCCCGATTTTGACTATATATTATAATTAATAAAATTATCATTATTAGTTGAGTTAGACATAGAGATGTTCAAAAAGCCTGAAGCCCGAAATCCGGCCCGATCTGATCCAGAAAAAAGCCCGAAAAGTTAGGCCCGAAAAAAGCCCAGCCCGAAAACTTTAAATGGGCATACTATTTTTCATCAAGCCCGGCCCGACCCGAAGCTCGGTTAAAAGCCCGAATAAAGCCCGGACTTTCAAAAAGCTCGGATAAAACCCGGTTTAACCCGGATAAAAGCCCGGGTTTTTTTAGAGATCCGAATAAAATTAACCAACCTTTCCAAATGAGTATTTTTATCAAATCCAAAAAAAAGTGGGTATTATTCACCATCACCTCCTATCGAATACCAAATTTCTAATATTTCCAACTTTTAAAATACTAATTTATATCCTGTAAAATTCAAGAATTCCATTGAATATTTTATTCATTTATTACCGGTATAGCTAGGTATTTTAAATATAATAGAGTTCAAAGATTCCTAAATATAAGTAAGTAAAATAATTTGGTCCTAATTCAAAAAAATAAAAAAATACCGTACCAAAGATTCCTAAATTTGTTTTATGTAAAAAAATAAGTATTATTTCGACTGATTATGAAAACGGTACGAATTACTTGAATATCTATCTATCTATCTATCTATCTATCTATTACTATATATAATAGGCCAACACAAGGGCAAAGTTTGCCATTTTAATGCTTGCGAAGTTACGATTTTACCCCTATTTTTTGAAAAATAACAAAAATACCATTGTTATACTATTATGCAAAAATATGTTAATATTTGTTATTGTAGAGAATCGAACCCCCAACCTCCTTCTAAGAAGTCCAAAGCCTAACCACTATGCTAAGTTGCTTTTTGAGTTTACTTTAAAGATTTTATTAGATAAGTCACATTATTTTCTCTAATTCTATATTCTTTTTTTTATTTTGAACCTTTGAGTAAATAAAATATTGGTCCATATTATTTATATAAATTTGTATTTTTTATTTACGTTATTATTATATATATATAGGTAAATCTATCTATCTACTTATATATATTAAATGGCGTCTAAGGGCAAATTGAGCCCAAAAAATGGCTGTGAAATTACAATTTTACCCTTATTTGTTGAAAAATCACAAAAATGCCACTTTCTATAAGTTATGCTAAAAATTAATTAATTTTCATGTCTTAACCACTGTGCTAAGTTAACTTTTGATTTGTAATTTAGAATTCCTATTAGGTAAATCACATTATCTCCTTTTATTCTTTTCATAATTTAAATTTTAAGTATATAGAACGTTGACTTATATTATTTATATACCATTATGTTTGTTTTTGTAGCTTTGTATATAACTACATATCTGATCATGTTTGTAAATTTTTTATTATACATGTTTTTTTCAATTAAAAAATACCAATTATATTGTTAATTGATATAATTTATATTTATTTGAACTGGTCAAGTATTTATACATAAAATATAATAATAATAATATTTGATCTAATATAAATTACATATTAGATACAAGGATCTCATTATTCGTTAGTTAATATTTTTTAAATTAAGAAAGTTAGCGTTGATATTTTTCATTAAATTATGAAATAATTATTATACAATTTGTTCGTCTCATTCATTTGTTAACAGTTTTATTTTCGAAATGTACACTCCTTTATTTTTATCTTTCCAAAAGACATATTATTCTTTACAACTTTAATAAATCTCACATGTCACTAATTTGTCCATTTTTTTTATCATTCCTTCACCGTTCACATCTTTCACAAAAATTTGATTTATGACACGAAAATTTAGTGTTTGATTTAATTTTTGATGCATGAAATTACACGAACACGAAAATAAATGATAAAAACGTAAAATGTCTTATTGACATGTATTGTAGACTTTGTGATTATACAATAACCGCTCATATATATTATCTATACTTCCGCCAAAAAAATCTTAACTCACAATTTTTATTTAAGGGGTTGTCATTAACCAAAAAGTTGGTGATAAGACCCCTCTTTACTGTTTTTTTTTTAATTTTGTTTTCGATTTGTATAGGTCTCTCTTATTATTGAGAGTTTTAGTACCCCGTTTAGTGGATTTTCTCTACCCATTCTTCGGGTTTGTTCTCTTTCCTTGTGAGAGTTTGGTTTGTTTTAGTATCCGAGATCGTAGATCTGCAGGATTTATAATAGTGGTTCATTGATTTGGATTGTATGGAGTCGCAATTACGATTAATTGTTCGAATACGTATGGACGAATTAGATATATATCAGATTATTAGATTGTCTCTCTAAAAAGGCTGCAAACTTCAGCGATATGAACGAGTGATGTGCTACAATGAATGATTTGCTCAACAATCATAGTTCGGGGTGAAGAAAATTCTGATTTGATCTATTTTATTACGTGTTTGTTCTATTTTGATTATTTTTGTAGATGTCGTATGGCCGTTTATTAATGAATTACTTGATTATCAAAAAAAAAAAAAATTATGTATAAGATATAAAAAATTAAGAAAATTTGTAATATATCTTAATATATAATCTCACATACATGATTATCTTTTTTACAAATATACTTTTATTACATTAAAATCACATGAGTTTACAAACATCTATGTTATACACGAACAATTATGCTACAATAATTATTTATGTTACACTTAATTGATCATTTTAATACATTTCTTTTCACGACATTGGAAATTTAATTATTATTTAAGAAATTAATAATAATAATAATCATGTCATTTTAATAAATTTCTTTTCACGACATTGGAAATTTAATTATTATTTAAGAAATTAATAATAATAATAATCATGTAATTATTATCGTATAGATATATTGATCCAACTTTTTAAACCTGATCAAATTATAAAATATTTGGTTCATGAAAACGGCATACAATATTATAAAATTAATTTACAAATATAAAATAAAGTTGAAATACTATAATTTACCATATATTTAATTATAAAATTATTTCGAAGATGCTGATTTGTGCGAAAATTATTTTCGTATATGAACAGGCCCGTGCATCGCACGGGCTTCTACGCTAGTTCTTTTTTATATTTTGTTCATGTTTAATTAGACCGAGATTTTAATAAATTTTATAATATTCAAATTAAAAGACACCTAAAATTTTGTAAAATCGGAATGCGAATATCCCCTAAATTTGACTATTTTCACTACGTTACGAAAGGGAGAGTAAAAATTAGTGGATCCCATTTGTACCCCTACCGAATTGTTGTTGTATGCATATGCCATACAGATACAGATACAGATACAGTAGTATTACACACACCAGTTCCCTTCGTCCCCTTCTCTTCCCCAATTCAGCTGCATCATGATGTGTGTGCAAATCACCTCTTTACACTCCCCCTTTCTTTAAAACCCCTTCATCTTTCTTCTCTACTGTTCTTTTTCTTTCTTTCTTTATGCTCAACTTTTTGCAAGTCAGTCGCCAGTGTTTACGAGGTATGTTTATGTTTTTGTATTTCAAAATCAAAATGCCCCTTTTTATTTTTATTATTACTTTTGTTTCCCAATAAATTGATAACTAGGCCCTTTTGTTGTTAATTTTTTTGTATGATTTTTCTGGGGTTTTTATATATTTTGCAGATCTTTAAAACCCCATGAGTTTGCAGGTTTATTCCCATGTGTTTTTTTTTGCGTGTCTTGGAATTTGTGGGGTTTCACTTGGAAACATAGGTTTTTAGATTGATACTTTCAAAGTTTGTGGTTTTTTTTACTGAATTGTAGTTTGGTTTTAGCTTTTTAGGTAGTCAATTCAATTGAGGTGGCTGCTTGGTGGGTGATTATCTATTTTTTTTTTAATTTCTGGTGGCCATCTTTCTTCGATGTAAAGGGGTTTATTCTGGCTGTTTGAAATTATTGAAAGATGGCTGCTAATGATGTCCGATGTTTTATCGAGTGGAAAGAGCTAGTTGTTATGAAAGAGTGGGGCAAGCGTGTTGTGCATTATTACTTGAAGGATGCTGCCGGGGAATCTCTTCTTGCTGTTGTAGGAACAGAGAGGAGTATTAGGCACATGTTCTATGTTGTTTCTGATGACTTCCTCAGACTTTATGGAGGTGAGGATTCAACTTATGCCGGCTACAGATGGAGAGCAAGGAGAGAGGTCGTGAATTGGCTCACTTCGATGTTATCAAAGCAGCGTCAGCTTGGTAATTATTCCTTGCTTTGTGGACTTCCAAATCTTGCTTTGTTTTCTCTGTAGCAACCTGTGGCTCTCATGTTCTCTGTTAAAACTTGGTCCTTCTATTTTTTATGAAAAGTGCGGAAATAGTGAAACACATTAGACGTTTCCTTATTATATTGTTTTTCATCAAGCATAAGTTTTATGTTCATTTTGTCAATTTCTTCTAATGGAGACTATGTTGCTCGAACTGAGTAGGAACGACACGAATCCGGGTGTTGGACTCAAAATTTATGGACATGGGTATGGGGAATAACATTATTCACTAATTAAAAAAATTGACAATGTAATGTAATCTTTCTGATTTTTGCACTCATTTTTACTATTTACAAGTGTTCTGAAAATTGGGAATACTCGGAAATCAGGTGCTTACCGCTCCGAGGAGTGATTATTGGGTGAAAAAATGGTTTTCTTTACAATTCAGCTCAATATAGGTAGTACAAATTTGGGAGAATTCGGGTCAAAATAAGATTTTGGCTTAAATTTCTAAATTGTCTAAGAAAATTCCATATATTCACTTCAATAATTTATTGTTCAATTGTACTATCAGAGAATAAAATACTGAAGTACCTCAATTACCCCGGTGTTTGAACCTGAATGATACTAAAAAATCAGGACCCTTTTTACTTCTTGTATACGATATAATGCGCCGTATTATAATGCGTGTCATATCTATCCCCTTTTCTTACCTTTGCCTATCTATCCCCCTTTCTTACCTTTGCTAATCTGTCCCCTTGACTTACCTTTGCCTATCTATCCCCTTTTCTTCTTCCTGTTTGTTTCTTTATGTAGTCATCTGTCTAATAGTCTATGTACTCTTCAATTGCTCTTTCTCTATACCTGACACCCAACTAAAACTCAGTATAACGGGAGTCGTCCAAACTCAGTATACCCAACAGACAATCGTAACTCATTTGACGATAAACGCCTTGAATAGTACAATTGCAAGCAGTTTGATGATTAGCACTGTAGATATGGCATGAGTAAAAAAAGGATGATGTGAGTTTAAAAGGAAAAATTAGGGAGAAATGATCTGTAAAACAGAGATGTGATATTCATTAATACGCATAGTGAATATGCGTATCTGATTGATACGCATAATTGTGATGACTGATGCGTATACAAAAGATACATATAATTTATTTGCGTAGGTTTGATTTGGGTTTGTGAAATATATTTGATTTGGGTTTGCGTATCAATGTGTATATTTCACAAACCCAGATAAATTTTACGTATAGTATCTTTTGTATACGCATCACAATTATGCGTATCAATCAGATACGCATATTCACTATGCGTATCAATCAGATACGCATATTCACTATGCGTATTAATGAGGTATATGTGTACGGCCTAGTACACAAGAACAGAATGCGTACTTTTTTCTGGATTGAGGCATTTTGGTCAAGCTTGTGTAAGAAATAGGCATTTCGGGCCAACATCCTCTTATCAAATCTATAATTAAAATTTGACTATATTAATGATTTAGAACATTTCGAAATAGAAAGTAATTATACTTTGAATCAGAATGATATTAAATTGAAGTTACCCGTATAATTTAACATCTACAGTATAATTTATCAAACATCTAATATTTATATATATTAATCCGTGTTTCGGATTAATCGTACTTGGACCATATAACACTTGGAAGACCTCATCGTAACCTGTTTATTTGCGCATGACGTGTAGCATTTACTTTTTTTCTCATGCTTTGAAAAAATTCAAAATTTTCCTTACATGACAATGCTTAGCTGGAAATGACTACTGAAAGTTAACAATTTTATCATTCTAATTGCTGAATTACCAACAGGTGATCCGATGTCTGCAATTCAACAGATCCGTCTGCCAGTTTTTAAGGTAATATTATTTTCTGTTTAAGTTGCTGTTTTCAGTTGTAAAAGCAGCTTCTTATCTGTGATGCATTTACTAGGGCCGTCATTCAAGGAATCTGAAAGTACATACTTCAGGCATTGTGTGGTCAGGTGAATCACGGGCATGTGGAAAACAACTAAAACACTATCCAGCATTTTGCAGGAACGGAATCACTATTGCGGTAACGTAAACATTTATGAACTTCTTTGAATCTAATTGGTGGGCTGAGGACTCCTTTAAATGCTAAACATCTTTTAAAAGAGAAATCTAAGTCATAGTAGCTAATGGGAAGGAGAAAAGTAATAGCTTGGCACTAGGACTGTTAACTACTAAATTTGGCAACTGATATTTTCTTTCCATTTCTCAATCTAATGGTAACTAACTCTTGATTTTGCATCTCTGTTCATGTGTTAGATACAATCGTTTGTCTTTGTCATGGCTGAAGAAGAGGACCACCACCTTGCATATCTTGAAGATATGTATGAAGACAGAAAAGGCCAAAAGAAAGTCAAAGTGAGGTGGTTCCACCTTAATCAAGAAGTCAAAAATGTTGTTTCTATACAAAATTCTCACCCTAAAGAAGTTTTCATTACACCCTATGTCCAAGTTATCAGCGTGGAATGTGTTGATGGTCCTGCAATAGTCGTAACCCGTGAACACTATGATAAATTTCTAGCTGTACTTCCTCAAGATGTGCTAGATAGAGTACATCTGTGCTTCAGGCAGTTCAAAAGTAACCGTGTAAAGCCTTTCAAATTGAATAAATTATGTGGCTATTTTGATCAACCCATTTTTTCATATTTAGATCATAAATTGGTGGATGATTATGAATCTAAGCCTCCAGAAAATGTAAAACCAGGAAGTAAGCGAACCAGGAGCTGTAAAGATCGTCAACCATTTTCACATAAATCGACAGGCCAGAACTCGAGGTATTGTAGTCGAAAGAAGTTGATCCGTTCAAAGTGTGCTGAATGCCCACCTCTGGCAACTACACTGTTCAAGGTTAACGACAAGATAGAGGTACTCTGCCAAGATAGTGGTATTCGAGGATGTTGGTTTAGGTGTACGGTTTTGAAGGTCTCCCGACATATGATACGAGTTCAGTATGATGACCTGAAAGATGCTGATGATTGTAGCAATCTTGAGGTATGACATGGCCCTTAAGCACAATCAGTGATTTAGTCTATAATTTTGAGGTTTTTAGGCTTGTCGTTTGGGGTTATAATGATAGCACCCGTGGAATCACCTATCGAAAGTTTATTGATTAGTCTCATCTGAACTTACAGACCTATTATTTTCTGACCATAATGAAACTTGCTGTGTGGGAACTTGAAGTAGTCACCATCCTTGCATATACAGCCAATCTTTGATCAGCTTAGACTTTATCCAAACTTTACATCTTTGATCACAATTCTCTTTGTTTACTTAATAAGGACATATTCATAGTTTCAGGCTGAAAAGGTTGTTATTCTGCTTGTTAAGTCTAGATGTCAATATTAACTCATAAAACGCCGTAAATAGCAATAATTTCTAGTTTTTTTTTGTCAGGAGAAGTAAGTGCTTGATGATTTTAAAGAAGTTGATGATTTTTCTTGCACCAAAATGGCACAATGACACATGTTTACTAACCCTTCTACAGTGTATTTACTTTATATCTTTAGTTATCTCCTTTGAGATTTAATATGTGGCCACATGCTATAAACACGTATCAATCAATATTATTTTGTATTAAATGCATGCAACTTACTTTTTTTACTGCTTATGATAAAAAATTATTGTGCATGTTTATAAAACTTGGTGGTTTCTGGAACAATCTCTAGGAATGGATCCCGGCATTCAGGCATGCAGTGCCTGATAAACATGGCATGAGGCATAGTGGGCGCCCAACAATCAGGCCTTCTCTTTCTCACTTCGAAAGACACCTGGATCTGGTGGTTGGAGCTCCGGTAGATGCATGGTGGAGTGATGGTTGGTGGGAAGGAGTTTTAATTGGAATTGAGAACTCTGAAGATGGAATACTGCAAATTCTTGTTCCAAGTATGTTCATAGACATGTTTATATCCTCTCAAGTGTTTTAGATACCCACACTTTAGATATGAATCTCCTGTTTCATAGTCTTTGTTCTTTGCTATCCGTCAGGTGAAAATCTGATTCTGAACGTCCATGGAAAAAACCTAAGAGCTTCTAAAGATTGGGTGGGCGATCAGTGGCTTGATGTTGAAGCCAATGGTGACACTGTCTCAGCTGTTCCTGCTTCAATCATTTCTGATGACAAGATTTTGCCGATTCAGAATGGTTGTGATAATAGGATGGCACTAGAAGCATCTGAAACGTCTGAGAGGAAATGTGAACCAGCATTAATGGAAGTTGCGGATCACTTCCAAAAAGTGCCTCCTGTTATTATCGGAATGTAGCTGGAGTAAATCTGTACATACAAGGAGACGTTACAGGTTTTCTTGTGCATTTTTGTGGGAAAGAACGGGGGTAGGTTTATGCCAGACTGAGGTTAGCGTTGTCTGATAGGAATTTGTTATTTCCTAATTGTCTAGGACCATTGTAATGGAAATTTCTCTCCACCTAGTTGGTTTTTCTCCAATATTATATACCTTTCAGTTGATGCATCATGCATCTGTGTTGGTGTTGTTTCCAACCGACAATGATGTTTTTTCCTAAAGATATCTAAAGTTAAAATTGCCCAATTGCGTACTTTTTTTCATTGGATGGTTTCATTTCAACCAAGTCTGAACATGTACTGTGTGTGTGTGACTGTGTATGTAGCCTATGCATGTACATTCTAGATATTTTTTACTGGCATCCTGATAGAAAGAGTTGAATCAAATGTAGTGTTGTGGTACCAGATTGTTTTACCCTTCTAGTTCTAGATAATCCCTTGGAAGAAACTTTGGCATGCTGAATGCAACGTTGCTATGTTTTGGCATGATTCAATTGGTGTTTTGGGAGATCCGTCCGCATCGAGGCTGGGTCGGTGGTGAAAATCACTAAAACTCATGCTGGGTCGGTGGTGAAAATCACTAAAACTCATATTTCACAACGAAAGATTGTTCATGAGGGCATCTGTTCCTTGTCACTCCAATTTCAGTTGGTATAAGTGAAAGTTTTGAATATTGGACTACAACTGAACTTAATTGTGTGAAAATCAATTGTAATGCTACTGGTTTTAGGGATGGTATAAGTTGAATTTCTCGGTAATATTTTTTTGTTCAAAAAATATTTTTATTCTACATGTTAAGCAATCCGGAAATAAAGCGGTTAATTGTTTAGCTCGTTTATTTGTTTTTCAACCCGATTGCATAGCCGGTTGGGGATTTGTTCCGATCGAGTTCTTTTGAAGTTAATGAAATTTATTTTAAATTTGTCAAAAAAAAATGATTGAAGGTATAATTTTTTTTAAAAAAAAATAGGGTTTTTGAAGATATTTGATAGTCTAACTTGTAGCTGATTTCTACAAATATTGAAATGCTGTTCTCTTTTTTTTTTTCAAAAGTACAAGAATGTCCATTTTCTCTAAAATATTTTTTTTAACCAAAAATATTTATGAAAAAAGTAAATTTTTAATTTTAGCAAATAAAATTTACCTATTTTCAGCAAAATGTCGTTGGTGTTGCTGTGTTCGGTTCATTAATATTGAGACGGACCAAAACTTCAATTTTGTGCATTACAATAACTCAAAGAGAAGCTTAACATTTCTTAAAAATTATATTAAAATAATAAATTCTAATAATTTAGAACATTATACGGTAAATAAACTTCAACAACATTTTAATAGCTGATTCATATTATTATTATATTATTTTATTTAAACTTTGTTTATGCCCTTTAAGTGTAAAAGCAGAGTGAATTTAATATTTTACTAATAAAAATAAGATAGGGAATGTTTTTTAGTTTTTTATACATAAGGTATAGGAGGAGAATTTTAACGTTTTAAGAAATAATTAGGACATTGTTGAAGTTCTAAATTTTAACACAATCATTAAATCTTAGCTTAGGATCTCGTTTAACTACTTTACTGAAGTGGCTCTAAATATTTGAATTGTTCATTTAATTACTAAACCTTTTCTTTCTAGGTGATTAAGGGGTCATTTGTTTTCCTCTTAATCCTTCTTAATCCTTCTATGTTAACGCTTAAGATTGTTTGGACACCCTTTTTTCCTTCTTATTGATTAATAAAGTTCTTAATGGTTAAAACAGAAAAATGCAACTTAAGCGTTAAGATTGGCGCTTACAGATTGGTCCCTCTGCCCCGCTCCCTGAGAAACACGGGCACAACAACATATATAGTCAAATAAAATAATCTAACATGTAACCCATTATGTTTTTCTAGTACCTTTCTTAAAAAAAATGGTTTCATGTATTATATGTATTATATTATGCATAAAAGTTCTAAAATATTATTATATTTAATATTTTTATTTTATTAGTAAAATAGTATTCCCTCCGTCCCCTCAATTCTTTACATTGAGAGGATGACACGGAAGTTAAGAAAAAGTGTAAATTAATTAAGAAAAATGAGTAAAGTGGTGGGAACAATCAATATTTAATTTATAAAGTGGGTATAAAGTAGGTATAGTGGAAGAAAGTAGTGAATGTGATTGAATTTTATATTATAAAATGTTACTATTTTTGGTATGTAAAGAAATGAGAGGGACGTACCAAAAAAGAAAGTGTAAATAAATGAGAGGGACAATTTTGATGTCATTTGAATAAAGAATTAAAATATTTGTTAAATGGCATTTTTCACTTATAGAATAAAAAAAATTGAAGATCATTCAGATACATTAGTAATTTCTTTTTACCAAATGATATTATTTATTCAGAATTCAGATTATTAATCATTCAGAAAAATATTATTCAGATTTGCCAAATGACCCCTAAATCATATCCTTTCTATCCACAGCTTAACTTTTTAAATTAACTAGTTTACTAAGCCGCGCTTCGCAGCGGTTTTATAATAATTTCTCCAAATTTTTCTAAAAACTATTCTAAAAAATATGTTTTTAAACAAAATCTATTATATATCTTATACTGCAACAAGCACTTTGTGAACCATTTTATTCAACACTTGAAATTACATAACTGCCCCTCCAAAGTCAAATGTTATAAAAATGTAAGAAAATTTTGATCTTGATGGGAATCGAACCTAAGACACTTCAATACTAATTACTAAGAATTTCAAGTCACCAATTTAACCATTGAGCTACTTGGGCTTTTTTGTTGTGGTATAGAACCCATTAGTGTGGTAATATCTTTCACAAATATTATTTTACACTTTAGTTTTTATTCAAGATTCTTTCATGATAATTTCATTTGTCTGATTATTGATAAAAGTGGTTATTGGTATAAAGTATATCCAATAGACTCGTATCTCTTTAATTAAATTTAATTATGTTTCTTCCTTTGTATTCACAATTTTAAGACAAAGTACAAATGCATTTTTAGTCACATAATATCACTTTTTAGTCCGAGCATCCATTAATATAAAATAATACAAAATAGTAATCATTTTGTCTCAACTATATTCATACATATCAGATAATATAAGTAATAATATAAGAACCTCTATAGTTGTTACCGTGAATAGAGATACGTAATCCGGATTCAGGTCGGATTTTTCGATAACCGATAGGGCCGGGCTTTTTTAAATCGAGACAAATTTTCTCTAAAATATTTATACATGTAGATAGGGTCGGGTCAGGAGGGGCCAAATCGGATTTTTACAAATTATTTTAGATATTGATAACTTTAACTTTAACTTTACCTTTTTTTTATTTTTTCGGATTTAATTAAAAAAATTAAGCTTTTATCTGATATTTAATTGAAAATTCTAGCTTTTTGGATTGGACTTTTATCCTGATCAAGACTACGTCCAAATCGAGATATTATTTGGGTTTATTCGGCTCGAACCGGATCTGGGTTTTGTGAAAAATATGCGATTCGTTTAAGCCTGCGGGCTGGATCCAATTGAGGTGGACTTTTTTTTAATCAGATTTTTTCCGATTTTTTTAACCAGTTCGAACAGTTTTTTTCGAATACGAATTTGTGTGCATCTCAATCCCGCCACCTCATGCATTAAGGACATGTATACTACTCCGGACGCTTATAGAGAATTATGGAGCCCGGAGAGTATTGGTACTTTCGAAATGGAGCATTTATTTGACACATTTAACTAATTCCTATCTGATTATTAATTAGCTTATAAAACTAATCATCAAATACATTCAACTAAGAACAAAATCTTTTTCGGACTAATACCAAACCGATCTTCCTTGTAAATCTTCTCAACCATGTCACATAGTGTCACCAACAAGTTCAAACCGGTGGCAGGATCACCACAACAAACTGAAGAATACTTATCATCACAAAATTAAACTGACGTGAACTAGAAAATATCGTCACAAAATAACATCAAGTTATGTCGGTTAGAGCGATCTCGTGCCTTGCACGGGGGGTTCGTGAGACAATTTATTCATCATAAAATTACTAAATTACCCCTATATAATAGCACAACAACAAAATTGTTTCTGATGGAAATTAAACCCTTGACCTCTAAATTAGAAGTAACATACCTTACCACTATTTTAGACATCTATTTTAATTGTATTTTGAAACTTTTTATTTGAAACTTTTTATTAATATGCACAAATACTCAATATGTTATACTCTATTTTAGTACAAAAAAATTGCTTCTGATGGGAATTGAACCCTTAATCTCTAAATTAAAAGTAACATTCCTTACCACTATGATAGACATCTATTTAGATTATATTATGAAGTTTTTTATTAATCTGCGCAAACACTCAATATGTTATACTCTATTTTGGTCTCTTTTTGTAATCTACTTGGTAAGGTAGATAATTTCTTTTCGCAAGTGCCTTAAATAAATATTTCTAACCATATTTGAGAAAAACTCGCGCAAAATGTTATAAAATTGTATTTTTAAAAAATGTTATAAAATTGGAATTGATCCATAAAAAAAGATTATATTAATATTCTTATATTATAAATCATGTTTATTTGCATTAAGTACATAATGGCTCATATTATATATACTATCAGATTACAAATTCTATATACTATTAGATTATATATATATTAGATTACTAAATTACCCTTTCAGTATTATATTGATGATATTAGATTAATAAATTATCCCTCCAATTGTATATTGATGATAAAAAAATTTCTTTTTAATGTGAATTGAACCATGACCTAGGTGATAGTGTGACAAATATTGACATCTATATCCAATATCACTCATTATATTTTTTTTAATATTTTTTTTAAATTTAAAACTATCAACATATTTACTTCTTTTCAATTATATCCTTATATATAATAAGCGTAAAAATGGATTTTATCATTATTTTACATTTATTATTGTTTAATTATAAGATATTAACAACTTATAATTATATATGCATTTTTGAAATTTTAGCTACTAATAAGATTAAAACTGTAGTTTTATTATGATCCAATATATTATAAATCTCGTCTTCAATAGATAAATTTTATACGTTGGTCATTTTCGAAAAATCCACTATAGTATATAAAGTATTGAACCCGAAAAATGCAAAAAAGTTTTATATTTGTATATAAATAAAAAAGTTTGTGTTGGAGATTTTTACAAGAAAGTTGAAGTTGTCATCGTACGACTAAATCAAATCTAAACTAAATTGGTTTAATTTTTTTGAATATCTATGATAAAATATTAAAAGTACTAAATGTTAAATTATTTGTGTCAAGTGGCAATTGTAAGGTGAAACGAGTAACTTATCACGAATCAGTTTAGAATTATCTTGAAAGGTATAAGTAATAGTTTTCTAAAATAAATTATATCCACACCTGTACAATTATTGTATTCAACGTGTCTGCAAGGAGACCCTTCTTAAAACGGGCAAAGTGGTATGCATTTGTTTAAATAGTGTATCCACACATACTAATACAACTTGTACTTCTACATTTTTACTCTATTATGCACACCGATCAAATTTTACAACACCCACTTAACGACTACCCCATGAACTACAAACAGGTAAATGGAGTGCTAACGTTCCCCCTGCAATGAAAATGATAAAAGGCGCCCAATTCTCTTTCAAAGTGACACTAAAACCATCTTCTCATTCAAATACAATTGGAAAAATTATAATCGCCGAAATCTTGCAATACACAAGGTCACGACTACCCCATGAACTACAAACAAGTAAATGGAGTGCCAACGTTCCCCAGGCAATGGAAATGATAAAAGATGCCCGATATTCTTTCAAAGTGACACTAAAACCATCTTCTCATTCAAATACGATTGGCAAAATTATAACCGACGAAATCTTGCAGTACAGAAGGATCGTGCGTTCTAACAAAACATGTTAATTAGTCAAAATATTTGCGCCTACTCAGGTCATAATAACAACCTTATAGACTTGGATTTTGTAAAACATGTATCATCAAACCTTCGACATATTTCCTACTGATATACCGTTACATGCTTATGTCTTTTCTTCTACATGCATTCCACCAAACGATGAGACCAACATAACCGAAAATAACTAGAGCATGCTCGTGCCTCGCACGGGCTATAAAGCTAGTTATATTTAAAACATGAAATTAAGGTTTATTTTAAATTCTCCGTTTAGTGTTGTTCATTATCGAAATTTTGAATGTGGGTTTTTTTACCAAAAATTATGAGAACATAATTTCTAATAATTTTTTAGGAGAATGTAAAGATGATAATATGATTTAAAGATAAATTTTAGAAGTTCAAGAAAAAATATATGAGAATATTAAAATGGTAACTTTAAGTTTAAAAGAAAGTTTAAGGGTCTGTTTAGCTAACTTATAGCTTATAAGCTAACTTATAGGTTATAAACCCGTAATAGCTTATGTAGAGTATTTGCGAACCCAACTTATAACTTATATTTTCATAAGTTGAATGTTAGTAACACATACATTTTTCTTAACTTATTGACTTATTGCTTGATTTCTTTGTCTTTTAATACTTCATATTTTTAGATTTGTATTTTTAAATGTTTTTTTAATTTAAAATATATGTATTTAGCTCATTGTATTTAATAATTATTTTTAAAATGTAAATTAGCAAATTTGTAACTAACTTATAAGTAAATTTATCCAAACAAACACATATGAATTCCTCCACTTATCACTTATATGACACTTATTCATTTTAAGGTATAAGTCAACTTTTTTAAGATATCCCAAACATGCACTAAGAAAATATCAACATGGTAATTTGACTTAAAGATAAATTTTAGGACAATATTAAGATAGTAATTTGACTTAAGAAGAAAATTTATGAGAATATAAGTTAATTAATATTTCCATTACTAAAGATTTAAAAGCCAATTTAGATATTTTTTACTCAAATCATCGGGCACCTCACAAATCGTCTTCTTTATTATTTTTCTCGATTAAAAGATGTTTAATAAAAATTAGTAAATAAATTAGACTCGTGGAGTAAGTTTAGGAGAATATTAATATAGTATACTTAGTTTCCTCCATTTGAAGATTTTTTTTTTGACAGTCAAGCAAACAATTTTTTAACATAACATATTTAACTTCCTTCCTTGAAAGATAGTATTAAAGAAAGTGATAATTATCAAAGTCATCACTCATTTGGTTCAAATGTATCAAATTAGTCACTCATTTAAAAAATGACTCAATTAGGTAACTAATTTGAAAACTATATTTATCGAAGTATAGATCGAAGCGATTTGAGAGACGTCACATCACCGCCCTTGTCTTCTCTTTTATATAAGTATATTGATTGGATCAATAGAGAGTGTTTATGAGAATATTAACATACTATATTTAGTTTTCTCCGTTAGAAAATAGTAAAAGGGAAATTGAGAATTTATCTAATATTATAAAGGTAAGAATATTAAAATTGTATATTTACTTTCCTCAATTATTAAAAATTTAAAAGACAATTAAGATATTTCCTAATAAAATAATTTATCAGACTATTAAAATTATAAATTTAGTTTCATCCATTAGTAAAGATTTTAAATGCAAGAATATTAGAATTGTATATTTAGTTTCCTCTATTAATAAAGATCTTGAAGGCAAGAATATTATAATTGTATATTTAGTTTCCTCCATTAGTAAAGATTTTAAAGTCAATTGAGATATTTTCGAATCTTTAACATTAATTATTCAAAAAATTGAGAAAATTAGAAAAATAGATCGAAGCGATTTGAGAGGCGTCACATCACCGTCATCGTCTTCCCCTTTATATAAGTATATTGATGATTGGATTAGTATAGGGTGTTTAGGAGAATATTAACATACTATATTTAGTTTTCTCCGTTAGAAAATAGTAAGAAAGAAATTGAGAATTTATCTAATATTATAAAGACAAGAATATTAAAATTGTATATTTACTTTCCTCCAATAGTAAAAATTTAAAAGACAATTAAGATATTTTCTAATAAAATAATTTAGGAGACTATTAAAATTGTAAATTTAGTTTATTCCATCAGTAAAAATTTTAAAGACAAAAATATTAGAATTGTATATTTAGTTTCCTCCATTAATAAAGATTTTGTAGGCAAGAATATTATAATTGTATATTTAGTTTCCTTCATTAGTAAAGATTTTAAAGTCAATTGAGATATTTTCGAATATTTTACATTAATTATTCAAAAATTAGAAAAATAGACTCGAAGAGATTTAAGAGGCGCTACATCAGCGCCCTTGTCTTCTCCTTTATATAAGTATATTGATAGGATCAGTAGAGGGGAGAATATTAACATACTATATTTAGTTTCCTCCATTAGAAAAATAGTAAGAAGGAAATTGTGAATTTATGTAATATTATAAAGGCAAAAATATTAAAATTGTATATTTACTTTCTTCTATTAGTAAAAATTTAAAAGGCAGTTAAGATATTTTCTAATAAAAAAATAATTTATGAGACTATTAAAATTGTAAATTTAGTTTCATCCATTAGTAAAGATTTTAAAGGCAAGAATATTAGAATTGTATATTTAGTTTCCTCCATTAATAAAGATCTTGAAGGCAAGAATATTATAATTGTATATTTAGTTTCCTCCATTAGTAAAGATTTTAAGGTCAATTGAGATATTTTCAAATCTTTAACATTAATTATTCAAAAATTTGAGAAAATTAGAAAAATAGATCGAATCGATTTGAGAGGCGCCACATCACCGCCCTCGTCTTCTCCTTTATATAAGTATATTGATTAAAGTCAATTGAGATATTTTCAAATCTTTAACATTAATTATTCAAAAATTCAAGAAAATTAGAAAAATAGATCGAATCGATTTGAGAGGCGCCACATCACCGCACTCGTCTTCTCCTTTATATAAGTATATTGATTTTTCAGTTTAAAATATTTATCTATTTTAAAAAAAAAATTATTTTAATTAGTTGTCCACTTCAATGTAATTTCCTAAAATAGTATTTTCAAGACTAAGTGTAAACCACATATAATTATTTATTCTTTAATTTATATTACCAAGACTAACTTTATATCATAAACAATTATTCAAGCAAGGTAACCAATGCAATATATTTGAATCTATCTATACTATACTATGTTATTATACGGTTTTTTTATACTTCGTATTTTTATTTAATTACTTTTACTTATTTATAAAAAATTATTATTAAATAATAATGTAACTTATTTATAACCAACTAGTTTACTAAGTCGCGCTTGGCAGCGGCCTTATAATAATTTCTCCAAATTTTAGAAATTTGTTTTTTTACAAAAAATGTTATTCAAAATGAAATAAATAATTATATTTCTAACATAATATTTCTTTTGTAATTTTCGTGTCATCTTAATCATTCACGAAAATTATGAATAAATATAGAAAAAAACAATTGTTTAATATTTATATTATTTTAATATTATGTTGAATATTTTTATAGTGATTACTATTTATATTTTTTTCAAATTCAAATTCAAACTTCAACTTATCTATCTATCTATACTATAATATAATAGACGAAACATTAAAAGTTTGGTTGGTAGGTTGGTCCTAAGTGATTTTACCTAATTAGCCTTGTTAATCCCAAATGACCTAACAGAATTGTAGGAGGGGGGGGGGGGGTTGAATACAATTCTAGATATTTTCTTGAACTTGAAATTAAATAATGAAAACTGAACTGATTAAATAAAAACACAAGAAGTAAATAATTCAGTTGGATTGTTTGATGATCCAACTGAAGTGTTTTTATTGCGGAAATAATCTGTGATACAAAGATGTACACAGCTGCTCAGTTACAAGAATGTAGAGAAGTATGCTCTCAAAGATAGCTAATACAATCTGTTTGTTTTTCTTCTCTTCCTTCTAAAGTAACTGCTACACTTGGTTATATAAGCCCAAGTTTACAACTCTATTTTTGGCTACACTAAAAGTACAATGAGTAACCGCCAATAGTTTGCTTTCCATCCCTTTGTCCAGTGGTTCTTGAGTATCCTTGTCTTTTGCATATAATAATTCATTCCAAGAACCCAATTGGAAACTGGGATGTTTCCTTATTTCCAATGTCCATTTTAATGGTTTACAATGCACTGTACCCTTCTACATCACCTTTGGAGCAGTCAGAGAACTGTCACTATCACTTTGTCAACTATTCAGAAAAGCAACAATGATTAGTTGATAGTAGGGAGATGTGTTTCGTTGATAGCTTTATTCTTCATTCCGTTGATAGTGTATTCCTCGTTTCGTTGATAGAGTAATCTTCATTCCGTTGATAGAGCAATCTTCAATCCGTTGACATGTCTTCACTTAGGCAAAATTACAAGGCATAATATATTTACAATTCACCAACCTATTTTGCCTATCTAGTAATTAGTCAACATGACTTAGAAAACCTATCTAATACCTACAACAAAATGCATATCAAACTATGAAGTATTGTACAATGCAGTTGCTACATCACTCATTTCATTGATGAGCTTCCTGTCAACGGATTGCTGCAAAGCATACCATTCCGTTGACAGCTACAAATTACTTTACACAAATTCTACTAAGTGTTTTATGTTTATCATCAAGAACAACATATTCCTAACAATCTCCCCCAATTTATGACTGATAGAATAACAGCCATAAATCAAGAGACTTGATGATAACAAAAACACTCAGATACATCATAAATTACAAAAGTAGAAAATGCATTAAGCTTCATATTGTTTTAGACAAAATACAAGACTTACAAGAATAATGCCCAAAAGTGCTCCTCTAGTCTGAGCAAATGATTCATCTGTGTCTCCTTTGTGGCATAGTCTTCTTCCCTCTCTTAGAGTTGTTTTCCTCAATTTGGACCTGTAGCCTTCTGTAAAAGATCTTCTCTTCTTCATCTTGATCACCAAGCATGGATTGCATAAACTTTAGAGTTTGATTAGATGCCTTATCCAGCTGGTCTTCCATCCTGAAGAATCTTCTGCAATTGTCCTTGTCCTTAAATTCCATCATCCAGTATGGTTGAAGATGGATCTTCTTTCCTGTTGAGGGCACTCTAAGAGAGAGCCTCAAGCTTGTTCCAGCTAGCCTTTATCTGACAAATTTTGGAGACCACCTCAGACTTGGCTGTTTTGGTGAAGCCAAAGTCCTTCTTCAAGCATCTAAACATTGAGAGTAGTGTTTGATAATCTTCTCCTAAAATTCTGTAGAGAGGCCACACTTGTTCTCTACCACCCTTGAATATAAAAACTAGTCTCTCAGGCAATTTTTGAGAAGCTGCAATGCCCCTTACTTCCACCAGGTTGTCTATATCAAGATGTAAACTGGATTCTTCCCTGATGTCAGCAATGTACATGCAGTCCTCTGGATTTGCAGGGGGGTTCTGAGGTTGTGGCTTTCTCACAAACACTGGCTTTGCCTTGACATCCCTTTTCTTTGTCTTCATTGGTTGATCCTTCTCAAATAGGAACTTTGGAAAGTAGGCCTCATCAAATTCAAGAGGCTCCTCTTTTGGCATTATTGGTTGATCATGAAAGTTGACAGGATGTGCAGGATCACAAGCCAGCTTTCCCTCAAGAGGTAGATCAACAGGAATTTGATGTGCAATTGTTGTGGGAGAGTCTTGAGCAGTGTCCTGGGAATCATCTTTATCAAAGCTCAGATTCCTTTTAGCTCTAGCCTTTGGTTGCCTTACACTCTTCCTTTGCTTTCCAGCTTCCTTAGCTTCATCCTTAGCCTTTTCTTCCTGTAGGGTTTCTTCATCTTCAAGTGATTGAGCAACTGCAAGTGCTTGCATTGCTGCCCTTTCAGATTCTTCAGCTTTGGCCTTATAGATAGGTTTCAATCTTTGTAATTGATTAGGACTTATCATTGATAGAGAAGCTGTGTAGTATATAAACACAGTTTTGGTTTTGGTTCGATGTGAATCAAGTTAGAAGCTCTTAAGAACATAGAATTTCTTGAGAGAGTTTTTGTAAGCTAGCAGCTCTCAAGAACATCAGAATTTCTTGAGAGAGTTTGTAACAGTTTTATATCAGATTTAATAAAGCTGTTATCTTTCTTTCATATTTGTGATATATACATTAAGAAGTCGATTATCTTATACTATTGTATTCAACCCCCCTTCTACAATAGATTATTACTGGGCAACAATTAGTATCAGAGCAAACTGATTTAATTCTGAATCAGATACGATCTTAAGATGTCGACAACCAAGTATGAAAGCATGAAGATTCCCATCTTGAAGAAATCAGAATATCCAACATGGAGGGTAAAGATGCTGATGTACCTGGAGGCTATGGATCCTGACTATTTGGACATGATTCGTGATGGACCATATATTCCTACACGAATTGTAGAACGAACAGATATAGTACCTGAACATTATGTGGTCAAGGCTAAAAGTGAATGGACTCCAGAAGAAAAAGCTCATGTTCTCAGGGAACCAAAGATAAAGAATATCTTACACAGTAGTCTTGATGCTGTCATGTCAAACAGAGTGATTGCATGCAAGTCTTCAAAAGAAATCTGGGATACTTTGGAAACTCAGTGCCAGGGATCTGCATCTGTCAAGAAAAACAGAAGGGCTCTTTTGATTCAAGAATATGAACAATTTGATGCAAGACCCGATGAGAGCCTAACTGATCTATATGATAGATTTCTGACACTATTGAACAGTTTATCTTTAGTTGACAAGAAATATGAAATTGAAGATTCAAACACCAAGTTTCTAAGAGCTTTACCTGAAGAATGGGACACTCAGACATCGATCATTAGACATCAGTATGATCTTATGTTAGGCCGAATTACACAATATATAATCAATATAAATATGATAATAACAATTGAGAACACTGTTTATGAATCAACAACTGAATTATATATATAACTCTTCTCTTCGTGATGTAAAATATCACAGAGAGCTGCAAGGTTACAAGAATAATGTATATTGTATTCGCATCCCTTTTAGGGTTAACCTATCTGTGTTTATATAATACACAGTTACATAATCAATCTCTAATTGATATTCCTATAAATTAGCTATACAAATCATATCAAATTAGGATTGCTTCTGTCTTCTGTTCCGTTTCCTTAACTGTCTCAATATATCTTGCTTCTTTCCATCTTCAAGATATATTGCTTCTAGAATCTTTATATTAGCACCGACAGCTAAGGCAAACTCTCACCCCGTCAGACTTTAACAAACTCTGACTGGCTTCTAGTAAACTCTGATGAGTACCTGGTACTTAAACACTGATGAACAAACGTCAACAATTATATCTAACATCTTAACACTGTGTCTCTTGATGAAGTCTATGGGATGCTAAGAACTCATGATCTTGAAGTTCAACAGAGAAAGAACAAGAAAAGCAGCAAGGCAAAATCAATTGCTTTGAAAGCAGAGGCTAAATCAAAAGGAAAAGCTATGGAGGTCTCTAGAAGTAAAAAAAGAATAGTTAAGTCAGATCCTGATGACTCTTCATCAGATACTGATGGCAATGCTGATGCCAATACTGATGATGATTCTTCTGACTCAGACATGGAAGAGATGGTTGCTATGATTGTCAGAAACTTCAGAAGGATGAAGTTCAGGAAGAATAGAAGACAAGGCAACTTTCCGAAAAAGGATTTCAATTCAAACAAAGATAAGTATATCAAAAAGGACAGCAATGGTAGCAAATTTGACAAGTCAAAGGTTAGATGCTACAAGTGCAATGGTATGGGTCACTTTGCTTCTGAGTGCAAGAAGACGAAGGCACTTATCACATCAAGCAAGGATTGGATGGACTCTTCCTCAGAATCTGATACTGAGGTGGTCAACTATGCTCTAATGGCCAATGCTGATGTAACTGCTGCTCCTAATGATAAGGTACTTAATACTATCTTTGATTTTGATACTGATAATGCTTCTGAGTTAAGACGTTTTCTAAAGTCATTACATATTAGCTTTAGAAGTCAAACTGCTGAAAATACTAGGATCTTATCTGAGATGTCTGAACTTAGAAAAAGGAATGAAATATTAGAAGCTGAATTTTCTCGTATGCAAGAAGTACAAAAAGAATGTGATAATGTGAATCACATGTATGTAGAGATGAAATCCAAATGTACTGCTCTTGAAAAGGAACTTGAAAATGCTAATGAGAAAATCAGAACCTGGACAGACTCTGGTAGGAAATTTCATGAGATTAATACCTCTAAGAATTGGAAAGAGTGTCTAGGATATAAGTCAGATGAGGATAAAAATTGAAAGAGAAAATTGTCATTGATGAGACAGTCAGTCCAAAGACCTATAGACATGTTATAGATACAACCAAATCTAAGATTATTCCTGTTAATTTTGTTTTTGGTAAGGATTCCAATTCTACTTTTGAAAAGGGATCTACTTCTACACAAGGAATTAAAATCATAAAGTCTAAACCTGTCTTGAATAAAGTCATTAAGAATGTAGGTTTATTGTCTCAGAAACAGCTTAAGGATAAAATCTGTGAGGTGACAGATAAGAAAAAGGAAGCTACTGTTAAGAGAAACAGGAATGGTAAAGTTGGGATCAACAAAGAGAATGGTTACAAATATATCCCAAATGCACCTAGAAAGTGTTGTTTTAACTGTGGTAACTCTAATCATCTTGCTATTGATTGTAAGAAGAGTAAGAAGAAGATTACTGACATTCCTAAGTCTGATGTTAGGAATAGATCAGTATTTTATAAACCACAGAAGTCCTGTTTTCATTGTGGTAGTATATGGCATTCTATTTATACTTGTAAAGATTATCATGAGTTGTACTATAACTTTTATGATCCAATGCCTAAAGTTAATAAAAATAGTGCAAACTCTGGTAGCATTAAGAATGTCAAGTTGGAACATGCTTTTGTTGATAGTGATACTGACAAAGCAAATCCTGATGGAGTAAATCCTGTCAGGACTGCTAAAGTCAGAAAGTCTTTTGTTGTGAAATTTAATAAATTGCATGGAAAAGGAACCCAACAACTATGGGTTCCTAAATGTTCTAACTAGTGTGTTTCTATTCTGATTGCAGGGTAAAAAGAAAAATGTGTTAGTCATGGATAGTGGATGCTCTATGCACATGACTGGAAACAAAGCCCTGTTATCAGAATATGAGGAAAAAGCTGGCCCAACTGTGTCTTATGGAGATGGCAACATTGGACAAACCTTGGGATATGGCAATATAATCATTGGAAATGTCATCATTAAAAAAGTAGCTCTAGTGAAGGGACTAAAACACAACCTGTTGAGTATTAGTCAAATCACTGACAGATGTTATCATGTCAACTTCTATTCCACACATTGTGAAGTAGTTAGTAAAGAAACAGGAAAGACAGCACTGACTGGCTACAGGCATGGTAACATATATGAAGCCAACATTCAATCAAATACTGATGACTCCCCTACCTGTCTGATCAGTAAATCTTCAGTAGATGAAAGTTGGAATTGGCATAAGAAGCTTTCTCATCTCAACTTCAGCAATATCAATGAGTTGGTTAAGAAAGATTTAGTGAGAGGATTACCAAAAGTGTTATATACTCCTGATGGACTCTATGATGCATGTCAGAAAGCAAAACAAAGAAGGACATCATTCCAGAGTAAATCAGAATCCTCTATTGAAGAACCATATCACATGCTACATCTTGATCTATTTGGTCCAGTCAACATCATGACCATCAGTAAGAAAAGGTACACTCTTGTAATTGTTGATGAATATTCTAGATTCACCTGGGTGTATTTTCTGCACAGAAAAGATGAGACTCCTGAAGTTCTGTTGGATCATGTAAGAATGATTGAGACAACCACAAAGTACAAAGTCAAGATACTGAGAAGTGATAATGGTACTGAATTTAAGAATTCAAAGATGGAAGAGTTCTGCAAATACAAAGGAATCATTCAACAATTCTCTGCTCCTGGCAGACCTCAGCAAAATGGAGTAGTTGAAAGGAAAAATAGAACTCTTATTGAAGCTGGCAGAACTATGTTGGAAGAAGAAAAATTACCTACATATTTCTGGGCAGAAGCAGTCAACACAACATGCTACACTCAAAATCTCACATTAATAAACAGACATGGTGTTACTCCTTATCAGTCACTCAAGGAAAAGAAACCAAGTCTGAAACATCTGCATGTGTTTGGCTGTAAATGTTTTGTTCTCAGAACTCATCTTGAACAACTAGGGAAATTTGAAACAAAGGCTGATGAAGGAATTTTCATAGGCTATCCTGCATCAAGAGCCTTCAGAGTTTTTAATTTGAGGACAAGGACTGTCATGGAGTCAATACATGTATCTTTTGATGACAAGAAGATAGCTGGAATCGATGAAGACTCTCATGACAAATTGATTTTTGAAAATGAAGCTACCAAGGAACCTGAAGAAAGAGAATCAGATCCTGTCCATACATCAGATCCTGATGGGTCACCAAATCCTGATGACACACCAGATGCTGATGGTGCAAATACTGATGATGCAATCAATAGTAATACTTCTAGTAGTGCTAATGTTGAGGGGGAGCAACATCATTCTACTACAAGTTCAGAGTCAACACAATCATCAGGACAGAATTCTTCAGATACTGATTCAAGTGATGATCCTGATAACTTATCAGGAGGAAATAGCAATTATTCAGGGGGAGCTTCAAGACAAGCAAGTTCTTCAAATCAAGATAACACCAATCCAGGGAGAGCATCTACTTCAAGAAACAATTTAACACCAGCAAGGAAATGGACTGCAAGTCATACTCCTGATTTGATTATTGGAGATCCTGATGCAGGTGTTCAAACAAGAAGTGCAACTCAAAATGAATGTCTATACAATAACTTTCTATCCAAGGAGGAGCCAAATAAAGTTGAAGATGCACTTAAAGATGCTGATTGGGTTACTGCAATGCAAGAGGAACTGAATGAATTTGAAAGAAATGAAGTCTGGAAACTGGTACCAAGACCAAAGAATAGATCAATTGTTGGTACAAAGTGGATTTTCAAGAACAAGACTGATTCTGATGGAGTGATAATCAGAAACAAAGCAAGACTAGTTGCAAAGGGGTATTCTCAACAAGAGGGAATTGATTATGATGAAACTTTTGCTCATGTTGCAAGATTAGAAGCCATCAGGATATTTCTTGCTTATGCAACACATAAGAAATTCAAGGTTTTCCAGATGGATGTTAAAAGTGCTTTCTTAAATGAAGAACTGGAGGAAGAAGTCTATGTTGAGCAACCTCCTGGTTTCATTGATCCTAACTATCCAGATCATGTCTACAGATTGGAAAGGCTTCACTGGAAAGAAGCTATGCCTTTGAAAAGGAAAAGGATAAGAAGTGGAAACATATTAGCACATTAAGTTGTGATACACTTATCAATTTTCAGTCTGGAGGAATTATTACAAGCGCTTCAAGTGTTGTTGATTTATCTGGGATGGTTAGATCAAAAGCACTCTGGTTAAAGATGTTTTCAAATCTGAAGCAATTGACAAGTAATTCAAGAGGAGGTATTGGACACAGGGATGCTGAATATCTGAATATGTCATATGTTGATCCTTACTCCTTAACTGAAATTGGAGGTACTTTAACTTCTGAAAACCTGAACAATTTACTAGCTGTTGATATAGTTATAGATTGTCATGATGGTTTTGACAAAAAAGAAAAGCTTCTGTACTTCATGAAAGATGGTAGTGTGAAGATTTTATCTATTCAAGATCTGCTGATGAAAACTACACAGGAACTGAAATATGTTCATTATCTTTTGAGATCGAAGAATCAAATATGCAAAGAATGGAGTGACATGATTTTGTCAACAATAAGAAGAAGACTGGATGGAAACAGTAATTTCAATGGTAATTATACTCCCATGTACTTAAATCAAAGAGGTCAAGATGTGGAAATGCAAAGGGGTACTGCTGTTAAAGAAGTAAATTTTGGCATGACTCATCTTACTCTCAATCCTGATGGGAAGGAAATTGCTTATCTTTTGCTTGAAGAGCATAGTCTTCAGAGAAACTCCATATTGAATCTCAGAGCAGCTATCTACCAGATTAATGAGGAAGATGAAGAACTCAGAAATCTTAAGGAAAGACTGATTCAAATTCTTGAAGAAAAAGAAGAAAATTTGTTATCCAACTTCTTGAAGATGAATTTGTTCTATCAAAGAATTTAAACATATAAGTTGTTGCTGCAGATTCTGTACATTTTGTATATATGTTTTTGACATCATTGAATCTTAGGAATCTATACTTTATTTCACAAAGTATGAGATTGGGGGAGATTGTTAGATCAGAATTCAATGATCGTCAGGAGCTAGACTCAACTGATCAGGATTGCTGACGTCATCAGGATTACATGGTCGTCAGGATTGAGATACATATCAGGACTGGGATCAGGATTGATCATCAGGACTGGAAGCTGATCAGGATTCCTACTTCGAGTTATATTTGGAGTCTAGTTAAACATGGAAGTTTATTCTGTCGGTTCCTGGTTTGTAGGATGTAGCTATCAATTATAGATAGGTTTCAATCTTTGTAATTGATTAGGACTTATCATTGATAGAGAAGCTGTGTAGTATATAAACACAGTTTTGGTTTTGGTTCGATGTGAATCAAGTTAGAAGCTCTTAAGAACATAGAATTTCTTGAGAGAGTTTTTGTAAGCTAGCAGCTCTCAAGAACATCAGAATTTCTTGAGAGAGTTTGTAACAGTTTTATATCAGATTTAATAAAGCTGTTATCTTTCTTTCATATTTGTGATATATACATTAAGAAGTCGATTATCTTATACTATTGTATTCAACCCCCTTCTACAATAGATTATTACTGGGCAACATTGGATGATTGCTCTCTTTGCTATCAGTGATCAGCTTCCCTAGGACTTTGAACTCATCTGGCTTAGGTGGAGGATAAAATATCCTTGCAATGTTTTTGCCCTTGGGTTTGGCAGGTGATAATGGAGATATCCCTCTTGCATCCACATCCCTAAAGCATGAAGATTGCCCTTTCTCATTTCTTGAATCTTGAAAGACTCCATGTTGAAGGGGTTCTATAACATATGAACTCTTGAACTGTGGCTCCATTGATACTATCACCATTGCATTTGTTGATGGTTCTGTAGAGGTAGCTTGATCCGTTGATGGCTGATTTGTCTTTGAAGTTTCAGCAATTTTCTTGACCCTTGCATCTATGCTAGACCAGTGGTCATGTATCTGTTTTGCAAGCTGAAGCCTCAGTGATGCTTGCTGAATTAGGTCAATGCCATCAAGCTTGTTTTTCCCTGACTCCCCCATAGCTAATGACTCTTCTGGTAAGGAAATGGCTGGGACCAAAACCTTTGTGATTTGTATATCAAGCTCCTTAGATTTATCCCCCTTTTTGTTATCATCAAGAGAGATAATAGGGAGTCCCTGAGCTGCCAAAAGCTGAGTTAGGAGTCGAGTCTGTTTCTCCTGTTCCTTTTGCATTTGAGAAAGTGTAGCCTCTACTTTGTCCACTCTAGAGGAAAGAGTCTTCAAAGATGAGGACACTTCAGGTTCCTTGGAGAAAAACCTGTTCATCTTGGATACAGTGAGAAGGGAAAGCTTCTCATCAAGCCTCCTTTCTGTAGCATCCTTCAAGTTCTCAACAGAGTCCTTGATGTCCCTTGCTTCCATCCTGGTCTGCAACATTTGTAGCCTTTGAATCTCCAAAGAGTCCATAATGGCTTTGTAGAAAGGCTTGTTTTCAACACTAACAGATTCATGAGCCAAGGAGGCTTCATTGTACTGTCTAGTGATTGCAGCATCCAGGTTGATTCTTCCATGACCATCCTGAGAAAGCCAGCTAGGTCTAGGAGGCACCACAGAAGTCCCAGTCTGTGAAGTAGTGGCCACCTGTAGAGTGTCACCAAAGCTGTTCTCATCATCAGAAAAATCAAAATCACCACTAGCTTCAGCTCCTGGAGTTAGATTGGTCAAGGCATCCTTTGCTCTTTGCATTGATGCAGTTGTATGAATTAGGTTTAGTGACCTCTCTGCCTCCACATTGCCCTGCTGAGCCATAATTTGATAGGCTGACACAGGATGAGTAAAGGTCTCAGGATCCAGAGAAATACTATCCAGAGTTTGTTGATAATGCTCTTGGAAAGTAAGTTCTCTTTCTCCCTCATTGACCCCCATGAACTCACTAGCAATGGCTGCTTCCTCCCTTATGACTCATGTAGTCCCTTCTCTATCTCCACTCTTTTCTTTCATCATGGGCTCCCCATGGCTCACACCTCTCACACCCTCACCTTCACCTACTAAGGTGGTACACTCAACCTCTCCTTTTGCCTGGCTGGAAGAAATAGCCAGCCTCTCACTCTCATTCTCTCCTTTTGCCTGGCTGCAAGCCAGCCTCTCAGTTTCACTCCCTCTCAAACCTAAAAGTGTCTCAACTACCAACAGGTCATCTACACTAGTTGTGGAAACAACTTGATTTTCAATAAGAGGTGTAGAATGACCTATCAACGGAATGATAGTTTGAACTGTCAACGGCATGGATACCGTTGATGGAGAAACACTTGTCAACAAAAGAGGCTGTTTCGTTGATGAAGTCAATAAAGCATTTTGAGAAAGTGAAATTAAAATTGAATCTGTGGTGATTGATATGAGATTGGGGTCCACAGATCCTCTTGCAGCTTCAGAAAAAATTGGTTGATGGCCCAACAAATCACTTAATAAGTGATGACCACCAGCTTCAGAGTGGGGCTTCTCCAAGATAAGAGTTGGAGAATCAGGAATAGATGAGTGGATCATGTCCACATCTAATGACTGAGTTGGTGAATTTTGTGTAGTTGGTTCAAGATTGATGTTGAGAGAATGGGACTGTAACCCCAGAGTAATAATAGGGGTTACATCAAACTGAATTTGTGAAACTGGAAGTGTTGCTTCCAGAGTGTGTGCACCCTGTGTACCCTTGGATTTTTTTGCTTCACTCTCCTTTGGTATTGGGAAAATGTAGACTGTGGGCTTGTAGTGTCCCTTACCCTCTTGGAGTGTGCTCTTGGAGGAGAGCTTGTTTCAATAATCACATCCTTTTGGGAGGATGCAACTAGACTTGTGTTTAAATCCATTTTACTCATTGTGCCTTGTTGGGAAGACACAATGGGGCTTGGCTGGGACTAGACCTGGCAAATCGGATAATCGGTTCGGTTTCGGATCGGATCAATCTCGGATCGGATTAATGTTCGGTTATGATATATTTTTGGTATAGTTCGGTTCAGATCAGATTTGATTCGGTTCGGGTCTAATTCAGATTAAAATCGGATGAAATTTGGATTAAAATCGGATGAATATGGTTCGGATCAAATTCGGTTCGGATCATTACTCATTTATTTTTCTTAATTTGTAATACTTTAAAAATATCTTATTATTATATATATTATTTTTTTATATAAAATAAAGTACTTTTTCAAAAGTATTGATTAAATATCTATGATATTTTTTTACAATTTTGCTTATAAATAGATTAATTTATTGAATTAAAAGTGGCCTAATATATGTGGATTATGATCCGTAAATATCATAACTCAACTAAAACTGAATTCGCCATTTTTTTAGTTCGGATTTAAATCGGATCTCGTATTTCGAATCATATTCGGTTCGGATAATTTATTATTCGGTTATGATCGGTTCGGATCATAATCGGATCGGATAATTTTCGGTTAAATTTTCGGTTCGGATAATTTTCGGATCGGTTCAAATCGGTTTTCGGATAATTATCAGTTTAACTAATTCGGATACAAAATCGTATTCGGTTCTATGAATCGGATAATTATTCTTGGGGTTTCTTTGACTTTCACCCCTTCCCTCACCTCTCACAACTCCAGAATCACTCCCCTTTGGTTGTGAAGTAGTTTTTGCAACAGGTGCCTTTTGAGAAGCACCTGAGGTTGGCTTGGAGGATTTCTTAGATTTAGGTTTTGCTGTTGGGGCAGGAGCCTGTTGGGACACAACTACAGACTCCATAGCAACATGGGTGGGTGAAACAATAGAAGTAACAATTACACTAACAGGGTTAGATGTAGTTACCTCAATGATGGGCAGATACACCACTGGGACATCACCATTGTGGTTAAGTCTCAGTATATCTGTCAAGACCCTCTTCTCTTGCACAAAGCACTCAAACCTGGAAACAGGGTTAGAGATAACTAATGGTGCTGGACTAACATGATTAGCCAACATCATCAGAAACCTAGCATAATAGATATTCTTTTTCCTATTAGCCTTATCACCCAACTTAGCACCAATTTCATACATAAGTTGGGTGCTAAAGTTGTAATATCTATCAGTTAGGAGCATGGTTAAGAGAATCAACATAGAATTAGTTAATGCATCAAAATTGCTAATCTTTCCAGAAAAGACCTTAATGAATGCATCAGCTAAATAACTGTATTCCTTAACTAAACCTCTCCTAATAATCTTACCCAAATTATCAGTAGGCAAAGAGTAGTTTATAGAATTTAGCATGTTAATCATTTCAGTATATGTAGGCAAAGCATTACAGTTATTTTCAGGAATATGTAGACATGCTTGCAATACATCAGAATTAACTATATACTCTTTACCTGAATGGTGAATTGTAGTGTGCAGTTTGTTCCACTATACTCACATGAGGTCCAAATCTCCTCGATTATCTCATTGTAGAGCGGAGTTGAGTGAAACATTGCATAACTTAGCTTGCAATTCTTCATGAAATCCATCATCTTGAAAAAGATGCTGTTCGGGCTTTCCTTGACAACAAAAGGAATGGAGTTGTTCTTTTCATAAATGAACCCTCCTGCTGACATAATCTTGACTATGGGTGCCATTGTTGAGTGAAGAAAAGCTTCGAACTGAATTGCTTGTTAGAGAGAAGAAGAAAGAAAAGCCTTTGGAATTTTTGAGAACAGGTAAAAAAAAATTAAAGAAAATAGAATTTCTTAAATACTCCCCCAAAAATTCTCAGAAATTAAGTCCAATAATAAATGAAAATTACTGGATTGGCTTAAAAATATAACCGTTACAATTAAAATATTACCATGATTTATACTTACAGGGGTGTATGCATAGATCGTGGTAAAGGACGTGTAATTTCAACGGTTGAGATTAAAAGCGCTATATCAACGAATCAGAATTGGCCGTTTAAGGTCCCGTCTATTTCGCTGATAAAGCTGCATTTCGTTGATATAAAAGAGCTATCAACGAAACACCCAGAAAAATGCTAAGACTGTCAACGAAATGGTTCGTTTCGTTGACATAGTAATTTTGACTTAGACAAAATTGCACTTTTTCCTGAGAAAATTAATTCACAGAAAAACATAACAAATTTCTGGCTACATTGTAACTTGCAAAAATCTCAGAAATAATTAAGAGAAATTTAGCATACCTAGCTCACTTACTAATCTTGAGAATGTTGATTCATCAAGTGGCTTGGTAAAGATGTCTGCAAGTTGTTGTTCACTTGGAACAAAATGTAACTCCACAGTACCATTCATAACATGTTCTCTAATGAAATGGTACTTGATGTCAATGTGCTTGGTCCTTGAATGTTGTACTGGATTCTCTGTAATGGCAATGACACTAGTGTTGTCACAGAAAATAGGAATTTTCTCAACTCTTAATCCATAATCAAGTAGTTGATTTTTCATCCATAAAATCTGTGCACAACAACTTCCAGCTGCAATATACTCAGCCTCAGCCGTGGAGGTAGAAACTGAGTTTTGTTTCTTGCTGAACCATGACACAAGCTTGTTTCCTAGGAATTGACATGTGCCAGTTGTGCTTTTCCTGTCAATTTTACATCCTGCAAAATCTGCATCTGAATAACCAATTAGTTCAAAGCCAGATTCTCTAGGATACCAAATGCCAAGGTTTGGTGTTCCTTTGAGATATCTGAAAATTCTTTTAATAGCAACTAAATGGGATTCCCTAGGATCAGCCTGAAATCTAGCACATAGACATGTAGCAAACATAATATCAGGTCTACTAGCTGTTAAATATAAAAGTGAGCCTACCATGCCTCTATAACTTGAAATGTCCACAGATTTTTCCTTAGTATTCAATTCAAGTTTGCTAGCAGTAAGCATGGGAGTTTTGGCAGGAGAGCAATCCATTAGATTAAATTTCTTCAGCAAATCATGAATATATTTTGTTTGACTAATGAAAATGCCTTCATTAACTTGCTTCACTTGGAGACCAAGAAAGTAAGTTAATTCTCCCATCATGCTCATTTCATATTTACTTTGCATAAGCTTGGCAAACTTTTGACAAAGTTTCACATCTGTAGACCCAAAGATTATGTCATCTACATATATTTGAACAAGTATAGTAGAGCCATTCACAACCCTGTGAAAAAGAGTTTTATCTACAGTACCTCTAGTGAAGTGATTCTCAAGGAGGAACTGTGAAAGTGTGTCATACCAGGCTCTAGGTGCTTGCTTCAACCCATAGAGTGCTTTGAGGAGGAAGTACACATATTCTGGAAAATCATCATCTTCAAAACCAGGAGGTTGACTTACATACACCTCCTCTTCCAATTCCCCATTCAGAAAAGCACTCTTCACATCCATTTGATAGACTTTGAAATTGGCATGGGCTGCATAGGCTAGGAAAATCCTTATTGCTTCTAGTCTTGGAACAGGAGCAAAGGTTTCATCAAAATCAATTCCTTCTTCCTGTGAATAGCCTTTTGCAACCAATCTATCTTTGTTCCTTGTGACTATGCCATTTTCATCCATCTTGTTTCTGAACACCCATTTTGTGCCTATGACACTCCTGTCTTTAGGCTTGGGCACCAACTTCCAAACATTGTTTCTCTCAAATTGGTTTAGCTCCTCTTGCATAGCTAAAACCCAATCTGGATCTAGAAGTGCATCCTCAACTTTCTTTGGCTCATCTTGAGACAGAAAGCTACTATATAAACATTCTTCTTGAGTTGCTCTTCTAGTTTGGACTTTTGAAGAAACATCACCTATAATTAGTTCAAAGGGATGATCTTTAGTCCATTTCCTTGACGGAGGAAGATTTGCTCTTGAAGAAGTAGCTTCATGATCATGGTTGCCTTGATTGGATAAATGTCCTTGAGAAACTCCCCCTGAGTTTGTTGTTCCTAATTGATCACTTCTAGAGGCATTTCTGTGACTGTCAACGGTATGACCATTTTGACTGTCAACGAAACGCTCATCCTGACTGTCAACGAATCCTCCATCATGACTGTCAACGAAATGACCATTTGGTCTACCAGCAGCTATTCTTTTCAATCTCAATGCAGCAATTTCATCTTCAATGCTGCTTTCATCTGTGCTAGATACAACAACTTTAGGCTGTTTCTCAATAGCCTTGACATGATTCACTTGATCTCCTTCCTCATTCTCAAAAGAAAGACTTTCATGGAAACCTTCATCACAGATACCTTGAATTTTGAGATCATCAAAAATAACATGTACAGATTCCATAACAATGTTGGTTCTGAGATTATAGACTCTGTAAGCTTTCCCTGCTGCATATCCCACAAATATTGCTTCATCTGCCTTTGCTTCAAATTTCCCCAAATGCTCAGCTTGATTTCTCAGAACAAAGCACTTGCATCCAAAGACATGAAGAAAGTCCAATAGTGGCTTCTTTCTTTTGAGTAGTTGATAAGGGGTCATTCCCTTGGCCTGATTAATCAAAGAAATATTTTGAGTGAAGCAAGCTGTGTTAACTGCCTCAGCCCAAAAATAAGTAGGTAACTTTGATTTATCTAGCATTGTCCTTGCAGCCTCAATAAGTGTTCTGTTTTTCCTTTCAACTACACCATTTTGCTGTGGTGTTCTTGCTGTAGAAAACTCATGTAAAATACCATTTTCTTCACAGAACACCTCCATGCTTGAATTCTTGAATTCTGTCCCATTGTCACTCCTAATCCTTCTTACTTTGATGTCAGGATTGTTGTTTACCATCTTGATGTGATTGATAATGATTTCACTTGCCTCATCTTTGGAGTGCAAAAAGAAAGTCCATGAAAATCTAGAAAAATCATCAACAATCACAAGACAATATTTCTTCTTTGAAATGGACATGACATTTACAGGGCCAAATAGATCCATATGAAGCAACTCAATCTGTTGGACAATTGATGACTCTGTCTTGCTTTTGAATGATGCCTTCTTTTGTTTCCCTTTTTGACAGGCATCACACAAACCATCCTTGGAGAATTCCACCTGTGGAATTCCTCTAGCAAGATCTTTCCTCACCAAATCATTCATAACTTTGAAATTCAGATGAGATAATTTCTTGTGCCATAGCCAACTTTCATCCTTGCTTGCCTTGCTGAAAAGACAAGTGATGGTGTCTGGACTTGTGCTACTAAAGTCAGCAATGTACACATTCCCTCTTATGAATCCAGTCATGACCACATTGTTGTTTCCTACCTTAGAAACAACACAGGCTTCTTTTCAAAAAGTAACTAAAAATCCTTTGTCACAAATTTGGCTGATACTAAGCAAATTGTGCTTAAGACCATCCACCAATGCAACCTCATCTATGATGACATTCTCTTTTGAAATCAAGCCATATCCCTTAGTGTAGCCTTTGCCGTCATCTCCAAAAGCAATACAAGGGCCAACTCTTTCTTGGAACTCTGTGAGCAGGGTAGAATCACCAGTCATGTGTCTTGAACAACCACTATCCAAGTACCAAAGATTCCTTTTGTCTCCCTGCACACAATAAAACCAAATCAAGTTGATTTTGGTACCCAAGTTTCCTTGGGTCCTGTCTTGTTAGCCTTTGATTTCCCTCTCAAATCATTTTTCACTTGTGACTCAGATTGAGTTAAATCAACCTTTGTCTTAGGTGTTGATCTTTGAGGGTTGCTCACAGTTTCATTCACAACATGCATAGTTGAAGGAACAAACATGTTATTCCATGGCATTTGTGGCATGTTAAACATATTCATGTAAGGGTTAGGCACAAATGGCATACTAGCATATGGATTCTGATACTGTGCATATGGAACAAACATGTTAGGCATAACAGGCACTGCAGGCATAGAAACATTCAATGCAGACTTAGGCATTTTCACATTAACAGGTTTCTTAACAGACTTGCAATTAGTAGATAAATGACTAACATTTCCACAATTAACACATGTCTTTCTAGGAGCATATTTATCAGGTGTGTAATTGTTATGTTTGTTAATCCCTACTTTGCCATTCCTGTTATTCTTTTTATTGCCCTTAGCCTTAACTTGAATTTTCTCTACCTTGTCTTTCAATTGCTTGTTAGACAAGTGACCTACATTAGCTCTTTCAATAGGCTTCTCAACTCTCTTTGATTTACTAGACTCACCTTGAACAAAGTTCTTGGTGACATGACCATACTTGTTATTAAGTCTAGTGAGTTCTTCTTTTCTTTTCTCTGTCAACGAAACAGCCTGATCCGTTGATGGTTCATCTGTCAACGAAACTCTGCATTCCGTTGACATATCAACCTTCGACAAATGATCATTGTTGTTTGTTCATTCTGTTTCTGATTCTAAGGTTTCACCAGCATACCCTAGCTTCTCTTTGTTCTTTTTCCATGATTGCTCACAGAAAGATTCCATACCTTGAACATTAATGATGTTGGTAGCAACATTCCTGGAATCTTTCCATTTTGCAATCACACTTTGTTCTATTTCAAGTTGTGTTTTAAGAATTTCTTCCCTTTCTAACACGTTCTCAAGTTCCTTCTTAGCATCCCTACTAACACACCTCATTTTCTCAAATTCAATGAGTTGTGCTTCTAACATTGCATTCCTATCACTTAAGAGCAAATTAGTCTCTTTTATTCTAGAATTCTCTTTGGTAAGTGATTTAAGAGTAACACGCAAATTATATAGTACAGTAGACATTTCATTTACTGCACTATCGCATTCCTCTTTAGAAAGCTCAGAAAGATTAGTAATTGTTACCTGGTTGCTTGAGGAGCTTGCTTCCTGCTCATGATTGTTAGCCATAAGAGCCAAATTGAGATACTCAACATCATCATCAGAATCTTCACCATTACCAGCCCAATCATACTCCTGAGACATGAAAGCCTTTTCTTTTTGCTTGAGAAGTTCAAAGTATTTCTTTTTATAATCAACAGGCTCAAATTTCCTGTTGCCCTTCTCATCCTTGGGCTTTCTTCAGTCTCCAGCAAAGTGACCAATCATTCCACAATTGAAACATTTAGACTTTGACTTTTCAATCCAGTTATTTTTGCTAGGTTGAAAGTCTCTTGTTAGGCCGAATACACAATATAATCAAGTATGTATGAGAATAACAATCAAGAACACTTTTTATAAATCAACAAACTGTAATTATATTAATAGTTTCTCTCTTTATGATGTTAATGAATCACAAAGAGCTACTAGGTTACAAGAATAATATTTTCAATAATCGCATCCCTTCTAGGGATAACTTATCTGTGTTTATATAGTACACAGTTACAATCAATCTCTAATTGATACTCCTACAAATTAGCTATACAATTTGTAATCAATTAGAATTGCTTCAGTCCTCTGTCCAGTCTCCTTAGCTGTATCAATATATTCTGCTTCTTTCCATCTTCAGAATATATTGCTTCTAGAATCATCATGATATGCACCGACAGCTAAGTCAACTTTCACCCTGTCAGACTTTAACAAACTCTGACCGGCTTCCATGTAAACTCTGATAAATACTTCAGACTAAACTCTGAACAGTACCTGTTACTTAAACACTGATTAAACAAACATCAGCAATTATATCTAACAATCTCCCCCAACTTGTGCATAATAAAAATGTACAAGTTAAACAGATAATTGATGATGTCAAAACATATAACAAATGCAGTGTTTAATCATAACAGAGTTTAATTTTAACTTAGAACAGAAAACTTTAAAAACTTACAGTCAGACTTTATTTGATTTCTTGAATATCAGGCACTGTCCTGAGATAGTCTGTAAGTAATCTTCTCTCAGCTCTTTCCAGTTCAGCAATCATATTTTCCTTCAGCTCCTTAAGCTATGGATCTCCTTCACCAGTTTGATATATAGCAGCTCTCAGAGAATAGATACTGTTTTTCCTCATTTCATTTCCAAGTTTTATATAGAAAGGCTTGTCAGACTCTAGATTAAATTCTAGAACTTTCATTTCCAGTGCAGTCCTGAACCTAGCACTATTCCTCTTCATCTCCACAATTTTTCCATAAGCATCTCTGTACTTAGGAATATATGCACTCGATACTCCTCCTCCAAGCATTATCTTTGATCTAAGCATCCTTTCTCTAATAACTAAAGCAGCATCATGAGTACTTCTATTCTTGACTTTTAACAAATATAGAACATACTCCAATTCTTCATAAGATTTGAGATTGATGTCAGACTCTGCAACCTTGTAAACTCTTCCATCAGCCATGAAATACAGCAAAAACTCTTTCTTTAATACTTTATGAAATATCATCTGAACAGATTCTAGCATATCAAGACTCTCTTGAGTAATAATACCAGATACTGCCAGTGATGATTGATCTCCAGGTCTATTGTTTATTCTCTTCTCCCTATGTGAACCTAAACCAGACTTATCAAAAGATTCTTTTCCAAGTACAGTCCTGGTTTGAGAAAAGTCCACAGGTTGAAGTGTCAGAGTTTCAGAGAGTACAGGTCTTCTAAAAGTACTTTGGAGTTGAGGTGCTAGTTGAGTTTGTAAAACTTGAGCCTTATCAGAGGTTGTCATAATTTTAGTAGAAACATCAACTTGAGCAGCGTCAGAGGTTGATCTAGCTTCAAAAACTTCAACTTGAGCTTTGTCAGAGGTTGAAAAATTCTTCATAGGTAACTGTCCTTCTTCTACCAGTTTACCCTTGCCTTTATCATTCTTTGCTATCATAGGCTTCCTTGAGTCTTGTATACTCTGTTGAGAAATTTCCTTGATGAAAATACCCTTTTCTTTCCTTCTAGGAACCTTGACAGCTTTATTTTTGTAAGTACCATCCTTCAATCTCTTCTCATGCTCTTCAGCAAGACTCAGCATTTCAGCTTCCATGTCTTCAACTGTAGCTTCATTACCATGCTCTTGTAGAAATATTTTAGTAGCAATTTCCTCATCTGTGGTAGGCTTATCAGAGATTATCAAACTTTTGAATTTTGAACCACTGGCAGAGTTTGCATTTCCCTTACCAGAGTTTGATCTTCTATCAGAGTTTGATCTTCTTGGTAGTCTTCTATCAGAATTTAATCTTAAACTCTTTCCATCTCCCTTGTTTCCACCATCACTACCATCATCCCTCCGTCTCAGAGTTTGAGTGTCTTTGCATTTGTCACTTGGTACACTCTCCCCCTTTTTGACATCATCAGAAAGTAGTACTGATGTCAACAACTCAATTGCAGTAGAAATTGAAGTCAGTTGGGCAGACATAGCAGTCTGGTTGTCCTCAACTTTCCCAAGCCTCTTCTGAATTTCATCAGAGTCCTTAGCTTGCTTCTTGAACATAGAATTGTAGTAGGATCTATCATTCTTCAGAGTAAGATCTCTCAGACCAACTTCATTCCTCAAAGCAGTGACCTCCTTATGAGACTCATCAAATCTGTTGTGGAGAGATTTAATTTGAATCACAGTGGCCTTTAGACTTGTAAGAATATCAGGATTTGAAATTGTCTTCACAGAATCACCAAGAAAATCAGCAACCCTCTGTGCTGAAAAGATACAATCTGCAGCATCCCATCTATTGTAGTACATATCCTGATAATGCTCAGCCGTAGCTCGATTGACCTCTCTTTGCTCATCAGAGTTTGCTCGACTATCAGATAACTCCTCTTGTGAATGAGCAGAACTATCATCATCATTATCATTCTCTGCTATATTCTCTGCAGGAACATTCTCAGCAATAGTTTCAAAATTACCCTGTGCAGCTTCATCAATAACTTTCTCTGCAACAGGTTCTGGAATCTCAGAGTTTGCAGTTTGCATTAACTCTGTTTCTTTTGTTACAACCTCAACAACAGATTGTTGTAGAGCTTCAAGAATAATATCCTCAGAGATTAGCTTGTCAGCAGCCTCTTGTACATTCTCTGCTATATCCTCCAAACTCTGATCAACTTCCTCACCTTGTTCAGAATTAGCATTATTTACTGAAAGAACCTCTGTGTGAGAACCCACAGAGTCTTCAATCACTAAGGTGGCTTGATCAGCTTCTACATCCTCAGTATCACAGGTACTGATAGTAGGATGTGCATCTGGAATATCTCCACCAACAAAGAAATCCAGTTTCTCAAAAACTCTGCTGTCAGAATGATCAGCATCTTCCTCAACTACATCATCAGTCTTTGATGTAGGAGCTTCTCTCTCAAAATTCATCATGCCAGCTTCAGCATTTACTCTGTCCTCAGTAGGCACAGGAGTATCAAAAATCTCCTCTTGAAGAACAACTTCAGGAGCTACATTCTCCATAGAAACTCTGTCCATATTGACAGCTTCATCCTCCTGTAACTCAACTTCAAGATTTGCAGCAACTGTTGAAGAAATATTCTCTGCACCAAAAAGATGTGCTGCTACTAATCTCCTTTTTCGCTGATGAAGAGTTTCATCATCAGTGTCACTCTCCTCATTAGCAGCATCAGACTTTGCCCTGTTGGCCCTTCTTTTCTTTAATCTTTTCTTCTGAGGCATATCATCAGTATTTGATACCCCAGCTTCAGCATTTGATGGATTCACTCTATCAGACTTAACAACTCTTACCTTTGACTTCTTTGACCTCTGTGATGGAGACACAGAAGGTCCAGCTTCAGCGTTTGCTAGTTGTTGTTGTTGTGAGTTGATCAGGAATTGTTGCACAGAATCAGGTAGCAACAAAACACCAACATCTCCTTTCTTGTTATCTTTATTTGTGAGATCAGAGAATATGCGTTTATGTAATTTAAAACATGGAATCACATCATTCTCAGCTATCTCTACTTCAGAAACACATTCAGAGAATATTAATTGACAAAATCTTGCAAAATAGACTACACCTCTGTTTTCAGTCATTTTCTCACCTATATTATTTAGAACTAGTCTAGCAACATCAAAATTACCTCCATAAAGAAGAGAATACCCGATTTGCAGACTATCAGTGGGAATCGCATCCCAATTCGTGCACTTCTTCCCGAACGCCCTTGTTATGCAGTCGAAAAAGAAACTCCATTCCTTTCTCAAGAGCGGTCGCTTCAACTGACCAAGCTTTGTCAGTGGTCCAGAGTAGCCAATTTCTCTCATCATACGAACTAACTCAGAATCTCCAACAGAGATTGTGAAAGCATTAAAGTCCTCAAGGCCCAGAGCATCACGAACAGTTGTTGGAGTAACTATAAACTCTTCTTCTTGAAATTCAAAGATTATGGACGGAGACCCAGACTCTCCTCCATTATCATAAGTACCTGTCTGCCAAAAAGTCCTTATTTGAGATGCAGACAGCTTCAATGGTGCGGTGAGAGCAGTTCCAACATCAGAGTTAGACAAGAAATCCTGAATCAAATGAAACGCCTCCGGTGCGTTCTCATTTGCCAAAGGAGCAGCATAGTTATTAGGAACAAATTCTAACCCAGAAGCAGTAAACATTGTAGTAGCCATTAGAAAAGTTTAGAAGAAAGACAGAGAAAATTATAGAATGTATGCAGTGAAAGTGTTTGATACAGTGTTTGTGAGTAGAAACTTATGAAAAGATGAAGTGTGTAAAAGAGTGAACCGTTTATGTGTAGTAAGTTTAAATAATAACAGTGAAAATTAAAACTGAATCGTTTTAATCATTACTACACACAGCAGGCGTCTTTGAAAAATGTGTGAGTGGGACATATGTCAAACATGTATACGCTGACAGCTGTATATAACAACTTCCAATACACACGCGCAGTAAAAATAGCCATAATTACCGCTTTTCCCACTGTTCAAAACACTCAACCTCTCTCTCCTCTGTTTAATACAAATATGAACCGTTTGTACTCATACTCTTTCGAATTTCTAAACAAATGTCTAATCTCAAAATTATAAAATGTCTGAAACCAACAAAATTTATTTTAATCATCAGAGATTAAAATTAAATTACCTCGGCGTATTTCACACAATACATCAGTGTTTACCATTTGTCCTTCTTTGTCAATAAACTCTTTTCTCAAACTGTACAGGTGTGAATAATTGTGTGTGCTATAGCAGAGTTTACCGAAACCAATATTTAGATCATCTCAAAGTGCATAAAATCCACAAACTTAAGCAGTAAAAACTGGTTGCCTAATCTCTCATGTAAAACATAAAATCTGATTTTTATATCTAAACTCTGTATTTTGATATCCTTTCATTTGGATATATCTTTTATTCTTCACCCCCTTTATATATATATATATATATATATATATATATATATATATATTTTTAATTTTTCCAGTAATCAGTGGTTGGCACTAGTCACCAAAAATCAAAGATTTTAGCCCTTATTTCATACAATAAGTTCCTGGATCTTCCTAGGCACAACATGATCTCAAAGGAATTTGTGCTCTTTTTGGCATCTTTTGATTTGAGGGTGAATTAATTACAATTAATAATCAGAGTTTAGACTTTTCATCAGTTAATGCAATTAATTTATGAGAGAAAATGCAAACAACTAATACAGATTCAGTGTATAGGATGAATAAACTAAGAGATGCTATAAATACAGAGACAGTATCATGCTGTGTTAACTTACTGCACATATTTGAGATCAGAATCTATACAACTCTTAAGGATTCACAATTACTTACTGAGAATTATGCTTCATACAAATTTCTTCATTGGTCCATATGTTTCAGACACAATTACAATCAGAGTATAGCATTAGACTTTAACTATCAGAGTATGACCAACACTTTATGACTAACAGAGTTTAGCATCAGAGTTTACTTTCAGAGTTTATGACACTGGTACTCATAACAGTTAATACATGCAAGGAATCATGAGCATAAAAATCAAACATGTATAGTTTTGGAGTCTAACCCGTATCTCTAGTCAAAACCAGAGATCATTCCAAGTTCATTTACCAATCTTGTAAAAGTAGCTTCACTCAAAGGTTTGGTGAAGATATCTGCAAGTTGTTGGTCTGTAGACACAAAATGAAGCTCAATATCTCCTTCTTCCACATGTTCCCTGATAAAATGATACGTTATGCTGATGTGCTTGGTCATGGAATGCTGTACTGGGTTACCTGTCATAGCAATAGCACTTTGGTTATCACAGTAAATAGGTATTTTAGAGTACCTTAACCCATAATCCAGCAACTGATTCTTCATCCACAGAATCTGTGCACAACAGCTACCAGCAGCTATATACTCTGCTTCTGCAGTGGATGTAGAAATTGATTTCTGTTTCTTGCTATACCAAGAAACCAATCTGTCACCTAAGAATTGACAGCTTCCACTTGTACTTTTTCTGTCTATCTTACAGCCTGCAAAATCTGCATCAGAGTAACCAATTAGATTAAACTCTGATTCTCTAGGATACCACAAACCCAAGGTTATGGTTCCTTTGAGATATTTGAAAATCCTTTTCACAGCTGTTAGATGAGGCTCTCTGGGATCTGCTTGAAATCTTGCACAAAGACATGTGGCATACATGATATCAGGTCTACTTGCTGTGAGATACAGAAGAGACCCTATCATGCCTCTATAGGTTGTCATATCCACTGTAGCACCTGTGTCTTTGTCTAGCTTTGTTGCTGTAGCCATGGGAGTTGTAGCAAATGAACTATCAAGCATACCAAATTTCTTTAGAAGATTTCTGGTATACTTTGCTTGATTGATAAAAATCCCATCATCTGTTTGCTTGACCTGTAAGCCTAGAAAATAACTAAGCTCTCCCATCATGCTCATTTGATACCTGGATTGCATAAGCTTTGCAAACTTCTTACAAAGTTTGTCATTAGTAGATCCAAAAATAATATCATCTACATAAATTTGAACTAAAAGCAAATCATCACCAGTATTAAAATAAAACAAAGTTTTATCAATTGTACCTCTTGTGAACCCACTTTCTAAAAGAAATTGAGCAAGAGTTTCATACCATGCTCTTGGTGCTTGCTTTAGTCCATATAATGCCTTGTCAAGCCTGTAGACATAATCTGGATGCTTGGGATCCACAAATCCTGGTGGTTGTTCAACAAACACTTCTTCTTCAAGCTTCCCATTGAGAAAAGCACTTTTCACATCCATCTGAAAGACTTTAAACTTCTTGTGTGCAGCATAGGCCAGAAAAATTCTTATGGCCTCCAATCTTGCAACTGGAGCAAAGGTTTCATCATAGTCAATTCCTTCCTGTTGTGAATAACCTTTAGCCACAAGTCTAGCCTTGTTTCTTGTAATCACACCTTCACTGTCAGTCTTGTTTCTGAAAACCCACTTTGTACCTACAATTGATCTATTCTTTGGTCTAGGTACAAGTGTCCAGACTTCATTTCTTTCAAATTCATTTAACTCTTCTTGCATTGCTGTAATCCAATTAGCATCTTGAAGAGCTTCCTCCACTTTCTTTGGTTCTGTTTGAGACAAGAAAGCATGATACAGACACTCATTATTTGTTGCACTTCTAGTTCTCACACTAGCATCAGGATCTCCAATTATGAGATCAGGTGTGTGTGCCTGTGTCCACTTTCTTGTTGTTGGTAAGTGGTTTCTTGCATCATTATTGGATCCTCCCCCTTGATCCATGCTCTCCTGAGTCATAAGTTGACTTTCTGCAGCATCTGAGGCTCCCCCTGAATTGGATGACTCAGAGTTTGAACTGTCAGAGTTTGAATCAGTTTCCTCAGCTGACTCATTTTCTGTGTCTTGTTGAGCTTCTTCACGCTCCCCCTCAACTGGTTCTCTATTCTGTTCAATTTGAGAATTTTCAGTTTCTCCAGTATTTACCAGTAGAGGTTCAGAGTATGCTTCGTCAGAGTTTATCAGAACCGCTTCATCAGAGTTTGTCGATACTGCTTCATCAGAGTTTACATCATCAGAAAATAAACCTTCATTTTCAAAGCGCAGTTGATCATATTCATCTAAGTCATCAAGTCCAGTTATTTTCTTGTCATCAAATGACACATGTATGGATTCCATGATCACTTTAGTTCTCAGATTGTAAACTCTGAATGCTTTTGTTGATAATGGATAGCCAACAAAGATTTCTTCATCAGCTTTTAACTCGAACTTGGTCAACTGTTCAGGATGAGTCTTCAACACAAAGCATTTGCATCCAAATATATGAAAATATTTCAAATTTGGCTTCTTATTTTTCACCATCTCATATGGTGTTTTCCCATGCTTGTTAATCAGTGTAGCATTTTGAGTAAAGCAAGCAGTTTGAACAGCTTCTACCCAGAAATAAGTTGGTAATTTTGCTTCATCAAGCATAGTTCTGGCAGCTTCGATTAAAGTTCTGTTCTTTCTTTCAACTACACCATTTTGCTGTGGAGTTCCAGGTGTAGAAAATTCTTGTTTCACTCCTCTTTCCTTGCAGAAAGCTTCCATAATTGAGTTTCTGAATTCAGTTCCATTATCACTCCTTATAATTTTGACTTTGTGCTGTGATCCTTTGTCCAGTAGATTTACATGATCCATCAGAGTTTGAGCAGTTTCATCCTTCTTTGATAAGAAATACACCCATGTATATCTAGTATATTCATCAACAATTACTAGAGCATATTTCTTTCTGCCCATAGACATCACATTCACTGGTCCAAAGAGATCAACATGTAGAAGATGATAAGGTTCCACTACTGAAGATTCAGATTTGCTCTTGAAAGATGACTTCCTTTGCTTAGCCTTTTGACAAGAATCACATAGGCCATCTAGACTGAGTATTGATTTTGGAAGTCCCCTTACAAGATCCTTTCTTATTAGCTCATTGATGTTGTTCAAATTGAGATGAGAGAGCTTCTTATGCCAGTTCCAACTCTCTTCATTTGACATTCTTGCAGTCAGACACACTGTTTTTACATCAGAGTTTGTTACCAAACTAGCTTCATAAATGTTGTTGTGCCTGTGTACAACTAGAACAACTTTTCCAGTAGATTTACTGATAACTTCACAGTGTTCAGTATAAAAATCTACATGGTTTCCTCTATCACAGATTTGACTCACAGATAGCAGATTATGCTTGAGTCCTGAGACTAGAGCTACATTCGTTATGATGACACTTCCAAGATTTATATTGCCATATCCCAGAGTAAGTCCTATGTTAACATCTCCATAGGATACCTTTGGGCCAGCTTTCTCCTCAAAATCTGATAGCAGGGCTTTATTTCCAGTCATGTGTCCTGAGCATCCACTGTCCAAGATAAGTGTGCTTTCTTTTATGCCCTGCAATCACAAACAAACACTAAGTGTTAGTTTTAAGGACCCAGACTTGCTTGGATCCTTTGTCTTTCTTAACAGTGTTAGCTTTTGCAGCGGAATTACTATCAATAGAGTTTAAACTAACATTGTCAGACTTTACACTTGCAGAGTTTGCCTTAACCCACTTCAAGTTGGGTTTTGGCTCATAATAGTTGTGATAAATAGCATGATAACTCTTACAAGTATAAATAGAATGCCAAGTGCTCCCACAGTGTGTGCATAAAGTCTGTGGTTTAACCCTTACATAATTATTCTTTACTCCTGATGTAGAAGGTAAAGAATTAATATCTTTGCTCTTATTGCAAAATCTAGCAAGATGGTTAGAACTACCACAATTATAACATGTTTTCCTTGGAGCAGCAGCAGTAGGCAAATGATTATTTCTTTTATTTATGCCTATCTTTCCATTCCTATTCTTCTTGGACCCTTTTGGTTTCATGGCAGATTTTACCTCTTTGAGCTTATGATTGAACTGTTTTCCTGTCATCAAACCAACATTAACCTGTTTTTCACATGTTTTAACTGGCTTTCTAACAGCTTCTAATTCCATAAAATTTTCTGTTATAATATTTTCCTGTCTTTCACAGGTTTCATCTGATTCCATATCAGCTTCTCTTACTACAACAGATTTTAACTTATTGGAGTCTGGAACAAATTTCACAGGTTTAAGTTGTGGTTTAACCTTAACCTTGTCTTTAAACCTAAGTTCATCATTTTCACAATAACCTAAACCTACAGAATCTGTTTGAAACACTTGATGAGTGTCTCTTCCAGAGTTTGTCCAAGTCTTGATTATTTTTCTTTCTTTTTCTAGATCAGATTCTAGTTGCCTATATCTTTTGAGCAACTCCTGTTCCACATAAACAGCATCATCTCTTTCTTTTTGAATCTGCTTCATATTTTCAAGTTCTCCTTCAAGAAACTTGTTTCTATCTTTAAGACTAAGATTCTCAGATTTAATTCTCTCATTTTCTAAAGTCTGATCCCTATAACTAACGTGTACGCTTTTCAGATATACTCTTAATTCAGATATATTATCAGTATCATAAGCATAAGTAGTTAGGGGTACCTTATTTTCAGATGATTCAGTCTCATCTTTGACAGTTGCCATAAGAGCATAATTTACTCCATCATCAGAGTCTGAAGTATCTGCCCAGTCTTTGCCTTTAGAGATGAGTGCTTTCTCAGATTTGCCTTTCTTGCACTCTGGAGCATAGTGACCCATCTCCTTACACTTGTAGCACTGGATTTCAGATTTATCCTTCTTGCCAGACTTGGTCTCCCTTCCATCAGACTTTCTAAAACCTTTCCTTTCAGAGTTTGAATCTTTCCTTGAGAATCTCTTTCCTTTCTTAAAGTTCTTGAATCCCATCTTCTTGAAGGTCTTCACCATCAATGCAGCCATTTGCATCATCTGTTCTTCATCATCCTCAGAGTCAGAAGCTTCATCAGAGTTTGAGTCATCATCAGAGTTTGATGACTCACTTTCAGATTTAATGACTAAAGCCTTTCCCTTGGCTTTCTTCCTTGATGATTCCTTCTTGATGGGCTTCTCCTCAACTTTGAGAGCAACAGATTTTGTCTTCTTGCTTGATCTTCTGTTTCTTTGTTCTATTTCCAATTCATGAGTTTTCAGTAACCCATAAATCTCATCAAGTTCAGTTTCAGCAAGTTCGTAATTATCTCTTATAGTTGTTGTCTTCAAATCCCATCTTTCAGGTAAAGATAAGAGAAATTTGAGATTTGATTCTTCAAGATCATATTCTTTATCAACTAGAGATAAATCATTCAGCAGTTTACAGAATCTGTCATATGTCTCAGTCAAGGTTTCATTGGCTCTTGAATCAAAGTGCTCATACTCCTGAGTGAGTATTGTTTTCCTGTTCTTCTTTATAGCAGTGGTTCCTTGACACCTGACTTCCAAAGCATCCCAGATTTCTTTTGCAGTTTTGCAACCAATTACTCTGTTAGACATAACATTATCTAAAGCACTGTGGAGAAGATGTCTAACTGTAACAACCCGACTTTTCGGACTATTAATTCTAAATACAAAACTTAAATAAAATACAATATAATGACAATGGCAGACAGAAGCGTGACAAAAGTTCTATTACAAAGCTAACTATTACAAAAGCGCAGCTAACGATAATCCAAAGACCAATCTATTCTGAACCTAAGATCCTCGAACTCGAAAGCACATCCACTCGATCTTAACTTGAACCTGAAAGTTGTAAGGAATGAGTCATACAGCCCAACAAGAAACCAATCGATCCAACTAGTCGGGCAAATAACATGTATACATACAAAATAATACGATATTCAATATGATACAATAGCGATACACAATACATAACTTTCGATTCACATATTCTTATTCTTATTCGATAGATACAATACGATACCACATAACAACAATAACCTGAAACCCACAATTCATGCCACGACCACTACAACCCGGTGATAACGGTCCTAAATTTTCAGAAAACTGTCACTACAACCCGGTGACTCGGTCCTTATTCTTATTCGATATTTTCACAAACCATGGCACAAATCAGAATCACAAGATTATCGTCCACACATATCACATATACATAATACATATATGTTCAATATATAATCACTTCGCCCATGTTTATATAATCAAATATACACACACAACACATAATTTTGAAAACACTAGAAAGAACAATCGGAAACTTACCTCAACGCAACCTAGATCATATATTCAATTCTGACCAGAACTGTATTTAGCCTTTTTGACCCTCTAAACAACGTTTTCTTGAAAAACTTAAACCACAAAAGTCGTAGAGCACGAAAATATCTTTCCGAAAAGGTAAGCCTCATCAGAATCGGACTTATAATGAATCGGGAATTGAATAAAACATCTGCTGAATTTGAACAGAAACTGAAAAACAAGATCTGTTTGTGTTTTGTGATTTTAAGAACAGTTCAGAGCATAATATGGAAAAACACTGTGAAATAGAAGTTGTAGGAAATTGAAAGAAATTTCCGAAAAGTCCAGAATCAACGAATTCCGACTTACGATGAATTTTGTACGAATTTTACAAGACAACTGATTTCTGTATGGAAGAGACCTACGAATTTTGATAATAAAAACGAGAAACAAGAATATGAAGTTTATATAGCCTTATAAAACCCTAAATCCAAACCTACCACTTATCCGGACTTAAATCTGATCCATATTTTAGGCCCACTAGTCTAATTTAATTTTAAATCCTTTTCTTTTTCAAAATTTTAATCATTTGTTTTCTATTAATCTATTAATATTATTCTAAAAATTACAGGATATTACATACTACCCTCCTTAAAAAGAATTTGGTCCCCAAATTCACAACAATCCTATACTCCAAAAACTCGTGACACATATATTCCAAAATTCAAGTTCTAAACGACTCTAAAGGATCACATCCTAGGGAATGTACTAGTCCCATACCTAACACACTCCGAAGGACAGCCTGCTCTTGATACCAACTGGAACAACCCGACTTTTCGGACTATTAATTCTAAATACAAAACTTAAATAAAATACAATATAATGACAATGGCAGACAGAAGCGTGACAAAAGTTCTATTACAAAGCTAACTATTACAAAAGCGCAGCTAACGATAATCCAAAGACCAATCTATTCTGAACCTAAGATCCTCGAACTCGAAAGCACATCCACTCGATCTTAACTTGAACCTGAAAGTTGTAAGGAATGAGTCATACAGCCCAACAAGAAACCAATCGATCCAACTAGTCGGGCAAATAACATGTATACATACAAAATAATACGATATTCAATATGATACAATAGCGATACACAATACATAACTTTCGATTCACATATTCTTATTCTTATTCGATAGATACAATACGATACCACATAACAACAATAACCTGAAACCCACAATTCATGCCACGACCACTACAACCCGGTGATAACGGTCCTAAATTTTCAGAAAACTGTCACTACAACCCGGTGACTCGGTCCTTATTCTTATTCGATATTTTCACAAACCATGGCACAAATCAGAATCACAAGATTATCGTCCACACATATCACATATACATAATACATATATGTTCAATATATAATCACTTCGCCCATGTTTATATAATCAAATATACACACACAACACATAATTTTGAAAACACTAGAAAGAACAATCGGAAACTTACCTCAACGCAACCTAGATCATATATTCAATTCTGACCAGAACTGTATTTAGCCTTTTTGACCCTCTAAACAACGTTTTCTTGAAAAACTTAAACCACAAAAGTCGTAGAGCACGAAAATATCTTTCCGAAAAGGTAAGCCTCATCAGAATCGGACTTATAATGAATCGGGAATTGAATAAAACATCTGCTGAATTTGAACAGAAACTGAAAAACAAGATCTGTTTGTGTTTTGTGATTTTAAGAACAGTTCAGAGCATAATATGGAAAAACACTGTGAAATAGAAGTTGTAGGAAATTGAAAGAAATTTCCGAAAAGTCCAGAATCAACGAATTCCGACTTACGATGAATTTTGTACGAATTTTACAAGACAACTGATTTCTGTATGGAAGAGACCTACGAATTTTGATAATAAAAACGAGAAACAAGAATATGAAGTTTATATAGCCTTATAAAACCCTAAATCCAAACCTACCACTTATCCGGACTTAAATCTGATCCATATTTTAGGCCCACTAGTCTAATTTAATTTTAAATCCTTTTCTTTTTCAAAATTTTAATCATTTGTTTTCTATTAATCTATTAATATTATTCTAAAAATTACAGGATATTACACTAACCTTTGCATCTTTTGCAATTGATGAGATGTCCTCAGGAGTCATATCTTTCTTTTCCTTTGGAACAGTCTTTTGTTCTTGACCATCAACAATAGGAGACAATTTAGTCGGCATATGAGGACCATCATATATTCTGTCAAGGTATTCTGGATCTGTAGCCTCCAGAAACATGGTCATCTTCACCTTCCAAATTGGATACTCCACTGACCTGAGAATTGGAACCCTGATTGTTTCATATCGACTCACAGAATTAGGTTTAACCTGTTCAACCTTGGGAGGAGCTTGATTTTCTTCAGACATGATTATTACTGTGTTTGGATCGTAAAACTGTATATATTAAACAGCCTAAGCTCTGATACCAATTGTTAGGCCGAATACACAATATAATCAAGTATGTATGAGAATAACAATCAAGAACACTTTTTATAAATCAACAAACTGTAATTATATTAACAGTTTCTCTCTTTATGATATTAATGAATCACAAAGAGCTACTAGGTTACAAGAATAATATTTTCAATAATCGCATCCCTTCTAGGGATAACCTATCTGTGTTTATATAGTACACAGTTACAATCAATCTCTAATTGATACTCCTACAAATTAGCTATACAATTTGTAATCAATTAGAATTGCTTCAGTCCTCTGTCCAGTCTCCTTAGCTGTATCAATATATTCTGCTTCTTTCCATCTTCAGAATATATTGCTTCTAGAATCATCATGATATGCACCGACAGCTAAGTCAACTTTCACCCTGTCAGACTTTAACAAACTCTGACCGACTTCCATGTAAACTCTGATAAATACTTCAGACTAAACTCTGAACAGTACCTGTTACTTAAACACTGATTAAACAAACATCAGCAATTATATCTAACATCTCTCCTTGGTGGTCTTGCTTATGAGTTTCTCTTGAACTTGAACTTAGAGAATTTCCTTGAAAGAAAAGCAATGTGTTCATCAATCTCATCTAAGTCATCCAAGTTGACTGGTTCTGGTTCTTCTTCTTCTGTCATCTTGCCTTTACCCTTGCTAACATCACGCCTACAACTAGCTCGACTAGTTGTGTCTTTTGCAGCTTCTTCATTGTCATCTTCCTGTTGGTTCACAGATGCAATCAATGCAGTAGATCCACCTTTCTTCTGTACCTTTTCAATTTCTTCATCTTGCTCCATTTCTAACTCATATGTCTTTAAGGTTCCATAAAGCCTTTCAAGAGTGTAGTCTTTGTACTCTTGAGTGTTTCTGAGAGAAACAGTCATAGGCTTCCATTCTTTTGGAAGAGCTCTAAGAAATTTAAGGTTTGAATCCTTGGTTTGATAGATCCTCCCATACAACTTTAATCCATTCAAAAGCTTTTGAAACCTACTAAACGTGTCATTTAGGGTTTCACCAGCTTTAAAATGAAAATGCTCATATTGTTGTATAAGGAGTTGCATTTTGTTTTCCCTAACTTGCTCAGTTCCTTCACAGAGTGTTCTAACAGTATCCCATACCTCTTTAGAGGTTGTACAGTTTATGACATTGTCGAACATCTCTTGCTCCAAACCATTAAACAGAATGTTCATGGTTCTTTTATCTTTATGGATTTCTGCAACATCTTCAATAGTCCATTCTGAGACAAGTTTTGGAATTTCTACATCAGGAGCATCATCTGGTAGTCCAACTCTAGATGCAAACTTCATGGGAACGTGTGGACCTTTCTCAATGCAGTCTACATACCTCTCATCCATAGACATGAGATGTAAATGCATCTTTACTTTCCAGTGAAAGTAATTGTCCTTGTCTAGAACTGGTATCTTCACACCTGCATCCTTCTTCACCATGGTTACTGTTTTGGTCTTGATCTTTAAACTTCTTGTATGTTAGAAGCTTGCTCTGATACCAATTGTTAATCCCAAATGACCTAACAGAATTGTAGAAGGGGGGGTTGAATACAATTCTAGATATTTTCTTGAACTTGAAATTAAATAATGAAAACTGAACTGATTAAATAAAAACACAAGAAGTAAATAATTCAGTTGGATTGTTTGATGATCCAACTGAAGTGTTTTTATTGCGAAAATAATCTGTGATACAAAGATGCACACAGCTGCTCAGTTACAAGAATGTAGAGAAGTCTGCTCTCAAAGATAGCTAATACAATCTGTTTGTTTTTCTTCTCTTCCTTCTAAAGTAACTGCTACACTTGGTTATATAATCCCAAGTTTACAACTCTATTTTCGGCTACACTAAAAGTACAATGAGTAACCGCCAATAGTTTTCTTTTCATCCCTTTGTCCAGTGGTTCTTGAGTATCCTTGTCTTTTGCATATAATAATTCATTCCAAGAACCCAATTGGAAACTGGGATGTTTCCTTATTTCCAATGTCCATTTTAATGGTTTCCAATGCACTGTACCCTTCTACATCACCTTTTGAGCAGTCAGAGAACTGTCACTATCACTTTGTCAACTATTCAGAAAAGCAACAATGATTCGTTGATAGTAGGGAGATGTGTTTCATTGATAGCTTTATTCTTCATTCCGTTGATAGTGTATTCCTCGTTTCGTTGATAGAGTAATCTTCATTCCGTTGATAGAGCAATCTTCAATCTGTTGACATGTCTTCACTTAGGCAAAATTACAAGGCATAATATATTTACAATTCACCAACCTATTTTGCCTATCTAGTACTTAGTCAACATGACTTAGAAAACCTATCTAATACCTACAACAAAATGCATATCAAACTATGAAGTATTGTACAATGCAGTTGCCACATCACTCATTTCGTTGATGAGCTTCTTGTCAACGGATTGCTGCAAAGCATACCATTCCGTTGACAACTACAAATTACTTTACACAAATTCTACTAAGTGTTTTATGTTTATCATCAAGAACAACATATTCCTAACAATCTCCCCCAATTTATGACTGATAGAATTATGGGCATAAATCAAGAGACTTGATGATAACAAAAACACTCAGATACATATCAGCCATATATCAACCGTTGGATGGTGTGGTAAATCAAGGTTGATTGGTTAGTTCTCTCGGTTCTCTCAGAAAGATAGGTTCTCTCTGGATCTTTCCCCTATTATATATATATATATATATATATATATATATATATATATATATATATATATATATATATATACAAAAATAACGTTGTTAATTAATAATATCGTTTTAAAAATAAGCAAGGACAATTAAGTAAAATCACTTAGGACCGACCACACAAACTTTTAATGTTTTGTCTATTATATTATAGTATAGATAACTAGTTTAAAACTCGTGCGATGCACGGACTGGTTTTAATAATTATTATTTTATTATTTACGTTTTAATATTTTATTTATTATATTCGTTGCAAAAAGAAGTAGGCATGTTGAAATAGATAAACTTTTTTAAATAAATAAAAATATTAAAATAGATTTTAAAATAAATAAGTAAGGGCTTATCCGTGATATTTTTAGAAAAGAATAGATTTTAGTAAGGAAAATACAAAAGATAACATGTTTTAGTTAAAAAGCTAATTGTGCATGATATTTTTGGAAAAAGAGAGGATTTTGTTAGTAAAATTAGAAAAAGTTTATTAATTGCATTTTTTTTAAAAAAAGTAGACATGTTAAAATAGGTAATTGTTTTAAAATAATTAGATAAATAAGGATAATTAAGTAAAACAATTAAATAATGCAAGTACCGTACCGAAAAACATGTACCAAAAAATAGGTACCAAAACTTTTAATGTTTTGTTTTTAATAATACTAGCTTATAACTCGTGCGAAGCACGTGCTTCTTTTAATATATTATAATATTTCTTTTATAGTAAAATATAATATAATATTTTTATATATTTATTTTATAATATAATATTTTTGGAAAAATGAGAGATTTTAATAAGGACAAATAGAAAATGTAACATATTTTAATTGAAAAAGGTAATTATCCGTTGATATGGATAGAAAAGTAATTATAGAAATATAATTGCTTATTCTTTGGAAAGGCCAAGTATTTAAGGCCCAAAACCCAGATTATTTATTAATTTCGTAATTAATAAATAGGGAAAATATACAGCTCATTAAAAGGGCCCAAATTATGGCAAATTGGTCAAAGAAGGATCCGGAATCCCAATTAAAGGCAATTAATGAGTCATAGCCTTTATCAACAAGGAAAAGACTTATCCTGCAAGCAATACAATGTTTATCCAATATCGAAAAGGAGACTTATTCGCTAAGACTCCTAAACATACCATAAATACTAGGCTCCAGACGCCTATATAAGGTCCCTGATCCTACAATCAGAACTACGTCTTTGGCTTGATTCTCAATAACGATTTGAGATACGTAGGCATCTTGTGAGGACCAATTTAGTCCGGATACACGAGTGCAGCCATTAAAGCTCGAAGCTCATTAAATCTTAGCATTAATTACACAAGCACGTTTTTTAATCCATAACAGGCATGATCTACAATTCTCTTTTGTCAATTTAAATGATTGATATATGTCATTTTAATACCTATGAATTTACGATTTTGCTCTTATATGTTAAAAAATTACAAAAAACACTTTCAGTTTTATATTTATGCAAAGAGTAGATGAAATTATTTTAGTGTTGAAAATCGAACCACTAACCTTCTCTAATCAAACTCATACCATAACCACTATACTATGCGTTATTTTGAATTTTCTTTAAAATATTTTTAGATAAATCACATTTTCTCCTCTTCTACCATTTTTTTTATTTTTACTTTTGAGTAAATAAAACGTTGGTTTATATTATTTATAGAATGTTGCATATTATATATTCCAAAAAACTATTTTAATGAATTGAGTATACTCTATATTTCTATTTTGTCATTTTAAATGATTGATATAAAAATAAAATTTTAAATAATATAAAATTATACATAAATGTAATCGATTCCTAAAAAAATATGAATTTATTTATATTCTCCTCTGTGTAGATATTAAACTATTGAAATAAAAAAATAAGATTTTTTTTAAAAATATTTAATTTTGTTTATAAAATTATAGATAATAATTGATTGTCTCACATAATTTTTATGTATATAAAATTTTAAATACGTGAGTCATATTAGAGATTTTTGGTCGACCAACTATTTAGACTTTCAGCGATTTAAAAGTGTGATTGATCTAAAACATATATATTAAAAGAAACTAAAATAATTGAATTTATGTTTAAAAAAAATGAGAATTCCAAAAATAGGATTTATGTTGTATATATAAAAAATAACATAATTAATATTCAATATAAAATGAAAAAAGATATGTTTTTTTGAATTATAAATATTACAAAATTGCAATAATTATTCAAAATGACCAATTAGACTATAAATCAAAGTATGATAATATGAATTTTAAATAGTATACTAAATTGATCAAATAATCAACATAATATATGTTGGTTGAGTTATAACATATACTTAGATCAACCTATGATGAAACCAAAAAGTTTCATTTTAAATATTATGTTGATGCACAGTCATTAAGGTCGTCTAATCATAATTTATATTGATAAAAATATTTGTAAAAATTCAAGTTGAGTTAAAAAATAATTCAGATTATAAGATAAAAACTGTTTCAATTTACCAAAATTTTAAAATAGAATTTTGATATTGTGTAATAAATTTTAGACTAAAACTAAACATTTGAGTTTAAAAATGTAAAAATATGTATGTAATATATAAAAAAATGAGCTATACACCGCAAGGACGATTTTTATATAATATTAATAGTTTCAAAATATGTTTTCGCCTTAAGTATATATCGATTCTTTATAAATGTACTCTAACTAAGTTAAAATCACATTGCCTATGTAATATATTGACAATTTTCAAAAATATTTATATTATTTTATACTCAAATGTTCAATTTGATAAAGTTCCGTCATCAAAAACCATATTATTATATACTCAAAGGTTCAATTTGATAAAGTTCCTATCACATCATCGAAAATCATATTAATATTTTAGCAATTAAATGTAATCATGCGATTATTATCGTATGAATATTTATCCAAATTTTATGAAATTTAATCAAGTTATAGAATATCTGGTTAATATAATTTGTATGTCATATTACAAAAATACTATTAAAATATGAGATAAAATCGAAATATTATCCTTTTTCGAATTTTAAATTTCAAAATTATCTCAAAATATAAACAATTTCGTGCGAGAAATTATTGCAATGCCCGTATCTCGCACAGATTTTTACGCTAGTTAATAATTAAAACTTCGTTCATCTCGCTAATACTGCCTCTATTTCAAAATTGTTGTCTTGTTTTGACTTTATGTAGGCAAATTGACCGAACTTTGACGGTAATTTACGTCAAAAATATAATTAAGAAAACTAATAAACTTATATCATTGGAAAGTATATAATATTTTCTTTCAAATGCATATTCAAGTGTTTACAAATTATAAAATAAATAAATAGTAATTTATGGTCAAAATTTGGTCAATTTAACCATTCAAAATCAAAACAGGACTACTATTTTGAAACGGAGGAAGTATTATTCACTCTAATTTTGACTCTTACTTTTAAGTGCAAATAAAATATAGCTCTCTAACTTTTTTTCCAATTTTTCTGAATTAAAAATTGAAAAAAAATCATGAAGCTTTATATTTTATTTACAGTTTAAAATAAATATCATAACGGAGAGAATATAAAATACAACGAATACGGTAGCACTAGCATATTATATTTGAAACCTGGCGCCTGGCGGCTCAACTAACGTAACAAGATTGAGTGGGGTGTTTAAACTACAAATGCAAGACACGAGAAAGAAGGCTAACGTTTGAGATGACGCATTGAACGTTTTGAAAAGTCTGTCCTCCGGCCTCCCTAATATTATAAACACCTTGGGGCTGCTTGCTTGCTCGGCCCATGCAGTAAACAACAAGTGATAACGATGGGAGCAACTGTATTGGAGATTTGGAGTGTGTATGTTCCCCGTAGGAAGGAGTTGTGGAGTGTGGATCAAACAATATATAAATAATTAAATTATTAAATACATTTCTATCATTGACTTTGTTAATTATTAAAAAAGTTGTTTATATTTTCCTATAAATTTAGGGTACAAATTTAATTAAATCTTACTTTTATTATTATTATTATTATTATTATTATTATTATTATTATTATTATGCTTTTGAAATTATGTTACCTATTCTTAATTATATTTCTTTGTTATGTAAATTATTTTCTATTAAATGTTAAGTTAGAAGTTTTCCTAAAAGACCCATTATTTTGGTTTAAAGAGTGGATTACTAGGTGTTTCGTGTTTTTTTTGTCCTAGCGTCCGGTCCAAATTTTCGATTACTACATGAGAATCTCGTCCCTTTTTTTGAGTCCATTATAACACACATTTTTTTTCAATTACCCGTGGAGATTTTGTCCTTTTTTGAACCCACAAAAATACAATACAATATTTTTAATAAATGAGAATATTGGGAGATCGCAACGTTAATGCAAAATAGTTGAAGGGAAAAGAAAGAAAGTAAAGTAAAGGGACGTATAAATTTGTAATGTAGGCTGTATTAGATTTTGTAACCAAGAACTACGACCATCAAGTATCAAACAAATTTTGGTCAATCAAGATCTACAAAATTTTAGTCTTGCGGCGGCTGTAGTCAAATTTTAAAAGAGCGGTCCACTCAAGGATGACATTAAAATCTTTAAAAAATATTACTGTTTATAGTCCGTGTAATGTATGAATTTTTTTAATTTTTTTTTTATTATATTAATTCATAATTTTATTAGCGTTTATATTCTTTTTAAAATTTTAATTTAATTTATATTTATAATTCTAAAATATAATTGTTTTTAATATATTGTTGGCGAATTTCGAATTTTGGGATAATATATTGTTTTTAATATATTTATAATATATTGTTTTTACCTTTTGTAGCATTATCGTCCCTTAACGATCAAAACTCTGGACTTTCTTTTTTAATATATTTAGAGATAAAAATTTTAATTTTTATATTTGATAAATCGTTGATGGAGTTCGAACACCTCATAATTATTATCTATTCATTTTAAAGTTGAACTATTCTTATTTTTTTTATGCTATTGTACCGTGATGATCAAAATTATAGATAAAATATACTCTCTCTGTCCCAACAGATTGTCAACACTTTCCTTTTTAAGATGTCCCATCCAATTATTAACATTTCGGAAAATAGTATATTTTTCTTCATTAATTTTATCAAGTCCCACCACTTACCCGCTTTTTCTTCCCTTTTCTTTACATTTCTTAATTTTCGTTCCCCACCCAAATGTTAACAATTGGGTGAGACGGAGGAAGTGTGAGAATATATTTTTGGATAAATTATTTCGTGTTGCATTTATCCTGTGCAAAAGACATATATTTTATGTGTATTTATTCAAATTTATATTATTCAAAATTTTAATTCTTTGTGAATTTTTGAAATATGTAATATTAATATGTTATTGAGGTGATTGTAAACTTAAGTTTTTATTAGTATGTTATGAATATGAGAATAAAGATCCCGACTCCTGAAGTACTAATTGATCATTTGAGTGTATTATATCAACTATCTAATTACTCACTTTTATAATTTATAAATAAATGAAAATATATGTTAGGTAAATATTTGGCAATAGATGATTAAATTTATTTGTTTATATGTATTGTGATCTTAGAAAAAGTATGGTGAGATTAACCTCATAATCTTTTATCTCTATAAGTATTATATTTTAAGTTATCGTTAATAAATATGAAATTCTCATTTTTTAAATAATATTTAATATTAACCTTTTACATTTGTTATATGTAAAATAAGTTAATATAATTTGGATGAATCAAATTGTATGTCCCTTAAGAAAAGTGTTATGTTAATATTAATTAACTAAGTCGTTTTATTTGTAATTTCTACAGTAAAATTTGCAACATAAATTCATGTACATGATTTCTCTTATGTCTCTCTTATAACATATGGTGCATGTGTATTATTGTTAGTCATGGTACATGAACATTATATTGAGAATTTTTTAATAACGTAATTGATATGATTTTTAGCTATGATATACATGAGCATTACATTAAAAAAAATTTTAATAATGTAATTGATATGAATCGATATCTCAAAATTTGGTTTAATAATTATTATCAAACTGGAACTACTCATAACTTGAAGACAAAAGAGAGTTACCAATTATTACATAGAGAATCCTATCTAATATAGAAAACGCAATTATATTTGGTTTAGATTATCAAAATACACTTTTTAGTTTTTAAATATAATCCTACTATTAATCAAATACACTTTTTAGTTTTTAAATACAATCGTACTATTAATCAAGTACAGTTTTTAATATTAGATCTAACTATTCTCATCTATCATTTAAGATTTAACGATCTATATTAATTTGGTTGTACAATGATCGTACAGGGACCAGACTAACAAAATTTTGAATAAGATTCTCTTACGGTTATTATATATAAGATATAATTTATTCGATCGAGATTTGACAAATAACATTATTTACAGAAATACTTGCACATATAATAATCATTGCTTTCACAAAATTGTTGTATAAATTCCCCGTGATCGTACTTTTTAACACACAAATTCCCTCGATCATCTCCCCTTCCTAGGCAATTTGGAGTAGGTAGGTTGCTTAAGATTTTTAATATCAGTAGCTTATAACCCATGCAATATGTGTGTATTTTTTATAAATTTTTTTATATAATTTTGTTCATTCATAATTTTTTAATAATGTTATGTTATTAGTTTTTAGACTTTATTTATTATGTTTCATTCGCTTAATACATTACGTATGTTGTGTTTTGATTTCTAAACATAAGATTTAAACGATTTTACAGTCCACAAAACTCACAAAATCTTTAATTTATCAATTGTTTTTTCAATTAAAACTACCCTAAAACTGAAGAAAAAAATAAAAAGAGGAATTTTAACAATAATTCTATTCCAACTTAGGAATAGAATTAAAATAAAGAAAATCTACTCAACTTAGAATTAAAGTATAGACCAACAATCAAATAAACCTACTCAACTTAGAGAACTTACATTTTTTTTTTATTGAGAATTCTAGTCAACTTAGAAAACCTACTCATATTTAATTTATATTATTAAAATAATTTTTTTAATATTAGATCTAATGGTTTTCATTCATATATTTTAAGATCAATGGTCGTTATAAATTTGGAATTTGGCAGTACATGACCAAAGTTTTAGATAAAATCTCTCTTATAAAATGACGAATTTTAGCAATAGTTCTATTCAACTTAGAAATATAATTAAAATAAAGAAAACATACTCAACTTAGAATTAAATTATAGACCAACAATCAAATAAACCTACTCAACTTAGAATTTGAACTTATGAATTCTTACATCGAGAATTTTAGTCAACTTAGAAACTTACTCATATTTAATTTATATTATTAAAATAATTTTTTTAATAATAGATCTAATGGTTCTCATTCATCTATTTTAAGATCAACAGTCCTTATTGATTTGGTTGTACAGGACCAAATTTTGGATAAGATCTCTTTTACGCTTATTATATATAAGGATTTAATTGGCCCTCCAAGAGAATCTAAAACTCAGTAGGACTCTTACTACTATAGTAGTGCGTGAGAATACAAACTTTTTGTTCAAAGAAAAAGTAAAAAAAAAGTACTACAATTAAATGAGAGTCTACCGACTCCTTTTCTCTATTTCTTTGTCCCTTTTCTCTTATCCTTCTCCTACATCCCACCCTAGATGCCTCCCCTTTTGTGCTTCTTACACTCACTTTTCTTCTTTTTATATCTCCAGCATGTCTCTCTCTCACCATTTCACTCCTTCTTCCCCTAATTCCTCTGAATTTGATGGAGACGCTTTGACCTGTGATGAATATCCTTTTAGGGACTTGGTTCCATTTTATGTTATTGACGACCGTCACTCTGAATTTGTGGATGAACTTTCCTTGAATTGTTATTCAAGAGTGAACTCTGAAGATCCCAAAAGAAAGACAGTTTCAACCTCCCTGGGTTCAAACCCTCTCATTCATTTCTCTCCACTAGACCTAGATCTGAGCACTGGGATGCAAGGACGGACGCGGCCTGACTCTGTGAATCTTGGAATGGAGAATGTTATTATTGATGTGATTTTGACAGATGTTGAGAATGTTGTTACTTCTATTGTTAATAAAATATCTTAGATGATGTTTCTTTGATTGGATTCTTGATTTGGGATACCCTTCCTCATCTTTTTGTGAGGGTCTGTGCCTTTCTGAGATGGATGAGTTGAAGGGTGTTGCTTACAATGACTTGGGATACTATGAATTTGTTTTTGAGAATGAGCAGAGCATGACGGTTGCTCTTCATTTAGGGAAGATTATATTCGGGGATAGTGTCATGATTCTCTGAAATTGGCAGGACAGAATGGGATTTTCTCTTGCTGACATAGTCTCCCATTTTTCTTGGGTTACCATGGTCTACCTTTTTCAACTAAAACATGTTATTTTTTCTATTTTTTCTCACTAAAATCTCTCATTTTCCAAAATTATCACGGGCAACCCTTACTTAATTCTTTGAAAACCTATTTTAATACTTTTAATTACGGGTAATTACCCTTTTTAATTAAAACATGTTATTTTTTCTACTTTTTCATACTAAAACCCATCTTTTTCCAAAAATATCACGGACAAATCATTACTTATTTATTTTAAAACCTTTTTTAATACTTTTAATTATTTTAAAAAGTTTAAACTATCTTATAATAGACGAGAAACATTAAAAGTTTGGTCAGTCGGTTGGCACTTCGTGATTTTACTTAATTACCCTTATTTATTTTAAAAAATATATATTAAATAATAACATTATTTATAATCAATTATCTTTTAAGCTAAAATACATTGTTTTTTCTATTTTTTCTAACAATTCCCTTTTTTCCGAAAAAAATCAAGGTCAATTACATTTTTCAACTAAAATATGTTATTTTTTCTACTTTTCCTTACTAAAATCTCTACTTCTCCAAAATATAACGGGTAAACCTTTAATTATTTATTTTAAAACCTATTTTATTACTTTTAATTACGGGCAATTACCCTTTTCAACTAAAACATGTTACATTTTTTTCCTTACTAAAACCACTCATTTTCCAAAAATATCACGAGCAAACAATTACTTATTTATTTTAAAACATATTTTAATACTTTTAATTATTTAAAAAACTTAAACACGCCTACTTATTTTTTTAACAAATAAAATTAATAAAATATTAAAACTTAAATAATAATAATAACAATAATTAAAAATAATCTGTGCATCGCACGGGTTTTAAACTATCTATCTATACTATAATATAATAGACGAAACATTAAAAGTTTGGTTGGTCAATCAGTACTAAGTGATTTTACTTAATTACCCTTACTTATTTTTAGAAAGATATTATTAATTAATATCATTATTTATAACCAATTACCTTTTTCGCTAAAATACATTACTTTTTCTATTTATTTTTCTAACAAATCCCCTATTTTTATTTAAAATTCACGGGTAATTACCTTTTTTCAACTAAAACATACAACTTTTTCTATTTTTTCTTACTAAAATCCCTCATTTTTCCAAAAATATCACGGGCAACCCTTACTTATTTGTTTTAAAACCTATTTTTATACTTTTAATTACGGGAAATTTGAAGGGTTTCGGGCATAAAAACGCAGCGGAAACATCACGAAAAACAATAAAAACAAAAACCCTCCGCATGATCCATGCGAAAAATCGATATTTAATTCGTAAATAGAATTGTTTACCTTTTAAGAAGTTTTACGATTGGTTGACAGATGGAGGTCCTTGCTTTGATCACCGCGTATCTCTTGAGCCAAGATCTACGTCTCTAAATCAGTCCACACGAATGTTCGATCGTCCAACGATCCACGGAGATGGTACTAGCCACGAAAACTGCTCATGATTTCTCTCTCTCTCTCTCTCTCTCTCTCTCTCTCTCTCTCTCTCTCTCTCTCTCTCTCTCTCTCTCTCTCTCTCTCTCTCTCTCTCTCTCTCTCTCTCTCTCTCTCTTTCTCTCTCTCTCTCTCTCTCTCTCTCTCTCTCTCTCTCTAGCCTCTCCAAGTTGTAGAGCTGCTAGGGTTTTTGATAAAAAAATGAATTGCAAGAGTAACCCTAAAATTATACATCATTATGTATTTATAGGGAGGAGAAATCTGGGCTTAACCCTAATCAGAGTGGACTTCTAAAACCCAGTCCAATTCTGAGTTATATATTATTAAATTCGAATTATAATCTGATTAATCTGTTAGTATTAGTGTTCTAGAGACAATACTTTTATGTTTTCAAGAAAACATTTTATTATTATAAATTATGTTTTATTGATTATTATTATTATTTTATTATGTCTTTATTTACTGCGTTATAAATGTTAGCATAATAAATGTCCTTGGAATTATGATATGTATTCGATATCTTGAAGTATGTGACTTAAAAATGAGATTACATGAATAGTATCTGTATCAATATTATGGAATTGATTTGGTCTTATCTTGTAATCGATAGAGCAGCTGTGTGTAGTATATAAACACAGTTTAGGTTTTGATTTGTAATCAATCACACACACGAGTATTTTATAACCTTGAAGCTCTCAAGAACATCAGAATTTTTTGAGAGAGTTTGTAATAGTTTTATATCAGAATTAATAAAGCTGTTATTCTTTCATATTTGTGTTTTATATTTTATTAAGTCGAGAATCTTATACAATTATATTCAACCCCCTTCTACAATTGTTTATTATTGGGCAACAATTGGTATAAGAGCAAACTGATTTAATTTGAATCAGATACGATCTAAGATGTCGACATTCAAATATGAAAGTATCAAAATTCCCATGCTGAAGAAATCTGAATATCCTACATGGAAGGTAAAGATGCTGATGTACCTGGAAGCAACAAATCCTGAGTGCATAGACAGAATCAATGATGGACCATATGTCCCCTCAAGACTTGTTGGTCAAACAGATACTGTGCCTAAACACTATGTGGTCAAGGTAAAGAGTGAGTGGACACCAGAAGAAAAGGCTCATGTTCTCAGGGAATATAAGGTAAAGAATATTTTGCATAATAGTCTTGATGCTGTCATGTCAAACAGAGTGATTGCATGCAAATCAGCAAAGGAAATTTGGGACACTTTGGAAACTCAATGCCAAGGATCTGCATCTATTAAGAAGAATAAGAGGGCTTTACTCATTCAAGACTCAAGAGTATGAACAGTTTGATGCTAGACCTGATGAAAACCTTACTGACATGTATGATAGATTTCTGACTCTATTGAACAATCTATCATTAGTTGGCAAAGAGTATGTATCTGAAGACTCAAACACCAAGTTTCTAAGAGCCTTACCTGAAGAATGGGCTACTCAAACTTCAATCATTAGGCATCAATATGATCTAAACACCGTGTCTCTTGACGAGGTTTATGGGATGCTGAGAACCTATGATCTAGAGGTTCAACAAAAAAAGAACAAGAAAAGCAGCAAATCAAAATCTGTAGCCTTGAATGTGGAGGCAAAATCAAAAGGAAAAGCTGTGGAGGTCTCTAGAGGAAAATCGAGAATGGTGGAGTCAGATCCTGATGACTCATCATCAGATACTGATGGCAATCCTGATGCTGATACTGATGATGATTCTACTGACTCTGACATGAAGGAAATGGTTTCTATGATAGTCAAGGGCTTCAAAAAGATGAAGTTTAGGAAAGTTAGAAGACAAGGCAACTTCCAGAAAAAGACCTTCAATGCTGACAAAGACAAGTACAACAAAAAGGACAGCAAGAGTGGCAAATTTGACAAGTCAAAGGTTAGATGCTACAAGTGTAATGGAATGTGGCACTTTGAAACTGAGTGCAAGAAGTCTAAAGCACTCATCATTTCAAGCAAGGATTGGATGGACTCTTCCTCAGATTCTGATACTGAGGTGGTCAACTATGCTCTAATGGCCAATACTGATGAAACTGCTGTTCCTGATGAAAAGGTATCAAGTACTATTTTTGATTTTGATACAAATAATGTCTCTGAATTAAGATATTTTCTAAAGTCATTGCATATTAGCTTTAGAAGTCAGTCTGCTGAAAATGATAGGATCTTATCTGAGATGTCTGAACTTAGGAAAAGGAATGAGCATCTAGAAGCTGAATTTTCTTTTATGCAAGAAGTAAAAAAAGAATGTGATAATGCTAAACATATGCAAATAGAGATGAAATTTAAATGTACTGCTCTTGAAAAAGAACTTGAGTATGCTAATGAGAAAATCAGAACCTGGACAGATTCTGGAAGTAAATTTCATGAAATCAATACTTCTAAGAATTGGAAAGAATGTCTAGGATATAAGTCAGATGAAGATAAGAAATTGAAAAAGAAAGTTTTTATAGGTGAGACAGTAAATCCAGTGACCTATAGACATGTTATAGACAAGACCAAATCAAAGATTAAGCCTGTTAAATTTGTATTTGGTAGTGATCCCAATTCTACTCTTGAAAAGGGATCTACTTCTGCTCAACCAGTCTCAAATGCTAAGTCTAAACCTGTCAAGAAAACTGAGAAGAAAAATGTAGGTTTATTGTCTCAGAAACAACTTAAGGACAAAGTGTGTGAAGTAACAGGGAAACAGAAGACACCCACTGTCAAAAGAAACAAGAATGGTAAAGTTGGGATTAATAAAGAGAATAATTAAAAGTTTATCCCAAATGCACCAAGAAAATGCTGTTATACCTGTGGTAACTCTAATCATCTTGCTATTGATTGCAGGAAGAGTAAAAAGAAGGTTACTGAAATTCCTAGGTCTGATGTTAGGAATAGATCAGTATTTTATAAACCACAGAAGTCTTGTTTTTATTGTGGCAGTAAATGACATTCTATTTATACTTGTGTAGAATACCATAATTTGTACCATAACGTTTATGATCCTTTACCTAAGTTTAATAAAAGTGCAAATTCTGGTAAATCTAAGAATGTCAATGTGAAGCATGCATCTTTCAAAACTGATACTGACAAAGCAAATCCTGATGGATACCATCCTGCCAGGACTGCTAATGTCAAAAATTCTTCTGCTGCTAAATTTATTAAAATGCATGGTAAAAGAACCCAACAAGTGTGGGTTCTTAAAAATACTAACTAGTGTATTTTTGTCTAATTGTAGGGTAAAAAGAAAAATGTGTTAGTCATGGATAGTGGATGTTCTGTACACATGACTGGAAACAAAGCCTTGCTACCAAGATTTGAAGAAAAAGCTGGCCCAACTGTGTCTTATGGAGATGGCAACATTGGACAAACATTGGGATATGACAATATAATCATTGGAAATACCATCATTGAAAAAGTAGCTCTTGTGAAGGGACTAAAACACAATCTTTTGAGTATTTGTCAAATCACAGACAGAGGTTATCATGTCAACTTCTATTCCACTCATTGTGAAGTAGTCAGAAAAGCATCAGGAAAGGTTGCACTCACTGGCTACAGGTATGGTAAAATTTATGAAGCCAACATTCAAACAAATACTGATGGCTCCTCTACTTGTTTCATCAGTAAAGCATCAGTAGATGAAAGCTTGAATTGGCACAATAAGCTTTCTCATCTCAACTTCAGCAACATCAATGAGTTGGTTAAGAAAGATTTGGTTAGAGGATTACCTAAAACATTGTATACTCCTGATGGACTCTATGATGCATGTCAAAAAGCTAAACAGAGAAGGACATCATTCAAGAGTAAATCTGAATCCTCTATTGGTGAACCATATCACATGTTACATCTTGATCTATTTGGACCAGTCAACATAATGTCCATCAGTAAGAAAAGGTACACTCTTGTAATTGTTGATGAATATTCTAGATTCACCTGGGTGTACTTTTTGCACAGAAAAGATGAGACTCCTGAGATACTGTTGGACCATGTGAGAATGATTGAGACATGCACAAAGTATAAAGTCAAGATTCTGAGAAGTGATAATGGTACTGAATTCAAGAATTCAAAGATGGAAGAGTTCTGCAAAAACAAAGGAATAATTCAACAATTCTCTGCTCCTGGCACACCCCAGCAAAATGGAGTAGTTGAAAGAAAGAATAGAACTCTTATTGAAGCTGGCAGAACTATGTTGGAAGAAGCTAAATTGCCTACTTACTTCTGGATAGAAGCAGTCAATACAGCATGCTATACTCAAAATATCACACTGATAAACAGACATGGTGTAACTCCCTATCAAATGCTCAAGGAGAAGAAACCTAGTTTGAGGCATATGCATGTGTTTGGCTGTAAATATTTTGTTCTCAGAACTCATCCTGAACAGCTAGGGAAATTTGAAACATAGGCTGATGATGGAATTTTAATTGGTTATCCTGCATCAAAAGCCTTTAGAGTTTTCAACTTGAGAACAAGGACTGTCATGGAGTCAATACATGTATCTTTTGATGATAAGAAGATAACTGGAATTGCTGAGGACTTACATGATAGTTTAATCTTTGCAAATGAAGCTACCAAGGAACCTGAAGAACAAGAATCAGATACTGACACTTCATCATATACTGATGGGTCACCAAATCCTGATGACACATCAAATCCTGATGAAGCACCAAATATTGATGGTGCTAATACTGATGGTACTAATTCTGATGACACAAATAATGGAGACACTACTAGCCATACTCCTGATTTAATAATTGGGCATCCTGATGCAGGTGTTAAGACAAGAAGTGCAACTCAAAATGAATGTCTATATCACAACTTTCTATCAAATGAGGAACCTAAGAAAGTTGAAGATGCACTGAAGAATGCTGATTGGGTTACTGCAATGCAAGAAGAATTGAATGAATTTAAAAGGAATGAAGTCTGGAAACTAGTGCCAAGACCAAAGAACAACTCAATTATTGGTACAAAGTGGGTATTTAAGAACAAAACTGATTCTGATGGAGTGATTATCAGGAATAAAGCAAGGCTAGTTGCAAATGGGTATTCTCAACAAGAAGGAATTGACTATGATGAAACTTTTGCTCCTATTGCAAGGCTAGAAGCCATCATGATCTTTTTGGCATATGCAGCCCACAAGAAATTCAAGGTTTTCCAGATGGATGTGAAAAGTGGTTTCTTAAATGGTGAACTGGAGGAAGAAGTTTATGTTGAACAACCTCCTGGCTTCATTGATCCAAAATATCCAAATCATGTCTATAGATTGGATAAGGCACTTTATGGACTAAAGCAAGCTCCAAGAGCATGGTATGAAACCTTAGCTCAATTCTTACTGGAAAGTGGATTCAAAAGAGGTACTATTGATAAAACTCTGTTTTATTTGTATCATGGTAATGATTTGCTTTTAGTTCATATTTATGTTAATGATATCATTTTTGGGTCAAAAAATACTAAGCTTTGTGAAAAGTTTTCAAAGCTTATCCAGTCAAGATATCAAATGAGTATGGTGGGAGAAATGAGTTACTTTCTTGGTCATCAAGTTAAACAGACTAATGATGACATTTTTATCAATCAGTCAAAGTACACAAGGAATTTATTGAAAAGGTTTAGCATACAAGATAGTGCTTCTGCAAGTACTCCCATAGCTAAATCTACCAAACTTGATCCTGATCAAGGTGCTGAGGTAGATGCAACTCACTACAGGGGAATGATTGGCTCACTGTTGTATCTCACTGCAAGTAGACCAGATATCATGTTTGCAGCATGTCTTTGTGCAAGATTTCAAGCTAATCCTAGGGAACCTCATCTGATTGCAGTCAAAAGAATTTTCAGATATCTCAAAGGCACTCCTTCACTTGGCCTTTGGTATGCAAGGGAATCAGATTTTGGTTTGTGTGGTTACTCAGATGCTGACTTTGCAGGATGCAAAATAGACATGAAAAGTACTTCAGGAAGTTGTCAGCTTTTGGGTGGTAGACTAGTTTCTTGGTTCAGTAAAAAGCAAAAGTCTATCTCTACATCAACAGCAGAAGTTGAGTACATTGTTGCAGGAAGTTGTTGTGCTCAGATAATGTGGATGAGAAATCAGTTTTTAGATTATGGCCTGTCATACTCCAAAATCCTTATTTATTGTGATAACCAAAGTGCTATTGCAATGACAGGAAATCCAGTTCAGCATTCTCTTACTAAGCAAATCAGTATCAGGTACCATTTTATAAGAGAACAGGTTTTGGAAGGAACAATTGAACTTCATTTTGTTCATACTGATCAAAAATTAGCTGATATATTCACCAAGCCACTACCTGAAGCTACTTTCAATAAGTTGGTGAATGAACTTGGAATGATGAACTTTGAGAATTTCTGAGAAAAGCTACAGAGAGGAAGTCCTGATGACTGTCAAATCCTGATGGTCATTCAGTAAGGTATGTAATTTTGATCAAATCCTGATAGGACACAATCTTGACAGGAAGTCAACTGGTCAATCCTGATGAACATGTCAGTATTTCATTGCTTAATTTGTGCCTGATTTTTCGTCAGTAACTTATGAGAAACGTTTGAGTTTTAGTTAGACAACTGTATGCGCGCGTGTGTCACACTGATAGATATATACACATAGATACACATAAAAAGCGGTGCAGTTATGTTTAATTACGCACGTAATTTGGTCCACTAATTATTTTTGCACGGATCATATTTTGCCACCTGTCATTGAGTAATATTTTGTTTTCACAAAATACATTTGATTTTCTAAATTGATGATTACTCTCTCATCATCAGTTTTTCATCTTTTTCTCTCTCTGTGCTCAAGAACCCTAATTTCTAAATCTCAAATATCAAGTTTTCTAAACGGTAACAATGGCGTCTTCATCATTCATGAACAAACAAACAGTAATTAGTGGTGTTACTTTTGCCACTAATAACTTTGTGGCTGTTTTAGATCATCAGGATTTGCCCACTGAGTTTCACATAATACATGACTTTTTAACTTCAAGCCCATTGAAGTATGCTCTAACAGAACCTGTCAGTGTATCCTTTAAATCAGTGATGCAGGTATGGAACACATCTGTTTTTGGCAAAGGGCCAACATGAAATGTTTTGATGCAGTTTGAATTCAATGGTGTTACTCATCATGTCACTCCTGCTTTTATAGAAGAGGCACTGCATTTGCCAATTTTGGGTGACAAAGTTCCTGATAACGTTACAGACTCTACAATATTTGAGTTTGTCACACAATTGGGTTACAATGGCGAGGTCAAGAGGTATGGAAGCCTCTTCAGGACAAAGCATAAAAGAGAGTGGAATTTCTTCTTTGACACAATCAGCAGATGCTTCTTGAATAAGACATCGAATTTTGATGCTCTGCCATCAGGATCTCTAAAGATTGGGTACTCTCTTATCTACTCTCAAGTTTTTGATTACGGCACATTTGTTTTGAAAGCTTTAAGTGATAGAAAAGCAGATAAGTTAGGTTATGTCTGTTTTATTCGATTTTTCCAATTAATATTCTGTCACTTGTGTCCTGGTGCTATGTTTGAAGAGGATGTAGTTCTACCCATTTGTAGAATTACAGATAACAATGTAAAGTCCTTAGTCAACAATGATAAGGCAAATGGTTTTAAAGGCAATGCCTTCATTCATGATGAGGTCAGGCTTTTCTTGCAAGAGAAAATGCCTACTCTTTATGGATCAGTTTCTGATGCTACGGGGCAAGGCAAATCACACCTTGTTCCTGACACAAGCATCCCACCCAAACAGTCCAAACACTCTACAACCACCTCTATTGTCTCTCAAAAGACTATAGTTGTAAAAACAAAGAAATCAGCTAGATCTGATGTGTCTGGAAGGCAATCAGGATCAAAGGATTTCTCCTCTACACCACTCACCAAACAGAAGACACAAGGGGGTTTACAAGGGGTCCTGGTGAAGACAGCTGATAAGGTTGAGGAAGTTGCTGTGAAGAGAAAGTTGATTCTGGGTGAAGATTCTGATTTTGAGGATGATATGGTACTATCCACTAAGTTTAAGATGAACAAGGAAGTTGCTGATACTGCAAGTGAAGCTGTGGCACCATCTACTAAGCCACAGAAGAAAAGAAAATTGGTTAAAAGCAGGTGTCATATTCCTATGGAGAAGCATGATACTGATGTTCAGGCTAGTTCAATTCCTGATGAGTCATCAAATCCTGATGCTCAAGAAAATCCCGACGTTGGTAGTCCTGATGCAACACCAAGCAAAATTGTCTCTATCTCAGACTCTCCAGCCAAAGCCTCTCCAACTTCAAGAATTGTAGAAATATCGTGGGAGAAGGTTGGTGCTGCTGCTTCCAAACTTGGGTTTACTCATCCCATGGAAAAGAAAAGGAAGGCAGAAGAGAGTTTTTAAGAGGCAAAAGAAACTGAAAGGATCTAGCCCATAAGAACCTGAACCTCAACGTGGTTCAGCAGCTACTGAAGATCCAACCACACAAGAACCACTTACTCAAAATGTGAGTGCTTGCACAACTGAAGAAATGGTCACACAAGAACCATTTTCTCAAAGGGAGAATGAAGACATTCACATTCCTGCTCCACAAGAACCATCCTCTCAAAGTGAGGATGCATGCAAATCAGCTACAGTTTCTAGGGAGTTTCCTAACACTGCTCAAGGGACTTCTACTATTCCTGAAATGGAAATTTTGGTCGAGGACACTGTTAATGAGGGAAGCACACAAGAAACTCCAACTCAAAGTGTTGAAGCAGCTTCTGAACCTCAGGCTCCACAAGAACTATTGGTAGCAAATACTGATGCATGCCAATCAAATCCTGACAGTGTTGCTCCTGACTCTAGTGGTGCTCCTGATGCTGAGCCAATCCTGATCCAACCACTAAGCTCAAGACAAATGAATGCTCCTGTCACAGATCATCAGGATAAGCTTAAAGGTATTCTTCTTCCTGATCCTACTGATAATGATGATTCTGATGACAGTTATGATGATGATGATGAGGATATTGAGAAGGATCAGCCTGTTATAGCAATAAAATCTAGTCTTGGAACTAATTTTGGTTCTTCAAGCACTTTCATGGCTGGCAAGGCTTCTACAGGAAAAGATTCTAGACAAGACTTTTCTGGTCCTTCTGCAATTGATCCAGCTGAAAAACTAAGAAGACATGAATGGGAAAATGAATGGTACAGGTCTGATGATCCTGTCAGTTATCCATGTGCTTTGGACCATGCTTCTTATGCTGCAAGATTAATTGAGAATGAAGATGTAAAGAATCACTTGAAGGCTACAACTCTTTTATCTAAGAGCCTCAAGGATGAAATTGATTCTGTGAAAGCTGCTACTGAATTAGTGAGGACTGATATTTCCAATAGCTTGACAAAGGCACCAATTGCTTTTCAATTGAGAGTTGTGGAGTCCCATGTTAAGTCACTTATTACTGAACAGTCTCACTGTTGGATTTTATTGCATACACGGAAGCATTGATAACAATTATTATATATAAAACCCTTAAAAACGCATATGATTCATAGATAAAATTAACGAATCGATTACTAAACTTTAAAAGCGATCCATGGATGATGTAGAGAGGCTCCTAGCAGCTGCTCCTCAAGTGTGAAGCACTCTACCGGTATCCACCAAGAGATGATGATTCGAAGGAAAGAAGAAACGGTTGAGAGAGAGAATTAGGGTTGCCTCCCGTTTTCTTTTCTTGTAAAAATATTAGGGTTGGGGGCTTGAGGGTTTATAATAGTATATTTGTAGGCAAAATACTCAGCTGAATATTTGTCCCATAAAATATTATTATTATTAACCATTTAATTAATTAATCTCATTAATCAATTAATTAATAATTAAAACTCTTTTAATCATTAATTCTTTTTCTAAACTCTTTAGAAAATAATTCTCTCACTTAATTTAATTTCTTAATTTAATTTCTTAATTAATAATATTAAGAACTCTTCTTATTTAATTTATAATAAATTAAATCATATTTAATTGATTATAAAAAATGCTAATCAAATATTAATTTCATAAATAAATAATGACTAGCCATTATTAATTATTTCATTCACCATCAAATCATTCTCTTTTATGGTGTGACCCTGTAGGTTCAATATTAAGCCGGTAGTAGAAATAAATAATAATAAAACTATTTTATTATTATTTATATGAATTCTTCTAATTCATTAAATACGATTAATAAATTAATCATATTTATTCTACATCGTGAGTGATACTTCTCAGCATATCGCGACTATCCGGATAATATGAATTCACTGCTTAGAATACCAAGAACCTATTCAGTGACTAGTTACCGTACAATGAATTCCTTCTACCCTACAATGTCCCGATTAAATACAAGGCATGGATCTCGTGTCAAGCCTATCTAATTTAATCATATGCTTTCCTATTCACTATGCTTAGTTCCGATTAATGCAAATTAGAAACTTCTTTCTAATTTCATTCACTCTGGCCAGAGATTCCTGAACTAGCATAAATGGAATAACATAGGACATACTCTTCCTTCACTGGAAGGGGCAGATCCTTTATTGATCATTCACTATCTTCGTGCACAAATTCCTATACCCAGAAGAGCACTAATTATTGTCCCTCGAGACTAAGAGCTAAACCAAAGTATAGTTCAGTGTACACAAGATGACTATGATGATCTCAAGTCAAAGGACACTTGTACAACCATCACTATATGAACAACTACTGACACATGAGTGAACTCCATTAGTTGTTCAACTGATTGAGTCATGTTCAGTGAACTTATTCCTAATAAGCACCTACATACTAGCTAAAGTGTCACCACACAAATGCCTATGAGAACAGACATCCTTCACAATGAAGCAAGCATAGTATTTACCGATCTTTGCGGATTAATTAACTACCAATTAATTATCCTACGACCAGGAACTATTTAAGTTTAGAGTTATCATCTTTAAGGTCTCATTATTATGATCTCATCATAATCCATAAAAAGCTTTACTCTAAACAATGGATCATCTAATTTAAAAACTTTAAATAGATAAGCCCGTAATAAAACACATAACTATTTTATTAATTTAAACAAACTTGAATCAGATTGAACAAAATGTCTCATAACTCATCATCCATGATTGGATTTAGGACACACATCTTTCACTCACATCAACAACATAATTGATTCTTTGGATTCAAAGGTAACTGACATTCAAGCCTCTCTTTCCTTGATTTTAAATCTTTTATCCAATCCTGATGCCAAAAAAGGGGGAGAAGGTAAGTCAGACAAAATGCACACCTGATCTAGTATTGAGAAATAATAATGATGATGATCATACTGGACATGATGGTGATGACATGGTATTACAAGGAGGAACCTCTGATGCTACTATGGTGAAGTCTACAATACAAACTTCTCAAAGTCAATTCATGCAATCAACTCATGTTTCTGATTCTGGAGTTAGAACAGTAAGAACATTGGTGAAATCTCAAATCCTGACGGAAGAGCAAATCCTGATAGGTGATCAAATCCTGATGGCTGATCAAATCCTGACGCCTGGTCATGGACAAACACTTTCTACAATTCCTGAAGGTAATGAAGATGTGATAATTGAAAATCCTGAGGATGCTGCAAATCTATTCCAGAAGTTCAAGACAAGAGATGGTAATGTTGTTACTCTTTATCACACTGATAAGAGAGTTCAACAATTGTTTGCTAGAAAGGCACTCTCTACAGCTAGTGAAGAATATCCTGATCTCTCACATGAAGAATTTTTAATTCAACAAAGAGAAATCATGGAAAGTTTTAATAATCATGCTCCTGCTAGAGGAAATGGAGGCAGAGGTAGAAGAAGTGTCAAAAGAGGTGCAAGAAGAGGAAGAAGCTCATCAAATCAAACAATGCCTAGATAGACAAGGTCTAGAGGGGTAATAATTGAAGAAATTCCTGATGCTTCTCAAACTTCAATAGCTCCTGATACTCTAGCTATCAGGACTATCATTCAGGAAGAAGATCAAGAAAGAGATGATGGACCACAATTGAGGAGAAGACAAGGACAATCAACTCTCATAAGTAATACAATTCAAATTCCAGATTCTAATCCTGACATTGCTCAAGGTCCTGATGAATCTGAAATTCTACAAGAGGTTGATTTGTTAATTTTATCTACTGTGGTTGACTCTCATAATGAAGAAGTGGATGAAGAAGAAGAAGTTAGAAGAAGAGAAGTTACAAGAACAAAAAATAGAGATTTCAAGCTCTATGTGCAAAAGCTTAAAAGTTCAAACAGATTGTTGTGGAGAAATTCAAGAAGACAACAACACAAGCTAGAGAAGAGCTATGTTCTTGAGAAAGAAAAGGATAAGAAGTGGAAGTATATAGACACTGTAAGGTGTGATAGACCTATCAATTTTCAGTCAAGTGGAATTATAACAAATGTCACCAGTGTTGTAGACTTTTCTGGTTCACAAAGATCTAAGGCACTCTGGCTACAAATGTTTTCAAGCTTAAATCAAATGCCACATAATTCAAGGGGAGGCATAGGTCACAGGGGTGCTGAATTCTTAAGGATGCCTTATGTTGATCCTCATGCTTTGACTAAAATGGGAGGTAATTTAACTTCTGAACACCTGAACAATTTATTATCTGTGGACATAGTGTTAGATTGTCATGATGGTGTTGAAAAGAAAGAGAAACTTCTGTACTTCATGAAAGATGGAAGTGTGAAGGTGATATCCATTCAAGAGTTGTTAGTTAAATCGACAAAGGAACTGAAATAGGTTCATTATCTGCTCAAGTGGAAGAATGGAGTATGCAAGGAATGGAGTGATATGATTCTGTCAACTATAAGGAGAAGGTTTGATGAAGGAAGGAATTACAATGGTGATTATACTAACATGTACTTAAATCTGAGAGATCAAGATGTTGAAATGCAAAGAGGCACTGATGTTAAAGAAATGTCTTTTGGCATGAGGCAATTGACTCTTAATCCTGATGGGAATGAAATTGCTTACCTCCTGGTTGAAGATCATAGTCTACAATTCTGTTTCATTCAAAATCTCAGAGCAACTATCTACCAGATTAATGAGGAAGATGAAGAACTCAGAAATCTTAAGGACAGACTTATTCAAATTCATGAAGAAAAAGAAGAAAAGCTGTTATCAGACTTCTTGAAGATGAATTTGTTCTTTCAAAGAATTTAAAAAGATAATTTGTTTCTGTTATTTTTTGTACATTTTGTAAATATGTTTTTGGCATCATTGAATCTAGGAAGCTATACTTTATTTTACAAAGTATGAGATTGAGGGAGATTGTTAGATCAAGATTCAATGATTGTCAGGATCTGAACTACTGATCAGGATTGCTGACATCATCAGTATTGCACAAGCGTCAGTATCAAGATTGCTATCAGGATTAATATCAGGACTGTGATTAGGATTTATCATCAGGACTGGAAGCTGATCAGGATTATAACTTCAAGATAACTATCAAGTTCAGAAAAGATGGAAAAATTATTTGTCGGTTGTTAGTTTATGGTATGAAGCTGTCGGTTAGGATATGTATCAATATTATGTAATTGATTTGGTCTTATCTTGTAATCGATAGAGCAACTGTGTGTAGTATATAAACACAGTTTAGGTTTTGATTTGTAATCAATCACACACACGAGTATTTTATAACCTTGAAGCTCTCAAGAACATCAGAATTTCTTGAGAGAGTTTGTAACAGTTTTATATCAGAATTAAAAAAGCTGTTATTCTTTCATATTTGTGTTTTATATTTTATTAAGTCGAGAATCTTATACAATTGTATTCAACCCCTTTTCTACAATTGTTTATTATTGGGCAACAATACTTAAAAACTATTGTTAATCAGTTTTTTGATTTCTATAAAGAGAATCTATCTAGCACGATGGAAAAATTTTCTACCTAAGCGGCTTAAAATCATGTTTTTATCAATTGTTTCGTAAATCTAACCATATCGATGAAAAATTTATGCACAAATAAGTAGGTGTGCAAAAATTTATAAATTTTACCCTTTAAGAATACATTTAATTTAACATGATATTTTATATATCGTTTACAATATGAATGTAACAGCTCAGATTTTGTATCATTTAGTGATTTAAAATTGTATCATATACAAAATCAATTTCTATGTAATTTTGTGTACCCGCTAATTTTTGATAATCTTTTAATCCATACGGTTGGATTTTCGAAAAAAACTATTGAAAATATGAATTTGAAAAACGCTTAGGTACATATTTTTTCTACGGTTGGATATGTTAGGTATATATGCCTTGATAGGATTTAGCACAAGTTGAAACACAAATAGAGACCTGTTTTATATTGTAATAGGCTGCACAAGAAGAGCACAAGAAGAGTGTGTGGGTATAATTTTTTCTAATTTGTTTTAGTTGATTTCTATATTTAATAATAATTATATTGAATGTTATCTTTTTATATAGTTTTTTATATATTCTTTTTGTGATTTTGAGAATTAATTAGAGTTATTCAATACCATTATCTCATAATTTTTTTAATTAATCATATTTAGATAATTGAATTTCTTTATTTACATTCAAATTCATAGTAAAAACAAAAAATATATAAAAATCAATCATGTTCAGAATTCAATTAAACAAATGTTAAGTTTTTTTTCTTAACTAAACTAAAATTGAAATCCCTTACTTACATTCAAATTCACAAAAAAATAATGATTATATAAAAATTGATTATGTTTCCATGATTAACCTTTTATATTATAATGATGCACATGTACGCACTAAAAAAGTTTTATTATAACATCTAAGAATATTTAAGAAATTTGTAATTTTTGTGATAATACAAATAGTTGAAGTTTGAAGCTGTGGTTAATACTTAAATTTTTATTATTGATTAATTTTATTATTTTAATTTATATGTATTTAGTGCAATGGGCGTCGGCCGAAGAAAGTATGACACAAAATTGGCATATAAATTCTAGGGATATTTAAGAAATTTGTAATTTTTGTTATGATACTAATAGTTGAAGTTTGAAGCGGTGGTTAATACTTAAATTTTATTATTGCATATTTTTAGTATTTTTTATTTGTATGTACTTATACAACGGGCGTCGGCTCAAAAAATATGACACAAAATCGGCATATAAAGTCCAGATATATTTAAGAAATTTATAATTTTTGTGATAATACGAATGATTGAAGTTTGAAGTGGTGGTAAATACTTAAATTTTATTAATTTTATTTGATAAAAAATAAGTTGACATGTTAAAATAGGTAAACGTTTTTAAATAATTAAAAACATTAAAATTTATTTTTAAATAAATAGACCCGTAAACTGGTCCTCGTAAATAGGTCTTGGAAATGCATTTTAATTAGAATATTTAAATTTATATTAATTATTATAACTTTTTAAAATAATTAAGTCATTGAAATATGTTTAAAAATAAATAGGGTTGTTACTCGAACCAAGTATATGGTATTAACTGAATTTTGTTAAGAAAAAATAAGTTCATTTAGAAATTTTATTTATGTCCATATGTGTATAAATATAGATATGTATAATAAATAAGTCTAAATATTATGAGTAACTAAGTAAAATAATATCGTCTCAAAAAATAAATATTATTGTGTTTGTTAATAATTTAGTAAGAGTAATTAAGTAAAAATAATTAAGTACATACAGTTAAATAAGGCAAGTACCGTACCAAAATAGGTACCAAAACTTTTTATGTTTCGTCTTTAATAATATAGTATAGATAGATAGTACAGATTGATTGATTTTATATTTTTTTTTCTTAAATAGTTAATATTTAAAATTTTACAAATATATTATAGGGCCGCTCCGAAGCGCGGCTTAGTCGACTAGTCTTTATTATATATATAAATGAAAACCCCAGGAGCTCTCAGATCGTCTGAAAGCTATTTATCTATTTTTCTAGAGCTTCTGGATTTTAATTCAATAAAAATAATTTTTCTTATTAAAATTCGAATTTATAGGATAAAAAAATAGCAATTGCCTTTTAAATTTTTATTGGAGGAAACTAAATATACAAATTTTATATTCTTTCCTTTAAAATTTTTAATAATGAAGAAAAGTAAATATACTATTTTAATATTCAACATCTTTATCTTTTTATTTTATCAATTTTTATCTTCTTTCTCCTTTTATTTATCTTCTTCCTTATATATACATATATATATATATATAAGGAAACTCTCAAGAGCTCTCAGATCGTCCAAAAAATATTTATTTATTTTTCTACAGCTCCACAACTTTACTTCATTAAAAAAAATCCTTATTTACATTCAAATTATTAGAGAAGACAATAGAAATAAAAAAGTCAATCCTATTATTGAATGTCATCTTTGTATATAGTTTTTGATATATTATTTTTCTGATATTGCGAATTAATTAGAGTTATATTCAATACTATTATCTCATTAATTTTTTTATGAGAGACATGATAACTTTATAATTTTATATATTTGTTTCTGAATTAATCATGTTTAGAGAATTCAATTTCTTTATTTATATTCGAATCATACTAAAAACAATAAATATATAAAAGTCAATCATGTTTAGTATTCAATTAAACAATTTTTTTTCTTTTTCTGTAGAACTCCTCTATTTATATTCAAGAAAATTAAATTTCCTTATTTAAATCCTATTTAAAATTTATTCTTTATTATATTTTTTATATCTTAAATTGTCTATAAAAATCATGGCTGATTTGTTTTTCTCAAGTCACCATTTTGTGGATTTATTTGAGGATATTTTGTTAACAAGTATATTCGTGTACATTAATAACACTACTTACTCGTGATAAGAAGATAAACATCTACATCTATTGTAATAGCCGCATGCAAGCATGTGACGATTAACATTACATACATATAGTTATACTTGATTTCTGTAGCTAATAATAATTTATTGAATGTCATCTTTGTATATAGTTTTTGATATTATTTTTTTGTGAATTTAATAATTAATTAGAGTTATATTCAATACTATTATCTCATTTTTATGAGAGGCATGATAACTTTCAAAATTATATATATATATTTTTAATTAATCATGTTTAGAAAATTCAATTTCTTTATTTACATTCAAATTCATACTAAATATAATAAATATATAAAAGTCAATCATCTTTAGAATTCAATTAAACATATATTAATTTTTTTTCTTAACTAAAATAAAATTGAATTCCCTTATTTACATTCAAATTCATAGGGAAGACAATGATTAGATAAAAATCAATTATGTTTCCATGATTAACCTTTTATATCATAACGATGCACATGTACGTACCCAAAACAATTATTATAACGTCTAGGGATATTTAACAAATTTGTAATTTTTGTGATAATACGAATAGTTGAAGTTTGAAGCGGTGGTTAATACTTAAATTTTTATTATTGCTTATTTTTAGTATTTTCAATTTCTATGTAGTGCAACTAGCGTCGGCTCAAGAAAATATGACACAAAATTGGCATATAAAGTATATGGATATTTAAGAAATTTGTAATTTATGTGATAATACAAATGGTTGAAGTTTGTCACGGTGGTTAATACTTAAATTTTTATCATTGCTTATTTTTAGTATTTTTAATTTTTATGTATTTTGTGCAATGGTCGTCGGCTCATGACATCGCATATAAAGTATAGAGATATTTAAGAAATGGTCGTTGGCTCAAGAAAATATGACACAAAATCGGCATATAAAGTATAGCAATATTTAAGACATTTGTAATTTTTGTGATAATACTAATGGTTGAAGTTTGAAACGGTGATTAATACTTAAATTTTTATTATTTAATATTTTTAGTAATTTTTATTTATATGTATTTAGTGCAACGGGCAGCGGCTGAAGTAAATATGACACAAAATCGTCATATAAAGTTGAGGGATATTTATGAAATTTTTAATTTGTGATCATCGAATGGTTGAAGTTTGAAGCGGTGGTTAATATTTAATTTTATTTATTATTACATATTTTGAGTCTTTTTTATTTATATGTATTTATTGCAACGGGTGTCAGCTCAAGAAAATGACACAAAATCGACACAAAATATATGTAAATAGTTTATTTTATTGTTATATAAGTTTACTATGTAAAATATAGTGTTCACTATTTATGTGATATTTTATATATACTTTTCTCGAATGTTTTCTTAAATAGTAATATTTAAAATTTTACAAAAAATATTATAGGGTCGCCGCGAAGCGCGACTTAGTCGACTAGTACTTATATAAAGGAGAAGACGAGGGTGGTGATGTGGCGCCTCTCAAATCGCTTTGATCTATTTTTCTAATTTTCTCAATTTTTTGAATAATTAATGTTAAAGATTCGAAAATATCTCAATTGACTTCAAAATCTTTACTAATTGAGGAAACTAAATATACAATTATAATATTCTTGCCTTCAAGATCTTTATTAATGGTGGAAACTAAATATACAATTCTAATATTCTTGCTTTTAAAATCTTTACTAATGGATGAAACTAAATTTACAATTTTAATAGTCTCATAAATTATTTTATTAGAAAATATTTTAATTGCCTTTTAAATTTTTACTAATGGAGGAAAGTAAATATACAATTTTAATATTTTTGCCTTTATAATATTAGATAAATTATCAATTTCTTTTTTACTATTTTCTAACGGAAGAAACTAAATATAGTATGTTAATATTCTCATAAACACTCTCTATTGATCCAATCAATATCTTTATATATATAAAGGAAAACCCTCGGGAGCTCTCAGATCGTCCGATTCATATTTATCTATTTTTCTAGACCTCCTCAATTTTAATTTAAAAAAAATTAAATTTCCTGATTTACATTCGAATTTGTAGGAAAAGTAATAAATATTTAAAAATTAATCCTGTTTAGAATTTAATTAAACAAAAATCCTTATTTATATTTGAATTTATAAGAAAATCAATTAATATACTTATATAAAAGAGAAAAGAGAAGACGAGTGCGATGATGTGGCGCCTCTCAAATCGCTTCGATCTATTTTTCTAATTTTCTCAAATTTTTGAATAATTAATGTTAAAGATTCAAAAATATCTCAATTGACTTTAAAATCTTTACTGATTGAGGAAACTAAATATACAATTATAATGTTCTTACCTTCAAGATATTTATTAATGGAGAAAACTAAATATACAATTCTAATATTCTTGCCGGTGATGTTGCGTCTCTCAAATTGCTTCGATCTATACTTCTATAAATATAGTTTTCAAATTAGTTACCTAATTAAGTCATTTTTGAAATGAGTGACTAATTTGATACATTTGAACCAAATTAGTGATGATTTTGATAATTATCCCTTTTTTTAATACCATCTTTCAAGGAAGGAAGTTAAATATGTTATGTTATGTTAAAAATGGTTTGATTGACTGTCAAAAAAAAACTTCAAATGGAGGAAACTAAGTATATTATATTAATATTCTCCTAAACTTACTTCATGAGTCCAATTTATTTACTAATCGAGAAAAATAATAAAGAATACGATTTGTGAGGTGCAAGACGATTTGAGTAGAAAATATCTAAATTGGTTTTTAAATATTTAGTAATGAAAATATTAATTAACTTATATTCTCCTAAACTTTCTTCTTAAGTCAAATTATTATCTTAATATTGTCCTAAAATTTATCTTTAAGTCAAATTACCATGTTAATATTTTCTTAAACTTTCTTTTGAACTTAAAGTTACCATTTTAATATTTTCATATATTTTTTCTTCAAGATCTAAAATTTATCTTGAAATCATATTATCATCTTTACATTCTCCTAAAAAAATTTATTAGAAATTATGTTCTCATAATATTTTTGTAAAAAAACTCACGTTTAATTTATCTATATGTTTTACATATACATTAAAAATCATTTTTTTAAAATTTGTACCTTCTAATTATGTAGAAGATAATACTTACAGAAAATACAAGTTTCTATATAATAAAATAAAATAGAGGAGCCTTATTTTGTTTTCATTTCTTTTCTCGAGTACCTATATTTTAAACAATAAAAATTAGAATTTTGAAAAAGATTTGAATTAAATTTTAAGATATAATAAAATTGATTAATAGATGATGTAATTGATTAAGTAATTAGTTTGTTTTATGTTCAATTTGGTAACAACGAGAAAACGAGTCAGTGGAAGGAAACATGTTTAACGAGAGAGTGTTTCATTAGGAGGAGCATATTATATGCTACAATTTAATATTTATGTATTATGTATTTTTAAATAGAAGTAACAATATAAATTTTAGAAAAATAAAGTGATTAATATACTAATATTTGATATAATATTAAAAAATTGAAATATATTAAACAATTTTCCTTTTCTATAATTATTCAAAATTTCAGTAATGAACAACACTAAACGGAGAATTTTAAAAAAAACCTTAATTTCATGTTTTAAATATAATTTTTTTTGAAAACATATTTTTTAGAAAAATTTGGAGAAATTATTATAAAGCCGCTGCAAAGCGCGGCTTAGTAAACTAGTACTTAAATAAAGGAGAAGACGAGGGCGGTGAAGTGGCGCCTTTCAAATTGCTTCGATCTATTTTTCTAATTTTCTCAAATTTTTTAATTATTAATGTTGAAGATTTGAAAATTTCTCAATTGCCTTTAAAATCTTTAATAATGGAAGAAACTAAATATACAAATTTAATATTCTTGCTATTAAAATCTTTAATAATTGAGAAAATTAATATACAATTTTAATATTCTCCTAAATGTTTTATTACAAAATCTCTCACTTGTATTTTAAATCTTTACTAATGGAGGAAACTAAATATATACAATTTTAATATTCCCCTCTTTAAAATCTTTACTAATCGTAGAAACCAAATATACAATTTTAATATTCTCCTAAATTTTTTATTTATGAATATACATACGAATATAGGAAACTAAATATATCATCTTAATATTCTCATAAATTTTCGCTACGAGTCCAATTTATTTAATTCTAATGAACGAAAATAAATGTATTATCCCCTAAACTTTCTACAAGTCCGATTTCCTTCCTACTATCTTGAATCTTCTAATCGAAGAAACTAAGTATACTGATATGGACAGAAAAGTAATTATAGAAACATAATTAGTGATTCATTGGAAAGGCCCAATAAACAAGGCCCAAGACCCTAATTATTTATTAATTTCGTAATTAATAAATAGGGAAAATACACAGCTCAGGAAAGAAGTCCAAAATATGGTAAATTCATCAAAGAAGGATCTAGAATCCCAATTAAAAAGAAGTAATGATTCATAGCCTTTATCAACAAGGAAAAGACTTATCCATCAAGAAATAAAATGTTTATCTATTATAAAAAAAGGAGACTTATTAGCTAAGACTCCTAAACTTACTCTAAATACGAGGCTCCAGACGCCTATATAAAGGAGCTGATCCTACAATCAGAACTACGTCTTTGGCTTGATTCTCAGCACCGATTGAGATACATAGGCATCTTGTGAGGACCGATTTAGTCACGAAACACAAGAGCAGCCATTAAAGCTCGAAGCTCTCATAAATTCCAGCAATTAATTTACAGATACACTTTTTAATCCATAACATTTGGCACCGTCTGTGGGAAGACAACATCAACCATGGCAAACACACGAAGAAAAACTCGAGATACTCAAACTTCCGAGGAGCTTCCTATCACCTCTGAGGCTGATGCTCACGGAAATCAACCACCGCCAACTACTGGCATTCAAGGGGGGAATATCCCCCTCACCACTACTCAAGGACAGGAGATGGTCATTCATGGATCTAATCCACAAGAGACCGCTCACCAACAACCAATCACGACCTCCCCACTGCTCATGAATGCACCAAGTGGTCTTCAACTCCATACTACTGATCTTCCTCAATACGCAACTCAAACTTTGGGGATGCCAAGTTATGGCATGCCCCCTCGACCCATGGCGGGCGGTAGTGGTCTCAATTCCAAAGACCATGAGGCATACGTTCCTCCTTATATACAAGGTCTGGGACCCCAAAATCTATAAACTCAAACTCGAAGGACCCCTTTGATTCGAGATTACTTGGGACCCTATACCGAGGATGAGAATGACTCAACTGGAGAAGAAAGGGATGTTGCCCCAAGGAGAAGACGTTCTTCCCAAACAAATCGGGAACAATCCCAGACTACTAAGGAAAAGATTGCGGTCCATGAGGCTGAGGCTGCAAGGCTAAAAAAACTAGTGGCCGAAGAGGAAGCGGCAAGAACTCAACGAGTCCCTGTGATTAACTTGGACCCAACACCAAGACGAACCAAGAGGGCTGAAGCCCCAAGGGGTGACCCTAGTATTTTGTTGCCCCTGGGAGATCCTGATGATCCTACACCACCATTCACTCAAGACATCATGAAAGCTACCATATCCAGGAAATTCAAGATGCCAATGATTAAAGCTTATGATGGAACGGGGGATCCCGCAAATCATGTAAGAACCTTCTCCAATGTACTGCTGTTGCAGCCAACTAATGATGCGGTCAAGTTTAGGGCGTTTCCACAAACCTTGGCAGGCATGGCCCAACGCTGGTATAGCCGTCTTCCTCCCAACTCTATTGGGTCTTTCAAGGAACTAAGCAAAGCTTTCATCAATCAATTCGTTAGTGGAAGAGTGCATGAGAAAAGTTCTGCATCACTCATGGGAATCCAGCAAGGAAAGAATGAAGCCCTAAGGGATTATATCAACCGATTCACTCGGGAGGCTCTGAAAGTCCCGGACTTAGAGGACAAAGTGGCTATGATAGCCCTGCAGCAAGGAACTACTGATGATCACTTCAAAAGATCATTGGCAAAACATCCACCCGAGAGCATGCTGAAGCTCCAAGATAGAGCCGGAAAGTACATCAAGGCTGAAGAAAGTATGAGAAAGTATGAACCCACTACCGGTGGTAGTGGAAATCCAAAGAAAAGAAAGGAAACACATGAGTATGACGTCAAGGAAAAGTTTCCTAGAACATCAAAAAGTTCTGATTCTCCACCTAAGAGAAACAATTTTTGCCCAAAGTTTACAGAGTATGCAAGATTGAATACTCCAAGGAGTCAAATTCTGATGGAGATAGCAAAGGAAGAGGATCTCAAATGGCCGAAGCCAATGAGGGCTGACATGTCCAAACGGAACCAAAACCAATTTTGTCGGTTCCACAAAGAAGTTGGTCACGACACCGACAATTGTAGACAACTGAAAGATGAGATTGAATTTCTGATACGGAGAGGAAAACTCAATAAATTCACCAAGGATGGAAATCAAGGGAGTCAAAGAGGAAATTATGAAAGGAAGGACTATGACAGAAGGGACAACGATCAAGATCGAAATCCCAAGCCCCGAGGGCCGGTAATCAACATGATATTCGGAGGGCCAACTGCTGCTGGGTCCTCCCGAAACTCAAGAAAGGCTTATGCTCGAGAAGTAATGACTGTGGTGGGAGAAGAACCAAAACGTGCCCGAACATAAGTATCAATAGGTTTTGATGATTCAGACCTGGAGGGAGTGAAGTTTTCCCACGATGATCCCTTAGTCATCGTGCCTGTGATAGGGAATTCTGAAACCAAGAGAGTTTTGGTCGACAATGGAGCCTCAGTGGACATCTTGTTCCATGATGCATTTATCAAGATGGGCTATACTGACTCTCAGTTGACACCCTCAAATATGCCCATATATGGATTCAATGGAGTGGAATCAAAGGTGGAAGACACTATCCAACTCCCAATGACGATGGGGCAAGGGTCGAATACGTCTACTCAGATGTTGAACTTCATAGTTATAAAGGAAACTTCGACCTACAATGCAATCCTGGGATGGGAAGGACTGGTCTTCATGCGTTCAAGGCCGTTGCCTCATCCTATCATCTGAAAATCAAGTTCCCAACGAGGAATGGGATTGGTGAAGAACGAGGAGACCAAAAGATGGCTAGAAGTTGTTACGTAGCCGCGTTAAGGCCTGATGGAATCGGGGGGCAGGTTCTCCCCATTGAAGACATGGATACTAGTGACAATGAGGACCGATGAGGGAAACCAGCTGAGGATTTAATCCCAATTCCCTTAGTCCTTGGTGAACCGGAGAAGGTGACTTATGTTGGAGCATTATTGCCTGAACCATTGAAAAGCAAGCTCATATTTTTCTTTAAGAGAATAATGACGTTTTTGCTTGGACAGTGGCTGACATGCCAGGGATTGATCCCCAACTGATAACCCACAAGTTAAATGTGGATCCTGAAAGGAAGACGGTGAAATAGAAGAAGAGAAATTTTTCTCCAAAAAGGCAAGAGGCCATTAAAGAAGAAGTTGAAAAGCTTCTGGAGGCCGGGTTCATTGCAGAGATACAATTCCCAGAATGGTTGGCTAACCCAGTTATGGTCAAAAAGGCCAATGGAAAATGGAGGATGTGTGTGGACTTCACTGATTTGAATGATGCATGTCCTACGGATTGTTTTCCCTTACCAATGATTGATGCCCTAATAGATGCCACAGCTGGGCACGAGATGCTAAGTTTCATGGATGGCTTCAGTGGATACAACCAAATCAAAATGCACAAAGATGACATCTCCAAGGTATCATTCATCACTGACTTTGGTGTTTTCTGTTATCTAGTCATGGCATTTGGACTTAAGAATGCAGGGGCAACCTATCAAAGATTGGTGAACAAAATTTTTGGACAACTGATTGGAAAAACCATAGAGGTTTATGTGGATGACATGCTGGTTAAAAGCCTCGATAAGGCCGATCACATAAACCATCTACGGGAAGCATTTGAAGTGCCGATGCACCACAAGATGATGTTGAATCCAGCTAAGTGTGCCTTTGGTGTGGGCTCGGGAAAGTTCTTAGGCCTGATGGTTTCCAAGAGAGGAATCGAGGCTAATCCCGACAAAATCAAAGCAATTCTAGACATAGAACCACCACGGACTGTAAAGGATGTCCAGAAACTAACGGGAAGAGTGGCAGCATTGGGAAGATTCATCTCCAAGTCAGGAGAGAAGTGCTTACCTTTCTTCAAAGCACTCAAGAACGTGAAAATTTTTGAGTGGACAACTGAAAGCCAAGAAGCCTTTGAGGCCCTGAAGAAATACATGGCTGAGGCACTACTTTTGGCTAAGCCAAAGCCAGGGGAAATTCTCTATTTGTACTTGGCGGTTTCTAACACAGCCCTTGGAGCCGTTTTGGTAAAAATAAACTACTCTACGATTGAGAAGTTTGCCTTAGCCTTGATAATGGCCTCAAGAAAGCTACGCCCTTACTTCCAGGCTCACAAGATAGAGGTCTTGACTAATCAACCTCTAAGGAACATCTTGCATAGCCCTCAAGTTAGTGGAAGGTTGATCAAATGGGCTATTGAATTGGGAGAATTTGACATCAAGTACAAGCCTCGAACGACCATAAAAGCTCAAGCACTCGCTGACTTCATGGTTGAATGCACTAACCAGGAAGTCGCGGGGGGGGGGGGGGGCAGGAAGTAATAGTGGAAGACGAGAAAGATCAAGAGATGGAGTTCAAAGAATATTGGGTGCTCTATTTTGATGGAGCATCAAAAACAAAATCAAGTGGAGCAGTTTTGGTGCTACAAAGTCCTGATGGATTTCTCATAGAGTACGCACTAAAACTTGACTTCCCAACGACAAACAATGAGGCTGAATACGAAGCCCTGATAGCTGGCTTAGGGCTGGCTGGAGCCTTGAGAGTTAAACCTCTGAAAGTGTGTGGAGACTCGAGGCTAGTGGTTTCCCAAGTAAATGGGGAGTTTGAGGCCGGATATGAAGTCATGGCCAAGTACTTAAAACTTGTCAAGGCCATCATGACTCAATTTGATGAATACTATGTGGAACATATTCCAAGGGAAGAGAACATGAAGGCCGATGCCTTGTCTAAGTTTGCTTCTTCTGAAATTGAGAACTATGCTGGAAGTGTATACTTCCAAGTCTTGAAGACCCCAAGCATTAATGGAAAGTTGGTAGCACCTATTGATGTTGCTAGTTGTTGGATGGATCCTATTAAAGCTCATCTAGAAACTGGGTGGCTACCCAACGACACTTCAGAAGCATGAAAACTATATGTGAGAGCACTAAGGTATGCCCTGATTGAGGGATCCTATACAAGAAGTCTTTCATCATTCCTTATCTGAAATGCTTGAGACCCCAAGAGGCAGAATTGGCCCTAAGGGAAGTACATGAAGAAATTTGTGGGCAGCACTTGGGGGGCAGAGCCCTTGCTCATAAAGTCACTCGTCTAGGTTTCTATTGGAAAAGTATACTTGCAGATGCTAAAATCTACGTGAAGAAGTGTGAATGGTGCCAAAAGCATGCACCGGTGGTTAGACAACCACCCGAGATGATGACATCCATTAACTCACCTATCCCATTCGCCATATGGGGGATGGATATACTTGGGCCATTTCCAATGGCAAGTGCTCAAAGAAAGTTCTTGATAGTAGCTATTGACTACTTCACCAAGTGGATTGAGGCTAAGCCTTTAGCCAAGATAACCACCAAGCAAGTAATGCATTTCTTCTGGGAAAATATGATATGCAGATACGGGATTCCACGTATCTTGGTCACAGACAATGGAACTCAGTTCAACAATGATGAATTTAAGAAGTATTGTGACGAGAATGATATCAAGTTACGCTTCACTTCTGTTGCCCATCCTCAAGCAAATGGGCAAGCTGAGGTTGCCAATCGAATTATCCTGGATGGACTGAAGAAAAGAGTTGAACGCTCTAGAAACACTTGGGTAGACGAATTGCTCCCCATACTATGGGCATATCGTACTACTTGTAAGGTCACTACTGGAGCAACCCCCTTTCTGTTGGCATATGGGGCAGAGGCAGTGGTTCCAGTGGAGATTACTCACACATCTCCAAGAGTTGAAGCTTATGAGCCAGAAACAAATGAAGAAGGCTTGAGGCTAGTTTTAGATCTAATTGATGAAGTTAGAGATGAGGCAAATTCCAAGATAGTTGAACATCAGAAACGAGCATCTTTCTATTACAACCTAAGGGTTAAAGAGAGGTTCTTTCGACAAGGAGACTTAGTCCTCCGAAAAATTGAGGCATCTGGAGTTGGACAAAAAGGCAAGTTGACCCCAAATTGGGAAGGACCATATCGCGTTAAAAACGTATTTGGTCGAGGTTCCTACAAATTGGAAACCCTGGAAGGGATTGAAGTGCCAAGGACTTGGCATGTTGCAAATTTGAAAGTCTATTATGTTTAAGTCCTGATTGGACTAACTATTAAGACAAATAGAAATAAAGTCGACGAAACCAATCCAAGTTTTTAAACTTGAGTATTATGTAAGGGTTGAACCCATTTTCAAAGTTATGAATTCCATATTCTTATGTTTTCATTATATTTTATGTGTATTGCATTCTGATAGACATGTTAACTAAGCATGCAAAATCAAGAATGTAAAAAGCTGGAAGAAAAACAAAGTTAAGACTTAATAAATGTTAAGTTAAGCCCGAAGGCTGGAAATACATAAAAACTAGTACAAGCCATGAATGGCCATAAAAACTACATAAGCTAGGCTTCCCCTCCCTTGTCAATGGTGTTATCCTCCTCTTCTTCTGAGTCAGAACCAGAACCAGAACCAGAGCGAGTAGCTGCAGAATCAACACCGGCTGTCTGACCAGGGGGAGATGAATGCCCTAGGTCCAAAATCCTGTCGTCCTCCTCCATATCACCCTCTCCAGCCAAAGCCACCTCTAATGGGGTAGGAGCATAAGGGCTCGGAAAGTCAGAAAGGATGAGAGATCCAGGCATCTTCTCCAAGACTTCAGCTAAAGCGCCATCCCATCCCTTAGTGAACTGAACCGGGAAGAGGAGCTCGTCATGTTTACCAATTAAGTCCTTATACTCCTGGGAGTCAAGGTACTCATCTATAAAATCATCCTTGCCCCTCCTCAGTGAAACCAGTTCAGCCTGGGAATCGGCCAGCTCCTTCTCCCTCCTAGCCAGAGTGGCCCTCGGAGAGCCCACCTCCTCCTGGGACTTCTCAAACTTGCCTTGGTTGGCCTCTGAAGATGAGCGCCAAGCCTTGGATTGAAATAGAGCCCCTTGGAAGTTGGCATTAGCCTGCAAACAAATTACAAGTCAAGATAGAAACTTGAAATATATTAAAAACTACAAATAAAAAAGGAAGTAAAGAACTTACAGCAGCAACAGCCTGGGCACCTGCATGCTCCACTCCCTTGATGGTAGAGTTGGAGACAAAATCTTTATAGTCACAAGGAGTCAAAGAATGATAGGACCACTCAGCAGCATGCTTAGACACTCCAACAACTATGTCTTTCTTCCTGATACCCCAGTTGGGGCGCCAAACAGAGCTCTTGGCTGAGGTAGGAGCCTCAACCTCCTCAACAGTATCCTCGTGAGGCCTTAAAAAGGCTGGGACACCTGAAGCAGCCCGAGGATCTTTCACTCCCAAACGAGCCCTCTTCATCCTAGCTGTTTCTCCATCTAGGGGCTCGTTGGACTTATTTATAAAGGCCGCAGCTGCAAAAACAAAAGAAAAGAAACAGTGGGTATAAGAAAATCTTAGATAAATAAAAGAAAGTTTGGAATGGGAGTTACCCTTGTCTGATACGCTCGAAAGTCCCAGGGACTTAAGCTGAAACTCATCCAGGAGCTCCCAGGCCAATGTAGCATAGTTGTCCTTAGTGAGCTCAGCATAAGCATGAGCCTCCTCATCATTCAAGACAATATCATTGGGGCTACCATCCGAAACCCTATTGAATGATCTACGGAATAAGGTGCCCCAATCCCCTCCTTCCCAAACCAAATACATAAACTCGTTTTTCCATTTTGGGTTGTTATCAGGAATGGATTTGGGATGGAAAATGGGAGGTGTTGAAGGGCGATGGTTAATATAAACCCAACCCAGGGAAATTGCGGAACTATTTTTAAACTGAAATATTTTCCTAAATAAATCTACAGAAAGAGGAAAGTTGTTCTTCAAAAAAAGTACACTAAAACACATAATTATTCTCCAGGCATTTGGGGGAAGTTGGCAAGGGTTAATCCTAACGTCTGCTAAAAGCTTGGGAATGAAGTCATTAAAAGGGAATCTAACCCCTGCAACAATGGCGTCCTTATAAATGCAGAGAGCATCAGGATGCCAATGGCAGGAAGGATCTCCTGGGCCAGCTGGGATAAGTCTATAGGGAGCTTTAACTCTATACATTTTATTATAATCCCTAATCATATCAATGTCATGGAACTTATTACTGCAATCAAAAGAGTCTAGATGAGACACAGAGGGATATTCATCACCACGTTCAATTATCATATCTTGTAAAGACATATGAGAAGAACGGATAGTGATACCTCTCTTAGAAGCTTGGTTCATCTTCTGAAGGCGTTGAGCAGCTAGATCAGACATCTTCAAATCTTCAAAGTATGAACCCAGAAAAACTTCAAATCTTCAAAGAAAATTCCCAGAAACTTCAAGTCTTCAAAGAAAATTCCCAGAATCTTCAAAACTTCAAACGAAAAACCCAGAAAATCTTCAAACGATGAAGATTAAACCCAGAAAAATGTGACTACGACTGAGGAAAGTTCACCAGAAATCGCCTTACCACGGAATAAATAGAGAGAAAAGCTAGAAATGCTAGAGAGAATTTTTTTAGAAATTGAAAGTATGAAGTGAAGAAGTGAAGAGGAAATCTCACTCTTTTATAACCAAGGCAGCCGGTCACCCAACCAGTTAAGGGAAGGGCAACCGACTATGGCCGGTTAAGGCCCATAAACCCTTTGCTGGACTACGAAAGTTAAAGCCCAAACAATTTGAGGCTGAGGCAAACTTAAAGCCCAATAAAAATTCAGGATTGTTAAGGCCCAAGAAAGAATAAAGTTTAAAATATGATTCAAGGCCTAAATAGATTTAAGGTCGAAAAGACCTTAGATCGAAGTCGATGTAATGAGGTCGAAAATATATGGGAAATTGAGGTCGAACTCATCGACCTCACACTCATTTGAGATCGAAAAATGTTAAATTCGAGGTCGAAAAGACCCTAGGTCGAAGTCGATTGATTGAGATCGAAAATACATGAAAAAAAAAAAGCTCGAATGCATCGACCTCACACCAAATTGAGGTCGAAAACAAATGGATTCGAGGTCGAAGACCTGAGGTCGAAAATGTACTGAAGAATGAGCTCGAATCCTTCGACCTCACACCAAATTGAAGTCGAAAACAAAAGGATTCGAGGTCGAAAATACACTGAAAAACGAGCTCGAATCCTTCGACCTCACACCAAATTGAGGTCGAAAACCAATGGATTCGAGGTCGAAGAGTCGAGGTCGAAAAAGACCTAGGAAATGAGCTCGAATCCTTTGACCTCACACTAAATTGAGGTCTAAAACCAATGGATTCGAGGTCGAAGAGTCGAGGTCGAAAAAGACCTAGGAAATGAGTTCGAATCCTTCGACCTCACACCAAATTGAGGTCGAAAACCAATGGATTCGAGGTCGAAGAGTCGAAGTCGATAAAGACCTAGAAAATGAGGTCGAAACCTTCGACCTCACCCCAGTTGAGGTCGAAATCGAGGTCGAAAATGACCTAAATCCTGGTCGAAAATACCCTTACAATTGAAAATTTTGAGGAAAAATACGCTATTACTTCTACGAAAACCCCAGGAAGATTTTCCCAGAAGTTGGGGGGCAAATGGTATGGACAGAAAAGTAATTATAGAAACATAATTAGTGATTCATTGGAAAGGCCCAATAAACAAGGCCCAAGACCCTAATTATTTATTAATTTCATAATTAATAAATAGGGAAAATACACAGCTCAGGAAAGAAGTCCAAAATATGGTAAATTCATCAAAGAAGGATCCAGAATCCCAATTAAAAAGAAGTAATGAGTCATAGCCTTTATCAACAAGGAAAAGACTTATACAACAAGAAATACAATGTTTATCCATTATCAAAAAGGAGACTTATTAGCTAAGACTCCTAAACTTACTCTAAATACGAGGCTCCAGACGCCTATATAAAGGATCTGATCCTACAATCAGAAATACGTCTTTGGCTTGATTCTCAGCACCGATTGAGATACGTAGGCATCTTGTGATTACCGATTTAGTCACGAAACACAAGAGCAGCCATTAAAGCTCGAAGCTCTCATAAATTCCAGCAATTAATTTACAGATAAACTTTTTAATCCATAACATATACTATGTTAATATTTTTCTAAATTTTTTCTACGAGTCCAACTTATCAATATATACTTATATTACTCTTAAATTGCTTGAATATATTTTTTTTATATTTTTTTAAAATTTTAAATTTTAAATATTAATAATAATACATATTTGAGCTAGAAAATGCATGCGGATTTTTAGAGAAAGAGCATTTTAATTTATAAGGATGGCATAAAACTTTTTTTAACACATGTGAATAAAAAAGAAACCTGGCTTTATTAATAAGTAAAATAATAGGAAAGAAGTGTAACTGAAATTTGGGAAAAGATTTTAGGAGAAAAGTGGAAAGATATTATTTGAGATAATAATACCTTTTTCTTAATCGATTTATGTATTATATAAATCCTTCTTTCGGCTCCCCAGATTGTTTTTTACTGCGTCTTCTAATGTGTTCTGTTTGTTTTTTGTTTTGATTATTTTTCTACATGCATGATTATGTTCTTTTATTTATAGATATTTTTAAAACTAATTTGCATTTTGCCGGTTATACAATGTATATGAAGTGATGGCAGAAGCTAGGTTTTTATGGGTACCTTAACTATGCATAAAAGTCACTGTACATGTGCGTACCAACGAAGTTTTTAAATAATCTTATTCATTTAATTAAAGTTTTTTGTTTTGTCAGTTTTGAAGCAAAAATTTTGAATGGCCTTGATCAAAGAAATTTATTTGGATGAATACTTTCAAACATTGTTTATATTTTCATAATCATCAATATCTTTATATATTAACTCCTTATCTATACTATCTATACTATATTATTAAAGACGAAACATTAAAAGTTTTGTAGTCTAGTCATGAAAGTTTTTGTAGTTTGGTCACTCAATTCATAGCCGTTAGATATTTTTGATCAAATCGGTGAGAACCGTTAGATAAAATATTAAAATTATTATATAGAATATCTTTTCTATTTTTCCTAACTAAAACATCTTATTTTCCAAAAATATTGCAAACAATTCATTTACTAAAATAACATAATAAAGTTATAATTGCTAATAACTAACTCATTACCTTTTATAGCCAAATTGTATATTCTTTTTTATATTTTCTAACTAAAATTTCTACTTTTCTATTTTTCCTAACTAAAACCTCTAATTTTCCAAAAATATCACGAACAGATCTATTTAATAAAATAAAATAATAATATGGGATATTCCATTTGGTACCATTGTACAATTGGCTTTTCCATTTGGTACCATCGAAAGTTTTTGACTTCCAAATGGTACCACTGTACTTTAGGATTCGACCATCAGATAACACTCTGTTAAACAAACGTTAATCACACTGTTAAGTACAATTTAAACAGTATTAAACTAACAAATACCCGTGTGATCATGAACAAAACCTGATACTATTAAGCAACAGAATAACCAAGATTTCAATAGTTTCATACCATTAAACAACCAAAACATCAACCATAAAGGTCCTAGAAACATCAAAGTCAGTACAAAAAAAAAACTAAGATCAAACTTGAGGTTGGGACTGGGATGTAGGAAATTGAGAAACATTGATTTCAGATGGTTGAGATGTATTGCCCTTCTTTCCAGCATTCTGAGTCTGATCTTGAGCTGCTGCCTGGGTTGCTGCTTTGGCTGTTGTCTTGGCTGCTTTAGCTGCATTCGACTGATCTCTAACTCTAGGATGTCTAACAACCAGTGATCCACTACTTGCTGCCCTCTTTTCCTTTGCAGTCAGACCACCCTTGCAAGTCCTAGCATTATGACCAAGCCAATCACATTTAGTGCATTTCACAGTCTTTGCTCTCTTTCCCTTCTGATCTTCTCCTTCTTCTCTTCTTCTGTTTCTACATGGTCTCCCAACTCCTCTTTTCATTGTAGGTGGCTTGATAGTAGGTATATCATCATATGCAGGCCATTGTTCCTTGTCAGGTAAGGGGTTAATAGCAAAATTGTAGGACTGTTTGTATGTCCTAACAGAGTACCATGTGCTAACAACCTTGTGTGGATCAATCTTGGCATGAACCATAGCCCTTATGGCATGCCTACATGGGATGCCTGAAATCTGCCATGCCCCACAAGAACAAATCTTATTATTTAAGGACAAAGGAAAGTGAGATTTACCCTCGTGTATCTCATATTCCCCTGGCTTGGACATATAGGCTTTGCAACTAATAGTGTCCTTGCTAATGACCTTGAGCATCTTCATTATCTTAGGACAAAGATCATCATCCTTCCAACCTAATGCAGTTTGATGCCTTGCTGAGATTCTAACCATACATACCCTCCTAATTCCTGTATTACACATGTATCTAACAACTAGTCAATACTGAATAATACATCAAAAAAATCAAGTACTATATGAGTTGAAATATATACCTTCAAGTAAGGTCAACACTGGTCTGCATCTATCAATTCCAAGAGTGGAATTGAAACTTTCAACAAAGTTTGAAGTATTTGAATCATTGCATACATTTGGGTCAAATTTGTGTTTGCTCCAAGTAGAAGGATCACCTAATTGTGCAAACCATGTCATTACTCTCTCACCTCCAGCCTCTTGAAGCCTTTCCATTGCCTTTCTATATGTAAACTGTGAAGTGGCATTACAAGCCCTCCAAAATAGAATGTACATCAAAGGGCCAGAAAATTGTTTTTTGTAGTTTCTACTAATGTGTCTGTAGCAGTATCTCCTTTTCACACTTGGCCATACATCCATTAAAGCAAGATCAATCCCCTAATAAACACATAAACTTATAAGCAAACAGTTACAAAAATCAGATATGCAAAAAGAGTGAAATGAAGTACCTTTTGTCTATCAGATATCACAGTCCAATCCTTCATGCTTGATTCCTTCACAAGGTTATAAACATTCCAAAAGAACCAGGACCAATTTTCCTTGTCCTCCACACTTACTATAGCATAAGCCAATGGGAATATTTCATTATTTGCATCCAAAGAAACTGCAGATAGTAGAATACCTCCATAGTCCCCCTTCAAATGAGTTCCATCTACCCCTATTAGTGGCCTGCAACCTCCAAGGAATCCTTTCCACATTGATAATACTCATCATCATCCTCATCATCTATAAAGTCATGCCACTGCCCCTGTTTCTAGTTATCCTTCACTTTTGGTATAAGATCAGTATCTGACTCTGCATCACCATCACCATAATTGAAAGCATGATCATAATCTGAATCTCCTTCATTCTGATCAAAATCCTTGATTTTATCCCCTTCATTCTGATCACAATGCTCAGTACTGAATGTCATCTTTCTTTTAGCAGTTTTTCTTCCAATTGCACTAGATTCAGTTGAAGTTGCAGCTGTCATACCAACATCTGGAAAACAATAACCCTTCCTTATTGCCGTAGATTTTGGTATTTTTCTAGCAAACATGACATCATTACGAGGCTCAGATGAGATTGGATTGATGGGCTCAGATTGATTATGACTTGGGAGAGGAGAAAATCTAGGGCTCCTTCTAATTGGTAAAGATTGGAAGGCTGTTTTAGGTGATATAGGAAGTGGTGGTAGGTTAGTAGGATTGGTTCTTTTGTTTTTAGGATGAGGTTTTTGTTTGGTATTTTTTGTGATTTTTTTGGATGTTTTTGTCCTGGTTTGAGTGGTACTTTGGGTTGCCTCTCTGATTAAAGTACCTTTTTTGACTTGTTGCCTAACAATGGTCGAAGTATCCTCAAGATCTTCAAGTGAAGGTAGGTCTTTGAATACATTTGCATTCCCCTTATCCTCCTCACAAACAGGCACACTCTTCATTTTTTCTTGTGATCTCCTATAGTTCAAAATAGTCTTATAAATAGGACATGGAGTCATAGTTGTCCCAACCCAAATGGTAATCATTTCCTTATGATTTAACCTTTCAAACATGGTCATCAAATCCTTATCGGTGTTCAGTTTTTGCTGATCCATTTTAAACACATAGCCAAATGTTGGATATGGGTAATTCAGTTTCAGACCCTGTTTTTTTGCAGTATCCTCATACTCTAAAACTACATCTAACAGTGATGTCTTATCTGTTACAACCTTAATATCAACTACTATATCCCTCCATACAAACTTCAATACCTTCTCAACACCTCTCATCTGCACATATACACACACATATAGAGACACATATACTAAATACACCTATTTACACTTATACACATATGCATACACATCAATATACACACACATCGCATAAACCCTAAAACGAGGCTGAGATAATGAACCAATTTAACATGCAAACATAGTTATATAATGAAGATATAGAGCACATGTATTCGAATTCATACCTTTTACAGAGAGCAGTTTCAAATTTTGAAGAAGAATCCCTCGTCTCCCTAATTTCGCCCTAATTTCGCCCTAATTGAGAGTGTTCGAATGGTCATACCCGACTAATGACCCGTTAAAACATTTGATAAGTATTTTTATCTAATTTTGTTTTATTTAATTGCTAATTTCATAACGTATACGTAACGTTTATTAAACGGAGTGTTATCTGATGGTCGAATCCTAAAGTACAGTGGTACCATTTGGAAGTCAAAAACTTTCGATGATACCAAATGAAAAAGCCAATTGTACAATGGTACCAAATGGAATATCCCTAATAATATTATAATTATTAATGACTAACCGATTAGCTTTTTTTTTTCAAAACGTATATTCATTTTTATATTTCATAACTAATATTTCTCTTAACTAAAACCTCAAAAATATCACGGACTATTCCATTTTGTAGCATAAAATACTAATATTATAAATATATCTATCTATACTATATTATTAAAGACAAAACATTGAAAATTTTGGTACCTGTTTTTTTGGTACGGTACTTGCCTTATTTAATTGTTTATTTAATTATTATAAAAATTATTATAATCAGTTACCCTTTCAGTTAAAATGCATTACCATTTTTTTCTAAAAAAATCACGAGCAATTTCCTTTTCAAGCTAAACCATGTTACTTTTTCTATTTACTTTACTAAAATCCCCCATTTCCCAAATATATCACGAGCAAACCCTTGCTTATTTACTTTAAAACCCAAATATTTTAATACTTTTAATTGGTAATTACATTTCCCCTCTTTTTCTAGAAAAACAACGGGCAATTACCTTTTCGGCTAAAACATGTTATATTTTCTATTTTCCTTACTAAAATCTCTACTTTTCCAATTATATCACGGACAAAACCCTTGCTTATTTACTTTAAAATCTATTTTAATAATTTTAATTGACAATTATCTTTTTCAACTAAAACATGTCACCTTTTGTATTTTTCTTACTAAAACCCCTCTTTTTTCAAAAATATCACGGGTAAATCGTTACTTTTATATTTTAAAATTCAACGAAAACATGTTACTTTCTATTTTTCTTACTAAAACCCCTATTTTTCCAAAATATCACGGGCAAACCGTTACTTATTTATTTTAAAATCTATTTTAATACTTTTAATTATTTAAAAACATTTAACACGCCTAATTATTTTTTTTTAACAAATGCAATTAATAAAATATAAAATATAAATAATAAAATTAACAATTATTAAAAACAATTCGTGCATCGCACGGGTTTTAAGCTATATTATTAAAGACGAAACATTAAAAGTTTGGTAGTCGGATGGATGGACGGTCGGTACGTAGTGATTTTATTTAATTACCCTTACTTATTTTTTTAAAAACTATCACTAAATAATAACATTATTTATAACCAATTACCTTTTCAGCTAAAATACATTACCTTTTTTTATTTTTTTTCTAACAAAATCTTCTCTTTTTCTAAAAAAAACACGGGTGGTTATCTTTTTTAACAAGAACATATTACTCTTTCTATTTTTTCTTACTTGAACCCCTCATTTTCTAAAAATATCACGGGAAAACCCTTACTTATTTATTTTAAAAATCTATTTTTTTATTTTAATAATTAAAAGTATTAAAATCTATTTTAATACTTTTAATTATGAGCACTTTTTCAGCTGAAACATGTTACTTTTTCAATTTTTTTATTTTCTAAAGAAATTATTATTAAATAATAACATTTTTATAACCAACTACCTTTTCAGATAAAATACATTATTTTTTCTATTTTTCTCTAACAAAAGCCTCTATTTTTCTAAAAATAATCACCGACAATTATCGTTTTCAACTAAAACATGTTAATCTTTCTATTTTTTCTTACTAAAAACCCTCATTTTCCAAAAATATCTCGGGAAAATCCCTACTTATTTATTTTCTAACCTATTTAAATACTTTTAATTACGGGAACTTACCTTTTCAGATAAAACATGTTACTTTTTCTATTTTTCTTTACTAAGACCCCTATTTTTTCAAAAATATCACGGATAAACAGTTATTAATTTATTTTAAAATTTATTTTAATACTTTTAATTATTTAAAAAAGTTTAACACGCCTACTTATTTTTTTAGCAAATGCAAATTAATAAAATATTAAAACATAAATAATAAAAATAATAATTATTAATAACAATCCGTGCATCACACGGGTTTTAAGCTAGTATATAATAAGCGTAAGGGAGATCTTATCCAAAACTTTGGTCGGTCAATGTACTACCAAAAATATATGATTCGTTGGATTATAAAACTATAAATATTCAAATCGATGAGGACAGTCAGATATAATATTAAAAATTGTATTTGATTAATAATATGATAATATTTAAATACTAAAAGGTGTATTTTGATAATTTAAACCTATTATAAATGGGTTTTCTATATTGAATAGAAATCTTTATGTAAAAATTCGTAATTATATTTTCTCTTTATTTTATGGATAGTTCCAGTTAGATAATAATTATTAAACCATCATTAAATTAAATATAATTTTGTAAGCTTCGTGTGGGCTGTAAAATCGTTAAAATATGTTGTATAAACTAAAGATAGAGCACAAGAGCCCAAATAGTAAAGTTATTATCTAAATTTTAATAAATATTTTTTTATTATTGTAGCACCAATTTAATTTTTTTTCCTAATTCTTTTAAATTTATAAATTCTATGTTTATTTCAATAAAATATTAAAATCAATTTAAGAAAAAATTAAAATCGATCTTGTCCGTGTATGATCAGTATACGACCAAATTAATAATTATAGTTAGATCTTAAATAGATCTATGAGAATTGTTAGATCTAATATTAAAAAGTGTATCTGATTAATAATAAAATTATATTTAAATACTAAAAAGTGTATTTTGATAATTTAAAAATTTTCTATGTAAAAATTCTTAAATATCTTCTCTTGAATTTATGTATAGTTCCGGTTAGATAATAATTGTTAAACCAAATATCAAGATAACAATTCATATCGATTACAATGATACCCTACGTTATAAGAGACTTAGGAGAACTCCTGTACATGAATAAATTTAAACACTTTTTTTTCCGAAGGAACGTAACAATTTGATTAATCCAAATTATAATTATATTATTTTACATATAACAAACATAAAAGGATAATATCAAAATATTATTAAAATGTTGAGGGTTTCATATTCATAAACGATAATTTTGAATATAATACTTATATTAAAATGTGTATTTGATTAAAGGTAGGATTATATTTAAATACTAAGAAGTGTGCTTTGATAATTTAAACCAATTATAAATTGGTTTTCTATATTGAATTGAATTCTTTGTGTAAAACTTCTTAACCATCTTTTCTTTTCGGTTTATTTTATGGGTAGGTCAACTGGTCAAGTTAGATAATAATTATTAAACCATCATTAAATTAAAGATAATTTCGTTAGTTTCGCATGAGTTGTAAAATCGTCAAAATTCAATTTCTAAAACTCAGGATAGAACCCAAATATTAAAGTGAGTATTTAAATTTTAATAAATATTATTTTTATCATTGTAGCACCAATTTATTTATTTTTCCATTAATTCTTTTAAATATAGAAATTTTATGTTTCTTTCAATAAAGTATCAAAATTAATTAAGAACAAATTAAAATCGATAAAAAATATAATAATATGAGAATAAAATTCTATATAATCATAACATAATTTTTATTTTATTTAATAATTTTTAAGTAATAATGTATTTTAAAATTTTATTTACACCGTAAATAAAACCGAAACATTAAAAGTAAAAGTAGTTAGTAAGATAGTTATATCAGTATATACTTGATATCCTTATTATATTAAATCCTTATATATAATAATCATAATATGGATCTTATCCCAAATTTTGGTCGCAGACAACCAAATTAATAAGGACCATTAGATCTTAACTAGATAAATGAAAATCGTTAGATCAAATATTAAAAACGTTTATTTTATTAATAATAGGATTATATTTAAATTCTAAAAGGTGTATTTTGATAATTTAAACCAAATATAAATAAGTTTTCTATATTGAATAGAATTCTCCAGGTAAAAAATTTGTGACTTTTTTTTCTCTTCCATGGACAATTCCACCTAGATAAAAATTGTTAAACCATCTTTTAATTAAAAATAATTTAGTTATCTTCATGTGGAGTGTACAATCGTCAAAATCTGATTTTTAAAATACAAGATAAAGCCCAAATTAATAAAGTGAATATTTAAATTCTAATAATAATTATTATATCATCATTATTTTAACACCAATTTAATTACTTTTTTCTAACTATTTTAAATTTAGAAATCTTAGAAAAATTCAAATCAACAAAGAATATAATAATACGAGGATAAAATTTTATAAAATTGTGCATATTTTTAATCCTATTTTATTAAGTTTTATATCATAACTAATCAAATATTATTTATTATTAAATAATAAATTATACGTAAATTGTGGTTTTGTTTTATAAGAACTCACAGAGACCTAATTTCATTGTTAGCAGAACTATATTCATATTAAAAAAAAACCTTATTTTAAAATTTTAGACGCAGCTACAGAATAGGCCAAACTTTTTAAACCTATATACATTGTAAATTATTAAATTCGAAACTTTAAAAGTTTGTTAATCAATTAGTATAGTACTTTTCTGAAAAATCGTACTTTACAAAAAATATTATCAAATAACATATGTCTGCAAGAAAAAATGAAAAAATTCTTATTTTTCAAAAAAACCTATAAATTTTAATATGTTGTTGGTAGATTCAAAACTTAGATCATTCTACATGATAATTTTACTCTTATATCTAACGTTTTTCAACAATTTAATTTGAAAGATTCAACGATAATGGATTGAGTGATCAAACAAACGACCAAACTTAACTTATAAGAAGCTTTCATTATTTAGTCTTTAATATATTAACATAGATATTTACACGATATACTATAAAAAAATGAAATTTATACAGAATTTTGATCACGGTGTACTACTTTAAAAGAAGAACTATTACAAAAAAATTATATTTTAATTGATAATTTATTTTCTCAAAAGTTCAAAGTTCCCGCATCTTTAACATATTACCAAAAAGAGTATATTATATTTTAGCAATAAATATTTAAAAAAATTATAAATTAAAAAAATTATAAATATTAAGAAAAATTAATGATGTTATCATGGTAGTTTGGTCCTAAATACCACCAAAACATTCTCAACCGTTAGATCCAATAGTTTTAAAAATACATGATCAAGATTATATCATATAAAAGGAAGTTATTATCTAAAAATGATATAAGTTAAAAGATATTATATTAGGATTGGATTTTCTAAAAAGTCAAAACATAAAAATAGTTGTAATTAAATAAGGAAACTCATTTAATACCAAAATAATAAAAATCGTTTAATGTTAAATAGATAGGTGAAAACAGTTAGATTTAACATTAAAAACTGTATTTGGTTAATAAAGGGTATTCTAATAATCTAAACTACATATACATATAAGTAGATTTCCTAAATCGAATAGAATTCTCAACATTAAGGCTCTGTTTGGGATTGCTGTTAAAAATTGCTGTGCTGTTGAAAAAAGTGCTGTTAAAATAAGTGCTGTTGTGAAAATCAGATAACTGTTTGGTAATATTTTTGATATGTGCATGTTTTGGTGTATAATATAAAAAATTATTTTTTTTGGTGAGTTTTGATGTTGAAACCAGTAGCTGCTTCCCGCAAAAGCTGAAAAGCAGCTTTTTTCAAAAGCATGGGGGGACCTGCTTTCTCTAAAAGCAGCTTTTGAGCCAAAAACGCTTTTCAGAAAAGCAGCTTTTAAATTTTACCAAACACTTTTTTAGCTGCTTTTCAGAAAAAAGCTGCTGTTGCTGTCTGCAACAGCAATGCCAAACGGACCCTAAATTTCGTCACTTTATTCTCTTTTTAGTTTTAGAATAGTTTTTAATTGAAAAAGAACTATTAAACCACAACTAAATTAAAGATTATTTTGTGAATTTCATGTGGACTATAAAATTGGCAAAATCTAATTTTTATAACTCAATATAAACAAATATTAAATTGAGCGTGTAAAATATAATAAATATCAAATTTTTAACTATAATTTTTTTGGCTAAATCTTTTTAACAATAATTTAATCATGTAAACTAATAACTTTTAAATATTAAAATATTCATAAATAAATATAATTATAAATATTAAAAAAACAATCGTGTGTTGCATGAGTAACAAAAATATAATTATAAACAAAATAATTAAAATTAAAATTTAAGTAACCGTGTATTGCACGGGCTATAAGTTAGTATAAAGGAAAACCCTTAGGAGCTCTAAAATCGCTCGATTCATATTTTTTTAATTTTCTAGAGCTCCTCAATTTTAAATACTTAAAATTAAACTTCCTTCTTTAAATCCTATTTTTTAGAAAAGAAAGTCAAAACCTTTTTTAAGTTGTATAAAATAAACCATTATATAAAAGGTAATTATAACCTCTAATTTATAAAATTTCCTTCTTTAAGTCCTAGTTTTTAGAAAAGAAAGTCAAAACCCTTTTTAAGTTGTATAAAATAAACCATTGTATAAAAGGTAAGTATAAACTCTAATTTATATTGGATCATATTTTTCTAGAGTAGAATTTTGAATTTCCTTTTATAACATCTAGAAATTTACTCTAGATTCATATTTATCTAATTTTCTAAAGCTCCTCTATTTTAAAAAATTTAAATCAAAACTTCCTTATTTATGTGCTATTTTTTAGAAAAAAAAGTCGAAACTTTTTTTTTATAATTGTATAAAATAATTTCTTTTTTAAGTCCTATTTGCATTTGTAAGATGCGAAGTTGGTGGGTAATTTGGGCCACATCTACCGACAAAAGGTATTTTGGGATTTGTTTACTAAAATATGGGCAAAAATAGGGCGTTCACCCTAATTATAAATACCAAATTTGAGACATGAGTTACGCAGAAATTTATAATATATAAATTATCGAATCGAATTTTATATGGGGTCATATCAAAAAATTTCAAGTATTAGAATTTTAAATTCACAAAATTTATATACATTTCTCTTTTAAGTAAAAGTAAAGGAATCTACAGTTATCTATCGATAATTTTTTTAAAATTAATTGTATTGTTCACACTTTAACAAAGTAAGTATAACATTGTTTTTTATTTCAAACGTGAATGGAAACTCCCAATTCTGTTTGTAGTAAGTACTAAATACTTTGTTGGAATTAAAATGCTATAAGAGTTCATGTTTATAGTAAGTATCAAATGCTCTGTTGGAGTTAAAATGGAATAGGAGTGTAATTTAAATGCAATTAATTTTATGTGTCGTTTGAAAATATTGATTTCATTTCAAATTTAAAATTTCAAATGCAAAATTTCAAATCCTATATTTGAAATTTAAATCTCTTCTGTGAGAATATAAGATCTTAAATTCTGGATTTCAAATTATAGTATTTTGTTTGAGATTTCATATAGTTAATCATTTTATTCTTGATAAAAAAAAATTTCTAAATATACAACTTGATTTTGGAAAATATTTCTTTAGAAAAGCTTTTTTCTAGCAAATATTTGACCGAAAAATATTTTTCACGAAAAACATATGTCTCGAATTTTTTTCATTGGAATTTTTTTTCTTGGAAACTATTTTCTCATGAAAAATTTCTCGAACAATTTATTCGGAAAAATTTCACAAGAAAAAATTCTCGAAACAAATTTCTCGGGAAAAAAATTCTCAAAATTTTTTTTTTTTGGAAAAATTCTCAAAAAACTTTTCTCGAAAAAAAATTCTCGGTAAACTTTTCTCGAGAAAATATTCTCGGAAAAAGTTTCTCGAGAAATTGTATGAAAAATTTAGAGTAAAAGATGTGTAAACGGAAGTCGTAGGTTCCTTATAACTAACATGTTTAGTATAAAAAAGATAATTGTTCGTAATATTTTTGGAAAAAAAAAGAATTTTGTTAGAAAAAATCGAAAAAGATTGTGTTTTAGAATTGGTTAGAAATAGGCAATTTTTATTATTTAATTTTATTTTTTATAAATAAGCAAGAGTAATCAAGTAAAAACACGAAATATCAAAAAATTTGTATTGACTAACCAAACTTTTAATGTTTAGTCTTATAAATAGATAATTTTTATTATTTGATTATTTTTTATAAATAATTAAAAATATTTAAATAAAAACACAAAGTACCGGACCAATCAAATTTTCAATATTTCGTGTCTATAAATGTGCAATTACTTCAAAATTTAGAGTAAAACATGTGTAAAGGGAAGTCATAGGTTCCTTACTAGTGTATATACAAAATAAAATATTTTAAGTTGCTTGTGTCATTGCTGACCTTCAACTTGAAAAACATAAAAAGGAAAAAAAAAAGAAAAGACATCTTAGATTTGGAATGATCTTGTTTGCTCGTATTATAATATTTTCTTCAATTGCACAAGGAATATCGTTTTCCATGAAAGTTCTTCTGGGCTAACCCTATCCACGTTCTCTCCTCTTTCAACCCTTATATTTATATATGTAGATACATATATGTTCAATTCAATTCTTCATCTTGTTTGTGTAGATAGAAATCACAAAACCTTTGATTCAATGGCAACTTGTATTCAAACAAAGCCCATTTCTCGCAATTCCCAAATCGATGACCATGTTTATAATTACATTAAATCATGCAGACCCATTTTCCAAGATTATGATTCTTGCTTACCCATTTCATTGAATTCCCAGAAACAATCTCATATTGAAAATAATCAAGATTTTTTATGGCACAAAATGAAAGAAGAAGCAAAATCAGATATTGATCAAGAACCCATTTTGTCAACTTACTATTACACCTCAATCTTGGCTCATGAATCTTTACCAAGAGCTTTAGCTAATCATTTATCAATGAAATTGAGTAATGCAAGTTTGCCAAGTGGGACCCTTTATGATCTTTTTTTAGGGGTGTTGACAGATGATGAAGAAATCTTGAAATGTGTTGTATATGATATAATGGCTGTGAGAGAAAGAGATCCTGCTTGTATAAGTTATGTTCACTGTTTCTTGAATTTTAAGGGGTTTTTAGCTTGTCAAGCTCATAGGATGGCACACAAATTATGGTCACAAAATAGAAAAATATTGGCACTTTTGATACAAAACAGGGTGTCTGAGGTTTTTGCTGTGGATATTCATCCGGGGGCTAAGATCGGACGGGGGATATTGTTTGATCATGCCACTGGAGTTGTTATTGGAGAAACTGCGGTGATTGGAGATAATGTGTCGATTTTACATAATGTGACATTGGGTGGTACTGGTAAGATTTGTGGTGATAGGCATCCAAAGATTGGTGATGGGGTGTTGATTGGAGCAGGAACTTGTGTTCTAGGAAATGTTAAGATTGGTGATGGGGCTAAAATTGGTGCGGGTTCTGTAGTGTTAAAAGATATACCTGCTAGAACTACTGCAGTTGGTAACCCTGCTAGGTTGATTGGAGGAAAAGAAAATCCATATAGGCTAGATAAGATTCCTAGTCTAACTATGGACCATACTTCACATATTTCAGAGTGGTCTAATTATGTTATTTAGACTGCACTTGGTTAATGTTATACAAGTGAGAATTGAGGTTCTCCTGTTAGATATTCTGATAATGTATATTTGTTCTAGAGTGCTAGAACAGCTTGTAATGTTATTACTCATCATTCATCTATATGAATAAACTCTTTGGTCTTTGAACATATTTCTTTGTAAATGTTAAAATGTTCTTATACTGGCAACAAACTTTGTTTTAAATTTAGTCTGACCTAGAACAAGCTTTGGGTTGGTCGATCCAACATCGTATCAACCAAATCTGTTGGAAGGATGCACTTTGATGATGAAGATTATACCCACAAGGATTTCATTTCTTTCTTCTACAGTTGTACTAGAAAGAGAAGTTTTTCTTTGTAATGTTTAAACTAAACTAATGCTAACATAACTAGTATGTATGCTGGAGAGGGAAGTAGAGTCGAGTGAAGTTAAGATGGAAGCAGAAATCACTCCAATCCCAACAAAATCAATATTGGTCAAGTACTGAACACTGATGGGGGCAACATCTTTTTTCATTGACCAAAACCCAATGTTGAGAGTTGAGTGTACTTTTATATATCCCTTGATCAAAGTCATTTAACTTGTGAAACACCGTGACAACGAGCAAACAGAAATCTCAGAACTAATGTATAAACATGACATAAATATAGGAGGCAACAAGAAAAGAATATATCCCTGAAGATCTAGTTGATGTTCTCTAAAAAATTTAAATCAGGTACTTCCTGGATGTTAATCAACCACAGTATTATATTATGTATCCATTTCTCCTTGTTGGTATAGTTACTCTACATTTTTAACTCACAAAAGAGTCTCAATCCGCTGATAGACTCGCATCATGAAAGAACTAAGCTAAACAAAACTAATTCACATAGTGCATACAGTCGTTTTACTACTTGCATCGTCTTATGAAGTGTACAATGTGACTCCGTCATTCTTTTTTTTTTTTTTGCTAAGTTAATAAGCAAACGGGATTTCTCCCTCTTTCGAAGGCCACTATGACCTTCTAGAGACTAGACTACAGGCTGGACCTCATTGGATCTATTACCCGCCTAGCACTCTATGTACCTCTGAGACGAGATACCAGAGAAATCCCCTTCGGGGAGATCCCTAATAAACCTTTTAACGTCTTGCTAAGGAGCCACTAGTCAGTAATATTATGCTAGCACAGTTTTCCCCGAGGTGTCTACTATATGATCTTAAAAGAAAATTCGTGAAAACCTTAGTTTTCTTTAGCAAACGAGGCAAGATAAATGGATAACGTACATCCCTTTGTGATAAAATCATCCCTATATAGAATCAATTGATAAATGTTTGACATCAGTTGTGTCCATAAGCACAGCTTTGTCCTGCGGAGAAGTTGTTGATATCTTGTCATGCTGAAAGCAAATACAACGGCTGAAGAGCGATAAGGATAAGATTTGTATAAAGAGGAAATAGACAAATGAGCCAAGTCATGTTCTAAAACTGCAATTATCTTCTCATCTTATTTAAGAAAAGCTGAAATTCACTAAACTTCTGTTGAATCCTCATGGAGAACCAGATATCCCATTTATTTACTCCCTTTGCCTTGTTCCTCTTCCTTTTCATTCTACTCAAATTTGCAAAAGTTTTCAGAAATGATAAAATAAAACTTCCTCCAGGGCCAAGGCAACTGCCTTTCATTGGAAACATCCACCAGATGGTTGGTTCACTGCCACATCACATCCTCAAAGACTTAGCCAACAAGTATGGTCCCCTTATGTCCTTAAAGCTTGGTGAAGTTTCTGTTTTTGTTGTTTCTTCTTCCGAAGTTGCCCATGACATGATGAAAACACATCATCTCAACTTCGTTCAAAGACCACTTTCTCTTTCTACAAATATTATTTCTTACAACTCTTCAAACATTGCCTCTTCTCCATATGGTGATTACTGGCGACAGATGCGAAGAATTTGTACATTGGAGATTTTCAGTTCTAAAAGTGTGCAGAAGTTCCGATTTATCAGGGAAGAGGAGGTCTTGAATTTCATTAATTTAATTTCTCGGAACAAGGGATTAACAATTAATCTGAGCAAAGAGCTTTTCTCACTAACAAGTGGAATTACAGCCAGAGCTGCTTTTGGTAAAAAAATCAACGATAAAGAAGTATTTGCTACGACCTTAAAGGAAATAATAAAGTTATCATCAGGTTTTAGTGTTGCTGATATGTATCCTTGAATAAAATTTCTTCATGTTATTAGTGGAGTTCGAAGTAGACTAGAGAAGGTGCATAAAGAAATGGATAAAATTCTTGGACGCGTTATCAATGAACATAGAGACGGAAGAAGTGATGCGGATCCTCAAGACTTAGTTGACGTTCTTCTAAAAACTCAAAAGGATGAATACCTGGACCCTCCATTGATGGACAACAACATCAAAGCAGTCATCTCGGTAAGTAGCTATTTTGTTGTTCTACCATTCAAGTAGAAGATACTGTCTGAGGTCCAATGCATTTTTAAAAGTAATTTCATGCAATCCTTTAGTGGGGGATCTCCTTGATGCAAATTCCAGTAATGGAAATGCATGGATTTGTAAGAACATGATATAAGCTAAGTCAGTGTAGGTAAGTAAAGGGATCCTGTCAAAAAAGAAAGATGTAATTGGTTTTTATGTGTTTAATAACTCTGTACGCTTCCTATTTCAGGATATTATTTCTGCTGGAAGTGAAACATCATCAATAACTATAGATTGGGCAATGTCTGAAATGCTGAAGAACCCAAGAGTGATGGAAAGGGCACAGGCAGAAATAAGAAAAGTGTTTGAGGGGAGAGAAACTATTGACGAAACAATGGTTCAGGAACTAAGCTACTTAATCTTACAAGATTTTGATAGAGATTACAAGATTTTACAAGATTTGATAGATGGTATCAACGTCTCCTAAATTGTATTACAAGATTTGTTTATAGAGATTACCAATAATTCTACAATAATCTTCATCAACCTGGATTTGCGACAGACAATGGTGTCTATCTACGTGCATAATTTTACTAAATTGAATTAATAACTATTTAATATATTTTTAATACATACATTTTAAATTAAAAATATAAGTGTTAGAGGCCTAAGTTGGATGTTGGTGTTAGAGGCCTAAGTCTGATGGATGTTGGGCCGATTGAAGTAGCCCACATTCCATAATCTGTATGAATAAGTCCACATTCTGTGGATTGACTGAAGAGGCCCATTATCTACTTAGCGACCGAAGAGCCCACAATCCCTAATGGTTGGGTCGATTAACGGTACAATGACAAGGTCATAAGAAAGACCACGAGGTCCACGTTCGGAACGTGTGGATCGGAGGAAGCTGGTAAAGGAGGTAAACGAGGTTTGAGAACATTCATTCACACATTTTACAATTACAATTCTCGTACGTTTCCGTACTCACAAAAAAGACCAGTTAACTGATTCTCACACCGGAGATGAATCGGGGGGCTTATCCCTCGCATTCTTCTCCTTACAGGTCCGACCGGACGAAGGACGGCAGAAAACTGGTTCTAACAATACGTAAAACTACAAATGTTAAAATATACATAAATCATTAGAAACGCATAGAAATCTTAGAAAATAAGCGGGGGCACAAAAGTACCCATAAGTTAAGATGAAAAATGCCCTTTTTAAACTTTTATGAATTTATAAAACCAAAGTTGAGTTGCGAAATGTAAGCTCAAAATGTACAAAAAATTTATTCAACTGAATTTTGGATCGACCTCAAAACATTCAAATTTTATGAAATTTAAATTTGATCGAATCGGACCAAGACAGGTCAAAAAAAAGAAGAAAAAAAAGAAGAAGACAGGTCTTCAATTTATATGCCACAAAATATAAATAAATATAATAATACGGAGGATGATGATATATGCCTACCTTAAATTTTTAATTGCACATCCATAATATAATTTTATCCAAATTACCCTTGCCTGTTTTTTTATCAACTCAGATAATTTCCCTGCATTATTAATCACTACTTTGGCGAGATGACTGCAATATTAGTATTGTTCATGTTTCTTTTCCTTAATGACATAAGTAATACAAGTACTAGCAATCTCATAACATATTAAATTTTTTTTACATATTTGTTTCTTGATTTAAGATTTGCCGTCAATCTGAATTGTGTCAACTATAGAATGTTAATAATGTTAGGGCCTTAATTTTTTGATAGGTAATTTAGTTAAAATATACTAGCTTGTAACCGGTGTGAAACACATACTTCTTTTAATATTATATAATATTTCTTTTATAGTAAAGTATATTTTTATATTTTTTGTATTAATAATATAACTATATAGAATATAGTATAATTGACATTTTAATTAAGAAGATATAGTGTTTGATATTTTTTAGAATGTATTAATAACTGAAAGATATATAATATTAAGAAGATATATAATTTAAAAAATATTAAGAAGATATATAATTAAAAAAAGACAATATTAATGATCGAAAGATATATTATACTAATTTTTATTTTTAGACGTGTTTATGAAAGATAATATATTTTCATTAAAAGATAATGAGCTAGTTACTATATTTTATATTATTTTATTATTTATTAAATATAATAAATGACCGAAAACCAAAAATTTCAATGTTTCGGCTATTTTTGGAAAATGAGAGATTTTAGTAAGGATAAATAGAAAATGTAACATATTTCAATTATAAAAAAAAATGAAATTGTCCGTGATATTTTTTTGAAAAGGAGTGAATTTTGTTAGATAAATAGAAAAATGTGTTTTAATTATAAAAGGCAATTAGCTAGTTATAATTTTTATATTGTTAAAATAGAATAAATGACCGAAAACCAAAATTTTCAATGTTTCGGTTATTACATAGATTGCTAGTAATCATAATAATAATACAACTTAAACTAATACAATTATTAATATCTAAAATAAGGAAAATGATAAGAATAACAACATTGTTTGGATTACAATTTTAATACAATTCTTGAGAATGAGAATAAATCTAAATTTATTTTTATATTAAATATGTTTAAATTGATACTAGCACAAACAAATCTAATATACAAAAAATATATATGCAAAATCTCATAATTATATTATTAAAATTCAAATTACATCACTTCTCCTAAATTTGTGAAAGAATAAGACATTCTTTTATAGTCTATATTTTTTGAAATTTAAATTTATACAATTCAAAATCCAAATATTTATAAACTTTAAAAATAAAAAATATAAATTAATAAAATAATAAGGTAATTGTGATATTGTTAAAAATATGAAATAGATTAAAAAAAAGACTTAATTGCATTATGATGGCCTCAACTATAATGTTTTTGCACGAAAATGGCTTAATTATTAAAGTAGCCACTTGCATTGCTCAACTATTATTTTTTTAGCATTTTAATGACTTCCGTCAAATTTGACTAACGACGTTACACTGTTTTACACTTTTTTTAATAAAGTGAAGGTTATTTTGGTAAAACTGTGATGGAAGTTATATCATCCATTTTATCCCTTCTCCTCTTTTCTCCTGCACATCTTCTCTGATTCCAGTTGCAGCTCTACCCTTTTCAGCCTCCAAACTGCTTTCTTCTTGTGAGTTGCCTAAGAACGGTGGCCTTCATCCAATTCTCTGCAACATTCCAGCAGATCAGATACCAGCCTAGTTCTAGTTGTAAGCTTGAAGCACATGGATTTTACATTTGTTTATCAAGTGAAGTTCTCATATGAAGAAGTAAGAATTTCCATTTTATTTTCTCTAACTTCTTTTATCCCTTCATTGATTATCTCAATCGTATCCCAAATGTGTTTAGCATCTACACAATTCAACACATGATTGTGCATAATGGGATCCAGACAATCAACCAGAATTAATTGCAAGTTAGCATCCAAAGAAGCATTTTCCTTTTCATCAGCTGTTAAATCTTTTGGATCTTTAGGATAAGTCCTTGCAGGTTGAACAACAAGGCTATTCTCAATATGCTCCTCTTCAATAACCATTTGATTTTTTGGGCCTTTCTTTAATACACCAAGGTACTTTGGATTAGTCACTTGAAGAAACAAAAGCATCTTCTTCTTCCACATCCCATAGTGGTCTCTACTAAACATAGGAATTTTGACGGCTCCAACTTTTTGAGTAGACATATTGAATTTTTAAGAAAAATAAAAATTCACTTGTTCTTGATAAATCACAAAATTAAGGATCTTGATTTGTGCGTCGTCAATCAACTAGTTCTGATACCAATTGTTAGGTCCTGATATGTTTGTAGAAGGGGGGGGGGGGGTTGAATACAAACTATACTATTTTCTCAAATTTGTTCGGTTCGTGATATAACAATTCAAGAACAAATTAGTGCGGAATAAAATGAAACAAGATTCAAGTTAAATATAACTAATGTTGGTCCTTGAGTATTGCAGAAGGGGGTTGAATGCAATACTGATAAAATTCAATCTATGCTTCAACAACTAAAACTAAGATTAAATCCTATCAGTAGAAGAAATGCAATCACAAGTAGTTTTCTCACAAAATAAATATTTTATTTATCTTGCGAAAATGTTGCTACAACCTTGAGAGAAATATGTTTTTCTCAAGTTTCGATTCCTCAAGTGATCCACAGTATAGAATGAGAGAGATAGTTTAAGTAGACTAATCCTGTCTCTATCATCACGGGTTTGTGAAGCTGCTGTCATTTTCATGTGGCAGCTTCTTACAATTTGCCTACCCGTGTGTCTTATCTAAATTGCTATACAAACAAGATTATCATTACAGGGAAAAGCAATCTAGATACATTCTATATTTAGCTAACACAATTCCAGTAGATGTTGATTTGTCATACTCTTGAATTGGTGAGCTTTATCATGTGATCTCTCAAGCTTCTGTCGTAGTCTTGCAGACCTGATGCAGTGTTGAGATACTGCAGCACGCCTGTTTCTTGAACATCCAAACTGTGACATGTTTGACTGGGTAGATCTCCAATTCAAAGTTTATCCCTTTGAGACAGTATCCTGCATTTCCAAGTTTGCTGTCACAAGAATGCACTTTTGGTGACAGTAAGAAATCCCCGCAATAGATGGTGTCAGGAGTTCCAAACTTGCTTTCAGGAGAATAGAGAGTTGCTATCTCAAGGCTTCCGCCAATGTTGTTGTCAGAGTGAATATGCTATCATGACTTGCAACATGATGTCTTCTTGTAACCTTACTGTCAGTGAGATGACAGTAACATTTATTCTTGCCATTATCCTGATATACTTCTTGAGGCTTGAACAAACGAATGAACTTCTTCCAAGATTTATAAACAAGTTTATTACAGCAAATGAAATGGCTACAAGAACATACTCTGGCTGTGACAGTATGTTCTACTTAATAAAATTAAGTATAACAAAACATAAAGTTAAGTTATCTTCTAAGCTATCACCCATAAATCCTAACAATCTCCCCCAATTTGTTTTTATGGATAATAACTACAAATTTTCAAACTATAAATGCCGATAACTTAACTAACAAGGATCAGAATGAATACAAACATAGGTGCTCCAAAATGAATGAGCAAATAGAAACATTTACCTAGTTTTGAGCTTCAGACTTTCTTTTCTTCCTGCTTTCTTCCTCTCTTTTGAGAGCTTCTGCTACATGGTTTCTGAGACCTTACACCAGAGATACTTCCATGGGAGATAGTGCATCATCCATAATCTCATCAATGTATTGTTGAACTATTCTGCCGCCACTCTGTTGAGCATCCTGGAGATCCATCCAATTTTCTTGTCCAAAGATATAGACTCTAAATTTTAAGATGTCTTTATCCAGCTTGAATCTCCTGCCAGGGAATGCATTTAGAGTTGTCCTTCTTGCCCTGTCAAGCTTTGAGTCTTCACCCTATCTCTTTTTTGTTCCTTTGAACTTGAGGATATTATTAAAAAGAGAAAGGGTGAAGACTCAAAGCTTGACAGGGCAAGAAGGACAACTCTAAATGCATTCCCTGGCAGGAGATTCAAGCTGGATAAAGACATCTTAAAATTTAGAGTCTATATCTTTGGACAAGAAAATTGGATGGATCTCCAGGATGCTCAACATAGTGGCTCCAGAATAGTTCAACAATACATTGATGAGAACCACTAAGAAGTTCAATTCTTTTAGCACACTGGTCTTGAGCTTGTGGAAACTATCCAAGTAGATTTCTTCCTTTCCATGTTTGATCCTGAAAGGGTTCTCCAGCACACGAGGTTGAAAGTTTGATCCTTTACTTCTTCTATTGTTCAATTCCATGCATGAATTCAATAGTTCAGCTTCCATTTGTTCAACAGTCTCATCATGAGTAGCTTTAGATGTTTTCTCCTGACTGGGCATGGCTTGCACTTTTTCTTCAGGAAAGTCATCCTCATAGTCAGCTATTTCTTCATCAGAGAGCTCCAATAGATGAGCAATATCAGCATCATCATGCAATGACCAGTCTCCATGTTTCTGATAGAATTCTTCATCTCTTTCAGCTTTGTATGCGAGAACATGTTTCATGACTTTATCAGGTACATTGTCATAATCTTGCATTAGATTGACCATCCTCTCTAAGTAGAAGTACTCAATTCTTCTTGTGACTAATCTCTTTTTGTATGAAAGAGTTTCTGTTACATCATGTGAAACCACCTCCATGGTAAAGTCCTTTTGAACTTTCACAAACCTTGATGCATCAAACCAGAGAACATACTGGATTGCTTCATTGTGGTCATCCAACTTTACCTCAACATTCTTGATTCCTTGAGCCTCTTTTTCCTGTAGGTCAAAGGAGCTTTAGGATTTTGTTTGGATTGGCTTCTTCAGATTCCTGCCAAGTCCTGTGGCTTTCTCCTTTCCTGAGTACTTAGTTTTTCCTTTCTTTGCTTTAGTAGTCTTCTCAGTTTTAGGCTCCTGTCTAGAAAACCAAGCTCTTGCTAAGGATTTTGTCCTTTTAGGCTTGACTGCATTCTTGGTTTCATCTTTGACAACTTCTTCCATGACAGTGTCTTCCTTGACAGTGTCTTCTTTCACGGGATCTTCCATGACAGTATCTTCATCTTTGTTGACAGCATCTTTGGTGACAACATCTTTCTCAGCATTGATACTATCAATAGCACACCTTAAGATGCTTGCCTCCAAATCTTCAAGTATCTCACAATCCCTTTCTTCTGTAGCACCAGCATCTTTCTTTCCTTGCTCAGGGGCTTCTTCCTTGCTTGTTTCCTGAGCTTGATTTCCAGTGTTCCCAGCAGTTGATCCACCAACATTTTTAGCAACTCCAGAACCTCCACTTCCATCCAATTCATCATCATCAAGAGAGTCATCAAAAGCATAGCTTTCACCTTGATCAGCTCTGTTAGCATTAGCTTTAGAAATTAACTTCTTCACTCTGGAGCTTAGCTTAACATCTCTTCTTGCCAGTAGCTTGTGAATTGCTTTGACAGCTATGACTCTTTCCTTGGTGATTTTGGATTTGAGAATTACATTAAGCACTTTCATTACTATCTTTGTCTCCATTCTTGAAGTGCCTTACAGATCTAAGTATGCACATCTCTTGACACCTTCTCTTGAGATTGCTCCATAACAGACACAGAATGGATCAAGGTACACCTTTGGAAGTCTCTCTGTCATTAGACTCTGAAGTTGCACTTGTAATATCTCATTGAAGGTTGAGTGGTTTGATTTAATCTTCGCTTTCATCACACTCAACACCCTTGCTTGTAGGTTTTGTAACAACTGCATAGTGATGAACATTGAAACCCCTGTGTTCAAGTACACATCAATTGCCCATCTTCTTTCTTCATTAATCTTCACACATACACTCACAATTATATCCATCAGGGATGTTGAGACTTGAGTTGGAGTTAAGCTTGGCATCCTTATTGCCTCCTCAATCACTCTGTTGAGTTGCTCATCCTGATTGTGCAGTGTACTTTCTCTGTAATCCACCATTAGGGTATTTGCCTCTTCCTGATCAATTTATGTTCCTTCAGTCCACAAGGCTGGTGAATTGCAGTATTCAGGCAGTTTCCCTTTGCCTTTCCCCAACTTATTCTGCTCCTCCTTTTCTCTCCACATCTTCTGTAGTGCAGTTTCCTAAGGCTGAGGAGTTGGTTCTTTAATTGATACTGAAAGGCATATGTATAGGCCTATTTGTAAACACCGAGGATCTACTCAACTTAAATATAGATGTAATAAGTAAATAATAAAAATCAAATGTCACAGGAATCTCAGAAGATTATATCTGTCAAAGAATGAAGATTAAAGTCATCTAAAGACTTGAAGTTATTCTACATTGAAAGAAGTTCAATTTATTGATCAAGCCTTTGTGAAGTATTCAAGCTCAGTGGATTTATTAAAGTGACAGAGATTTCAAGAGGTGACAACAAAGATACTGGTTACAGAGTTCTAGAATGAAAAGGAAGTGAATCACTGCTTAAAGTCAAATAGATGAAGAACATGCATTGTCGTTAGTCACTCATGAACCAGACAGTACATTGAGTGTCAACGTTCTAAAATGTTTATTCTTCATCTAAGTTTTAGTGATTCAAGAATTAATTGTGAAGACAAAGAATTCTATTTATTCTCTTATAAATAATTATTACTATTAAGTAAATTATTTATTAAATTAATTCTGTAAAGAATTAATTTAATACATAATTTATTTAGATAATTATTTAAATTAGAATAAAAATGAACTAGGAAGACTTAGTTTTTAAACTAGGAAGACTCAGAAGTGAGTCTTCCCGATTGTCTTCCTAGGCAAAAACATAGTCTTCCCGATTGTCTTCCCTTTACAAATGATTGTCTTCCCGATTGTCTTCCAAGGCAAAAAGAGAGTTTTCCTGCAAGTCTTCCTTATGCATTTCTGTTAAATGTTAGCACGTGAAGATTAAAGAGAAAGCAGTGTATTAATATCAAAAGCAAGACATAATCATTTGGATTATTTTTACAACAAGACTGAAAAGACACAGAACCTTCAACATAACATTCAAAGCTGTGTCTTCAATTCTTTCAACTGTCAAGCTTCAAATTTCTGCAGGAGAATTAATTCTTGATTGTTCTTAAACATTTAATTCATAAGAATTGTATCTCTTGTACCGCTTTGACATTCTAGCGGATTATAATCCCTAGAAATTATATCGAACTACTTTTTAGTATTCGATCCTTTTTATTACAAAAATAGATAAATTCATGTCGAATTTATTCTAGGTTTGTTTTATCAAGAACCCTTGTAATCAGTGATCAAATTGTAACACTCCTCAAGTTTAATATAAGTTATATTTAACTTGAATATTGTTTCAGTTTTATTCCGCAATAATTTGTTCTTAATTTGTTAAATCTTAAAAAGAACAAATTCGATTAAACGGTATAGTTTGTATTCAACCCCCCTTTTACAAACTTATCAGGACCTAACAGATACTAGGGGAGAGCATGGGCCGGTTCGACTCGGTTTTTGGATAAAACCGGAACCAGACCCATGTATTTTCGGTTTCTAAAATCAAAAACCAAAACCGCAACCGCAACCGTCGGCTCGGTTTCGGTTTTAAAATCCCGGTTCGGTTACAATCTGTAACACCCCCAGATCCGGGGTCAGGAATCTGGGTTGTCACGCTCCATCAATTATACAATACCTGCATTACTTACAACATTATAATAATGCAACTCCAAAAACCCCAATCACTTACGCACACACACACAAGTTATAGCCTTGGAAATGAGCAACAATAATCAACATTTGTTATTACAACCCAAATGTGCTATCCAGGATCTCATCTATTATTTACAACCTCTACCTGAAGTTACAATAATAGACCTCACAATTCTATACAAGGTTTAGTAATACAAACCTACTCAAAATAATTCTCGCTAACTCAAGCTGCAACTATTCTGCTCACACCGGCAGTGTCCATCCTGCTGAACTAACTCAAGGGTGGTCTCTCCATTCCCTTGCTCTCGTAACACGAGGTGAATCAGCAATGTTTTCTTCACGCTGAAAGTTTTAATAAAGCAAGAATGAGCTAATAGCGCTCAGCAAGCAATATATCCCGGTTTAAATCTTTAAACCTTTAAGTTAAATAATCCATATAGGATCCATGTTTAAAACTACTAGGGTTTGACCCCAAAATAGTATACCGTTCGAAATACCGTATGACTTATAATCATACTCAAATACTTTCCGTAAATCATTTAGAAATCCTTGGTATCAATATAATGAACCAAGATTCAAAACATATCTTTTAAAATAGATATCAAATATTGGAATCAAAGATTAGAGCCTATCCATTGATTTAAAATACTATAAAGTTCAACATACTGTATATCTTAAATACTTTCACAATATATAAATACGCATATCTATATAGATATCTCATACTGTTCAAAACACAGTAAATAACAGTTATAAACACCTTCCTGAAGCTGTTGTGTTGTGATTTATATAAGAAGTGAAAATGAGCATTATCGCTCAACCATAATATATCTCAGCTAGTATCATATCTGAAAGCTTATATCATATCTCAAAGCTTATATCATAGTTGAAAGCTTTTTAAAACTCCATTCTTATACTGAATGATATACTGAAATTTTCTTTTCGTCAAAACATGCCATACAGTACAACTACTGTATGCGGAACATCATTACCCATCACTGTCACATTATCAGTAACTCATCGCCTAGGCTTTTGTTACAATGTGCAGCATAATTCCAAGTGGAAGAAAGGAAATACTGGAACCACCCGATACACGGTGATCAGCCATTGTATCGTAACATAACTTTTCTACTAGTAGAAGGACGACTTCCTATTCGGTTATCACCCTGGCCGCATACGGGCCGCTGTGCTTAAGAGATCACTACCTCGGTGTAAAGCATAATGTAACATAAGATGTAAAAGAGATAACTACAACTCAACAAAGGACAAGACATACAATAGTATTAACAGAAGCACAGGAATCCAGAATCAAAGAAGAAAAGGTAAACTCAAAAAATCAAAATACGTTATGTATTCTTGAAGTCCGGAAACAGGTCACGGAAAGAAGTTCATGAAAATGTTCAAGCCTCAGTGACAACAAAAGAAACAAGACATTCAAGACGACAGAAGTATGTGAATGATTTAGGGTTAAGTACCACGGGATTCCAGTGATTTAAACGAAGCAACCAGAACGACAAAGGATTTATCAGAAGCATTGAATTGAAGACATAAAAGGAGAATTGATCAAGTGATTATTCATCTGTGAACTAGACCAGTTGCACTAGGTGACGGCACTTAAAAGATCAAGGTGTTTTATCGTCTCAGAAGAAATTGATACAGTCTAAAACTGAAACACCCTGAAGCTCAGAAGCTTTTCTAAAAGATCAAGGACAAGAAAAGGATTCGATAGTTTTTCTATTTAGAAAACTATCGAATGGGATTTAAGAAAACCATTTGAAAACTAAAGTAAAGGAATTTACTTTTCGATAGTTTTTATTTAAAAACTATCGAATGGTAAATTCATTTATTCATTCGATAGTTTTCAAATATGGGAGCAGGTGAAAAGTTTGTTTTGTTGGACAGGTTGATGAGAATTGGACGACCAAGATTGTTTTAACAATTAAGGTTCGATAGTTTTCTAAAACTAAGACTATAATTACAACAGAGGAAGAGTGTCTTCTTCAGTCGAAGTTATTTCACACAGAAGCAATTACGAAGAGAGAGATTGAGCCAGAGAGAAAATACCAAGAGAAATTAATTCTGCTTAAACTCTATCATTGTATTGATTGTGAATAACTTAGAACTCATTGAAGCTAATCTACGGATTAGAAATTGTAGCACCCCTCGAGGTTTATATTTATAAAAAGATATATTCCCCGAAACTTGGTTTGGTTTGGTGTGTTTGATTTCGTTATAGAACTGAATGAATTATCCGCGAACGAAATTAAATTATTTGTGAGTATCGTATTCAACCCCCCCTTCTACGATACTTTGGACCTAACAATTGGTATCAGAGCTACTTGATTGACGTACAAATCAGATCCGGTGAATGAGACCAAAATCAAACGTAGCGTGAAAATTCGAAGCAAATTTTTTAACTTTCAAAATTTTTCATTTAATTGGAATTTCTTGAATTTTAAACAATTTGAAATTTTCAGAAACCATAAGTGCTCCAAAGACAACCGCTGGTATTAAAGTTCCCCCGTTTACGAGAGATGATTTCGGTTTGTGGAAGATGAAGATGCTGTTATTTATCAAGACATCTAATCCGTTGTATATTGGCATATTAGAGAACGAACCGTTTGTACCAATGAAACCAGTTAGTGAATCTACAGCTCCTGATGGTAGCAGGATTCCTCAAGGCACCCAACCTAAGGATATTACTGCGTATATAGATTCTGACAAAGAACTTATTCGATTGGACACCGGTTTAATGTTGATATTGGCGGACTCCACAGACAAGGAAATGAGCTATCAGTTGATGAACTGTACAAGCGGGAAACATATGTGGGATACCAGTAACTTGATAATGGAAGGAACTGAAGACATGCAGGAAAACAGATTGGACATCCTGACTTCTCAATACGAAGCGTTTAGGTCTCTGCCAAGAGAAAGTATAACTCAGGTCTTTGAGAAATATACTAAGCTCCTAAATGAATTGGCAATGAAAGGAAAGACCTATCCACTGAGAGAATCAAACAGGAAGTTCATGATGACGCTGCCCCATCATGTAGAACACAAGTCATCATCCATAAGGGAAAGAATTGACTTCACAAAGATGTCATTAGAGATGATCTATGGCAAGTTGAAGACCTATGAGATGGAACAGGAACATAGAGTGATAATCTACGGATCAGGGACAGTAGACAGCAAGCACAATGCACTTGTGAGATCAGCAGCATTTGTAGGGGATGAACCAATAACTTCTGAGATTCAGGTTCAAACCCCTAGAGCTGGAAAGGAGGTGATAATAGAAGCAGAAATGGATTCTGTGAATCTGGGTGTTGATGAAAGTGATTACTACACCCTAGAAGAGCTTGAGAAAATGGAAGACAAAACCATGGCGTACTTAGCTGCAAAGTTTAGTCATATTCGTTTCAAGAGAAACCCTAAGTACAAGTTCAAGGGCTCAACCAACAGATTCCAGAAGAGAAATTATACACCTAGTACAGGCTTTAAGGGAGGCTACAAGACTGGCATGATTGATAGAAGCAAATCAAGATGCTACAACTGCAATGAGTTAGGGCATTTCTCCACTGAATGCCGGAAGCCTCGTCAAGCAAGAGACATGAAAGATGTCTATGGAAAGAAAGACTCATATGAGGATTTGAAGAAGGAGAATGCCAAGCTTAAACAGCAACTGGAGGCATTTTCTGGAAAGCAGAAAGGGAAAGCTTATATAGCAGAGGGAAAGCACTGGGATGATACTGATTCGGATGAAGAGGAGGAATATGTAAATGTTGCTCTAATGGCTGACTCTTCAAAGGAATCACCACAATCATCTCAGGTACCTATCTTAACTACAATTGATATGTCTAATTCTGAGTACAAGAAAACTGTGCAAGATCTTAGTGTAGAATTGTGACAAGGCTGTCGCGTGCCTATCAAATAATAATATCTAACAAATCCTTCTAACTATGTAGTAGGGCAAGTCAGAGTCGATCCCACAGGGACAAACGTATCAATAACTAGTTATTCTTGATTCAATTCAACTAAGCAAGTAACACAATAAATTGTTGAGAGATTATTAATCTAAATATTATACTAAAGCAAATATGTGGTATTTATGAATTAACTAAAAACATCTAGAATTAAGTATCCCCACTAGCATGAATCAATGCAATCATGATTTTCCACCCCAATTAATCATATGCGACTCAAGAGGAATGATGCGCCCTATAAAATACTAATAACCTCTCTCGAGTATTAATGGCTTCTCTAAAATACACTCAAGCCTATTTTCATGGTATCATGCAATTTAGAGACATTAAACACAGCATCCTAACTTCCTAACAATCCGTTCTACCTATTTTCATGGAGAAGTTCATGTCCTTATTGGATAAATCACAACCATCTAAGTCCAACTTTCGATGATAAATAGATATTAGGTTCAAACAATACGCATAATCACGTCTGACATGTTATTGTTAATTAAGCACAACTCAATAAGCAAGAGCATACAACATAACTAAATTGGGGGGTTATGGAAAATCATACATCAATCATAACTAGGGTTCAACTTAACCCTATATTAAATATCTACTCACTCATAATTAAACTAACAGAACACAAAATATAATAAGAACACATAATAATATTAAGAACAAAGAATAAAAAAACCTTTAATCTTTCTCCAAGAAGAAAAGTACAAGTCTCTCTATGTCTGTATGTATCTATGTATATCTGTATATCTGTATCTATGTCTCTCTCTCCCTATCTCTCAGATCTGATGTTTATATATATCCTCAAATATTTTAATGCCTTGAGAAAAGTACAATTACGTTTCCTAAACTGATTCTGTTTTACAAGGAAAATTCGTAGCTGACTTTTCTTCAGTAAATCTGAGCCGTTCCTGAATTAATTTAATAATTGGACCACTTTAGAATAAAAGAGATTTCCATTATCTTCGTGTGGGCTGTTAAATCGTCCAATTCTGACTTCTACATCTCAAGATATGACCCAAACAGTGAATTATGTGCAGGCAGCCCAACAAATCCGATTTTCCTTCTAATAAATCTCCAAATTAAGCTCTTTATTCTCCAATCCTTCCAAGTTTAGGATTTCCTTGCTTCCTACAATAAAACATTAAAATTTATTAAATAAAAATCCAATTAAATGCAAAATATAATAAAAATGAGAAATAAAATCATATAAAATATATATAAATATATACTCTATCAAACATCCCCACACTTAGCATTTTGCACGTCCTCGGGCAAATAAAGAAATAAAATAATACTAACTAATAGGACCACCACTTTCGTAGATGACACGATTGCATTGAGCGTATGCAACAAGCCGTTAAACCCCCAGGCAGCCCTAGTAGGACGAGTTTTGTCTCGTGAGGGTTTATAGAAGATATACCCACAAAATCAAATATTTTCAACCACCAAGTCTCTCAAACATGCAACATATCATAGTACTCTACACATTGTAAATCTCAATCACATAACAACCTGAAAGTGTCTGAAAGTACAAGTACTCTCACTTTAAGCATCATTAACACAAAATAATCCAAGTATGCACACAATGTCTAGATAGACAAAAATATCATGAGATAGACATCAAAATCGCATTCAACAAGTAAGCATGCTATGGATAAATATCTCACATTGCTCTCACTTCACACAAGTGTATGGGTATACGTGTATCGCTCAAGTTCAATCAATGTACTCATGTGCTACCATATGCTTGGTTGTCCACCAAATCTCCACCACCTCGTATATATGCATACATGAATCAAAAGGTCTTTGTTAAAGGTTGTAACGGGGCTTAGGTACGGGGTACGATATCAAAGAAACAGGCTAACAAGTGGCTAAACTTGATAACTAATAGAGCATAATGTTCACTTTTAATTAAAGCACCCAACATGAAAATTAGATCATGTAAAAGTTGATCCAGCTTTCACAAGCATTAAACTTCAAAGCACATATACCCCATGTACTTTCCCACTTTCACATTGTATCAATCAAATGAACAAAACTCTACTTTATCTTCCTCTTGCTCATAATTTCTCTTTTTTTTTCTTTTTTTCTTTTTCAAAGTCAAGTCATTCTCCAGTAACCAAGGGCAGTGAAAAGTCACCAAGAATGTATTTAATACCAACACACATGGATCGTCCCTTTAATATGACATTGCACTTGCCACCCATTGATCTCAAAGGAGTACTTGATACTTGTTTGCAATTCCATACCATATTGTATCCCACCAAAATGTAACCTTTAACCAAAATAAATCCCCACACTAAATATTCACCAACCCTTGAATTGAATCAATATGCTCTACCAGTAAATCAAGACAATAATAAATAAGTAGGCTCAAAAAATTTTAGATTGGTGATATACGAAAGAAACGGGTATAAGCTCAAGGGGTTCACTAAGGATTATTTTTCATATGGGTACTGTTTGGGTAAATGAGGTTAATCCTAGTGCCTTTATCATATTCATGCATACACATATCATGTAGTCTCAAAACGGTTTAAAACAAGTTCTAGAGCAACAAGAATCATGATGAACAACACACAACAAAAAAAAATGGATTGATAAAAAATTTATCAATCATAAATTAGGCTCAAATTCTCACATGGTGAAAGCATGCTTAACTCACTAAAATTGACCAAGAAACATCTCAAGTTTTTAAATGTTCGCAAGCACACACAAGGAATTACCAAGCATCAAATGATTTTTCATGAATGTGACACTCATAATTAATCATGCGAAATTAATCTACACAATGTGTACTTATCCACGCTAACATGCTTTTGAGACGAGGAAATTATATACAAAAAGTTTTAAATTTTCAAATTTTTTTAGATTTTTATAATATATAATTTTTTTGGGTTTTTTACGTCATTGAGAACTCATCCCCACACTTAAGTGGTTCATTGTCCTCAATGAATAATATATATAAATATACAAAACTAACAAGATCCTAAAAGAAATACAAAAAGAATAAGAGTGAAAAATTATACATAGAAAGGTTAGAAATACTCCCCTAGTGTATGAAGTCCCGGTTGAAAATTGTGGGAGAGTGTTCCTCCTCCAAAATCTTAGGTTGCCTCCCAAGAAGCGCTTTTTTAAGGTCTTTAGCTCGACCTTCTTGTTAATCAACCTGGTGAATGGATCGAAAGTGGAGCATCCACTTTCTCAATATATTTTCTTATGATCTCTCCCAAAAACTTATAACTTTCATCCATGGCTTTATCCAACAATACTATTCTTCTATCTCGAGCAAACTTTAAGAGTGCAACAACTATCCTTGACGTTTCATCTCGTGAGACAAACTTAAAAAGAAATTTAATAAGTAAGTCTTCCCAAGTGGTAATGGAATTTGAGGGTAACGAAAATAACCAATTTTTAGCTCCATCCCTTAAAGATAAAGGAAATAATCGAAGTCGAATGGCCTCATCAGAAACTCCATCACACTTGATAGTATCACAAATCTTCAAAAAGTTTTCAATATGAGCATCAGGATCTTCAACAGATAATCCACCAAACTGAATTTCACCAATCGATTTCATTATTGAAGGCTTCAAATTAACATTAGTGACATGTAAATCTCTCACCAAAATTGCAGGAGGTTTAGAGAGGAAAATATCAGCCTTCATATCTTGATCTTCACCCAAGGTCTTAACCATAAGAACAGCTTCATTACTCTTTTCAAGATCACTCTTCTTCAGAGAAGGGCTAAGCAAAGAGTTGGAAAATTTAAATTCCAATTTCTCAACTCCAACTTCAAAAGAAATTTTTCCATGCATCATATCAACTTTTGCACCAGCTGTAGCTAAGAAAGGTCTTCCGAGAATGATAGAATTTTGTGCATCTTCCTCCATCTCCATGACAACAAAATCACATGGAATAAAAAACTTTCCTACCTTGACAGGAACATCTTCAAGTATTCCAAGTGGAACTTTTACACTTCTATCTACTAATTGTAGAGTTATACGTGTGGGTTTGAGTTCACCCATCTGAAGCTTATTGCAGATTGATATGGGCATCAGACTTACACTTGCCTCAAGATCACATAGAGCTCTTTTGATTTCAAAATTCCCAAGTTTCACAGGAATAGAATAGCTACCTGGATCAGCTAGCTTTTTAGGAAGATTATTTTGCAAGATAGCAGTGCACTCTGCCGTTAATGAGATAGTAGAACTTTCTTCAATCTTTCTTTTGTTTGACAATAATTCCCTAAGGAACTTCCCATAAGAAGGCATCTCATTGATAACATCTAAGAAAGGGATATTAAGTTCTAACCTCTTCAAGATATCCATAAACTTTAAAAACTTCTCTCCAAGCCTAGCTTGCACCAATATTTGAGGAAACGGAACAGGTGGTACGTAAGGTCTGACAGGAGCAACTATGGGTTCCTTCTTCTCTTCTTCAATCGCTTCTTGCACAACAACATTTTCAGATTGAGTTTTCTCCCCATCTTCTTCAACAATAAAATTATCACTAATCATCTTCATCTCTGGCCCTTGAAATTCCTTACCACTTCTTAACGTTATAGCATTCACGTGGGCTCTATGTGGTTGTTCAGTTTGGCCAGGAAGTTGGCTTGAAGACTTGTTAAGTTGATTCAACTGTTGAGCAATTTGAGTGATTGAATTCTCCATCAACTTGTTATGAGCTTTTATCTCATTGATACTTGAGTCAAAGTAATCATTCTTCTTTGCTTGTGTAGAGATAAATCCTTCCAAAAGATTTTCCAAGTTAGATTTTTGCGGCTGAGCTGGTTGAAAACCTGGCAAATGAGAAAAATTATTTTGTGGAGGTTGAGCTTGAGCCTGGTTATTTCTGTAGGAGAAATTAGGATGATCTCTCCAACCTGGATTGTATCTGTTGGAGTAAGGATTATATTGTGGCCTTTGATTTTGGTTGTAGAGGGCATTTGCTTGTTCCATTGCTGTTCCAGAGGGATTGTATTGACAAGCATGTTGAGTGTGTCCAACTACACCGCATATTTCACATGATGGAACTTTAGATGAAGTTCTAGAATCCAATTGCTCAATCTTCTTAACCATTGCCTGCATAGTAGTATTCAACATGGTTAGAGCATCAACATCATACTTACCACCCTTCTTTGGATGATTTCTGTCACTGTAAGGATAATTATCATTAGACGCCATCTCGTCTAACAAAGTTTTTGCATCCTCCGTACTTTTTTTCATAATAGATCCACCAGAAGAAGCATCAACAAAATTTTGAAACTCTTTTGTTAACCCATTGTAGAATGTTTGGATCAACAACTAGTCAGGAATTCCATGGTGAGGGCATTGTCTCTGAAGTCGTTTGAATTTTCTCCAAGCATCATGAATTGTATCGTCATCATCTTGACGAAAGTTAGATATTTCATTCCTGAGCTTTGAAGTCTTCTTCTGACTGAAGAATTTAAGTAGAAACGCCTTTGCTAGACTATCCCAAGTAGTGAATGTATTTGGTCTTTCATCCTTCAACCAATCTTTTGCTGTATCTCGGAGAGAGAAAGGAAATAAGCGCAGCTTAATAGCATCATCACTAACATTGGTCAGCTTTATAGTATCACACTTTTCCAGAAAACTCTCAAGATGATCAACAGGATTTTCAGTGGACAATCCTGCGAAAGAATCATTGGAGACAAATTGGATGAATTGTGGCTTGAGTTCAAAGTGGGTAGCCGTGACTGTTGGTCTGACAATACTGGAGAGTACGTCTGTAGCGTCTGGCATACCATGCTCCCTGAGAGCCTTTGCTGCTGTCTCACCCATAACTTTCTTGTCTTTATTTTTCCTTCGTAGTCCTGTTTGTCTTCTTGCTGTAGCTTCAATTTCAGGATCAAGAGCAATCAAATTTTCTGTACCTGAACTTCGAGTGTGCATGCAACAAGGAAACTAGAAACAAAGATCAAATAACAAGGGAATAATAGCCGAAGCAACACAACTAAAAGACTTAGCTAAACTAACTCAAAAATTAACTAATCTAATATCGCTTTGTCCCCGGCAGCGGCGCCAAAAATTTGACAAGGCTGTCGCGTGCCTATCAAATAATAATATCTAACAAATCCTTCTAACTATGTAGTAGGGCAAGTCAGAGTCGATCCCACAGGGACAAACGTATCAATAACTAGTTATTCTTGATTCAATTCAACTAAGCAAGTAACACAATAAATTGTTGAGAGATTATTAATCTAAATATTATACTAAAGCAAATATGTGGTATTTATGAATTAACTAAAAACATCTAGAATTAAGTATCCCCACTAGCATGAATCAATGCAATCATGATTTTCCACCCCAATTAATCATATGCGACTCAAGAGGAATGATGCGCCCTATAAAATACTAATAACCTCTCTCGAGTATTAATGGCTTCTCTAAAATACACTCAAGCCTATTTTCATGGTATCATGCAATTTAGAGACATTAAACACAGCATCCTAACTTCCTAACAATCCGTTCTACCTATTTTCATGGAGAAGTTCATGTCCTTATTGGATAAATCACAACCATCTAAGTCCAACTTTCGATGATAAATAGATATTAGGTTCAAACAATACGCATAATCACGTCTGACATGTTATTGTTAATTAAGCACAACTCAATAAGCAAGAGCATACAACATAACTAAATTGGGGGGTTATGGAAAATCATACATCAATCATAACTAGGGTTCAACTTAACCCTATATTAAATATCTACTCACTCATAATTAAACTAACAGAACACAAAATATAATAAGAACACATAATAATATTAAGAACAAAGAATAAAAAAACCTTTAATCTTTCTCCAAGAAGAAAAGTACAAGTCTCTCTATGTCTGTATGTATCTATGTATATCTGTATATCTGTATCTATGTCTCTCTCTCCCTATCTCTCAGATCTGATGTTTATATATATCCTCAAATATTTTAATGCCTTGAGAAAAGTACAATTACGTTTCCTAAACTGATTCTGTTTTACAAGGAAAATTCGTAGCTGACTTTTCTTCAGTAAATCTGAGCCGTTCCTGAATTAATTTAATAATTGGACCACTTTAGAATAAAAGAGATTTCCATTATCTTCGTGTGGGCTGTTAAATCGTCCAATTCTGACTTCTACATCTCAAGATATGACCCAAATAGTGAATTATGTGCAGGCAGCCCAACAAATCCGATTTTCCTTCTAATAAATCTCCAAATTAAGCTCTTTATTCTCCAATCCTTCCAAGTTTAGGATTTCCTTGCTTCCTACAATAAAACATTAAAATTTATTAAATAAAAATCCAATTAAATGCAAAATATAATAAAAATGAGAAATAAAATCATATAAAATATATATAAATATATACTCTATCAAATTGTTTAATGTACACACAAGCATGCTAGCATCGTAAATGGAAAATGCTAAACTAGTTCTTAAGATTAAAAATCTAGAATCTAAAAATGAAGAACTAGAGCTTGTAGCTGTCACATTAGAAGATCTTAAGCAAAAGAACGTGTACTTAGAGAACCATGTCAAGTGTAATGATGATATAAAGACTATCCTCAGGAAGCAGATTTCAGATTTAGATTTGAAGCTGAATGCTTTTAAGAATTCCGCCCTAATTGCTAAGGAGATCATTGATACTCAGGCCATAGGGAATAAAACTGCTATTGGACTTGACTATTCCAAAAAGGTTGGGAAAAGGACTCTGGAATTTCCTGTGACATCTTCTATTGTCAAGAAGGATATTCCACATATTCTTAAGAATGTGGTCAGTCCAGTCTTTGTCAAGCCCTTCTCAGAACCTTTTCATGAGGATGACCTTTACATAGCACAAGAATTGCTTGAGGAGGATTTATTGAAGGAAAAAGAGGTAAAGACTAAGTTGCCTAGGAATTTAGTAAAAACTGTTATACCTAAAACTGAAGTAGGTGACTTAGTTAGTAATGTTAAAAAGAACAGGAATGGGAAAAAGAAGATTATTAATCAGGAAATGGTTCCATATTCTCCCATTGCATCTAGGAAGTTGTGCGCTATTTATAATTCTGCTGGACACCTTACACATGCATGTAAAAAGGTTAAAGTAGAAACTGCTAATACTTCTGAAATGCATAACATGTCTGACATGCCTGATCTTCATGAACCCTGTGGAAAGAAAGAGTGTTTTCTATGTAAGTACAACATCATGCATGCTTATTTTAAGTTGATGAATGATAGTAGCAATAGCACTGTTAATGTTAAATCCACAGATACTATGAATATCAAACAGGGTAAGACTAAATTGAATGTTACTCCTGTCAAATCATCTAAACCTTCAGGACCCAAACAATTTTGGGTACCAAAGTCCGCTTAATCAATCTGTGATTGCAGGGTAAGGTTAAAAGCTCAAAGGTTGTGTGGATTCTGGATAGTGGTTGTTCTAGACACATGACAGGTGAAGAGTCCCTGCTTACAGAGGTGGTTAAGAAGACCGGCCCAATTGTAACCTTTGGAGATGACAGCAAAGGATTCACTACGGGATATGGTAAATTGAAAGCTGGAAATGTCATCATTGAGAACATCTCTCTTGTTGAAGGATTAAAGCACAATCTTCTAAGTATCAGTCAGTTCTGTGATAAAGGCTACAATGTAGATTTCAGAAAGGACAAGTGCTTGATCACCAACAGGAAGGATGAGAAGCTTACTCTACTGGGAGTGAGAAAAGGAAATTTGTTTATAGCTGACTTAAGTTCTACCAGTGAAGGAGAAGTTACATGTTTCTATGCAAAGGCATCTTCAGAACAAATTTGGCTATGGCACAAGAAGCTCTCACACTTGAACTTCAAAACTATGAACTCTTTGGTAAAGAGAGAGTTAGTGAGAGGGTTGCCCCTGATGGAATTCAATCAGGAGGGACTATGTGAAGCATGTGAAAAAGGGAAGTCGAAGAAAGCATCACATGGAAGCAAAGGAATGACAAGTATTACTGAACCATTACAGCTGATTCATATGGATTTATTTGGTCCAGTCAATGTTATGTCACTTTCAAGAAAAAGATATGCATTGGTGATGGTGGATGACTACTCCAAGTACACGTGGGTGTTGTTCATACAATCAAAGGATGAAGCAACACAACTAATCATTGATCACATCAAGAAGATAGAAGTGGAAGCTAAGCTACCTGTGCGGACAATCAGATCAGACAATGGAACTGAATTCAAGAATGCATGTAATAACCCCAAATTTTGGCCTTAGTTAAAAAAAATAAAATTTGATGAATAATAAATTTGCTGATGAAAAATATTTTCAGACCACACTGTATAGAAGACATGGAACGAATGTTTCGAGGTTATATTATTGATGTATACGAAGAATAAAAGAATGTAAACGCAATCAGAATCAGGAGATTCCCATTCGAATTTTTAATCACTATTCATCGGACAATCGAGGATGTATTGATTTGATCATTTTGAGAAAGTGTGTAGGATGAGAAATCCATGATCATACCTTAAGCCAAGGAGAGAAATCTAGGATCACATAGTAAACCAAGGAAATGGAAAGATCAAGGAAGTATCCCCTAGATTTGGTACAGAGAAACGTTTTTAAAACCCCTTGAAACTATCGCGAAACAGAAGCGTAACAAATTATGGATTAAACCCTAACCAAAGGAGGAGTAATATATGAGATCATCAACTGCATTATATAAAATAATTGAGGATGCCAATAATGACATAAGCATGATGCAAGAGAATGACATAAGCATGACAAGTGATGACAAGGTGATGAATCACCACATTGTCACCACTTTCACCACCACCACAAATACAAAAGGAGCCTTGTCATTGGTGACAAGTCTTGATTACGGCCACACAAATTAGATGACAAGTGTTAAGTGTATTTATACAAAACAAAACAAAAAGAAAATCAAAGAAAACAAAGCAAAAAGAGAAGCATCAAGGTGAAGAACACCATTCGGCTTTTTCATTCCATTAAGTCCTTCAAATTTTTGCTCCAACTTCCACTCAACCATAAATCTTGTTCTTGGGCTCTAAATCACCCTCTTCCAATATCCAAGGTAGATCTCTAATCTTAGCCTCATCCATGGATCATAGCTTGGTCAAAAATGGATTCAAAGTTGATGATGAATAGTGATGTGAATAGTAAACTCATAAGATCTTGTTTTGTTTTGATGATTTTAGGTTTGATTAGCATAGTTAAGGAGCAAGGAAGGATATACCATCCATATATAGCCTTTTTTAAGTTCCAAAGAAGGTATAAAACTTCTTTCTTTTTAAGATTATGTCTTGATCTAGTAGTTATAAGTGATTAGTTAAGAACTATGTAGTAATAAAGCATGTATGCATGATTTTAAGCATGTTTGATGGTTGATTTGTGGATAAACTTATGAACTAAGGTGTGACCTTGTTTGGACAGAAAATGGTAGTATTAGTTTGAGGTTTTATTGGTGGTTGGTTGATGGTTGATTTGTAGTTGGATTGAGTGTTTAAAAACACGGGAAGTACGCGTAAGCGCCGTTACCATGTCAGATTTTACTTAGGTAGTTTAGACAGAAACCATGATTGCATTACAGGGCATAAACTTGAAGTTTCTGACCATGATCATGTAGGCTCTGTTTCCTAGATTGTTTTAGCGAAAGAATCGTGTCGTTTCGATTTACGGTTTAGGAGAAACGTCCGTTTTAGTGAAAGCGGTTTCGCGTAACTAGATAGTTCATTGTATGAACTTTGAGATAGGGATCAAGCCCTTTAAAATTGGAATTGGATTGCGATATTAAAATGGATACTAGTATGTATAGTCTAGAAAGGAACCTAGAAGGTTTCGTGTCAAAACGATAAGTTTGTGATTTTAGAAAAATGCGAGGACAAAGGTTGCGCGAGTTAAATACCCTTAAGGGGATGGTTTAAAACAAGGAAATGGTAAAGGAAAAGTACTTGGGATTTGTGAATATATTTTCACCCAAACTTGTGACTTAAGAGTTACGGAACGTCATGAGGTTATAGATGACCAAGAGTGAATGGATGTTCGTTAATAGAACGTTAGTGCTTAAGTTAAATGCACTTTAAATGATTAAGCCAGGGGAGTGATCCGGTATTTCTTTGTTTATAGATTTCCCGGCAAGTTCTTTTAAACCTAATTTTATAATTATTTTTTTAATAAGTTTACCTATTTTAACATTGTTAGGTCCAAAGTATCTTAGAAGGGGGGGTTGAATACGATACCTACAAATAATTCAATTTCGTTCACGGATTAATCATTTAGTTCTATAACGAAATCAAACACACCAAATCAAACCAAGAGTCGGGGAATATATCTTTTTATAAATATAAACCTCGAGGGGTGCTACAATTTCTAATCCGTAGATTAGCTTCAATGAGTTCTAGGTTATTCACAATCAATACAATGATAGAAATCTGAGCAATATTAATTTCTTCAGTAATCTCTCTGGCTCAATCTCTCTCTTAGTAATTGCTACTGTAAATGAACCTCGACTTAAGAAGACACACTTCCTCTGTAGTAATTGTAGGCTTTGTTTTTGAAAACTATCGAACTAAACTTGAAGAATCAATCTTGGTCGTCCATCTTCAAAATCAACCTGACAAACAAACTACTTTTCACCTGCTCCCAAATCTAAAAACCATCGAATGAAATAAAGTAATTTTCCATTCGATAGTTTTTTTAATAAAACTATCGAATGACAAATTAAATTATATTGGTTTTCTGATTGTTTTCCTTAAACACATTAGATGGTTTTCATAAATGAAAAACCATCGAACTATTTCTTGTCCTTGTTCTTTTAAACAATACCTTTTGAGTTTCAGGGTGTTTAAGTTTTAGACTGTTTCAATTTCTTCTGAGACGATAAAACAACTTGATCTTTTAAGTGCCGTCAACTAGTGCAACTGGTCTGGTTCACAGATGAATAACACTTGATCAACTCTTCTTCTATGTCTTCAATTCAATGCTGCTGATAAGTCCTTTGTCGTCCTGGTTGCTTCAAATTAATCACTGGAATCCTGTGGTACTAACCCTAAATCATTCACATACTTCTGTAGTCTTGAAAGTCTTGTTTCTTTTGCTGTCACTGAGGCTTGAACATTTTCATGAACTTCTTTCCGTGACCTGTTTACGGACTTCAAGAATACATACCGTATTTTGATTTTTTGAGTTTACCTTTTCTTCTTTGATTCTGGATTCCTGTGCTTCTGTTAATACTACTGTCTGTCTTGTCCTTTGTTGAGTTGTAGTTATCTATTTTACATCTTATATTACATTATGATTTACAATCTCCCCCTATTTGATTGGATAGAGTTCGACAAGCAAATACTTCGAGGATAACTCAACTAACTAAGAAAACATTAAACTAATTAAAGTAAGACAGCTTAATAATATTAAATGCATTCTGGATCAGATATATATACATTTCCAGATTTCATAAATCTAAAAACAATAAAACTTTATACATTGAAGTTGCTCCTCTAGTCTGAGCTGATAGTTCTTTTGTTCTTTGCTTATGTTGTTCAGTCCATTTCGATCTCACCTTCTTCAATCATTGGATTGGAGTTAGCAGCATGATAATCAATCACTGATGGATAGTGCAATGAATCTCCAGGTTTAAGGATTTCTCCTTGGATGTGTCTTCCAATATATTCAACCTCTTGACCCACTCCAGCCCACAACCATGCAATGTTAACATCTTTCTTGCTTAGCTTTGGCATGTTTGGTAGTCTGGTACGCACTTCCAATCCTTTTTCCACTCTCTTCCTATAATAAGGAACATTCTCCATTAGAAATCTTTGTAGAGTGTCGGCTACTTTGTCCTTCTCCGTTGATGTGAATCCAGTGGATCTAAGATACTTCTCAACTGAGATTAGATAGTTGCTTGGATAGTCTCTCAGTTTGTCCTCAGTCAAATAGCAGATTCTGAACAAGTCATTCGTCATGAATCTAACCATTGGAGGATCTTCAGTAATCTCTGGACCGACTTTCATCAAGATCTCTTTAACATGCTCACGGAGCAGTTCATTTAGTCTTGTAGTCCTCGGAATCTTGATGAGCATTACCTGAAGTTCTGTGTATGTTCTCTGTTCAAAAAACTTAGTGGAAATCACAAAGGTACCTTTCTCAAGAAAGTTGATCAATATGTTCCAGGCACCGTGTGCTTTAACCCCAGCTTTCAGAAAGATCACAGTATTTCTCAATGCAGTGAAGTAAGTATGATCATCAGGATTTGCACTTATTATGTCCTGAATTATGACTTCCACCTCCGCATTGTCGTTGACTTCTAAACCGTCTTCAACTCCACAAAAGGTTTTGTAAGCCATCTCCCAGTCAATACCTTGCTTCTGTGCTAAATCCATCATCTTCTTCTTCCTCACTTCAGCATACATCTTGAATCTTTTAAGCTTCTCACTCCTTAGAACTGCTTGTTGTCTCTCTCTCTCAGCTTGCCTGGCATCTATTGCAGCTCTGTCAGCTTTTACCATCTCCAAGGCAGCTTCTTCTTCCAGTGATAGAGAATTTGCTTCTTCTTCCATATCATCATCCAAGATAGGATGTTCTATTGGCTCTGGATAATATGGCTCATGCTCCTCCTGAATTGGTTGCTCTTGCATGATCTCAAATTCCTCCTCACTCTCTTCTTCTTGCACAATGTCTTCAATCCAGTACTGTCTAACTGGAATAGCTTCATTGGTTTCCCAAACTCCCCATCCAGATGTTTTCCATCCTTCACGTGTCTCCCCTTCTCCAACTTTCTCCCCCTTAGTTGAGGAATCATCGATGTAGTTATCCTCATTGTAAAAGGTAGTAGAAGGACCAGGTTGTTGATTTGAAGGTCCGGGTTGTTGGTTCCTCAACATATTCCATATAGACTGTACTCCGTCGCCTTGATTCTCCATGAACTCCGCAATCTCCTTGTTCATTTCATGCATAGAAGCTATCTTCATGTCAATGTCATCCAATCTTGAGTTGGTAGTCTTTTCAATGTGATCCAATCTCTTGTTTAGCTTAGACTCCACTCTTGAAAGGGTGTTCATTGCATCTTTTACCCGAGCTTGACCATCCCGGATAACCAGAACGTCTTCCTTCAAAGCTTCTTGCCCTTGAGTCAGAGAATACACCTCATTCATGAAACCATCTTTCAGCTCCTTAACGTCCGTCCTCAATTCGATTAGTTCTTCCATAGCTTCCTTCTTCAAGGAGTCCACTGCATGCTTCGTACCTGTTATAGTGCCAGATGCACTGCCAATGACCCTGAAAGTTCTTCTGGAATCAGCTGCAGCCAAGTCAACCTTCTCTTGAATAGACTTTAAAGAAGCATTGTCTTGACTATAGGAGATCCCTTGGTCAAAGGAAGGTCGCAGTGGAACCTTGTATAAAGGATTTCCTTGTAGATCATGAACTGTCATCTCCTTGAGCGAGGATTGAACATGTACCTCTCTTTCTGTAGATCGTAGCAAATCATCAATATTTGAAAGGGTTAGGGTGTCACTCCTCACATTTGGCTCTGGGTGTACACTCAACGTTTCTGCCGGTGTTTCACTCATTTTTCCTTTCCCACTCAAGCCAGGTGTAAGTGTTGGTGTTTCACTCAATCCCTTAGTGCTAGTTGTACCTGCAGAAGAAAACACCATAGCCATCCTTAAGGAGGTCACCGGTGGTGCAATGGGGCTTCGCAAGTCCCCGTCCTTGGTTAAACCAAGTTGCTGATCATCCGTAGATGATGTATCCTTTGTAGGATCTAGAGTTTGAATCTCTAGGAGGCTAGAATCAGGCTCTATTAACAGCAGAGATCCTGAAACTTCCCCAATAGTCTGTGAAGACTTTACCTCAGTTAACTCCTCAATGTGAATTGATTCGTTATCACCGAGTTGCCGATCTACACCTACGTTAGACCCTTTACCCGCATGATCCAGATATGTTCCATCTGGGGAGGTAGACAATGACCCTTTAGATTGTGCATTTAGGTCAAAGCCTTCTCTCGACGTCTGTGAAGACACTTGGTTCTTAGAACCTTCAACCAGTAAACCTGACCGTAATATGGTCGGAATACCAGTTGCTTCTGTCAATTCCTCCTTGCTAGATTGAGCTATTGGTTCAGATATTGCTTTAGTTAATGTAGCCCAATCAGCATCAGAAAAATCAATAAAGGGCCCTTTGGAAGTTTGAAATAAAGTATCAACAGTTGCCTCGGTTTCTATTCTTCTCCTTTTAGAGGAAGGCAGAGCTGTTGTTGAAGGGTGTATCTCCTTATGTGGTGCTGCTATGGCACTATCTCCCTCTACACTCACGGATGTCTGAATATTGGGTATAGGAGGGGAAGGAGGTTCGTTTATGTTTTCATTTGGCACTTCCAAAGGCTCTTCGACCGTGGTTAGAGATTGTGGGTTTGCAATCTCATGGTCTGGAATGGCCACTGAGGGCTCTGGATCTACATCCATTGTGTTAGGAATATGTTGTTCTTGATGATAAACATAAAACACTTAGTAGAATTTGTGTAAAGTCATTTTGTAGCTGTCAACGAAATGGCATGCTTTGCAGCATTCCGTTGACAGGAAGCTCATCAACGAAATGAGTGATGTAGCAATTGCACTGTACAATACTTCACAGTTTGATATGCATTTTGTTGTATGTATTAGATAGGTTTTCTAAGTCATGTTGACTAAATGCTAGATACGCAAAATAGGTTGGTTAATTGTAAATATCTTGTGCCTTGTAATTTTGCCTAAGTGAAGACATGTCAACGGAATGAAGATTACTCTGTCAACGGAATGAAGTTTACTCATCAACGAAATGAAGTTTACTCATCAACGAAATGGAGAATAAAGCTATCAACGAAACACATCTCCCTGCTATCAACGAATCATTATTGCTTTTCTGAATAGTTGACAAAGTGATAGTGACAGTTTACTGAACATATCTAAAGGTGATGTGGAAGTGTACTTTGCATTGGAAACCATTAAAATGGACATGGGGAATAAGGAAACATCCCAGTTTCCAATTGGGCTCTTGGGAGTGATCATAATAAGCATGAAGACAAAAGCAAGGATCTCCAAGGACCACTGGACAAAGGGATGAAAAGCAAACTATTGGAGGTTACCTTTAGTGTAGCCAAAAATAGCTTTGTAAACTTGGGAATATATATAACCAAGTGTAGCAGTTAAAATAAGAGTAAGAGAAGAAAAACAAATAGATTGTATTAGCTATATTTGAGAGCATACTTCTCTACATTCTTGTAACTGAGCAGCTGTGTACATTTTGTTTCACAGATTATTTCCGCAATAAAAATCACTTCAGTTGGATCATCAAACAATCCAACTGAAATTATTTATGTGCTTGTGATTTTTACTTTAAGTTCAGTTTTATTTGTAAGTTGTTTTTAAGTTTAAGAAATATCAAGAATTGTATTCAACCCCCCCTTCTACAATTCTGTTAGGTCATTTGGGATTAACAATTGGTATCAGAGCAAGCTTCTAACATACAAGAAGTTTAAAGATCAAGACCAAAACAGTAACCATGGTGAAGAAGGATGCAGGAGTAAAGATACCAGTTCTTGATAAGGACAATTACTTTCACTGGAAAGTAAAGATGCATTTACATCTCATGTCTATGGATGAAAGATATGTAGACTGCATTGAGAAAGGTCCACACGTTCCCATGAAGTTTGCATCTAGAGTTGGACTGCCAGATGATGCTCCTGATGTGGAAATTCCAAAACTTGTCTCAGAATGGACTATTGAAGATGTCGTAGAAGTCCATAAAGATAAAAGAACCATGAATTCTGTTTAATGGTTTGGAGCAAGAGATGTTTGACAATGTCATCAACTGTACAACCTCCAAAGAAGTATGGGACACTGTTAGAACTCTCTGTGAAGGAACTGAGCAAGTTAGGGAAAATAAAATGCAACTCCTTATACAACAAAATGAGCATTTTCATTTTAAAGCTGGTGAAACCCTAAATGACACGTTTAGTAGGTTTTAGAAGCTTTTGAATGGATTAAAGCTGTATGGGAGGATCTATCAAACCAAGGATTCAAACCTTAAATTTCTCAGAGCTCTTCCAAAAGAATGGAAGCCTATGACTGTTTCTCTCAGAAACACTCAAGAGTACAAAGACTACACTCTTGAAAGGCTTTATGGAACCTTGAAGACATATGAGTTGGAAATGGAGCAAGATGAAGAAATTGAAAAGGTACAGAAGAAAGGTGGATCCATTGCATTGATTGCATCTGTGAACCAACTGGAAAATGACAATGAAGAAGCTGCAAAGGCCACAACTAGTCGAGCTAGTTGTAGAAGTGATGTTAGCAAGGGTAAAGGCAAGATGACAGAAGAAGAAGAACCAGAACCAGCCAACTTGGATGACTTAGATGAAATTGATGAACACATTGCTTTTCTGTCAAGAAAATTCTCTAAGTTCAAGTTCAAGAGAAACTCAGAAGCAAGGCCAGCAAGGAGAGACTTTCAACCCAGAAAAAATAACTGGATTGAAAAGTCTAAATCTAAATGTTTCAATTGTGGAATGCTTGGTCACTTTGCTGGAGACTGCAGAAAGCCCAAGGTTGAGAAGGGCAACAGGAAATTTGAGACTGTTGATTATAAAAAGAAACACTTTGAACTTCTCAAGCAAAAAGAAAAGGCTTTCATGTCTCAGGAGTATGATTGGGCTGGTAATGGTGAAGATTCTGATGATGATGTTGAATATGTCAACTTGGCTCTTATGGCTAACAATCATGAGCAGGAAGAAAGCTCCTCAAGCAACCAGGTAACAATTACTAATTTTTCTGAGCTTTCTAAAGAGGAATGCGATAGTGCAGTAAATGAAATGTCTACTGTATTATATAATTTGCGTGTTACTCTTAAATCACTTACCAAAGAGAATTCAAGAATAAAAGAGACTAATTTGCTCTTAAGTGATAGGAATGCAATGTTAGAAGCACAACTCATTGATTTTGAGAAAATGAGGTGTGTAAGTAGGGACGCTAAGAAGGAACTTGAGAACGTGTTAGAAAGGGAAGAAATTCTTAAGGCACAACTTGAAATAGAACAAAATGTGATTGCTAAATGGAAAGATGCCAGGAATGTTGCTACCAACATCATTAATGTTCAAGGTATGGAATCTTTCTGTGAACAATCATGGAAAAAGAACAAAGAGAAGCTAGGGTATGTTGGTGAAACCTTAGAATCAGAAACAGAGTCAACAAACAACATTGATCATTTGTTGAAGGTTGATATGTCAACGGAATGCAATGTTTCGTTGACAGATGAACCATCAACCGATCAGGTTGTTTCGTTGACAAAGAAAAGAAAAGATGAACTCACTAGACTTAATAATAAGTATGGTCCTGTCACCAAGAACTTTGTTCAAGGTGAGTCTAGTAAATCAAAGAAAGTTGAGAAGCCTGTTGAGAGAGCTAATGTAGGTCACTTGTCCAACAAGCAATTGAAAGATAAGTTAGAGAATGTTCAAGTTGAGGCTAAGGGAAATAAAAAGAATAACAGGAATGGCAAAGTAGGGATTAACAAACACAACAATTACACACCTGATAAATATGCTCCTAGAAAGATATGTGTTAATTATGGAAGTGTTAGTCATTTATCTACTAACTGCAAATCTGTTAAGAAGACTGCCAAAGTGAAAATGTCTAAGCCTGCTATGAATGGTTCTATGCCTACAATGCCTATTATGCCTAACATGTTTGCTCCATATGCACAATTTCAAAATCCATATGCCAGCATGCCATTTGTGCCTAATCCATACATGAATATGTTTAATGTGCCACAAATGCCATGGAATATGAATAACATGTTTGTTCCTCCAACTATGCATGCTGTGAATGAAAATGTAAGCAACCCTCAGAAATCAACACCAAGGATAAAGATTGATTTAAATCAATCTGAGCCCAAGGTGCAAAATGATATAAAAGGAAAAGCAAAGGCTAACAAAACAGGACCCAAGGAAACTTGGGTACCAAAATCAACTTGATTTGGTTTTATTGTGTGCAGGGAGACAAAAGGAATCTTTGGTACTTGGATAGTGGTTGTTCAAGACACATGACTGGTGATTCTACCCTGCTCACAGAGTTTCAGGAAAGAGCTGGCCCTTGTATTGCTTTTGGAGATGACAGCAAATGCTACACTAAGGGATATGGCTTGATTTCAAAAGAGAATGTCATCATAGATGAGGTTGCATTGGTGGATGGTCTTAAGCACAATTTGCTTAGTATCAGCCAACTTTGTGACAAAGGATTTTTAGTTACTTTTTCTAAAGAAGCCTGTGTTGTTTCTAAAGGAGGAAACAACAATGTGGTAATGACTGGATTCAGAAGAGGGAATGTGTACATTGCTGACTTTAGTAGCACAAGTCCAGACACCATCACTTGTCTTTTCAGCAAGGCAAGCAAGGATGAAAGTTGGCTATGGCACAAGAAACTGTCTCATCTGAATTTCAAAGTTATGAATGATTTGGTGAGGAAAGATCTTGCTAGAGGAATTCCACAAGTGGAGTTTTCCAAGGATGGTTTGTGTGATGCCTGTCAAAAAGGGAAACAAAAGAAGGCATCATTCAAAAGCAAGACAGAGTCATCAATTGTCCATCAGCTTGAGTTGCTTCATATGGATTTGTTTGGCCCTGTAAATGTCATGTCTATTTCAAAGAAGAAATATTGTCTTGTGATTGTTGATGATTTTTCTAGATTTACATGGACTTTCTTTTTGCACTCCAAAGATGAGGCAAGTGAAATCATTATCAATCACATCAAGATGGTAAACAATCATCCTGACTTGAAAGTAAGAAGGATTAGGAGTGACAATGGGACAGAATTCAAGAATTCAAGCATGAAGGTGTTCTGTGAAGAAAATGGTATTTTGCATGAGTTTTCAGCAGCAAGGACACCACAGAAAAATGGTGTAGTTGAAAGGAAAAACAGAACACTTATTGAAGCTGCAAGGACAATGCTAGATGAATCAAAGTTACCAACTTATTTTTGGGCTGAGGCAGTTAATACAGCTTGCTTCACTCAAAATATTTCTTTGATTAATCAGGCCAAAGGAATGACCCCTTATCAGCTACTCAAAAGAAAGAAGCCACTATTGGATTTTCTTCATGTCTTTGGATGCAAGTGCTTTGTTCTGAGAAATCAAGCTGAGCATTTGGGAAAATTTGAAGCAAAGGCAGATGAAGCAATATTTGTGGGATATGCAGCAGGGAAAGCTTACAGAGTCTATAATCTCAGAACCAACATTGTTATGGAATCTATACATGTTGTTTTTGATGATCTCAAAATTCAAGGTCTCTGTGATGAAGGTTTCCATGAAAGTCTTTCTTTTGAAAATGAGGAAGGAGATCAAGTGAATCATGTTAAGGCTACTGAGAAACAGCCTAAAGTTTTTGTATCTAGCACAGATGAAAGCAGCAGTGAAGATGAAATTGCTACATTAAGATTGAAAAGAATAGCTGCTAGCAGACCAAACGGTCATTTCGTTGACAGTCATGTTGGTGGATTCGTTGACAGTCAAAATGAGCGTTTCGTTGACAGCTAAAATGGTCATACCGTTGACAGTCATAGAAATGCTTCTAGAAGTGATCAATTGGGGACAACAAACTCAGGGGGAGTTTCTCAAGGACAAATATCCAATCAAGGCAATCATGATCATGAAGCTACCTCTTCAAGAGCAAATCTACCTCCCTCAAGGAAATGGACTAAAGATCATCCCTTTGAACTTATTACAGGTGATGTTTCTTCAAAAGTTCAGACTAGAAGATCAACTCAAGAAGAATGTCTATATAGTAGCTTTCTGTCTCAAGATGAGCCAAAGAAAGTTGAGGATGCACTTCTAGATCCAGATTGGGTTTTGGCCATGCAAGAGGAGCTAAACCAATTTGAGAGGAACAATGTTTGGAAGCTGGTGCCCAAGCCTAAGGACAGGAGTGTCATAGGCACAAAATGGGTGTTCAGAAACAAGATGGATGAAAATGGCATAGTCACAAGGAACAAAGCTAGATTGATTGCAAAAGGCTATTCACAGGAAGAAGGAATTGATTTTGATGAAACCTTTGCTCCTGTTGCAAGACTAGAAGCAATAAGGATTTTCCTAGCCTATGCAGCCCATGCCAATTTCAAGGTCTATCAAATGGATGTGAAGAGTGCTTTTCTGAATGGGGAATTGGAAGAGGAGGTGTATGTAAGTCAACCTCCTGGTTTTGAAGATGATGACTTTCCAGAATATGTATACTTCCTCCTCAAAGCACTCTATGGTTTGAAACAAGCACCTAGAGCCTGGTATGACACACTTTCACAGTTCCTCCTTGAGAATCACTTCACTAGAGGTAATGTAGATAAAACTCTTTTTCACAGGGTTGTGAATGGCTCTACTATACTTGTTCAAATTTATGTAGATGACATAATCTTTGGGTCTACAGATGTGAAACTTTGTCAAAAGTTTGCCAAGCTTATGCAAAGTAAATATGAAATGAGCATGATGGGAGAATTAACTTACTTTCTTGTTCTTCAAGTGAAGCAAGTTAATGAAAGCATTTTCATTAGTCAAACAAAATATATTCATGATTTATTAAAGAAGTTTAACTTAATGGAATGCTCTCCTGCCAAAACTCCCATGCCTACTGCCACCAAACTTGAATTGAATACTAAGGAAAAATCTGTGGACATTTCAGGTTACAGAGGCATGGTAGGCTCACTTTTATATTTAACAGCTAGTAGACCTGATATTATGTTTGCTACATGTCTATGTGCTAGATTTCAAGCTGATCCTAGGGAATCCCATTTAGTTGCTATTAAAAGAATTTTCAGATATCTCAAAGGAACACCAAACCTTGGCATTTGGTATCCTAGAGAATCTGGCTTTGAACTAATTGGTTATTCAGATGCAGATTTTGCAGGATGTAAAATTGACAGGAAAAGCACAACAGGCACCTGTCAATTCTTAGGAAACAAGCTTGTCTCATGGTTCAGCAAGAAACAAAACTCAGTTTCTACCTCCACAGCTGAGGCTGAGTATATTGCAGCTGGAAGTTGTTGTGCACAGATTTTATGGATGAAAAATCAACTACTTGATTATGGAATAAGAGTTGAGAAAATTCCTATTTTCTGTGACAACACTAGTGCCATTGCCATTACTGAAAATCCAGTGCAGCATTCAAGGACCAAGCACATTGACATCAAGTACCATTTCATTAGAGAACATGTTATGAATGGTACTGTGGAGTTACATTTTGTTCCAAGTGAACAACAACTTGCAGACATCTTTACCAAGCCACTTGATGAATCCACATTCTCAAGATTAGTAAGTGAGCTAGGTATGCTAAATTTCTCTTAATTATTTTGAGATTTTTGCAAGTTAAAATGCAGCCAAAAATTTGCTATGTTTTTCTGTGAATTAATTTTCTCAGGAAAAAGTAAAATTTTGTCTAAGTCAAAATTACTATGTCAACGAAACGAACCATTTCGTTGACAGTCTTAGCATTTTTCTGGGTGATTCGTTGATAGCTCTTTTATATCAACGAAACGCAGCTTAATCAACGAAATAAGACGAGACTTTAACCGCCCAATCCTGATTCGTTGATTTAGCGCAATTAATCTGAACCGTTGAAATTTGACACGTCCGTTACCACGATCTATGCATACACCCCTGTAAGTATAAATCATGGTAATTCTTTAAAAGTAACGGTTATATTTTTTAAGCCAATCCAGTAATTTACATTTGTTATTGGACTTTTTTCTGAGAATTTTTGGGGGAGTATTTAAGAAATTCTAATTTCTTTAATTTCTTTTTACCTGTTCTCAAAAATTCCAAAGGCTTTTCTCTCTTCTTCTCTCTAACAAGCAATTTAGTTCGAAGCTTTTCTTCACACAACAATGGTACCCATAGTCAAGCTTATGTCAGCAGGAGGGTTCATTTATGAAAAGAACAACTCAATTCCATTTGTTGTCAAGGAAAGTCCAAACAGTATCTTTTTCAAGATGATGGACTTCATTAAGAACTGCAAGTTGAGCTATGCAATGTTTCACTCAACTCCTCTCTATAATGAGATAATCGAGGAGATTTGGACCTCATGTGAGTATAGTGGAACAAACTGCACACTACAATTCACCATCCAAGGTAAAGAGTACATAGTTAATTCTGATGTATTGCAAGCATGTCTACATATTCCTGAAAATAACTGTAATGTGTTGCCTACAAATACTGAAATGGTTAACTTGCTAAACTCCATAAACTACTCTTTGCCTACTGATAATCTGGGTAGAATAATTAGGAGAGGATTGGTTAGAGAATATAGTTATTTAGCTGATGCATTTATCAAGGTATTTTCTGGTAAGATTAGCAATTTTGATGCATTGACCAATTCTATGTTAATTCTATTTACCATGCTCCTAACTGATAGATATTACAACTTTAGCACCCAACTTATGTATGAAATTGGTGCTAAGTTGGGTGATAAGGCTAATAGGAAAAAGAATATCTATTATGCTAGGTTTCTGATGATGTTGGCTAATCATGTTAGTCCAACACCATTAGTTATCTCTAACCCTGTTTCCAAGTTTGAGTGTTTTGTGCAAGAGAAAAGGGTTCTGACAGATATACTGAGACTTAACCACAATGGTGATGTCCCAATGGTGTATTTGCCCATCATTGAGGTGACTTCTTCTAACCCTGTTAGTATAGTTGCTACTTCTACTATTTCACCCACCAATGTTGCTATGGAGTCTGTAGCTGTGTCCCAACAGGCTCCTGCCCAAGCAGCAAAACCTAAATCAAAGAAATCCTCAAAGCCAACCTCAGGTGCTTCTCAAAAGGCACCTGTTGCAAAAACTACTTCACAACCAAAGGGGAGTGATTCAGGAGTTGTGAGAGGTGAGGGAAGGGGTGAAAATCAAGGAAACCCTAAGAATAAGGAAGGAAAGCAGAGTGAAATCCAGCCAAGCCCCATTGTGTCTTCCCAACAAGGCACAATGAGTAAAATGGATTTAAACACAAGTCTAGTTGCATCCTCCCAAAAGGATGTGATTATTGAAACAAGCTCTCCTCCAAGAGCACACTCCAAAAGGGTAAGGGACACTTCAAGCCTAAAGTCTACATTTTCCCAATGCCAAAGGAGAGTGAAACAAAAATCCAAGGGTACACAGGGTGCACACACTCTGGAAGCAACACTTCCAGTTTCACAAATTCAGTTTGATGTAACCCCTATCATTACTCTGGGGTTACAGTCCCATTCTCTAAACATCAACCTTGAACTATCTCCATCAAATTCACCAACTCAATCTTTAGATGTGGACATGATCCATTCATCTATTCCTGATTCTCCAACTCTAATCTTGGAGAAGCCCCACTCTGAAGCTGGTGGTCATCACTTATTAAGTGATTTGTTGGGCCATCAACCAACTTTTTCTGAAGTTGCAAGAGGATCTGTGGACCAATCTCTAAAATCAATCACCACAGATTCTACTGTAATTTCACTTTCTCAAAGTGCTTTATTGACTTCATCAACGAAACAGCCTCTTTCATTGACAAGTGTTTCTCCATCAACGGTATCCATACCGTTGACAGTTCAAACTACCATTCCGTTGATAGGTCATTCTACACCCCTTATTGAAAATCAAGTTGTTTCCACAACTAGTGTAGATGACCTGGTGGTAGTTGAGACACTTTTAGGTTTGAGAGGGAGTGAAATTGAGAGGCTGGCTTGCAGCCAGGCAAAAGGAGAGACTGAGAGTGAGAGGCTGGCTATTTCTTCCAGCCAGGCAAAAGAAGAGATTGAGAGTACCACCTTAGTAGGTGAAGGTGAGGGTGTGAGAGGTGTGAGCCATGGGGAGCCCATGATGCAAGAAAAGAGTGGAGAGAGAGAAGGGACTACAGAAGTGATAAGGGAGGAAGCAACCATTGCTAGTGAGTTAATGGGGGTCAGTGAGGGAGAAAGGGAACTTACCTTCCAAGAGCATTATCAACAAACTCTGGATAGTATTTCCCTGGATCCGGAGACCTTTACTCATCCTGTGCCAGCCTATCAAGTTATGGCTCAACAGGGCAATGTGGAGGCAGAAAGGTCACTCAACTTAATTCATACTACTGCATCAATGCAAAGAGCAAAGGATGCCATGACCAATCTATCTCCAGCAGCTGCAGCAAGTGGAGACTTTAATTTTTCTGATGATGAGGATAGCTTTGGTGACAATCTATAGGTGGCCACTACTACACAGACTGTAACAGCCCCAAATCCGGAGTCAGGGATTTAGGGTTGTCACAATCCATGTACTCCTTGCCTTACCTGTACTACTCACACCATTCATAATTCACCTGCTCATGACCCCACAACATATGTCTCACACACACACACACAAGTTAGAGTCTCAGAAACGACACAATACAACAACTGCAGAATAAATAACTTTTATTACAATACCCAAATGTCTTTTGAATCTGTTACTGATACAATTTCTAAGTATTGTTACATTACCAGCTTAGCCTTTTGATGCTCATAATCCTCTAATACCATTCATGTCTATACATAAGTTGAATACCAAAGCCGTAGCCTGATTCGATTGGTTCGTACTACTCCCGGGATCACTGCTAGAAACTGTTTATGGGAACGCCTTGCGAGGTATGTGCCGTCCCATAGGCATCCTGCTTCACTGCTATATAATATATATAAAATAATAGCAAGAGTGAGCGATAGCTCAGTAAGGTAATGAAAGTATGGCATAATTCTGCCTTTTAATACAACCCAGAAATAAAGCGGGTATAAGACAGTAATTTGTCAAAATATCTCGATACTGAAATTATTTCCTTATCGGAATGTATTCCAAAAATAGTACCATTGTGGTATTTCAAATATCATTTCATAATACTCTGCAACTTTCAATATTTATACTATGAACAAAGTTCTAGTATAGTATAAAAGATGAAATAACGAGATAACTCAGTATATCCTTTCCGTAAAATATCTGCTATATAAAATATAAGCAGACTATCAACATATACTTGAAAGATGAAGTTATAAGAAAAATTCAATATCATCTTTCATATCAAACATTTACCTCATATCATAATTTGGAAATAAATACAATGTAAAATATTTCCAATCCATTTTCTAAACTCATTTGATTCCATATATCTTTTTGTAATTTCATATGCTTTCTGATAAACTCATATACTGGAATAAACTTGAATACTCTTGAGTAAACTTTCTTTCTCTGAAAACTTGCTTTAAACATGTTCTTTCTCTGATAACTTGCATAAAACATTTTCTTTCATGGATGATGAACTGTAGACGGAGATTCTGGGCGACAGGGATACCTCTACGATGATCAGTCGTAAGGCAAATCCCCACTGCTGTTTTTCTACGTAGAAGGGAAAATAGAACAGACGCTAACTGATCTACCTCCCCGCCTTCGGTTGTAGGGGGAAGAGCGGACCCGTTCATAGACTGCCGGCCTGATACTCTTCTCTGGGTGGGAAAAACAGACCCGTTCATAGACCGTCGGTCTACGCGTAATTCCCTCCTCTTACCCTACGGTCGGGCACATACTGATAATCTAAGGGAAAAACAGACCCGTTCATAGACTGTCGGTCTACGCGTAATTCCCTTAGGGGACAGGCGCCACTCAGTCCCTTACATATTCTCCGAGTTCAAGAAAATCCACAACACTGAAACATAAAGTTCCTTTCCCTTTTTCCCCAAGTATACAACTCCACAAAGTAGTCGTATCTGGTTGGAAAGGAAATTCACTCATATTTCCCAGGCTGATGCCTGTTAATGGATATCGACTTGTTCCATGAATTACCCCTCGATTGTTGAGGTGGTAACACAATATTAGACTTGCAGCAATTACATTGTTCCGAAAAATATCTGTCCCTTGACAGTTTTTGAATTGAGAGTTTAAAAAGAGTAGTAGTCACTTAAATCAGGTTTCCCATATTTTTGATAGCTGAGTGAGCATTTAAATCCCCTTTAAAAGACATATTTAAATGGAAAAACATTGTTTTGGGAACCTCTTTTTGATTTGAAAATAATTAATAATATTTATTAAATAAGTAACCTTAAACGAATATTTGAAATAATATTAATTAAGTAAGTGTCCTCAAATGAATATTTGAAAATAATATTTATTAAATAATTGAGCCCCAAATGAATATTCAAAATAATATTCATTAATTAATAAATTTCAAATGAATATTCGAAAATAATATTCATTAAATAATTAATCTCAAATGAATATCCGAGAGTAATATTCATTAAATAAATAATCAATCCTCGAATGAATATTAAAGGTAATATTCATTAAACAATTATATAACTTTCAAATGAATATTCAAACATACTATTCATTACATAATCCCCAGATGAATATGTACGATAATATTCTTAAAGTCAATATCCTCAAATGAATATAAATGATATTCTGTAAGTCGATAATCCTCAAATGAATAGTAATAAATAATACTCTTAAAATTAATATTAATAAATAATATTCTTAAAGTCAATAATCCTCAAATGAATATTCATAAATAATATTCCTTAAATAAAATAATTAACCCTCGAATAACAGTTACCCGATATCTTTATCGGAAAATAACCTTTATCATATACAAAATATAATCACATCTGACCTTTCAAGAAAATCACACGCCCTTACCCTAGGGCAAATATAAAACCCTGGCTTATAGCTGATATCCCATGTCTAACTTATAAGCCCCAACTTCAAGTCATAACCTCAAGTATTGCTATACATAGCAAATCGAAAACAAGTATGCAATTTATATATATCGCAATCGCATACCATAATTGAAAACAGTTATTATCACAACAACAGTAATATAGGTTTTGAAAACTTGCCTGATGCTCGAGAAGTGATAGGGGTTCGCGACGATGTCGGACAATCTAGACAAAGTCAAACGAAAACACACGGTTAATCCCCTCGATAAACCACTTATAACTCCATGCTTAAACACGTAAGCGAAACACAACCAAGGAATTACTAGCTCGTTATAGGCTCATACTAAGTCCATGTTATTCGTCAAATACTTATATCATAAGTTTGGTTCGAAATCCATACTCAAATCCAAGTTATACTTAACCATTTGGAACCTTGGTTTCTAAGTCTCGTTTTCAGTGGTTTTCACTTGTGCAACCTCGGCTTCCTTATTTGTATAAAATCGGAAAATGATCTTTTTGACTCGAAACCTTCGCACAAGGCTTTCTAACTGTCCTTAGCATTATATCACAAAGTTTCACATTTTAATTCGACTCTTAAAGGTCTTTGACTTGGCATCAAAGTCGTTACATTTATGCGATGAAACCTCTCGAACCACGATTACTAAAACTAGCATAACTCTTAAACCGTTCGGCTAAATTAGGCGAACCACATATCATTACGAAGCTTATAACATAAAATACACAATAATGAGCAGTAGGACTCAAGGGTCGAGCTCTAACAGAGGAAAAACAGGGAACCAATCAGTAGGTAAAAATTTGGGCATTACGACGGCTGTAGTCGTAACGTTTCCCGGTTTTTGTTATGTCAAAACCTCTTAAAACCAAATCAATTCAACAACACCACCATTTTTACAACATAATCAGTTTATATACTTCACGAACATATCACAAACATCAACCAACAACAAGTATCCATCAAGAATTAACCATACATACTCCAAACTCCATAAACATGCTCATTCTTGAATCATTACTAAAAAACTTCACTTAAAATCCAACATAAATCAAAGGGTGGATGAGTTGTATACCTTCCTTGAATCCTTAAACACACCACAAGAGCTTGTAAGCCTTAAGAGGGTCTTTACCCATGGTTATCATCCTTAAACTTGCAAAAGAAATCAAGAACAAGTCATGAAACTTTCGGAGTTACTATACACCGGTTTAAAGAACTGGAAACATGAAGGTCTTACCTTGCTCCAATGGAAGAAACTTGTGAAATACGAAATGTAGGTTATCTCAAGCCCTTTCCAACAAGCTATAGATCGCCATTTGCCACCGAGAAATGAAGGAGATATAGAATTTACAATTCGGCAGTTTTGCTTTTGCCGAAAATGAAGAAAAGGAATGGTTTTAGATTTTTTTTTTTTGGTTGATTTGCTTGGAATGCAGATTTTTTTGTTAAAAGTGGGGTGAGTCATCACATTGTCCTTGTCATCAGGACACGTGTCAAGCCATGGAGTATCATGGTGGCAAAGCAGGGACACGTGTCGCGCATGCATGTGTTTGGTTAAAGTAGCTTTATTGGTTCGCTTTCCTTTCACATGGATGATCCAAATGTTGCATCCCTCGAATTAATCTTGTTACATGTTACTTCCATGTCTATATTTAATCCTGTAAATGTTGCCCTGTTCCTCTTGAAACGATTCGAAATATTTCCTAAGGAGTGAATAAAACTCTACGCGATCTTCGCAGTGAATAGTAACTATTCACTTCATCAATCGAATCCTTAAATCAACTTTAATAAAATAATAAAATTCCAAAATATTAAATCCTCAAATCCTCAATTTTAATATCTCATTTCTTGAATATAATAATATATAATTCGCTGCCCGGTCGAATATTACACCAAAATAAAATTTGGAATTTCTGAATTCCGATCGTCTTTGCATTCACTTATTTACTCCGTAGATCACTAATATGACTTCAGAATATCCACACTATGTCTCGTACATAGGTGGCATGAAAAATTTTCTTTAACCCTCAAAATCACTATTCACTGCTGCACCTAATCATAATAAGAAAAGTTTTAAATTTTTCCAAAAATTCGGGTTATTATAGTCTCCCCTCCTTAAAAGGATTCCGTCCCGGAATCAACTTAGGAATAACTGGGGGTACTTCTCTTCCATTGCACTTTCTAACTCCCAGGTGGATTCTTCCACCTCTTGATTTTCCACAAACCTTTCGCTAGCTTGTCAACCTCGTCACTTAGCACTTGCTCTTTTCTATCCGTGATTTCCACAGGTTGTTCTTTGTAAGTCAGACCAGGTTGTATACCTACCTGCTCGTACTCTACATATGCCGGGCATCTATAGTATACTGACGTAGCATTGACACATGAACCCCGTTATGACCATTCTACAAGTTTGGGGGGGGGGGGGGGGGGTAAGGCTGGCTCGTAGGCCACCTTCCTGACGTGTTATAAAATCTCAGATGGCCCAATGAATCTCGGGCTCACTTCCCTTTCTTTCCAAATCTCATTAATTCTTTCCATGGATATCTTTTAGCATCACGAATCTCTAACCTCATATTCCCCATCTTGTTTGTACAGAAAATACACCAACATAAACTTGCTTGTCATCCATCAACATGCCATTTAGCTTATCAATAGCAGTACTATCTCTATACTCGCGGGCTTAGTCCGCATACTTTCTCTGTCTGTCTTGGTTGTCACTAGCCGCTTGTTGGTGAAATCTTTTGTCTTTCTAGTTTGTTGGACTAACTTGAGTTTTGTGTAAAATCTCATCCTTTAATTCCCGATCATTCGGAATCCGTCTCTGTCCTCATTTTAATTAAGGGTATCGGCCACCACATTGGCCTTCCCCGGATGGTAGTGTATCTCACAGTCATAATTCTAGGTCAATTCTAGCCATTTCTCCATCTCATGTTATCTACTATCACGGGTAACTCAAAGCCAATTCATTACATTCCATAAAATTTGTGGGTGCATTAGTCAACCCAAAATAACCTCGCTGAAAACTCGAAGTGTCTATTCCAAGTACGAATCGCAGTCTTGGGTATATCCCCGGATTTAACTTCCAACTGGTGATACCCAGTTCTTAAATAAATTGGAAATACACAGCGTTCTTCCGCTGATCAAAAAATCATTTACAAGGGTACCTATTCTCCATGTCGAACTCATACAACTCTTGTGCTAAAATCTTTCTCTCTTACAACAACACCGGGCTCTCCACGGTGGTACACTGGGTCTTATCATACCCTTATACAACAACTCTTGTAACTGAGTCACTAACTCTTTCATTCCCACTATACCCTGAATACTCGGTATTCATTCTCATGTCATCCAAATCGATATCTGGTAGCTCATTAAAACCTTGTACAATCTCCTAAAACCATTGTAGTTTCCTTTATACTTGGCATCTCTTTTCTTGGCGTCAACCATAAGAGCTAATTAAGCCTCGTATTTCTGACGTAATAATTTCTTAGTCTGAACTATATTCAAGAATCTCTAAATCTGCCTCCATCCTTTAATTATTACTCTTTTTCTTTGCAATCAATTGGCTCCATTGGGTGTCAACCAACCCATCCTTATTATAATATCAACTTCTCCCAACTTGAAAGGAATCAGGTATATCAAAAGTGCCGACCTCATATTTCTAGTTCACAACCTGGATGTACCAGTCCTGTGGGAAAATCCCTCGATTGACTATTTCTACTTGTAATTATTCCCTTAGTGGCTCGGCCTTAAGGTTTAATTATCATGCAACTTCTTGATATACAACGATACATTAGCTCTGTCTAAATAGTATAGAAGGGCACCTGCTATTTAAAGGTCCTGACAGTGGGCTGCTTGTTGAAGGTAGCCCTGGTTGAAACCTACTGGCTTTCTTTTCTTCTGTGTTCACAAACTCCGGAACAAACCTCGATAACTCGGAAAACTTGGCCTCATACTCGGTCACAGTCATGGTTTCTTGTTTTGACTCTTTACTTTCATTTTCATCCGGGTCTCCATATATTTCCGAAAATTATTCCTTTAAAACAACACACGCTGCACCTCTCCCAAGTCACCATATCAGCTCCCTCTGACTCCATCGTCAGTACTTATCTTGCTAACCCAGAGGTAGTGTCCATTCGTAAATAACTCCTCCAAAATCTCAATCTCACCATAAGGCATCTATCTAACACCGTTGTCACTGGAGTTCACGGCACATCGCTACTCCTTTCACATATATCGATGGACACGCTTTCCATTATCATGATATCCTTGGGAGAATAAACCAATTTCATCGATATGTCACTAACATTCTATTCGTCTTAGGGATTCGCTCCTGTCGTAAGCGATTTCGTGCGAATCTAATTCCTATCAGCGAATTTTGACTTATTTGACCTGGTTGGCCTCCCCTTAGCATTCAATGAGGATAACAAAAATCATGGGGCCTTGAAAAGACAGCTCCCATATCAAGGAAAACGTCACACACTGGTGATCATAAGGTTATGAGTTTTAAGATAACCTTATTGGTGGTAAGAGAATTTTACTGAGAGATCAATATGATCATAAGAACTCAACGTTGTGTGCCTCAATTGAGACATTACTAAAGGTAATTAGCCTTCTTGTATTTCACAACTTACAAGTGATGGCGTCCCATCCGACTTCTATCACACAGACAGACAGTCCTTGTAGCGCCTATAAGTATAGGGTTGTTCGTCTCAGTGGAAGTTGAAAAGTATGAAAGCAATTCGAGATCCATTTAATGATTATCGCCTTTCGACAATATTTCTCAAGGGAACACCTTGGATTAAAATTGAACAGATTCCAAAGGTGCGGTTTCCAAAGAAAATACAAAGAAAAGAATAACCAAAAGATACTGGTACTTAACAAACAAGTGGTGATGTATCACCATAGGGTCATTCATTATTTGAAGAAAAAGTGAAAGCTTAAATAACATCATTTGACAGGGCTTCGAAAGCCTGAAAGTAGGCATTGTGACAGCCTCTGGCACAAGTGAAACTGAAGGTGGTTTAGCACAAGTGTTATAAAACAACTTCGAAGAGGGAATATACCCTTTATCAGAATTCTTTCTTGGAAAGAAGTCAAGATAGATCATAGATTGGGGAGGTACCCCACATAATTTGCAAATGGGGAGGGTACTACCAAGGTCTCTACGGATGCCTTTTATGTCGGCTCCTCTGATGGATAATCGTTCAATTCCAAAGCTTTTCTTCTCCAGGCACACCCTAAGGTGCTCGATACTTACGTTATTGCCGACTCATAATAGTCGCTAAGGATTCAACCATCGACCTTTGCAATCGTAGGGAGTTCTATTCGACTAGGCGCAAACATCTCAAGTAAGCGTTCTGTTCTATGAGAAGACTTCGATACCGTTGTCGCCCGTAGCAATGACAATTCCACATATCGACTGGGCGGTACTTCGGAAGATCATTAGAAACTACAAGTTTAAATCCGGTCTCTATTTCAATCATCCTTATACCCAATATTCCTTCTCCCATATCAATCCCGTGTGCTACATAAGCTTAACACTTTTGGCACAATAGCCTTTTCATTTAAGTCAACCCCGGAACTTCTCAGTCCGTCTTGGTTCTTAAATATATTTCGCCTTTACCGTCCAATCTCAACTTCATCATTTTATCTCTACAATCAATTATAGCAATCAGGGTCTGTCCACCAGCCCATATAACGGCTATCTTACCCAATTCACAGGGTTCACTCCAATTTCCACTCTCTTTGATGACATCCCCTGGTAATAAGAAAGACAAGGTTTGCCAAAATCTGCTGAATTTTTTTCCAAAATCAGGGAAACTTGATCAATCTATTTACCTACTAGTAATGCTCGGATCTGATTTCCGACCTTTCTGTTCTATCCTCATAAGTCCTTCCTGGTTTCCTGAGGGTGGCAAATCTCGTTCTCGATTCCGTCTTAGCGTGCTTGTCTTACAATAACATTTGCATGGTACATATACCCAAAATTTTCCTTGGGATAATAAAATCCCTCAATGATGTAATAGACACTCTTTCCAGTGGAATCGCTGGTCGTGGGGGATTGAAACCTCATAGCCCAAGCAATTCCTTACACTATACTAGGCAACTAAGTACCCTTGATCGTTCGTGAAAATCTTGAACATCTTGGTTCTTACGTATGCCGCCTCCTTATGGGCAACTATAACTGACTACGAGTAACAGGTTTCGTTCAAGTCGAATCAATCCACTGATACTGGCTATACTGCCTCTACCTCTTCTGCCTTGGAGACTCTACTCCATTTTCTTTGTCATACCTCTTGATGAATCATGAACGATCCTTAACCTCTCGTCTCGTCCCTTATTTATCCCTTGAAGGTTCGTCCGGTCTTATTATTAGACCTCAAGTAACACACCACATCTTTATCAATCAACACGTCCTCTACAAGATTCTTTCCTTGATCCACTATGGGGTCTTCCTCTAGATCCTCCAATGGATCTTCCTTTATCGGGTCTCCGTCCATTTCAAGGAACGCATCATCAAATGCCTACTCGAAGGCCTCGGGATCTGGTATCTCAGAATCCCATCCATCTATAACTCATACGAATCGAGGTGACTAACCATGAAGTCCTAAGTACGGTTTCCCAAAAGAAGTCCCCTCTCGGGCTTCATCTTAAACAGTCAGGGTCATGTCCTCTAACCCGACTACGAACTCAATTTGAGCTCTAGATGCTCTTATCATTATTAAGGGTATTGTAAGACTCGATCTCCTATCGTTTCTGAGGACTGTAACCTAACGCTCTGATACCATCTCTGTAACAGCCCCAAATCCGGGGTCAGGGATTTAGGGTTGTCACAATCCATGTACTCCTTGCCTTACCTGTATTACTCACACCATTCATAATTCACCTGCTCATGACCCCACAACATATGTCTCACACACACACACATGTTAGAGTCTCAGAAACGACACAATACAACAACTGCGGAATAAATAACTTTTATTACAATACCCAAATGTCTTTTGAATATGTTACTGATACAATTTCTAAGTATTGTTACATTACCAGCTTAGCCTTCTGATGCTCACAATCCTCTAATACCATTCATGTCTATATATAAGTTAAATACCAAAGCCGTAGCCTGATTCGATTGGTTCGTACTACTCCCGGGATCACTGCTAGAAACTGTTTATGGGAACGCCTTGCGAGGTATGTGCCGTCCCATAGGCATCCTGCTTCGCTGCTATATAATATATATAAAATAATAGCAAGAGTGAGCGATAGCTCAGCAAGGTAATGAAAGTATGACATAATTCTGCCTTTTAATACAACCCAGAAATAAAGGGGGTATAAGACAGTAATTTGTCAAAATATCTCGATACTGAAATTATTTCCTTATCGGAATGTATTCCAAAAATAGTACCATTGTGGTATTTCAAATATCATTTCATAATACTCTACAACTTTCAATATTTATACTATGAACAAAGTTCTAGTATAGTATAAAAGATGAAATAACGAGATAACTCAGTATATCCTTTCCGTAAAATATCTGTTATATAAAATATAAGCAGACTATCAACATATACTTGAAAGATGAAGTTATAATAAAAATTCAATATCATCTTTCATATCAAACATTTACCTCATATCATAATTTGTAAATAAATACAATGTAAAATATTTCCAATCCATTTTCTAAACTCATCTGATTCCATATATCTTTTTGTAATTTCATATGCTTTCTGATAAACTCATATACTGGAATAAACTTGAATACTCTTGAGTAAACTTTCTTTCTCTGAAAACTTGCTTTAAACATGTTCTTTCTCTGATAACTTGCATAAAACATTTTCTTTCATGGATGATGAACTGTAGACGGAGATTCTGGGCGACAGGGATACCTCTACGATGATCAGTCGTAAGGCAAATCCCCACTGCTGTTTTTCTACGTAGAAGGGAAAATAGAATAGACGCTAACTGATCTACCTCCCCGCCTTCGGTTGTAGGGGGAAGAGCAGACCCGTTCATAGACTGCCGGCCTGATACTCTTCTCTGGGTGGGAAAAACAGACCCGTTCATAGACCGTCGGTCTACGCGTAATTCCCTCCTCTTACCCTACGGTCGGGCACATACTGATAATCTAAGGGAAAAACAGACCCGTTCATAGACTGTCGGTCTACGCGTAATTCCCTTAGGGGACAGGCGCCACTCAGTCCCTTACATATTCTCCGAGTTCAAGAAAATCCACAACACTGAAACATAAAGTTCCTTTCCCTTTTTCCTCAAGTATACAACTCCACAAAGTAGTCGTATCTGGTTGGAAAGGAAATTCACTGATATTTCCCAGGCTGATGCCTGTTAATGGATATCGACTTGTTCCATGAATTTACCCCTCGATTATTGAGGTGGTAACACAATATTAGACTTGCAGCAATTACATTGTTCCGAAAAATATCTGTCCCTTGACAGTTTTTGAATTGAGAGTTTAAAAAGAGTAGTAGTCACTTAAATCAGGTTTCCCATATTTTTGATAGTTGAGCGAGCATTTAAATCCCCTTTAAAAGACAGATTTAAATGGAAAAACATTGTTTTGGGAACCTCTTTTTGATTTGAAAATAATTAATAATGTTTATTAAATAAGTAACCTTAAACGAATATTTGAAATAATATTCATTAAGTAAGTATCCTCAAATGAATATTTGAAAATAATATTTATTAAATAATTGAGCCCCAAATGAATATTCAAAATAATATTCATTAATTAATAAATTTCAAATGAATATTCGAAAATAATATTCATTAAATAATTAATCTCAAATGAATATCCGAAAGTAATATTCATTAAATAAATAATCAATCCTCGAATGAATATTTAAAGGTAATATTCATTAAACAATTAAATAACTTTCAAATGAATATTCAAACATACTATTCATTACATAATCCCCAGATGAATATGTACGATAATATTCTTAAAGTCAATATCCTCAAATGAATATAAATGATATTCTGTAAGTCGATAATCCTCAAATGAATAGTAATAAATAATATTCTTAAAATGAATATTAATAAATAATATTCTTAAAGTCAATAATCCTCAAATGAATATTCATAAATAATATTCCTTAAATAAAATAATTAACCCTCGAATAACAGTTACCCGATATCTTTATCGGAAAATAACCTTTATCATATACAAAATATAATCACATCTGACCTTTCAAGAAAATCACACGCCCTTACCCTAGGGCAAATATAAAACCCTGGCTTATAGCTGATATCCCATGTCTAACTTATAAGCCCCAACTTCAAGTCATAACCTCAAGTATTGCTATACATAGCAAATCGAAAACAAGTATGCAATTTATATATATCGCAATCGCATACCATAATTGAAAACAGTTATTATCACAACAACACTAATATAGGTTTTGAAAACTTGCCTGATGCTCGAGAAGTGATAGGGGTTCGCGACGATGTCGGACAATCTAGACAAAGTCAAACGAAAACACACGGTTAATCCCCTCGATAAACCACTTATAACTCAATGCTTAAACACGTAAGCGAAACACAACCAAGGAATTACTAGCTCGTTATAGGCTCATACTAAGTCCATGTTATTCGTCAAATACTTATATCATAAGTTTGGTTCGAAATCCATCCTCAAATCCAAGTTATACTTAACCATTTGGAACCTTGGTTTCTAAGTCTCGTTTTCAGTGGTTTTCACTTGTGCAACCTCGGCTTCCTTATTTTTATAAAATCGGAAAATGATCTTTTTGACTCGAAACCTTCGTACAAGGCTTGCTAACTGTCCTTAGCATTATATCACAAAGTTTCACATTTTAATTCGACTCTTAAAGGTCTTTGACTTGGCATCAAAGTAGTTACATTTATGCGATGAAACCTCTCGAACCACGATTACTAAAACTAGCATAACTCTTAAACCGTTCAGCTAAATTAGGCGAACCACATATCATTACGAAACTTATAACATAAACTACACAATCATGAGCAGTAGGACTCAAGGGTCGAGCTCTAACAGAGGAAAAACAGGGAACCAATCAGTAGGTAAAAATTTGGGCATTTCGACGGCTGTAGTCGTAACGTTTCCCGGTTTTTGTTATGTCAAAACCTCTTAAAACCAAATCAATTCAACAACACCACCATTTTTACAACATAATCAGTTTATATACTTCACGAACATATCACAAACATCAACCAACAACAAGTATCCATCAAGAATTAACCATACATACTCCAAACTCCATAAACATGCTCATTCTTGAATCATTACTAAAAACTTCACTTAAAATCCAACATAAATCAAAGGGTGGATGAGTGGTATACCTTCCTTGAATCCTTAAACAAACCACAAGAGCTTGTAAGCCTTAAGAGGGTCTTTACCCATGGTTATCATCCTTAAATTTGCAAAAGAAATCAAGAACAAGTCATGAAACTTTCGGAGTTACTATACACCGGTTTAAAGAACTGGAAACATGAAGGTCTTACCTTGCTCCAATGGAAGAAACTTGTGAAATACGAAATGTAGGTTATCTCAAGCCCTTTCCAACAAGCTATAGACCGTCATTTGCCACCGAGAAATGAAGGAGATATAGAATTTACAATTCGGCAGTTTTGCTTTTGCCGAAAATGAAGAAAAGGAATGGTTTTAGATTTTTTTTTTTTTTTTGGTTGATTTTCTTGGAATGCAGATTTTTTTGTTAAAAGTGGGGTGAGTCATCACATTGTCCTTGTCATCAGGACACGTGTCAAGCCATGGAGTATCATGGTGGCAAAGCAGGGACACGTGTCGCGCATGCATGTGTTTGGTTAAAGTAGCTTTATTGGTTCGCTTTCCTTTCACATGGATGATCCAAATGTTGCATCCCTCGAATTAATCTTGTTACATGTTACTTCCATGTCTATATTTAATCCTGTAAATGTTGCCCTGTTCCTCTTGAAACGATTCGAAATATTTCCTAAGGAGTGAATAAAACTCTACGCGATCTTCGCAGTGAATAGTAACTATTCACTTCATCAATCGAATCCTTAAATCGACTTTAATAAAATAATAAAATTCCAAAATATTAAATCCTCAAATCCTCAATTTTAATATCTCATTTCTTGAATATAATAATATATAATTCGCTGCCCGGTCGAATATTACACCAAAATAAAATTTGGAATTTCTGAATTCCGATCGTCTTTGCATTCACTTATTTACTCCGTAGATCACTAATATGACTTCGGAATATCCACACTATGTCTCGTACATAGGTGGCATGAAAAAATTTCTTTAACCCTCAAAATCACTATTCACTGCTGCACCTAATCATAATAAGAAAAGTTTTAAATTTTTACAAAAATTCGGGTTATTATACAGACTGGGACTTCTGTGGTGCCTCCTACACCAAACTGGCTTTCTCAGGATATGCATGGTAGATGCAACTTGGATGCTGCTATCACAAGGCAGTACAATGAGGCATATCTAGCTCATGAGTCTGCAGAAGCAAGGGACAAGAAATTCTACAAGGCCATAATGGATTCTCTTGAAATTCAAAGGCTACAAATGTTGCAGACAAGGATTGAGGCTACAGAAATCAAGGATTCAATTAGCAACCTTAGGGATGCTACTGACAGGAGGCTAGATGAAAAGCTTCCTCTTCACACTGTCTCCAAGATGTCAAGGTTTTTCACCAAGGAACCTGAAGTGTCCTCATCTTTGAAAACTCTCTCCTCTAGAGTGGACAAAGTTGAGGCTACACTTTCTCACATGCAGAAAGAACAGGAGAAGCAAACTCAGCTACTCACCCAGCTTCTGGCAGCTCAAGGAATCCCTATTATCTCACTTGATGATAACAAAAAGGGGGAGAAAACTAAGGAGCTAGAGAAATCTAGAGAGCTTGATATACAAATCACAAAGGTTTTAGTCCCAGCCATCTCCTTACCAGAAGAGCCATTAGCAATGGGGGAGTTTGGAAAGAAGAAAAAGGATGGTATTGACCTGATCCAGGAAGCCTCTATGAGGATGAAACTTGCAGAACAGATTAAGGATCACTGGTCAAATATAGAAGCAAGAGTCAAGAAGTTAGCTGACACTGCAAAGGCATCAACGGTTCAAGCTACTTCAATACCACCATCAACAAATGCAATGGTGATAGTACAAATGGAGCCACAGTTCAAGAGTTCTTATGCTATAGAGCCCCTTCAGCATGGAATCCTTCAAGATTCAAGAAATGAGAAAGGTCAATCTTCATGCTTTAGGAATGTGGATGCAAGAGGGATATCTCCAATATCACCTGTCAAACCCAAAGGCAAGAACATTGAAAGGATATTTTATCCTCCACCAAAGCCAGATGAGTTCAAAGTCCTAGGGAAGCTGATCATTGAGAACAAGGAAAGCAATCATCCAAGCATAGGGAATCAAAGGGCCATCATCTACAGGGATAGCAAGGAAATCTGCATTTGGGTTGGTCACCCAAATTTTGCTAAAGCCAAAGCTGAAGAATCTGAAAGGGAAGCAATGCAAGCACTGGCAGTTGCTCAAGCACTTGAAGATGAAGAAACCTTACAGGAAGAAAAAGCCAAGGATGGAGCTAAGGAAGCTGAAGAAGCAAGGAAAAGTGTAAGGCAACCAAAGGCTAGAGCTAAAAGGAATCTGGACTTTGATAAAGAAGATTCTCAGGACACTGCTCAAGCCTCTTCCACAACAAGTGCACATCAAATTCCTGTTGATCTACCTCATGAAGGAAAATTGGCATGTGATCCTGCACATCCTGTCAACTTTCATGATCAACCAATCATGCCAAAAGAGGAGCCTATTGAATTTGATGAAGCCTATTTTCCAAGGTTCCTATTTGAAAAGGATCAGCCAATAAAGTCAAAGAAAAGGGTTGTCAAGGCAAAGCCAGTATTTGTGAGAAAGCCACAACCTCAGAAACCCCCTGCAAATCCAGAGGACTGCATGTACATTGCTGACATCAGGGAAGAATCTAGCTTACATCTTGATTTGGACAACCTGGTGGAAGTAAGGGGCATTGTAGCTTCTCAAAAGTTGCCTGAAAGATTAGTTTTCACATTCAAGGGTGGTAGAGAACAAGTGTGGCCTCTCTACAGAATTTTAGGAGAAGACTACCAAACACTACTCTCAGTGTTTAGATGCTTGAAGAAGGACTTTGGCTTCACCAAAACAGCCAAGTCTGAGGTGGTCTCCAAAATATGTCAGATAAAGGCTAGCTGGAACAAGCCTGAGGCTCTTCCCAGGATGCTTAGAGTGCCCTCAACAGGAAAGAAGATCCATCTTCAACCTTACTGGATGATGGAATTTAAGGACAAGGACAACTGCAGAAGATTCTTCAGGATGGAAGACCAGCTGGATAAGGCATCTAATCAAACTCTAAAGTTTATGCAATCCATGCTTGGTGATCAAGATGAGGAAGAGAAGATCTTTTACAGAAGGCTACAGGTCCAAATTGAGGAAAACAACTCTAAGGAAGGGAAGAAGACTATGCCACAAAGAAGACCAAGATGAATCATTTGCTCAGTCTAGAGGAGCACTTCTGGGCATTAGTCTTGTAAGTCTTGTATTTTGTTTAAAATATTATGAAGCTTAATGCATTTTCTACTTTTGTAAATTATGATGTATCTGAGTGTTTTTGTTATCATCAAGTCTCTTGATTTATGGCTGTTATTCTATCAGTCATAAATTAGGGGAGATTGTTAGGAATATGTTGTTCTTGATGATAAACATAAAACACTTAGTAGAATTTGTGTAAAGTCATTTTGTAGCTGTCAACGAAATGGCATGCTTTGCAGCATTCCGTTGACAGGAAGCTCATCAACGAAATGAGTGATGTATCAATTGCACTGTACAATACTTCACAGTTTGATATGCATTTTGTTGTATGTATTAGATAGGTTTTCTAAGTCATGTTGACTAAATGCTAGATAGGCAAAATAGGTTGGTTAATTGTAAATATCTTGTGCTTTGTAATTTTGCCTAAGTGAAGACATGTCAACGGAATGAAGATTACTCTGTCAACGGAATGAAGTTTACTCATCAACGAAATGAAGTTTACTCATCAACGAAATGGAGAATAAAGCTATCAACGAAACACATCACCCTGCTATCAACGAATCATTATTGCTTTTCTGAATAGTTGACAAAGTGATAGTGACAGTTTACTAAACAGATCTAAAGGTGATGTGGAAGTGTACTTTGCATTGGAAACCATTAAAATGGACATGGGGAATAAGGAAACATCCCAGTTTCCAATTGGGCTCTTGGGAGTGATCATAATAAGCATGAAGACAAAAGCAAGGATCTCCAAGGACCACTGGACAAAAGGATGAAAAGCAAACTATTGGCGGTTACCTTTAGTGTACTTTAGTGTAGCCAAAAATAGCTTTGTAAACTTGGGAATATATATAACCAAGTGTAGCAGTTAAAATAAGAGTAAGAGAAGAAAAACAAATAGATTGTATTAGCTATATTTGAGAGCATACTTCTCTACATTCTTGTAACTGAGCAGCTGTGTACATTTTGTATCACAGATTATTTCCGCAATAAAAATCACTTCAGTTGGATCATCAAACAATCCAACTGAAATTATTTATGTGCTTGTGATTTTTACTTTAAGTTCAGTTTTATTTGTAAGTTGTTTTTAAGTTTAAGAAATATCAAGAATTGTATTCAACCCCCCCTTCTACAATTCTGTTAGGTCATTTGGGATTAACACATTGGTTGTTGTACAGGAGCCAGTTCAGGTTGAGCAATATTACCTTCATTTACCTGTTCCCCTGGGGGTAGAAGTGGCAGGGGCACCGTTCTTAGATAGTCTGTGAGAACAGTGGGTACCCCTGGAAGATGATTCTTTCTTATTAGAGCGGTTATTGCATTGCTCTTCATCCTCATGCACTCCATGGTCTCCTCGCCTTCAAATGTCTCACGTTCATCATTTGTTAGAATATCATTGAGAATTAGTTGTAGGAACCTAGGATAGAAACAAAGCACATCGTCCATGCATGTTCTTTCATCCAGTGGTCCCATGCACAGAATGACTTGATCAATCACTAATCGTCATATGTTTATATGCCTATTGTTAGCAATGGCTAACCCTATCTTCTGAAGAAATAAGGGAATACCATGCAGATTTGTAAGCTTAGCAGTGAAAACATGGATAAGTGTGTGAAAGAAAAAGTTCCATGGCTTTGTCAGGTAATGCTTAAGAAACTCTCCCAAAAAGAAGTTTGGTTGTTGACTTCTTATGAGAGTGAAGAAAGCATGTATCTCCTCAGTTGTGGTATCCGGAACAAGGTTTTCTGTTGGAAAATGTAGAACCCTGTTAAAATCATGTTCCGTCACCCTTATTGTTCTGCCCCCTGGCACAAAAAAACTAAAGGACCTTACGTTATTCTCACTTGTATCCGTGGCGGATGTGTACAACGCAGTCAATTGATCGATGCAAAGGACTACAGGAGTACTCAAAGCATATGCCACTAACGAACGTGTGTTCAGAAACTCTGCCCATGCACGAAACTATAAGTTCGTTATGGATTGCAAGTTCTGAAATGAGACATGATTAGTCTTGGTTACGATAAATTCTCCGGCCATTATTTTTCAAATTTACAGAAAATTAATTTTAAACCAAAACTAAAAAGTAATTAAATTTAATTAATTATTACTAATTAATCAAACTCTTAACAAAAATACCCCCGTTTTTAATCACTTAAACAACTTCGAACAATTAAACTTTCAAATTAAGAACCCTAATTTTTTTTTAACTCAAGAAAATTAGTTTTAATTAAAATACACTTCTAAAGAAATGGATTTCAACTAAAAGTCACTAATCAAGAACAATATCCAGTTAAGGTTCGAAATGAAATGGCTTTCGATAGAATTCTTCAACCACAACCAAGATTTGAAAACACAGTACAGAGGTTTCACGGTTGAAAATGAAATTACTGTTAAAACTGGAGTTACTGTGTGTAAATCTCGGTTAAAAATGAAAACTATCGAGTTTTGATGTTCTTGGCTGTATCTCTTTTTGTAAGTATTATAAACTCCTTGTTGCCTTTTCTTAGATCCGAAAAAAAAACTGAGAAAGAAAACGACTAAGGCATGTTTTTATACTTTTGACATTGATAGGGGCAAAAATGTCTTTCCAGTGTTCGATAGGTTTGAAATGAGCTTTCGATGGTTTTCATCTAGGGGCAAAACTGTCAACTATACTTCGATAGTTTTTGAAAAACTATCGAAGTTTTTTGAAATACAGAATTTTAAAAGTTTTGATGAAAACTATCAAAGGCTGTGTCTTTTTTAAAAAACTGAAAAACTATCGAGGTTCACTTGTTTGAAAAATTCTATCGAGAATTTAAATATGAAATAAAGTAAATTCTTTCGATATATTTCCAACTTAATTTCAAAAAACTATCGAGAATTGTTTTCGATAGATTTTTTTTTCCTTTTCAAAAACTATCAAAAATTACTTTCGATAGAATTTTCTTTGTACTTAGAAAAGCTGTCGAATTTCCTAAATTCGATATTTTTTGCTTCTGATTCAATTTCTAAAAACTGTTCTGTTTTAAAAATCAAACCTTTTTGTATTTCCTGTCAAGTTTTATTTTGAATAAATCTTTTAAAATTTACCAAAATCAATTGTTAACAGAAAATTCATAATTTTCTTAGAATAAAATCGACTAAATATCATTAAATGATATTAACCAATTAAAATCCAATAAATTATGCTGCATTAATCTACAATGTTAAAAAAAGTAAATTAATTCAAATGAAATAAATGCTTAAATATTTAGAACAAATATTAGCATCTAAATAATTTTAGAATTAATAACCAATTAAATGCCAGAAGATATATCATCCATAATTATGACATAAAATTAGTACAAAAATCCTAACTACGAGAATTGCTCCAGAAAATAAATTCACGAGTCCTAAGGATATGGAAATTCTTAAACTCGTGTATTCACTAGGACTATCTGCAGTTACTGACTTCTAATCAAAATCAATTAGAAAGATTTAACATCCCAAGTTCACCAACCAGCTTTGAAAAAGTGGATTCATCAAGCGGTTTAGTAAAGATGTCTACAATTTGTTCCTCCGTGGGTACAAAATGTAACTCCACAGTTCCATTCATGACATGCTCTCGGATAAAATGATACATGATGTCGATGTGCTTCGTCCTCGAGTGTTGCACTAGGTTGTTAGAGATTGCTATGGCACTTGTGTTGTCGCAAAATATAGGAATCTTTGTCAACAAAAGTCCATAGTCACGGAGTTGGTTTCTCATCCACAAGATCTGAGCACAGCAGCTACCAGCAACAATGTATTCAGCCTCAGCTGTTGATGTGGACACTGAATGCTGCTTCTTGCTATACCAGGAAACTAACCTTCTTCCAGGAAACTGACAGCTTCCTGAAGTACTCTTCCGATCAATCTTACAACCTGCAAAATCAGAGTCTGTGTATCCAATAAGATCAAATCCTGTATCTTTAGGGTACCAAATTCCAAGATTTGGGGTCCCCTTAAGATATCTAAATATTCGCTTAACAGCTATTAGATGAGATTCTTTAGGATCAGACTGAAACCTAGCACACAAGCATGTTGCAAACATTATATATGGTCTACTTGCAGTGAGATAAATTAATGAGCCTATCATACCTCTGTAGCCTGTGATGTCAACTTTCTTACCAGTTTCATCCTTATCAAGCTTAGTGGCAGTTGGCATATGAGTCTTTGATGTAGATGAGTCTTCCATTTGATACTTCTTAAGAAAATCTTTGATGTACTTGGACTGACAAATGAATATACCATCTTGCCTTTGATACACTTGCAGTCCTAGAAAGAATGACAATTCACCCATCATGCTCATTTCATAACGACTCTGCATTAACTTAGAAAATCTCTTGCATAGATCATCAGTAGTAGAACCAAATATTATGTCATCAACATATACTTGCACCAATATCAAATCATTTTTGTGCTTTTTGTAAAAGAGAGTCTTGTCTACAACACCTCTTGTAAAATCATTTTCAAGTAAGAATTCAGAGAGAGTGTCATACCATGTCCTTGGAGCTTGTTTGAGTCCATAGAGAGCTTTGAATAGAAAGTACACAAAGTGTGCCAGTTTTGAATCCTCAAAACCTGGAGGTTGTTCCACATACACTTCTTCTTCTAACTCCCCGTTCAGAAAAGCACTCTTCACATCCATCTGATATACCTTGTAATTGGAATGTGCTGCGAATGCCAGAAACATTCTGATGGCCTCAAGTCTTGCTACTGGTGCATAGGTTTCATCATAATCTATACCCTCTTCTTGAGAGTAACCTTTAGCAACCAGTCTGGCTTTGTTTCTCGTTACAATGCCATCTTCGTCCAACTTATTTCTGAATACCCATCTTGTTCCAATAACAGATTTTCCCTTAGGCCTGGGTACCAGCTTCCAAACTTTCTGCCTTTCAAACCGATTGAGTTCCTCTTGCATAGCAATCACCCAATCTGGATCATCTAGAGCATCTTCAACTTTCTTAGGTTCTGTTTCTGAAAGAAACCCAGAATAGTGACATTCATTTTGTGATGTTCTCCTAGTTCTCACTCCTGTGTCCGGATCACCAATGATCAAGTGAAAGGGATGATCTCTATTCCATACCCTTTGTCTTGGCAGATGCGATTTTGATGATTCTCCATGTTCTAGATGTTGTGGAGTGCGACTAGTTGATCCTTCTCCTGCTCCCCCTGAGTTGTTGACGGTTTGATCTGTTGACCCTGTCGAATGACTAGTGGATCCAGGAGTAGTCTGAGTATGTCCACCACTATCACCAATTGGTACAGAATCATTATCATCATGATTATTATTAATAACTCTAACAACTTCAGGTTCTTCTTCATTGTCAGAGAGATCTCTTGATAGATTTTAAAATACCAAGGATTCAGAGTTCTCTCTTGTTTGCAGGCATGGTCTTTTGGTGTCGTCAAATGTTACATTAAAGCTTTCCAACACCTTCTTATCTTCAATCACATATACCCTGTAAGCCTTAGATTCCGGAGAATAGCCCAGAAAAATGCCTTCATCTGCTTTGGCATCAAACTTGCCTAGATGTTCTCCATCTTTAAGTACAAAGCACTTTGCATCAAACACATGAAAGTACTTCAGTGTTGGTTTCTTGTTGGCCATTAACTCATACAGAGTCTTTTCATGATCTTTGTTGACCAGGGTACGATTCTGAGTGTATCAAGCTGTATTCACTGCTTCAGCCCAAAAGTAAGTGGGAAGTTTTGATTCACTCAACACGGTCCTTGCTGCTTCAACCAAGGTCCTGTTCTTCCTTTCCACTACTCCATTCTATTGAGGAGTTCTTGGTGCTGAAAACTGTCTTGATATTCCTTTCTCTGAGCAGAAATCATTAAGAACTGCATTCTTGAATTTAGTTCCATTGTCTGATCTGATTGTCCGCACAGGTAGCTTAGCTTCCACTTCTATCTTCTTGATGTGATCAATGATTAGTTGTGTTACTTCATCCTTTGATTGTATGAACAACACCCACGTGTACTTGGAGTAGTCATCCACCATCACCAATGCATATCTTTTTCTTGAAAGTGACATAACATTGACTGGACCAAATAAATCCATATGAATCAGATGTAATGGTTCAGCAATGTTTTTCATTCCTTTGCTTCTATGTGATGCTTTCTTCGACTTCCTTTTTCACATGCTTCACATAGTCCCTCCTGATTGAATTCCATCAGGGGCAACCCTCTCACTAACTCTCTCTTTACCAAAGAGTTCATAGTTTTGAAGTTCAGATGTGAGAGCTTCTTGTGCCATAGCCAATGTAACGCCCCAAATCCGGGGTCAAAGGATTTGGTCGTCACACTGCACCCTTAATCCAAACAACATGTTCAATATAAAATCAACACAATAATAATATCTGTGACCCCAACTCTACCAAGAATCTTTAAAGGTTATAGTGCTAGAAACAAGAATCCAAAATTTCATTACAACAATTTTCTTCTTTACAACCATCCTCTTTACATAAATTCTAATATACTAGTATAACTTCGATAAGAAGTATACTAGGCAGCTAATCTTATACAATATATTATTCAATAGAAAACATCTATATACAAAACCTCTCACTAGCTCCAAATGCTCTGGATCAGAACGTCTTTACGCTACTATCCTTTCCCATCTCTGACCGGATATGTGGACAACTCTCGCCAACATACCTTCTCACTGAAAGGCTAAAATATATAAAGAAAACAAGTATGAGCGAAAGAATTGTTCAGCAAGTGCATTATCAAGTATAATATATAAAGTTTCCAAAACAAGCTTTGGATTTTCAAATAACAAACTTTTGTTTTTGAACATTTGTAATCTTTAAAACTCCTCAAATCAAGTTTAGTAATTTATCACAATTTCTCATTCAGCTTCTCGCAACTGAATAGTTTAAAACACAAAAAGGTTTATATTGGCCGTCACGGCGACCGAATCAACAATAACTACAATAGTATGTAGAAAATACGAACTAAGTATAACTCATATGTCTTTAAGACCATAGTTTGTAAAAAGATACTAATTTGAAGATAACGTATCTATTCACAACATTCTCTGAAACCAACAACTCTGGAAGGGTAGAATAATCAAGGAGTAAGAATGAGCCAACACGCGCTCGGTCATGAAATAAAGAACGCACTTCAAGACTTCAACATGGTACCGACTGGGTATGCTGTAACAGCCCCATATCCGGGGTCGGGGATCCGGTCGTTACGGTCTCAATTCCCATCAATAATACTTGCACTTGAATCAAAACAATAAAACTGGATGCTGTGACCCCGCAATAACAACACTACACACACACAACTAGTTATAGTCCCAGAGATGAAATTGGAATAAGTATCTAGACATAGGATCCGCAAGTGATAAGTTATTACAAACCCAAATGATTACAGAGTACACTTAATAGTTCTTGCCGTTGATTACATTAATCATAAATATAAATAAGCCTGATACACAAAAGCTGTAGCCTAGGCTACTGGTTACTACTACCTCAGCTATGGCGGCTACGACCTCAGCGGGTAAATCTCTGACGGCTGCTACCTGCTTGCGCAGAGTGTGCCTATTGCGGGCCATCTGCTCTAGCTGTTGTTGTGATATAAATAAATAAAGCAAGGGTGAGCAATAGAGCCCACCAAAATAGTTTATGACAAATTATCAGTATATAACAGTTCAAAGATATTTTTGTAGCCACATGTTATGCTTTAAACGGATAAGAGACTAGTATAATATAAAAGATGAAGTTACAAGGAAAATTAATATAATGTTTCCGTAACCCAAAATCCACTTATGCATAATAATCTGAGTAAGGTTTTATCAGAGTCATAACTCATAAAATGAAAGATGAAGTTGCAAGGCTTTATTTTCTTCGAACACTTTTCGACCCCCTTTCAACATGATTTGTTTTTCTCCCCAATACATGTTGCAGGAATATTCCAAAATTGGATGATGAACTAATACCGGAGTCACTACCGCGCCCGTTGTACCAACCTTACTATGATCAGTAGCATGTCGTACAACAAAAATATGTTTTCTACATGTAGATGGAAGAATCACGACAGCCTGACATTGTCTACCACCTTTCCGGATCTCCCGGCCCATTTGGGGCAATAAAATGGATGGGTCGGCGCAACTGCACCACTTACACCACTCCTAGTTCAGATGAAATCCATGACTCTGAAACGTAAAGATCGTCCTCCTTTCCCCAAGTGTAATACTTGTTGATACGACTCCACTAAGTAGTTATATCTAGGTTGGAAAGGAAGATTCTCCAATATTTCCCAAGCTATTGCTTGTTAATGGATATCGACTTGTTCCATCAATTTACCCCTCGATCGTTGAGGTGGTAACACAACATTTGACTTGCAGCAACTAAATTGCTTCGAGAAAAGATCTGTCCCCTGACAGTTTTGAGTTGAGAGTTTAAAAAGAGCATCAGACACTTAAATCAGGTTTCCCATATTTTTGATAGTTGAGCGAGCATTTAAATCCTCTTAAAAGACGGATTTAAATGGAAAAACAGTGTTTTGGGAACCTCTTTTTTGATTTAAAAATAATTAATAATATTTATTAAATAATTAAACCTTAAAAGAATATTCGAAAATAATATTCATTAAGTAAATAATGATTAAATGAATATTCAAAAATAATATTCATTAAATAAGGATTGAATGAATATTCCAAATAATATTCGTTAAATAAATAAACCTTAAATGAATATTCAAAAATAATCTTCATTAAGTAAAAAAAATGATTAAATGAATACTCACAAATAATATTCATTAAACAAATAATCCTTAAATGAATATTCAAAAATAATATTCATTAAATAAATAATCCTTAAATGAATATTCAAAAATAATATTCATTAAATAAATAATCCTTAAATGAATATTCAAAAATAATATTCATTAAATAAATAATCCTCGAATAACAGTTACACGATATCTTTATCGGAAATAAAATAATCTTTAATATATACAGAAAACATAATTACTTCTGAACTAAAGAAAATCACACGCCCTTATCCTAGGGCATTTATAAAAACCCGGCTTATAGCTGATATCCCATATCTTGCTTATAAGTCCCAACATCAAGTCATAACCTCGAATATCGCTATATATAGCAGTTCAAAAACAAGCATGCAATTTATATATCGCAATGTACTTGGGAATAAAACATGTATACCTCGCATTTGCATATCATATATAAAAACAGTTTATTATCACAACAACAGTAAGTATAGGTTTCGAAAACTTGCTTGGTGGTGAGGTAGGGGTAGTGTGCCTCGAGTTGATCCGGCGATCTATACATAGTCAAAATATCCGAGATTAATCACTTAACACTTTCATGACACTAAGTACGTACTATCTCAAGTAACAAGTTCGTTTTCAAGTTAACTCTTTAAGAACTTCCACTCGCGTAAGCTCGTTCATTCATTTTTATAAAATAGAGATTAAATCATTTTAGCACGAAATATTTTCGAGGGTCTTCCTAAACGTACCTATCATGTTAACACAAAGTTTTACATTCTAATAAGTCGCTTAAGGGGTTTGATCATTGCCTCAAAGTTGGTTAAGTGGTATAGTTTGGTTTCGCGAAACATCCTTTACTAAAATACTTGTTTCTCCTAAACCGCAAATCGGATTCACATGATTTTTGCACCAAAATGAACCTTGAAACAAGACTTACACTATAATGGGCAGTGGTGGTCTTGGACATAAGTCATTATGTTCGAATATCACAAACAAAACAAGGTTAAGGAAAATCGGGCATTATAACGGCTATGTTTTAACGATTCCAAAGTTTAATCATAAACTTTACATGATCAATCCAACCAAATCATCAATTCAATTCCTCAACATCATAACTAATCCATAAACATCATCAACCATAGTCAAAACCAACATCTTCTTATTCATCCTTAAAACAACATCAAACTTTCATCAAAATCAAACAATCATCCTTATGATCATACTAACTAAACTATACTTAAAACTAACCATATAAATCAAATTATAATCAAGGGTTTCGAGAGTTATACCTTCCTTGTAGTGTATATGAGCTTAATAAGCCTTGTATAGTCCTTATATAACCTTAAGATAGCTTGAATCAACCAAAGAAATCAAGAAACACAAGTTAGTTCTTGAGGTTACTATTCATGCCTAAACTTTGCACAAAGATTTGATCATGCTAACCTTAATGGATGATGATGAAACTTGGTGTTCTTCTTAATCCATCCTAGAGCTTTCCAAAGAGCTATTACTTGTGATTTATGGATGAGTGGAAGATGATCTCTTGAAAAAGTATCCTTCGTTGTAAAAGAGGGCCGAATGTTCTTCTTCCAAGTGGGGAGAGTTTTCTTGCTTTTGCCTTGGTTACTTTTTGATAATTATCTTGATATTTTGTAGTCAAAGTGGTGAGTCATAGTTATTTGCCTCATCATCGGACACGTGTCAAGCAACAGAGACTCATGGTGGCAAGCAGCTTTACTAGTTCGTTTCCTTTCACATGGATGATCCAATTGTTGCATTCCTTGGATTAATCTTGTTACATGTTACTTCCATGTCTATATTTAATCCTGTAAGTGTCGCATTGTTCCGTCACCGTTTAGTCTCGTAGATTGTTCGTAGGGTTTCTCAAGTGTTCTATCGAAGTAGTTTACCGTAAACGTCCTTGACATTACTAATTCTTTTATTAAATCCATATCCATGGAATTGATAATTTAAATCCTCCAATATTTTCAAATAATGATTAATCCGTCCGTTAGTGGTGAAATTTCGGAGAAAACAGAAATGCTATTTTTCCGATTCTAACAACTTTTGCATTCCTTCATTTACATCGTAGATCACTAATATGACTTTGAAAGTTCATTATACCGTCCCGTACATAGGGTGGTCTGAAAACTTTTTTTTTTTAACAAAAGTTAATATTCATCAATAGTTCTTAAATAAGTACAAAATTTGGGGATATTACAGTCTCCCCTCCTTAAAAAGATTCTGTCCCGGAATCAGTTTGAAAACAAATGGGGGTACTTTTCCAGCATAGCACTTTCTAGTTCCCAAGTTGATTCTTCCACGTTATGGTTTTGCCACAACACTCTGACTAGCTTGATGACCTTGTTTCGGAGCACTTGTTCCTTTTGATCTATGATTTCCACAGGTTGCTCCACATAGGTTAGGTCTGGCTGCATGTCTACGTGTTCGTATTCCACTATGTGCTTAGCATCCGGGTTGTATTTCCTTAAACACTATTTCCTTCTTCCCCGGGGTATTCAATCTAATTTTTCCCTTTACAATCTATCTGCGCGTTATTACGAGACAACCAATCCATCCCCAAAATGACATCAAATTCCCCTAATTTAAAAGGAATCAAATCCACATAAAAAGACTGTTCCCCTATTTCCAATTTGCAGTTTGGGTGAATCCGATTAACTGGGACTATTTCGTGGTTAGCTATTTATACTTGTAGGGAATCCTTTAATGGTTGGGCTTTAAGTTTCAATTTATGCGCAAAATCCCTCGATATAAAAGATTTAGTTGCTCCAGAATCAAATAAAACATTTGCGCTAACTGAATTCAGAGAAAAGGTACCTGCTATCACATCTGTGTCCCTCACGGCATCCTGCACTGTCATGTTGAAAGTCCTAGCAGTTGGTGGCTTGTTGGAGGCAGCTTTGCTTGCCCCTGATGCTGCGGGTCGGTTCATGGGGCAATCCTTCTTCATATGACCTTGACGTCCACACTGAAAACAAGTGGGGCTTCTGTTGACAGGTTATCTGTTTCTTGTTGCACACTTATAACAGGTTATCTGTTTCTTGTTGCACACACCGGGATGTTTCGTCCCACAATTTGTACATACTGGTAATGGAGGTCGAGATTGGTGGGAGTGGGACACTCCTGATGGGTTGCCGCCCTGGTTTACGCTTGCGCTTACGGTTCGTTTGAAACCCATACTCCTTTCAGGTAGGGAGACTGCCCCGCGGTTAAACCTATTTGGGGGGTTTCTTCCTGCAGAACCTCCACCCATACTTGCATGTTTCCTTTTTATCCCCCCTTTCTCTCTTTCTCTCTGCATCTGATCACTCCCTGCTTCCACGATCGAAGCCTTTTGCACCAATGTGGCATAGTCTGAAATCTCCAAGACTGCCACGCGATTTTGAATCCACTGCTTCAACCCTTGTTGAAATCTATTAGCTTTCTTTTCTTCGGTATCTACAAACTCTAGCACGAACCTTGATAGCTCGGTAAATTTTGCCTCATACTTAGCCACCGTTAGGTTATTCTGCTTCAGTTCCAAAAACTTGAGCTCCATTTGAGTCTTCATAAACCTTGGGAAATACTTCTCTAGAAACAATTGTTTGAACCTTTCCCAAGTTACTATAGCATCCGTCTCCATGTTCTTCTTGGCCTCCCACCAATAGTTGGCCTCTCCCTTCAGAAGGTAAGTGGCGAAAACAGTCTTCTGTGCCTCCTCGATGCTTAATATCTCAAAGGACTTTTCCATTTCCTTTATCCAGGCTCTTGCCTCTACTGGGTCAGCCGATCCTTGGAATTCTGGGGGCTTGAGTGACTTAAAGGCCCTGAAAGAGTTTGCCACGGTGCTGTTGTTTCCTTGGGGTGGTTGGGGATAACGGTCCAAATTTTGCCTAAGTAGATTCATGAACTGACCCATGGGATCTCCACCCTGGTTCTCTCTTCTTTGTTCCACTTCAACTTCCTCTTCTTCAGTCTCAAATTCCGCAGTGAAAAAGGATTCATCTGCCTCTCCATACTGGGAGTCGTCCTGCTCATTATAATCTTCATCTATCTCTTCCTCATATTCGGGGTCTTCCCTATCTTGGTTGTGGCTTTCTTGATCATCAGATTCATGGGGGTTAGCCCTAGTTCTCGTTCTTCGTGGAGGCATCTTACTGAAAATTTGGAAAGTTTCATATTAGGCTCATTCACTAGGTTACAGATACAGTCGTTACATAATTGGAAGTAGACTCCCGCAGTTCTATATTTTATCACAATTTAATCATAATAGGACAGATAGCAGTATAATAAACTCGTGATCACGTCACAACAGGACTGAATTCAACTGAAAAGGAAACAAATATATACATGGTACCTTTTAGGCCGAATACACAATATATAATCAATATATGTATGAGAATAACAATCAAGAACTCTGTTTATGAACAATAAACTGAATTATATTAAATAACTCTTCTCTTAGTGATGAAAAATATCACAGAGAGCTGCTAGGTTACAAGAATAATGTATTCAGTATTCACATCCCTTTTAGGGTTAACCTATCTGTGTTTATATAGTAAACAGCTACATAGATTCAATCTCTAATTGATATTCCTACAAATTAGCTATACAATTTATATCAAATTAGGATTGCTTCTGTCTTCTGTTCCGTTTCCTTAGCTATCTCAATATATCTTGCTTCTTTCCATCTTCAAGATGTATTGCTTATAAATCTTCATATTAGCACCGACAGCTTCAGCAAACTTTCACCCCATCAGACTTTAACAAACTCTGACTGGCTTCTAGCATAAACTCTGATGAGTACCTGTTGCTTAAACACTGATAAATAATCATCAGCAATTATATCTAACAATCTCCCCCAACTTGTGCATAACAAAAATGTACAAGTTAAAAGATAATTGATGATGTCAAAACATATAACAAATGCAATGTTTATAACATAACAGAGTTTAACTTTTAATTAGAACAGAAAACTTTAAAACCTTACAGTCAGCCTTTACTTTATTTCTTCAATGTCAGGCACTGTTCTGAGATAATCAATGAGTAGTCTTCTTTCAGCCTTTTCTAGCTCATCTACCATGATTTTCTTCAATTCCTTTAATTCTGGATCACTCTCTCCAGTCTGGTAGATAGCAGCTCTCAGAGAATAGATGATATTCCTCTTCATCTCATACCCTAGCCTGATAAAATAAGACTTGTCTGACTCCAAGTTAAATTCCAAAACTTTAATTCCAAGTGTTGTATTGAATTTAGCACTGTTCCTTTTCATCTCTACAAGCTTTCCATGAGCATCTCTGTACTTAGGAACATAAGCACTTGAAATTCTGACTCCACACAAGACTTTAGACTTCATCATTCTCTCTCTTAAAACTTGAGCAGCATTGTGAGTACTTTGATTTTTCACTCTTAGCAGATATAAAACATACTCCAGCTCTTCCCATAGCTTTAGATGAATATCAGCTTCTCCAACTCTATAAACTCTTCCATCAGCCATAAAATATAACAGAAACTCCTTTTTGATTCCTCTGTGATAGATCATCTGAACAGACTCTAACTTGTCAAGGCTTTCTTGAGTTACCCCAACACCAGGTTCTGCCAGAGATGTATGATCTAAAGGACTATTATTTATTCTTCTCTCTCTATGTGATCCCAAACCAGATCTATCATAGGATTCCTTTCCTAACACAGTTCTGCTTTGTAGAATGTTCACATTTTCTGGCTTCAGAGTTTCATCTTTAGATGGTCTTCGAAAAGTACCTTGGAGTTGTGAAGATATTAATTGAGTTTGTACAACTTGAGCAGTGTCAGAGGTTGTCACAACTTTAACAGAATCATCAACTTGAGCAACGTCAGTGGTTGATTTATTAAATCTTGATTCAACATGAGCCATGTCAGAGGTTGAGAAAGCTTTCTTTGATAACTCAGGCTCTTCAATCAATTTGCCTTTTCCTTTGTCAGTGTTTGCTCCAGCAGGCCTCCTTGAGTATTGTAAACTCTGTTGAGAGTTCACATTCTCTTTAATAATAATTCCTTTTTCCTTTGTCCTAGGAGCCTTGGCAGCTTTTTGCTTGTAAGTTCCAGCTTCAACTTTCTTTTTATGCTCTTCAGCAAGAATCTGCAATTCAGCATCAATGTCTTCAACTGTGGCTTCACCACCATGTTCTTCCAAAAAGAGTTTAGCAGCAATCTCTTCATCAGTAATTGGATTAACTGAAATAGCTAGATTTTTAAGTCTTGAAGAAGATTGAACACCAGAATTTACTCTTTCAGAGTTTGTCAGCTTAGAGTTTGACCTAAGTCTCCCTTGCTCTTGAGAATTCTTTGACCTAAACTCTGAATCCTTGCTTCCACCATCAGTTGCATCATCCCTCCGTCTCAGAGTTGGAGCCCTTTTGCATTTGTCTTTAGGAACTCTCTCCCCCTTTTTGACATCATCAGGAATAAGCACTGATGTCAGCAATTCCAAAGAAGTAGCAATTGAACCAATCTTTGCAGACATCTCATCTTGATTGCTCTCAACTTTGCTTAGCCTCTGCTTGATTTCCACTTGATCCTTGATCATAGAAGAATATTGAGCTCTATCATTCTTCAAAGACAAATCTTTAGCAACAATATCATTCCTCAGGCCTATCACAACTTTGTGAGTCTCATCAAAGTGATTGGTAAGAGACTTCACTTGCACTATTGTAGCCTTTAAGTGACTAAGAAGCTCTGGATTTGAAATTTCTTTAGCAGATTTATCAATAAAATCAGCAGTCCTTTGTTTAGAGAAAATACAATCTGCTCCTGGCCAGTTTGCATAATACATTTCTCGAAAATGAGCTTCAGTGGCAGTGTGATTTTCCTTGACAGTCTCAGCAGTAGGATCCCTTAGAAAAGGTATGGATTCATCAGAGTCTGCATGATCAGAATTTATAGAAGTGTGATCATGACTATCAGAAACAACCCTGTCTTCAACAACATTTTCTACTAAGGGCTCTGCAGCTTCTTCAACTACATTCTCTGCAGTAACTTCAACATTTGACTGTGCAGCTTCATCAAGAACTTTCTCTGCTACAGCTTCATTCTTCTCAGCAACTTCTTCTTCTGCTAGAACAGCTTCTTCTACAACAATCTTCTTCTCAGCATTTTCAACAATCTTCTCAGAAGAGACAGATTTTGCTTCCTGATCAACTTCATCACCAACTTCAAGAACTTGATTGGTGACAGAGAGAATCTCTGTATGAGTTGCCATAGACTCTTCTATTACCAGAGTGGCTTGATCAGCTGCCACATCCTCAGTGTCACAAACACTGATTGCAGGATGTGCTTCAAAATCCATGTCCAAAGGATCAACAAAATGATCAGCATTTGCAGCTTCATTATCAGCTTCAAAATGGACATCAGCATTTGCTCTGTCCTCTATGGGCACAGTAGCTTCAACATCTACAGCAGCATCCTGAATTACAACATCAGAATCTACATTCAGTTCAGCTTCAGAAACATCTACAGGAGCAGCCTCAGGAACAGCTTCAGGAACAGCTTCATCTAACTCATCAAACAGATAGTCAGCTACCAGTCTTCTTCTTCTATGATGTAAAGTTTCAGAATCTTCTACATCATCAGACCTTGGTCTCTTTGCCCTGCTCTTCTTAGATGTACCAACAGAGTTTGGCACAGAAGATTTTGATACTCCAACTTCAGTAGCTGGCTTAGCAATCTTTGCAGGTTTGAAAGCCCTGTGTTTGATTCTACCACCAGTACGAATTGGTTGGGTTGGAGATGGAGAAACTTCAATATTTACTGGTTCTTGTTGTTGTTCTACTTCGATAGAATCATCCAAAAACTGTTGCACTAATGCAGGTAGTAAAAGATCACCTACATTACCCTTCTTTACATCCTTGTTTATAAGATCAGAGAATATACGTTTGTGCAGTTTAAAACATGGAATCACATCTGCATCAATAATTTCTACCCCACTAACACAGGCAGAAAATAAAAGCTGACAGAATCTAGCAAAGTAAACTACTCCCCTATTCTCAGTCATCTTTTCACCCAAATTAATAAGAACTAGTCTACCAAAATCAAAATGAGTACCATAAAGAAGAGAATACCCAATTTGGAGACTATCAGTAGGTATGGCATCCCAGTTTGTGCACTTCTTTCTGAACGTTCTTGTTATGCAGTCAAAGAAAAAGCTCCACTCTTTCCTCAAGAACGGCCGCTTCAACTGACCTATCTTAGTCAAAGATCCACCATATCCTATTTCCCTCATCATCCTTAGCAAATCAGCATCACCAACAGCAATGGTGTAAGCATTATGTTCACCAAAGCCCATCGCAGCACGAACAGTACCAGGAGTAATAACATACTCTGTTTCTTGAAACTCAAAAACAATGGATGGTGTTCCAGAATCACCACCATCATCATAGACACCAGTTTCCCAGAAGCTTTTGATTTGCAACGCAGAAAGCCTCTCTGGTTCTACAAGAGCACGCCCAATTGGAGATTGGGCAAGAAAATTCTGCATCAAATGAAACGCCTCCGGTGCGGTCGCATTATTCAAAGGAGCAGCATAATTATTTGGAACAAATTCAAGCCCAGAAGATACAAAAGCAGTAGAAGCCATTAGTACGATTAAGAAATAAACAGAGAATGGCTTAGAGAAAGTTCGAGAGTGTTTGCAGTAAAAGTGTTTGTGAAAATGTGTATGTGTGTGTATTGGAGTAAGTTGTGAAAAGTTTAAACGAATATGTGTATTGTATATTAATACAAAAAGAAAGAATTAAAAACTGAACAGTTTCTAATCAATACACACAACTGTCTTACTTCGTGAATCGTGTGAGTGGGACACATGGCACATATACAATGACTGACAGCAATAAATGGCAGTTTCCAATGCGCATGCGCAGTAAAAATAGCAATAATTACAGCCTTTTACACTTTCCTAGACACTCAACCTCTCTCCTCTATATAATACACTTTTGAACAACTGTCCAATCATGCTCTTTTGAATTTTCAAAACAAATGTCTTTTCTCAACATCATAATATGTCTGAAACAAACAAAATTTATTTTAATCATCAGAGATTAAAATAAATTACCTCGGCGTAGAATACACAGTTCAGCAGTGTTTATCAATCCTCCTCCTTTATTCATAAACTCTTTTCACAAACTGTACATGTGTGAATATTTGTGTGTGTATAGCAGAGTTTACTGAATATAAATATTTAGATCATCTCAAAGTGCATAAAATCCACAAAATAAATCAGTAAAAACTGGTTGCTCAAACTCTCATGTATAATACAAAATCTGATATCATCTAAACTCTGTACCTATAAATTTATTATTTTCACCCCCTTCGATTTTTTTTTTTTTAATTATTATTTTTCCAGTAATCAGTGGTTGGCACTAGTCACCAAAAATCAAAATTTTTAGCCCTTATTTCATACAATAAGTTCATGGGTCTTCCTAGGCACAACATGATCTCAAAGGAATTTGTGCATATTTTTGCATCTTTTGATATGAGGGTGAAATATTAGCAACTAATTATCAGAGTTTAGACTTTTCATCAGTTAATACAATTAATTTATGAGAGAAAGTGCAAACAGCTAATACAAACTCAGTGTATAGGATCAATGAACTAAGAGATGCTATAAATATAGAGACAGTATCATGCTGTGTAAAATTTCTGCACACATTTGAGATCAGAATTTATATCACTCAGAAGGATTCATGATTACTTATTGAGAATCATGCTTCATACAATTTTCTTCATCGGTCCATGTGTTTCAGACAAAATCACAATCAGAGTTTAACATCAGAGTTTAGCATCAGAGTTTAACTGACAGAGTATGACTTAACAGAGTATGATTTCAGAGTTTGACAAACTGGTATGAATGACAGTTAACATATGCAAAGAATCATGAGCAACAAATCACAGAAGTATAGATTTTGAGTCTAACCAGTATCTCTAGTCAAAACCAGAGATCATTCCAAGTTCATTTACCAGTCTTGTAAAAGTAACTTCACTCAAAGGCTTGGTGAAGATATCTGCAAGCTGTTGTTCTGTAGACACAAAATGAAGCTCAATATCTCCTTCTTCCACATGTTCCCTGATAAAATGATACCTTATGCTGATGTGCTTGGTCATAGAGTGTTGTACTGGATTACCTGTCATAGCAATAACACTTTGATTATCACAGAAAATAGGTATTTTAGAGTACCTTAATCCATAATCCAGCAATTGATTCTTCATCCACAAAATCTGTGCACAACAGCTACCAGCAGCAATATACTCTGCTTCTGCTGTGGATCTGGAAATTGACTTTTGTTTCTTGCTATACCAAGAAACTAATCTGTCACCTAAAAATTGACAGCTTCCACTTGTGCTCTTTCTATCAATCTTACAGCCTGCAAAATCTGCATCAGAGTAACCAATTAATTTAAACTCTGATTCTCTAGGATACCACAAACCAAGGGTTATGGTTCCTTTGAGATATTTGAAAATTCTCTTCACAGCTGTTAGATGAGGCTCTCTAGGATCTGCTTGAAATCTTGCACAAAGACATGTTGCATACATGATGTTTGGTCTACTTGCAGTAAGATAAAGAAGAGACCCTATCATCCCTCTGTAGTTTGTCATATCTACTGAGGCTCCTGTGTCTTTGTCTAGCTTTGTTGCAGTAGCCATAGGAGTTGTTGCAGATGAACTATCAAGCATACCAAATTTCTTGAGAAGATTTTTGGTATATTTTGCTTGATTGATAAAAATCCCATCATCTGTTTGCTTTACTTGTAAGCCTAGAAAATAACTAAGCTCTCCCATCATGCTCATTTGGTATCTTGACTGCATAAGCTTTGCAAACTTCTTACAGAGTTTGTCATTAGTAGACCCAAAAATTATGTCAACCACATAGATTTGAACTAACAGCAGATCATTACCAGTATTGAAATAGAACAAGGTTTTATCAATTGTACCTCTAGTGAACCCACTTTCTAAAAGAAATTGAGCCAGAGTTTCATACCATGCTCTAGGTGCTTGCTTTAGTCCATAAAGAGCTTTGTCAAGCCTATAAACATAATCTGGATGTTTGGGATCTACAAACCCTGGTGGTTGTTCAACAAACACTTCTTCTTCAAGTTTCCCATTGAGAAAAGCACTTTTCACATCCATCTGAAAGACTTTAAACTTCTTGTGAGCAGCATATGCTAGAAAAATCCTTATGGCCTCCAATCTTGCAATAGGAGCAAAGGTTTCATCATAGTCAATTCCTTCCTGCTGTGAATAGCCTTTAGCTACAAGTCTAGCTTTATTCCTTGTAATCACTCCATCACTGTATGTTTTGTTTCTGAAAACCCACTTTGTACCAACAATAGATCTGTTTTTGGGTCGTGGTACAAGGGTCCATACTTCATTCCTTTCAAATTAATTTAACTCTTCCTGCATAGCTGTTATCCAGTTTGCATCTTGAAGAGCTTCTTCCACTTTCTTGGGCTCAGTTTGAGACAAGAATGCATGAAACAGACATTCATTAGTTGTAGCACTTCTAGTTCTCACACTAGCTTCTGGATCTCCAATTATCAAGTCAGGTGTGTGAGCTTGTGTCCACCTTCTTGTTGTAGGTAATTGGCTTCTATTTTCATTAGATCCTCCCCCTTGATCCATGCTTTCCTGATCTTCTTCTTGACCATTTGCATTCTCTGAGGCTCCCCCTGAATTGAATTGCTCAGAGTTTGGATTTTCAGTGTTTGACTTAGAGTTTGGGATAGATTCTCCAGCTGACTTATTTTCAGAATTTGATTCATCATTTTGAGATGTTGCTGAAGTATCTTCACGCTCCCCCTCAACTGGTTCTCTATTTTGTTCTATCAGAGAAACTCCCTCAGTGTTTACCAGTAGAGGTTCAGAGTATGCTTCGTCAGAGTTTGTTGGATTTGCTTCATCAGAGTTTAGATCTTCATTTTCAAAGCGAAGTTGATCATGATATTCTACATCTTCTATTCCAGTTATTTTCTTGTCATCAAATGACACATGTATAGATTCCATGATCACTCTAGTTCTCATATTGTAGACTCTGAATGCTTTAGTTGACAGCGGGTATCCAACAAAAATTCCTTCATCAGCTTTTAAGTCAAACTTGGTCAACTGTTCAGGATGAGTTTTCAACACAAAGCATTTGCATCCAAAAATATGAAAATATTTCAAATTTGACTTCTTTTGTTTCACCATCCCATATGGTGTTTTCCTATGCCTGTTGATCAGTGTAGCATTTTGAGTAAAACAAACAGTTTGAACAGCTTCTGCCCAGAAATCAGTTGGCAATTTTGCTTCTTCAAGCATTGTTCTGGCAGCTTCGATTAAGGTTCTGTTCTTTCTTTCAACTACACCATTTTGCTGTGGAGTCCCTGGTGCAGAAAATTCTTGCTTCACTCCTCTTCCTTTGCAAAATTCTTCCATTATTGCATTTCTGAATTCAGTACCATTATCACTCCTGATAATTTTCACTTTATACTGTGATCCTTTGTCCAGTAGCTTTACATGATCCATCAGAGTTAAAGCAGTTTCATCCTTCTTTGCTAAGAAATACACCCAAGTGTACCTAGTGTACTCATCAACAATGACAAGAGCATATTTCTTTCTGCCAAGAGACATTATATTGACTGGACCAAATAGATCAACATGAAGAAGATGATAAGGATCCACAACTGAAGATTCAGACTTACTCTTGAAAGATGACTTCCTTTGCTTGGCCTTTTGACAAGAATCACACAGACCATCTAAGCTGAGTATTGACTTTGGAAGTCCCCTTACAAGATCTTTTCGAATTAGCTCATTGATGTTGTTCAAGTTTAGGTGAGAGAGCTTCTTGTGCCATTTCCAACTCTCTTCATTTGACATTTTTGCAGACAGACACACAGCTTTTCCTTCTGAGTTTGTTACCAAACTTGCTTCATAGATATTGTTACGTCTGTGTCCAACTAGAACAACTTTCCCTGTAGATTTACAAACAACCTCACAGTATTCAGGTTGAAAATCTACATGATATCCTCTGTCACAGATTTGACTCACAAATAAAAGATCATGCTTGAGTCATGGGACAAGAGCTACATTTGTGATGATGACACTTCCAAGATTGATATTGCCATATCCCATAGTACGTCCTATGTTGCCATCTCCATAGGAAACTTTTGGGCCAGCCTTCTCCTCATAGTCTGATAGCAGGGCTTTATTTCCAGTCATGTGTCCTGAACATCTGTTAGGAATGAATATCACCTACAAACTAGACAGAGGGGGGGGGGGTGAATGGATAGTTTGATGAATTTTTGCTTTCTTGAAAATGAATGTAAACTGTATATGATTATGCTATGTGTGTCTCTCTTACAGCTTACAGTGGTTTGTGCACAATATATATATATTTACCTATACAAACTAGGTACACACAATATTACACAGCTACCCCTTCTGAAAGTCCAACTTGTCCTGCCATAAGAAGTTCACTGTGTCAGGAAGGACCACCTGCTTTTCGGAATCTTTCCCGTTTCTGTAGCTGCTTGTCTCTTATCTTTCTCTCCAAGTTTAGCTGTAGATTTGCCATCTGTTCTTTGGACCACCTTGCCAGAACAAATTCTTCAGTATTTGTCTCTTTTGATTCTTGGTTCTGTACCTTGATTTGTCTTGTTATAAACGGCTAAGTGTTGATATCGTGAACTCCACTTCATTCCTGACTTCGCGATCTCCCTTGTGAGGACTACGCGATATAGCCTTTGAAGACTTTGCGACATAGGCCATAAGATGACTATGCGACATGGGTCATTTGATGACTATGCGACATAGGTCATTTGACGACTATGCGACATAAGTCATTTGACGACTATGCGACATAAGTCATTTGACGACTATGCGACATAGGTCATTTGATGACTATGCGACATAAGGCTTCTGAGGACTTCACGATCTAGGCTTCTTTGACTTTGCTGACTTCAACACTTCACGACATGTGTCTTGAGGACTTCTCGACATAGTACAAAATGGACTATGCGATGTAGCACTTCACGACATAGATATTGGTGACTTCACGACATAGCTTTCTTCTGACTTTGCTATATAATGCCTTAGACAAATTTCTGTAACTTATTTCTTCATGGCCTTATTCATTTCTATCCTGCTGCATGAACACTTCTGAACTTCTACCAGGACAATTATTCAATGGCCTATATACAATCTAGATGCAAGAAACTTTGCTAAGCTCATTATAACTTTGAGCATACATGATCAAGCTAATGTTCATGAGAACAAGACAAGTACATATAGAGACCTATACTATATCCCAGTGATAGAACTCACTAGGTCATGTAATGTGACATAGTCACATAGTGTAGGCTTGTTAATAGTGGTTTTCAGACATGTCTTGAGCCTAACAATCTCCCCCAAATTGTGAGTAAGATCCTTAGGCACAATTTCATGTCTGATAACAAGCCTAACTTACATAGAAGGAAATTAAGTAACAGAGAGGACAATTTATGAACATTGAGATCAGGAATTTGATTACATAGAAAAATTGAAAGCTTACAGACTATCTTTGTTGCTCGGCAGCTTCAGCTTCCAATTGCTTCTCTTGTAAATCATCATAAATCTTCTTTTTCCTTATCTCTTTTCTTCTTTTCATGTGTATGATGGCTTCTTAAAGTTCTTCTCTTGCAATCAGTTCTTCAATGAGAGGGGAGTCTTTTAGATCATCAATTGCAGCTTTAAGAGCACTTTCCACATATGAATCCAGAAACTCCATCCTTATCTTGCTCATGCCTCCATAAGAATTTTTGTATTCCACAACATAAGGATTTTGTTTTACCCTGCAAAGCCCTTTCTTTCTCAGCTCCTTTGCTCTTTCCTCCATTTCAGCCATTTCTTTCTCTTTCTGAATTATCTTCTCTTCACTTTCCTTTCTCAGGTTTTCTTCATAATCAGCATGCATTTTCAAGAACCTGGCAATATCTATCTTCCATGTCCTTTCTTCTTTTTCTTCAAAATTCAGTAAGGCATTTATCCTTTCAAGCTCATACATATAGAAATATTGCCAGCCTCCTTGCTTCATTATCCTTTCTCTTCCATCAGTGTACTTGATCTCTAGATGATCCAACTTCACTTTGACTTCAAAGATCCTTTGAGCCCTCAAGAATGCTAGGGCATCTTCATCATAGTCCTCATCTAGTGGAAGCACATTGATGCCAATAAAATTTGTGAGTTTTCCAGTCTTCTTTGTTATCCTTATCCTTCTGGGTACACTCTTGATCTTCAAATGCTTCACAAGAGATACCTTTCTGGAACAAGGAGAATCAGTCTTTAGTGCCACATCACTTGAAAGTAGCTTCATTCCTTTTCCCTTCATCCACTGTAACACTCCACTAGCTGTGACTTTGTGGAAGTGTCTTTTTGATGTTTCTTTTGTGGCTCCTTCTTTCTTCTGTGGCAGTTCAGGTTCAGAAGTCTTAGATAATGATTTTGGAGGTGTTGGGAACCACGGACTTGGGGTTCTACTACAATTTATGATACACAATTAAGGAGTGCGAAAAGAAAATCACCTTGTTAACAGTTGATTCCACGCTCTTCTATTGTATTCCCAAATTCCCTTGAGCGAAGTGTGGCCTCCGTCTTCTCAAGTTAACCTCTCTTCTTGCTCCTAGGTGGCTACAATATTTTTCTTAACCAACCCTAGCAAGAAGAGAATAAGAATATATATAGGGCTACAATAGGGATCATGGATAATTAGGTTGGGCCTTTTAATTACATCCTGGGCCTAGCCCAATGTAATTAAATATTAATTCAATCCACTAAAGAATTAATATTTGCACTACCTTTCCTAATACCGCAACTTAATTAATTAATTCGGTTCCAATATTATTTGCTTATTAAATTCCCCATGTTTAAAATAGCGCATGCCCATTAATTAAATAAATTACTGATAATTCATTTAATTAACATCTTATATCCTTGATCATCCACTCTACCTTTATTTAATTATGCCGGAATAAATCCACCTGCAGGGTTTCACATAATTAAATCCTTTTGAGCTTTCAAGGGGACATCATTAACCCGAATATTATCAGGACACGGATTCCTTCAATAAATAATATTCACCATATATATTATTCCATCACCCAAAATATAATGATATAATTCAAAAGAATTATTTCATATATAAATCAAAGCATGTAAATAATATACACGTGTCAATTACTATATCCGGATTAAGAACCTAAGCATTAATAATAACATAGAATCTTAGTTCACCTTCTTAATCAGTTTAAAGGAACAATTCTAAATTTGATCCTGTTCAATATACACAAAGTATACAAGTATTATTTAATAGTCAAGATAAACTATTCCCAAATAATATTTCAGTTATTCCAGTGGTTTGTCTAATTCCACTTAAACTGTGAACCCTTTATATTATATATAGACACTGATAATTTAATCTTCTGTTATCCCATTTGATACTAAATTATCCACAATATATAATAAATAGACAATGTAAAAATATGCAATCAAGATTCTCAATAAAATGAACAATGTTTATATACTACTAATGAATAGTTTAGTATAAAACCCAACAGGAGGATCATTACTAACAGTACCCACCCTAGACTTAGAGTCTTGTGTTGTGGTTAAAGTATTGCTAGCAATGTCCTTGACTTGCTGAATTCCACTTCTTGTTCTCTTGGTTGTTTCCTTTGTCCCCTTAGAATCCCTCTTGTCATCATCAGCACCTTTTGTCTTCTTTGAGGATTTGCTCCCGCTACTTTCACTTGGTCCATCCTTATCACTCCTAGAATGATATCTCCTTCTGTAGGTTTTCTCCTCATCATCATCCTCACCATCCTTCTTCTTGCTCTTTTCTTTGACAGATTCAGGAATGACTCCATGAATCAGAAAAGATTGTAGAGTGTGAATCATTTCTAGTTCCTCAACTGTCCTAACTCCTTTCTTAGATCTCAGCATCTGCAGCACCTGGTTGATCTTTGCATTGTTTTTCATTTTCAGGTCTGAGGGAATGATGTTAATCCCAAATGACCTAACAGAATTGTAGAAGGGGGGTTGAATACAATTCTTGATATTTTCTTAAACTTAAAACACTTATAAATAAAACTGAACTGAATAAGTAAAAACACAAGATATAAATAATTCAGTTGGATTGTTTGATGATCCAACTAAAGTGTTTTTATTTCGGAAATAATCTGTGATACAAATGTACACAGCTGCTCAGTTACTAGATTTGTAGAGAAGAAAATGCTCTCAAGAATAGCTAATACAATCTATTTGTTTTTCTTCTCTAGTTCTATTTTAACTGCTACACTTCTGTACGAGAATCTAACTTAGTCACGTTCTTGTTCAGCACATGTGCTGGACAACCCCAAATCCGAATGTGTTTCAAACTAGGTTTGGTACTAGTCCACAATTCTTTTGGAGTTTTTGGAACTGACTTAGAAGGTACCAAGTTTAGAAGATAAGCCGCTGTTTCTAGAGCATGCCCCCAAAATGACTTGGGTAAATTCGAATAACTCATCATCGATCTAACACTCTCTAAAAGAGTCCGGTTCCTTCTTTCTGCTACACCATTCTGCTGAGGTGTGTCAGGTGCATTCAACTGGGATGAAATCCCATGTTCTGATAAATATTCTCTAAATTCTCCAAGCAGGTATTCGCCCCCACGATCTGATCGTAGTGACTTGATACATTTTCCTGAATGTCGCTTCTCCGCACTTGCTTTGTACTCTTTGAATTTTTCAAAGCACTCAGACTTGCGGTGCAACAGATAAATGTATCCATATATCGAATAATCATCAATGAAAGTGACAAAATATTCATACCCACCTCTCGCTTGGATATTCATAGGTCCACATAAATTAGTATGAACCAATTCTAACACATCTTTGGCTCTATTTCCTTTTGCCTTAAAAGGTCTACTGGTCATTTTTCCTTCCAAGCAAGATTCACAGACTGGAAATGGCTCCACTGCCAATGAGCCTAAAGGCCCATCTACTACCAATCTTTGAATCCTCCTCAAGTTAATATGACCTAATCTCAAGTGCCAAAGATATGTTTGGTTCAATCCAGAAGGTTCCTTTCTTTTACTAGAGGTAGAAAATGTATTATTAATTTCACTTGGTTGCAGCATTGGTACTATAGGATCAATAATATATAAATTGTCTTGCAATGTACCAGAACATATAACTCGTTTATTCATCATAATGGAAACATTATGATCCAAACAAACATTATAACCATCCATAGCAAGTTTAGAAACCGAAATTAAATTCCTTCTAAATGAAGGTACATAAAGACAATTATTCAAAACCAAAATCCTATCATAACCAAAAGATAAAGAAATAACTCCAACTGCAACCACTGCTACTTTCGTAGCATCTCCCATGAACACATATATCTCGCCATCTCTAAGCAGCCTGGTTTTCTGGAACCCCTGCATGGAATTACAAACATGATCAGTGGCTCATGTGTCTACACACCAAGTGCTCGTATACATAGCCGCTATATATGTTTCCGTAACAAGAGAAAGAGACATACCAGCATTGTTCTTCTTAGAAAAAGGACAATCCTTTTTCCAGTGACCCGACTGCTTGCACTTGAAGCACTTGCCCTTAGGCTTCTTCACTGAATTCTGAACTCCCAATGGTTTCACAACTTTCTGTGTCTGAACCTTCTTCTTCTTCTTTCCTTTCGGTTTTGAAGAAGAAACTTTCTCAGCCACATTTACCTGAACATGCTGCTGAAATAATGATTCCGCTGCCTGAAGCTCTGTCAGAAGTTCTGCAAGACTATACAACTTCTTGTTCATGTTGTAATTCAAGCAAAACGGCTCAAAGCTTTTGGGCAAACTCATAAGTATGATATCGACCTGCGTTTCCGCATCAATATCAGCACCAAGGACCTCTAGTTCATTTATATGAGACATCATCAGAAGAACATGGTCCCTTACAGGTGTTTTTTCAGCCATCAGAGTGTTCATTAGAGACTTCATTGCTACTTGCCTAGCAGCCCTATTCCGATCTCCGAAAAGCTCCTTGAGGTTATAGAGCATATCTGCAGCAGTGGTCATGGCCTGATGCTGATGTTGCAAAACACCCGACATGGCTGCCAGAATGTAATATCGCGACATCTCATCTGCCTTAGTCCACTTCTTAAAATACTCTTTTTCCTCATCCGGAGCATCGGCAGCAGGCTGTTCCGGTTTGGGTTCAATAGTACAGAATTTATACTCTTCAGCAGTCAACACTATGTCCAAATTGCGTTTCCATTCAATATAGTTAGGTCCGGTAAGTTTGTTATCCTTAAGTATGGTGAAAAGTGGATTAAAGCCCATTCTATCCTGAGAATCATGCATATAATACTTAATCAGAAAATTGCATATATCTTAAAACCTATTTGTTTCCTCTAACAATTAATTAAAATTAATGCACTAATATTTAAATTCCATAAATATCTGGTACGCCATGATGGATGACATATATACCATTTAAATTTAAATATTACTTCGGTCCTACTACTAAATAATACGCCACGTTAGGGTGGACTATATATTATCTTTCATAGCTAAGTGTATACCATTATTTAGATCTTAAGTTGCCTTTAGTCAGACCCATCCGTTCGATGTATCAATGGATAAATCCCAGGTGTTTTCGGTGAAGTCACAGACGAACTCGCTTAAAAACACAACCCCTAAGACAGAAATATCCATTATCAACATCAATCAAGGAATGTCCAACTTTTTTCTCGAATTCTATGAAACTTGGTATGTCACGATGGGGTGAGCTTACCTTTCATTATTCGTGATTAACTTAAGAAGATTGTCCTAGTAATATCCTTAACACTACCCAGACGTCATAAATCATACGCCACGATGGGTGACATATATCCAATTCATAATCGTCCTAGTGTTAAATTACATACAACCAATAATGGATGACCATGGGATCTAATATCAAATTAATTCCCTCTCCCACTTAGTATTTTAACATGAGTAATTTTATCTAGATGCATCGCCCTATGTTATTTCTTCGAGGTCCACATGTTATCAAAATAACAATACAAAGAACACATAACATAGCATAGCATGCATCTCTACATAATTAAATGGGGCCTATGTCATTATAATTATGTCTAACATGCATTCCAAATACACACATAATTTAATAACATAAAACATTTAATTAAAGCAATAAATGAAAATTTATGTCCATGTCGTCCTATTTATGTTAACCATGCAATTAAAATTACACACATAATTAACAACACACATAATAATTATTTAATGCAATAATTAAAATTAAATAGCAGAAAAATTAAAATAAAAATTAAATCCACTATTATGGCCAAAAAAAAATTTCATCCGAAAATCCTGCGAAAACTTCAACTCGCTGTTTGAGGGTCTAAACGAGCTCAGACGCCCATGAAACTTCGACTATGTCACTTTTAAATCGTGTAGAACATCGAAATCCCTTTCCGAAAAGGTATTACTCATCGAAATCCGACACCGTATGCAAAAGTTACAACAGTTCGAAGTTGCATAGGCGAAATCTTGTAGCATCAGCGGAAGAACTTTGTTTTCTTGCAACTCCGTCGATCAAATAGTTACATACAACATAACATACCTATTCTATTACATCAGATCATAATCTAACATGAATATAAATCATGATTACAAGATTACAAAATCATAATAGAAAACAAAACTAGCACGATCAACCCTCGTGATTTACAACCACGATAAACCACGTGGAAACCAAAACAAAAAATAACCACGATTAAACCACGTGGGATCCAAACACATAATTAAAATAAAACGAGGCCATAATAGTGGATACTAAACAACCTGCAAAAGATTATTATCCAAGCATACCACTATACATACATAACCAATTTTAATTACGACATGGACATCATATCATAAAACATAGAACCCATAACCAGGCTCTGATACCAATTGTTGGGAACCACGGACTTGGGGTTCTACTACAATTTATGATACACAATTAAGGAGTGCGAAAAGAAAATCACCTTGTTAACGGTTGATTCCACGCTCTTCTATTGTATTCCCAAATTCCCTTGAGCGAAGTGTGGCCTCCGTCTTCTCAAGTTAACCTCTCTTCTTGCTCCTAGGTGGCTACAATATTTTTCTTAACCAACCCTAGCAAGAAGAGAATAAGAATATATATAGGGCTACAATAGGGATCATGGATAATTAGGTTGAGCCTTTTAATTACATCCTGGGCCTAGCCCAATGTAATTAAATATTAATTCAATCCACTAAAGAATTAATATTTGCACTACCTTTCCTAATACCGCAACTTAATTAATTAATTCGGTTCCAATATTATTTGCTTATTAAATTCCCCATGTTTAAAATAGCGCATGCCCATTAATTAAATAAATTACTGATAATTCATTTAATTAACATCTTATATCCTTGATCATCCACTCTACCTTTATTTAATTATGCCGGAATAAATCCACCTGCAGGGTTTCACATAATTAAATCCTTTTGAGCTTTCAAGGGGACATCATTAACCCGAATATTATCAGGACACGGATTCCTTCAATAAATAATATTCACCATATATATTATTCCATCACCCAAAATATAATGATATAATTCAAAAGAATTATTTCATATATAAATCAAAGCATGTAAATAATATACACGTGTCAATTACTATATCCGGATTAAGAACCTAAGCATTAATAATAACATAGAATCTTAGTTCACCTTCTTAATCAGTTTAAAGGAACAATTCTAAATTTGATCCTGTTCAATATACACAAAGTATACAAGTATTATTTAATAGTCAAGATAAACTATTCCCAAATAATATTTCAGTTATTCCAGTGGTTTGTCTAATTCCACTTAAACTGTGAACCCTTTATATTATATATAGACACTGATAATTTAATCTTCTGTTATCCCATTTGATACTAAATTATCCACAATATATAATAAATAGACAATGTAAAAATATGCAATCAAGATTCTCAATAAAATGAACAATGTTTATATACTACTAATGAATAGTTTAGTATAAAACCCAACAGGAGGATCATTACTAACAGTACCCACCCTAGACTTAGAGTCTTGTGTTGTGGTTAAAGTATTGCTAGCAATGTCCTTGACTTGCTGAATTCCACTTCTTGTTCTCTTGGTTGTTTCCTTTGTCCCCTTAGAATCCCTCTTGTCATCATCAGCACCTTTTGTCTTCTTTGAGGATTTGCTCCCGCTACTTTCACTTGGTCCATCCTTATCACTCCTAGAATGATATCTCCTTCTGTAGGTTTTCTCCTCATCATCATCCTCACCATCCTTCTTCTTGCTCTTTTCTTTGACAGATTCAGGAATGACTCCATGAATCAGAAAAGATTGTAGAGTGTGAATCATTTCTAGTTCCTCAACTGTCCTAACTCCTTTCTTAGATCTCAGCATCTGCAGCACCTGGTTGATCTTTGCATTGTTTTTCATTTTCAGGTCTGAGGGAATGATGTTAATCCCAAATGACCTAACAGAATTGTAGAAGGGGGGTTGAATACAATTCTTGATATTTTCTTAAACTTAAAACACTTATAAATAAAACTGAACTGAATAAGTAAAAACACAAGATATAAATAATTCAGTTGGATTGTTTGATGATCCAACTGAAGTGTTTTTATTTCGGAAATAATCTGTGATACAAATGTACACAGCTGCTCAGTTACTAGATTTGTAGAGAAGAAAATGCTCTCAAGAATAGCTAATACAATCTATTTGTTTTTCTTCTCTAGTTCTATTTTAACTGCTACACTTGGTTATATATTCCCCAAGTTTACAATACTATTTTTGGTTACACTTAAGTACACTAAAGGTAACCGCCAGTAGCTTGCTTTTCATTCCTTTTGCCCAGTGGTCCTTGGAGATCCTTGTCTTTTGTCTTCATGCTTATTCTGATCCCACTCAAGAACCCAATTGGGAATTGGAATGTTTCCTTATTTCCAGTGACCATTTTAATGGCTCCCAATGCAAATGCACACTTCTACATCTCCTTTTGATCTGTCAGAAAGTTGTCACTATCACTTTGTCAACTATACAGAAGAGCAATAATGATCCGTTGATGGCAGGAGAATGTATTTCGTTGATAGCTTTATTCTTCTTTCCGTTGATGGTGTATCCTTGTTTCGTTGATAGAGTAATCTTCATACCGTTGACATGTCTTCACTTAGGCAAAATTACAAGGCATGATATACTTACAATTAACCAACCTATTTTGCCTATCTAGTACTTAGTCAACATGACTTAGGAAACCTATCTAATACATACATCAAATGCATATGAAACTGTGAAGTATTGTACAGTGCAATTGCTACAACACTCATTCCGTTGATGAGCTTCCTGTCAACGAAACACTGCAGAGCATGCCATTCCGTTGACAGTTACAAAATGACTTAATACAAAATCTACTAAGTGTTTTTATAATTATCATCAAGAACAACATATTCCTAACAAATGACAAGTTGGTCAATGCTGTTATCTTGAGATAGACTTTGGTAGATAATTGTCCTTGGCTTGGAGATAACCTCAGGCAATCTTTGATTTTGATCTATCTTCAAGTCATTGTATAGACTTTCATTGTTCACTCCATGCTTTTCAATCAACTCCAGAATGATTGACAGCTCAGTAAATCTCAGTCTCTCTAGAGTTTGAAATGATAGATGCCACAAGCAATTGTCCTTGCACACCATGATAACCTCTCTTAGATGAACATCCCTGATTTTCTTTACTGCAACTGTGAAGTACTTGATGCTTTCCTTGAGCTTCTCTCTGTAGTCTCTTACATCTTCATGAGCATTTCTGTAGATGGCTTTCAGAAACTCCAGGAAGGCCTCATCATGATAGATGTGAGAACTGGCAACTTCCTGTAGCTTGGCCTCTGTGATAATTGTAGCTTTGACAGGTTGAGCATTAGGAGTAGGTTGAGCAGGTTGAGTAGCTGAAGTGTCTTTGGGCATCGTGGATGGATAGTAGGTGGTTGTGACTGTGCTTTTCTGACCTTGTGCACTTATGACCTCTACAGGGGGTAGGATTATTGGTTTGATTGTTTCTTCAGAAATTTTGCCCTTAAGCTTCTGTTGCTTGGCAGGTACTCCCCCTTTCTTTTTTAGACTGATCTCCTTTACTTTCTCCCCCTTAGGCTTGGAATCAGACAAGATGTCTTGAGCTTCCCCAGGGATAGGCAGGTTCATGTGTCTCATCATGGAAGTCATCATTTGCTGTTGTACCAGCAGGATATTGGAGGTGTTGTTGCCTTGGTCATCCAGCTTGGCATTGAGCTGGTTTAAGGAGTGAGCAAGCATCCTGTTTTCATCTTTCAGAGAGGCCACTTCTCTTTCTAGACCATCCACCTTGGAGAATAGCTGTTGAGACTTGAAAGAATTGAGAGATTGATCTTTGAGCTTGGCAAAATCAAATTTGGAGATGTTTGACATAGGAATCTCATCTACCAATTTGTCACCATATTGATTCTTCCAAATAACATTCAGCATTGTATTAGAGTTGATGTTGGCCTTGACTTGATTTTCCAATGTAGTAGCCAGTTTCTTGATGTTGTCAGTGACCATGGCTAGAGAGATATCCATCCTGTTGAAATTAGAATTTGTTTTCTGGATTTCTTTGAGGATGCCATCCACCTTGGGAAAATCAGAGAGATATGAGTTTCTTAGCTGAGTGAGGGATCTTTCTGTCTCCTCTTAGATAGAATAAATCTCTGATTGAAGCCCTTTCCCAAGATAGTGCAGAGCCTTTAGCTGATTCTTGTAGACATCATTTATAGCATCATAAACTGCAGCAGGAGAGAGATCCTTTGCATTGGAGCCCAGAGAGGTGAGATAATTCTCTCTCAGAAAAGCTAGGGCCTCCTTGAGTTTTATAGATCTCTAAGCATCCAACCAGGCATCCACATTTCCCTCTGGTTCAGCTGCATCCACTATCTTCTCCTACTGAGCTGCAACATCCTCCTTGTGGCAAAGTAGAATAGCTTCATAATCGGCATTTGGCAAGTTGGAGGTGAGGAGGTGTTGAGCTATTTTTGAGAACTCATCAATCTGTGCCACATGGAGATCTTGAATAGCTTCTTCTGTCATTTGGGAAGGCACAGTTGATGATCCTGAAGGCCTGTCATGTTGCACAGGCTTCATCCATTCTGACATAGTGGCCTGAGCCAAGTGAGAGCTAGTACTAGGCACTTCATGAGATGTGAGTTTTTGAGTCTCCTCCAGCCTTGGAATGGCTGTAGAGTCTGATGTTGTCTCCATTGAAATGGGATGTGTTACAACATCAGCCCTATTTGTCTGTGAAGACAGTTCCACATCCCTGAGGATGGGAGAATTTGGCATAGAGTCTCCAGTAAAAACTGGTGAATCCTCCATGTTTGTGTTGGTGTCATTAGGATATGCCCCAGCATGCATTCCCTGACCAACTGGATGTGGTTCCTGGGTGGTGAGCACAGTGTCATGCACCATGTCACTTGAGTTTGGCTCAATCACAGTATTGGATTGTGATTGATCAATTTCAGAAAAGTCATGTGAATGACTAATCTGTTGAGAAGAAATGTTAGATGTAGATTCTGGAAGAGAAGTGTGGTGTAGATTGGATTGTGGCAACTCCCCCTGAGAAATAGGAGGAGTTTCAATAGTGATGTGCTCTCCACTCTGTGTATGATCATCCTTATTTCTCCTAGGGTCAAGAGTGAGTTCTTGACCCTGTGCAGACTCTGTACAGGTTGCAGTGGGGAGGCTGCTCTTTTCAATGCCAATGACCTTTTGAGAGGCCATAGATAGTAGCAGGTGTACCCCTTTTTCCACATCTGAATCCTGTTGGGAGGATTCAGTGGTAGGTATTGGTTTTGACTTCTTCTTTTGTCTGGTGAGAGGTGACTCAGGAGTCTCACTTCCTATTTCTACAGATTCATTTATCACTTCTAGGGCTCTCTTCTTGGTCTTCTTTTTAGTAACACCAACCTTTTGAGAGATTGATGCACTTAGTTGCCTAGCTTCTACAGTGGTGTTTGCAATTGGGTTACTGGATGGGATGGGAAGGCTGGGATTAGACTGTGTAGCTCTTTCAGTCTCAGCCTCCCCTGTCCAGGAAAGTGCATGGTATATGGGCTTATCAAGTGGATAAGACTCAAATGTGTCCTGCATATGCTTGGTCACACTTAGAATCACATCCACTTGATTCCCTGTGTCCAATGAGCCAAATAGAACTTTGGACATGGACTTGGAATAAGCCATTTTAGTTTTATCTATACCCTCCAATTCATGGATATTTGCATCAAGATAATTTAAAATAACTTGAAGGAAACGAGGGTAAAAGATGTCATTACCTCTACCACGAACGGTCCTGCCTAGCCTCTGAGCCAATTCCTTGAGAATTATGGCTCCCACATTGATCTCCTGGTTGTTGGCCAGGGAGTAGGCTAGCTTCACAGCAATGTGACTGATATGGTCCCATCCTGTCTTCCTGCATAGAAACACCTTCTGGAGTGCGTCAAACAGAAATGACCACTCCCTTCTCACAAACTTCTTATTGAGCTTTCCAGTATCTATCTCATCAGCATACAGAATGAAGGTCATGAAGTCTACGATTTGAGCATCTGTAGCTTCTTGGTCATGACCCTCCACCTTGAATCCCAAAGCTTCATTGATTTCCTTTTCACCAAACTGGAAGTGTTTGCCTCCAATTGAACAATTAACCACCTGGAATGAGGTTCCATCTTCCCTAGCCATTGTTGATACCAACGCCGTTCTCCAGAATCCTTCCAACACATCGACATACAAGGTAGGGTTCAGGGTTAGGGCTTGAAGTAGGTAGGAAGTGTTCAAGAACCGTACAAAACACTTGTACCTTGGGTTAGCCTCAGCCTCAGAGGGAATGGTGAGAAGATTTGTTTCTTTGGGAATGGTTAAAGGGTTTGAAGAGGAAGCTGTTTGAGATTTGGGTGCCATTGAAATTGAGATTGAGATTGAAGAAGAGAGAGAAGAGTTTAGGTTTTAGAAATTAAGAGCAATAGACAAGATGAAAAGTTGTGAACGGTCGACAAAAAGTATTTATATGATAGAGACACTGCGATATGGAGTTATGAATATGTACAGACTAATTGTATGTCGCGAAGTCTCAAAATGGCCTGTACCGCAAAGTCCTTGCAAAGTATATCGCAGAGTCCTGAATTGAACTATGTCGCAAAGTCTTGAGGATATCAGAATTTGGATGACTTTGCGATATAGTGAAAATACCCTGTCTAAAACTCTCTTTTTGAAATTTTAAGATTTTGTCAGACTTAAATCAAAAATTGAAATAAAGTAAATTTAAATCAAAATTCTGTCAAATATGGAGACTTGTCGATATAGTTATTCTAACTCGCAAAGTCATTAAAATGAACTATGTCGTAAACTCATGAAATGAACTATATCGCAAAGTCTCACAATTTTAACAGTTTGCGATATAAGTCTGTTTGATTTGTACTATGTCGTGAACTCTCAAAATCATCTATATCGAGATGTCTCAAAAGCTCACAACTCCACAACCAAATATGATTTTGAAAAATATGCAGTAAAATACTGAAATATTTATAGATCATATCTCAGCTAATTTTCACTCCAAATAAATAGAGCATTTATATACAGTGAAAATTTACTGCTGCAACAATTAACTAGCATACTTACTTAGAACAACTAAATGAAGGATTGAGCATTCCAATTTCACTCACAAGTCTGTTGAAGACAGCTTCATTCAGAGGTTTAGTAAATATGTCAGCTAATTGTTTCTCAGTTGGAACATAAGAGACTTATATGGTACCATTTGCAGCATGTTCCCTAATGAAATGGTACCTGATCTCAATGTGCTTTGTAGTAGAATGATTAACAGGATTGGCAACTATGGATATTGCACTAGTATTATCACACATTAGAGGAATGTGTTCTAACACTAGTCCATAATCCATGAGTTGATTTCTAATCCAAAGCAATTGAGCACAACAACTTCCAGCAGCAATATATTCAGCCTCAGCTGTGGATGTTGCTATGGACTGTTGTTTCTTACTGAACCATGACACTAACCTTTGACCTAAGAATTGGCATCTTCCAGAGGTGCTCTTCCTGTCAATTCTGCATCCAGCATAATCAGAATCTGTGTAACCAACCAGGTTGAACCCAGTTCCCTTTGGATACCATAGCCCAAGATTAGGAGTCCCTTTCAGATATTTGAAAATCCTTTTGATAGCCATCATGTGAGATTCCTTGGGATCAGACTGGAACCTTGCACAAAGGCATGTGGAAAACATGATATCAAGCCTGCTAGCAGTGAGATCGAGTAGTGATCCAACCATGCCTCTGTAAACCTTGATGTCTACTCTTTTGCCTTTCTTGTCTTCATCAAGCTTGATTGCAGTGGACATGGGAGTTTTTGCAGGGGATGAGTCTTCTAAACCATATTTCTTCAAAAGATCTTTGACATACTTTGATTGGTTTATGAAGATGCCATCCTCCCTTTGATGTACTTGCAAACCTAGAAAGTAGGTTAATTCTCCCATCATACTCATCTCATATTTGCTTTGCATCAACTTAGAGAACCTTTCACAGAGTTTTTCATTTGAAGAGCCAAAGATGATATCATCCACATAGATTTGAACAAGAATGATATCATTTCCATGCTTCTTGAAGAATAGGGTTTTGTCAATTTTACCCCTGGTAAATTGATGCTCAAGAAGGAATTGAGATAGAGTCTCATACCAGGCTCTTGGTGCCTGTTTGAGTCCATAGAGTGCCTTAAGCAGTCTGTACACAAAGTCTGGGAAGTTTTCATTTTCAAAGCCAGGTGGTTGAGATACATAAACTTCTTCAGCAAGATCACCATTGAGAAATGCACTTTTCACATCCATTTGATACACCTTGAAATTTGAGTGAGCTGCAAAATCCAGGAAGATTCTGATGGCTTCCAGTCTAGCTACAGGTGCAAATGTCTCATCATAATCAATGCCTTCTTGCTGACAGTATCCTTTGGCAACCAGCCTTGCTTTGTTTCTTATTACTACTCCTTCTTCATCCATCTTGTTTCTGAACACCCATTTGGTGTCAATAACATTCTTTCCTTCAGGAGGTGGCACTAGCTCCCATACTTTGTTTTTCTCAAATTGATTCAATTCTTCTTGCATGGCAACAATCCAATCAGAAATCTTCAAAGCTTCTTCAACTACTTTAGGTTCCTCTTGTGACAGAAAGCAGCTATACAGACATGTATTCATAGTCGCCCTTCTTGTTTTAACTCCCTCACTAGGATCTCCAATGATTTGATCCCTAGTGTGGGCTCTGTCCCATTTCCTTGTGTGCCCCTGTTCATTTCCTTGATCTGTTCCAAGCTCATTTTGGTTGACAGTTGCATTCTCTTCTTCTCCCCCTGTGTTTGTGAACCCTTGCACAGGTGTTTGAAGAAGATTGTCAACTTCAAGAACTTCATTTTCTAGAACAGTTTGAACAGATGGTTCATCTTCACTTTCAGAATCCTCAAGATAACCTTGATTCTCAAATCTTAATGGCACACTGTCTTGATCACTTGTTTTAAGTCCAGGAGTTTTCTTGTCATCAAAGGTAACATCCATGCTTTCCATGACTTTGTGTTGCTCAGGTACAAACACTCTGTATGCTTTCCTTTCCAGAGAGTATCCAATAAAGATACCTTCAAATGCCTTTGCATCAAATTTTCCAACATGCTCAGAGGTATCTTTCATCACAAAACACTTGCTTCCAAAAACATGCAGATGCTTGAAGGATGCTCTTTTTCCAGTCATTAATGAGTAAAGAGTTTTGCCAGACTTCTTATTGATCAATGTTCTATTTTGCACATAGCATGCTGTGTTAACAACATCAGCCCAAAAGCTAGTAGGTAGCTTTGCATCCAATAACATTGTCCTTGCAGCTTCAATGAGAGTTCTATTCTTTCTCTCAACTACTCCATTTTGTTGAGGTGTTCTAGGAGCTGAGAATTGTTGAGAAATTCCTTTATCTTTTCAAAACTCATACAATGTTGAATTTCTGAACTCAGTTCCATTATCACTTCTCAAAGCAATTACAGAGGAACCAGTGCTTTGTGCTTCTCTATCAACTCTCTTGATATGCTCTATTATGACTTGAGGTGCTTCATCTTTGGAGAATAGGAATTCCACCCAAGTGTATCTTGAATAATCATCAACCATCACTAGAGCATATTTCTTTTTGGAAAGGGACATTACATTCACAGGACCAAATAAATCCATGTGAATTAGCTGCAGAGGTTTTGAGTTTGTATTGAGCAACTTGTTATTGTGACTAGATCTTTTAATCTTTCCTTTCTGACAAGCTTCACATGCTCCATCTTGCACAAACTCCAAGGCAGGCAAATCCCTGATGAGTTCTCTCTTGATTAGAGAGTTCATTGCCTGAACATTCAAGTGAGACAGTTTCTTGTGCCATATCCAGAATTCCTCATTTGTGGCTTTAGTGTAGAGACAATAAATTTCTCCCTTGTCTGCAGCCTTGAGATCAGCTACAAACAGGCTTCCTTTCTTCACACCAGTTAGAACAACTTCACCACTTTCTCTTTTTGAGATTGAACAATGATCTTCATTAAATTCCACTTTGAAACCCCTGTTAGTAAATTGTCCAATGCTTAAGAGATTATGCTTCAGTCCTTCAACAAATGCTACATCTTCAATAATGACATTTCCAGATTTTATACTGCCATATCCCATTGTATAACCGATGTTGTCATTTCAAAAGGTTACTGATGGGCCAGCCTTTTCCTCAAAATGTGATAGCAGGGCTATATCACCAGTCATGTGACTTGAGCATCCACTGTCCAAGATCCACATGACTCTTTTATTCCTGTTGCCCTGCATTCACAAGGTAACTAAGTTGTTTTTGGTACCCACACATGGTAGGGTCCAGTTGATTTAGAAACATTTTTGTTACAAATTCTTCTGTCATAAGTTGCATTCATCACAGTAGGATACTTCATATTGTTTGTGGCTTTGGAGTTCACACTCTTAGGCTCACATGAAGTGTTCACCCTCTCAATCCTGATTGGGGATCCTGTCTTGTGAGTGTGCATGTGTGTGTGTGTGATTCACTGGATTGTGCAGAATCAAGTTTATGCTTTAGAGATAAACAGTTAGCAATCACAGTCACATAGCATGTCATGCAATTAGGCTTACCACAGAAGGAATCATGACTAGAGTTTATGCTAGCAGAATGGTTACTTAGGTTATCAACTTCAACATTCACTTGTTTGTTACACTTATGAGTCAAATGATTAACAGATAGACATTTCTGACATTGTTTCCTGGGAGCATTTGGCACATAAGCATAGTTGTTACCCTTGTTGACACCTACCTTACCATTTCTATTTTGTTTCTTTTTCTTAACAACTTCTTTCTTTGCTTTAGGACTCTTGACAAGATTGTCTTTGGTCTCTTTCTGACTGACAAATTCAGGAGAGGAAGAAGTGTCTTTAGCAGCCTCATCTTATTCAAGAAGTTGTTGTTTGATGATCAATAGTTCTTCATCAAACTCAACAACGCTCTTTTTGAAGATGGGTTGTTCAACACTAGATAGAATGGTTGGGGCATTTTTGTTTGTAAAAGATTCTTTTCCTTTGCCCTTTGCCGTCTTCCTTCCTTTATCATTCTCATAGTCAAAACCAACTCCAACCTTGCTATCTTCAGTGTGTTCCTTGTGATAGGTTTGAATAAGTTCAGAGGAGTTCTTAAAGCTTCTTAGTTTCAATTCAGTTTCAGCAATTTGTTCCCTAAGAGCTTTCTCTATTTGTTCAGCACAAACCACTTTGTTTTTAATATACTCAACCTCCTTTTTTAAACCATCAAGGTTCACAACCATTAACTCAAGTTCCTCATTCTTTTCTGTAAGCTCAAGATTTCTAGCAGTTAGTCTATCAATTTCTTCATTTGCTACTAACATGCTAGTATGAATATTAAACATCTCAGTACTCATATCTTCAACAGTTTGCTTATATTGAAGGGGAGTCATATCAAGAGAAGTAAGAATAGGTACCTGACTAGAATCACCATCATCAGAAAATGCCATCAAGGCATAATTTGAGTACTCTTGTTCTTCTTCTTCATCAGATTCATCCCAACATTTTCCCTCAGCAATAAAAGCTTTACCCTGTTGTTTCTTGAGTAGAGCCTCATACTTAGCTTCAAGCTCTAAGTATGCTTTGTCCTTCTTGACCTGTTTAGGCTTTTTGCACTCAGTGGCAAAATGCCCAAGTTCATTGCAGTTATAGCATCTTATTTTGGACCTATCCACACTCCCAGATTTGTATCCTCCTTTAACTGCACCAGCAATCCCTTTTCCTTTGTTGAAAGAGTTTGAGCTACCTGAACCACCAGCATTTCCATTATTGAATCTAGACTTGAATGGCTGCTTCCTCTTAAACCTGATGTTAGGGTATCTCCTAGCCATATAAGCAAAAGATTTGTTTTCCATCTTGTCCAGTTCATCTATGCTGTAGAACTCATCCTCTTCAGGTAAATCATACACAACCTGAGTTTCATCACCAGTGTCATCACTTTCCAGTTCCTTAATCTTGACTTGACTGATTTTTAGAGAATCCATTCTTTGACCTAGATTGTCAGCAATAAGGGCACAAGAGGTATTGGCCACTAATCCTTGCTTTGCTTGAATAGATCTCTTTTGAAACAGCTCTAACTCATATGTCTTCAAAACACCATACAACACATCAAAACTAATCTTTGTTAGATCTCTTTCTTTAAGGGAAGAGATTCTTGGTTCCAAGTGATCTGGAAGAGTTAGTAAGAACTTCATATTGAGCTCTTCTGTCTCATAGTGTTTGTCATAGAGTTTGAGCTCGTTTATCAGCTTATTAAATCTCTCAAACACTTCTGTGATTCCCTCTTTTGGCTGAGCCATGAAGGCTTCATATTGTGAGACAAGAATCTGCTTCTTGTTCTTTCTTACTTCAGTAGTTCCTTCACAGAGCACTTCTATAAGATCCCACATCTTCTTGGCACTAGTACAGTGAGCAACAGTTCCATACATGTTGAAATCCATAGATTCACAAATGATAAGTTGAAGATGTCCATCAAGTGCTACTTTCTCCTTTTCAGGATCAGTGTATTTTGAGGGGTCTTTGGGCACATGTTTTTCTGGTACTATCTCAGTGCCATTGGTTGTTTCACCAATCTCGTTCATTGGAATAAAGGGACCATGCTTTAGAATATCTAAATACATGGGGTTAGAAGCTTTGATGAAAAACAACATCTTCTTTTTCCATAAACTGTAGTGCTCCTTGTTAAAGGGAGGAATCTTGATACTGCTAAGTTTCGGTGAACTCATTCTTGATCTTTTCCTATTTGTACGTTAACAGCCTTCACTCTGATACCACTTGTTAGGAATGAATATCACCTAGAAACTAGACAGAGGGGGGGGGGGTGAATGGATAGTTTGATGAATTTTTGCTTTCTTGAAACTGAATGTAAACTGTATATGATTATGCTATGTGTGTCTCTCTTACAGCTTACAGTGGTGTGTGCACAATATATATATTTACCTATACAAACTAGGTACACATAATATTACACAGCTACCCCTTCTGAAAGTCCAACTTGTCCTGCCATAAGAAGTTCACCGTGTCAGGAAGGACCACCTGCTTTTCGGAATCTTTCCCGTTTCTGTAGCTGCTTGTCTCTTATCTTTCTCTCCAAGTTTAGCTATAGATTTGCCATCTGTTCTTTGGACCACCTTGCCAGAACAAATACTTCAGTATTTGTCTCTTTTGATTCTTGGTTCTGTACCTTGATTTGTCTTGTTATAAACGGCTAAGTGTTGATATCGTGAACTCCACTTCATTCCTGACTACGCGATCTCCCTTGTGAGGGCTACGCGATATAGCCTTTGAAGACTTTACGACATAGGCCATAAGATGACTATGCGACATGGGTCATTTGACGACTATGCGACATAGGTCATTTGACGACTATGCGACATAGGTCATTTGACGACTATGCGACATAAGTCATTTGACGACTATGCGACATAAGTCATTTGACGACTATGCGACATAGGTCATTTGATGACTATGCGACATAAGGCTTCTGAGGACTTCACGATCTAGGCTTCTTTGACTTTGCTGACTTCAACACTTTACGACATGTGTCTTGAGGACTTCTCGACATAGTACAAAATGGACTATGCGATGTAGCACTTCACGACATAGATATTGGTGACTTCACGACATAGCTTTCTTCTGACTTTGCTATATAATGCCTTAGACAAATTTCTGCAACTTATTTCTTCATGGCCTTATTCATTTCTATCCTGCTGCATGAACACTTCTGAACTTCTACCAGGACAATTATTCAATGGCCTATATACAATCTAGATGCAAGAAACTTTGCTAAGCTCATTATAACTTTGAGCATACATGATCAAGCTAATGTTCATGAGAACAAGACAAGTACATATAGAGACCTATACTATATCCCAGTGATAGAACTCACTAGCTCATGTAATGTGACATAGTCACATAGTGTAGGCTTGTTAATAGTGGTATTCAGACATGTCTTGAGCCTAACAACATCCACTGTCCAAGATGAGGGTACTTTCCCTTATGCCCTGCAATCACAAACAATTACAAAGAGTTAGATTTAAGGATCCAGACTTGCTTGGATCCTTTGGCTTTCTTAACATAGTTAGCTTTTACAGCGAAAAAACTTTCAACAGAGTTTGAGCTAACTGTGTCAGACTTTACACTTGCAGAGTTTGCTCTCACCCATTTCAAGTTGGGTTTTAACTCATAATAGTTGTGATAAATGGCATGATAGCTCTTACAAGTATAAATGGAATGCCAAGTGCTCCCACAGTGTGTGCATAAAGTCTGTGGTCTAACCCTAACAAAATCATTCTTCACTCCAGACTTGGAGGGTAAAGAATTAATATCTTTGTTTTTCGTGCAGAAACTTGCCAGATGGTTAGTACTACCACAACTATGACATGTCTTTCTAGGAGCATCAGAATTAGGCAGATAATCATTTCTTTTATTAATGCCTACTTTTCCATTCCTATTCTTCCTGGACACTTTCTGTTTTTCAACAGATTTTACCTCTTTGAGCTTATACTTGAATTGTTTCTCTGTCATTAAACCAACATTCACCTGTTTAACACAAGTTTTTACTGATTCTTTAACAGCTTCTGTTTTAAGTACGGAGGTTTGCTTACTTGATTCAGAGACAAATTTCACAGGTTTAAGTTGTGGTTTAACTTTAACTTTATCTTTAAACCTAAGTTCATCTTTTTCACAGTAACCTAACCCAACTGTATCTGTTTGAAAAACTTGATGTGTGTCTTTTCCAGAATTAGTCCAGGTTTTAATTACCTTCCTCTCTTTTTCAAAATCAGATTCTAGTTGTCTAAATCTCTTTAACAACTCTTGCTCAACATAAACAGCATCATCTCTTTCCTTTTGAACTTGTTGCATGTTAACAAGCTCTTCTTCAAGAAATTTATTTCTATCTTTAAGCTTAAGATTCTCAGTTTTAATTCTCTCATTTTCTAAAGTCTGATCTCTATAACTAACATGTATGCTTTTAAGATAAATTCTCAATTCAGATATATTATCAATATCATAAGCATAAGTTGTTAGTGGTACCTTATTCTCAGATGTTTCAGATTCATTTTCAACAGTTGCCATAAGAGCATAGCTAACATCTTCATCAGAATCTGAAGTGTCTGCCCAGTCTTTTCCTTTAGTGATGAGTGCTTTCTCAGATTTTCCTTTCTTGCACTTTGGAGCATAATGACCCATCTCTTTACACTTGTAGCACTGGATCTCAGACTTGTCTTTCTTTCCATACTTGGTATCCCTTCCTTCAGACTTTCTGAAACTCTTTCTTTCAGAGTTTGAATCTTTTCTTGAGAATCTTTTTCCCTTCTTGAAGTTCTTAAAACCCATCTTCTTGAAGGTTTTCACCATCAAAGCAGCCATTTGCATCATTTGTTCTTCATCATCCTCAGATTCAGAAGAAGCATCAGAGTTTGAATCACCATCAGAGTTTGATGACTCATTTTCAGAGTTTATGACCAAAGCTTTTCCCTTAGCTTTCTTCTTTGATGTTTCTTTCTTCATGAGTTTTTCTTCAACTTTGAGAGCAACAAATTTTGTCTTCTTTCCAGACCTTTTGTTTCTTTGTTCTATCTCAAGTTCATGAGTTTTAAGGAACCCATAAATTTCATCAAGATCTGTTTCTGCAAGATCATAGTTATCTCTTATTGTTGTTGCCTTTAAATCCCATCTTTCAGGTAAAGATAGTAGAAACTTGAGATTTGATTCTTCAAGGTCATATTCTTTATCAACAAGAGACAAATCATTCAACAGTTTACAGAATCTGTCATATGTATCTGTCAAAGTTTCATCAGATCTAGAGTCAAAGTGTTCATATTCCTATGTTAAAATAGTCTTCATGTTCTTCTTTATAGCGCTTGTTCCTTGACACCTGACTTCTAAAGCATCCCAGATTTCTTTGGCAGTTTTGCAACCAATAACTCTGTTAGACATGACATTATCTAAGGCACTATGAAGAAGATGTCTAACTTTTGCATCCTTCGCAATTGATGAGATGTCCTCAGGAGTCATATCTTTCTTTTCCTTCGGAACAGTCTTTTGTTCTTGACCAGCAACTACAGAAGACAGTTTAGTTGGCATATGAGGACCATCATAGATTCTATCAAGGTATTCTGGATCTGTGGCTTCTAGAAACATGGTCATCTTAACCTTCCATATTGGATATTCCACTGGTTTGAGCATTGGAACCCTGATTGACTCATATCGACTTACAGAAGCAGATTGAACCTTTTGAGCAATAGAACCTTCCTGAGAGTTTTCAGTCATGATTATACTTGTGTTTTAGATCAATAAACTGTATATATTAAACAGTCTAGGCTCTGATACCAATTGTTAGGCCGAATACACAATATATAATCAATATATGTATGAGAATAACAATCAGGAACTCTGTTTATGAACAATAAACTGAATTATATTAAATAACTCTTCTCTTAGTGATGTAAAATATCACAGAGAGCTGCTAGGTTACAAGAATAATGTATTCAGTATTCGCATCCCTTTTAGGGTTAACCTATCTGTGTTTATATAGTACACAGCTATATAGATTCAATCTCTAATTGATATTCTTACAAATTAGCTATACAATTTATATCAAATTAGGATTGCTTCTGTCTTCTGTTCTGTTTCCTTAGCTATCTCAATATATCTTGCTTCTTTCCATCTTCAAGATATATTGCTTCTAATTAGCAAAAAAAAAAGAAGAAGATATATTGCTTCTAGAATCTTCATATTAGCACCGACAGCTTCAGCAAACTTTCACCCCGTCAGACTTTAACAAACTCTGACTGGCTTCTAGCATAAACTCTGATGAGTACCTGTTGCTTAAACACTGATAAATAATCATCAGCAATTATATCTAACAGTACCAAAGATACATAGTCTGAGTCAACATCGACAGTTTACAAGTACAACCGTCCTAACAACATCTAGTCAAAAGTGAAATACATGGTCTATCCTTCTAGTCAGAAAAGGGATACTATATACAATGGAACAATCCCACCAAAAATCGGCACTACTATGTCCGTACATGACTAGAAGACTAGACTACTACATCACCATCTCTGAAATCAGCCACTAGTGCGGCCCAATGCCCTCACCCTCGCCATAGCCATGCAGAGAATCTCCTCAGCATCAATCCTGGATTCCCTGTCATCGCCATCAGTAGGCAAAGCTCGAATCCTCATCCGTGCCCTCAGCTCAATGCGAGTCATCGCCCTCCTGGCAACTCGAGGGGGCACAGACCTCCTGCCGCCCTGGCGTACAATCCTGGCAGCCCTCTCTGCTGCTAGCTACATTCGTGACTCTGCTAGTCTAGCCTCAGCCACTACCAAATCTGACTGAACTCTGCTCACTGTCCAGTTATGCACACACACTGGTATCCCCTCTAATGGAACATGAGGTGGGGTAACCGGGTCTGCTGGTGGTGCAGCCTCTGTCTTCTGTGGCTCAGGGGTAAGCTCCTCAAAATCATCAGGGGAAGGGCTCAAAGGCGGTGGTAAAGGGGTAGGGGCTCTCTCAGTAGGAAGTGGAGTCTGGTCCTCAGCATCTCCCTCCATAACCTCAGTATCAGCTAGGGTCTGGTCTTCCTCTGGATCCTCATCATCATAATCCTCAACAACCTCGGTGTCCGCATCTGCCTGGACCTCCTCCGGGTCCTCCTCCTCAAAATCCTCATAGTATGGATCTGTAGTCCGGAGCAAGTCCTCATCATGCTGTCTCTCGAAAGCCTCAGGGTCAGAGATGTCGCTCGCCTACACAATAACGAACTATGTTACTATCATGATATTAAAGTTCCCATAAGGGTTTTAATCGAACTTGGCAAGAGTTCTTATTATCTTAGTGAATTTATTGTTGTAACGTCGCATCATCTCTGGGGTTTATAACTCTAGATCTCTGATACTATTTCTGTAACAGCCCCAGATCCGGGGTCGGGGATCCGGTCGTTATGGTCTTAATTCCCATCAATAATACTTGCACTTGAATCAAAACAAAAAAACTACATGCTGTGACCCCGCAATAACAACACTACACACACACAACTAGTTATAGTCCCAGAGATGAAATTGGAATAAGTATCTAGACATAGGATCCGCAAGTGATAAGTTATTACAAACCCAAATGATTACAGAGTACACTTAATAGTTCTTGCCATTGATTACATTAATCATAAATATAAATAAGCCTGATACACAAAAGCTGTAGCCTAGGCTACTGGTTACTACTACCTCAGGTATGGCGGCTACGACCTCAGCGGGTAAATCTCTGACGGCTGCTACCTGCTTGCGCAGAGTGTGCCTGTTGCGGGCCATCTGCTCTAGCTGTTGTTGTGATATAAATAAATAAAGCAAGGGTGAGCAATAGAGCCCACCAAAATAGTTTATGACAAATTATCAGTATATAACAGTTCAAAGATATTTTTGTAGTCACATGTTATGCCTTAAACGGATAAGAGACTAGTATAATATAAAAGATGAAGTTACAAGGAAAATTAATATAATGTTTCCGTAACCCAAAATCCACTTATGCATAATAATCTGAGTAAGGTTTTATTAGAGTCATAACTCATAAAATGAAAGATAAAGTTGCAAGGCTTTATTTTCTTCGAACACTTTTCGACCCCCTGTCAACATGATTGGTTCTTCTCCCCAATACATGTTGCAGGAATATTCCAAAATTGGATGATGAACTAATACCGGAGTCGCTACCGCGCCCGTTGTACCAACCTTACTATGATCAGTAGCAGGTCGTACAACAAAAATATGTTTTCTACATGTAGATGGAAGAATCACGACAGCCTGACATTGTCTACCGCCTTTCCGGATCTCCCGGCCCATTTGGGGCAATAAAATGGATGGGTCGGCGCAACTGGACCACTTACACCACTCCTAGTTCAGATGAAATCCATGACTCTGAAACGTAAAGATCGTCCTCCTTTCCCCAAGTGTAATACTTGTTGATACAACTCCACTAAGTAGTTATATCTAGGTTGGAAAGGAAGATTTTCCAATATTTCCCAAGCTATTGCTTGTTAATGGATATCGACTTGTTCCATCAATTTACCCCTCGATCGTTGAGGTGGTAACACAACATTTGACTTGCAGCAACTAGATTGCTTCGAGAAAAGATCTGTCCCCTGACAGTTTTGAGTTGAGAGTTTAAAAAGAGCAGTAGACACTTAAATCAGGATTCCCATATTTTTGATAGTTGAGCGAGCATTTAAATCCTCTTAAAAGACAGATTTAAATGGAAAAACAGTGTTTTGGGAACCTCTTTTTTGATTTAAAAATAATTAATAATATTTATTAAATAAGTAAACCTTAAACGAATATTCGAAAATAATATTCATTAAGTAAATAATGATTAAATGAATATTCAAAAATAATATTCATTAAATAAGGATTGAATGAATATTCCAAATAATATTCGTTAAATAAATAAACCTTAAATGAATATTCAAAAATAATATTCATTAAGTAAAAAAAATGATTAAATGAATACTCAAAAATAATATTCATTAAACAAATAATCCTTAAATGAATATTCAAAAATAATATTCATTAAATAAATAATCCTTAAATGAATATTCAAAAATAATATTCATTAAATAAATAATTCTTAAATGAATATTCAAAAATAATATTCATTAAATAAATAATCCTCGAATAACAGTTACACGATATCTTTATCGGAAAAAAATAATCTTTAATATATACAGAAAACATAATTACTTCTGAACTAAAGAAAATCACATGCCCTTAACCTAGGGCATTTATAAAAACCTGGCTTATAACTGATATCCCATATCTAGCTTATAAGTCCCAACATCAAGTCATAACCTCGAATATCGCTATATATAGCAGTTCGAAAACAAGCATGCAATTTATATATCGCAATGTACTTGGGAATAAAACATGTATACCTCGCATTTGCATATCATATATAAAAACAGTTTATTATCACAACAACAGTAAGTATAGGTTTCGAAAACTTGCCTGGTGGTGAGGTAGGGGTAGTGTGCCTCGAGTTGATCCGGTGATCTATACATAGTCAAAATATCCGAGATTAATCACTTAACACTTTCATGACACTAAGTACGTACTATCTCAAGTAACAAGTTCGTTTTCAAGTTAACTCTTTAAGAACTTCCACTCGCGTAAGCTCGTTCATTCATTTTTATAAAATAGAGATTAAATCCTTTTAGCACGAAATCTTTCGAGGGTCTTCCTAAACGTACCTAGCATGTTAACACAAAGTTTCACATTCTAATAAGTCGCTAAGGGGTTTGATCATTGCCTCAAAGTTGGTTAAGTGGTATAGTTTGGTTTCGCGAAACATCCTTTACTAAAATACTTGTTTCTCCTAAACCGTAAATCGGATTCACATGATTTTTGCACCAAAACGAACCTTGAAACAAGACTTACACTATAATGGGCAGTGGTGGTCTTGGACAGAAGTCATTATGTTCGAATATCACAAACAAAACAAGGTTAAGGAAAATCGGGCATTATAACGGCTATGTTTTAACGATTCCAAAGTTTAATCATAAACTTTACATGATCAATCCAACCAAATCATCAAGTCAATTCCTCAACATCATAACTAATCCATAAACATCATCAACCATAGTCAAAACCAACATCTTCTTATTCATCCTTAAAACAACATCAAACTTTCATCAAAATCAAACAATCATCCTTATGATCATACTAACTAAACTATACTTAAAACTAACCATATAAATCAAATTATAATCAAGGGTTTCGAGAGTTATACCTTCCTTGTATTGTATATGAGCTTAATAAGCCTTGTATAGTCCTTATATAACCTTAAGATAGCTTGAATCAACCAAAGAAATCAAGAAACACAAGTTAGTTCTTGAGGTTACTATTCATGCCTAAACTTTGCACAAAGATTTGATCATGCTAACCTTAATGGATGATGATGAAACTTGGTGTTCTTCTTAATCCATCCTAGAGCTTTCCAAAGAGCTATTACTTGTGATTTATGGATGAGTGGAAGATGATCTCTTGAAAAAGTATCCTTCGTTGTAAAAGAGGGCCGAATGTTCTTCTTCCAAGTGGGGAGAGTTTTCTTGCTTTTGCCTTGGTTACTTTTTGATAATTATCTTGATATTTTGTAGTCAAAGTGGTGAGTCATAGTTATTTGCCTCATCATCGGACACGTGTCAAGCAACGGAGACTCATGGTGGCAAGCAGCTTTACTAGTTCGTTTCCTTTCACATGGATGATCCAATTGTTGCATTCCTTGGATTAATCTTGTTACATGTTACTTCCATGTCTATATTTAATCCTGTAAGTGTCGTATTGTTCCGTCACCGCTTAGTCTCGTAGATTGTTCGTAGGGTTTCTCAAGTGTTCTATCGAAGTAGTTTACCGTAAACGTCCTTGACATTACTAATTCTTTTATTAAATCCATATCCATGGAATTGATAATTTAAATCCTCCAATATTTTCAAATAATGATTAATCCGTCCGTTAGTGGTGAAATTTCGGAGAAAACAGAAATGCTATTTTTCCGATTCTGACAGCTTTTGCATTCCTTCATTTACATCGAAGATCACTAATATGACTTTGAAAGTTCATTATACCGTCCCGTACATAGGGTGGTCTGAAAACTTTTTTTTTTTTAACAAAAGTTACTATTCATCAATAGTTCTTAAATAAGTACAAAATTTGGGGATATTAAATATGCGGTATGAATAAAACTCATCAAGATAGATATCTCACGACTTCTAATGGAATCAAGGAAGTGGATTTCGACTATTTGGAATCCAAATGTATTAAGAGTAAGTGATTTCAGCAAGATTGAAATCCCTATTTATAAATCAACGAATCAACAACTTCTCGCAACGAATAAACCTGAGTATCAGGTCATAACTCACAAGTACAAAACATATGGATGTAATTCATCTCAGAAATAAGAATTGATATTAGAATTGGATTTTTTTCACATTTATCAAATCAAAGGTTGTGCTGCTGGCCAGCCACGCATCAACCCCGGACTTGCTTATAACAAAGTCCTCTACTGGATCTTTGGCCAATCTAGGCCATAAGTTATTCCGACCATAAATATGGTCCGACCATTACTGGTCCATTTAAAAACATTTCAATCCTATATTATATACGTCAGGTGTCAGAACAATTGACAACCTTACTTCGACAATCAGGTGTCGGAAGAATCGACAACCTTAATACAACAAACGCTGGAAAACTCACGTTCCAGGAAACAATTCAACTATGAAGAATCCATCAAGGAATAACAATATAATCTAGTATCGACGAGATCGACACAATATCGGGAGGTGCACATGAAAAGTGACAATATAATAAACATCGACGAGATCGATGTAACAACTGGGATATAATGAAGAATAAACAATGACATTCTCAACAAGATTAAGTCTGATATGAAACAGGCATTATGATATCAACAGAATTTGCAACAACTCAATATAGAACAGGGTTCAAAGAACAGGCTCTAGATGGCCTTAACAGTTCAAATCATCACATTATGGAAGAATTAGTTAAGATTCACCAATCTGGTAAGTGACAAGAAAGTCAAGTTCAAGTTTAAGAAAAATTCAAGGTGAAGTTTATAAATGAAGAAAACAAGGGTTTACTGACTTCTGACAGAAATAGTTCAAGTCCTTCGAACATATACTTATAATAGATAAGCCTTGTATTTGAAGGAAGTAAACTAAATCATACACAGCATATATGAATTCGAATCAGGGAATGGATCAGATGATCGCATTAATAAGAAATGATAATAATACTTGCATGGGTGCAAGATGGAAAATGGAATACTTGTAGAACAAGTACCACAACTTCGGAATTTAAAATAACATTTTACCCTCGTAGGGTTCACAGGTTCCCACTCATCTAGGGTTGGCAATATTCCAACCTAATATTTTTAAATCAACTTTTTGAAAGAAAGCCTTAGTATACGGCCCATAACTATCTTTTAAATCGTTTCAACACAATATTTATATTTTTCCAATCAACCTGGAAATATGAATCTAAACTCAAAAGGTATAAAATAATACTCGTCAACTTACGAGATTTAAATAACATACTTGAAATTCAATGCAAAGGGATCGACATTTGAAAATTCAGTGAAAAGTATTCAACTTTCATAATAATAATAATTCAAGACAATATCACTTAATTAATAAGCAAGGGTATAAACACTTGCCTCCGGTCCTTAGTTATTTCGTAATGCTGACACAATACGATTCCCTCCTTATTCTGTCTTATCGCACTATTCTCTATTTCCGTCCTTCTTTGCTTTAACGCTCCTGCGAATACCACTAGTCTGCTTCTATCATTACGAATCCACGCGTCTGCCAATCTTACCGATATCTCTGTTGGAAGAAAATACTTGCACATGTCCTCTACGAGTGTTGACGTTCCCTTGGTGTTACGTCATCTCACAATAACCCAATCCATCGTAAACAATATCTCATCCTTCTCCGACATCTCTTATTTAACATACTTCGATAATCTGACTCGTCTCGTCCAATAGACTCTGTTTCATAGACAACCATATTCAATATATAGAATAATCACGATTAACTAAATAAATCACCCACGTATCACGTTCGTCAAAAATCTCTATTCCATAAAAGTCAACATCTAAGTCAACGACCTCGTAAATCTCCTTTTCTAACATTACTGACAAATTTATATTCCAACTACCCCTCGTGATAATATTAGACACGACCAAAGTATTTAAACAAGTCTCAAAACAATTACTCGCATTTATGACTCACTAACCAGATAATTCACATAACACATATCGTCATTTAATTGCGATAATTAAATCGCATAAGTCTCGTAACATCTAAGAAATAATTTTAGAAAAATATTTGGCTCTCGTTTCAAAGAAATTAAACCTCAAAATATTTTTAGGTCAAAAATCGGACCATTTCTCCCAATATAAGGATTAAAAACAATTGAATCAATTAATATAAAATTAATTGACAATTTCCAAACACTCAAACTATTTTTAAATAAATAAACCAAGCTAGAAAATAATTAAACTTAATTTTAATTAATTAAATCTAATTAATAATTAATTATTAGGAATTAACTGATTAAAAGAATTAATCAATTAATTAAATTAATTAATTATTAATCAAAATAATTAACATAATTAAATTTAATCAATTTTCGAATTTAAATAAATATTTATGAATTTATAAAATTTTCTGAATAATAAAATGTATTTTTAAATCAAAGATATGATTTTTAGAATTTTAAAACAATTTTTTTGAATTATTTTAAAATAAAAATCCAGAAACACTATTCAGAAAAAGGGAATTAGGGTTTTTGAATCAAAACCGGGTCGGGTCAAAAGTTAAACGGGTCGCCAAGAACATGGGTGGGTCGCCAAGAACACACCGGATTCCGGTGGTGGTTCCGGCCACCTTCCCCATTTTCCGACGACCGAAAAACGACCTAAATCATAGGGCTTTTACTGGGGAATTCAAGGGCTTTCCAAAACACGTACAAACATACAAACATACAAACAACCACTACGAAATCGCCCAAAACTGGACGGAATTCGTATCCCCGCCGGCGGCGGTTTTCTCCGGCCAACGGAAAATCGACTCCAAACTTAAATTAAATTACATATTCTGATTCCCCATCTCCCGATCTATCAAGCTATGGCAGCCATATCAACGAACAATCAACCAAACCCAAATTCCGACCAAAAGTTTTAGAAAATATGGCGAGTTATACAAACTTTCGATTTACTCGATTTACAACACCAACATCCATAATTATGGTATCAAAACACTCCTTGAAACATGTACAATCTATCCCAATCATCAATTAGCAAGAACAGTGAGGATTAAAGATTCCCCCAAATTAAATCAATTAATTCGAAAATAATTAAATAATTAAAAATAAGAAAAACTCAGAAATCATACCCACATAGATTTTGATGATGGATTTGGATAGGGGATGATGAGAGATTCGATTTGGTTACAAGAACATCGAAATCGGATTCCGATAACGCCTTCAAAATTGAATTTGATTCTCAAGAACACGAAGAACACGTTCTAGGGTTTTTCGGATTTTTAACTGTAATTAAGCTTGATTATACGAAAAACAAAGTACGATTTGCCTTTTTATAATAAACGGAAAATAATACCCCAAACGACATTTTTGGATCGATATTGATCCGATGGATCGTTTTAAATACAATATAACAGAATATATGTTTTAAACCTTTAATAAAGCAGAATACATGTTTTTCGAGACGATAATCATCCATAAAGTACGGATAACTACAAGTATCGTTTAATTCAAAATATACGAACCAAAATACCTCCATTACGAATATTTTCGAATACTTCCCACTTTAACGAATGAAATATTGGTACGAACGATATACCAATGTCCCGAATAATTTGGGAACGATCCAAATTTTCTTTTCGATAATTAAAATAGAATAAAATAGTATGACATCCTTTTCAAAATAGTTTATAATTCCCCACACATTTCACATAGCACCACAATATCACATATTCAATCATTTAACGAATAACTTAGCACGTTTAAACAGATAAATCATTTAATAACTCTTAATATGAAATTAAAATTTCATTTCACATCACATAATAACACGTAATTTTCCTGGATCTTACAGCCAACTTTGTTCTGAAGATGCCTTTCCATAGAAACATGTAACTTCTCCTTCACTGGTAGAACTTAAGTCAGCTATAAACAAATTTCCTTTTCTCACTCCCAGTAGAGTAAGTTTCTCATCCTTCCGGTTGGTGATCAAGCACTTGTCCTTTCTGAAATCTACATTGTAGCCTTTATCACAGAACTGACTGATACTTAGAAGATTGTGCTTCAATCCTTCAACAAGAGAGATGTTTTCAATGATGACATTCCCAACTTTCAATTTACCATATCCCGTAGTGAATCCTTTGTTGTCATCTCCAAAGGTTATAATCGGGCCGGTCTTCTTAACCACCTCTGTAAGCAGGGACTCTTCACCTGTCATGTGTCTGGAACAGCCACTATCCAGAATCCCCACAACCTTTGAGCTTTTAACCTTACCCTGCAATCACAGATTGATTAAGCGGACTTTGGTACCCAAAATTGTTTGGGTCCTGAAGGTTTAGATACTTTGACAGCAGTAACATTCAATTTAGTCTTACCATGTTTGATATTCATAGTATCTGTGGATTTAACATTAACAGTGCTTTTGCTACTATCATTCATCAACTTAAAATAAGCATGCATGATGTTGTACTTACATAGAAAACACTCTTTCTTTCCACAGGGTTCATGAAGATCAGGCATGTCAGACATGTTATGCATTTCAGAAGTATTAGCAGTTTCTACTTTAACCTTTTTACATGCATGTGTAAGGTGTCCAGCAGAATTACAAATAGTGCACAACTTCCTAGATGCAATGGGAGAAAATGGAACAATTTCCTAATTAACAATCTTCTTTTTCCCATTCCTGTTCTTTTTAGCATTACTAACTAAGTCACCTACTTCAGTTTTAGGTATAACAGTTTTTACTGATTTCCTAGGCAACTTAGTCTTTACCTCTTTTTCCTTCAATAAATCCTCCTCAAGCAATTCATGTCTTATGTAAAGGTCATCCTCATGAATAGGTTCTGAGAAGGGCTTGACAAAGACTGGACTAACCACATTCTTAAGAATATGTGGAATATCCTTCTTGACAACAGAAGATGTCACAGGAAATTCCAGAGTCCTTTTCCCAACCTTTTTGGAGTAGTCAAGTCCTATAGCAGTTTTATTACCCTGGGTCTGAGTATCAATGATATCCTTAGCAATCAGGGCGGAATTCTTAAAAGCATTCAGCTTCAAATCTAAATCAGAAATCTGCTTCCTGAGGATAGTCTCTATCTCATCATTACACTTGACCTTGTTCTCTAAGTACGCATTCTTTTGCTTAAGATCTTCTAATGTGACAGTTACAAGCTCTAGTTCTTCATTTTTAGATTCTAGTTTTTTAATCTTAAGAACTAGTTTAGCATTTTCCATTTCTGATGCTAGCATGCTTGTGTGTACATTAAACAATTCTACACTTAGATCTTGCACAGTTTTCTTGTACTCAGAATTAGACATGTCAATTGTTGTTAAGATAGGTACCTGAGATAATTGCGGTGATTCCTCTGAAGAGTCAGCCATTAGGGCAACATTTACATATTCATCCTCTTCATCCGAATCAGTATCATCCCAGTGTTTTCCCTCTGCTATATAAGCTTTCCCTTTCTGCTTTCCAGAAAATGCCTCCAGTTACTGTTTAAGCTTGCAATTCTCCTTCTTCAAATCCTCATAAGAGTCTTTCCTTTCATAGACCTCTTTCTTGTCTCTTGCTTGACGAGGCTTCCGGCATTCAGTGGCGAAATGCCCTAACTCATTGTAATTGTAGCATCTTGATTTACTTCTATCAATCATGCCAGTCTTGTAGCCTCCCTTAAAGCCTATACTAGGTGCATACTTGCTCTTCTGGAATCTGTTGGTTGAGCCCTTGAACTTGTACTTAGGGTTTCTCTTGAAACGAATATGACTAAACTTTGCAGCTAAGTACGCCATGGTTTTGTCTTCCATTTGCTCAAGCTCTTCTAGTGTGTAGTAATCACTTTCATCAACACCCAGATTCACAGAATCCATCTCAGCTTCTATGATCACCTCCTTTCCAGCTCTAGGGGTTTGAACCTGAATATCAGAAGTTGTTGGTTCATCCACTACAAGTGCTGCTGATCTCAAAAGTGCATTGTGCTTGTTATCCACTGTCCCTGGTCCGTAGATTATCACTCGTTGTTCTTGCTCCATCTCATAAGTCTTCAACTTGCCATAGATCATCTCTAATGACATCTTTTTGAAGTCAATTCTTTCCCTTATGGATGAGGACTTGTGTTCTACATTATGGGGCAACGTCATCATGAACTTCCTGTTGGTTTCTCTCAGTGGATAGGTCTTTCCTTTCATTTCCAATTCATTTAGAAGCTTAGTATATTTCTCAAAGACCTGAGTTATACTTTCTCCTAGAAGAGACCTAAAAGCTTCGTACTTAGAAGTCAGGATGTCCAATCTGTTTTCCTGCACGTCTTCAGTTCCTTCCATTATCAAGTTAATGGTATCCCACATATGTTTCCCGCTTGTACAGTTCATCAACTGATAGCTCATTTCTTTGTCTGCAGAGTCTGCTAACATCAACATCAAACCTGTGTCCAATCGAATCAGTTCTTTGTCAGAATCTGTATACTCAGTGATATCCTTAGGTTGGGTGCCTTGAGGAATCCTGCTACCATCAGGAGTTGTAGATTCACTAACTGGTTTCATTGGTACAAACGGTCCGTTCTCTAATATGCCAATATACAACGGATTAGATGCCTTGATAAATAACAGCATCTTCATCTTCCACAAACCGAAATCATCTCTTGTAAACAGGGGAACTTTAATACCAGCGGTTGCTTCGAATTTTCACGCTACGTTTGATTTTGGTCTCATTCACCGGATCTGATTTGTACGTCAATCAAGTAGCTCTGATACCAATTGTTAGGTCCAAAGTATCGTAGAATGGGGGGTTGAATACGATAACTACAAATAATTCAATTTCGTTCGCAGATTAATCATTTAGTTCTATAACGAAATCAAACACACCAAATCAAACCAAGAGTCAGGGAATATATCTTTTTATAAATATAAACCTCGAGGGGTGCTACAATTTCTAATCCGTAGATTAGCTTCACTGAGTTCTAGGTTATTCACAATCAATACAATGATAGAAATCTGAGCAATATTAATTTCTTCAGTAATCTCTCTGGCTCAAACTCTCTCTTAGTAAATGCTACTGTAAATGAACCTCGACTTAAGAAGACACACTTCCTCTGTAGTAATTGTAGGCTTTGTTTTTGAAAACTATCGAACCAAACTTGAAGAATCAATCTTGGTCGTCTATCTTCAAAATCAACCTGACAAACAAACTACTTTTCACCTGCTCCCAAATCTAAAAACCATCGAATGAAATAAAGTAATTTTCCATTCGATAGTTTTTTTTAATAAAACTATCGAATGACAAATTAAATTATATTGGTTTTCTGATTGTTTTCCTTAAACACATTTGATGGTTTTCATAAATGAAAAACCATCGAACTATTTCTTGTCCTTGTTCTTTTAAACAATACCTTTTGAGTTTCAGGGTGTTTAAGTTTTAGACTGTATCACTTTCTTCTGAGACGATAAAACAACTTGATCTTTTAAGTGCCAACAACTAGTGCAACTGGTCTGGTTCACAGATGAATAACACTTGATCAATTCTTCTTCTATGTCTTCAATTCAATGCTGCTGATAAGTCCTTTGTCGTCCTGGTTGCTTCAAATTAATCACTGGAATCCTGTGGTACTAACCCTAAATCATTCCCATACTTCTGTAGTCTTGAAAGTCTTGTTTCTTTTGCTGTCACTGAGGCTTGAACATTTTCATGAACTTCTTTCTGTGACCTGTTTAAGGACTTCAAGAATACATACCGTATTTTGATTTTTTGAGTTTACCTTTTCTTCTTTGATTCTGGATTCATGTGCTTCTGTTAATACTATTGTCTGTCTTGTCCTTTGTTGAGTTGTAGTTATCTCTTTTACAACTTATGTTACATTATGCTTTACAAACATGTCTACTTATTTTTCTTAACAAATGCAATTACTAAAAATATTAAAATATAAATAATCAAATACCTATTTATAAACAATTACCTTTTCAGCTAAAACACATTATAGATTTTGTTATGGATTAAAAAACGTGCTTGCGTAATTAATGCTAAGGTTTAATGAGCTTCGAGCTTTAATGGCTGCACTCGTGTATCCGGACTAAATCGGTCCTCACAAGATGCCTACGTATCTCAAATCGTTATTGAGAATCAAGCCAAAAACGTAGTTCTGATTGTAGGATCAGGGACCTTATATAGGCGTCTGGAGCCTAGTATTTATGGTATGTTTGGGAGACTTAACGGATAAGTCTTCTTTTTGATTTTGGATAAGTATTGTATTTCTTGCTGAAGAATTCGTTTCCTTGTTGATAAAGGTTATGACTCATTGATTGCCTTTAATTGGGATTCCAGATCCTTCTTTGACTAATTTTCCATAATCAAGGCTCTTTTCATGAGCTGTATATTTTCCCTACTCATTAATTACGAAATTAATGAATAATTAGGGTGTCGGTCCTTAAATATCGACCTTTTATTTGACCAGTCAATTATATTTCTATAATTACTTTTCTGACCATATCATTTGCCCCCCAACTTATGGGAAAATCTCCTTAGGGTTTTCGTAGAAGTTACAGCGTATTTTTCCTAAAATTTTCCATTTTTCAGGGCATTTTTGACTTTAATTTAGGTCATTTTCGACCAGGAATTCGACCTGGATTTCGACCAGGATTTCAGTGTAAATTCGACCTGGATTTCGACCAGGACTGTCCCCAGGTCGATGGGCTCGACCTCGAATTCCTAGTCTTTTTCGACCAGGATCTTTCGACCTCAACCAGCCTTCCTTCGACCTCGTTTTTGTCCCCAGGTCGATGGGCTCGACCTCGAATCGTAGGTCTTTTTCGACCTCGATGTGTCGACCTCAGTTTCATGTTTGTTCGACCAGGAATCCTTAAGTCATTTTCGACTTGAATTCCATGTTTTTTCTAGCTTTATTTTGGAGCGAAGTCGAACAATACGACCTCAATTCCCCATGTATTTTCGATCTCACATGTTCGACCTCATTCTCATGTGTTTTCGACCAGGAATTCCAAGGTTAAAATAGAATTAATTTCTGGGCCATTCTCGACCTCGTTTCAGTATGAGGTCGAGTGATACGAACTCGATTAATAGTATATTTTCGATCTCATTCGTTCGATCTCGGCCCAGGGTCTTTTCGACCTCATTTTGCCAACTTTTTGACTTGTTTTTGGTGCGAAGTCGATGTACACGACCTCAGTTTCGTGTGTATTTTCGACTAGGGTCATACGACCTCGATTTAGGGTCTTTTCGACCTCAAAACCTTTAATTGTTTCGTTTTATTTGGAAGTGAGGTCGTTTGATACGACCTCGTTTTCTCGTATATTTTCGACCAGGGTCGTGCGATCTCGATTTAGAGTCTTTTCGACCTTGGTTTTTTGATTTTTTTGCCTAGGTTTTATCCCAGGCTTTTTGGGCTTTTAAATAGTCCAATTTTAATTTGGGACTTAATTCTTTCCAGCCTTGGGCCTTAATGGGCCTTTTTTGTTTGGGCTTCGAAATTGCCTGAGTTCTAGTTTATTTGGGCCTTTGCCTTTGTAATCCATAAATGGATTTATGGGCCTTACTGGCTATAGACGGTTGCTCTTCCTTAGCCGGTTGAGTTCCCGGTTATCTCGATTATAAAAGAGTGAGATTTCTCATTTCACTCTCACTTCTCACTTTTCACTTTCCAAAATTTCTCTCTAGTTATCATAGTTTTTTCTCTCTTTTATTCCGTGGAGAGGCGATTTCCGGCGAGCTTTTTACGGTGGTGTTCTTGTTTTTCCGGGATTGATCTTCATCCTTTGAAGATTTCTGGGTTTTCAATCTTCATCACTTGAAGATTTCTGGGTTTTTTGAAGATTTTCTGAGAATTTTCCTTGAAGTTTTGAAGATTTGAAGTTTCTTTGAAGATTTTTCTGGGAATTTTCTTGAACGTTTGAAGATGTCTGACAAAGCTGCTCAACGCCTTCAAAGAATGAACAAAGCTTCTAAGAGAGGTATTATCATCCGTTCTTCTCATATGTCACTTCAAGATATGATCTTAGAGCGTAGTGATGAGTATCCCTCTGTGTCTCACTTAGATTCTTTCGACTGTAGTAATAAGTTCCATGAAATCGACTTAATTAGGGACTATAATAAAATGTATAGGATTAGGTCTCCCTATAGATTAGTCCCAGCTGGCCCAGGGGACCGTTCTTGCCATTGGCGTCCTGATGCACTCTGCATTTACAAGGATGCCATTGTCGCAGGACTCAGGTTTCCCTTTCATGAGTTCATTCCCAGGCTTTTGGCTGATGTTGGGATTAATCCTTGCCAACTTCCTCCAAACGCCTGGAGAATCATTCTGTGTTTCATTGTTCTTTGTTTAAAGAACAATTTCCCTTTATCTGTAGCTTTGTTTAGGAGAATTTTTTAATTTAAGAATAGTTCATCCACTTCTTTGGGTTGGGTTTATATCAACCACCGTCCTTCCACTCCCCCCATATTTCACCCTAAATCCATTCCAGACAATAACCTCAAATGGAAGGAAGAGTTCATGTACTTGATTTGGGAAGGAGGGGATTGGGGCACCCTTTTTCGTAGTTCCTTTAGTAGGGTTTCGGATGGTAGCCCTAGTGATATCATCCTAACTGATGAAGAGGCCCATGCATATGCTGAGCTCACAAAGGATAATTATGCCACAATGGCTTGGGTGCTCCTGGATGAGTTTCAGCTTAGGTCCTTGGGACTTTCCAACGTTTCTGATAAGGGTAATTCTCACCTCATATATTTCTTTATTTATTTAAGATTAACTTATACCAACTGTTTCTTTCTTTATATCTTTTGCAGCTGCGGTCTTTATCAATAAGACCAACGAGCCTGAAGAGGGGGAAACAGCCAGGATGAAGAGGGCACGTTTGGCAGGGAAAGACCCTCGTGCTTCTAGTATTCCAGCTTTCATAAGGCCACATGTGGACCTTACTGAGGATGCTGAAGGCCCTCCCTCGGGCAAGAGTGCAGTTTGGCGCCCCAACTGGGGTCTTAGGAAGAAGGACACTGTGGTGGGAGTGTCCAAACATGCTGTGGAGTGGTCTTATCACTCTCTGACTCCTTGTGACTACAAGGATTTTGTTTCTAACTCCACCATCGAGGGGGTGGAGCATGCTGGATCCCAGGCTATGGCTGCTGTAAGTATTTCTCTCCTTCTTTTCTTTGTAGTCTTTGATTTATTTCAAGTTTAAGTATTTAACCTATAACTTGCTTGCAGATGAATGCCAACTACCAAGGGGCTCTCTTTCAAGCTAAGTCTTGGCGCTCATCTTCTGAGGCCAACCAAGACAAGTTTGAGAAGTCCCAGGAGGAAATGGCTTCAGTGAAGGCCACCCTGGCTAGGAAGGAGAAGGAGTTGGCTGACTCCCAGGCTGAACTGGTATCTTTGAGGAAGGCCAAGGATGATTTTATTGACGAGTACCTTGACTCTGAGGAGTACGGGGACTTGATTGATAAGCATGATGGGCTCCTCTTCCCTGTTCAGTACACTAAGGGATGGGATGACGCTCTTGCTGCTGTCTTGGAGAGGATGCCTGGATCCCTCACTATTTCCGATTTTCCAAGCCCTCACCTTCCTACTTCTTTGGAGATGGCTTTGGCTGGAGAGGACGAGATGGAGGAGGATGACAGGATCTTAGACCTGGATCACACTTCCCCACCTGGTCAGACTGTTGGAGCTGATGATGCTGTCTTTTCCTCTAGAGAGGAAGAGGAGGAGGACGTAGACAAAGAAGATTAGGTGTAGTTTCACTTTTGGCCATCATGGCTTGTACTTTTATTTATGTATTTTTGGCCTACGGGCTTAACTTAACTCTTGTTTAAGTTTTTATTTATGTCTGGTGGCCGTTCATGGCTTGTGTTGCTTTTCTTGCTTTTTGAATGTTCATGAAGACTCATAATAGATAAGCTTTAAAACATGAAAATGCTGAATTCATTTATAATTTGAAGATGGGATCAACCCTTACATAATATCCCAGTTTAAAACTTGGGTTGGTTTCATCGAACCTTATTTATAGTAGTGAGTCCACTTGGGAGACACCTTAAACATAATAAACTTTCAAATTGGAGGCATGCCAAGTCCTTGGCACCTCATGCCCTTCAAGGGTTTCCAGCTTGTATGAGCCTCGGCCAAATACGTTCTTGACGCGATATGGTCCTTCCCAATTTGGGGCTAACTTCCCTTTTTGTCCAACTCCGGATGCTTCAATCTTTCTGAGAACCAAGTCTCCTTGACGAAAGAACCTTTCTTTAACCCTTAGGTTGTAGTAGAAGGATGCTTTCTTTTGATGTTCAACTATCTTGGCGTTTGCTTCATCTCTAACTTCATCAATTAGATCCAAAGCTAGCCTCAAGCCTTCTTCATTTTCTTCTGGTTCATAAGCCTCAACTCTTGGGGAGGTGTGAGTAATTTCCACCGGGACCACTGCCTCTGCTCCATAAGCCAATAGAAATGGAGTTTCTCCAGTGGTGACCTTGCAAGTAGTACGATATGCCCAAAGTATAGGGAGTAATTCGTCTACCCAAGTGTTTCTGGAGCGTTCAACTCTTTTCTTTAGTCCATCAAGGATGATTCGATTTGCAACCTCAGCTTGCCCATTTGCTTGAGGATGGGCGACAGAAGTGAAGCGCAACTTGATATCGTTTTCATCACAATACTTCTTGAACTCATCGTTGTTAAACTGAGTTCCATTGTCCGTGACCAGGACTCGTGGAATTCCATATCTGCATATCACATTTTCCCAGAAGAATTGCATCACTTGCTTGGTGGTTATCTTGGCTAATGGCTTAGCCTCAATCCACTTGGTGAAATAATCAATTGCTACTATCAAGAACTTTCTTTGAGCACTTGCCATAGGAAATGGCCCGAGTATATCCATTCCCCACATAGCAAAGGGGATAGGTGAGTTAATGGATGTCATCATCTCTGGTGGTTGCCTAACCACTGGTGCATGTTTCTGGCACCGTTCACATTTCTTGACGTAGCTTTTAGCATCAGCAAGTATGCTTGGCCAATAGAAACCTAGACGAGTGACTTTATGAGCCAGGGCTCTGCCCCCCAAGTGTTGCCCACAAATCCCTTCATGCACTTCCTTTAGGGCCAATTCTGCCTCTTGAGGTCTCAAGCACTTTAAGTATGGAATAACAAAAGATTTCTTGTATAGGATTCCCTCAATTAGGGCATACCTTAGTGCTCTGACGTAAAGCTTTCGTGCTTCTGAAGTGTCGTTGGGCAGCCACCCAGTTTCCAGATGAGCTTTGATGGGATCAATCCAACAACTGGTGATACCAATGGGGGCTACCAACTTTCCATTGATGCTTGGGGTCTTCAAGACTTGGAAGTATACACTCCCGGCATAGTTTTCAATTTCAGAAGAGGCAAATTTAGACAAGGCATCAGCCTTCGTATTTTCCTCCCTCGGAATGTGCTCCACATAGCATTCATCGAACTGAGTCATAATGGCCTTGACAAGTTTTAAGTACTTGGCCATGACTTCATCTCTGGCCTCAAACTCCCCATTTACTTGGGAAACCACTAGCCTCGAGTCTCCACAGACTTTCAGAGTTTTGACTCTCAAAGCTCCAGCCAGCCATAAGCCAGCTATCAGAGCTTCATACTCAGCCTCATTGTTTGTCGTCGGGAAGTCAAGTTTTAGTGCATACTCTATTAGGAATCCATCAGGACTTTGTAGCACTAAACCAGCTCCACTTGATTTTGTTTTTGATGCTCCATCAAAATAGAGCACCCAACATTCTTTGAAGGTCGTTTCCTCATCTTTCTTATCTTCCATAGTCACTTCCTGCCCCCCGACTTCTTGGTTGTCAATGGTGCATTCAACCATGAAGTCAGCAAGTGCTTGAGCTTTTATGGCCGTTCGAGGCTTATACTTGATATCAAATTCTCCCAATTCAATGGCCCATTTGATCAATCTTCCACTAACTTGAGGGCTATGAAAGATGTTTCTTAGAGGTTGATCAGTCAAGACTTCTATCTTGTGTGCCTGGAAGTAGGGGCGTAGCTTTCTTGAGGCCATTATCAAGGCTAAGGCAAACTTCTCAACCATTGAGTAGTTTATTTCTGCCCCATGTAGGATCTTGCTCACATAGTAGATGGGCTTCTGAACCTTCACTTCTTCCTTTACCAAAACAGCTCCAAGGGCCGTGTTAGAAACCGCCAAGTATAAATAGAGAATTTCTCCTGGCTTGGGTTTTGCCAATAGTGGTGCTTCAGCCATATATTTCTTCAGGGCCTCAAAGGCCTCTTGACTTTCAGTTGTCCATTCAAAATCCTTCACTTTTTTGAGTGCTTTGAAGAAGGGTAAACACTTCTCTCCAGACTTGGAGATGAATCTTCCCAAAGCAGCCACTCTTCCCGTCAGTTTCTGGACATCCTTGACAGTCTTTGGTGGTTCCATGTCTAGAATCGCTTTGATTTTGTCGGGATTAGCCTCGATTCCTCTCTTGGAAACCATCAGGCCTAAAAACTTTCCCGAGCCTACACCAAAGGCACACTTGGCTAGATTTAGCATCATCTTGTGGTGTCTTAGCACTTCAAAAGCCTCTCGGAGGTGCTCAATGTGATCGGCCTTATCAAGGCTCTTGACTAACATGTCATCTACGTAGACCTCCATGGTTTTTCCAATCAGGTGCTCAAAGATTTTGTTCACCAACCTTTGATAGGTTGCTCCAGCATTCTTAAGCCCAAAAGCCATGACTAAGAAACAGAAGACACCAAAGTCAGTGATGAACGACACTTTGGCAATGTCATCTTTGTGCATCTTGATTTGATTATATCCGCTGAAGCCATCCATGAAACTTAGCATCTCATGCCCAGCAGTGGCATCTATCAAGGCATCAATCCTTGGTAAGGGGAAACAATCCTTAGGACATGCATCATTCAAGTCGGTGAAGTCGACGCACATTCTCCACTTCCCGTTAGCTTTTTTGACCATCACCGGGTTAGCTAACCATTCTGGGAATTGGATTTCCTCAATGAATCCAGCTTCCAAAAGCTTATTCACTTCTTGTTTAATGGCTTCAAGCCTCTCTGGAGCAAAATTTCTTTTCTTTTGTTTCACTGTCTTCCTTTCTGGATCCACATTCAATTTGTGAGATATTAATTGGGGATCAATCCCTGGCATGTCGGCCGCTGTCCAAGCAAAAACATCATTGTTTTCTTGAAGAAAAGACGTGAGTTTGCTCTTCAATGGTTCGGGCAGTAGTGCCCCAACATAAGTCACCTTTTCTGGTTCATCCGGGACTAAGGGAATTGGGATTAAATCCTCAGCTGGTTTCCCTCTTCGGTCCTCATTGTCACTAGTGTCCATATCTTCAATGGGGAGAACCTGCCCCCCAACTCCATCAGGCCTCAACGCGGCTACATAACAGCTTCTAGCCATCTTTTGGTCTCCCCGTTCTTCACCAATCCCATTCCGAGTGTGGAATTTGAGTTTCAGGTGGTAAGATGAGGCAACAGCCTTAAACGCATGAAGACCCGTCCTTCCAAGGATCGCATTGTAGGTTGAGGTTGCCTTTATAACTATGAAGTTCAGCATCTGAGTGGATGTATTTGTTTCTTGCCCCATGGTCATTGGGAGTTGGATAGTGCCTTCCACCTTTGATTCCACTCCATTGAACCCATATATGGGCATATTAGAGGGTGTCAACTGAGAATCAGTGTAACCCATCTTGATGAAAGCATCGTGGAACAAGATGTCCACTGAGGCTCCATTGTCGACTAGGACTCTCTTTGTTTCGGAGTTACCTATCACAGGTACTATGACAAGAGGATCATCGTGGGGGAACTTCACCCCTTCCAAGTCTGAATCATCAAAACCTATTGACACTTCTGTTCGTGCACGCTTCGGTGCTTCTCCAACGACGGTCAGTACCTCTCGGGCATAAGCTTTTCTTGAGTTTCGGGAGGACCCAGCAGCAGTTGGTCCTCCAAATATCATGTTGATAACTGGCCCTCGGGGCTTGGGATTTCGATCTTGATCGTTGTCCCTTCTATCATAATCTTTTCTTTCATAGTTCCCCCTTTGGCTCCCTTGGCTTCCATCCTTAGTGAACTTGCTGAGTTTTCCTCTTCGTATTAGAAACTCGATCTCATCTTTCAGTTGCCTACAATCGTCGGTGTCATGACCAACTTCTTTGTGGAACCGACAAAACTGATTTTGGTTCCGTTTGGACAAATCAGCCCTCATTGGCTTTGGCCATTTGATATCTTCTTCTTTGGCTATCTCCATCAGAATTTGACTCCTGGGAGTATTCAATCTTGCATACTCCGTGAACTTTGGCCCAAAGTTATTTTTCTTGGGTGGAGAGTCAGAATTCTTTGATGTTCGGGGAAACTTTTCCTTGACGTCGTACTCCTGAGTTTCTTTTCTTTTCTTTGAGTTTCCACCGTCGCCAGCGGTGGGTTCATACTTTCTCATGCTTTCCTCAGCCTTGATATACTTTCCGGCTCTATCTTGGAGCTTCAACATGCTCTCTGGTGGATGTTTAGCCAACGATCTCCTGAAGTAATCATCAGTGGTTCCTTGTTGCAGGGCTATCATAGCCACTTTATCGTCTAAGTCCGGGACTTTCAAAGCCTCTCGAGTGAATCGATTGATGTAGTCCCTTAGGGCTTCATTCTTTCCTTGACGTATTGCCATGAGTGATGCAGAACTTTTCTCATGCACCCTTCCACTGATGAACTGATTGATGAAAGCCTTACTTAGTTCCTTAAAGGACCCAATAGAGTTGGGAGGTAGACGGCTATACCAACGTTGGGCCATGCCTGCCAAGGTTTGTGGAAACACCCTACACTTGACTGCATCATTGGCGGGTTGCAACAGCAGTGCATTGGAGAAGGTTCTCACATGATTAGCGGGATCTCCCGTTCCATCATAGGCTTTAATCGAAGGCATCTTGAACTTTCTGGATATAGCTGTTTTCATGATGTCTTGAGTAAACGGTGGTGTAGGATCATCAGGATCTCCTAGGGGCAACAGATTACTAGGATCACCCCTTGGGGCTTCAGCCCTCTTGGTCCTTCTTGGTGGATCCAAGTTGATTATCGGGATTCCTTCAGTCGTTCGGCCCCGAGATTGAGCGGCCTCTTCTTCAGCAAGGAGTTTTTTGAGCCTTGCAGTCTCTGCCTCATGGGCTGCAAGTTTCTCCCTTGTAGTTTGGGGTGGCTCCCGATTTGTCTGTGAAGAACGTCTCCTCCTTGGGGCGACATCCTCCCCAGTTGTGTAACCCTCATCCTCAGTGTATGGGCCAGAGTAATCTTGAATGAGAGGGGTCTGACGAGTCTGTTGATTTTGGGGTCCCAGACCTTGAATATAAGGGGGCACATATGCCTCATGGTAGATTGAATTAGTTCCACTACCGCCCGCCATGGGTCGAGGGGGCATGCCATAGCTTGGCATCCCCAAAGTCTGATTCGCGTATTGAGGGAGATCAGTAGTATAGAGTTGAAGGCTCCTCGGTGCATTCATGAGCAGCGGGGAGGTCGTGATCGGTTGCTGGTGAACGGTCTCTTGTGGATTAGATCCATGAATGACCATCTGCAGGGGATTCCTCCCTTCAACCGAAATCGGGATTTCCGGTCCTTGAGTGTTAGTGGGGATATTCGCCCCTTGTGTGCCGGTAGTCGGCGGTGGCTGATCAGCCTCAGAGGTGAGGGGGCGATCATCGGGAGTTTGAGTATCCCGAGCTGTTCTTCGTGTGTTTGCCATGGTTGATGTTGTATTCCCACAGACGGCGCCAAATGTTATGGATTAAAAAACGTGCTTGCGTAATTAATGCTAAGGTTTAATGAGCTTCGAGCTTTAATGGCTGCACTCGTGTATCCGGACTAAATCGGTCCTCACAAGATGCCTACGTATCTCAAATCGTTATTGAGAATCAAGCCAAAAACGTAGTTCTGATTGTAGGATCATGGACCTTATATAGGCGTCTGGAGCCTAGTATTTATGGTATGTTTGGGAGACTTAACGGATAAGTCTTCTTTTTGATATTGGATAAGTATTGTATTTCTTGCTGAAGAATTCGTTTCCTTGTTGATAAAGGTTATGACTCAGTGATTGCCTTTAATTGGGATTCCAGATCCTTCTTTGACTAATTTTCCATAATCAAGGCTCTTTTCATGAGCTGTATATTTTCCCTACTCATTAATTACGAAATTAATGAATAATTAGGGTGTCGGTCCTTAAATATCGACCTTTTATTTGACCAGTCAATTATATTTCTATAATTACTTTTTTGACCATATCAGATTTTTTCTAACAAAGTCCCTCATTTTCTAAATATATCACAGGAAATTGTCTTTTTCTATTTTTCTCACTAAAATCCATTCTTTTTCTAAAAATATCACGGACAAACCCTTTACTTATTTATTTTAAAACGTATTTAAATAATTTAAATTATTAAATTTTAAAACCTCATTTTCCTAAAATATCACGGACATTTACCTTTTAAAACTAAATATATGTTACATTTTTTTATTTATAACGAACAAACCCTTACTTATTTATTTTAAAATCTATTTTAATGTTTTTAATTAATTAAAAGTGTTTAGCTATTTTAACATGCCTACTTATTTTTTTAACAAATACAATTAAAAAAATAATGATAAAATAACAATTAACAATCCGTGCATCGCAAATTAAAAGTTTGGTTGGTCGGTATGGTACGTTGTGATTTTACTTAATTGCCATTTCTTAAATTCGTGTTTTTACTTAATTAACCTTACTTATTTATAGAAATATATTATTAAATAATAATATTATCTATTTATAACCAATTACCTTTTTCACCTAAAATACATTATTTTTATTATTTTTTCTAACAAATTTCCCATTTTTTCAAATATATCACGGGCAATTACATTTTTTTAACTAAAACATGTTAAATTTTCTATTTTTCTTTACTAAAAGCCCTCATTTTCCAAAAATATCACGGACAAACCTTTAGTTATTTATTTTTAAACCTAATATTATAATTTTTTTTAAAAGTTTAGCTATTTTAACATGTCTACTTATTTTTCTTAACAAATGCAATTGCTAAAAATATTAAAATATAAATAATCAAATACCTATTTATAACCAATTACTTTTTCAGCTAAAACACATTATAGATTTTTTCTAACAAAGTCACTCATTTTCTAAATATATCACGGGAAATTGTCTTTTTCTATTTTTCTCACTAAAATCCATTATTTTTCTAAAAATATCACGGACAAAACCTTTACTTATTTATTTTAAAACGTATTTAAATAATTTAAATTATTAAATTTGAAAACCTCATTTTTCAAAAATATCACGGGCATTTACCTTTTTAAACTAAATATATGTTACATTTTTTATTTTTCAATACTAAAACCCCCCCACCACAATGCATATAGCTTGGGTTCAACATCATTTATTAAGTAATAATTAAAATCTCGTTAAAAACACATAATTTAAATTTTTTTCAATATCTTTATAAGGTTCACCAATACTAAATTAAGATATAGAATTATGATTTTTTTGGATACGAGAATGTATTGAACCATAGTTAAAATTTTGTTGAATACATGTATATATTTGGATTGAACAAAAAGATAACTATTATTCAAAAAATGATATTGAATCGAAGTTATATATTTGTTGAACAGACGTTATAAAAAAATAATCAAATTTTGTCAAAAAATGTTACAAATTTGGTTTTAATAAATTATAAAATGTTATGAATATGTTTACGTTAGACTAATATGTATTCAATAAAATTTTAATATTAATTTATTAAATGATGTTGAACTAAAATTATATATATTGAACAATAAAAATAATCAATTTATAATCAATTTTTTTTTTTTTTTACTGAAACTCACCCTACAAGTAATTCATTTCGTTTACCGTTATGAGGGAATAGTCAAATCACGCAAGAACAACTGAATATTTAGGATAATTTTCAACATTTCACAATAAGTATTGTTATTTTTCTTGGCATGCAAAGTAGGATGGTCCTAAAATAAGTTAGACAAAGAAAAACGAAACGAAAAAACAAAAATCCTTGGCTCTGACTTTTACGGGGAGGAGTGCAGTTGCGTAATATCTTGTTCAATTTGTTATGGGGACCTTTGTAGGCCCCTTAAATTGCTCTATCGCTAATCTTCTCATATATTTTGACTCCATAACTTTAGCCCTGACAGGCAGACAGATACACAGGAGTCACATATTGTTAAAACACTACTACTACTTATGTATGGCTTATGCTCATGCAACTAGAATTTCTACCCCACTCAGCATTGTTCTTCTTATCTTGAACAAATTTTCAGGTTTATTTTCTTGACAAGAGTTATGTCAGTTAATCTGTTATTTTTTTCATTAGCAAGTGATGATTTCCTCCTGAAACCCAGAATTGTACATGGGTTTTCTGGTTTATTACATTTACTTTTCTTGCTTGTATTGTTTGTTTTATTTGTGCACAACAGAGTTTGGAGAAATAGTAATGGAAGTAATAAAGAAGAATTCAAGAACTATAGGCTAGCTCTGTTTTGTACCTTGAGTTTGTCACTTTTTAGTCTTGCTGTTTGTTTATTAAATAGCTTGTATTGGTATGAAAATGGTTGGTCTACAACACATATTTTACTTCTTCTGGATTCACTACTCAAAGCAGTTGCTTGGTTAGCTAATTCTATTTACCTCTACACCCATGTAGGTGAACTTAAGTATCCATTAATGTTGAGAATCTGGTGGTGTGTATTCTTTTTTGTATCTTGCTATTGTCTTGTTATAGACTATGTTTTCTATCAAACTCATCAGTTCCTAGTTTCGGATATCGTCTACTCAGTCACCGGGTTTTATTTGTGTTGTGTGGGTTTTTGGGGTAAAATTAGATCAACCGAGGATGCCCATTTACAAGAATCCCTTTTAAGCGCAAATTCCACCACTAGGTTAAGTCGTGGTGATGAAACTGTGACTCCTTATGCTACGGCTAATATATTTAGTATCTTGACTTTCTCTTGGCTTGGTTCTTTGGTTTCACTGGGTTATAAAAAACCATTAGACCTTGAGGATGTTCCTCAGCTTGGAGGTTTTGACAGTGTACATGGGGCCTTTCCGCTTCTAAGAGATAGGTTAGAGTTTGATTATGATGATAACAATAGTGTGACTACATTTGGGTTGATAAAAGCACTGATTTTTACTACGTGGAAGGAAATTTTATTAACAGCATTCTTAGCGATTACAAACACAGTGGCTACGTATGTTGGTCCCTACCTTGTTGATGCGTTTGTCCAGTACTTGAACGGACAGCGGGAATTTAAGAATGAAGGTTACTTCTTAGTTTCCGCATTTTTAGTTGCAAAGTTTATTGAGTGTTTGACGTTGAGGCACTGGTTCTTTAGGTTGCAACAGGTAGGAATCAGGGCCAAGGCAGCTTTGATTGCCTTGATCTACCATAAAGGATTGACTTTGTCCTGTCAGTCGAAGCAGGGTCACACAAGTGGGGAGATCATTAATTTCATGACTGTGGATGCCGAGAGAATAGGTGACTTTAGTTGGTGCATGCATGATCCATGGGTAGTCTTCCTACAGGTTGGTCTGGCATTGGTGATCTTATATAAAACTCTGGGGGTTGCTTCCATTGCAACACTGGTTGCAACTGTAGCCGTGATGTTGGCAAATCTTCCATTGGGGAGATTACAGGAGAATTTTCAAACTAACCTAATGAAATATAAAGATCAAAGGATGAAAACAACATCAGAAATCTTAAGAAACATGAGGATTCTCAAGCTCCAGGGCTGGGAAATGAAATTTCTATCTAAAATTGAGGAGCTTAGAAATAGCGAGGCAGGATGGTTGAAAAAGTATGTGTACATCAATGCAATGGTCAGTTTTGTATTTTGGGGTACTCCTACATTTGTGGCTGTGGTAACTTTTGGTACATGTATGCTTATAGGGATCCCACTTGAATCCGGGAAAATACTATCTGCTCTTGCAACATTTAGAATACTTCAAGAGCCTATTTATAATCTTCCGGATACAATTTCAATAACAATTCAGACTAAGGTTTCACTTGACAGGATTGCCTCATTCCTTCGTCTCGTTGACATTCAGACAGATGTTGTAAGAAGGCTTCCAAGAGGCAGTTCAGACACTGCCTTGGAGATTGTAGATGGAAATTTTTCTTGGGATGTATGCGCTCCTAAACCAACACTAAAAGATATCAATTTCAGAGTCTCTCATGGCATGAGGGTGGCTGTGTGTGGTATGGTTGGTTCAGGAAAATCGAGTCTACTGTCCTGTATTCTAGGGGAAGTGCCAAAATTTTCCGGTGTCATCGAGATAAGTGGAACAAAGGCCTATGTCGCCCAGACACCTTGGATACAGAGTGGAACTATAGAAGAGAATGTACTGTTTGGTGAGAAGATGGACAAAGAAAGGTACGAGAAGATTCTTGAAGCATGCTGCCTCAAAAAAGATCTGGAAGTTCTTTCCTTTGGAGATCAGACAGTGATAGGTGAGAGGGGAATCAATTTAAGCGGAGGTCAGAAGCAGAGAATACAAATTGCTCGTGCTCTATACCAAGATGCAGAGATATATTTATTTGATGATCCATTTAGCGCTGTGGATGCTCATACAGGATCTCATCTTTTTAAGGTAAACTGTTTGTGCATCTAAATGTTCTTGTACATTATAACTGAAACTGTACCAGATGACAACATCCCTAATAGTTTATGTAATCTTTGTTTTATTAGGTATTACCATCTGATCAGTTACTAATCTTTTTGTAGAAGGAACATTGTAAGCGACTCTGTTTTATGTATTAGTGTTGATTCTATGTTATATTTGTTGAGCAGTTAATTTGTTAATTACATCATTTGACAACTAATGTGTGGCAGGAGTGCGTACAGGGGATTCTGGAGTCAAAAACAGTGATATATGTTACTCATCAAGTAGAGTTTCTACCTGCTGCAGACCTCATACTTGTGAGATAGGATCTTATTCTCTAACTTCTTTTATACAAGTGAATGTAAATTTTATCTATAATTCGTTTCTAATTAGGTGATGAAGGATGGCTGTATTACACAATCTGGAAAATATGGTGAAGTACTTAACTTGGGGAGTGAATTTATGGAACTTGTGGTTGCCCATGAGAAGGCTTTATCTGCAATTGACCCCATAGAAGCTGGGTTTGTCTCGAAAGATAACATGACAGAGAATATTAAAAGTTCTGAAGAAACCAGGGATGTTGAATATGATAAACCACCGGAAGATATTATGGGCCCAAAAGGACAGCTTGTTCAAGAAGAAGAAAGAGAGAAAGGCAGGGTTAGTTTCTCCGTCTACTGGAAGTATATCACAACAGCATACGGGGGCGCACTCATGCCCGTTATATTATTGGCACAAGTTCTCTTTCAGGTACTTCAAATTGGAAGCAATTACTGGATGGTGTGGGCAACTCCCGTGTCAGAGAATGTAGCACCTCCTGTTAAAAGTTCTACTCTGATTATAGTTTATGTGGAGTTGGCAATAGGAAGTTCTTTTTGCATTTTTTGTAGAGCCATGTCTCTTGCAACTGCTGGGTACAAGACAGCCACAGTACTCTTTCGTAGAATGCATTTTTGTATTTTTCGTGCGCCAATGTCTTTCTTTGATTCTACACCAAGTGGACGCATCTTAAATAGAGTAAGTTGTTCTTCCGTTCTACTAATAATGATAATATTTTAGTAAAACAATGGTTGTCAGGAATGTTATGAACTTGTATGATTTATAATTTACATCTGGATATCTGCAGGCATCTACGGACCAAAGCACCATTGATTTGAACATGCCTAATCAAGTTGGCCTTTTTGCCTTTTCCATTATACAACTCCTTGGAATTATTGTTGTAATGTCGCAAGTGGCATGGCAAGTTTTCGTAGTTTTTGTTCCTGTCATTGCAATTTGCATTTGGTTACAGGTATTTTATGTAGCTGTGTCGTGGTTTTTCACTTTTAAACTTAAGAACCTGATTACTGTTTTCTGAATATTATAGTATAACATGGCTTGTACGCTTAACCCTTGCATTTTATTAAATTTAAAAATTAACAGCTAAGTTATTAGTAGAGTATATAGTTCAATGGCTTAAATTTTCTGCAGTATAACATTTCTTTTTGGTTCCTTTTTTTTTCTTCGTTATTTTGCATCACCCAATGCCTGTCTATATACGTTAAGCAGTGATAAACTTGGGATTTTATCATATATTCTTTCCGATTTTAGGAAAACTAAATTAGTAACATGAAGTGTCACCATGTATTTTCTTGTTTTGTTTCTTGTGATGTTTGCAGAAAACGGATTTTATACATTTCTAAGCCAATAATTAAAGGGAGAATCTGAATGTTATTTCTAGTATATTTTTAATAGAAAGGAAGTGAAGTAGTTAGCAGGTGCATCTTGATCGCATGAAAACGAGTGTAAAATGATTAGTAATGCATGATAGAAGAGACTAAAATTTTATCTATTTAGTTTCTCTTTTATCTTAACTCACATAAAATTGTCTTTAATATATTTCAGCAATATTACATACCTTCAGCACGCGAATTGGCACGCCTAATTGGAGTGTCTAAAGCTCCAGTTATCCAACATTTTGCAGAAACAATTTCAGGATCAACAACAATCAGGAGCTTTGATCAGGAACACAGATTTCAGGAAACAAGTATGAAGTTGATTGACGGAAACTCTCGGCCAAAGTTCCACAGCGCTGGCGTAATGGAGTGGCTATGCTTCCGTTTGGATATGTTGTCTAATCTCACCTTTGCCTTTACCTTAGTTTTCCTAATCTCTGTCCCTGTAGGAACAATTGACCCAAGTGAGTGAATATATGTATTTTTATTATCGTATTTTAAGTCAGCCAATTTAAAAGAATCTGTTGTGCTTCCTCTTCTAGTTCTCGTATTCCAACCTTTTTTAATTCATATTTAACACCATTTTTTGGTTTGTAGGCATAGCAGGATTAGCAGTTACATATGGACTTGGTTTGAATATGTTACAATTTCGGGTGATATGGAACCTTTGCAATTTGGACAATAAAATAATATCAGTTGAAAGGATACTTCAGTACACTTCTATCCCTAATGAACCTCCTCTAATTATAGAAGTAAATAGTCCAGATGATCACTGGCCATCATGTGGTGAAGTTGACATATGTAATCTACAGGTACTCTTAACATATTTTTATTCTCCGAAATTGTGACCGCATTGTCCAAATATCCATGAACATCCCCTTTCCTAAAAGGAATTTGGTCTCTTTGGTTTTAGGTTCGATATGCTCCTCATATGCCGCTGGTTTTGCGAGGTCTTACTTGCACTTTTAAAGGAGGGAAAAAGACGGGAATTGTAGGAAGAACTGGAAGTGGTAAATCAACTCTTATACAAACCATATTTCGTATCGTGGAACCAACAGCTGGAATCATTTCAATAGATGGTATCAATATCTCCTTGATTGGATTGCATGATTTACGATCTAGATTAAGCATAATTCCACAAGATCCAACCATGTTTGAGGGGACAGTTCGAAGCAACTTGGACCCTCTTGAAGAGTATACAGATGAGCAAATCTGGGAGGTGAGTTTGTGACACTTTCAATGCTGTTATATTAAGATGAGATACATAATAGTGTGCACATTGATTTTTCTGTACCATAAGTTGATCTTTTTTATCATAATTGCCAGGTTCTCGACAAGTGTCAATTAGGCGATGAAGTTAGAAACAAAGAGGATAAGCTTTATTCAGCAGGTAAGTTTCATCTACCTGGCCATACATCATTACGTTTTCTGACTTGTATAACAATGCAGATGTGTCCCTTGCTATTGCAGTTTCAGAGAATGGGGAGAACTGGAGTGTGGGACAGAGGCAATTAGTATGTCTCGGTCGCGTGTTACTGAAGAAAAGCAAGGTATTAATTCTTGATGAGGCTACTGCATCAGTTGATACAGCTACTGATAACATGATTCAGCAAACCCTGAGGCAACACTTTCAGGATTCGACAGTCTTAACTATAGCACATAGAATAACATCTGTGCTTGACAGTGATATGGTGCTTCTGTTGGATAATGGTTTGTCTTGTATCTTTTTATCTTTGTTTGGTTTTTTGCTTAAATTTGGTTCCAAATGACTAGATTGCAGAAAAGTAAATATTAATTGGATATCATTGAACTCATGTAGGGCTGGTCGAAGAATATGATATCCCTGCAAAATTGCTAGAAAATAATATGTCTTCATTCTCCAAGCTTGTAGCAGAGTACACTGTTAGATCGAATTCAAGAAATGGAAGTGGATAAGACCATTGTGTATTCAGAAATGTTATGAAGCACAGGATGAGATTGAGCTGCTGGGTTGCTAATTAGTTATGCTTATGACGGGTGTTGGTATAAATATATTTTACATGGCATGAATTTATACATTTGAATGATAATATTTTTAAATTAATGACTTGGCCACTGGCACTTCTACAAAATTGATATTGTCTACGTCCAAATTAGATTGAAACTTTAGCTTTTTCTTAAAATAAAGCTATTTTACTTTTCATTCCTATTTTTGATTTTGTCAATGCAGTTCCGGCCTTGCAAATCACAGAATTAAAGTATTTATCAAAGTCCTTCTACCTATGACTTGCAAATTGCAACTCTACCTATTTCTCTACTAAATACTATTCAACCTTGTCACTCTCCTTAACTTGTCACATCTGCGGAGTCGCGCACTTCATTTTCATGGCCAAAGAAAAGTTATGATCCCACTAATCAGATGCAAGTACTAGACCACCTCTTTTAAAAGTCTCCAAGAGCTTAAATAATTGTGATTCTCTCTTGTTTCTTGCATCATCAGACTAACAAAACAAGGCTATGTTGATCAATCACCTCTTTTCTTTGTTTCATGATGATGATTCTTTACTTCAACCCATTTTGTTGCATGGGTTTTCTGGTTTATTACACTTAGTGTTCTTGTTTCTTATACTATTATCATGGCTTTACAACATGTTTAGGAGAGATGATTCTGATCATAGTAAAAAACAAGGCTTGGTTATAAATATTACTAGCTTGCCTTATTATAGGCATGCCTTGTTTTGTAGTTTGCTGCTTCTTCTTCTTAACTTTCTTCTATGTATATTGGACAAATTTTATTGGTATACAAATGGCTGGTCTGATTTGGTGATACTAGAGCTTTTTGATTCAGTTAGTAAAGCACTTTCTTGGTTAGCTACTTCAGTTTATCTGTATACCCAAGTTCCAAACTTACGTGATGTTAAGTACCCTTTGTTGATAAGGGTGTGGTGCTGTTTTTCTTTTCGATATCTTTTTATTGTCTTGTTCTGGACTATGTATACTACAACATAAGCCGGCCTTTTCCACTTCAGTGTGTGATTCCAGATGTCTTGTATATAGTTATAGCGTTGTTTCTCTGTTTTGTGGGGTTTTCTAGAAAAAATGAAGTGACTGAAAATGGTATTTCACAAGAACCACTTTTAGATCCTGATTTTAGTAGGTTAAGTAATGGTGGAGAGTGTAAAAAGTCTGAAGGGGGTGAAACTGTGACCCCTTATGCAAGTGCTAATATATTAAGTATCCTTACTTTCTCTTGGATTGGTTCTTTAGTTGCCTTGGGATATAGAAAACCGTTAGACCTTGAAGATGTTCCTCAGGTTGCAAGTATTGATAGTGTCAAAGGTGCCTTTCCGCTTTTAAGAGATAAGTTAGGGTATGATGGTGGTGGTGATAGTAGTGTGACCACGCTTAAGCTGGCGAAAGCACTATTTTATGCCATGTGGAAAGAAATTCTATTGACAGCATTTTTCGCAATGATGAACACGGTGGCTTCTTATGTTGGTCCCTACCTCATTGATACATTTGTTCAATACCTAAATGCACGACAGGGCTTGAAAGAAGGGTACTTTTTAGTTTCTGCATTTGTCATTTCAAAACTTATCGAGTGTTTGGCACAAAGGCATTGGTTCTTTAAGGTGCAGCAGATTGGAACCAGGGGCAAGGCAGCTCTTATTGCATTGATTTATCACAAGGGATTGAACCTGTCATGTCAATCAAAGCAGGGCAACACCAGTGGGGAGATCATAAATATAATGACAGTAGATGCTGAGAGGATTGGTGTCTTTAGCTGGTACGTGCATGATTTATGGTTAGTCATCCTTCAAGTTGGTTTAGCATTGGCGATTTTATACAAAAATTTGGGGCTTGCTTCCATAGCTACATTGGTCACAACCGTTATTGTGATGTTGGTAAACATACCATTGGGGAGATTGCAGGAGAATTTTCAAACTAAGCTAATGAAATCTAAAGATCACAGGATGAAGGCAACGTCTGAAATCTTAAAAAACATGAGGATTCTTGATGTGGTTAAAGGAAATAGATTCTTTTTGTTAAAATAGCAATAAAATAGAAAATTAAGAAATTCAAATATTAAAGTAACTGAAAAGGGCGCCAAAATCAGTTACAATTCTGTTGGGATTTGGTGATGGACAATGGATGTATAAAACAGATTCTGGATGTATGCATTCATTATGATATAGAAATACAAATCTCTTCTTAGTCTCTAATCTCTCTCTCTCTCTCTCTCTGCAAATATCTTTATCTCTCCAGTTACATATCTCTATTTCTATTAGTTCATCTAGCATACAGTACTTCTCTTGAGAATTATATAGATGATTTTGAGAATTAAGATCACTGCTGTTGCAAAGTAATCACAATCTGCCTGATGATTATATCTTGGAAAGTTTTGTTGGGGGTCTCAAACCTGCAATCAAACCTTTTGTGAGAGCTTTTAAGCCAGTAACCATAGCTGATGCTATTTTGTATGCAAGATTGCAAGAGGAATCTTTAAGCAATTCTCAGAAAATGGTTAAAAGTGGAGGATTTTCTTTTAATAGTCCTAAACCAGTGATTGCTGCTCCTGTAACTAAACCACCTATTTTGCCTACTCCTCAATTTAAGCCTGTTCCTCAAGGGTTTAATAGAGAAAATTCTCAGAAACCTTTTAAGTTCATACCTGCTGAGGTTAGGGCTGAAAAAATAGCTAAAGGACTTTGCTATTATTGTGATAAGAAATATGAAAGAGGAGATGTCAGTTTAGAGAAGCACAACTATTTACTGTGGAGATACCAAGTGAAACTATTGAGGAAGAAAGTGAGGGGGGTATGATATTAAGTGAAGAGCAAAACAATGAACCTTGTCTATCTGTTAATGCCTTAATGGGAAGTCCTCATTTCAATACTATGACGGTTCAAGGGTGGATACAGGGTAAACTACTCCACATTTTAATTGATTCAGGAAGCACTCATAATTTTTTAGATACAAATACTGCTAAAAAGTTGGGGTGTAGTAAAGAGAGCATTGATTTACAAGCTGTGACAGTAGCAGATGGGAACCACATTCCTTGTCAGTATGCTGTGAAAAAATTTGGTTGGACCCTTGCTGGTAATTCTTTTACTACAGATGTTATGCTAATAGAACTGGGTAGCTGTGACATGGTGTTGGGTGTGCAATGGTTAAGCACCTTGGGGAATATTCATTGGGACTTCAAAAATTTGGTAATGGAGTCTGTTGTTGATGATCAAGTAGTGAAATTAAAGGGTATTGTTGCTCAGAAATTGAAAATTCTGAAAGGTCAACCATCAGTTAAACTACTGAAAAACAGTGCTCAGCTATGTTTCTTGAACCTCAGGAAGGTTGATGATTTTCTTGGAAAAATGTCAATAGCAAAACCAACAACAATTGAAGTTTCTCAGATATCCTCTGAATTGTCTCAGGAAATGGCTGTCTGTTCTGGTAATAATGAAGTTGTTCAAAAGAAGTTAGAAGTTCTTAAACAAGTATATCAGGATATTTTTAGAGAACCTGAAAAGTTACCTCCTGCTAGGGAATTGTTTGACCACAGAATTCCTTTGGAATCTGGTGCTAATCCAGTAAGTATCAGACCTTATAGATATCCTTTAAAGCAAAGAGATATCATAGAAAATATTATTGAGGAAATGCTACAGAAAGGTATAATTCAAAACAGTGCTTCTCCTTTTGCTTCACCTGTGGTCTTGGTAGGGAAAAAAGATGGTAGTTGGAGGCTTTGTGTGGACTACAGGGAGTTGAACAAGAGGACAATGAAAGATAAATTTCCTATACCAGTGGTAGATGAGTTGATTGATGAGCTTTTTGGATCAACAGTTTTCAGCAAAATTGATTTAAGAGCAGGCTACCATCAGTTAAAGGTACATCCTGAAGATGTGTTTAAGACATCATTTAAAACCCATAGTGGTCATTATGAATTTCTTGTTATTCCATTTGGACTCACAAATGCTCCAGCTTCTTTTCAAAGTTGGATGAATGCTGTTTTTAAACAACTTTTGAGGAAAAATGTTATAGTTTTCTTTGATGATATATTGATCTATAGCAAATCAATAGAAGTTCATTGGAAACATCTACAAGAGGTTTTTGACCTTATGAGGAAACATTCCCTATTTGCTAAGGAGAGTAAATGCTGTTTTGTTATGGATAAGGTGGAGTATCTAGGTCATTTCATTTCTGGCAAAGGGGTTGAAACTGATAATAGGAAAATTCTTTCTATTATTAATTGGCTTGTACCTGCATCTGTGAAGGAGCTGAGAAGTTTTTTGAGTCTTACAGGCTACTATAGAAAGTTTATTAGGATTTATGCTGTTATCAGTAAAGCCCTAACAGGCCAACTCAAGAAAGGAGGTTTTGCTTGGAATGAAGCTACACAAAGGGCTTTTGATACATTAAAAAATGCCTTAAGCAGTGCACCAGTATTGGCTCTTCCTGACTTTAATAAAACTTTTATAGTAGAAACAGATGCTTCAAAGACAGGCATTGGAGCAGTGTTGATGCAGGACCAACATCCTTTGGCTTTTCTCAGCAAATCTTTGGGCCCAAAATGGCAAAACCTTTCTGTTTATGAGAAAGAGTTGTTAGCCATTGTATGTGCAGTTCAGAAATGGGAACAGTATCTCATGGGTAGTCATTTCATTATTAAGACTGATCAGAAAAGTTTGAAATGGTTGTTACAGCAGAGAATATCTACTCCATTTCAACAGTTCTGGCTATCTAAACTCATGGGCTTTGATTATAAGATTCAGTATAAAGGTGGGAGTGAGAATTTAGCAGCTGATGCTCTATCTAGAGTTCAAGGTGCTGAGATTTTGTTAATGGCAATTTCAGTGGTGGATTCTGATTTGGTTCACTTATTAGTGCAAAGTTATGCAAATGATCCTTGCTTGTTGGAAAAAAAGTCTAAATTGGAGCAGGGCCTAACTGTGGATAAATTTGTACTGCATAATGGATTGCTTAAACAACAAGGTAAGCTTGTTGTGGGACCTGATGCACCATTAAGAGATAAAATTATCTGGTGGCAACATGCTTCTCTTGAGGGTGGCCATTCTGGTAGGAATCATACCATTAAAAGAGTGAAAGCTCTTTTCTATTGGCCAGGAATGTCTAGGGATATTAGACAAACAGTGAGACTTTGTCAGACTTGTCAGGCCTCTAAATATGATTCCAGTCCTTATCCTGGATATTTGCAGCCTTTGCCAATTCCTCAGGAAGTGTGGATTGATGTTTCTATGGATTTTATAACAGGGTTGCCAAAATCTCATGACAAAGAGGTGATATTTGTAGTAGTGGATAGACTAAGTAAGAGTGCACATTTTATGGCTTTAAGTCATCCATTTACTGTTGTTCAGGTGGCTCAAAGTTATCTTGACAATGTGTTCAAGTTGCATAGGTGGCCTAGATCTATTGTGAGTGACAGGGATTCAGTTTTCTTAAGTCTTTTATGGAAATCCTTATTTGCCCTACATGGAACTGAATTATTATTATCCTCAGCTTATCATCCACAAACAGATGGACAAACTGAAGTAGTAAACAAGTGCTTAGAGTCATATTTGAGCTGTATGTGTGGAGACTATCCTAAAGATTGGTCATTGTGGCTTCCACTGGCTGAATGGTGGTTCAATACACATTTTCATAATTCTTTGAAAATGACTCCTTATGAGGTAGTCTACAATCAACCTCCACCTTTGCATTTACCTTACCTACCTGGAGAGTGTGCTGTGGTTGTAGTAGACAGGAGTTTACAGCAAAGGGAACAGATGATTTCTACTCTGAAGAATAATTTGTTGAGAGCACAACACAGAATGAAGCAATTGGCAGATAAGCATAGGTCTGATAGGCAATTTGCAGTGGGTGATTGGGTTTGGCTTAAACTACAACCTTATAGACAAGGATCAGTTGAAATAAGAAGGAATCAGAAATTGGCTTTCAAATATTATGGTCCATTTCAAGTTAGTGCAGCTGTTGGTAAAGTGGCATACAAGATTGTTGGTCCTTGTGTATTGCAGAAGGGGGGGGGGATGAATGCAATACTGATAAAATTCAATCTCAGTTTCAACAACTAAAAATAAGATTTAATGTTATCAATAATATGTATGCATTCACAAACAGTATAATAGAGAAGACAAGATTCACAAAATAAATGTTTTATTTATTTTGCAAAGTGTTGCTACAACCTCAAGAGAGAATTCTTGAGCTTCGATCTTCTCCGAGACACTTGCTTGTCTTCGTTACATATCTAGAATGAATTGACAGTAGGTATAAGACTAATCCTATCACTATCAGTCACGGGTTTGTGAAGCTGCTGTCACTGTCAAGTGGCAACTGCTTACAGATTGTCTTACCCATGTGACTTTCCTAAATTGCTAATATGTCAGATATACATTATAAAGAAAGCAACCTAGATTCATTCTATTTCCAGCTTAAGCAATTCAACAAATAAAGACTTGACCTTGCTCTTGAATTGATTCGCTTTTGTTTTGCAGTGCTTGAAGCTTCTGTCGTAGTCTTGCAGACTTGGTGCAGCTTAGGGATACTGCAACACGCCTGTTTCTTGAACATTGAAACTGTCACGGGATTTGACTGAGAAAGATACTTAGAACAAGGGTCTTTCTCGAGACAGTTACTTTTGCCACATAGCTTGATGTCACAGGAATGTGCTTTTGGTGACAGTAGGAGTTCCCCGCATAGTGTGCTGTCGAGGTTTCCAAGCTTTCTGTCGAGGGCTAAAGTTGCTGTCGCGTAGTCTTCCGCCAATGTTGCTGTCAGAGTGAATATACTGTCTTGACTTGCAACATTCTGTCTTCTTGTAATCTTACTGTCGAAGCTTTTGGACAGTAACCTTTATTCATGTTGTCATCTAATTATGTATCCTTTGAGGCTTGAACACAGCAAGTGAACTTCTTTCAAATTATACAACCAGAATAACATTACATACTGATTACAAGAACATACTTTGGCTGTGACAGTATGTTCTACTTAATTAAAAATTAAGTACAATCAAAGTTAAGTTGTTTCTATGTTATCACCCATAAATCCCAACAATCTCCCCCAATTTGTTTTTATGGAAAATAACAACAAATTTACAATATGTGCTGACAACTTAACTAACAAGATCAGAATGGATTAAGAATTTTTTACTTAGCTTGAAATTTCCTCTTCTGCCTTGCTACATCCTCTCTTTTGAGAGCTTCTACCAAGCAGCCTCTTAGACCTTTTATAAGAGAAATTTCAGCAGCAGAAACTGCAGCATCCTCAACTTCCTCAATGATCTTCTTTATGGTAGGAGAGAGGAGAGAACTAGCATCCCTGAGATTCAGCCATTGCTCTATATCATATGGATAGGTTCTGAAGTGAAGTTCTTCAAGAATGAGCTTGAATCTAATTCCAGGATAAGCATTGAGAGACCTTCTCCTTTGCTCGTCCAGCTTTGAGTCTTCTCCTTTTCTCCCTTCCAATACTTTCTCTATTTCATCAGAACAAATCTGCTCCAAGGGATGAATAGATCCAGCTACCATATACTGTAAATCCTTCAGAATAGTTGTTTTTAGCTTGTGAAAGCTGCAAACATAGATTTCTTCTTTTAGATACTTCATTCTTAAGGGATTTTCCAGCATACATGATTGATAATTTGGAGCTTCACTTTCTGCCTTGTTGGAGACCTTGCATCTTTTCAGTAGTTCCGCTTCCTTCTTATCAAGTTCTGACTTAGTTTGAGAATATTGAGAAGATTCAGGTCTTTTGCTTGGCTTGGGTTCCCTTTCCTGAGTTGTTTGGGTTTGCCCTTCTTCTATTGGTAAATCCTCAAACTCATAGTACCAGTGGTATGGTATAGGAGAAGATGGTAGATCAGTGAGAATATCAGCATCATCAAAATCTGCAAAATTGTAGCCAAATTTCTGATAGAATTCAGCATCCCTATCAGCCTGATATTTCAGAATATGTTCCATGACAGGCTCTGGAACATCATCATAGCTTTCCATCAACTCTATCATCCTTTCCAAGTAGAAGAAATCAATTCTTCTTTTATCTATTTCCGTCATGCTACCACTGATTGATGTGGCTACAAGATCAAAGTCCTTGTTTATTCTGACCGATCTTGATTCTGGCCACCACAGAATGTACTCAGCAACCTCTTGATTAGCATCCAGCTTAATCTCAACACTCTTGATTTCTTTTGATTGTATTTGTTGTACCTTAAGACTGTTGGGAGGTATTGATTGAATTGGCATCTTCAGATTTCTGCCAAATCCAGTGGCCTTTTCCTTTCCTGAGTACTTGTGCTTTCCATGAGGTTTCTGTCTAGAGAACCATGCTCTTGCTTTAGTTTTCAGTCTTTTGGGCTTGACAGTAGCTTTGGCTTCATCCTTGACAGAATCTTCCTTGACAGCACCTTTGTCGACAGTATCTTCTATGACAGCATCTTCTTTGACAGTTTCCTTGTCGACAGTACCTTTGGTGACAACATCTTTTTCTGCATTTATGTAGTCAATAGCACATCTAAGAATGCTTGCCTCCAAAGCTTCCAGTATTCTTGACTCCTCTTCATCTGTTGCACCAGCATCTTTCTTTTCCTGATTAGGAGTTTCTTCATTGCCTTCATTCTGGGATTGAATACTACTAGTATTCCCAGAATTACTTCCACCAGCATTTCCAGCATTTCCAGAAGCTTCACCACCTCCAACCTCATCATCATCATCATCATCATCATCATCATCATCATCATCATCATCATCATCATCATCATCATCATCCTGAGGAGGAAGGTTATAGAGACAGCTTCCACCTTGATCATTTCTTTTGGCATTGGCTCTAGAGATTAGTTCCTTCACTCTAGCTCCCAGTGCCTTGTCTCTCAGCACCAGCATTTTGTAGATCTCTTGAACAACATAAGCTCTTCCTGGATTGGCATTTGAATTGAGTATTCCATCTAACACTTTCAGAATTGACTTGGTTTCCATTCTGGATGTGCCAACCAAATTCATGAAGTTGTTCCTTCTTGTGCCATCCTTAGTTACAGATCTGTAGAAAACACTTGGTGGATTTGTGTAGACTTCAGGTAGCTTTTGTGTGAGCAGGTTCTGGATTTGCATATCCAATATTTTATTGAATGGTGTTTGAGTTGCCCTGATCTTTCCCTTCAAAGCACACAACACCTTTGCTGGCAGACTCTGCAATAACTGCATTGTGATGAAATAAGATATGCCAGAAGTGAAATAGATACTTACATCCCATCTTTTCTCATCATTCACCATTACACTGACACTAGTGATTTGATCCTTTAACAGTTTTGTGGTGTTGGTTGGACGGTTGCTTGGAGCATTCATTGCTTCTTCCACCAAACTGCTAAATTCACTGTCATGGTTGAGTAATGTGCTCTCCCTGTAATCCACCATCAAAACATTGGCTTCTTCTTGATCAAATTCAGTGCCATTTGACCAAATAATTCCCTTTTGGATGGATTCAGGCAGTTTCCCTTTACCTTTCCCAAGCTTGTTTTGTTCCTCCATTTCTCTCCATTTCTTCTGTAGAGTAGTTTCTTCAGTTTCTGGAGTTGGCTCTCTAATTACCACAGGAGGCAAGATTGGGTGTTTAGATGTAGGTCTTCTTTGCAGTGCATCTTGAGTTGCCTTTGACATTAACACCCTTTCACCATCCATGTCCACTTCAACAGGCTTTTCAGCTTTGTCCTTTGGTTGTCCACTGCTTGGTTTGACTTGCTCCCCCTTTGACATTGCTTTCCTTTTAGCTCCCCCTTTGGTCTTCACAGTTACAGGCTCCCCCTGAGTTCCACCTGATTCCTGAATAGGCAATGATTCTGATCTTGCTACCTTCTCCCCCTTAGTTGAGTTGGCAGCTACTAGGTCAGTAAGGAACTGGATGGAGAGCTGAGTAGCAGCAAAACCATCAACCACCAGTTGAGAGAGAGAGTCCAGTTTGGAGTTCAATGTAGCACACTGTCCTTCCAGAGCTGCAATCCTGTTATTATAAGTAGCAGAGGGGCCACCATACCTTAACCTTCTTGGAGGGGAAGGAAAAGAAATGGGCTTGGAGGCTATGGGGGTTCTCACACTCTTAGGGTGTTTTTGAGTGATCTCATCACCCCTCACAGATTGACTCTCAAGGCCTAATGCCTGAACAGTGTGGGCTCCCTCAATATCTCTCTGGACATGCTCAAGTCCCTCTCCTTTTGCCAGCTCATTTGGCTGCCTCTCATTTTTATGCTCACCTCTCTTTTCTTTTGCACACCCTCACTCAACCTAGATGCATGGGTATGAGCAGTACTAACATGCATGGAAGGAGTAGATTTAGAATGTACCTTTAAGAGTTTGGCAAGAGGTAGATCATCATCAGAGGCATCCTCAATGATTACAGCATCAAAATCAGGCTGAGAGGACTGGACAGCAGCTTTGGCAGGAATGTTACTTTCAGTTGGAGTCTGGACAGCAGGTTCTGGCATGACAGCAACTTTGGGAGGTGGAGTGACAGTAGGTTCTGTAGTGACAGTATCTTTCTCTCCACCCATGACAGCAGCTGTGTCCAGGACAGCAACATTGCCAGTGTCTTTGACAGCAACAGAGGTTGTGACAGCATCTTCCTGAAGGTAAGATGCTCCTTGGAGTTCAGACAAAGTGTTGGCTGTTTCATTTTCTGACAAAATACCACTTTGCCCTAGCTCAGTGTTTGGAGGAGTGGTGTCCATCTCACTTTGAGAAATGGGTTCTTGTGGACCACTAGATGGGGGCTCATCCATGATTGGAGATGGATGATCAAAACCTGAAGGGTTGGGACTGTCCCCTTCTCTAGGTTGTGGAGAAGAAACAAAGGAATGTGTAGGGAAGGAAGAAGGTGAAAGTGTAGCAGAGAGTGGGGGCTGATTCACAGATGAAACATGTGAACCATCAATAGGAGTAGAGAAATCCTCACTGTGCCCTAACTCACTGTGTGTTTCTTCAAGTGGGGGTTTCTCAGGTTGTGAACCATGAGTTTGTGCAGACTCTGTACAGGGTGCCTTGGGAGACAGGCCAATTTCAATAGATACACCTTGATGAGAAGGCACATCTAGGGAGGTGTTTGAGTCCCTTTCAGTAACTACAGTTTGTTGAGAAACTGCAGCTTGGTTAACAGTGGTTTTGGTCCTCCTAGCTCTCTTCTTCTTAGGCTCAGGGGGAACCACTGTGGGTTCTGTTTGACTACCTTCCTTATTTGCTGCACTAGGTGCAGTGTCTCCCTCTTGACTAACAGAGCTACCACCAACATCAACTTCTAAGGACCTTTTTCTGGATTCTTGCAAGGCTTCTCTTTGGGCTTTGGTAAGTCTAGAGGGCCTAGGCTGAGTGTATGGTGTTGAATGTGGGTTAACTGAATTTGGGTCTAATTCAGTTTCATTCACAAGAGTAAAGGAATCATAACCAGAAGGTAATGGATAATCAAGGTTGGACACTTGATCAACCATGTGCTGAGTGAAATAGAGTGGAATGTGTGCATTGAGATCTTGTGATGATAACAGTGTGTGTGTGTTCTTTTTCAAAACTGAGCAAGCCTCTAAACGAGGAGCAGCATCATTAAAATCACAGAATGAATTAATGCACATCATAAGAAAGCGAGGGTAGATTGATACCTTCTTACCTATGGCAGCTTGGAGGTGTGCCATGAGGAGAGCTCCAACATTCACCTTGTATCCATGGACAAGAGAATGTGTCAGTTTCTTGATGTAGGAGGGTATTCCATTCCAGTCTGTGGACTTGGTAGAGAATACCTTGACCATCACATCAAATATCATGCTCCACTCCTTTCTCAGATGCTTCCTATCCATTTCACCAGTTGGATACCACTTGGTAGTCCCCTCTTCGAGAATAGGGCCTGCATACCCAATCTTCAAGAAGAGCTTCTTGAGAGTGTCATCATTTGCAAGTTCAGTAAATTGTTGTCTTGCTTCAAGGGTAATTCCAAGAGCAGTGTTGATGACCTCAGCTGTAAGAGTGTATTGTTGCCCAGAGATTGTGAATTGAATACCCGGGTTCTCACCCTCAGTTTGAGCAACAGCAGTTTGCCAAAACGCCTCAAGTCTGTCTAAGTCTAGAATGGGGGTTGAGGTGATGGCATAACCGAGATAGGACTTGTTCAAGAAAAACACGAGTCCTTTGAAGCAACGTGAGTTACTGCCCGTTATTCACTGACCAACGTGGGATAAATATCCAATTTCAACGGTCCACTATTGTTGACAGTAACCTGTGCGCTATAAACAATCTGTCAGTAATAAGAGGTGGTGACAGTAGGTTTTGCGCGACAGCAACTATTGCGCAAAAACTTGCTGTCACCGTTAAGCATATGAATGACAGTATCCTTTACAAGTCTTGACAGAAAGTCTTTTCTGCTGTCAAGAAGGTTGCTGTCAAGAAACACACGACAGTACCCTTCTTAACGACAGTAACTTCGATTGGGAATTGGTTCTGTCATGAACTTATTAGAATGCTTTATTCATATACTTAACTTAATATTGACACATTATGGATTTAGCAATGTAATCGTTTGAACACACATATTAAGCAAATTACACAGACACTTCATAAACTCAGTAACAAGAACTTTTATTATTAATAAAATCATTAAAAATAGAACATTGAGTACATTATTCTATGATTTTATCAACTAGTTCTAACGTCTCTGCCTTAATTTCCTCTTCAGAGCGACCTTCTTCCTTGAGAAGTGCCTGAAGCTCTTTCTCTTCTTCCTGAGCCTTGGCCTCCTCTTCCTGTTTCTTGTCTTCATCTATCTCATCGATGGCGTCCAACAGCATCTCGAAGAGATCATCAATCTCTTCACTGTCGGGTTCACTATCGCACCGTTTTAGCCCTACTTCAATTCCTACTTTGTTTTCCATTATTTACTTTAAAACTGAGAGCAGACTGGTGAAACCTAAGGTTAATTTATAGGCAAAACCGTCTAAGGATTAAAGTCTAATGGTCAACAGTTAGAGTACCCATACAACTACCACAGAAATAATTAATGGTCGTGTCCTCCTTTAATCCTACATATTAATGCAAAAAGGTGTGAAAGTCCAATGGAACAGATTTTTATCTCTCAAATTTAACAAGTAACCACATTAATGTCATACATGGTTTAAAAGTATGAGACTGGCACAAAATACTGACATGAAAAGTCAAATCAACACATGCTGTCACATAACAGACAGTAACTTCTCTTGACAGCAGGTTTGAAGTTGCTGTCATGAGCTTCATTAGAGAATTTGGAATTATAGAAAACTGAGTAAATCAACATACCAGGTTCAGCATTCCCAATTCACTTACCAACCTGTTGAAGGTTGCTTCATCCAATGGCTTAGTGAAGATGTCAGCAAGTTGCTTGTCAGTTGGGACATAGATCAGCTTCACAGTTCCTTGTTCAACACGCTCTCTGATAAAGTGATGTCTTATATCAATGTGCTTTGTCCTAGAGTGTTGAACTGGATTGTCTGAAATGGCTATGGCACTAGTGTTGTCATAGTAGATTGGAATTTCACTTAACACTAGACCATAATCCAGAAGTTGATTCTTCATCCATAGAATTTGTGCACAGTAACTGCCTGCAGCAATATACTCAGCTTCTGCAGTTGAGGTAGAAACTGAATGCTGCTTCTTGCTAAACCATGAAACCAATCTTCCACCAAGAAATTGACAGCTACCAGTAGTACTCTTTCTGTCAATCTTGCATCCAGCATAGTCTGAGTCTGAGTAGCCAATTAGATCAAATCCAGTGTTCTTGGGATACCAAAGACCTAGGTTAGGAGTGCCTTTTAGGTATCTAAAGATTCTCTTGATGGCTACTAAGTGAGACTCCTTTGGATCACTTTGAAACCTTGCACAGAGACATGTAGCAAACATGATGTCAGGTCTGCTAGCAGTTAGGTATAGGAGAGATCCTACCATGCCTCTATAGGTGCTTGAGTCAACTTTCTTCCCTTTAGGATCAAGATCCAGACTGGTTGAGGTGGACATTGGTGTCTTTGCAGGTGATGAATCTTCCAAGTTGAACTTTCTGAGAAGTTCCTTGATGTATTTAGCTTGACAAATGAAGATTCCATCAGATTGTTGAAGAATTTGTAATCCCAGAAAGAATAACAATTCTCCCATCATACTCATCTCATATTTGTTACTCATGAGAGAGGAAAACTTCTCACACAGCCTCTCATTTGTTGAACCAAAAATGATATCATCCACATAGATTTGTACCAGAATGATGTCCTTGCCATGGTGTTTGTAGAAAAGTGTCTTGTCCACAACTCCTCTAGTAAACTGATTGTCCAAGAGAAAAGTGGAGAGTGTGTCATACCAAGCCCTGGGTGCTTGCTTTAGTCCATACAAAGCTTTGAAAAGTTTGTATACAAAATCATACACTTCAGCATCCTCAAACCCTGGTGGCTGTTCAACATACACTTCTTCTTCCAATTCTCCATTTAGGAAGGCACTTTTGACATCCATCTGAAATACTTTGAAGTTGCAGTGTGCAGCATAGGCTAGAAAGATTCTTATAGCTTCAAGTCTTGCAACAGGTGCAAAAGTCTCATCATAATCTATTCCCTCCTGTTGACAGTAACCCTTAGCTACTAGCCTTGCTTTATTTCTTGTCACTGATCCATTTTCATCAAGCTTGTTTCTGAAAACCCATTTGGTCTCAATGACTGACTTTCCCTTAGGTCTTGGAACTAGCTTCCATACATTGTTCCTTTCAAACTGATTTAGCTCTTCTTGCATGGCTATCACCCAGTCAGAATCCAACAATGCTTCATCAGTTGTCTTGGGTTCCATTTGAGACAGGAAAGCATGAAAACATGCTGTCAACAGAGACTTTGTTCCTTGTCCTCACTCCAGAATTAGGGTCACCAATGATGAGGTCACTTGAGTGATCCTTGTTCCATTTGGTGATTCTGGGCAAGCTACTTGACTGTACAGGAACATTTGCTTCAGTTTGTTGAGTTGAATGATCACCAATCCCATTGTCTTCACCATGTTCTTCATTGTCTCCAGAGTCACCACTGTCATGAATGTTAGAGGTTATGGTCTGTGACTGAGCTGAAGTTTTGTTGACAGTAGTGGTATTGACAGTATCTTTATCAACTTCAACAATTTGAGTGAAGCTAGGTTCTTCATCCACAATTTCCTCAGCTTCCAAGTATCCTTGATTCTCAAATCTGAATGTCTGCATCTTTCCTTCTTCACGCAGTCCTGGAAACTTGGTTTCATCAAATGTGACATTAACACTTTCTTCAATAATCCTGTGTTCCATAACATAAACTCTGTAGGCAGTCCTTTCTGTGCTGTAACCCATGAATAGTCCTTCAAAAGCCTTGGTGTCAAATTTTCCTTTCTTCTCATGGTTATCCTTCATCATAAAGCATTTTCTCCCAAACACATGAAAATATTTGACAGTAGGTTTCTTTCCAGTTAACAGACAGTAAGGTGTACTTGCATGAGTCTTGTTGATCATGGTTCTGTTCTGAGTATAACAGGCTGTGTTGATAGCTTCAGCCCAGAAATATGTTGGCAGTTTGGCATCATGCAACATAGTTCTAGCTGCTTCAATGAGAGTCCTGTTCTTTCTCTCTACAACTCCATTCTGCTGTGGAGTTCTTGCAGCGGAGAATTGTTGTATAATTCCTTCATCTTTACAGAAATTTCCAAGAGTGGCATTTCTGAATTCTGTACCATTGTCACTCCTCAAGATTTGAACTTTTGAGTTTGGAGTTCTATCAAGAACTCTGATTTGATCAATAATCACTTGAGCAGCTTCATCTTTGGATTCAAGAAACTTCACCCAAGTGTACCTTGAGTAATCATCCACCATTACTAAGACATATCTCTTCTTGGCCATTGATGGTACATTGACTGGTCCAAAGATATCCATGTGTATCAACTTGAGTGCTTCAATGTTGGTGTTCATTTGCTTGGACTTGTGCACAGCTCTTCTCAGTTTGCCCATTTGACAATCTTCACACAGTCCTTCTTGACAGAATTCCTGTTGGGGCAAACCTCTCACTAACTCCTTCTTCATCAGAATATTCATTGTCTTGAAGTTGAGATGTGAGAGCTTCCTGTGCCAAAGCATACTCTCACCAACAGTAGCTTTACTGTAAAAGCAGTAAACCTTATCCTTCTTTGTTGAATTTAAGTCAGCAACAAAACAAGCTTCCTTTTCTAACCCCTTTTAGAGAGAGGCTACTATTCTTCTTGTGATAGATGTTACACAGCATCATATCAAAATCAACCTTGAATCCCCTGTCACTGAATTGGCTGACACTGAGTAGATTGTGCTTCAATCCATCCACAAGAGCGATATCTTCAATGACAACATTTCCAATTTCTAGACAGCCATATCCCACTGTGTAACCCTTGCTGTTGTCTCCAAAGGTTATGATTGGGCCAGCTTTCTCAACATAATGTGATAGCAGGGCTTTATCACCTGTCATGTGCCTTCAGCAACCACTGTCAATGATCCACATGACTTGATCTTTCTTCTTGCCCTGCAAAACAGAATGTGTCTAAGATGCATATGGTAACCAATCCTTGTTGGGTCCTGCAGTTTCAGTGTCTCCTGAGTTTCTTTCAGTCATAAAGTCACAAGCATTATCAGTAATCTCCTGTTTGACTTCTCTTTTCACCCACTTAGGTTTAGAATTGGACTTGGTCCTTTTCTTAGTGGATGGAGCCTTTTTGCTGTTGCCAGCAGGCTCAGAAGTCTCAACAGTGTTTATGTATGAACATTTTTCAGTAGTGAGAATAGGTAAGTTAAAGCATGTACTCATGGCAGTAATTTTGCATGGCATACATTCAATGTTATTACAGACACTCATAGTTCTATGCATAAGGGGGGTTCTGTGTAAGTTACCATTGAGTTCAGTTGCATTGACCTTATCCTCAATTGGTTTCTTACAAAAATGTGTTAAGTGATGAGTAGATCCACAGTTATTGCATAGTTTCCTAGAAGCACCTCCAACATTAGTGTATCCATTTCCTTTGTTGACTCCTACCTTTCCATTCCTATTCTTAGACTTGGGAGTTACTGGATTGACAGTATGTTCAGAAGTTGCTGTCGAACTTTCCTTGACAGTATCTTTTATTCCTACTGTCTTGACAAGAGGTTTTAAAGTTACTGTCTTGGAACCATTCTTGACAGTATCTTTGGAAGATTCTGTCTTGCCAACTGTGACAGCATCTTTTGAACGTACTGTCTGATTGCTTGGTAAGTTTACTGTCTTGGGGATTGTGACAGTATCCTTTCCATCCTTGAATGTGCTGTCAACACCTTCATCCTCATCAAGAATTTCTTGTTTGATGAGCATGGCTTCTTCATCAAACTCAATTTCTGCAGCTTTGAAAATGGGAGTTTTAACTTTCTTGAGAATGGTGGGTTTGACAGCAGCATTTCCAGAACAATCTTGAATCACAGTTTCCTTTCCAGGTCTTCTACCATATGAAAAACCTATACCAACTGACTGATTTTCTGTATGCTTATCATTGTAATCCTGAACTATCTTAGATGAGTTTTTATAAGCCTTGATTTTAAATTCATTTTCAGCAATCTCATTTCTCAGGAATTCCTCAACCTCTTTAGCACATTTCAATTCATTTTTAAGTTTAGCATTCTCCTGAGCTAAGGAGTCTAGTGAACTGGTTTTGAGAACAAGAGATTCATTTTCAGACTTTAGTGTTTCATTTAGCTTACTCAGCCTAGTGATCTCCTCATTGGCAGCAGATAAGCAAGTATAGACATTGAACATTTCAGCACTTAAGTCTTTAATGGTTTTCTTATACTCATCAATGGACATATCAAGTAAGACAAGTGAAGGTACCTGACTTGAAGATGTTGATGTTACTTCATCAGTGCTAGCCATGAGAGCTAGGTTGACATATTCTTCTTCATCTTCATCATCAGACTCATCCTAACACTTTCCTTCAGCCACATAGGCTCTACCTTGATTCTTCTTAGAGTATCCACCAGTTCCTTTCTCAAATCTCTGAACCTGTTTGGGTCTTTTGCACTCAGTAGCAAAATGACCAGGTTCACCACAGTTGTAACACTTGAATTTAGATCTATCCACAAATCCAGTCTTGTATCCTCCTTTGAATGAGCTTCCCACAACAGCCTTTGATGAGCTTCCCTTGGTGAACTTGGATGCTTGGCCTTGGGGCCTGAATGACCTATCCTTCTTGAACCTAAAGTTCTTGAACTTTTTGGCCATGTAAGCCATAGTAGGATTGTCCATGCTTTCCAGTTCTTCCATAGTGTAGAAGTCTTCATCTTCCACATCCTTGAGCTGTAGTACTACTTTCTCATCATCTTCAACAACCTCTTCTATCTTCAAGGATTGTACAGGGGTTGGTTGAGTGATTTGTAGTGCTTCACTAGGTTGTGTGATCCTTGGCACTTGTGCTACTAGGGCACTTGACATGTTAGCCATCTTGTTCCTTGTTCCACTTTGTATGGCTCTCTTTTGAAAGAGTTCAAGTTCATAAGATTTCAGAATGCCATAAAGTGTCTCAAAGGTTATATTGTTGAGATCTCTTCCTTCTCGTATGGCTGTTGTCTTGTGTTCAAGATGATCAGGCAGTGTAAGCAAGAACTTGACATTCAATTCTTTTCTGTCATAGTACTTGCCATGTATCTGCAGTTCAGTTAAGAGCTTACTGAACCTTTCAAATATGGAGGTTAAGTCTTCACCAGGCTTGGCCATGAATGCCTCATATTGAGATATAAGTATTTGCCTTTGGTTGCCTTTAACTTCTTCACTTCCTTCACATAGTAAGGCTAACCTGATCCACATCTCCTTGGCTGATGTGCAGCTTATCACACTTCCACACATGGCTTTATCCAACGTGAGAGAATCGAGCAAGATGAGTTGCAAGTAATCATCTAGCACCATTTTCTCCTTCTCAGTTTCCAAAAATTCCGAGGGATCTTTGGGAACCCAATGTGCAGGAATGATTTCACCATTTACAGTTGTGGCTTCAATTTCCTTCCTTGGTATGAAAGGACCATTCTCGAGTATACCTGGGTATAGTGGATTCGCAGCTTTGATAAACAACAAGATTTCTCTTTTCCAAATGCTGTAGTTCTCTTTATCAAAAGCTGGGATCTTGATACTGTTTGATTTCTGCATTGTCGTCGGGATATCAGATATGTATGTTAATCTGATAGCTCTGATACCAGTTGTTGGTCCTTGTGTATTGCAGAAGGGGGGGGGGATGAATGCAATACTGATAAAATTCAATCTCAGTTTCAACAACTAAAACTAAGATTTAATGTTATCAATAATATGTATGGATTCACAAAAGTATAATAGAGAAGACAGGATTCACAAAATAAATGTTTTATTTATTTTGCAAAGTGTTGCTACAACCTCAAGAGAGAATTCTTGAGCTTCGATCTTCTCCGAGACACTTGCTTGTCTTCGTTACATATCTAGAATGAATTGACAGTAGGTATAAGACTAATCCTATCACTATCAGTCACGGGTTTGTGAAGCTGCTGTCACTGTCAAGTGGCAGCTTCTTACAGATTGTCTTACCCATGTGACTTTCCTAAATTGCTAATATGTCAGATATACATTATAAAGAAAGCAACCTAGATTCATTCTATTTCCAGCTTAAGCAATTCAGCAAATAAAAACTTGACCTTGCTCTTGAATTGATTCGCTTTTGTTTTGCAGTGCTTGAAGCTTCTGTCGTAGTCTTGGAGACTTGGTGCAGCTTAGGGATACTGCAACACGCCTGTTTCTTGAACATTGAAACTGTCACGAGATTTGACTGAGAAAGATACTTAGAACAAGGGTCTTTCTCGAGACAGTTACTTTTGCCACATAGCTTGCTGTCACAGGAATGTGCTTTTGGTGACAGTAGGAGTTCCCCGCATAGTGTGCTGTCGAGGTTTCCAAGCTTGCTGTCGAGGGCTAAAGTTGCTGTCGCGTAGTCTTCCGCCAATGTTGCTGTCAGAGTGAATATACTGTCTTGACTTGCAACATTCTGTCTTCTTGTAATCTTACTGTCGAAGCTTTAGGACAGTAACCTTTATTCATGTTGTCATCTAATTATGTATCCTTTGAGGCATGAACACAGCAAATGAACTTCTTTCAAATTATACAACTAGAATAACATTACATACTGATTACAAGAACATACTTTGGCTGTGACAGTATGTTCTACTTAATTAAAAATTAAGTACAATCAAAGTTAAGTTGTTTCTATGTTATCACCCATAAATCTACTCAGTGTCAGCCAATTCAGTGACAGGGGATTCAAGGTTGATTTTGATATGATGTTGTGTAACATCTATCACAAGAAGAATAGTAGCCTCTCTCTAAAACGGGTTAGAAAAGGAAGCTTGTTTGTTGCTGACTTAAATTCAACAAAGAAGGATAAGGTTTACTGCTTTTACAGTAAAGCTACTGTTGGTGACAGTATGCTTTGGCACAGGAAGCTCTCACATCTCAACTTCAAGACAATGAATATTCTGATGAAGAAGGAGTTAGTGAGAGGTTTTCCCCAACAGGAATTCTGTCAAGAAGGACTGTGTGAAGATTGTCAAATGGGCAAACTGAGAAGAGCTGTGCACAAGTCCAAGCAAATGAACACCAACATTGAAGCACTCAAGTTGATACACATGGATCTCTTTGGACCAGTCAATGTACCATCAATGGCCAAGAAGAGATATGCCTTAGTAATGGTGGATGATTACTCAAGGTACACTTGGGTGAAGTTTCTTGAATCCAAAGATGAAGTTGCTCAAGTGATTATTGATCAAGTCAGAGTTCTTGATAGAACTCCAAACTCAAAAGTTCAAATCTTGAGGAGTGACAATGGTACAGAATTCAGAAATGCCACTCTTGGAAATTTCTGTAAAGATGAAGGAATTGTACAACAATTCTCCGCTGCAAGAACTCCACAGCAGAATGGAGTTGTAGAGAGAAAGAACATGACTCTCATTGAAGCAGCTAGAACTATGTTGCATGATGCCAAATTGCCAACATATTTCTGGGCTGAAGCTATCAACACAGCCTGTTATACTCAGAATAGAACCATGATCAACAAGACTCATGCAAGTACACCTTACTATCTGTTAACTGGAAAGAAACCTATTGTCAAATATTTTCATGTGTTTGGGAGCAAATGCTTTATGATGAAGGATAACCATGAGAAGAAAGGAAAATTTGACACCAAGGCTTTTGAAGGACTATTCATGGGTTACAACACAGAAAGGACTGCCTACAGAGTTTATGTTATGGAACACGGGATTATTGAAGAAAGTGTTAATGTCACATTTGATGAAACCAAGTTTCCAGGACTGCATGAAGAAGGAAAGATGCAGACATTCAGATTTGAGAATCAAGGATACTTGGAAGCTGAGGAAATTGTGGATGAAGAACCTAGCTTGTAATAACCTGAATTTTTGGTAGAATTAAAACTTTTCTTATTATGATTAAGTGCATCAGTGAATAGTGAATTTGGTGGATGAATAGTGATTTTGAGAATTAACAAAGTTTTTCATGCCACCTATGTACGAGACGTAGTGTGGATATTCCGAAGTCATATTAGTAATCTACGGAGTAAATAAGTGAATGCAAAGACGATCGGAATTCAGAAATTCCAAATTTAATTTTGGTGAAGTATTTGACCGGGCAGTGAATTATATATTATTATATTCAAGAAATGAGATATTAAATTAAGGATTTGAGGATTTAATATTTTGGAATTTTCTTATATTTGATTTGAGAATTTAGAACGAAAACCACTGAGACAGTGAAACGAAGATACTAGAAACCGCTGATACTTTATAACAAGATTAAGCGATTAAGAGAACGAATCATGGATTAAGGATTGAAACTATGACAGGATTAAATAAAGACATGGAAGTAACATGTAACAAGATTAATTCAAGAAATGCAACATTTGGATCATCCATGTGAAAAGAAACGAAATAGTAAAGCTACTTTAACCAAACGCGTGCATGCGCGACACGTGTCCCGGTGACTCACCAAAAGGTGATGACTCACCACTTTTTAAACACAAAAATCAGCATCCTTATCATTATTATCAAGACAAAAAGAAAAGAAAAGAAAGAAGAAAATTCGGGAGGAGAAAAGAGGAGAAAAATGGGAGAGAAAGAAACGATCGTAACTCGAGATTCCATGGTCCGTTTTTGGCGTTCTACCACTCAAATCGAAGCTCTCGAGAAGCCCGACGTAACCATGGTAAGCAATCACCTCAACCCTGTGATTTACCCCTTCGATTTCAGTGATTAACAGTCGGAGAAGATGATGAATAGTAACTTGTGTTTTGTTTTGTTTTTGGATATTGAGTTTGTAGCTTCCAAAGGTTGTATTAAGCAAGGATCTAAGGTTACATAAGGTATATAGCAGCAAGCAAGCTTGGAGAAGGTATAAAACCTCTGCCCCTTTTGTTTGTATGAGTTTCGAAATGATTTTGATGTTTATGTAGAGTTAAAAGCATGATTAAGTAATTAGATAAATTGTTGGTTGAGTTTGGAGGATGGGTTATGAATTTTGTTGTGATTATTCCTGGAGGATTTGACTGAGTGGAGGGTGTATAAGGTGGATGGTGAGTTTGGAATTGATTGGTATTGATTTGGGTGTGTTTTGAAAATGGAAAACGTTACGATTATAGCCGTCGTAATACCCATTTGATTTAGGGCTGTTTTGAGCAAGAATTACGAACTGGTCTGGTAATATTTTTGAACAGAACTGACCATGAACATGTAGGTCTTGTTTTAAGGTTTGTTTTGGTATAAAGATCATGTCTATACGATTTACGGTTTAGGAGAAAAGTGAGTTTTAGTAAACGCCGTTCGGAAGAATGACTCATCTCTGTCCAGCAACTTTGAGGCTATATTTAGACCACTTCGGAGCCGTATTAAAATGTGCAATTTTGAGGAATAATACTAGAGACAGTTAGGAAGGCTCACGAAAAAGATTCGTATTAAAACGATTATTTTTCGATTTTATAAAAATGTTTTAGTCGAAGTCGCGCAAGTGAAAACCACTAAGAACATGACTTAGAAACCAATGTTGTAAATGATTAGGTATAACTTGTATTCGAGGATCGATTTCGGACTAAACCTACGACTTAAGAAATTGTCGATTAACATGGACTTAGTATGAGCCTATAACGAGCTAGTAATGCCTTGGTTGTGTTTCGCTTACGTGTTTAAGCATTGAGCAAGTGGATTATCCAGGGGATTAATCGTACGTTTTCTTTGACTTTGTCTAGATTATCCGGCATCGTCGCGAACCCCTATCACTTCTCGAGGATCAGGCAAGTTTACTAAACCTTACTCTATTGTTCAGAGTAGGTATATTTTCAAATATTCAATACTTGTGTATTCCCAAGTTATATATATCAAATCTTAGTTGTGAGTATTGTGGCAAGTTTCCTAATTCTATACTTTGAAGTATTGATTATATATTACTGTTGTTGCCATGTGAGGAGTTATACAGTTTTGTGATACATGTTATATATCGTGTTCAATAAGATTTGACTTTTGGATATGATACGAGCTGTGAGATAATGTACTTATGAACCGGTATATCTCGTAGCTCTATAGATAAGAGCATGTTTATTGTTTCGACTCTAGACCGGGAGTCGATATTTGTGTTATATAGATAGTCGTGGAGACCCGGAGGGATTCCAGCGGCAGAGTACTATTCATCTTGAGGAATATTATTATTAAACATTAATTATATTTCTAGAAAGTATTAGTTACCTGGAAATGATTTGAGGAATGTTATTTGAATATTACCTCATTCGAAGGTTATTATTTGAAAATGATTTGGTAATTGGCTTATATGTTAAATATGGGATATCAGTTATAAGCCAGTATTCTTATATATGCCCTAGAATAAGGGCGTGTGATTTTCATTAAGGATCAGAAGTGATTGTATTTCTGTATATGCTAAAGATTATTTTTCCGATAAAGACATCGGGTGACTGTTATTTGAGATTTATTAATTAATGAATATTATTTATGTATATTCATTTGAGGCTTACTTGTTCGAGGGTTAATTATGTATTTAATGAACATTATTTATGTATATTCATTTGAGGACTATTGACTTTAAGAATATTATTGTGAATATTCATCTGGGGATTATTTAATGAATATTAATGTCGAATATTCATTCGAGGATTATTTATTTATTTAATGAATATTAATGTCGAATATTCATTCGAGGATTATTTATTTATTTAATGAATATTAGTTTTGAATATTCATTCGAGGATTATTTATTTATTTAATGAATATTAGTTTTGAATATTCATTCAAGGATTAATTATTTATTTAATGAATATTGCTTTTGAATATTCATTTGAGGCTTATTTATTTAATGAATATTATTTCCTAATATTCATTTGAGGTTTATTTATTTAATGAATATTATTTTAGAATATTCATTTAAGAGTTATTTATTTAATGAATATTACCTTTGAATATTCATTTAATCTATATTTACTTAATGAATATTATTTTCGAATATTCATTTAATCAGTATTTACTTAAGGAATATTATTCCGAATATTCATCTAAGCTTTACTTACTTAATCAATGTCATTGATTATTTTTAAAATCAAAAGAGGTTCCCAAAACAATGTTTTCCATTTAAATCCGTCTTTTAAGAAGATTCAAATGCTCGCTCAACTATCAAAAATACGGGAAACCTGATTTAAGTGACTACTACTCTTTTTAAACTCTCAATTCAAAAACTGTCAAGGGACAGATATTTTCTTGGAGCAATTTAATTGCTACCAGTCTAATGTTGTGTTACCACCTCAATGATCGAGGGGTAAATTCATGGAACAAGTCGATATCCATTAACAAGCATAGCTTGGGAAATATTGGAGAATCTTCCTTTCCAACCTAGATATAACTACTTAGTGGAGTCGTATCAACAAGTGTTACACTTGGGGAAAGGAGGACGATCTTTACATTTCAGAGTCATGGATTTCATCTGAACTAGGAGTGGTGTAAGTGGTCAAGTTGCGTGGGCCCATCCAACTTTTATATTGCCCCAAATGGGCCGGGAGGTCATAGTAAGGCGGTAGACAATGTCAGGCCGTCGTGATACTTCCATCTAAATGTAGAAAACTATTTGAGCGGTGCGACCTGCTACTGATCATAGTAAGGTTAGGCACAGCGGACGCGGTAGCAACTCCAGTATTAGTTCATCATCCAATTTGGATATTTCCTGCAACATGTATTGGGGTGAAGAACCAACCATGTTGGCAGGGGTTGAAAAGTGTTTGGAAATGAAGTGACAATAAATTTGTGCAACTCCATCTTTTACTTTTGAGTTATGACTCTGATAAAACCTGATTAAATATATATATGCATAAGTGGAGTTTGGGTTACGGAAATATTATATTAATTTTCCTCGTAACTTCATCGTTTATATTATACTAGTTTCTTATCCGCTTAAAGCATATCATATGACTCTGTGGATACCCTACATAACATGAGTTATGGTAAGGGAGTTGCTTATATTGAATTTTCCTTATAACTTCATCTTTTAAGTTATATGTTGATATTCTGCTTATATAGCAGATATTTTTCGGAAAGGTTATATTTGGTTTACTTTGAAACCTCATCTTTTATACTAGAAATTTGTTCATAATATAGCAAAAGTTTGCAGAAATATTATGAAATGATATTTGAAATACAATAATGGTACTGTTTTTGGAAATACGTTCTGATAAGGAAACAATTTCAGTATCGAGATATTTTGACAAACTATTGTCTTATACCCGCTTTATTCTGGGTTGAGTTAAAGGCAGAATTATGCCATACTTTCATTACCTTGCTGAGCTATCGCTCACTCTTGCTATTGTTTTATTATATATTATATAGCAGCGAAGCAGGATGCCAATGGGACGACACATACCCCACAAGGCATTTTCATGAACAGTTTCTAGCAGTGATCCCGAGAGTAGTACGAACCAATCGAATCAGGTTACAGCTTTTGGTATTCAACTTATGTATAGATATGAATGGTATGAGAGGATTGTGAGCATCAGAAGGCTAAGTTGGTAATGTAACATTACTTAGAAATTGTATCAGTGACAGATTCAAAGACATTTGGGTATTGTAATAAAGATTATTTATTCCGCAGTTGTTGTATTGTGTCGTTTCTGAGACTCTAACATGTGTGTGTGTGTGAGACATATATTGTGGGGTCATGAGCAGGTGAATTATGCACGGTGTGAGTAATACAGATAAGGCAAGGAGTAAATGGATCGTGACTACTCTAAATCCCTGACCCCGGATTTGGGGCTGTTACAGAAATGGTATCAGAGCGTTAGGTTACAGTCCTCAGAAACGATAGGAGATCGAGTCTTACAATACCCTTAATAATGATAAGAGCATCTAGAGCCCAAATTGAGTTCGTAGTCGGGTTAGAGGACATGACCCTGACTGTTTAAGATGAAGCCCGAGATGGGACTTCTTCTGGGAAACCGTACTTAGGACTTCATGGTTAGTCACCTCGATTCGTATGAGTTATAGAGTGATGGGATTCTGAGATACCAGACCCCAAGGCCTTCGAGTAGGCAATTGATGATGCGTTCCTTGAAATGGACGGAGACCCGATAAAGGAAGATCCATAGGAGGATCTAGAGGAAGACCCCATAGTGGGTCAAGGAAAGAATCTTGTAGAGAACGTGTTGATTGATAAAGATGTAGTATGTTACTTGAGGTCGTATAATAAAGACCGGACGAACCTTCAGAGGATAAATAAGTGACGAGACGAGAGTCTAAGGATCGTTCATGATTTATCAAGAGATATGACAAAGAAGATGGAGTGGAATCTCCAAAGCAGAAGAGGTAGAGGCAGTATAGCCAGTATCAGTGGATTGATTCGACTCGAATGAAACCTGTTACTCGTAGTCAGTTATAGTTGCCCATAAGGAGGCAACATACGTAAAAAACCAAGATGTTCAGATTTTCACGAACGATTAAGGGTACTTAGTTGCCTAGAATAGTGAAAGGTATTTCTTTGGCTATGAGGTTTCAATCCCCCACGACCAGCGATTCCATTGGAAATAGTGTCTATTACATCATTGAGGGATTTTATTATCTCAAGGAGAATTTTGGGTATATGTACCATGCAAATGTTATTATAAGACAAGCACGCTAAGGCAGAATCGAGAACAAGATTTACCACCCTCAGGAAACCAGGAAGGAATTATGAGGATAGAACCTAAAGGTCGGAAATCATATTCGAGCATTACTAGTAGGTAAATAGATTGATCGAGTTTCCCTGATTTTGGAAAGAAATTCAGCAAATTTTGGCAAACCTTGTCTTTCTGATTACCAGAGGATGTCACCAAAGAGAGTGGAAACTAGAGCGAACCCTGTGGATTGGGTAAGATAGCCGTTATATGGGTTGGTGGACAGACCCTGATTGCTATAATTGATTGTGGAGATAAAATGATGAAGTTGAGATTGGACGGTAAAGGCGAAATATATTTAAGGACCAAGACAGACTGAGAAGTTCCGGGATTGACTTAAATGAAAAGGCTATTGTGCCAAAAGTGTTAAGCTTATGTAGCACACGGGATTGATATGGGAAAAAGGAATATTGGATATAATGATGATTGAAATAGAGACCGGGTTTAAGCTTGTAGTTTCTAACGAGCTTCCGTAGTACTGCCCAGTCGACATGTGGAATTGTCATTGCTATGGGCAACAACGGTATCGAAGTCTTCTTATAGAACAGAACGCTTACTTGAGATGTTGCGTCTAGTCGAATAGAACTCCCTACTATTGCAAATGTTGATGGTTGAATTCTTAGCGACTATTATAAGTCGGCAATGACGTAAGTATCGAACACCTTAGGGTGCGTGGAAAAGAAAAGCTTTGGAATTGAACGATTATCCATCAGAGGAGCCGACATAAAAAGGCATCCGTAGAGACCTTGGTAGTACCCTCCCTATTTGCAAATTATGTGGGATATTTCCCCAATCTATGATCTATCTTGACCTCTTTCCAAGAAAGAATTCTGATAAAGGGTATATTCCCTCTTCGAAGTTATTTTATAACACTTGTGCTAAACCATATTCAGTTTCACTTGTGCCAGAGGCTGTCACAATGCCTGCTTTCAGGTTTTCGAAGCCCTGTCAAATGATGTTATTTAAGCTTTCACTTTTCTTCGAATAATGAATGACCCTATGGTGATACCTCACCACTTGTTTGTTAAAGTACCAATATCTTTTTGGTTATTCTTTTCCTTGTATTTTCTTTAGAAACCGCACCTTTGGAATCTGTTCAATTTTAATCCGAGGTGTTCCTTTGAGAAATATTGTCGAAAGACGATAATCATTAAATTGATCTCGAATTGCTTTCGTACTTTTCAACTTCCACTGAGACGAACAACCCTATACTTATAGGGGCTACAAGGACTATCTGTCTATGTGATAGAAGTCGGATGGGACGCCATCACTTGTAAGTTGTGAAATACAAGAAGGCTAATTACCTTTAGTAATGTCTCAATCGAGGCACACAACGTTGAGTTCTTATGATCATGTTGATCTCTTGGTAAATTCTCTTACCTCCAATAAGGTTACCTTAAAACTCATAACCTTATGATCACCAGTGTGTGACGTTTTCCTTGATATGGGAGCTGTCTTTTCAAGGCCCCATAATTTTTGTTATCCTCATTGAATCCCAAGGGGAGGCCAACCAGGTCAAATAAGTCAAAATTCGCTGATAGGAATTAGATTCGCAACGAAATCGCCTATGACAGGAGCGAATCCCTAAGACGAATAGAATGTTAGTGACATATCAATGAATTGGTTTATTCTCCCAAGGATATTATGATAATGGAAAGCGGGTCAATCGACATGTGTGAAAGGAATAGCGATGTGTCGTGTACTCCAGTGACAACGGTGTTAGATAGATGCCCTATAATGGAATTAAGATTTTGGAGGAGTTGTTTACGAATGGACACTACCTCTGGGTTAGCAAGATAAGTACTGGCGATGGAGTCAGAGGGAGCTGGTATTGTGACTTGGGAGAAGTTGATATTATTATAAGGATGGGTTGGTTGACACCCAATGGAGTCCAGACTGATTGTAAGAGAGAGAGAGTAATAAATAAAGGATGGAGACAGATTCAGAGATTCTTGAATATAGTTTAAACTAAGAAACTATTACTCCAGAAATGCGAGGCTTAATTAGCTCTTATGGTTGCCGCCAAGAAAAGAGATACCAAGTATTAAGGGAACTACAATGGTTTTGGGAGATTGTACAAGGTTTTAAGGAGCTACCAGATATCGATTTGGATGACATGAGAATGAATACCGAGTATTCCGAGTATAGTGGGAATGAAAGAGTTAGTGACTCAGTTACAAGAATGGTTGGGCAAGAATATGATAAGACCCATTGTACCACCGTGGAGAGCCCGGTGTTGTTGTGAGAGAGAAGGATATTAGCACAAGATTATGCATCGAACCTCGAGAGTTGTATGAGTTCGACGTGGAGCATAGGTACCCTTGTAAATGATTGTTAGATCAGCGAAAGAACGCTATGTATTTCCAAATTTATTTAAGAACTAGATATCACCGGTTGGAAGTTAAATCCGAGAATATACCCAAGATTGCGATTCGTATTAGGAATAGGCACTTCGAGTTTTCAGCGAGGTTGTTTTGGGGTGATTAATGCACCCACAAATTTTATGGAATGTAATGAATTGGTTTTGGGTTACCCGTGATAGTAGATAACATGAGATGGAGAAATGGCTAAAATTGACCTAGGATTATGACTGTGAGATACACTACCATCCGGGAAAGGCCAATGTGGTGGCCGATACCCTTAATTAAAATGAGACTGAGATGGATTCCGAATGATCGGGAATTAAAGGATGAGATTTTACACAAAACCCAAGTTAGTCCGACAAACTAGAAAGACAGAAGATTTCACCAACAGGCGGCTAGTAACAGCCAAGACAGACAGAGAAAGTATGCGGACTAAGCCCGCGAGTATAGAGATAGTACTGCTATTGATGAGCTAAATGGCATGTGGATGGATGACAAGCAAGTTTATGATTGGTGTATTTTCTGTGTAAACAAGATAGAGAATATGAGGTTAGAAATTCGTGATGCTAAAAGATATCCTCGTGGGAAGAATTAATGAGATTTGGAAAGAAAAGGAAGTTGAGCCCGAGATTCACTGGGCCATCTGATATTTTAAAACGCGTCAGGAAGGTGGCCTACGAGCCAGCCTTACCCCCCCCCCCCCCCCAAACTTGTAGAATGGTCACAACGGGGTTCATGTGTCAATGCCACGTCAGTATACTATAGATGCCCGGCATATCTAGAGTACGAGCAGGTAGATATACAACCTGGTCTGACTTACAAAGGACAACCCGTGGAAATCACGGATAGAAAAGAACAAGTGCTAAGAGACGAGGTTGCCAAGCTAGTGAGAGGTTTGTAGAAAAATCAAGAAGTGGGAGAATCCACTTGGGAGTTAGGAAGTGCAATGGGAGAGAAGTACCCCCAGTTATTCCTAAGCTGATTCCGGGACGGAATCCTTTTAAGGAGGGGAGACTGTAATAACCTGAATTTTTGGTAGAATTAAAACTTTTCTTATTATGATTAAGTGCATCAGTGAATAATGAATTTGGTGGATGAATAGTGATTTTGAGAATTAACAAAGTTTTTCATGCCACCTATGTACGAGACGTAGTGTGGATATTCCGAAGTCATATTAGTAATCTACGGAGTAAATAAGTGAATGCAAAGACGATCGGAATTCAGAAATTCCAAATTTAATTTTGGTGAAGTATTTGACCGGGCAGTGAATTATATATTATTATATTCAAGAAATGAGATATTAAATTAAGGATTTGAGGATTTAATATTTTGGAATTTTATTATATTTGATTTGAGAATTTAGAACGAAAACCACTGAGACAGTGAAACGAAGATACTAGAAACCGCTGATACTTTATAACGAGATTAAGCGATTAAGAGAACGAATCATGGATTAAGGATTGAAATTATGACAGGATTAAATAAAGACATGGAAGTAACATGTAACAAGATTAATTCGAGAAATGCAACATTTGGATCATCCATGTGAAAAGAAACGAACTAGTAAAGCTACTTTAACCAAACGCGTGCATGCGCGACACGTGTCCCGGTGACTCACCAAAAGGTGATGACTCACCACTTTTTAAACACAAAAATCAGCATCCTTATCATTATTATCAAGACAAAAAGAAAAGAAAAGAAAGAAGAAAATTCGGGAGGAGAAAAGAGGAGAAAAATGGGAGAGAAAGAAACGATCGTAACTTGAGATTCCATGGTCCGTTTTTGGCGTTCTACCACTCAAATCGAAGCTCTCGAGAAGCCCGACGTAACCATGGTAAGCAATCACCTCAACCCTGTGATTTACCCCTTCGATTTCAGTGATTAACAGTCGGAGAAGATGATGAATAGTAACTTGTGTTTTGTTTTGTTTTTGGATATTGAGTTTGTAGCTTCCAAAGGTTGTATTAAGCAAGGATCTAAGGTTACATAAGGTATATAGCAGCAAGCAAGCTTGGAGAAGGTATAAAACCTCTGCCCCTTTTGTTTGTATGAGTTTCGAAATGGTTTTGATGTTTATGTAGAGTTAAAAGCATGATTAAGTAATTAGATAAATTGTTGGTTGAGTTTGGAGGATGGGTTATGAATTTTGTTGTGATTATTCCTGGAGGATTTGACTGAGTGGAGTGTGTATAAGGTGGATGGTGAGTTTGGAATTGATTGGTATTGATTTGGGTGTGTTTTGAAAATGGAAAACGTTACGATTATAGCCGTCGTAATACCCATTTGATTTAGGGCTGTTTTGAGCAAGAATTACGAACTGGTCTGGTAATATTTTTGAACAGAACTGACCATGAACATGTAGGTCTTGTTTTAAGGTTTGTTTTGGTATAAAGATCATGTCTATACGATTTACGGTTTAGGAGAAAAGTGAGTTTTAGTAAACGCCGTTCGGAAGAATGACTCATCTCTGTCCAGCCACTTTGAGGCTATATTTGGACCACTTCGGAGCCGTATTAAAATGTGAAAGTTTGAGGCATAATACTAGAGACAGTTAGGAAGGCGCACGAAAAAGATTCGTATTAAAAAGATTATTTTGCGATTTTATAAAAATTTTTTAGTCGAGGTCGCGCAAGTGAAAACCACTAAGAACATGACTTAGAAACCAATGTTGTAAATGATTAGGTATAACTTGTATTCGAGGATCGATTTCGGACTAAACCTACGACTTAAGAAATTGTCGATTAACATGGACTTAGTATGAGCCTATAACGAGCTAGTAATGCCTTGGTTGTGTTTCGCTTACGTGTTTAAGCATTGAGCAAGTGGATTATCCAGGGGATTAATCGTACGTTTTCTTTGACTTTGTCTAGATTATCCGGCATCGTCGCGAACCCCTATCACTTCTCGAGCATCAGGCAAGTTTACTAAACCTTACTCTATTGTTCAGAGTAGGTATATTTTCAAATATTCAATACTTGTGTATTCCCAAGTTATATATATCAAATCTTAGTTGTGAGTATTGTGGCAAGTTTCCTAATTCTATACTTTGAAGTATTGATTATATATTACTGTTGTTGCCATGTGAGGAGTTATACAGTTTTGCGATACATGTTATATATCGTGTTCAATAAGATTTGACTTTTGGATATGATACGAGCTGTGAGATAATGTACTTATGAACCGGTATATCTCGTAGCTCTATAGATAAGAGCATGTTTATTGTTTCGACTCTAGACCGGGAGTCGATATTTGTGTTATATAGATAGTCGTGGAGACCCGGAGGGATTCCAGCGGCAGAGTACTATTCATCTTGAGGAATATTATTATTAAACATTAATTATATTTCTAGAAAGTATTAGTTACCTGGAAATGATTTGAGGAATGTTATTTGAATATTACCTCATTCGAAGGTTATTATTTGAAAATGATTTGGTAATTGGCTTATATGTTAAATATGGGATATCAGTTATAAGCCAGTATTCTTATATATGCCCTAGGATAAGGGCGTGTGATTTTCATTAAGGATCAGAAGTGATTGTATTTCTGTATATGCTAAAGATTATTTTTTCGATAAAGACATCGGGTGACTGTTATTTGAGATTTATTAATTAATGAATATTATTTATGTATATTCATTTGAGGCTTACTTGTTCGAGGGTTAATTATGTATTTAATGAACATTATTTATGTATATTCATTTGAGGACTATTGACTTTAAGAATATTATTGTGAATATTCATCTGGGGATTATTTAATGAATATTAATGTCGAATATTCATTCGAGGATTATTTATTTATTTAATGAATATTAATGTCGAATATTCATTCGAGGATTATTTATTTATTTAATGAATATTAGTTTTGAATATTCATTCGAGGATTATTTATTTATTTAATGAATATTAGTTTTGAATATTCATTCAAGGATTAATTATTTATTTAATGAATATTGCTTTTGAATATTCATTTGAGGCTTATTTATTTAATGAATATTATTTCCTAATATTTATTTGAGGTTTATTTATTTAATGAATATTATTTTAGAATATTCATTTAAGAGTTATTTATTTAATGAATATTACCTTTGAATATTCATTTAATCTATATTTACTTAATGAATATTATTTTCGAATATTCATTTAATCAGTATTTACTTAAGGAATATTATTCCGAATATTCATCTAAGCTTTACTTACTTAATCAATGTCATTGATTATTTTTAAAATCAAAAGAGGTTCCCAAAACAATGTTTTCCATTTAAATCCGTCTTTTAAGAAGATTCAAATGCTCGCTCAACTATCAAAAATACGGGAAACCTGATTTAAGTGACTACTACTCTTTTTAAACTCTCAATTCAAAAACTGTCAAGGGACAGATATTTTCTTGGAGCAATTTAATTGCTACCAGTCTAATGTTGTGTTACCACCTCAATGATCGAGGGGTAAATTCATGGAACAAGTCGATATCCATTAACAAGCATAGCTTGGGAAATATTGGAGAATCTTCCTTTCCAACCTAGATATAACTACTTAGTGGAGTCGTATCAACAAGTGTTACACTTGGGGAAAGGAGGACGATCTTTACATTTCAGAGTCATGGATTTCATCTGAACTAGGAGTGGTGTAAGTGGTCAAGTTGCGTGGGCCCATCCAACTTTTATATTGCCCCAAATGGGCCGGGAGGTCATAGTAAGGCGGTAGACAATGTCAGGCCGTCGTGATACTTCCATCTACATGTAGAAAACTATTTAAGCGGTGCGACCTGCTACTGATCATAGTAAGGTTAGGCACAGCGGACGCGGTAGCAACTCCAGTATTAGTTCATCATCCAATTTGGATATTTCCTGCAACATGTATTGGGGTGAAGAACCAACCATGTTGGCAGGGGTTGAAAAGTGTTTGGAAATGAAGTGACAATAAATTTGTGCAACTCCATCTTTTACTTTTGAGTTATGACTCTGATAAAACCTGATTAAATATATATATGCATAAGTGGAGTTTGGGTTACGGAAATATTATATTAATTTTCCTCGTAACTTCATCGTTTATATTATACTAGTTTCTTATCCGCTTAAAGCATATCATATGACTCTGTGGATACCCTACATAACATGAGTTATGGTAAGGGAGTTGCTTATATGGAATTTTCCTTATAACTTCATCTTTTAAGTTATATGTTGATATTCTGCTTATATAGCAGATATTTTTCGGAAAGGTTATATTTGGTTTACTTTGAAACCTCATCTTTTATACTAGAAATTTGTTCATAATATAGCAAAAGTTTGCAGAAATATTATGAAATGATATTTGAAATACAATAATGGTACTGTTTTTGGAAATACGTTCTGATAAGGAAACAATTTCAGTATCGAGATATTTTGACAAACTATTGTCTTATACCCGCTTTATTCTGGGTTGAGTTAAAGGCAGAATTATGCCATACTTTCATTACCTTGCTGAGTTATCGCTCACTCTTGCTATTGTTTTATTATATATTATATAGCAGCGAAGCAGGATGCCAATGGGACGACACATACCCCACAAGGCATTTTCATGAACAGTTTCTAGCAGTGATCCCGAGAGTAGTACGAACCAATCGAATCAGGTTACAGCTTTTGGTATTCAACTTATGTATAGATATGAATGGTATGAGAGGATTGTGAGCATCAGAAGGCTAAGTTGGTAATGTAACATTACTTAGAAATTGTATCAGTGACAGATTCAAAGACATTTGGGTATTGTAATAAAGATTATTTATTCCGCAGTTGTTGTATTGTGTCGTTTCTGAGACTCTAACATGTGTGTGTGTGTGAGACATATATTGTGGGGTCATGAGCAGGTGAATTATGCACGGTGTGAGTAATACAGATAAGGCAAGGAGTAAATGGATCGTGACTACTCTAAATCCCTGACCCCGGATTTGGGGCTGTTACATAGCTTCACTCAAATTGTTGAAGTTGATAAAGATACTGTCAATACCACTACTGTCAACCAAACTCCAGCTCAGTCACAGACCATAACCTCTAACATTCATGACAGTGGTGACTCTGGAGACAATGAAGAACATGGTGAAGACAATGGGATTGGTGATCATTCAACTCAACAAACTGAAGCAAATGTTCCTGTACAGTCAAGTAGCTTGCCCAGAATCACCAAATGGAACAAGGATCACTCAAGTGACCTCATCATTGGTGACCTTAATTCTGGAGTGAGGACAAGGAACAAAGTCTCTGCTGACAGCATGTTTTCATGCTTTCCTGTCTCAAATGGAACCCAAGACAACTGATGAAGCATTGTTGGATTCTGACTGGGTGATAGCCATGCAAGAAGAGCTAAATCAGTTTGAAAGGAACAATGTATGGAAGCTAGTTCCAAGACCTAAGGGAAAGTCAGTCATTGAGACCAAATGGGTTTTCAGAAACAAGCTTGATGAAAATGGATCAGTGACAAGAAATAAAGCAAGGCTAGTAGCTAAAGGTTACTGTCAACAGGAGGGAATAGATTATGATGAGACTTTTGCACCTGTTGCAAGACTTGAAGCTATAAGAATCTTTCTAGCCTATGTTGCACACTGCAACTTCAAAGTATTTCAGATGGATGTCAAAAGTGCCTTCCTAAATGGAGAATTGGAAGAAGAAGTGTATGTTGAACAGCCACCAGGGTTTGAGGATGCTGAAGTGTATGATTTTGTATACAAACTTTTCAAAGCTTTGTATGGACTAAAGCAAGCACCCAGGGCTTGGTATGACACACTCTCCACTTTTCTCTTGGACAATCAGTTTACTAGAGGAGTTGTGGACAAGAAACTTTTCTATAAACACCATGGCAAGGATATCATTATGGTACAAATCTATGTGGATGATATCATTTTTGGTTCAACAAATGAGAGGCTGTGTGAGAAGTTTTCCTCTCTCATGAGTAACAAATATGAGATGAGTATGATGGGAGAATTGTCATTCTTTCTGGGATTACAAATTCTTCAACAATCTGATGGAATCTTCATTTGTCAAGCTAAATACATCAAGGAACTTCTCAGAAAGTTCAACTTGGAAGATTCATCACCTGCAAAGACACCAATGTCCACCTCAACCAGTCTGGATCTTGATCCTAAAGGGAAGAAAGTTGACTCAAGCACCTATAGAGGCATGGTAGGATCTCTCCTATACCTAACTGCTAGCAGACCTGACATCATGTTTGCTACATGTCTCTGTGCAAGGTTTCAAAGTGATCCAAAGGAGTCTCACTTAGTAGCCATCAAGAGAATCTTTAGATACCTAAAAGGCACTCCTAACCTAGGTCTTTGGTATCCCAAGAACACTGGATTTGATCTAATTGGCTACTCAGACTCAGACTATGCTGGATGCAAGATTGACAGAAAGAGTACCACTGGTAGCTGTCAATTTCTTGGTGGAAGATTGGTCTCATGGTTTAGCAAGAAGCAGCATTCAGTTTCTACCTCAACTGCAGAAGCTGAGTATATTGCTGCAGGCAGTTGCTGTGCACAAATTCTATGGATGAAGAATCAACTTTTGGATTATGGTCTAGTGTTAAGTGAAATTCCAATCTACTGTGACAACACTAGTGCCATAGCCATTTCAGACAATCCAGTTCAACACTCTAGGACAAAGCACATTGATATAAGACATCACTTTATCAGAGAGCATGTTGAACAAGGAACTGTGAAGCTGATCTATGTCCCAACTGACAAGCAACTTGCTGACATCTTCACTAAGCCATTGGATGAAGCAACCTTCAACAGGTTGGTAAGTGAATTGGGAATGCTGAACCTGGTATGTTGATTTACTCAGTTTTCTATAATTCCAAATTCTCTAATGAAGCTCATGACAGCAACTTCAAACCTGCTGTCAAGAGAAGTTACTGTCTACTTGGTCTATGTCTGTTATGTGACAGCATGTGTTGATTTGACTTTTCATGTCAGTATTTTGTGCCAGTCTCATACTTTTAAACCATGTATGACATTAATGTGGTTACTTGTTAAATTTGAGAGATAAAAATCTGTTCCATTGGACTTTCACACCTTTTTGCATTAATCTGTAGGATTAAAGGAGGACACGACCATTAATTATTTCTGTGGTAGTTGTATGGGTACTCTAACTGTTGACCATTAGACTTTAATCCTTAGACGGTTTTGCCTATAAATTAACCTTAGGTTTCACCAGTCTGCTCTCAGTTTTAAAGTAAATAATGGAAAACAAAGTAGGAATTGAAGTAGGGCTAAAACGGTGCGATAGTGAACCCGACAGTGAAGAGATTGATGATCTCTTCGAGATGCTGTTGGACGCCATCGATGAGATAGATGAAGACAAGAAACAGGAAGAGGAGGCCAAGGCTCAGGAAGAAGAGAAAGAGCTTCAGGCACTTCTCAAGGAAGAAGGTCGCTCTGAAGAGGAAATTAAGGCAGAGACGTTAGAACTAGTTGATAAAATCATAGAATAATGTACTCAATGTTCTATTTTTAATGATTTTATTAATAATAAAAGTTCTTGTTTTTGTGGTTACTGAGTTTATGAAGTGTCTGTGTAATTTGCTTAATATGTGTGTTCAAACGATTACATTGCTAAATCCATAATGTGTCAATATTAAGTTAAGTATATGAATAAAGCATTCTAATAAGTTCATGACAGAACCAATTCCCAATCGAAGTTACTGTCGTTAAGAAGGGTACTGTCGTGTGTTTCTTGACAGCAACCTTCTTGACAGCAGGAAAAGACTTTCTGTCAAGACTTGTAAAGGATACTGTCATTCATATGCTTAACGGTGACAGCAAGTTTTTGCGCAATAGTTGCTGTCGCGCAAAACCTACTGTCACCACCTCTTATTACTGACAGATTGTTTATAGCGCACAGGTTACTGTCAACAATAGTGGACCGTTGAAATTGGATATTTATCCCACGTTGGTCAGTGAATAACGGGCAGTAACTCACGTTGCTTCAAAGGACTCATGTTTTTCTTGAACAAGTCCTATCTCGGTTATGCCATCACCTCAACCCCCATTCTAGACTTAGACAGACTTGAGGCGTTTTGGCAAACTGCTGTTGCTCAAACTGAGGGTGAGAACCCGGGTATTCAATTCACAATCTCTGGGCAACAATACACTCTTACAGCTGAGGTCATCAACACTGCTCTTGGAATTACCCTTGAAGCAAGACAACAATTTACTGAACTTGCAAATGATGACACTCTCAAGAAGCTCTTCTTGAAGATTGGGTATGCAGGCCCTATTCTCGAAGAGGGGACTACCAAGTGGTATCCAACTGGTGAAATGGATAGGAAGCATCTGAGAAAGGAGTGGAGCATGATATTTGATGTGGTGGTCAAGGTATTCTCTACCAAGTCCACAGACTGGAATGGAATACCCTCCTACATCAAGAAACTGACACATTCTCTTGTCCATGGATACAAGGTGAATGTTGGAGCTCTCCTCGTGGCACACCTCCAAGCTGCCATAGGTAAAAAGGTATCAATCTACCCTCGCTTTCTTATGATGTGCATTAATTCATTATGTGATTTTAATGATGCTGCTCCTCGTTTAGAGGCTTGCTCAGTTTTGAAAAAGAACACACACACACTGTTATCATCACAAGATCTCAATGCACACATTCCACTCTATTTCACTCAGCACATGGTTGATCAAGTGTCCAACCTTGATTATCCATTACCTTCTGGTTATGATTCCTTTACTCTTGTGAATGAAACTGAATTAGACCCAAATTCAGTTAACCCACATTCAACACCATACACTCAGCCTAGGCCCTCTAGACTTACCAAAGCCCAAAGAGAAGACTTGCAAGAATCCAGAAAAAGGTCCTTAGAAGCTGATGTTGGTGGTAGCTCTGTTAGTCAAGAGGGAGACACTGCACCTAGTGCAGCAAATAAGGAAGGTAGTCAAATAGAACCCACAGTGGTTCCCCCTGAGCCTAAGAAGAAGAGAGCTAGGAGGACCAAAACCACTGTTAACCAAGCTGCAGTTTCTCAACAAACTGTAGTTACTGAAAGGGACTCAAACACCTCCCTAGATGTGCCTTCTCATCAAGGTGTATCCCAAGGCACCCTGTACAGAGTCTGCACAAACTCATGGTTCACAACCTGAGAAACCCCCACTTGAAGAAACACACAGTGAGTTAGGGCACAGTGAGGATTTCTCTACTCCTATTGATGGTTCACATGTTTCATCTGTGAATCAGCCCCCACTCTCTGCTACACTTTCACCTTCTTCCTTCCCTACACATTCCTTTGTTTCTTCTCCACAACCTAGAGAAGGGGACAGTCCCAACCCTTCAGGTTTTGATCATCCATCTCAAATCATGGATGAGCCCCCATCTAGTGGTCCACAAGAACCCATTTCTCAAAGTGAGATGGACACCACTCCTCCAAACACTGAGCTAGGGCAAAGTGGTATTTTGTCAGAAAATGAAACAGCCAACACTTTGTCTAAACTCCAAGGAGCATCTTACCTTCAGGAAGATGCTGTCACAACCTCTGTTGTTGTCAAAGACACTGGCAATGTTGCTGTCATGGACATAGCTGCTGTCATGGGTGGAGAGAAAGATACTGTCACTACAGAACCTACTGTCACTCCACCTCCCAAAGTTGCTGTCATGCCAGAACCTGCTGTCCAGACTCCAACTGACAGTAACATTCCTGCCAAAGATGCTGACCAGTCCTCTCAGCCTGATTTTGATGCTGTAATCATTGAGGATGCCTCTGATGATGATCTACCTCTTGCAAAACTCTTAAAGGTACATTCTAAATCTACTCCTTCCATGCATCTAGGTTGAGTGAGGGTGTGCAAAAGAAAAGAGAGATAAAAGAAAAGAGAGGTGAGCATAAAAATGAGAGGCAACCCAATGAGCTGGAAAAAGGAGAGGGACTTGAGCATGTCCAGAGAGATATTGAGGGAGCCCACACTATTCAGGCATTAGGCCTTGAGAGTCAATCTGTGAGGGGTGATGAGATCACTCAAAAACACCCTGAGCGTGTGAGAACCCCCATAGCCTCCAAGCCCCTTTCTTTTCCTTCCCCTCCAAGAAGGTTAAGGTATGGTGGCCCCTCTGCTACTTATAATAACAGGATTGCAGCTCTGGAAGGACAGTGTGCTACATTGAACTCCAAACTGGACTCTCTCTCTCAACTGGTGGTTGATGGTTTTGCTGCTACTCAGCTCTCCATCCAGTTCCTTACTGACCTAGTAGCTGCCAACTCAACTAAGGGGGAGAAGGTAGCAAGATCAGAATCATTGCCTATTCAGGAATCAGGTGGAACTCAGGGGGAGCCTGTAACTGTGAAGACCAAAGGGGGAGCTAAAAGGAAAGCAATGACAAAGGGGGAGCAAGTCAAACCAAGCAGTGGAAAACCAAAGGACAAAGCTGAAAAGCCTGTTGAAGTGGACATGGATGGTGAAAGGGTGTTAATGTCAAAGGCAACTCAAGATGCACTGCAAAGAAGACCTACATCTAAACACCCAATCTTGCCTCCTGTGGTAATTAGAGAGCCAACTCCAGAAACTCAAGAAACTACTCTATAGAAGAAATGGAGAGAAATGGAGGAACAAAACAAGTTTGGGAAAGGTAAAGGGAAACTCCCTGAATCCATCCAAAAGAGAATTATTTGGTCAAATGGCACTGAATTTGATCAAGAAGAAGCCAATGTTTTGATGGTGGATTACAGGGAGAGCACATTACTCAACCATGACAGTGAATTTAGCAGTTTGGTGGAAGAAGCAATGAATGCTCCAAGCAACCGTCCAACCAACACCACAAAACTGTTAAAGGATCAAATCACTAGTGTCAGTGTAATGGTGAATGATGAGAAAAGATGGGCTGTAAGTATCTATTTCACTTCTGGCATATCTTATTTCATCACAATGCAGTTATTGCAGAGTCTGCCAGCAAAGGTGTTGTGTGCTTTGAAGGGAAAGATCAGGGCAACTCAAACACCATTCAATGAAATATTGGATATGCAAATCCAGAACCAGCTCACACAAAAGCTACCTGAAGTCTACACAAATCAACCAAGTGTTTTCTACAGATCTGTAACTAAGGATGGCACAAGAAGGAACAACTTCATGAATTTGGTTGGCACATCCAGAATGGAAACCAAGTCAATTCTGAAAGTGTTAGATGGAATACTCAATTCAAATGCCAATCCAGGAAGAGCTTATGCTGTTCAAGAGATCTACAAAATGCTGGTGCTGAGAGACAAGGCACTGGGAGCTAGAGTGAAGGAACTAATCTCTAGAGCCAATGCCAAAAGAAATGATCAAGGTGGAATCTGTCTCTATAACCTTCCTCCTCAGGATGATGATGATGATGATGATGATGATGATGATGATGAGGTTGGAGGTGGTGAAGCTTCTGGAAATGCTGGAAATGCTGGTGGAAGTAATTCTGGGAATACTAGTATTCAATCCCAGAATGAAGGCAATGAAGCAACTCCTAATCAGGAAAAGAAAGATGCTGGTGCAACAGATGAAGAGGAGTCAAGAATACTGGAAGCTTTGGAGGCAAGCATTCTTAGATGTGCTATTGACTACATAAATGCAGAAAAAGATGCTGTCACCAAAGGTACTGTCGACAAGGAAACTGTCAAAGAAGATGTTGTCATAGAAGATACTGTCGACAAAGGTGCTGTCAAGGAAGATTCTGTCAAGGATGAAGCCAAAGCTACTGTCAAGCCCAAAAGACTGAAAGCTAAAGCAAGAGCATGGTTCTCTAGACAGAAACCTCATGGAAAGCACAAGTACTCAGGAAAGGAAAAGGCTTTTGCCCAGTAATAATCTATTGTAGAAGGGGGGTTGAATACAATAGTATAAGATAATCGACTTCTTAATGTATATATCACAAATATGAAAGAAAGATAACAGCTTTATTAAATCTGATATAAAACTGTTACAAACTCTCTCAAGAAATTCTGATGTTCTTGAGAGCTGCTAGCTTACAAAAACTCTCTCAAGAAATTCTATGTTCTTAAGAGCTTCTATCTTGATTCACATCGAACCAAAACCAAAACTGTGTTTATATACTACACAGCTTCTCTATCAGTGATAAGTCCTAATCAATTACAAAGATTGAAACCTATCTATAAGTGATAGCTACATCCTACAAACCAGGAACCGACAGAATAAACTTCCATGTTTAACTAGACTCCAAATATAACTTGAAGTAGGAATCCTGATCAGCTTCCGGTCATGATGATCAATCCTGATCCCAGTCCTGATATGTATCTCAATCCTGACGACCATGTAATCCTGATGACGTCAGCAATCCTGATCAGTTTAGTCTAGCTCCTGACGATCATTGAATTCTGATCTAACAATCTCCCCCAATCTCATACTTTGTGAAATAAAGTATAGATTCCTAAGATTCAATGATGTCAAAAACATATATACAAAATGTACAGAATCTGCAACAACAACTTATCTGTTTAAATTCTTTGATAGAACAAATTCATCTTCAAGAAGTTGGATAACAAATTTTCTTCTTTTTCTTCAAGAATTTGAATCAGTCTTTCCTTAAGATTTCTGAGTTCTTCATCTTCCTCATTAATCTGGTAGATAGCTGCTCTGAGATTCAATATGGAGTTTCTCTGAAGACTATGCTCTTCAAGCAAAAGATAAGCAATTTCCTTCCCATCAGGATTGAGAGTAAGATGAGTCATGCCAAAATTTACTTCTTTAACAGCAGTACCCCTTTGCATTTCCACATCTTGACCTCTTTGATTTAAGTACATGGGAGTATAATTACCATTGAAATTACTGTTTCCATCCAGTCTTCTTCTTATTGTTGACAAAATCATGTCACTCCATTCTTTGCATATTTGATTCTTCGATCTTAAAAGATAATGAACATATTTCAGTTCCTGTGTAGTTTTCATCAGCAGATCTTGAATAGATAAAATCTTCACACTACCATCTTTCATGAAGTACAGAAGCTTTTCTTTCTTGTCAAAACCATCATGACAATCTATAACTATATCAACAGCTAGTAAATTGTTCAGGTTTTCAGAAGTTAAAGTACCTCCAATTTCAGTTAAGGAGTAAGGATCAATGTAATATCCGTGAATTTTATTATTTGATTAAATGATATATGTAATCTAAAATATTTATTTTGGAATATTGGAATATTATTATATGATATTTAGAGTGTGATTATGTGCTAAATGGTGAGTCGGAAGCCCCTTTCAAAAATTTCGTCATTTGGAATTTTCTTCAAATTTGAGCCGTTTTGATAATTCAAGAGCCCGTTGAAATTTCGTACATTCATTTTTAATTCTTCGTCTTTCGTATTCGAATCGTTATCGAAAGGGTTATGGGATTCTATTTAACCCTACCTATTTGATTCTGCAAATTAATTTCAATTTTTGATCCGAAAAAGGAAAAATCGTTCCGAACCCTAATTGCTTAAGGGGACGGATTTATCGTTCTATATCAATATTGAAGTTGTTATAGCCCTAGTATTCTTGAGCATTAGTTATATAATGATATATATCAATTTGGATAATCATCAACCTTTTTAACCCCTTACTTTTCGTAAAACGTGTTTTTGACCTAATTAGGGTTTTTAAACGATCTAACGAATCAATATCGATCCAAAAATGTTATTTGGGGTATTATTTTTCCAAAAATATAAAATGACCAATCAGACTTCATAACCCTAGCAATTCTTCAGAAATTACTCAAAAAATCCGAAATTCCCAAATAATTATTTTGTGTTCTTGATCTTCAATCAATTCGTTCTAAGGGTTATTGAAGTCCAAATTTGAAGTTCTTATACTCAAATCAAAGCCCCAAAAATCTAGTTTCAGAATCATCCAACCTCATCATCATCTGGTAAGTATTCGATTTTATATTGATTTTACAAGTTTCGAATTAAAATTAGGGTTCTTGATTCGATTTGGGGATTTTCATTCTGTTGATTCTCCGTTCAATTGGTTGCTTCTAACATGTTCCTAGGGTTCTAATTAGCAAGAATCCATGCTTTAATTTCATGTTTATGTTCGATTTAGTCGGGTTTGATTTTCGGGTTTTGACCCGGTTTCTTCTTTCAATTCGTACGTTCTTGATATTGATCTGACATTGTTTTTGGTAGAGGGCTTTTATTGTATGAGTTATAAGCTTCATTTTGGTATATTAATCTTTGAGTTTCATGTAGGATTTAAGTAGATCGGGTTTCCGGCCGAGGTCGTCGCCGGCGAGTTCTTTGAATGAATTCTGGGCACGATTCCGGCATGGGACAGATGTGTGTGCATGTGGGTTGTGTTTGTCTTGCAAAAGCGAACAAAAGCCCTATAGTTTGGTTTTGTTTTGATCGGAAACGGCGAAGTCCGGCCACCGGACGCCGGCCGGATTCTGGAAAACCCAGATTCCGGCGGGTTGTTCTTGGTGACCCGGATTCGTTCTTCCCGACCCGTTTACCCGATTTTTCGACCCGGTTTCAATCTTCAAAACCCTAATTCATTTTCAGAAAACTGTTTTTGAATTTTATTTTTAAATTTAATTCGAAAATAGTTTAAAAACTAAAAAAATTCATATTTTTATTTTAAAAATATATTTTAATATCAGAAAAATTCTGATAAATTATATTTATTATTTTAAATCCGAAAATTGATTAAACTTAATTATTTTAATTATTTTTAATTAATAATTAATTTATTAATTAATTGGTTAATTCTTTTAATCAATTAATTCTTAAAAATTAATTATTAATTAGATTTAATTAATTAAAAATTCAGTTTAATTATTTTCAAGCCTATTTAATTATTTAAAAAATAGTTTGAGTATTTAAAGAGTGTCAATTAATTTTATTAATTGATTTATTTTCATTTAAATGTTTATATTGGATTTAAAAATCCGATTTTTGATAAAAAATTTGTAACGACTTATTAAAAATTCAAATGAGTTCCGTATGATGTTTTAAAAATGTTTATAAGTGCTATATGGTTCATATTAATTGTGTGTCGTGTTTTATAGTCTGTATATGCCCGTGCTAGGGCAAATATCTGAGTTTTAAATATCGTAAATTATACCGGACGTCCGATACGTAACCGGTTACTTGTTTAAATGTGATTATTGATTGAATAAGTGTCGAGAGTAGAACGAGAATAGTTAGACTTATTGTGATGAGTTGTTTAATTATAGAATCGAGTTCCCGGAGCAAGGGAAAGGGGAAAGTAGAGTGAGCAGAGTCGATCCGACAGCAGCTTAGACCAGGCAAGTATCTGTGCCTTTACTTGTGATAAAAATGTATTATTGTCTTGATTACTTGAATACCGTTATCCCCAGAACAATTCAAATTATCAATCCTTTAACCGCATTTGGACAACTGATTCCATTTCCTTAGAGATTCTTGATTCTTTGATTTGATCTGCATCGGAAACCCTTATTTCCAATTCCCTTGATTATTGTTTACCACCTATTGTTATTGTTTATCATCCTTTGATTATCATTGACAACCATTGATTATTTGACTTCCATCTTGACTATTGATTACGGTCATTGATTATCGACTACCATTATTGATTCCCTTATTGAATGAGTACACCGTACCATTGAAATTACTCCATGATTATTTCTCGATCTTCATTTGATACTGAACAGTTGAAGCTCTTTTGCAATTACTATACATTCAGTTTATCTTATTGAGCATGTTATTGTTTATACCCTATTATAGATTTGGCATGTGTTTTTAAAAATGGACCAGTAATTGGTCGGGCCATATTTATGGTCGGAATAACTTAAGGCCCAGATTGGCCTGGGATCCAGTAGAGGACTATGACATGAGCTAGTCCGGGGTTGATGCGTGGCTGGCCAGCAGCACAACCTTTGATTTGAATAAAATTTATAAGCCAAATTCTAATTCTTTACTTCGATCATTATTGATACAAAGCATGTGTTAGCTAAATATTGTTGATTCTGATATCTTAATTTCATATCCTTACAACTGTGATAGAAATGATTCGTTGATGTTTGCTGAGCAATTTTGGCTCACTCTTGCTTGTTGTTTTCTAACCCTATTCCAGTGAAACGAGAGTATGAGTTGGCATAGCGTGACCGATAGTTCACCAGCAGCCAGGAGAGCCCCTCGAGTCACTGTCATTGGCAGGGTAGTTGTTGTTTTGCTTTCTAGATTTAATGTCTAGATTTGAACTTTAGTTGTGATGTAATAACTCTGATAGAACTGGTTTGTAATAATAAAAGATTGTAGTAGCTTGTGTTCATTGCCATAATCTGATGCGGTCTTGGTCAAGGGGTATTTGTGTCTTTATATATATTATGCATGTGTTAAATAGTGTTCCGTTGGTCGGATGACTCCTCAAATCTGTACCCCGGGTTTGGAGGGCGTCACAGTTGGTATCAGAGCAACAGGTTATGGCATTTGAAACAAGTTAGGACTTAGGGTCCAGGATAACATAGAGAGTTAGGAAGTCACGTAAGGATATTAGGAGGTCAACTAGGGATATTACGCGTAGTAATTAAATGTGGTTATAATTGCAGCCCCCTAGTTCTAGTTCAGACTCAGACCCTTCCGAGGATACGATAGCAGAGATACCTACACCCGTTGAGAGAGCAGGACCGTCTCGGCCAGTGCGATATCAGCCTAGGCATCAGGGCCCAGTAGTCAGGAGAGATCAGATACCTTGTCCTATTCCACTCCGACAAGTAGCCCCAGCACCAGCGTCTCAGGCATCAGTTTGTGGGCCTTTGTATCAGTTATGTGAGCCGCCAGTTCCACACCATGTGTATCAGAGGGTGAGAAGAGAGAAGGATTTCCTTTATGGACAGGTTATGGAGATGGGTAGGATTCGTTCGATCGAGGCAGCCACTGTCAGAGAGAGAGACAGACTTAGAGATCAGATGAGAGACATTCAGATGAGGTTTAGGGTTACGAGGACTTTGGTTGAGACTCGATTGCATGGATTAGCTTCTAGTCGAGAGGGAGAGACAGTAGCAGGGATGAGACAGATTTTGGATTATGCGATGAGTGAGATTGCAGAGGTTTCAGGACCCCCGTTATGGCCGGCAGGAGCAGGTGATCTGTGAGCAGGTATCGGTAGCAGACAGAGGTGACATGGATGTATGGTTCTAGATAGTTAGTATATAGATGCATATTGTAGAATCAGCAGTGCACCGGGCTTATAGGAACGCCTCGGGTTGTTGTTGCATTTTTGTTGTTGTATTGCTGGTCGGCAGTTATGGTTCAGCCATGATATATTTTCTTTTGAAGCATTCTACGCTTGTACTAACTCTATCTATATATATATATGATAAACCTCTTTTATAGAGCTGTGTTTATTCCCCTGTCATTCATTTCCAGCATCATAACTGTTATTCTACTTATTGCAACGAGTGTATCCATGCACCGTTGAGAAGATCTGTAAACCTTCGAGATATCAATTGTGATCCTTCCTTCTCTTATATGAACTGTTTGATTAAGCCAATTATTGTTTATTCATCAGCGATATGGCTCCTAGACGACAAACCCGTTCAACTGATACTTCTGACCAAGAAGGTCAACAAAATACACCTCCCACGGGCCGCGTGGACCCGATGGTAATCCAGTTGTTAAATACCCTTACTCAACAGACTGCCGCATTAGCACAGCAGCAACGTGCATTTCAGCAACAGCTCTTAGAACAGCAGCAACAACATCAGCAACATCAGCATCAGCAACATCAGCATCAGCAGCATCAGCAACAGCACCAGCAAGCAGCACCGGCAGTTACGTTCAAATCTTTCCAGGCAGCAAAACCTCCAGAATTCAAAGGATCAGCAGACCCTGTAGAGGCTAAGGCATGGCTGAAAGAGATGGAAAAGGCTTTTGCCTTGATAGAGGTGACAGAGGATAAGAAGACAGAGTATGCAAGCTATTTTCTGAAGAATGAGGCTAGTTATTGGTGGGAAACGAGTAGGGCTATGGAGCCCGAGGGATTGATTACGTGGGCAAGATTTACAGTGTTGTTTTTGGAAAGATATTTTCCGGACTATATGAGAGATCAGATGGAATTAAAGTTTTTGGAATTAAAGCAGGGAAGCATGACAGTGCCCCAATATGAAACAAGGTTTACGGAGTTGTCAAGGTTTGTTCCAACCTATGTGGGTACGGAAAAGAAGAAGGCCAAGAGGTTCCAGCAGGGACTGAGGTCTTGGATTCGTAGTAAGTTAGCTGTATTGGAGTTGGACACCTATGCAGCGGTGGTCCAAAAGGCAATGATTGCGGAGGCAGAGAGTGATTCTTACATGAGAGAGAAGGAGAACAAGAAAAGGAAAGCAGGGATACCCGATAAGGGACAGCAGCAGGGAAGTTTTCAAGGACAAGCAAATAAGAAGCTGGGATTTCAGCACGGAAGGAATACAAGTTTCAGGAAACCAGACACCGGAAACGTAGGACAAGATAACCGTCTACTAACCGGCGGTCAGCAGGGACTTTCTAGACCCCCACTACCAGAATGCAAGACATGCGGGAAGCGACATCTAGGGATATGCCATCGATTGACTGTCACATGCTTTAAATGCAATCAGAAGGGACATTATTCCCGGGATTGCAAGATAGGCATCGTGTGTCATCGGTGTAAGAAACCAGGTCACATGATTAAGGACTGCAGAGCACCAGCAACCGTGAACAATATGATTCGGGCAATTGAAGCACCCCCAGTTGTTAACGTCCAGCCGTTAGCCAGGACCTACAATATGTCAATGGGAGAAGCAGTGAGAGATTCCGACGTGGTGGCAGGTACACTTCTAGTAAATTCTATTCCTGCACAAGTGTTAATAGATTCGGGAGCGACGAAGTCTTTTATTTCTGAAACGTTTGCTCGTAGATTGAATTGCGTAATGAAACCTTTAAGTGGAGTGTTGACTATAGAGATAGCTAATCAGGATCGTATCGCGGTCAGTTCATATTATCCCCGTTGTGAGATAGAGATTTTGGGAAATCGTTTTTATGTTGACTTGTTACCTTTTAAGTTAGGTGAATTTGATGTGATATTAGGGATGGATTGGTTGACTGAGCATGATGCAAGTATTGATTGTAAGAATAAGAGGGTTACTTTGATTACCCTAGAAAAGAAAGAGATAATATTTAGAGGAGAGAAACAAAGAAAGAGGTTCCTGACAATGATTCAGGCTAAGAGGGTATTAAGGCAAGGTTGTGAGGCGTATCTAGCTTATGTAATAGATATAGATAAGGAAGTTTCTAAGTTAGAAGATATTCCAGTCGTAAATGAGTTTCCAGATGTTTTTCCGGAAGAATTACCAGGTTTACCTCCAGATAGAGAAATTGAATTTGCGATAGACTTAGTACCGGGCGCGGAGCCAGTATCGAAGGCCCCTTACAGAATGGCACCAGTGGAGATGAAGGAATTGGCTGATCAACTGCAAGATTTGCTAGAAAAAGGAATTATTAGACCCAGCGTTTCACCGTGGGGAGCACCAGTACTGTTTGTCAAGAAAAAGGATGGAAGCATGAGATTGTGTATAGACTATCGGGAGTTGAACAAGCTGACCATTAAGAACAAGTATCCGTTACCTCGAATAGATGATCTGTTTGACCAGCTGAAGGGAGCGGTACATTTTTCGAAGATCGACCTACGGTCAGGATATCACCAATTGAAGATTAGACCAGACGACATACCGAAGACAGCCTTTCGAACAAGGTATGGGCACTATGAATTTTTAGTAATGGCATTTGGACTAACGAATGCACCCGCAGCTTTTATGGATCTAATGAACAGGATTTTCAAGAGATATTTGGACAAGTTTGTAGTGGTATTCATCGACGACATCTTGATATACTCAAGGACAGAAGAAGAGCATGCAGACCAGTTGCGAATTGTGTTAGAAACGTTGAGACAAGAAGGACTATACGCGAAGTTTTCCAAGTGTGAATTCTGGTTGAAAGAAGTTCATTTCTTAGGACACGTGGTAAGCAGCGAAGGCATCAAAGTGGACCCAGCAAAGATAGAGGCAGTGAAAGATTGGGAGAGACCAAGGACACCGACTGAAGTCAGAAGTTTCTTGGGATTAGCCGGATACTACCGGAGATTTGTGCAAGATTTTGCGAAGATAGCTACTCCAATGACCAAGCTGACAAGGAAAAGCGAGCGATTCATATGGAACGATAAATGCGAAGAAGGCTTCCAAGAGTTAAAGAAAAGGCTAACTACGGCACCGGTATTGATGCTACCAGACGATCAAGGTCATTTCGTAATCTATAGTGATGCGTCGTACAAAGGATTGGGATGCGTACTTATGCAACATGACAAGGTGATTGCTTATGCGTCAAGACAGTTGAGACCCCACGAACAGAAGTACCCTACACACGATTTAGAGTTAGCAGCTATTGTGTTTGCTTTGAAGATATGGAGACACTACTTGTATGGAGAGAGATGTGAAATTTACACCGATCACAAAAGTTTGAAGTATATCTTTACTCAGAAAGAGCTGAACATGAGGCAACGAAGATGGTTAGAACTAATCACGGACTACGACGTTTCTATCAACTATCATCCCGGCAAGGCAAATGTGGTAGCAGATGCATTGAGCAGAAAAGAGAGATTAAATACACTAATGATGACCAAAGAATTATACAAGGAATTTGAGAAATTGGAAATCGAAGTAATTAATCCGAAGGACGCTACGGAAATAATTTATACCATGACGTTTCAACCTGAATTGTTGGAGAAGATACGAAAATGCCAAGAGCAAGTTATGAACGACGATGTGAGTAAAATGACAGGTGAGGAAATATGTAGCCAACTGGACGACAAAGGGATCTTGAGATTTGCTTCTCGGATATGGATACCTAACGTAACGGAACTGAAAAGTGAGATTCTGCACGAAGCACATAACTCGAAGTATTCAATTCATCCAGGGAGTACGAAGATGTATCGAGATCTAAAGACGAACTTTTGGTGGCCAGATATGAAGAGAGAGATTGCGGAATGGGTAAGTAAATGCTTTACGTGTCAAAGAGTTAAGGCGGAACATCAGAGACCAAGTGGATTACTTCAACCATTGGAGATTCCCGAATGGAAGTGGGAACACATTGCGATGGACTTTGTAGTAGGATTGCCTAGAACCAAAGCTAACCATGATGCCATCTGGGTTGTCGTGGATCGATTGACGAAATCTGCGCATTTTCTTCCGATTAACGAGAGATTCTCGCTGGACAAGTTAGTTCATATGTACATAAAAGAAATCGTAGTACGACATGGAGTTCCAGTATCGATAGTGTCTGATAGAGACCCTCGATTCAATTCAAGATTTTGGAGGAGTTTTCAAGAGTGTTTGGGCACCGAGTTGAGAATGAGTACGGCTTATCATCCGCAGACGGACGGTCAAAGCGAAAGGACAATTCAGACTATTGAAGATATGCTTAGGACGTGTGCACTTGATTTTGAAGGCAGTTGGGACGATCATCTACCCTTGGTGGAATTTTCATATAATAATAGTTTTCACGCGAGCATCGGAATGCCACCGTACGAAGCTTTGTATGGACGAAAGTGTCGATCTCCAGTATATTGGGAAGAAGTTGGTGAACGGAAAATGATAGGACCAGAACTAGTACAACGAACAAAAGAAGTGGTTCAATTGATTCAGAGAAGATTGATAACAGCTCAAGACCGACAGAAGAAGTATGCGGATCTAGCCAGAAAGGATGTGGGATTCGAAGAAGGAGAGCAAGTGTTACTAAAGGTTTCACCATGGAAAGGATTAGTTAGATTTGGAAAGAAAGGGAAGTTGAGTCCGAGATATGTTGGGCCGTTTGAGATTTTGAAGAAAGTGGGCGAAGTAGCTTACGAGTTGGCATTGCCACCGCATATGCAGCACGTTCATAATGTATTTCATGTATCTATGCTTAAGAGGTATCGACCAGATTCGAATCATGTAATAGAGTATGAACCAATAGAGGTCCAGGCAGATTTATCGTATGTAGAACGACCAATTCAGATAGTGGATCGTAAGGAGAAAGTACTAAGGAATAAGACAGTAGCGTTAGTGAGAGTTTTGTGGAGGAATCCTAAAGTAGAAGAGTCTACCTGGGAGTTAGAGAGTGAGATGTTAGAGAAGTATCCCCAGTTGTTTCCTTGATCTGATTCTGAGGACAGAATCCTATTAAGGGGGGAAGGATGTAATATCCGTGAATTTTATTATTTGATTAAATGATATATGTAATCTAAAATATTTATTTTGGAATATTGGAATATTATTATATGATATTTAGAGTGTGATTATGTGCTAAATGGTGAGTCGGAAGCCCCTTTCAAAAATTTCGTCATTTGGAATTTTCTTCAAATTTGAGCCGTTTTGATAATTCAAGAGCCCGTTGAAATTTCGTACATTCATTTTTAATTCTTCGTCTTTCGTATTCGAATCGTTATCGAAAGGGTTATGGGATTCTATTTAACCCTACCTATTTGATTCTGCAAATTAATTTCAATTTTTGATCCGAAAAAGGAAAAATCGTTCCGAACCCTAATTGCTTAAGGGGACGGATTTATCGTTCTATATCAATATTGAAGTTGTTATAGCCCTAGTATTCTTGAGCATTAGTTATATAATGATATATATCAATTTGGATAATCATCAACCTTTTTAACCCCTTATTTTTCGTAAAACGTGTTTTTGACCTAATTAGGGTTTTTAAACGATCTAACGAATCAATATCGATCCAAAAATGTTATTTGGGGTATTATTTTTCCAAAAATATAAAATGACCAATCAGACTTCATAACCCTAGCAATTCTTCAGAAATTACTCAAAAAATCCGAAATTCCCAAATAATTATTTTGTGTTCTTGATCTTCAATCAATTCGTTCTAAGGGTTATTGAAGTCCAAATTTGAAGTTCTTATACTCAAATCAAAGCCCCAAAAATCTAGTTTCAGAATCATCCAACCTCATCATCATCTGGTAAGTATTCGATTTTATATTGATTTTACAAGTTTCGAATTAAAATTAGGGTTCTTGATTCGATTTGGGGATTTTCATTCTGTTGATTCTCCGTTCAATTGGTTGCTTCTAACATGTTCCTAGGGTTCTAATTAGCAAGAATCCATGCTTTAATTTCATGTTTATGTTCGATTTAGTCGGGTTTGATTTTCGGGTTTTGACCCGGTTTCTTCTTTCAATTCGTACGTTCTTGATATTGATCTGACATTGTTTTTGGTAGAGGGCTTTTATTGTATGAGTTATAAGCTTCATTTTGGTATATTAATCTTTGAGTTTCATGTAGGATTTAAGTAGATCGGGTTTCCGGCCGAGGTCGTCGCCGGCGAGTTCTTTGAATGAATTCTGGGCACGATTCCGGCATGGGACAGATGTGTGTGCATGTGGGTTGTGTTTGTCTTGCAAAAGCGAACAAAAGCCCTATAGTTTGGTTTTGTTTTGATCGGAAACGGCGAAGTCCGGCCACCGGACGCCGGCCGGATTCTGGAAAACCCAGATTCCGGCGGGTTGTTCTTGGTGACCCGGATTCGTTCTTCCCGACCCGTTTACCCGATTTTTCGACCCGGTTTCAATCTTCAAAACCCTAATTCATTTTCAGAAAACTGTTTTTGAATTTTATTTTTAAATTTAATTCGAAAATAGTTTAAAAACTAAAAAAATTCATATTTTTATTTTAAAAATATATTTTAATATCAGAAAAATTCTGATAAATTATATTTATTATTTTAAATCCGAAAATTGATTAAACTTAATTATTTTAATTATTTTTAATTAATAATTAATTTATTAATTAATTGGTTAATTCTTTTAATCAATTAATTCTTAAAAATTAATTATTAATTAGATTTAATTAATTAAAAATTCAGTTTAATTATTTTCAAGCCTATTTAATTATTTAAAAAATAGTTTGAGTATTTAAAGAGTGTCAATTAATTTTATTAATTGATTTATTTTCATTTAAATGTTTATATTGGATTTAAAAATCCGATTTTTGATAAAAAATTTGTAACGACTTATTAAAAATTCAAATGAGTTCCGTATGATGTTTTAAAAATGTTTATAAGTGCTATATGGTTCATATTAATTGTGTGTCGTGTTTTATAGTCTGTATATGCCCGTGCTAGGGCAAATATCTGAGTTTTAAATATCGTAAATTATACCGGACGTCCGATACGTAACCGGTTACTTGTTTAAATGTGATTATTGATTGAATAAGTGTCGAGAGTAGAACGAGAATAGTTAGACTTATTGTGATGAGTTGTTTAATTATAGAATCGAGTTCCCGGAGCAAGGGAAAGGGGAAAGTAGAGTGAGCAGAGTCGATCCGACAGCAGCTTAGACCAGGCAAGTATCTGTGCCTTTACTTGTGATAAAAATGTATTATTGTCTTGATTACTTGAATACCGTTATCCCCAGAACAATTCAAATTATCAATCCTTTAACCGCATTTGGACAACTGATTCCATTTCCTTAGAGATTCTTGATTCTTTGATTTGATCTGCATCGGAAACCCTTATTTCCAATTCCCTTGATTATTGTTTACCACCTATTGTTATTGTTTATCATCCTTTGATTATCATTGACAACCATTGATTATTTGACTTCCATCTTGACTATTGATTACGGTCATTGATTATCGACTACCATTATTGATTCCCTTATTGAATGAGTACACCGTACCATTGAAATTACTCCATGATTATTTCTCGATCTTCATTTGATACTGAACAGTTGAAGCTCTTTTGCAATTACTATACATTCAGTTTATCTTATTGAGCATGTTATTGTTTATACCCTATTATAGATTTGGCATGTGTTTTTAAAAATGGACCAGTAATTGGTCGGGCCATATTTATGGTCGGAATAACTTAAGGCCCAGATTGGCCTGGGATCCAGTAGAGGACTATGACATGAGCTAGTCCGGGGTTGATGCGTGGCTGGCCAGCAGCACAACCTTTGATTTGAATAAAATTTATAAGCCAAATTCTAATTCTTTACTTCGATCATTATTGATACAAAGCATGTGTTAGCTAAATATTGTTGATTCTGATATCTTAATTTCATATCCTTACAACTGTGATAGAAATGATTCGTTGATGTTTGCTGAGCAATTTTGGCTCACTCTTGCTTGTTGTTTTCTAACCCTATTCCAGTGAAACGAGAGTATGAGTTGGCATAGCGTGACCGATAGTTCACCAGCAGCCAGGAGAGCCCCTCGAGTCACTGTCATTGGCAGGGTAGTTGTTGTTTTGCTTTCTAGATTTAATGTCTAGATTTGAACTTTAGTTGTGATGTAATAACTCTGATAGAACTGGTTTGTAATAATAAAAGATTGTAGTAGCTTGTGTTCATTGCCATAATCTGATGCGGTCTTGGTCAAGGGGTATTTGTGTCTTTATATATATTATGCATGTGTTAAATAGTGTTCCGTTGGTCGGATGACTCCTCAAATCTGTACCCCGGGTTTGGAGGGCGTCACAATCAACATATGACATATTCAGATATTCAGCATCCCTGTGTCCAATACCTCCTCTTGAATTACTTGTCAATTGCTTCAGATTTGAAAACATCTTTAACCAGAGTGCTTTTGATCTAACCATCCCAGATAAATCAACAACACTTGAAGCGCTTGTAATAATTCCTCCAGACTGAAAATTGATAAGTGTATCACAACTTAATGTGCTAATATGTTTCCACTTCTTATCCTTTTCCTTTTCAAAGGCATAGCTTCTTTCCAGTGAAGATTCTTGTCTGCTTGGGTTCCTCCACACTCTTCTGTTTGAGAGTTTAAGCCTTTGTACATAGAGATTGAAATCTCTATTTGTTGATCTTGTAATTTCACTTCTTCTGGCTTCTTCTTCTTCATCTACTTCCTTGTTGTGAGAATCAACCACAGTAGATAAAATTATCAAGTCAATCTCTTGCAGAATTTCAGAATCATCAGGATCTTGAATATTATCAGGAACAACATCAGGATTAGATTCTTCAATTTGATTTGTATTGCAGAGAGTTGATTTTCTTGATTTTCTTCTCAATTCAGGTTCTTCTTCAATATTTCCATCATCACCAAAAGTAGATCTGTCAGGAACTACTAGAGTTTGAATAGGTTCAGGAATTTCTTTAATTCTTAACCCTCGAGACCTTGTCTGTCTAGGTATTGTTTGAGTTGAAGAACCTCTTCTACTTCTTCTAGCTCCTCTCCTACCTCTGCTTCCTCTACCTCTAGCAGGAATAGGGTTATTAAAGCTTTCCATCATTTCTCTCTGTTGTCTTAAGAATTCTTCATGTGAGAGATCAGGATATTCTTCACTTGCTGTAGAGAGTGCTTTTCTTGCATATAATTGTTGAACTCTTTTATCAGTGTGATATAGAGTAACAATTCTGCCATCTTTTGTAGAAAACTTCTGGAATAAATTTGATGCATCTTCAGGATTATCAATAATCACATCTTCATCACCTTCAGGAATTGTAGCAAGAATATGTCCATGACCAGATGTCAGGATTTGTTCTTCCGTCAGGATCTGAGATTGCACCAACGTTCTTATTGTCTTAACTCCAGAATCAGAAACATGAGTTGACTGCGTTGTTTGACTTTGTGAAGTTTGAATTGTAGACTTCATAACAGCAGCATCAGAGGTTTCTCCTTGTATCACTTTGTCACTACCATCATCTCCAGTATCATCATCATTATTCCTTAATACTAGATCAGGTGTGCATTTTGTCCGACTAACCTTCTCCCCCTTTTTGACATCAGGATTTGACAATAAATTCAAAATTAAGGAAAGAGAGGCTTGAATGTCAGTTACCTTAGTATCCAGAGAATCAATCCGTCTGTTGATAGAGGTTTGTTCAGAAATAACAGATTTCACTTGGGATTCTACTACCCTTAGTTGAAAAGCAGTAGGCACCTTTGTAAAATTTTGAGAAATATCATTCCTCACCAACTCAGTTGAGTTCTTGATAGAATCAATCTCACTTTTTAGACTTTTGGATAACAAAGTTGTAGCCTTCAGATGATTCTTCAAGTCCTGATTCTCTATAGATTTCACTGCATCATAGTCATGTTCCAAAGCAGAAGAATAACTTACAGATTCAGCAGATCTGTGCCATGAATTGTTCCATTCATTCTGTCTAAGTGCCTCAGCAGGATTAAAGTAAGGAATAGAAAAATCTTTTCTCTGATCTTTCCCAGTGGAAGCTTTGCCAGCCATATATGTACTTGATGAACCAAAATTAGTTCCAAGACTAATTTTGAGTGCTGTAGCAAGCTGTTCCTTCTCTTTTCGATTCTCATCATCATCGCTATCATCAGAGTCATTATCATCAGTACTATGAGTATCATCAGGATCAGGAATAGCTATACCTTTCATTTTATCCTGTGAATCTGTGATAGGATGATCCATTGGTCTTGAACGAAGTGGCTATATCAGGATAGGTTCAACATCAGGAGCACCACTAGCGTCAGGATGAACACTGTAACAGCCCCAAATCCGGGGTCAGGGATTTAGGGTAGTCACGATCCATGTACTCCTTGCATTACCTGTATTACTCACACCCTTCATAATTCACCTGCTCATGACCCCACAACATATGTCTCACACACACACACAGGTTAGAGTCTCAGAAACGACACAATACAACAACTGCGGAATAAATAATTTTTATTACAATACCCAAATGTCTTTTGAATTTGTCACTGATACAATTTCTAAGTAATGTTACATTACCAACTTAGTCTTCTGATGCTCACAATCCTCTCATACCATTCATATCTATACATAAGTTGAATACCAAAAGCTGTAGCCTGATTCGATTGGTTCGTACTACTCTTCGGGATCACTGCTAGAAACTGTTTATGGAAACGCCTTGCGGGGTAGGTGCCGACCCATTGGCATCCTGCTTCGCTGCTATATAATATATATAAAACAATAGCAAGAGTGAGCGATAGCTCAGCAAGGTAATAAAAGTAAGGCATAATTATGCCTTTAACTCAACCCAGAATAAAGCGGGTATAAGACAATAGTTTGTCAAAATATCTCGATACTGAAATTATTTCCTTATCAGAATGTATTCCCAAAAACAGTACCATTATTGTATTTCAAATATCATTTCATAATATTTCTGTAAACTTTTGTTATATTATGAACAAGTTTCTAGTATAAAAGATGAGGTTTCAAAGTAAACCAAATCTAACCTTTCCGAAAAATATTTGCTATATAAGTAGAATATCAACACATAACTTAAAAGATGAAGTTATAAGGTGATTCAGTATAAACAACTCCCTTACCATAACTCATATTATGTAAGGTATCCACAGAGTCAAATGATATAAAAGATGAAGTTACGAGGAAAATTAATATCATATCTCCGTAACCCAAGATTTACTTATGCATATATTATCAGAGTCATAACTCATAACAGATGAAGTTGCAAGGATTCATTGTAACTTTATTTTGAACACTTTTCGACCCCCTGCCAACATGACCGGTAAACCTGTACCACGGGTGTCATCCTTGGTCCCTTTCAATACATGTTGCAGAATCCCTCTGTCAACATGATCGGTAAACCTGTACCAACGGAGCCATCCGTGGTCCCTTTCAGTACATGTTGCAGAATTATCCAAAATGGATGATGAACCAATACTGGAGCCTTCTCCGCGCCCGTCGTACCAACCTTACTATGATCAGTAGCAGGTTGTACAACAAAAATATGTTTTCTACATGTAGATGGAAGTATCACGACAGCCTGACATTGTCTACCGCCTTTCTGGATCTCCCGGCCCATTTGGGGCAATAAGGTGATGGATCGGCGCGACTCGACCTCTTACACATGCTCCTAGTTCAGATGAAATCCATGACTCTGAAACGTAAAGATCGTCTTCCTTTCCCCCAAGTGTAATACTTGTTGATACGACTCCACTCAGTAGTTGTATCTAGGTTGGAAAGGAAGATTCTCCAATATTTCCCAAGCGATGCTTGTTAATGGATATCGACTTGTTCCATGAATTTACCCCTCGAGCGTTGAGGTGGTAGCACAATATTTAACTTGCAGCAACTAAATTGCTTTGAGAAAATATCTGTCCCCCGACAGTTTTGAGTTGAGAGTTTAAAATGAATAGCAGTTACTTAAATCAGGTTTCCCATATTTTTGATAGTTGAGCGAGCATTTAAATCCTCTTAAAAGACGGACTTAAGTGGAAAACATTGGTTTGGGAACCTCTTTTGATTTAAAACAATTAATAAAATTTATTAAATAGTAAACCCTCAAATGAATATTCGAAAATAATATTCATTAAGTAAATAAACCTTGAATGAATATTTAGAAATAATATCCATTAAATAAATGAGGATTAAATGAATATTCTATACATAATATTCATTAACTAATAAACCTCGAATGAATAATTCAAAATAATATAAACCTCGAATGAATATTCAAAATAATATAAACCTCGAATGAATATTCAAAATAATATAAACCTCGAATGAATATTCAAAATAATATTCATTAAATAATAATCTCCATTGAATATTTGAAAATAATATTCATCAAATAAATAAAACCCAAATGAATATTCAAAAGTAATATTCATTAGGTAAATAGTCCTTAAATAAATAATCCTTAAATAGATAATCAGTAAATGAATATTCAAAAATAATATTCATTAAGTAAATAAACCTTGGATGAATATTCTACATAATATTCATTAAATAAATAATTAATCCTCGAATGAATATTCCTAAATTATATTTACAATAATATTCTTAAAGTCAATAATCCTCAAATAAATATAAATAATATTCTCTAAGTCAAAAATCCTCGAATAACAGTTACCCGATATCTTTATCGGAAAAATAATCATTTAAAATATACCGAAAATATATCTACTTCCGGTCTAAAGAATAAAATCATACGCCCTTTACCTAGGGCATTTATAAAAACCTGGCTTATAACTGATATCCCATATCTAGCTTATAAGCCAATTACCAAATTATTTCCAAGTAATAACATTCGAATGAGGTAATATTCAAATAACATTCCTCAAATCATTTCCAGGTAATTAATACTTTCTAGAAATATAATTAATGTTTAATAATAGCAGTCCTCAAAATAATTAGTACACTGCCGCTGGAATCCCTCCGAGTTTCCACGGCTATCTCCATATCTCAAATACTGACTCCCGGTCTAGAGTCGAAAACAAGAAGTATGCTCTTATCTCTAGAGCTACAAGGTATACCGGTTTATAACTACTTTATCTCAAAGCTCATATATAAACCCAAATCAAACTCTATTTTTATACATTATATAACATGTATCGCACAACTGTATAACTCCACACATGGCAACAGCAGTAATATATAATCAATACTTCAAAGTATAGATTTAGAAAACTTGCCTGATGCTCAAGAAGTGATAGGGGTTCGCGACGATGTCGGACAATCTAGACAAAGTCAAAGAAAACTCACGATTAATCCCCTGGATAATCCACTTGTACACAATGCTTAAACACGTAAGCGAAACACAACCAAGGAATTACTAGCTCATTATAGGCTCATACTAAGTCCATGTTTAATCGACAATTACTTAAGTCGTAGGTTTAGTCCGAAATTGATCCTCGAATACAAGTTATACTTAACCATTTACAACATTGGTTTCTAAGTCATGTTCTTAGTGGTTTTCACTTGCGCAACCTCGGCTAACACATTTTTATAAAATTGGAAAATAATCTTTTGGACTCGAAACCTTCGTACAAACCTTCGTAACTGCCCTTGACACTTCAATACAAAATTTCATATTTTAAAACAACTCTTAAGGGTCTCAAGCATAGCCACAAAGTTGGTACATTTCTGCAATCTCATTCCTTGAACCACTTTCACTAAAATGGTCATATCTCATAAACCGTAAATCGTAATGACGTGATTCTTGCGCTCACGTAAACTAGAAACAAATCTCTACACACTCATGTTCATAACTGAACCAAAAGAGGCAGTTAGGTTTTCTGATTCTAGGCAGTTTATAGAGTTACCGAAAATCGGGCATTACGACGGCTTAAAACCGAATAATCCTATTTTGTCACAACATAACCAAGCCACACCGGGCATACCATACATCTACAACCTCAACAAACAACCATCATACACCTCTAAGATCAGTGGGGAGGCTCAAATCCAACACCCATCATTTTACACATTCAAACAAATCCAAATAATCACTAAATCACTTAATCATGATCTTAACTTTACATGAACATCAAAACCACTTTAAAACTCATATAAAACTCAAAGGGGCAGAGGTTTATACCTTCCTCCAAGCTTTCTTGCTGCTATATTCCTTATGTAACCTTAGATCCTTGCTTAATACAACCTTTGGAAGCCACAAACTCAATATCAAAAGCAACAAAGTAAAATACAAGTTACTATTCATCATCTTCTCCAACTGTTACTCACTGAAATCGAAGGGTAAATCACAGAGGTGAGGCGAGCGCTTACCATGGTTGCGTAGAGCTTCTCAAGAGCTTCGATTTGAGTGGTGGAACGCCAAAAACGGACAACGGAATCTCAAGTTATAAGCATTTCTTTTTCCTCCATTTTCTTTCTTCTTCTCTCCCGAATTTTTTCTTCAAGGTGGAGAATTCTTCTTTTTCTTTTCTTGTTTAATTACTTTGTGATTATATTATATTTTGGTGGTCAACATTGGTGAGTCATAGTCCTTGATGTCTTCTTCTTGCGACACTTGTCAAGCATGCACTGGTTCTGTTAAAGTAGCTTTACTGGTTCGCTTCCTTTCACATGGATGATCCAAATGTTGCATCCCTCGAATTAATCTTGTTACATGTTACTTCCATGTCTATATTTAATCCTGTAAATGTTGTCTTGTTCCTCTTGAAGCGATTCAAAATATTTCCCAAAAAGAGCGAATAAAATTCTACGCGATTCTCGCAGTGAATAGTAACTATTCACTATTCATTCCAACAATCGAATCCTTAAATCGACTTTAATAAAATAATAAAATTCCAAAATATTAAATCCTCAAATCCTCAATTTTAATAGCTCATTTCTTGAATATAATAATATATAATTCGCTTCCCGGTCGAATATTACACCAAAAATAAATTTTGGAATTTCTGAATTCCGATTGTCTTTGCATTCACTTATTTACTCCGTAGATCACTAATATGACTTCGGAATATCCACACTACGTCTCGTACATAGGTGGCATGAAAAATTTTCTTAACCCTCAAAATCACTATTCATCCACCAAATTCACTATTCACTGATGCACTTAATCATAATAAGAAAAGTTTTAAATTTTACCAAAAATTCGGGTTATTACAGTCTCCCCTCCTTAAAAGGATTCCGTCTCGGAATCAGCTTAGGAATAACTGGGGGTACTTCTCTTCCATTGCACTTTCTAACTCCCAAGTGTATTCTTCCACTTCTTGATTCTCCACAAACCTCTCACTAGCTTGGCAACCTCGTCTCTTAGAACTTGTTCTTTTCTATCCGTGATTTCCACGGGTTGTTCTTTGTAAGTCAGACCAGGTTGTATATCTACCTGCTCGTACTCTGCATATGCCGGACATCTATAGTATACTGACGTAGCATTGACACATGAACCTCGCTATGACCATTCTACAAGTTTGGGGGGTAAGGCTGGCTCGTAGGCCACCTTCCCGACGCGTCTTAAATCTCAGATGGCCCAATGAATCTCGGGCTCAACTTTCCATTCTTTCCAAATCTCATTAATTCATGGAGATACCTTTAGCTTCACGAATCTCTAACCTCATATTCTCTATCTTGTTTGTACAGAAATACACCAGCATAAACTTGTTTGTCATTCATCAACTTGCCATTTAGCTTATCAGTAGCAGTACTATCTCTATACTCGTGGGCTTAGTCCGCATGCTTTCTCTGTCTGTCTTGGTTGCTTGTTGGTGAAATCTTTTGTCTTTCTAGTTTGTTGGACTAACTTGGGTTTTGTGTAAAATCTCATCCTTTAATTCCCGATTATTCGGAATCCATCTCTGTCTCATTTTAATTAAGGGTATCGGCCACCACATTGGCCTTCCCCGGATGGTAGTGTATCTCACAGTCATAATCCTAGGTCAATTTTAGCCATTTCTCCATTTCATGTTATCTACTATCACGGATAACTCAAAGCCACTTCATTACATTCCATAAAAATTTGTGGGTGCATTAGTCAATCCCAAAATAACCTCGCTGAAAACTCGAAGTGTCTATTCCTGGTACGAATCGCAGTCTTGGGTATATCCTCGGATTTAACTTCCAACTGGTGATATCCAGTTCTTGAATAAATTTGGAAATACACAGCGTTCTTCCGCTGATCAAACAATCATTTACAAGGGTACCTATTCGTAATGGTAATGCTTGCTCAACTCTCTATAGTCGATACACAATCTCCTACTACCATCTTTCTTTCTTACGAACAACACCGTGGCTCCCCACGGTGATACACTAGGTCTATCATACCCTTAAACAACAACTCTTGTAACTGAGTCACTAATTCTTTCATTCCCACTATACTCTAAGTACTCGGTACTCATTCTCATGTCATCCAAATCGATATCTGGTAGCTCATTAAAACCTTGTACAATCTCCCAAAAGCATTGTAGTCCCCTTTATACTTGGTATCTCTTTTCTTGACGTCAACCATAAGAGCTAATTAAGCCTCGTATCTCTGGCGTAATAGTTTCTCAGTCTAAACTATCTTCAAGAATCTCTAAATCTGCCTCCATCCTTTAATTATTACTCTTTTTCTTTGCAATCAATTGGCTCCATTGGGTGTCAACCAACCCATCCTTATTATAATATCATCTTCTCCCAACTTGAAAGGAATCAGGTCTATCAAAAGTGTCGACCTCATATTTCTAGTTCACAACCTAGATGTACCGGTCCTATGGGAAAATCCCTCGATTGACTATTTCTACTTGTAATTATTCCCTTAGCGGCTCGGCCTTAAGGTTTAATTGTCATGCAACTACTTGATATACAACGATACATTAGCTCAGTCTAAATAGTATAGAAGGGTACCTGCTATTTAAAGGTCCTGACAGTGGGCTGCTTGTTGGAGGTAGCCCTGGTTGAAACCTACTGGCTTTCTTTTCTTCTGTGTTCACAAACTCCGGAACAAACCTCAATAATTCGGAAAACTTGGCCTCATACTCGGTCACAGTCATGGTTTCTTGTTTTAACTCTTTAACTTTCATTTTCATCCGGGTCTCCATATCTTTCCGGAAATTATTCCTTTAAAACAGCACACGCTGCACCTCTCACAAGTCACAATACCAGCTCCCTCTGACTCCATCGTCAGTACTTATCTTGCTAACCCAGAGGTAGTGTCCATTCGCAAACAACTCCTCCAAAATCTCAATCTCACTATAGGGCATCTATCTAACACCGTCGTCACTGGAGTTCACGGCACATCGCTATTCCTTTCACATATATCAACTGACACGCTTTCCATTATCATAATATCCTTGGGAGAATAAACCAATTTCATTGATATGTCACTAACAGTCTATTCGTCTTAGGGATTCGCTCCTGTCATAGGCGATTTCGTTGCGAATCTACTTCCTATTAGCGAATTTTGACTTATTTGGTCTGGTTGGCCTCCCCTCGGAATTCAATGAGGATAACAAAAATTATGGGGCCTTGAAAGATAGCTCCATATCAAAGATAATGTCACACACTGGTGATCATAAGGTTATGAGTTTTAAGGTAACCTTATTGGAGGTAAAAGAATTTACCGAGAGATCAACATGATCATAAGAACTCAACGTTGTGTGCCTCGATTGAGACATTACTAAAGGTAATTAGCCTTCTTGTATTTCACAACTTACAAGTGATGGCGTCCCATCAGACTTCTATCACACAGACAGATAGTCCTTGTAGCCCCTATAAGTATAGGGTTGTTCGTCTCAGTGGAAGTTGAAAAGTATGAAAGCAATTCGATATCAATTTAATGATTATCGTCTTTCGACAATATTTCTTAAAGGAACACCTTGGATTAAAATTGAACAGATTCCAAAGGTGCGGTTTCCAAAGAAAATACAAAGAAAAGAATAACCAAGAAGATACTGGTACTTAACAAGCAAGGGTTATTCATTATTCGAAGAAAAGTGGAAGCTTGAATAACATCATTTGACAGGGCTTTGAAAAACTTGAAAGTAGGCATCGTGACAGGCTCTAACACAATTGAAATTAAATATGATTTAACACAAGTGTTATAAAATAACTTCGAAGAGGGAATATACCCTTTATCAGAATTCTTTCTTGGAGAGAGGTCAAGATAGATCATAGGTTGGGGAGGTACCCCACATAATTTTCAAATGGGGAGGGTACTACCAAAGTCTCTACGGATGCCTTTTATGTCGGCTCCTCTGGTGGATAATCATTCAATTCCAAAGCTTTCCTTTTCCACGCACCCTAAGGTGTTTGATACTTACGTCATTGCCGACTTATTATAGTCGATAAGAATTCAACCATCAACATTTGCAATCGCAGGGAGTTCTATTCGACTAGGCGCAAACATCTCAAGTAAGCGTTCTGTTCTATAAGAAGACTTTGATACCGTTTTCGCCCATAGCAATGACAATTCCACATGTCGACTGGGCGGTACTTCGGAAGCTCGCTAGAAACTACAAGCTTACATCCGGTCTCTATTTCAATCATCCTTATACCCAATATTCCTTCTCCCATATCAATCATGTGTGCTACATAAGCTTAACACTTTTGGCACAAAAGCCTTTTCATTTAAGTCAATCCCGGAATTTCTCAGTCCGTCTTGGTCCTTAAATATATTTCGCCTTTACCGTCCAATCTCAACTTCATCATTTTATCTCTATAATCAATTATAGCAATCAGGGTCTGTCCACCAACCCATATAACAGCTATCTTATCCAATCCACAGGGTTCGCTCTAATTTCCACTCTCTTTGGTGACATCCTCTAGTAATCAGAAAGACAAGGTTTGCCAAATTTTGCTGAATTTCTCTCCAAATCTGGGAAATTTGATCAATCTATTTACCTACTAGTAATGCTCGGATCTGATTTCCGACCTTTCTGTTCTATCCTCATAATTCCTTCCTGGTTTCCTGAGGGTGGTAAATCTCGTCCTCGATTCTGTCTTAGCGTGCTTGTCTTACAATAACATTTGCATGGTACATATACCCAAAATTCTCCTTGAGATAATAAAATCCCTCAATGATGTAATAGACAATATTTCTAGTGGAATCGCTGGTCGTGGGGGATTGAAACCTCATAGCCAAAGCAATTCCTTTCACTATTCTAGGCAACTAAGTACCCTTAATCGTTCGTGAAAATCTGAACATCTTGGTTCTTACGTATGTCGCCTCCTTATGGGCAACTATAACCGACTACGAGTAACAGGTTTCGTTCAAGTCGAATCAATCCACTGATATTGGCTATACTACCTCTACCTCTTCTGCTTTGGAGACTCTACTCCATTTTCTTTGTCATATCTCTTGATGAATCATGAACGATCCTTAAACCCTCGTCTCATCACTTATTTATCCCTTGAAGGTTCGTCCGGTCCTATTGTACGACCTCAAGTAACATACTACATCTTTATCAATCAACACGTCTCTACAAGATTCTTTCCTTGACCCACTATGGGGTCTTCCTCTAGATCCTCCTATGGATCTTCCTTTATCGGGTCTCCGTCCATTTCAAGGAACGCATCATCAATTGCCTACTCGAAGGCCTCGGGGTCTGGTATCTCAGAATCCCATCAATCTATAACTCATACGACTCGAGGTGACTAATCACGAAGTCCTAAGTACGGTTTCCCAGAAGAAGTCCCCTCTCGGGCTTCATCTTAAACAGTCAGGGTCATGTCCTCTAACCCGACTACGAACTCAATTTGAGCTCTAGATGTTCTTATCCTTATTAAGGGTATTGTAAGACTAGATCTCCTATCATTTCTGAGGACTGTAACCTAACGCTCTGATACCATTTCTGTAACAGCCCCAAATCCGGGGTCAGGGATTTAGGGTAGTCACGATCCATGTACTCCTTGCCTTACCTGTATTACTCACACCCTTCATAATTCACCTGCTCATGACCCCACAACATATGTCTCACACACACACACACAGGTTAGAGTCTCAGAAACGACACAATACAACAACTGCGGAATAAATAATTTTTATTACAATACCCAAATGTCTTTTGAATTTGTCACTGATACAATTTCTAAGTAATGTTACATTACCAACTTAGTCTTCTGATGCTCACAATCCTCTCATACCATTCATATCTATACATAAGTTGAATACCAAAAGCTGTAGCCTGATTCGATTGGTTCGTACTACTCTTCGGGATCACTGCTAGAAACTGTTTATGGAAACGCCTTGCGGGGTAGGTGCCGACCCATTGGCATCCTGCTTCGCTGCTATATAATATATATAAAACAATAGCAAGAGTGAGCGATAGCTCAGCAAGGTAATAAAAGTAAGGCATAATTATGCCTTTAACTCAACCCAGAATAAAGCGGGTATAAGACAATAGTTTGTCAAAATATCTCGATACTGAAATTATTTCCTTATCAGAATGTATTCCCAAAAACAGTACCATTATTGTATTTCAAATATCATTTCATAATATTTCTGCAAACTTTTGCTATATTATGAACAAGTTTCTAGTATAAAAGATGAGGTTTCAAAGTAAACCAAATCTAACCTTTCCGAAAAATATTTGCTATATAAGTAGAATATCAACACATAACTTAAAAGATGAAGTTATAAGGTGATTCAGTATAAACAACTCCCTTACCATAACTCATATTATGTAAGGTATCCACAGAGTCAAATGATATAAAAGATGAAGTTACGAGGAAAATTAATATCATATCTCCGTAACCCAAGATTTACTTATGCATATATTATCAGAGTCATAACTCATAACAGATGAAGTTGCAAGGATTCATTGTAACTTTATTTTGAACACTTTTCGACCCCCTGCCAACATGACCGGTAAACCTGTACCACGGGTGTCATCCTTGGTCCCTTTCAATACATGTTGCAGAATCCCTCTGTCAACATGATCGGTAAACCTGTACCAACGGAGCCATCCGTGGTCCCTTTCAGTACATGTTGCAGAATTATCCAAAATGGATGATGAACCAATACTGGAGCCTTCTCCGCGCCCGTCGTACCAACCTTACTATGATCAGTAGCAGGTTGTACAACAAAAATATGTTTTCTACATGTAGATGGAAGTATCACGACAGCCTGACATTGTCTACCGCCTTTCTGGATCTCCCGGCCCATTTGGGGCAATAAGGTGATGGATCGGCGCGACTCGACCTCTTACACATGCTCCTAGTTCAGATGAAATCCATGACTCTGAAACGTAAAGATCGTCTTCCTTTCCCCCAAGTGTAATACTTGTTGATACGACTCCACTCAGTAGTTGTATCTAGGTTGGAAAGGAAGATTCTCCAATATTTCCCAAGCGATGCTTGTTAATGGATATCGACTTGTTCCATGAATTTACCCCTCGAGCGTTGAGGTGGTAGCACAATATTTAACTTGCAGCAACTAAATTGCTTTGAGAAAATATCTGTCCCCCGACAGTTTTGAGTTGAGAGTTTAAAATGAATAGCAGTTACTTAAATCAGGTTTCCCATATTTTTGATAGTTGAGCGAGCATTTAAATCCTCTTAAAAGACGGACTTAAGTGGAAAACATTGGTTTGGGAACCTCTTTTGATTTAAAACAATTAATAAAATTTATTAAATAGTAAACCCTCAAATGAATATTCGAAAATAATATTCATTAAGTAAATAAACCTTGAATGAATATTTAGAAATAATATATATTAAATAAATAAGGATTAAATGAATATTCTATACATAATATTCATTAACTAATAAACCTCGAATGAATAATTCAAAATAATATAAACCTCGAATGAATATTCAAAATAATATAAACCTCGAATGAATATTCAAAATAATATAAACCTCGAATGAATATTCAAAATAATATTCATTAAATAATAATCTCCATTGAATATTTGAAAATAATATTCATCAAATAAATAAAACCCAAATGAATATTCAAAAGTAATATTCATTAGGTAAATAGTCCTTAAATAAATAATCCTTAAATAGATAATCAGTAAATGAATATTCAAAAATAATATTCATTAAGTAAATAAACCTTGGATGAATATTCTACATAATATTCATTAAATAAATAATTAATCCTCGAATGAATATTCCTAAATTATATTTACAATAATATTCTTAAAGTCAATAATCCTCAAATAAATATAAATAATATTCTCTAAGTCAAAAATCCTCGAATAACAGTTACCCGATATCTTTATCGGAAAAATAATCATTTAAAATATACCGAAAATATATCTACTTCTGGTCTAAAGAATAAAATCATACGCCCTTTACCTAGGGCATTTATAAAAACCTGGCTTATAACTGATATCCCATATCTAGCTTATAAGCCAATTACCAAATCATTTCCAAGTAATAACATTCGAATGAGGTAATATTCAAATAACATTCCTCAAATCATTTCCAGGTAATTAATACTTTCTAGAAATATAATTAATGTTTAATAATAGCAGTCCTCAAAATAATTAGTACACTGCCGCTGGAATCCCTCCGAGTTTCCACGGCTATCTCCATATCTCAAATACTGACTCCCGGTCTAGAGTCGAAAACAAGAAGTATGCTCTTATCTCTAGAGCTACAAGGTATACCGGTTTATAACTACTTTATCTCAAAGCTCATATATAAACCCAAATCAAACTCTATTTTTATACATTATATAACATGTATCGCACAACTGTATAACTCCACACATGGCAACAGCAGTAATATATAATCAATACTTCAAAGTATAGATTTAGAAAACTTGCCTGATGCTCAAGAAGTGATAGGGGTTCGCGACGATGTCGGACAATCTAGACAAAGTCAAAGAAAACTCACGATTAATCCCCTGGATAATCCACTTGTACACAATGCTTAAACACGTAAGCGAAACACAACCAAGGAATTACTAGCTCATTATAGGCTCATACTAAGTCCATGTTTAATCGACAATTACTTAAGTCGTAGGTTTAGTCCGAAATTGATCCTCGAATACAAGTTATACTTAACCATTTACAACATTGGTTTCTAAGTCATGTTCTTAGTGGTTTTCACTTGCGCAACCTCGGCTAACACATTTTTATAAAATTGGAAAATAATCTTTTGGACTCGAAACCTTCGTACAAACCTTCGTAACTGCCCTTGACACTTCAATACAAAATTTCATATTTTAAAACAACTCTTAAGGGTCTCAAGCATAGCCACAAAGTCGGTACATTTCTGCAATCTCATTCCTTGAACCACTTTCACTAAAATGGTCATATCTCATAAACCGTAAATCGTAATGACATGATTCTTGCGCTCACGTAAACTAGAAACAAATATCTACACACTCATGTTCATAACTGAACCAAAAGAGGCAGTTAGGTTTTCTGATTCTAGGCAGTTTATAGAGTTACCGAAAATCGGGCATTACGACGGCTTAAAACCGAATAATCCTATTTTGTCACAACATAACCAAGCCACACCGGGCATACCATACATCTACAACCTCAACAAACAACCATCATACACCTCTAAGATCAGTGGGGAGGCTCAAATCCAACACCCATCATTTTACACATTCAAACAAATCCAAATAATCACTAAATCACTTAATCATGATCTTAACTTTACATGAACATCAAAACCACTTTAAAACTCATATAAAACTCAAAGGGGCAGAGGTTTATACCTTCCTCCAAGCTTTCTTACTTCTATATTCCTTATGTAACCTTAGATCCTTGCTTAATACAACCTTTGGAAGCCACAAACTCAATATCAAAAGCAACAAAGTAAAATACAAGTTACTATTCATCATCTTCTCCAACTGTTACTCACTGAAATCGAAGGGTAAATCACAGAGGTGAGGCGAGCGCTTACCATGGTTGCGTAGAGCTTCGATTTGAGTGGTGGAACGCCAAAAACGGACAACGGAATCTCAAGTTATAAGCATTTCTTTTTCCTCCATTTTCTTTCTTCTTCTCTCCCGAATTTTTTCTTCAAGGTGGAGAATTCTTCTTTTTCTTTTCTTGTTTAATTACTTTGTGATTATATTATATTTTGGTGGTCAACATTGGTGAGTCATAGTCCTTGATGTCTTCTTCTTGCGACACTTGTCAAGCATGCACTGGTTCTGTTAAAGTAGCTTTACTGGTTCGCTTCCTTTCACATGGATGATCCAAATGTTGCATCCCTCGAATTAATCTTGTTACATGTTACTTCCATGTCTATATTTAATCCTGTAAATGTTGTCTTGTTCCTCTTGAAGCGATTCAAAATATTTCCCAAAAAGAGCGAATAAAATTCTACGCGATTCTCGCAGTGAATATTAACTATTCACTATTCATTCCAACAATCGAATCCTTAAATCGACTTTAATAAAATAATAAAATTCCAAAATATTAAATCCTCAAATCCTCAATTTTAATATCTCATTTCTTGAATATAATAATATATAATTCGCTTCCCGGTCGAATATTACACCAAAAATAAATTTTGGAATTTCTGAATTCCGATTGTCTTTGCATTCACTTATTTACTCCGTAGATCACTAATATGACTTCGGAATATCCACACTACGTCTCGTACATAGGTGGCATGAAAAATTTTCTTAACCCTCAAAATCACTATTCATCCACCAAATTCACTATTCACTGATGCACTTAATCATAATAAGAAAAGTTTTAAATTTTACCAAAAATTCGGGTTATTAAAAACACCGTCAGGATTTGATATGCTTGCATCAGTATTTGCTACCAATGGTTCTTGTGGAGCTTGAGGTTCAGAAGCTTCTTCAACACTTTGAGTCAAAGGTTCTTGTGTGCTTCCCTCATTGACAGTATCCTCGACCAATCTTTGAACTTTATCTGCACCAGAAATCCCTTGAGCATTGTCAGGAAATTTCTCAGAAACTGTAGCTTGGCCTGCATCTTCACTTTGAGAAGATGGTTCTTGTGTAGCTGGAATGTCGATGTCTTCATTCTCCCTTTGAGAAAATGGTTCTTGTGGGACCATTCCACTAGCTAAGCCTTCACTCAAACTTTGATTGAGTGGTTCTTGTGTGGCTGGATCATCAGAAAGAGCTGCTGAACCACTTTGAGGTTCAGGTTCTTGTGGGCTTGATCATTTCAGTTTCTTCTGTCTCTGATAGACTAACTCTTCTGCCTTCCTTAGCTTTTCCATTGGATGTTTTATCCCAAGATTGGAAGCAGCAGCACCATACTTCTCCCATGAAATATCAACATGTCTTTTTGTTGGAGAGTCCTGTGCTGGAGAGTCTGAAATATTAACCACTTGACTTGGTGCAGCATTAGGAATACTAACATCAGGATTTGCTTGAGCAGTTGAAACTGATTGCTCATTCAGAATAGAAGTGTCCTGTACATCAGTATCCTGCTTCTTTTCTAAAGGAATATGATACCTGCTTTTTGATAACTTCCTTTTCTTCTGTGGTGTAGACAATGGAACCACAGCTGCAGTAGCAGTATCAGCAACTTCCTTATTCTCATTCATCACAGAGGATATAGGTAAATCATCCTCTGAGTCAGTCTCATCCCTGAGCACTAACTTTCTTTTAACAGAAACAGCCTCACCTCTCTTTGCAGCTTTATTCACCAGGACCCCTTGTACACCCCCTTGTAACTTCTTTTGAGTGATAGGTGTAGAGGAAAAGTCCTTTGAACCTGATTGCCTTCCTGACACATCAGTTCTAGCTGACTTCTTTTATTTTACAACTAAAGTCTTTTGAGAGACATTAGAGGTGGCAGTTGACTGTTTAGACTGTTTAGGATGAATGCTTGGGTTAGGAACAAGGTGTGATTGGCCTTGCCCCATAGCATTAGAAATTAAACCATAACGAGTAGGCATTTTCCTATGTAAGAAAAACCTAACCTCATCAGGAATAAAAGCATTTCCTATGAAACCATTTGCCTTATCAGGATTGGAAAAAAAATATTTAAAATGAAGTAAAATAAAATTTTATTTATGAAAACAAAATTTATTTTGACAATCCTGATAAATGCTGTTTTTTTTATAAAAAAAAATGATTACACAACAAATAGCATAATACCCATGTAACCATTCTTACCAATTACCGAGGCAAAGTAATTATGAGAAACTGAACAGTCGCCTCGATAAACAAAAATGACCTGCATCCTTAACACACATTCTCTATAAAATAGAACTGTTAAGCATAATCATCATATATCTATTAAAACACAAACCCTCTCCAGAGAAAAACTTACGAAAACCTTTCACCTTCTTTGTTTTTCAATGGCTGCCAACCATCAAAACAACATACCTGAAGAAGAGCTTGACTTGATTTGGCAAGAGATGGATGAGGCTCTTGCTGAGATGGAGCCACAACCAGTTCCTGATCCTCAGGAACAAGAAGCGTTTATAAACGCAATGTTTGATGTGGTTTGGCATAACTTCCTGCAAGCCAATCCGAACTGGAATCCGCTTGATAACCTCATCTATGAAGAGGATGAGGATGATGAAGAGGATGAGGATGAAGAGCTCGTACGAGAGCTTGAGAGGAGGAAAAAGAAGATCTTGGATGCTCGCAGGTCTTACAAGTTGGAGGCTTGGAAGAGTCCCGGTGATCATGGGGACGAGCCACCTTCAAGTGCATCTGCTCCTCTCCTTGTCCTTTAAGGATGGAACAAGAGATCTTCCAATCCTGATGGACTGTGAAGCTGCTCAGGAGCGTTCATGCTTATTTGAAGGGCACGTGTTCCTGAGTAGAAAACTAGACTAGGAAAAGAATATGTAATTTCTATTTTCATTTGTAAAGAATCTTCAAGATTTAATGAAAACTATCAATTTGCTCAATTGTTCTTGTCCTTCTTACTTTTCCTGCACAATTTGTTAGTAACACTGCATTTGATACATAATATAACGAATAGTAATCGCTGACAAAAATATAATTGCAATTTGAAAATCAAGACTAAATAACTTAATCAAAGACTAAGTAATGATCTTATTTGTCAGAGTTTACCAGGAGTGTTGTTTGACAAATTGTCCTAGAACTTCTGGTTTTCATACCAGCTTCAAAATCTGAGCATCAGGATTTGACCAGTTGACTTCCTGTCAGGATTGCATCCTATCAGGATTTGATCAAAGAAAACATACCTTTCTGAATAACCATCAGGATTTGACAGTTATCAGGATTTCCTCTCCGTAGCTTTCCTCAGAAATTCTCAAAGTTCATCATTCCAAGTTCATTCACCAATTTATTGAAAGTAGCTTCAGGTAGTGGCTTGGTGAATATATCAGCTAGTTGTTGATCAGTAGGAACAAAGTGAAGTTCAATTGTTCCTTCCAGAACTTGTTCTCTTATGAAGTGATATCGAATAATGATGTGTTTAGTAAGAGAATGTTGAACTGGATTTCCTGTCATTGCAATAGCACTCTGGTTATCACAATAAATAGGGATTTTTGAGTATGACAGGCCATAATCTAACAACTGATTTCTCATCCACATTATCTGAGCACAACAACTTCCTGCAGCAATGTACTCAGCTTCTGCAGTTGAAGTGGAAATGGATTTTTGCTTTTTACTGAACCATGAAACTAGTCTTCCACCCAAAAACTGACAGCTTCCTGAAGTACTTTTCATGTCTATTTTGCATCCTGCAAAATCAGCATATGAATAACCAAACAACCCAAAATCTGATTCCCTTGCATACCAAAGGCCAAGTGAAGATGTGCCTTTGAGATATCTGAAAATTCTTTTGACTGCAATCAGATGGGGTTCTCTAGGTTTTGCTTGAAATCTTGCACACAGACAGGTTGCAAACATGATATCTGGTCTACTTGCAGTGAGATACAATAAAGAGCCAATCATTCCTCTGTAGTGAGTTACATCTACCTCAGCACCTTGATCAGGATCAAGTTTGGTAGCTGTAGCTATGGGAGTTGTAGCAGGAGAACTATCTTGCATGTTAAACCTTGTCAATAAATTCCTTGTATATTTAGACTGATTGATAAAAATCCCTTCATCAGTCTGTTTAACTTGAAGACCAAGAAAGTAACTCATTTCTCCCATCATGCTCATTTGATATCTTGACTGCATAAGCTTGGAAAACTTTTCACAAAGCTTATTGTTTGTTGACCCAAAAATGATATCATCAACATAAATCTGAACTAACAACAAGTCCTTACCATGATTCAAATAAAATAGAGTTTTATCAATAGCACCTCTTTTGAATCCACTTTCCAGTAAGAATAGAGCTAAAGTTTCATACCATGCTCTTGGAGCTTGCTTTAGTCCATAAAGTGCCTTATCCAATCTGTAGACATGATCTGGATAGTTAGGATCAATGAAACCAGGAGGTTGCTCAACATAGACTTCTTCCTCCAGTTCTCCATTTAAGAAAGCACTTTTAACATCCATCTGGAAAACCTTGAATTTCTTATGTGCTACATAAGCAAGAAATATCCTGATGGCTTCTAATCTTGCAACAGGAGCAAAAGTTTCATCATAATCAATTCCCTCTTGTTGAGAATACCCCTTTGCAACTAGTCTTGCTTTGTTTCTGATTATCACTCCATCAGAATCAGTCTTGTTCTTGAAAATCCACTTTGTACCAACAATTGATCTATTCTTTGGTCTTGGTACCAGTTTCCAGACTTCATTTCTTTCAAATTCATTCAGTTCCTCTTGCATTGCAGTAACCCAATCAGCATCTTTAAGTGCATCTTCAACTTTCTTTGGCTCCTCCTTGGATAGAAAGTTATTGTATAGACATTCATTTTGAGTTGCACTTCTTGTTTGAACACCTGCATCAGGATCTCCAATAATCAAATCAGGAGTATGACTTGCATTCCATTTCCTTGCTGATGTTAAATTGTTTCTTGAAGTAGATGCTCTCCCTGGATTGGTGTTATCTTCATTTGAAGAACTTGCTTGTCTTGAAGCTCCCCCTGAATAATTGCTATTTCCTCCTGATAAGTTATCAGGATCATCACTTGAATCAGTATCTGAAGAATTCTGTCCTGATGATTGTTGTTAGATCAGAATTCAATGATCGTCAGGAGCTAGACTCAACTGATCAGGATTGCTGACGTCATCAGGATTACATGGTCGTCAGGATCAGAAGGCATATCAGGACTGGGATCAGGATTGATCATCAGGACTGGAAGCTGATCAGGATTCCTACTTCGAGTTATATTTGGAGTCTAGTTAAACATGTAAGTTTATTCTGTCGGTTCCTGGTTTGTAGTACGTAGCTATCAATTATGGATAGGTTTCAATCTTTGTAATTGATTAGGACTTATCATTGATAGAGAAGCTGTGTAGTATATAAACACAGTCTTGGTTTCGATTTATGAATTTGAAAGTAACGAGAACATAATCGAATAGAAGCTCTCGAGAACATAGAATTTCTTGAGAGAGTTTTTGTAAGCTAGCAGCTCTCAAGAACATCAGAATTTCTTGAGAGAGTTTGTAACAGTTTTATATCAGATTTAATAAAGCTGTTATCTTTCTTTTCATATTTGTGATATATACATTAAGAAGTCGATTATCTTATACTATTGTATTCAACCCCCCCTTCTACAATAGATTATTACTGGGCAACAATTGGTATCAAAGCAAACTGATTTATTTCTGAATCAGAAACGATCTAAAGATGTCGACAACCAAGTATGAAAGCATGAAGATTCCCATCTTGAAGAAATCAGAATATCCAACATGGAGGGTAAAGATGCTGATGTACCTGGAGGCTATGGATCCTGACTATCTGGACAGGATTCGTGATGGACCATATATTCCTACAAGGATTGTAGAACGAACAGATACTGTACCTGAACATTATGTGGTCAAGGCTAAAAGTGAATGGACTCCAGAAGAAAAAGCTCATGTTCTCAGGGAACCAAAGATAAAGAATATCTTGCACAGTAGTCTTGATGCTGTCATGTCAAATAGAGTGATTGCATGCAAGTCTTCAAAAGAAATTTGGGATACTTTGGAAACTCAGTGCCAGGGATCTGCATCTGTCAAGAAAAACAGAAGGGCTCTTTTGATTCAAGAATATGAACAATTTGATGCAAGACCCGATGAGAGCCTAACTGATCTATATAATAGATTTCTGACACTACTGAACAACTTATCTTTAGTTGACAAGGAATATGAAACTGAAGATTCAAACACCAAGTTTCTAAGAGCTTTACCTGAAGAATGGGACACTCAGACCTCAATCATTAGACATCAGTATGATCTTAACACTGTGTCTCTTGATGAAGTCTATGGGATGCTAAGAACTCATGATCTTGAAGTTCAACAGAGAAAGAACAAGAAAAGCAGCAAGGCAAAATCAATTGCTTTGAAAGCAGAGGCTAAATCAAAAGGAAAAGCTATGGAGGTCTCTAGAAGTAAAACAAGAGTAGCTGAGTCAGATCCTGACGACTCTTCATCAGATACTGATGGCAATCCTGATGCCAATACTGATGATGACTCTTCAGACTCAGATATGGAAGAGATGGTTGCGATGATTGTCAGAAACTTCAGAAGGATGAAGTTCAGGAAGAATAGAAGACAAGGCAACTTTCAGAAAAAGACTTTCAATGCAGACAAAGACAAGTATATCAAAAAGGACAGCAAGGGTAGCAAATTTGACAAGTCAAAGGTTAGATGCTACAAGTGCAATGGAATGGGTCACTTTGCTTCTGAGTGCAAGAAGACAAAGGCACTTATCACATCAAGCAAGGATTGGATGGACTCTTCCTCAGAATCTGATACTGAGGTGGTCAACTATGCTCTAATGGCCAATGCTGATGTAACTGCTGCTCCTGATGATAAGGTACTAAATACTATCTTTGATTTTGATACTGATAATGCTTCTGAGTTAAGACGTTTTCTAAAGTCATTACATATTAGCTTTAGAAGTCAAACTGCTGAGAATACAAGAATCTTATCTGAGATGTCTGAACTTAGAAAAAGGAATGATATATTAGAAGCTGAATTTTCTCGCATGCAAGAAGTACAAAAAGAATGTGATAATGCTAATCACATGCATTTAGAGATGAAATCCAAATGTACTGCTCTTGAAAAGGAACTTGAATATGCTAATGAGAAAATCAGAACCTGGACAGACTCTGGTAGGAAATTTCATGAGATTAATACCTCTAAGAATTGGAAAGAGTGTCTAGGATATAAGTCAGATGAGGATAAGAAATTGAAAGAAAAAATTGTCATTGATGAGACAGTCAGTCCAAAGACCTATAGACATGTTATAGATGCAACCAAATCTAAGATTACTCATGTTAATTTTGTTTTTGGTAAGGATTCCAATTCTACTTTTGAAAAGGGATCCACTTCTATTCAAGGAATTAAAATCATAAAGTCTAAACCTGTCTTGAATAAACTCATTAAGAATGTAGGTCAATTGTCTCAGAAACAGCTTAAGGATAAAATTTGTATGGTGACAGATAAGAAAAAGGAAGCTACTGTTAAGAGAAACAGGAATGGTAAAGTTGGGATTAATAAAGAGAATGGTTATAAATATATCCCAAATGCACCTAGAAAGTGTTGTTTTTTTTTTTGCTAAGTTAGAAAGTGTTGTTTTAACTGTGGTAACTCTAATCATCTTGCTATTGATTGTAAGAAGATTAAAAAGAAGATTGCTGATATTTCTAAATCTGATGTAAGGAATAGATCAGTACTCTATAAACCGCAGAAGTCCTGTTTTCATTGTGGTAGTATATGGCATTCTATTTATACTTGTAAAGATTATCATGATTTGTACTATAACTTCTATGATCCATTGCCTAAGTTAAATAGAAGTACAAAGTCTGATAGAGTTGATAATGTCATTTTGAAGCATGCTTTTGTTAATACTAAAACTGACAAAGCAAATCCTGATGGAGTAAATCCTGTCAGGACTGCTATGGTCAGAAAGTCTTCTGCTGTGAAAATTAATAAATTGCATGAAAAAGGAACCCAATATGTATGGGTTCCTAAGTGTTCTAACTAGTGTGTTTCTATTCTGATGCAGGGGAAAAAGAAAAATATGTTAGTCATGGATAGTGGATGTTCTGTACACATGACTGGAAACAAAGCCCTGTTATCAGAATATGAGGAAAAAGCTGGCCCAACTGTGTCTTATGGAGATGGCAACATTGGACAAACCTTGGGATATGGCAATATAATCATTGGAAATGTCATCATTGAAAAAGTAGCTCTAGTGAAGTGACTGAAACACAACTTGTTGAGTATTAGTCAAATCACTGACAGAGGTTATCATGTCAACTTCTATTCCACACATTGTGAAGTAGTCAGTAAAGAAACAGGAAAGATAGCACTGACTGGCTACAGGCATGGTAATATATATGAAGCCAACATTCAATCAAATACTGATGTCTCCCCTACCTGTCTGATCAGTAAAGCGTCAGTAGATGAAAGTTAGAATTGGCACAAGAAGCTTTCTCATCTCAACTTCAGCAACATCAATGAGTTGGTTAAGAAAGATTTAGTGAGAGGATTACCAAAAGTGTTATATACTCCTGATGGACTCTGTGATGCATGTCAGAAAGCAAAACAACGAAGGACATCATTCCAGAGTAAATCAGAATCCTCTATTGGAGAACCATATCACATGTTACATCTTGATCTATTTGGTCTAGTCAACATCATGACCATCAGTAAGAAAAGGTACACTCTTGTAATTATTGATGAATATTCTAGATTCACCTGGGTGTATTTTCTGCACAGAAAAGATGAGACTCCTGAAGTTCTGTTGGATCATGTAAGAATGATTGAGACAACCACAAAGTACAAAGTCAAGATACTGAGAAGTGATAATGGTACTGAATTTAAGAATTCAAAGATGGAAGAGTTCTGCAAATACAAAGGAATCATTCAACAATTCTCTGCTCCTGGCACACCTCAGCAAAATGGAGTAGTTGAAAGGAAAAATAGAACTCTTATTGAAGCTGGCAGAACTATGTTGGAAGAAGCTAAGTTACCTACATATTTCTGGGCAGAAGCAGTCAACACAGCTTGCTATACACAGAATCTCACTTTGATAAACAGACATGGTGTTACCCCTTATCAATCACTCAAGGAGAAGAAACCTAGTCTGAAGCATCTGCATGTGTTTGGCTGTAAATGTTTTGTTCTCAGAACTCATCCTGAACAGCTAGGGAAATTTGAAACAAAGGCTGATGAAGGAATTTTCATAGGCTATCCTGCATCAAGAGCCTTCAGAGTTTTTAATTTGAGAACAAGGACTGTCATGGAGTCAATACATGTATCTTTTGATGACAAGAAGATAACTGGAATCATTGAAGACTCTCATGATAGATTGGTCTTTGAAAATGAAGTTTCCAAAGAACCTGAAGAAGGTGAATCAGATCCTGTCAATACATCAGATCCTGATGGGTCACCAAATCCCGATGACACACCAGATACTGATGGTGCTAATACTGATGATGCATCCAATAGTGATACTTCTAGTAGTGCAAATGTTGATGGGGAGCAACAGTAATCTACTACAAGTTCAGAGTCAACTCAATCATCAAGACAGAATTCTTCAGATACTGATTCAAGTGATGATCCTGATAACCATTCAAGAGGAAATAACATTAATTCAGGGGAAGCTTCAAGACAAGCAAGTTCTTCAAATCAAGATAACACCAATCCAGGGGGAGCATCTACTTCAAGGAACAATTTGACACCAACAAGGAAATGGACAAAAGATCATACTCCTGATTTGATCATTGGAGATCCTGATGCAGGTGTTCAAACAAGAAGTGCAACTCAGAATGAATGTCTATACAATAACTTTCTATCCAAGGAGGAACCAAAGAAAGTTGAAGATGCACTTAAAGATGCTGATTGGGTCACTGCAATGCAAGAAGAACTGAATGAATTTGAAAGAAATGAAGTCTGGAAACTGGTACCAAGACCAAAGAATAGATCAATTATTGGTACAAAGTGGATTTTCAAGAACAAGACTGATTCTGATGGAGTGATAATCAGAAACAAAGCTAGACTAGTTGCAAAGGGGTATTCTCAACAAGAGGGAATTGACTATGATGAAACTTTTGCTCCTGTTGCAAGATTAGAAGCCATCAGGATATTTCTTGCTTATGCAGCTCATAAGAAATTCAAGGTTTTCCAGATGGATGTAAAAAGTGCTTTCTTAAATGGAGAACTGGAGGAAGAAGTCTATGTTGAGCAACCTTCTGGTTTCATTGATCCTAAATATCCAGATCATGTCTACAGATTGGATAAGGCACTTTATGGACTAAAGCAAGCTCCTAGAGCATGGTATGAAACCTTAGCTCTATTCTTACTGGAAAGTGGATTCAAAAGAGGTGCTATTGATAAAACTCTATTTTATTTGAATCATGGTAAGGACTTGTTGTTAGTTCAGATTTATGTTGATGATATCATTTTTGGGTCAACAAACAATAAGCTGTGTAAAAAGTTTTCTAAGCTTATGCAGTCAAGATATCAAATGAGCATGATGGGAGAAATGAGTTACTTTCTTGGTCTTCAAGTTAAACAGACTGATGAAGGGATTTTTATCAATCAGTCTAAATATACAAGGAATTTATTGACAAGGTTTAACATGCAAGATAGTTCTCCTACAACAACTCCCATAGCTACAGCTACCAAACTTGATCCTGATCAAGGTGCTGAGGTAGATGTAACTCACTACAGAGGAATGATTGGCTCTTTATTGTATCTCACTGCAAGTAGACCAGATATCATGTTTGCAACCTGTCTATGTGCAAGATTTCAAGCAAAACCTAGAGAACCCCATCTGATTGCAGTCAAAAGAATTTTCAGATATCTCAAAGGAACTCCTACACTTGGCCTTTGGTATACAAGGGAATCAAATTTTGGGTTGTGTGGTTATTCAGATGCTGACTTTGCAGGATGCAAAATAGACAGGAAAAGTACTTCAGGAAGCTGTCAGTTTTTGGGTGGAAGATTAGTTTCATGGTTCAGTAAAAAGCAAAAATCTATTTCCACTTCAACTGCAGAAGCTAAGTACATTGCTGCAGGAAGTTGTTGTGCTCAGATAATGTGGATGAAAAATCAGTTGTTAGATTATGGCCTGTCATACTCAAAAATCCGTATTTATTGTGATAACCAAAGTGCTATTGCAATGACAGGAAATCCAGTTCAGCATTCTCTTACTAAACACATCAGTATTCGATATCACTTCATAAGAGAACAAGTTCTGGAAGGAACAATTGAACTTCACTTTGTTCCTACTGATCAACAACTAGCTGATATATTCACCAAGCCACTACCTGAAGCTACTTTCAATAAATTGGTGAATGAACTTGGAATGATGAACTTTGAGAATTTCTGAGGAAAGCTATAGAGAGGAAATCCTGATAACTGTCAAATCCTGATGGTTATTCAGAAATGTATGTTTTCTTTGATCAAATCCTGATAGGATGCAATCCTGACAGGAAGTCAACTGGTCAATCCTGATGTTCAGGTCAGTATTTCATTGCTTAATTTCTGCCTAATTTTTCGTCCGTATCTGCTAATGGACGATTGAGTTTTAGTAGGAAAACGGTATGCGCGCGTGTGTTGCACTGATATAGATATACATATTCATACACATAAAAAGCGGTGCAGTTTTATTTAATGACACATGTAATCTGTCCACTAATTATTTATGCACAAATCATATTTTGCCACCTGTTATTGAGAGTAATATTTTGTTTTAACAAAATCCTTTTCTTTGTTTTACATCTTTCACTACTCTCTCATCATCAGTTTTTCGTTTTCTATCTCTCTCTGTGCTCTCATACCCTAATTGCTTCAAATCTTAATTCTCGAGTTTTCAAAAGCATTACAATGGCGTCTTCATCATTCATGAACAAACAAACAATAATTCGTGATATTACTTTTGCCACTAATAACTTTGTAGCCATACTAGACCATCAAGAATTGCCTACTGAGTTCCATATAATTCAAGATTTTCTTACTTCAAGCCCATTGAAGTATGCTTTAACAGAGCCTGTAAGTGTTTCTTTTAAGTCTGTAATGCAGGTTTGGAACACAGTTGTTTTTGGTCAAAGTTCTACAGGAACCATTCTGATGCAGTTCGAATCAAATGGAGTAACTCATCATGTCACTCCTGCTGTTATTGAAGAGGCGTTGCATTTGCCTATTCTGGGTGATAAAGTTCCTAGTGTGATTTCAGACTCTGCTCTATTTGAGTTTGTCAAGAAACTGGGCTACAATGGTGAAGTAAAGAGATATGGCAACCTTTTTAGGACAAAGCTTAAGAAGGAATGGAATTTCTTCTTTGATACAATCAGTCGCTGTTTCCTGAACAAGACATCAAATTTTGATGCTCTTCCATCAGGATCTCTCAAAATTGGGTACTCTCTTATCAATTCTACAGTGTTTGATTATGGGTCTTTTATTTTAAAAGCCTTAAGTGATAGGAAATCAGATAAGTTGGGTTCTGTCTGTTTTCTTAGATTTTTACAGTTGATATTTAATCACTTATGTCCTAATGTTGTTTTTGAGAATGATGTAGTTCTACCAATTTGAAGAATTACTGAAAATAATATTAAGTCCTTAGTCAACAGTGATAAGGCAAATGGTTTCATAGGAAATGCTTTTATTCCTGATGAAGTTAGGTTTTTCTTACATAGGAAAATGCCTACTCGTTATGGTTTAATCTCTAATGCTATGGGGCAAGGCTCAACCCACCTTGTTCCTAACACAAGCATTCATCCTAAACAGTCTAAACAGTCAACTGCCACCTCTATTGTCTCTCAAAAGACTTTAGTTGTAAAAGCAAAGAAGTCAGCTCGAACTGATGTGTCAGGAAGGCAATCAGGTTCAAAGGACTTTTCCTCTACACCACTCACTAAAAAGAAGTTACAAGGGGGTGTACAAGGGGTCCTGGTCAAGAAAGCTGCAAAGGGAGGTGAGGTTGTTTCTGTAAAAAGAAAGTTAGTTCTCAGGGATGAGACTGACTCAAAGGATGATTTACCTATATCCTCTGTGCTGAAAGTGAGAAAGGAAGTTGCTGATACTGCTACTGCAGCTGTGGTTCCATTGTCTACACCACAGAAGAAAAGGAAGTTAACAAAGAGCAGGTATCATATTCCTTTAGAAAAGAAGCAGGATACTGATGTACAGGACACTTCTATTCTGAATGAGCAATCAGTTTCTACTGTTCAAGCAAATCCTGATGTTAGTACTCCTGATGCTGCACCAAGTCAAGTGGTTAATATTTCAGACTCTCCAGCACAGGACTCTCCAACAAAAAGACATGTTGATATTTCATGGGAGAAGTATGGTGCTGCTGCTTCCAATCTTGGGATCAAACATCCAATGGAAAAGCTAAGGAAGGCAGAAGAGTTAGTCTATCAAAGACAGAAGAAACTGAAAGGATCAAGCCCACAAGAACCTGAACCTCAAAGTGGTTCAGCAGCTCTTTCTGATGATCCAGCCACACAAGAACCACTCAATCAAAGTTTGGGTGAAGGCTTAGCTAGTGGAATGGTCACACAAGAACCATTTTCTCAAAGGGAGAATGAAGACATCAACATTCCAGCTACACAAGAACCATCTTCTCAAAGTGAAGATGCAGGCCAAGCTACAGTTTCTGAGAAATTTCCTGACAATGCTCAAGGGATTTCTGGTGCAGATGAAGTTCGAAGATTGGTCGAGGACACTGTCTATGAGGGAAGCACACAAGAACCTTTGACTCAAAGTGTTGAAGCAGCTTCTGAACCTCAATCTCCACAAGAACCATTGGTAGAAAATACTGATGCAAGCATATCAAATCCTGACGGTGTTCATCCTGACGCTAGTGGTGCTCCTGATGTTGAACCTATTTTGATACAGCCACTTCGTTCAAGACCAATGGATCATCCTATCACAGATCCACAGGATAAAATGAAAGGTATAGTTCTTCCTGATCCTGATGATACTTATAGTACTGATGATGATGACTCTGGTGATAGTGATGATGATGAGAATCGAAAAGAGAAGGAACAGCTTGCTACAACACTCAAGATTAGTCTTGGAACTAATTTTGGTTCATCAAGTACATATATGGCTGGCAAAGCTTTCACTGGGAAAGATCAGAGACAAGATTTTTCTATTCCTTCCTTTGATCCTGCTGAGGCATTTAGACAGAATGAATGGAACAATTCATGGCACAATTCTGATGAATCTATCAGTTTTTCTTCTGCTATTGAACATGCCTATAAAGCAGTGAAATCTATAGAGAATCAAGACTTGAAGAATCATCTGAAGGCTACAACTCTGTTATCCAAGAGCCTGAAAAGTGAGATTGATTCTATCAAGAGTTCAACTGACAAAGTGAGGACTGATATCTTTAATAATTTTACAAAGGTGCCTACTGCTTTTCAGCTAAGGGTAGTAGAATCCCAAGTGAAATCTGTTGTTTCAGAACAAACCTCAATCAACCGAAGAATTGATTCTCTGGATACTAAGGTAACTGACATTCAAGCCTCTCTTTCCTTAATTTTGAATTTATTGTCAAATCCTGATGTCAAAAAGGGGGAGAAGGTTAGTCGGACAAAATGCACACCTGATCTAGTATTAAGGAATAATGATGATGATACCGGAGATGATGGTAGTGACAAAGTGATACAAGGAGAAACCTCTGATGCTGTTGTTATGAAGTCTACAATTCAAACTTCACAAAGTCAAACAACACAGTCAACTCATGTTTCTGATTCTGGAGTTAAAACAGTAAGAACAATGATGCAATCTCAGATCCTAACGGAAGAACAAATCCTGACACCTGGTCATGGACATATTCTTGCTACAATTCCTGAAGGAGATGAAGATGTGATTATTGATAATCCTGAAGATGCATCAAATTTATTCCAGAAGTTTTCTACAAAAGATGGCAGAATTGTTACTCTATATCACACTGATAAAAGAGTTCAACAATTATATGCTAGAAAAGCACTCTCTACAGCAAGTGAAGAATATCCAGATCTCTCACATGAAGAATTTTTGAGACTACAAAGAGAGACAATGGAAAGCTATACTGCTCCTACTAGAGGTAGAGGAGGCAGAGGTAGGAGAGGTGCTAGAAGAAGTAGAAGAGGTTCTTCAAATCAAACAGTACCTAGACAGACAAGGTCTACAGGGTTAAGAATTGAAGAAATTCCTGAACCTATTCAAACTCTAGTAGTTCCTGACAGATCTACTTTTGGTGATGATGGAAATATTGAAGAAGAACCTGAATTGAGAAGAAAATCAAGAAAATCAACTCTCTGCAATACAAATCAAATTGAAGAATCTAATCCTGATGTTGTTCCTGATAATATTCAAGATCCTGATGATTCTGAAATTCTGCAAGAGATTGACTTGATAATCTTATCTACTGTTGTTGATTCTCACAACAAGGAAGTAGATGAAGAAGAAGAAGCCAGAAGAAGTGAAATTACAAGATCAACAAATAGAGATTTCAATCTCTATGTACAAAGGCTTAAACTCTCAAACAGAAGAGTGTGGAGGAACCCAAGCAGACAAGAATCTTCACTGAAAAGAAGCTATGCATTTGAAAAGGAAAAGGATAAGAAGTGGAAACATATTAGCACATTAAGTTGTGATACACCTATCAATTTTCAGTCTGGTGGAATTATTACAAGCGCTTCAAGTGTTGTTGATTTATCTGAGATGGTTAGATCAAAAGCACTCTGGTTAAAGATGTTTTCAAATCTGAAGCAATTGTCAAGCAATTCAAGAGGAGGTATTGGACACAGAGATGGTGAATATCTGAATATGTCATATGTTGATCCTTACTCCTTGACTGAAATTGAAGGTACTTTAACTTCTGAAAACCTGAACAATTTACTAGCTGTTGATATAGTTATAGATTGTCATGATGGTTTTGACAAGAAAGAAAAGCTTCTGTACTTCATAAAAGATGGTAGTGTGAAGATCCTATCTATTCAAGATCTGTTGATAAAAACTACACAGGAACTGAAATATGTTCATTATCTTTTGAGATCGAAGAATCAAATATGCAAAGAATGGAGTGACATGATTTTGTCAACAATAAGAAGAAGACTGGATGGAAACAGTAATTTCAATGGTAATTACGTTCCCATGTACTTAAATCAAAGAGGTCAGGATGTGGAAATGCAAAGGGGTACTGCTGTTAAAGAAGTAAATTTTGGCATGACTCATCTTATTCTCAATCCTGATGGGAAGGAAATTGCTTATCTTTTGCTTGAAGAGCATAGTCTTCAGAGAAACTCCATATTGAATCTCAGAGCAGCTATCTACCAGATTAATGAGGAAGATGAAGAACTCAGAACTCTTAAGGAAAGACTGATTCAAATTCTTGAAGAAAAAGAAGAAAATCTATTATCCAACTTCTTGAAGATGAATTTGTTCTATCAAAGAATCTAAACAGATAAGTTGTTGCTGCAGATTTTGTACATTTTGTATATATGTTTTTGACATCATTGAATATTTGGAATCTATACTTTATTTCACAAAGTATGAGATTGGGGGAGATTGTTATATCAGAATTCAATGATCGTCAGGAGCTAGACTCAACTGATCAGGATTGCTGACGTCATCAGGATTACATGGTCGTCAGGATCAGAAGGCATATCAGGACTGGGATCAGGATTGATCATCAGGACTGGAAGCTGATCAAGATTCCTACTTCGAGTTATATTTGGAGTCTAGTTAAACATGGAAGTTTATTCTGTCGGTTCCTGGTTTGTAGTACGTAGCTATCAATTATGGATAGGTTTCAATCTTTGTAATTGATTAGGACTTATCATTGATAGAGAAGTTGTGTAGTATATAAACACAGTCTTGGTTTCGATTTATGAATTCGAAAGTAACGAGAACATAATCGAATAGAAGCTCTCGAGAACATAGAATTTCTTGAGAGAGTTTTTGTAAGCTAGCAGCTCTCAAGAACATCAGAATTTCTTGAGAGAGTTTGTAACAGTTTTATATCAGATTTAATAAAGCTGTTATCTTTCTTTTCATATTTGTGATATATACATTAAGAAGTCGATTATCTTATACTATTGTATTCAACCCCCCCTTCTACAATAGATTATTACTGGGCAACAATTGTGTTGACTCTGAACTTGTAGTAGAATGATGTTGCTCCCCCTCAACATTAGCACTACTAGAAGTATTACTATTGATTGCATCATCAGTATTTGCACCATCAGCATCTGGTGTGTCATCAGGATTTGGTGACCCATCAGGATCTGATGTATGGACAGGATCTGATTCTCTTTCTTCAGGTTCCTTGGTAGCTTCATTTTCAAAAATCAATTTGTCATGAGAGTCTTCATCGATTCCAGCTATCTTCTTGTCATCAAAAGATACATGTATTGACTCCATGACAGTCCTTGTCCTCAAATTAAAAACTCTGAAGGCTCTTGATGCAGGATAGCCTATGAAAATTCCTTCATCAGCCTTTGTTTCAAATTTCCCTAGTTGTTCAGGATGAGTTCTGAGAACAAAACATTTACAGCCAAACACATGCAGATGCTTCAGACTTTGTTTCTTTTCCTTGAGTGACTGATAAGGAGTAACACCATGTCTGTTTATTAATGTGAGATTTTGAGTGTAGCATGCTGTGTTGACTGCTTCTGCCCAGAAATATGTAGGTAATTTTGCTTCTTCCAACATAGTTCTGCCAGCTTCAATAAGAGTTCTATTTTTCCTTTCAACTACTCCATTTTGCTGAGGTGTGCCAGGAGCAGAGAATTGTTGAATGATTCCTTTGTATTTGCAGAACTCTTCCATCTTTGAATTCTTAAATTCAGTACTTGACTTTGTACTTCACTTCTCAGTATCTTGACTTTGTACTTTGTACTTCACTTCTCAGGAGCAGGAGCAGTTCTATTTTGTATTCACTTCTCAGTATCTTGACTTTGTACTTTGTGGTTGTCTCAATCATTCTTACATGATCCAACAGAACTTCAGGAGTCTCATCTTTTCTGTGCAGAAAATACACCCAGGTGAATCTTGAATATTCATCAACAATTACAAGAGTGTACCTTTTCTTACTGATGGTCATGATGTTGACTGGACCAAATAGATCAAGATGTAGCATGTGATATGGTTCTTCAATAGAGGATTCTGATTTACTCTGGAATGATGTCCTTCGTTGTTTTGCTTTCTGACATGCATCACAGAGTCCATCAGGAGTATATAACACTTTTGGTAATCCTCTCACTAAATCTTTCTTAACCAACTCATTGATATTGCTGAAGTTGAGATGAGAAAGCTTCTTATGCCAATTCCAACTTTCATCTACTGAAGCTTTACTGATCAGACAGGTAGGGGAGTCATCAGTATTTGATTGAATGTTGGCTTCATATATGTTACCATGCCTGTAGCCAGTCAGTGCTGTCTTTCCTGTTTCTTTACTGACTACTTCACAATGTGTGGAATAGAAGTTGACATGATAACCTCTGTCAGTGATTTGACTAATACTCAACAGGTTGTGTTTTAGTCCCTTCACTAGAGCTACTTTTTCAATGATGACATTTCCAATGATTATATTGTCATATCCCAAGGTTTGTCCAATGTTGCCATCTCCATAAGACACAGTTGGGCCAGCTTTTTCCTCATATTCTGATAACAGGGCTTTGTTTCCAGTCATGTGCACAGAGCATCCACTATCCATGACTAACACATTTTTCTTTTTACCCTGCAATCAGAATAGAAACACACTAGTTAGAACATTTAGGAACCCATACTTGTTGGGTTCCTTTTCCATGCAATTTATTAAATTTCACAGCATAAGACTTTCTGACTTTAGCAGTCCTGACAGGATTTACTCCATCAGGATTTGCTTTGTCAGTATCAGTATTAACAAAAGCATGTTCCAACTTGACATTCTTAATGCTACCAGAGTTTGCACTATTTTTATTAACTTTAGGCATTGGATCATAAAAGTTATAGTACAACTCATGATAATCTTTACAAGTATAAATAGAATGCCATATACTACCACAATGAAAACAGGACTTCTGTGGTTTATAAAATACTGATCTATTCCTAACATCAGACTTAGGAATGTCAGTAATCTTTTTCTTACTCTTCTTACAATCAATAGCAAGATGATTAGAGTTACCACAGTTAAAACAACACTTTCTAGGTGCATTTGGGATATATTTGTAACCATTCTCTTTGTTGATCCCAACTTTACCATTCCTGTTTCTCTTAACAGTAGCTTCCTTTTTCTTATCTGTCACCTCACAGATTTTATCCTTAAGCTGTTTCTGAGACAATAACCCTACATTCTTAATGACTTTATTCAAGACAGGTTTACACTTTATGATTTTAATTCCTTGTGTAGAAGTAGATCCCTTTTCAAAAGTAGAATTGGAATCCTTACCAAAAATAAAATTAACAGGAGTAATCTTAGATTTGGTTGTATATATAACATGTCTATAGGTCTTTGGACTGACTGTCTCATCAATGACAATTTTCTCTTTCAATTTCTTATCCTCATCTGACTTATATCCTAGACACTCTTTCCAATTCTTAGAGGTATTAATCTCATGAAATTTCCTACCAGAGTCTGTCCAGGTTCTGATTTTCTCATTAGCATTTTCAAGTTCCTTTTCAAGAGCAGTACATTTGGATTTCATCTCTACATACATGTGATTCATATTATCACATTCTTTTTGTACTTCTTGCATACGAGAAAATTCAGATTCTAATATTTCATTCCTTTTTCTAAGTTCAGACATCTCAGATAAGATCCTAGTATTTTCAGCAGTTTGACTTCTAAAGCTAATATGTAATGACTTTAGAAAACGTCTTAACTCAGAAGCATTATCAGTATCAAAATCAAAGATAGTATTTAGTACCTTATCATCAGGAGCAGCAGTTACATCAGCATTGGCCATTAGAGCATAGTTGACCACCTCAGTATCAGATTCTGAGGAAGAGTCCATCCAATCCTTGCTTGATGTGATAAGTGCCTTCGTCTTCTTGCACTCAGAAGCAAAGTGACCCATACCATTGCACTTGTAGCATCTAACCTTTGACTTGTCAAATTTGCTACCCTTTCTGTCCTTTTGATATACTTATCTTTGTTTGAATTGAAATCCTTTTTCTGAAAGTTGCCTTGTCTTATATTCTTCCTGAACTTCATCCTTCTGAAGTTTCTGACAATCATAGCAACCATCTCTTCCATGTCTGAGTCAGAAGAATCATCATCAGTATTGGCATCAACATTGCCATCAGTATCTGATGAAGAGTCATCAGGATCTGACTCAACTATTCTTTTTTTACTTCTAGAGACCTCCATAGCTTTTCCTTTTGATTTAGCCTCTGCTTTCAAAGCAATTGATTTTGCCTTGCTGCTTTTCTTGTTCTTTCTCTGTTAAACTTCAAGATCATGAGTTCTTAGCATCCCATAGACTTCATCAAGAGACACAGTGTTAAGATCATACTGATGTCTAATGATCGATGTCTGAGTGTCCCATTCTTCAGGTAAAGCTCTTAGAAACTTGGTGTTTGAATCTTCAGTTTTATATTCCTTGTCAACTAAAGATAAACTGTTCAATAGTGTCAGAAATCTATCATATAGATCAGTTAGGCTCTCATCGGGTCGTGCATCAAATTGTTCATATTCTTGAATCAAAAGAGCCCTTCTGTTTTTCTTGACAGATGCAGATCCCTGGCACTGAGTTTCCAAAGTATCCCAGATTTCTTTTGAAGACTTGCATGCAATCACTCTGTTTGACATGACAGCATCAAGACTACTGTGTAAGATATTCTTTATCTTTGGTTCCCTGAGAACATGAGCTTTTTCTTCTGGAGTCCATTCACTTTTAGCCTTGACCACATAATGTTCAGGTACTGTATCTGTTCGTTCTACAATTCGTGTAGGAATATATGGTCCATCACGAATCCTGTCCAAATAGTCAGGATCCATAGCCTCCAGGTACATCAGCATCTTTACCCTCCATGTTGGATATTCTGATTTCTTCAAGATGGGAATCTTCATGCTTTCATACTTGGTTGTCGACATCTTAAGATCGTATCTGATTCAGAATTAAATCAGTTTGCTCTGATACCAATTGTTGCCCAGTAATAATCTATTGTAGAAGTGGGGTTGAATACAATAGTATAAGATAATCGACTTCTTAATGTATATATCACAAATATGAAAGAAAGATAACAGATTTATTAAATCTGATATAAAACTGTTACAAACTCTCTCAAGAAATTCTGATGTTCTTGAGAGCTGCTAGCTTACAAAAACTCTCTCAAGAAATTCTATGTTCTTAAGAGCTTCTATCCTGATTCACATCGAACCAAAACCAAAACTGTGTTTATATACTACACAGCTTCTCTATCAATGATAAGTCCTAATCAATTACAAAGATTGAAACCTATCTATAATTGATAGCTACATCCTACAAACCAGGAACCGACAGAATAAACTTCCATGTTTAACTAGACTCCAAATATAACTCGAAGTAGGAATCCTGATCAGCTTCCAGTCCTGATGATCAATCCTGATCCCAGTCCTGATATGTATCTCAATCCTGACGACCATGTAATCCTGATGACGTCAGCAATCCTGATCAGTTGAGTCTAGCTTCTGACGATCATTGAATTCTGATCTAACAAAGGCCACTGGATTTGGCAGAAATCTGAAGATGCCAATTCAATCAATACCTCCCAACAGTCTTAAGGTACAACAAATGCAATCAAAAGAAATCAAGAGTGTTGAGATTAAGCTGGATGCTAATCAAGAGGTTGCTGAGTACATTCTGTGGTGGCCAGAATCAAGATCGGTCAGAATAAACAAGGACTTTGATCTTGTAGCCACATCAATCAGTGGTAACATGACGAAAATAGATAAAAGAAGAATTGATTTCTTCTACTTGGAAAGGATGATAGAGTTGATGGAAAGCTATGATGATGTTCCAGAGCCTGTCATGGAACATATTCTGAAATATCAGGCTGATAGGGATGCTGAATTCTATCAGAAATTTGGCTACAATTTTGCAGATTTTGATGATGCTGATATTCTCACTGATCTACCATCTTCTCCTATACCATACCACTGGTACTATGAGTTTGAGGATTTACCAACAGAAGAAGGGCAAACCCAAACAACTCAGGAAAGGGAACCCAAGCCAAGCAAAAGACCTGAATCTTCTCAATATTCTCAAACTAAGTCAGAACTTGATAAGAAGGAAGCTGAACTACTGGAAAGATGCAAGGTCTCCAACAAGGCAGAAAGTGAAGCTCCAAATTATCAATCATGTATGCTGGAAAATCCCCTAAGAATGAAGTATCTAAAAGAAGAAATCTATGTTTGCAGCTTTCACAAGCTAAAAACAACTATTCTGAAGGATTTAAAGTATATGGTAGCTAGATCTATTCATCCCTTGGAGCAGATTTGTTCTGATGAAATAGAGAAAGTATTGGAAGGGGGAAAAGGAGAAGACTCAAAGCTGGACAAGCAAAGGAGAAGGTCTCTCAATGCTTATCCTGGAAGTAGATTCAAGCTCATTCTTGAAGAACTTCACTTCAGAACCTATCCATATGATATAGAGCAATGGCTGAATCTCAGGGATGCTAGTTCTCTCCTCTCTCCTACCATAAAGAAGATCATTGAGGAAGTTGAGGATGCTGCAGTTTCTGTTGCTGAAATTTCTCTTATAAAAGGTCTAAGAGGCTGCTTGGTAGAAGCTCTCAAAAGAGAGGATGTAGCAAGGCAGAAGATGAAATCTCAAGCTAAGTAAAAAATTCTTAATCCATTCTGATCTTGTTAGTTAAGTTGTCAGCACATATTGTAAATTTGTTGTTATTTTCCATAAAAACAAATTGGGGGAGATTTTTGGGATTTATGGGTGATAACATAGAAACAACTTAACTTTGATTGTACTTAATTTTTAATTAAGTAGAACATACTGTCACAGCCAAAGTATGTTCTTGTAATCAGTATGTAATGTTATTCTGGTTGTATAATTTGAAAGAAGTTCACTTGCTGTGTTCAAGCCTCAAAGGATACATAATTAGATGACAACATGAATAAAGGTTACTGTCCTAAAGCTTCGACAGTAAGATTACAAGAAGACAGAATGTTGCAAGTCAAGACAATATATTCACTCTGACAGTAACATTGGCGGAAGACTACGCGACAGCAACTTTAGCCCTCGACAGCAAGCTTGGAAACCTCGACAGCACACTATGCGGGGAACTCCTACTGTCACCAAAAGCACATTCCTGTGACAGCAAGCTATGTGGAAAAAGTAACTGTCTCGAGAAAGACCCTTGTTCTAAGTATCTTTCTCAGTCAAATCCCGTGACAGTTTCAATGTTCAAGAAACAGGCGTGTTGCAGTATCCCTAAGCTGCACCAAGTCTGCAAGACTACGACAGAAGCTTCAAGCACTGCAAAACAAAAGTGAATCAATTCAAGAGCAAGGTCAAGTCTTTATTTGCTGAATTGCTTAAGCTGGAAATAGAATGAATCTAGGTTGCTTTCTTTATAATGTATATCTGACATATTAGCAATTTAGGAAAGTCACATGGGTAAGACAATCCGTAAGAAGCTGCCACTTGACAGTGACAGCAGCTTCACAAACCCGTGACTGATAGTGATAGGATTAGTCTTATACCTACTGTCAATTCATTCTAGATATGTAACGAAGACAAGCAAGTGTCTCGGAGAAGATCGAAGCTCAAGAATTCTCTCTTGAGGTTGTAGCAACACTTTGCAAAATAAATAAAACATTTATTTTGTGAATCCTGTATTCTCTATTATACTGTTTGTGAATGCATACACATTATTGATAACATTAAATCTTAGTTTTAGTTGTTGAAACTGACATTGAATTTTATCAGTATTGCATTCATCCCCCCCCCCCTTCTGCAATACACAAGGACCAACAACTGGTATCAGAGCTATAAGATTAACATACATATCTGAGATCCCGACGACAATGCAGAAATCAAACAGTATCAAGATCCCAGCTTTTGATAAAGAGAACTACAGCATTTGGAAAAGAAAAATCTTGTTGTTTATCAAAGCTGCGAATCCACTATACCCGGGTATACTCGAGAATGGTCCTTTCATACCAAGGAAGGAAATTGAAGCCACAACAGTAAATGGTGAAATCATTCCTGCACATTGGGTTCCCAAAGATCCCTCGGAATTTTTGGAAATTGAGAAGGAGAAAATGGTGCTAGATGATTACATGCAACTCATCTTGCTCGATTCTCTCACGTTGGATAAAGCCATGTGTGGAAGTGTGATAAGCTGCACATCAGCCAAGGAGATGTGGATCAGGTTAGCCTTACTCTGTGAAGGAAGTGAAGAAATTAAAGGCAACCAAAGGCAAATACTTATATCTCAATATGAGGCATTCATGGCCAAGCCTAGTGAAGACTTAACCTCCATGTTTGAAAGGTTCAGTAAGCTCTTAACTGAACTGCAGATACATGGCAAGTACTATGACAGAAAAGAATTGAATGTCAAGTTCTTGCTTACACTGCCTGATCATCTTGAACACAAGACAACAGCCATACGAGAAGGAAGAGATCTCAACAATATAACCTTTGAGACACTTTATGGCATTCTGAAATCTTATGAACTTGAACTCTTTCAAAAGAGAGCCATACAAAGTGGAACAAGGAACAAGATGGCTAACATGTTAAGTGCCCTAGTAGCACAAGTGCCAAGGATCACACAACCTAGTGAAGCACTACAAATCACTCAACCAACCCCTGTACAATCCTTGAAGATAGAATAGGTTGTTGAAGATGATGAGAAAGTAGTACTACAGCTCAAGGATGTGGAAGATGAAGACTTCTACACAATGGAGGAACTGGAAAGCATGGACAATCCTACTATGGCTTACATGGCCAAAAAGTTCAAGAACTTTAGGTTCAAGAAGGATAGGTCATTCAGGCCCCAAGGCCAAGCATCCAAGTTCACCAAGGGAAGCTCATCAAAGGCTGCTGTGGGAAGCTCATTCAAAGGAGGATACAAGACTGGATTTGTGGATAGATCTAAATTCAAGTGTTACAACTGTGGTGAACCTGGTCATTTTGCTACTGAGTGCAAAAGACCCAAACATGTTTAGAGATTTGAGAAAGGAACTGGTGGATACTCTAAGAAGAATCAAGGTAGAGCCTATGTGGCTGAAGGAAAGTGTTGGGATGAGTCTGATGATGAAGATGAAGAAGAATATGTCAACCTAGCTCTCATGGCTAGCACTGATGAAGTAACATCAACATCTTCAAGTCAGGTACCTTCACTTGTCTTACTTGATATGTCCATTGATGAGTATAAGAAAACCATTAAAGACTTAAGTGCTGAAATGTTCAATGTCTATACTAGCTTATCTGCTGCCAATGAGGAGATCACTAGGCTGAGTAAGCTAAATGAAACACTAAAGTCTGAAAATGAATCTCTTGTTCTCAAAACCAGTTCACTAGACTCTTTAGCTCAGGAGAATGCTAAACTTAAAAATGAATTGAAATGTGCTAAAGAGGTTGAGGAATTCCTGAGAAATGAGATTGCTAAAAATGAATTTAAAATCAAGGCTTATAAAAACTCATCTAAGATAGTTCAGGATTACAATGATAAGCATACAGAAAATCAGTCAGTTGGTATAGGTTTTTCATATGGTAGAAGACCTGGAAAGGAAACTGTGATTCAAGATTGTTCTGGAAATGCTGCTGTCAAACCCACCATTCTCAAGAAAGTTAAAACTCCCATTTTCAAAGCTGCAGAAATTGAGTTTGATGAAGAAGCCATGCTCATCAAACAAGAAATTCTTGATGAGGATGAAGGTGTTGACAGCACATTCAAGGATGGAAAGGATACTGTCACAATCCCCAAGACAGTAAACTTACCAAGCAATCAGACAATAAGTTCAAAAGATGCTGTCACAGTTGGCAAGACAGAATCTTCCAAAGATACTGTCAAGAATGGTTCCGAGACAGTAACATTAAAACCTTCTGTCAAGACAGTAGGAATAAAAGATACTGTCAAGGAAAGTTCGACAGCAACTTCTGAACATACTGTCAATCCAGTAACTCCCAAGTCTAAGAATAGGAATGGAAAGGTAGGAGTCAACAAAGGAAATGGATACACTAATGTTGGAGGTGCTTCTAGGAAACTATGCAATAATTGTGGATCTACTCATCACTTAACACATGTTTGTAAGAAACCAATTGAGGATAAGGTCAATGCAACTGAACTCAATGGTAACTTACACAGAACCCCCCTTATGCATAGAACTATGAGTGTCTGTAATAACATTGAAACCGGATCTTGAAATTCTTTCCTTTGGAGATCAGACAGTAATAGGTGAGAGGGGCATTAATTTGAGTGGGGGATAGAAGCAGAGAATACAAATTTCTCGTGCTCTTTACCAAGATGCAGATATATATCTGTTTGATGATCCATTTAGCGCTGTGGATGCTCATACAGGATCTAAGCTATTCAAGGTGCACTACATTTGTTTTTTTTATCTGAAATGAAATATGTTGTTGGGATTTATGGGTGATAACATAGAAACAACTTAACTTCGATTGTACTTAATTTTTAATTAAGTAGAAAATACTGTCACAGCCAAAGTATGTTCTTGTAATCAGTATATAATGTTATTCTGGTTGTATAATTTGAAAGAAGTTCACTTGCTGTGTTCAAGCCTCAAAGGATACATAATTAGATGACAACATGAATAAAGGTTACTGTCCTAAAGCTTCGACAGTAAGATTACAAGAAGACAGAATGTTGCAAGTCAAGACAGTATATTCACTCTGACAGCAACATTGGCGGAAGACTACGCGACATCAACTTTAGCCCTCGACAGCAAGCTTGGAAACCTCGACAGCACACTATGCGGGGAACTCCTACTGTCACCAAAAGCACATTCCTGTGACAGCAAGCTATGTGGCAAAAGTAACTGTCTCGAGAAAGACCCTTGTTCTAAGTATCTTTCTCAGTCAAATCCCATGACAGTTTCAATGTTCAAGAAACAGGCGTGTTGCAGTATCCCTAAGCTGCACCAAGTCTGCAAGACTACGACAGAAGCTTCAAGCACTGCAAAACAAAAGTGAATCAATTCAAGAGCAAGGTCAAGTCTTTATTTGCTGAATTGCTTAAGCTGGAAATAGAATGAATCTAGGTTGCTTTCTTTATAATGTATATCTGACATATTAGCAATTTAGGAAAGTCAAATGGGTAAGACAATCTGTAAGAAGCTGCCACTTGACAGTGACAGCAGCTTCACAAACCCGTGACTGATAGTGATAGGATTAGTCTTATACCTACTGTCAATTCATTCTAGATATGTAACAAAGACAAGCAAGTGTCTAGGAGAAGATCGAAGCTCAAGAATTCTCTCTTGAGGTTGTAGCAACACTTTGCAAAATAAATAAAACATTTATTTTGTGAATCCTGTCTTCTCTATTATACTGTTTGTGAATGCATACATATTATTGATAACATTAAATCTTAGTTTTAGTTGTTGAAACTGAGATTGAATTTTATCAGTATTGCATTCATCCCCCCCCCCTTCTGCAATACACAAGGACCAAGATATGTACCTCAGTAAAATTCTTTAACATGCCTGATAATCTTTGACTGGTTTCTTCTTACCTATCATATATGTATATTATATGTCCTAATCATTATAATTATTTTTTATGTGTTCTGTTTTATTGTTTCATCTTTGATTGATCATTACATCATTTGACAAGTTTTGTGTGACAGGAGTGCTTACTGGGCCTTCTGGAGTCGAAGACAGTGATTTATGTAACTCATCAAATTGAGTTTCTACCTGCTGCAGACCTCATCCTGATGAGCCACACTTCTTCTTTGTGTCTCCTTCCTCATTATATGTGATAATACAATTTGAGATAATTCCATCTTATTAGGTTATGAAAGATGGTCGGATTACACAATCCGGAAAATATGGTGAAATACTTGATTCAGGGAGTGACTTTATTGAACTTGTGGGTGCACATAAGACAGCTTTATCTGCACTCGACTCTTTAGATGTTGGGCCAGATTCTAAATCTTCTAATCTCGGTGAGAATAACAGTAAAGAGAGTTTTTAGGCCTCGGAACAGACTGTAGATGTTCAGAGCGCTGAAACACCGGATGAAATAGTAGGACCAAAAGGACAGCTTGTTAAAGAAGAAGAAAGGGAGAAAGGGAGAGTTGGTTTCTCAGTATACTGGAAATATATTACAACAGCATATAGGGGTGCACTCATACCCGTTATTTTGTTGTCACAAGTTCTTTTTCAGGTACTTCAGATTGGAAGCAATTACTGGATGGCCTGGGCAACTCCAGTGTCAAGGAGTGTGGCTGCTCCTGTTAAAGTTTCTACACTAATAATAATTTATGTAGCCTTGGCCATCAGAAGTTCATTTTGCATTCTTGGAAGATCCTTATCTCTTGCAAACTCTAGATACAAGATAGCAACAGTGCTCTTCTACAAAATGCATGCTTGCATTTTTCTCCAAGTGGGCGCATCTTAAATAGAGTAAGTGCATTGAACAGATGGTGCATTTTATAGAAAAAGGATATGTGATGATTTTGAGAACTTCTTTTTCTGTATAATTTATTTACTCTCTTTTTTCAAGCATCTAGAGACCAGGACACAGTTGATTTGGACTTGCCCAATCAAATTGGTACCTTTGCCTTTTCAGTTATACAACTCCTTGGGATTATTGTTGTAATGTCTCAGGTGGCATGGCAGGTCTTCCTAATTTTTGTTCCCGTTATTGCAATCTGTATTTGGTTACAGGTATAATTGTGTGCCCTTTTCATATTACTTGTTCTTTTATGTTGTGCATTCTAAAAGTAAAATAATGTGAGCAATTTACCTTAATATAAGTTATTTGTTTTTCATATCTCCTTGTGGAAACTTCACTGTGGGCATAGAATATATTAAAAAACATACAACTTAAAAGATGCTATGTGAATTATAAATATAAATTTGAGCAGATGCTGTATAATTTTATTTGCAAATGATCAAGCATGATCTTGTTTTAAGACAGTTTGTCAGCAGGTTTATCATTTTTGTGGTAAAAATGAATGTAGAAGGATGTAAAACAAAGAACGTGAGAGGCAAAATCATTTTCCATATTAAATTGTCCTTTATTCTCAGCTGAATATCACATTTTTATATTGCAGCAATATTATCTACCTTCAGCACGTGAGCTGGCTCGGTTAGTTGGAGTACGTCAAGCTCTAGTTATACAACATTTTGCTGAAACAATCTCATGATCAACTACGATTAGGAGTTTTGATCAAGAATGGAGATTCCGAGAAACAAATATGAAACTAATCGATGGAAGCTCCCGGCCAAAGTTTCACAGTTTTGGTGTGAGGGAGTGGCTGACCTTTCGCTTGGATATATTGTCTTCTCTAACATTTGCCTTCTCGTTGGTTTTCCTGATCTCTGTTCCTCATGGAACAATAGACCCTAGTATGTGGTTTATTTCTTGGTATATTTTTAATAAATTAGTTTTTAAAGTAAACGGGGAGGGGGGGTGTTTGATGGGGAAAGGAGGGAAGGAGCCTTGCTGAGTACGTGAATTCATTAATCATTATAATCAACTATTGGGACTTCTCCACAGCACATAGTTCTTGTCTTGCATTTGATATTCCTCCTCCATATTATAAGATTTTCCACCCATGTTGGTGACATATCGGTTTGCAGGCATAGCAGGCCTAGCAGTTACTTATGGCCTTAACCTAAACCAGTTACAAGCGTGGGTAATATGGAGTCTCTGTAGTCTGGAGAATAAAATCATATCAGTTGAAAGGATGTTCCAATACACTTCTATCCCAAGTGAGCCTCCACTTATCTTGGACTCAAATAGACCAGCTGATCACTGACCATTGTGTGGTGAAGTTGATGTCTGCAACCTAGAGGTGCTTCTTTTTTTTGAAAGCTTTAATGTCATGATTTGAATGTTTAAACTTAATAACTTATCCTTTCTTTTCCTGCATTTACTTTTCTGCATTTTCTTTCATTTTAGTAGCTTAATTATGAAAATCTAACGGTCAAGATCATGACATTTTACACTGACTTTTATGAATGCATTATACATACTAGGACTTTTTAAAAGTAATTGTCTTTTCATGGCTATAGGTTCGATATGCTCCTCATTTGCCCCTCGTTTTGAGAGGTCTTACTTGCACCTTCGAAGGAGGGAGGAAGACTGGGATTGTAGGGAGAACCGGAAGTGGTAAATCGATCCTTATACAAACCATATTTCGCATTGTGGAGCCAGCAGCTGGAACAATATCGATTGATGGTATCAACATTTGTCTGCTTGGTTTACATGATTTACGAGCTAGATTAAGCATCATTCATCAAGATCCAACTATGTTCGAGGGGACACTCCGGAGCAACCTGGACCCTCTTGGAGAGTATACCGATGAACAAATTTGGGAGGTGAGTTGGTAACAAGTGTTAATGTATTGCTAGCGTGGT